>LR991056.1:28765537-30179787 GCA_905163555.1 Notocelia uddmanniana | reverse complement strand
ACTCAAGCTTGACAAAAATGTGTCATGAAAACCTAGCTTGCTTGACAAATATAACGAAGAGAATAAATCGCCAAACGTGAACTATGCGTCGTTGAAGAGTTCCATTCTGATCATCATCAGCAGTTTCACTTCATCAAATGTCACTTATTTAAATGTAAACGCTTGATTTGCTTATGAAAATACTAAAGTAACTATATGTATGCCTTTTACATTTGAGGAGTACCCTCGATTCCTCGTGGATCCCATCATCAGAACTCAAGCTTGACAAATGATTGTCTTGAAAATCTAACCTGCTAAAAAAACATAGCTAGGAGGACAAATCGGCAAACGTGAACTTTTCGTCGTTGAAGAGTTCTGTTCTGAACATTATCAGCAGTTCCACTTCATCAAATGTCACATTTTTGTATGAAAATGCTTGATTTGTTGATAAAAACACAAAAATCACTATATGTTTGCCTTTAAGATTTGAGGAGTTCCCTCGATTCCTCATAGATCTCATCATCAGAACTGAGTTTTGACAAAAACAAACCAATTTTGGATATATATACTTAGAATCAAAAAAAGAATCATCAAAATCGTTTCAGACATGATGGAGTTCTGGAGTATCAAACATAAAAAAAGATAAAATAACATACAACTTAATTGAGAACCTTCTCTTTTGAAATCTGGAAAGACGGTTAAAAAGAAAAAGTTTGCAAAATGGGTAGGGAACTAAATTCCTTGAGTGTATTCATGGCAAAGCCTGCAAAGTAAGTTTCATGGTTTCAAGTGAGATTTATATGTGTTCTCATGTAGGCACTAGGCAGTATGTTGAAGTGTTTAATATTTGTGACCAAAAATGGCGTACAAAAGAACGAAACTAAAACCTACAATCATATCCAGTATTTTATTATATTTTTTGAAATGAAAATAATTTATTAATAAACATAAGTAAATTGCCGGTCAATTATAACTTAGGCAGTTATAACTACATATATTATGTACTTACCACTATATTTGGCCATATTGAATACAAATATTTTATCTCAAGATGGAGCATGTATTACAGTTTTGTATTAAATTATAACAAGCAACACATTTAGGCCTTATTGGCATTCAATTGGGTGTGTAATAAGTGACCTACAAAGCACAGTGTAGGTTGCGAACCGCAGGGAACACGAGGTACTATAAAAAGACCATAGTATCAATAGTCGATTATGACGGCTTCATATACTCGTATGTACTAGGTAGGTCCATATATGTACCTACGTAAGTTTTGTTAGATATATACTTGCCTATTTTGGCTTGGTCGCACATCGTGCGCGACGGAAGCGGGACGTCCGCGCAGCGCGACCACTGCGCAAGTGCGCACCGAATGTACCTACGGTGACAGGTTGGCAAGGTATGTAGACTACGCGACGCAAGCGGGACGTTACCACTACTCTCCACACTCGCGCTTTAAGCACAACATACTACCTATAAAACCTAGGCAACTATTAACGGTACAAACCTTTGCTGTGACAACGTAATACTATTAGACAACCTAAAGTAACCTTTTATTGTAACTAAATCGGATCAATACAATCATTTATAACGCCGGCGGATAAAGATTAAACGATTACGATTTTTCCAATTGCTGTGGTGTCACATTCTTTTGGCTAATACGAGTACTTGATTTTTTTAAAAGATCAGGGCATAAATATGTGTCACCTAGCTTATAGTGCAGTGCAGCACAACTGGGGAAGTACCTCTTTCCTACAGAAAACCACAGCTATAATAACACCAATGTTCCTCTAATCAATAATGGACCAGCAACGCGTTGTGATTATTTTGGAGTCGCAAGTGTTTATCGGCTATGGTGTTTCCTTACCATTAGGCAAGCCGTGCGCTTGTTTGTAAAATAATTTTTAAGAAAAAAAACCGACTTCAATGTGGGAGGCCGGTGAAAGATTATTATATACTTATATGGTGCACTCTTAGATTCCATACAATGAAATAAAAATGGCTTTAAGTATGTTTATAATGGTAGAAGACTAAGTACCCTCAATGCCTAATGGAATCCTCCATCAGAACTCAAACTTGACAAAAATGTGTCTTGAAAACCTAGCTTGCTTGACAAACATAACGAAGACAACAAATCGCTAAACATGAACTATGCGTCGTTGAAGAGTTCCATTCTGATCATCATCTTATTTAAATGTAAATGCTTGATTTGTTTATGAAAATACTAAAATAACTATTTGTATGCCTTTTGCATTTGAGGAGTTCCCTCGATTCCTCATGGATCCCATCATCAGAACTCGAGCTTGATAAATGATTGTCTTGAAAATCTAAATGCTTAACAAACACAGCAAAGAGGACTTTTTGCCAAACGTGAACTATGCGTCGTTAAAGAGTTCCGTTCTGATCATCATCAGCAGTTCCACTTCATTAAATGTCACTTCTTTGAATGAAAATGCTTGATTAGTTCATGAAAATACTAAAATAACTATATGTGTGCCTTTCACATTAGAGAAGTTCCCTCGATTCCTCATGGATCCCATCATCGAAACTCGAACGTGACAAAAATTGTGAAAATAGAACTTGCTTAACAAACACATCTAGGAGGTCAAATCGCCAAACGTAAACTTTTCGTCGTTGAAGAGTTCTGTTCTGATCATCATCTGCAGTTCCACTTCATCAAATGTCATATTTTTGTATGAAAATGCTCGATTTGTTAATAAAACAATATATATATATATATATATATATATATATGTTTGCCTTTAAGATTTGAGGATTTTCCCCAATTCCTCATGGATCCCATCATCAGAACTGCGTTTTGACAAAAACGGGACCAAGTTTGATATATATACTTACAATCAAAAAAAGAATTTTTAAAATCAGTTCAGAAATGACGGAGTTCTGGAGTAACAAACATAAAAAAAAAACATACAACCGAATTGATAACCTCCTCTTTTGAAATCTTGAAGTCGGTTAAAAAAGGAAAATCAAAGGGAAAAATGGCCTTTAAATATGTATTACTTAACAGCACCAGATGCAGCTTAGCAAGGCAACCCAGTTTGCGATCTATCTATCTAACATATAATCTTTGTCACTATCAAATAACAACCTAGTTAGCATCCATCCATCCTCCTAGCGTTTTTCCCGGTCGTGCCCTAAGGAGCCCAGGGTCATTACCCAATCCCAAGATTTAGCGGAGGCTAGTTTTACAAAAGCGGCTGCTTTTTGACTTTCCAACCCAGAGAAAAAACTTGACCTTGTTGGGATTAGACAGGTTTCCTCGCGATATTGTCTGTCACCGAAAATATACTGTTAAAGTATCAAATAATATTTGGTACATAAGTTTTGTAAAAACCCGCGAGCTCCAGCCGAGCGTCGCTTGATCGTGACATATCGGACGGAAGCATTTGATCCTTCCTAGCAAGTAAGTGCCAGAGGGGCGAATGCTATATATGCGATCATGCAAACCAGGCAGCCAGCCTCTCAGCCTCAGGAGCCTCAGGAGGCCTCAGTCAGGTATTATTATCTCAGATATTGGATCATAGATCAATCTAGGTCTATGATCCATTTTTTTTTACATGTTGGAAATCAATAAAGCACTAAATGAATACAAAAGTAAATTAATAATACTCAAACGATTTTAAGTTTGTACATAAGTAAAAAAACACTTCATGCTGAAATCATATAATTATGGTAATAATAACATTATTGTTTTAAAAAATATATTAATAGCTATAATTCCGAAACTACACAGATAAAGATAAAAACGGTTAACTGGTTACGAAGTAGGTATAGTTACAAACTATAATAGTACTAATGTACCCGCGTAGAGCAGGGATGCGAAGATGTTGGTCTGCGGTTCACCTTATTGGAGGTATGGCATAAATATATATTCAATATAAATTCGTCTTTCGTAGGTATGTCGGTTTGGCCGACCGGTGACCGAGTTCTCTTCTATATTATTCTGCTCCATCATCAGATCCTTAACGTTCAAGTGCATCTACTCATCGCCTAGCCCTAACATTAAAGAAGTATACGTTGGTCCAGCAGCTTTGGAATTAATAAAGTAAAACACAGTTTAATAAGCGTAACTTTTGCATACGTGTATAAGCATATAACTAAGGCACTGGCTAATTAACATTTTACCATCAAATTAAAAATTGTTCCGAAAGAAACAAATCCATTACAAGAAATCGCATGACGGCCTCCTTAGCCTAGTTGGCAGTGACACTGCCTCCGAAGCTAGAGGTCTCGGGTTCGAACCCCGGCCAGGCATTATTTGTGCATTTAGCACGGATTTTGTTCTTGGGTCTTGGATGTTTTCTATGTATTTAAGTATGTATTTATCTACATAAGTATGTATATCTTCGTCTAGTACCCATACTACAAGCTTTGCTTAGTTTGGGACTAGGTCGATTTGTGTAAGATTGTCCCTCAATGTTACTTTATTTTTTGCATCAAGGTCATATTGGTTAAGTGGTTTTAGAGATATTGATGAGCACACACAAATACACACAACAATATAATGACATCTCACCCTAAAGGCGAATGCATTATTATACCATTCTGTCGTGGATACTCAGAGGTAATTAGGTATGCAATGCAGTTTGCTGTTTGCAAAAAAAAAATGAGTGCGTCTACCCGGTCTCATACTCCCTCTAATTTCCATTGTTTACTTCAATGTTGCGCGAGCACGGCTGTTTACATTCAAATATACGGATATTTAGTTTTTCGGTGACTATTCCTCCGTGGTATGTCCGATTTTTTTTTTCAAGTCTAATCCATCGTCGTCATCTTTCCACATGCAAAATGTGAGCGTGATCGGTTGAAGCGTGCACGAACTCAAACGAAATACATGTCGCCCAACTGTCGCCTAAGAATGAGCTTAACTTCGCTCAGCTCAATAATTGCACATATTCCTATCTTCTTGGTTTGCGCCGTATTACGCCTGAAGCGCACGATACGATACATCATATCGCCGCTACTCGCTGCGCGTCAGTTTCGCATTGTACAATGAAGTGCAAAAATATGTATCGATTTAATACTCTCATAAATACATTTTTACCGAAACCATAATTCACCGATAATATGAGCTATACAACTTACTCAAAAGTATGTTTTTGAGTAAGTTGTATGCACCCATATTTTTGCACCGGACTGTAACATGTTCCGCGTGCTAGCTATCATGCGCATTTAGTTTGTTAGAACGAAAGTGAACCAAGGAGGCCCAGGGGTATAAGTGACAGGCAGTGGTTTACCAAAATGCCTCCATTCCAGGTGTACGAGTAGAAACATGTTTTTTCGGCGTCTTGTTTGTACACCACAGGTGACTAGTCATTCTTGATTTATCATGTTATATTTGACTAGGGAAACCCTATATTTCCAAGGGTAGATCACATTTTTGTGTCTACATTGATTGACGAAAAGGGCTTGTCCCGTTCAATGTCCTTTGCTTCTTGTCATTGAAGAATGTGTTCTCTTGAATTACTGGTTTTCCAAAAGGTAATGTCACTAAAATGGTTAAAATATAATATTAATGAAATAATCAAAAAACTTTTTGTAACAAATCATCATCATATATGAGCCGAAGGACGTCCACTGCAGGACATCCTCCCCCCCCCCCCCATCAGTCCCCGTCATCAGTCCGATACGATACGATTGATATATAGGAAATTCTATCTCATAAAATGACATCGTACTCTCTATTGATTTTCTTATTGGAAGATATAATACAATATTCTTTGTTGACATATTCTCTAACTATTATTATTATTTATTTGATGATGATGTCAATTCCTATAACTTTGACACTAAGCAAAATTATATTGTAATTTTATCATATAATAAACTAATCCGAATCTAAAATCTAATCTTTTTATAATACTAGCAGTAATAACTAATCGAATGTCTTAATTTTATCTTATGTTCGAAATTATTCTAGTTAGCTTGTAAAACAGACTGGGTCAGTCAACTCAGTAGTACTGCGCCCGTATGAAGAGATGGATGGATGTGATTGAAGCGAAGTATGTAAGAACTGTAGTATTTAGCATACCAAAGATTGGGTACGGGCGTGAATATATATATACGTCCTTCGGCTGTCATGATGATGATGATGATGTATGTACGTATGTCACTAAAATAGTTCCTTTAACCCTTTGAACGACAAGAGCCTATAAAGTGGTCGTGTGTCGTCGTGCCCACCACGCCAACAACCACTAAAAAGGTCGAAGTGAAGGTGTACTTTGATCATGAAAAAAAACTATTATGAAATGTTTTTATTTGTTTTTATTGGTGATCCTTCATTCAAACATAAAAGCGTTCAAAGAGTTGAGAAATAAATTACAACGTGTTTATTTGAATCACATCTTAACTTTAACTTGTTGTGATATGTTCCCCCATGTTATAGTCCTTCATGTCATTCATGTCTCATGCCTTTCAAAATGAGAAAGACTAAGATATGAAACATAGAATAGAACATGATGGTCACGTTGTAATTTTTACGTCATACCAGCCCTAGAGTGCCCACAAGTATGCGATGTTTCAACTTTCTTTTTAATATTGTAATAATTTTTAAGAAAAAAAAACCTACTTCAGGCGGGTGTAAGACTATTATACTTAGATGGTGAACTCTTAGATTCCATACAATGAAATAAAAATGGCTATAAGTATGTTTATAATGGTAAAAGACTAAGTACCCTCAATTCCTCATGGAACCCTCCATCAGAACTCAAGCTTGACAAAAATGTGTCTTGAAAACCTAGCTTGCTTGGCAAACATAACGAAGAGAACCAATCGCCAAACGTGAACTATGCGTCGTTGAAGAGTTCCATTCTGATCATCATCAGCAGTTCCACTTCATCAAATGTCACTTTTTTTAATGAAAATACTTGATTAGTTCATGAAAAAACTAAAATCACTTTATGTGTGCCTTTCACATTTGAGGAGTTCCCTCGATTCCTCATGGATCCCATCATCAGAACTCGAGCATGACAAAAATTAATCGTGAAAATAGAACTTGCTTAGCAAACACAGCTAGGAGGACAAATCGCCAAACGTGAACTTTTCGTCGTTAAAGAGTTGTGATCATCACCAGCAGTTCCACTTCATCTAATGTCACATTTTTGTATGAAAATACTTGATTTGTTGATAAAAATACAGAACTCACTATATGTTTGCCTTTAAGATTTGAGGAGTTCCCTCAATTCGTCATGGATCACATCATCAGAACTGCGTTTTGACAAAAACGGGACCAACTTGGATATATATGCATACAATCAAATGAAGAATTTTCAAAATCGGTTCAGAAATGACGGAGTTCTGGAGTAACAAACATTTAAAAAAAAAACAACCGAATTGAGAACCTCCTCTTTTGAAATCTTGAAGTCGGTTAAAAAGTGCATATTTATAGCCAGCTATCCGCGTGGGCGTGGATCCACCCGTGTGGCGTTTCAATGAGCCGCAAGGTCAAATATAGCCTGAGATTAAATATAATCCATCCGGAAACATCATTATATATACTGGTGAAAGAGTTATTGAAATCAGATGAATAATTTCGGTGTTTTCCAGTTGTCTAGGGCAGCGAATCGTCAGGTGCGGCATTCCAGCGTTATGGCGCCTTTTTAAATTCAATATATATACATACTTTTCTTGACTTATGGGGCGACGAAACTTATTGAATTATAAAGTACGCCCTAGAGATTAGCCCTACATACAAACTTACATTTCACGACTGATGTCAGACACGCGGATCTGTGTGCATAGAATAGACTAGAGTATTCAAATAGATGAGTCAACAGATAGGCGGAAGGATGTCAGTAACACGGACCTACGCAGACCTGAGTAGAATGGACATAAACCGTATTCAAATAAATGGGTAGGTATAGATAGACAGACGGACGGATTTCATTCACATGGACCTACGCAGACCTGATGAGAATAGACATAAACCGTATTCAAATAGATGGGTAAACAGACAGACGGACGGATTTCATTCACATGGACCTACGCAGACCTGATGAGAATAGACATAAACCGTATTCAAATAGATGGGTTAACAGACAGACGGACGGATTTCATTCACATGGACCTACGCAGACCTGATGAGAATAGACATAAACCGTATTCAATTAGATGGGTAAACAGACAGACGGACGGATTTCATTCACATGGACCTACGCAGACCTGATGAGAATAGACATAAACCGTATTCAATTAGATGGGTAAACAGACAGACGGACGGATTTCATTCACATGGACCTACGCAGACCTGATAAGAATGGACATAAACCGTATTGAAATAGATGGGTAGACAGACAGACGGGCGGATTTCATTCACATGGACTTTGACTTTGTTTTATATATGATTTATTAAAATATAGATATATAAATATAAATTCTAAGGAAAAACATCGAAACTCGCCCAAAGTACGGCTCGAACTTGCGTGTTTGTCATTCCAGCCAGAGCAACGCGCTTGGGTACTGGACCAGTACCCAGTACTACTGGTTCATCACCGAAACCACTTACACGTTACGTTACGACATATTTTTACCTTGTTTTTGCAGTTTCCATTCCGTTCCGTTACTAGTTCTATTCCTCTCACAGCATGATTCACAGTCTTCAGTCACTCTAATGAATAAGAGTAGGTATGCTAAAAGTTGGAACTAGTAATAAGAATATACTGATCGAAATTCTTAAAACAGGCAGAACGGACCGGTAGGACAGAATAAATAGTACTCGTAGTATCTAGTTACGTACGCGCCAGCGTGGGGAGTACCCCCCGTTCCCTCTTATTTTATGAAAGGAGACCTATAAAAAAAGCATAAAAGCGTTTTTTAGACATAATCGATCCATAGCAGATTAGTAACAATATTGCCTTAAATACTGTGAATTTATATTTATTGTTTAATTTTAATGGACAGCAACTTAACACTATGGAGACTAACAATCAGTTTGCTTGCTATAGTGACCTCCGTTCAATATTTAGCCATTGGACAGTACAGTCGCTCTGCCCTTAGGATGCTGTAGCTAATACTTTTTCTTTTTTTATGCTCAGCAGTGGGATGTGGAGGATAATGATGATGATAATGACTTACGTACAAACAGACTACCCAATTTATGGCAGAGAGCTCCCGAGAGTGCGAGAATACTTACTGTGTTGAAAATAAAGTATCTGCATTAGGTATGACTTTCATAGATGCAACAAATCAATAAAGAGACCGAAACGCATTTCTGATTCAACACACACACGCCAACTAAACGCAAGTTTACCAATGTAACTGCAGTAGAAGATCGTGTGTAGATAGCTGTCTTGTTTGTATACCACAGGATATCTGCTCATACTGTCCAATATTCAAATCAAGTCAAAATATTATTTTATATTCAAATAGGCCACAAGCACTTTCGAATTACTGATTTTTCACGTCTTATGCCTATACTTTACTATTGGAACCCCTAATTCTAAGGATTACTTTTTTGCTTATTGACCATAAAGACGTTCACTGCTCCTTCATCTTTGTCATTGAAGAAAGTGTTCTCTTGAATTCCGAACAGGTCACGTCACTAAAATTGTTAAAATATAAAGTTATAACAGCCTTTTATTGATACCTGAAAGGAGTGTATAAATTCTTAAAGGGTCGGCAACGCGCATGTGACACCCCTAGGAGTTGCAGGCGTCCATAGGCTGCGGTGACCGCTTACCATCAGGCGGGCCGTACGCTTGTTTGCCACCGACGTAGTATAAAAAAAAAAACCTATACAAATTCTATATTAGAAAGAATTATTATTATTTGGTTTATTGTGAACCATTTCTATGCCGCTTCGACCAGAAATTGATCTATTGTGGCAGCATATGAGTAAGTAATCGAATGTCTTCATTGAATCAAATATCCAAAGTGCAAAATTATTCTAGTCAGCTTTTACAAAAGGCTGGGTCAGAAGTTCCCGCAACCGACGAGCCTGTATGAAACAATGTATCTCTGCTTATTGGTGGTGGGGTCCTCATACCATCAAACACATGTGTTCTTCCAATTTATTATTCCATTAGGTATCTTATTATATTTACTTATATATTATTATAGTATTTAAAAAAATGTACGAGTAGACAGACGGACGGATGTCAGACACGTGTGATTAGACTGGATATAGACGCTATTCGAATACCTATATACTAGTAGACAGACAGACGGACGGATGTCAGACACGCGTGATTAGACTGGCTATAGACGCTATTCGAATATACTATCAGACATACAGACGGACGGATGTCAGACACGCGTGATTAGACTGGGTATAGACGCTATTCTTTTTTTTATGACATAGGAGGCAAACGAGCACACGAATCGCCTGATGGTAAGCGATTAGCGCCGCCCATGGACACTCGCAACACCAGAGGGGTTGTAAGTGCGTTACCGGCCTTTAAGATGGGATTACGCTCTTTTCTTGAAGGTTTGAAGGTCGTATCGGTACGGAAATACCGCAGGCGACAGTTCATTCCACAGTTTAACTGTGAGAGGCAAGAAATTTCTGGATAAACGCACAGTTGAGGACTGCCAACCATCTAAGTGGTGAGGATGGAAATTCGAATATACTAGTAGACAGACAGACGGACGGATGCCAGACACTAGACATAAACCGTATCCAAATTGCAGCATTTCAGTGCCATAATATGTCATCACTGGCAACACATACTGGTCAATGTCCGTATAACATTAAATAATAATAATATCATTCGATAGTAATCGCATTTACTAATAAGTATCTGTGAAAACCGTGCAAGTTTTTAATTGAGATATGGATTTACCTTGTATTCGAAGTTTCCGTTACTAGTTATATCTATATTTTTCACACAGCATGATTCATATCTTATATCTTCTTCAGTCAATCTGATGAATACGAGTAGGTATGCTAAAAGTTGAAACATTGAAATTCTTAACTGACAGTCTAAAAAAATTACAAAAAGGACCTGTAGGACGAAATAATTAGTAGTACTTGCGTACCGTGTGTCAGCGTGGGCACTACTTCCCGTTCCCTATCTATGTGCCCAGGAGTGGGACGTATAAAGGCCGATGATGATGATGATCACTTTTGTACAGATGGTTCTCAGTCTAACAAAACCTATATTGGACATCCCGAAAATTCAAAGCATGGCAACCTACTTGTTCCTAGTGCAATCGTGTATATTGACACCCCGGGGGAGTGAGAGAGCCGCATTTGGCCCAAGTGGCAAGAGGAACAGGGCTGCTAGAAGAGTGACGAGCCAACTGACGTTCTGTTGAATAGGCTGAAAGACAAACTGGCGGATAGAAAGTGGTTCGAGTACATACAAATATACCGGAACTCCTCAGACATGGATGGCGGATGGACCATCCTATTCCACCACGTACAAAGCGGATTGTATTTTCGTGAGTATAAAGTCGCCAGAGCTACCGAGTGTAGTGTGTTGAAAATGAGATAAATACCTGCATTTATGCCTGTAGAGATAAAAAAATAAGAGATAGAAACGCGCTTCTGGTTATTTTAGGTTACGGTGTCTCCTTAGCATCAGGAAAGTGGTTGGCTAATTTTAATGAAATGTCCATCTTTATCTAATAATAACCTAAATAGATCCTTAGCTCGTAATTCATATGTATAATTTGGCTAGGAAGAAAGACAGACGGGCGGAAAGATATTCAGGGATACCTAATAAACTGACACCAAATGTACCAGCTACCACTCCATTTAGTCACATATACTACTTTCCGAATATAATAACATTAATAATCATGTCATACCTACATAATAATGTAAATATTGTAACCACCACCACCATATCAGCCCATAGACGTCCACTGCAGGACATAGGCCTCCCCCACTTTCATGGGGGTAAATGCCATAATCGCCACGCTTGGCATGCGGGTTGGCGATCGCAGTATTTCCACCGCATTCCAGGGATGCTGCTGCCCAACCCCCGGTGGCCTTGGTCGTAGTTTTAGGACATACCCGGGTCCAAAAATATACAATTAATTATATTCAAATAAGTAGGAGTACATACATTCGTGAGCCCTGCTGTTTGGTGAATGAACAAAGATCAATATAATAAAGTGAGAAAATTGAATTACAAACGTTCTCCGAAATATTGGCTCCGGCATGAGGCGGGACCGCGTAGTCATCTTAGTAATTTATAATTATGAAGATGTGAGAAATACCAATCGATGCTGTTTTTTTGTTCCAGTTAATCTTCATTGTATAGATATAACTTTAGGTACCTTCATTATATAGCCAGAGCCATGGGGCAAAAAATAATTATACAGACGTAGACTTAGCACCGTAAATACAATATGAAATATAAAAGATGATTTGAATTCCGAGAAACTCACCGCAACAACCAAATAAATACTATAATTTTGAAATAATATATAGCACCGAGTTATTTCCTAAAAATATTGACGTGTTGAATTGACACACGTTGTGTCACGACATTTTTTTTAAATAATCCATAGAGGTTAACGCTGTATGATTAAAACGAGTTTATCCCTATTTAACCCCTACTGTGTCAAGAGCTTTAGAGAACCCAAATGACAGTAAGCCTCATGCATAAGTAGCTGGACACTTTGGGACTCCGTCGCTTTCACCCGTTGGTAAATTAGTATGACAGTTTAGACATGACGTTAAAGCGACAAGGTACAAAGGTGTTAAGCTAAGCCCTTTGTGCGACCGACCGTACCAACCAATAATATATGACCTTTAGGTCTGAAGAATACATATGTAAAATAACAATAAATATAAAAAGTTTCTGAAATTATCGGTTCATGAGACCAAATCTTCTAGGACACTTTATTGGGCTATTAATAAATTCTTGTTTAATAGTATGTACATGGGATTGGAAGTCAGAACTATCTATTGAACATTTAAGTGTCTACATTGTATTGGCATGTTATCTTAATGTGGTATTAATTTTATTTAGATAACAACACATGAATTATATACAATTAAAACTATATATAAAAAAAAATATGTTTAAAAAATTGGGCCCCCTAGGCATGGTTCCTAAAATGCTGGCAGCATTTTCTCGCTGAATCGCAACGCTAATGCGTTGAGCGAGGAAGCTGCCAGCTCTTCGGTGCCCTGTGGCAGTCTACGAGCCTTTTGGAAAGCTCCTTGTAGAGCTGACGTGCACTGGGACCCCACGAGCCAAGGGTCTCCACACCGAACGGAACAAAACTGTATTCGGTGCCGAGACCCCTATATTTATGTTTTTTTTTACCGGGTTTAACCGCCAACCGGGTGTCGCGGCCGATGTAGCCGCGACACCCGGTTGGTTGCTGGTTCCGTGGAGGTGGGTAGGTGCCAAAGTGTCTACACAAGTAGCATCCCAAACTAGCACACACAATACAAATCGAACTAGTCCCATAGTAAGCGCAATAAGGCTTGTGTCATGAGTACTAGACGACGATATATTTAATAGCATTATTTATATACATATACTTACATAAATACATAGAAAACATCCAAGTCTCAGGAACATCCCTTATCGGTATTCGAATCCGGGATCTCTAGCTTCGGAGGCAGTGTCACTACCAACTAAGCTAAACAGGCCGACAACGCGCAGGCGTGTATTGCATCTCTCATGGAAATATGAAAAGGCCCAAAGGGTTTTTAATTCCATTCCGGCGTGACAAGTTGCATAGGTTTTAACGCGTGAACCCGCATTAACGCTAGCTTCAATTGACTTGATGATTTGTTCTGTTGACAGGTAGAAACATGCAGAGCCCTCACTTTCAACACATCGCACACTCAGGTTACCGTAGCCTTACTCAACAACAGAAAATACAAAACGTTATGAAAATGTAGTTGTGTTACTATGGCTGCGGTCTTCTGTAAGGTTTCCCAGTTAGGCTGCGCCAAATCATGGATCAAAATCTATATCACACTGTTGTGCTCTTTCATGGCTCTCTTTCTAGCTCGATATGTTTATCTCCACTATACGCTCCCCCTTACTTATGTGCCAAGAATAATGTCCCAGCTTCATCGCCTGTATAAAATATTGCTTGTGGCGTGCAATTGCAGGAAGCACACGATTTTAATAATACCTACTATACATACCGGCATTGTAATGTTCTACTGAAAAACATCAATTAACGGGTCATTCTGCGCAAGAATATGGTGTCTTAAACGAAGTACGGATGATCCACACCCGATGCACACATGAGTATGTCCAAGCGTTCTTTCTGGATGGGCATCATGTATATATATTTGTCTATAATAATATAGCACGCATGGCATATGACCGCATCACCAGGAAGCTAGAAACATAGTGCCTGCATATAACCAGATAGTATTAACAGCATGGACTATTTTGAAGAAGTAGTACTTAGGAGGAGTGTGGCCACTGTAGCCAAGCGGTAAAGCACGCGACGTTCAATAAGGAGGTCGCGGGTTCTAACCCGGACTTGAACCACTGGGTTTTTCTTAAGAAACTTATTATGGACGACAATATTTTATATTAAACAGTAGCTATTCAGAGAACCAAAACATTGTGAAGGAATCGGTCTAATCCCGAGGTCTAGTTTTCCCTCTTGGTTGGAAGATCAGATGGCAGTCGATTTCGTAAAACTAGTGCCTACGGCAAAACTTGGGATTAGTGAAAGCGGACACCAGGCTCCTCTGTGACACAACAAGATAAAACACTAGGTGGATGAGTAGGATTCTTCTAATGTGAGCCATTCTAATAGAATACCCTGCATGCGCAAAGGAAGCCCGCTTACTGCGTATCTTTGTATTCGTTGGACGTGGAGAATGCAGTTAGGACATCGCGATATTTTTCTGAATTAAAATATGCTCTCTGTGATTGTAATGTCAAATGCAATATATTGTACTTTGTGGTCAAATGCGTGAGAAACGTCATTTACATCTTCAACAAAGTAGAAACCTTTTTTCACATTTTCATAATGAGCTATTTAAACCTCCTTTAAGTACATGAACTTAAAGGAGGTTTTAATAGCTCATTAGTCCACAAAAAATATGTTTCAATATGTCAAGCTTAATTGGAAACCGGAAACGCGTTAATTATGTTTTATCGATGAATAATAAACCCCAAGTTTAATCAGTCCTACATTAATCCCAAAAATCGAAGTCGAATTAATTAAGTATGCTTACTTTTTGAACTTAATGTAATCGTTAAGATATGTCAGGGCAGAAATGGTCATTGTCCTTTGGAATTATTCCCTTTTTTTGTGCTCCCACTGTGGAGGCAGGGCAGAAAAGGATTATGGTAAATTAATTAAGAATGTGACAAATACTGTCGTTTTATAAAGTTAGACTAAGTTAAGTACACAGTAAGGTTTAAATAGATTATCATCAGACATAGAAGTTTTCGTTTCAGAAATAACATTGAACCAGGACCTTTCTGCCGATATGAATCTATACTTCTATACTATACTATATATGCTATACTTATACTATATTACTATATAATACTATAAGGGATGATTCACAGTAGGCCGTTCCGTGTCCGGGCCGGCCCGTTTTCTTCTAGAGAAATACGCCGGCCGTTGCGTTGGCTGTCATAGAAAACGGGCCGGCCCGGACACGGAACGGGCTACTGTGAATCATCCTTAAGGCTGAAGAGTTTGTTTGAACACGCTAATCTCAGGAACTACTGGTTCGAATTGAAAAAAAAATTTTGTTTTCGATAGTCCATTTATAGAGGAAGGCTTTAGGCTATATAACATCACGCTGCGACCAATAGGAGCGAAGACGCGGACGAAGTCGCGGGCAACAGCTAGTTTTTCGATAACTGCTTAGGACGAAGTTATTGTCAGATTAATTAATATGTGATCACTGGTCATCAGATTATCTCAATATTCACTACGAAATTTCAGGTGTATACAGCAGTTATCAATAAATTAATGTCATTCGCGTTACTCAAACTTCTGTCTTATCGTCATATTATTTCAAAAAATGTGTAGAAATACATGTTACTTTTGAGAAGAATATCCCAGGGTGGGAACTACTGTTAAATACCCCATAAGTAATGTTTTACATTTTGAACTTAATGTACCTAGGCGTAAAATGTCTATAATAAAACAAATATGGTTTAAAAGTGACTTCATTCATTTATGCCACACAAGTTATGGGATATCCAAGCTGCCTAAATTGTGCATTTCAAAATTAAATATTGTTATTTAAATCAATTGTATTATTGTGTTTTGTATATTTGTATAGCCACTTGCTATTATTGCCAGAGTCAGTGCAGTATGGCAAGCTCAGATGTATTTTCTATCTTCGAAACGTTTGCTTCTTTCGATAACTTACGAAACAATTACTATTATCGAAAGAAGAAACAAGCGTCTCGCTATTAGAGAATGCATCGTGGTTATCAATACTAGAGCTGATTAAACATACTAACAGTAATTGATTGAAATAAATAAGGCCAGTGCTTGGATTGAACATTACCCTTCTACCATTCCATTAGGTTTAATAATCATAGCAATAAAGTGATATATTAATTTAATCGTGAACTATATATATTTCACAAAGGAGACTTGATAATATCAAACAGACAACATGAATACATTAAACGAATTATTTATAAATCTGATCAAAGTTCGTTTATTAAACCAAACTATTACTTTATTGACACGATAAACCTACTTGATTATAACGCTAATAAACTTAATACTGGGTATGATATACATACATTCAATCAATTATATTAGTTTTTTGCATCAAGCATTCAACTTGATTGAATCAATGCGGTTGGTTATTGCGTCAATTATTGGGCCTTAATAACACTATTTAAGTAGCTTAATACAGTGTATACGAGTAACATACATTCATCAATTTGTTTATTTTACTTGATTACATCAAACACTTCCAATAATTGTGTCTGTAAAGACGTTGATGGCATTTATTGTATATTCCTTGATTATATTAGTCAATAAACATATTTCGTACATTCAAACCATGGCTGGAATTATAAAGTTACTTTGTTACCTATTCCAATAATTTCAACTTGATTGCTGCAATTAGCCGACTTAATCTGCTCGCTATACATCAAGTTACTTTGTTATCACTATCAAAATTTTGATTTAATTAATCAACTTTTTTTCTCAGTGTTTTTGCTGGCACACAACTTTTTTTTTTCTTCATTTATTATTCTTGTATTGTGTGCCTGATGCAAATAAATAATTTCTATTTCTATTTCTAATTTCTACATAAGTAGGTAACAAACAGTATGAGGATGAAAATATTAGAAAAACTAAAGTGTTTTAAATATTAATTTCTTTTGGAGTAATCAATAATAAAATTGATTCAACAACCATATTGATAGTACTGTGAGTACATACAATCAATAGGATAAGTACGAGTAAGACTATAATAATTATTTAGAGTAAAAAAATTGGTTGTTTGTAAAGTAGGTTTACGATCGAGATGTTTACGTGATAACGTCTTACTTCACTTGCACTTCACTTATACCTGCGATCGCGCTCGTGAGGTTTTGGTGTGACACAAGTTTCTGAACATGTCACCCGACTAAAACGATTTTAAAGACGTTATCACGTCAAAAAATTAACATACTTACTTACCTACGTCCTAAAAGGAAGGTGGTAGAGTCAAGAAAAAAGTATTAGTATATGTCAAAGGCGTACAAACTCATTTAATATCGAAGCATCCAACGCGTACAACGCTGCCATATAAACAACCCACACAGAAAAAAAAACATATTCATAGACAACTGTCAATTTAACGGATCAAAGCTGCCGGTTTCCAACCATCTGCTGTCGTAACCGCGCCAGTCAAAAATAAACCAAATGCACTTCGTAGTGAATTCAAAATCGATTGGCGAGCTACTTAAGTGGGTAGCTCGATTACGATCTTTTTTCAAACATTCTTCAAACTACGGGTGGTCAATTAGGTTTGTATCGTCTCGACCAATCGCGTGGGCCGCGGTGAGATGAAACAAAGAGGGGGGCGTGGCCTCCATTGTCCCGTACAATGGGAAGACAGTCGCTCCCTTTGTGCGCTTTGTTCGCTCTTTGTTGGCCCATTGTGGCGGGGGCGTTATGTGGCTTGCAAGGAGGTGGGGCTAGTATGTGTGCTGAAATTTTTGTTTTTAGAAATGCGGGGTTTCTATTGGCGGTGGTTCCTGGTTTGAGTGGTTGAAGCGTTGAAAACGTGATTATTTAGATCTAACATAACATAAACAATTGCTAACAACGAAAATTCTAAATTGGGATTTCGTATTTTTTCGAAGCAATATTTTTTTTTAGATTTTTCAAACATAACATATGCATAAACTCACGCATATGTACTTATAAAACAGATAGGAAGAGCACTTAAAAATTAATTTAAGAGGTACTTTTATTTTTTTACTAAATTCTAATACCGGAACGCCAAGTAGAATTTATTTATTTATTTATTTATTTATTCAATTGTATAAGTCATGTACATTTCAATAAGATCAATTTGGAACGTGGACGAAACAGGCGTCCCAATTAATGGTCCATCAGCCAAATAAGGTTTTAAGCAAGCGGGTCTGCGACATCTGCTGAAAGAGGCAGTTTGGTCACTCTAGCGGCTGCAGTGAACGGTTGTCGGCTTGTTTAGCCTAGTTGGTAGTGACACTGCCTCCGAAGCTAGAGGTCCCAGGTTCGACTCCCGGCCAGGGCATTTTTTGTGCATTTAGCACGGATATTTGTTCCTGGGTCTTGAATGTTTTCTATGTATTTAAGTATGTATTTATCTAATATAACTATGTATATCGTCGTACCCATAGTACAAGCTTTGCTTAGTTTGGGGCTAGGTCGATTTGTGTAAGATTGTCCCCCAATTTTTTTTATTATAATGCACATTTTCTTGTTTGACGGTCCACCAGAACCCGAATAGGTGCAGGCCTCAGGATGGATGTCAAAAAAAATATTTTTCATTTTTATGGATTGTATTTTTGCGACATTTAAACATGACAATTATTGAAAGAAACTAAAAGATTAGATTCTAAAGATTAATACTTATTTGTATTTTTTTTTACTGAAATCGTTAATTTAAACAACAAACCTCACGTTCATTCTTACCCCTCGCTTGTTAATATTTGCAAGTAATTATTAAAGTTTGACCGATTATAAGGGTTATCATACAATACCTAAAAAACTCAAAAACTCGGTGTATTTATTCTGCATTATTATTTCAAGCAACGGAAACTAATTGCCGACCTAGGTAGGTATGCCTGATCCCGTTGTGTATACAATGTTTCATGTTATTTCAGCGTGGCGTTTTAAAATGAGAACCAAACTACGTTTGTATGGAGAATCGAGTTCAGTCAAGCATGCGGGGGACCGTTAAGAGTCCGCAGTAAGCTCGGTTCTCCATACAAAAGTAGTTTCGCTCTCGTTTTAAAACGGCATGCTGGAATAACTAGAAACTTTGTATACACAATGGGATTCGGCATATCCAGCATATCATTTGTAAGGAGAGTCGAGATCAGTCGAGCGTGTGGGGAATTTAAGTAGCGGTAGAAAAGTAATCCATTTTCCAATCACCGTGTTTACACAATGATACAGAAACTCGCTCATTGAAAAAATGTCTTAGAGGCGCGGGGCCTTCATTTTAAAATAGGTTTTACTCGTAATACGATACAAATACCTATCTTCATTGCACACCTCACACAAACAAACCACTTTTGTAAGAGAAACATAACAATGGCATGTAGTTACGGGTAGATAACAGACGTTATAATTGCTAATGAAGTAATGAGCGATCTCTTCCAGACAACCAGATTACTCTATTCACTTCATCATCATCATCATTCAGGCGAATGTCGTCCTCTGCTCGACATAGGCCTCCCCCAAAGACTTCCACAATGACCGGTCCTGCGCCACCCGCATCCAGCGGACACCCGCGACCCTTACCAGGTCATCAGTACACCTTGTGGGGGGCCTGCCCACGCTACGACTTCCGGTACGTGGTCGCCACTCGAGAACCTTTCCGCCCCAACGATCTCGGTTCTGCGTACTATGTGCCCCGCCCACTGCCACTTAAGTTTAGCGATTTAAACTCTATTCACTTACACTACGCGATATAACTTTTTAAGAAATACAATCATATGACGGCCTATTTAGCCTAGTGACGGCCTGTTTAGCCTAGTTGGTAGTGACGCTGCCTCCGAAGCTAGAGGTCCCGGTTCGAATCCCGGCCAGGGCATTATTTGTGCATTTATCACGGATATTTGTTCCTGAGTCTTATATAAGTATGTATCGTCGCCTAGTACCCATAGTACAAGCTTTGCTTAGTTTGAGACTAGGTCGATTTGTGTAAGATTGACCCCCAATAATTATTTATTCATTATTTATTTTATGCGCGTTAGTCTTCGGGGTAGGCCCATGTGGCTATGTTCAGCAGTGGACGTCTTTCGGCTGAAATGATGATGATGATGATGATTTATTAGGGTAGCTAAGTATTTGTATTTAATACCTTATGGTCCTCACAGATGGCTGAAATAAATGAGTATTATTTATTATTATCTCTTTATACATTTTTTTTCTTAGATTAGGTTTTTACAATAATAAAAAGTAAAATATAAAACATTATTTACAAAACAAAAAATCATTATAAAAACCTAACGTAGGGTGCCGCCGGCAGCGAGGCAGGGCCTAAGCTATCGGTGGTTAGGGCGACAGAGAGAGGAACCTCCTGACTATTCGCGCCGTGTCCAGGAGTACCGCCTTCTGTATCTGACCCTTGACCCAGCCATCTAACGAGAGTCTTTTAAGATGTTGGTCGAGACTCTTCGCAATTAGACCGTTCGCAGAGACGACTATCGGGACAATGATCGTTATTATTTTTATTATTACTAGTTATACTTTACCCATTGATAGATAACTTACTTAGTTCTTACAACATTTTAAGAAGTAAATTGAACATTGTAGTTACCTACATCGTCAGTCTGCGCCGCACGGCCGGGCGGGGGCGCCAGACAATGATATCGATCCGCGCCCGCTTTGTGTCGTTATATCGGCCTTACTATCGAGAGCTTCGGCTGGGTTAAACAATACGCGGTGATATAAGTTTGTAAGGTCAGGATAATTTCTACCAAACGGCCCGTATCGCATCGGAATTTGCAATCTTTAAACGATATTAAGAGGGCGCAGTACGATCGGTGTGGATCGGTTCTCCATACAAACGTATTTATGCTCTCATTTTAAAACGCCAAGCTAGAATAACATGAAAATTTGTATACACAATGGGATCCGGCATATCTAGGTCGGATCATAGTTTCTGTTGCTAGAAATTGTAAAAGAAAAAAAATACAGCGGCTTTTTGAGTTTTTTACGGCTTGTATGAAAACCTTAATAATCGCTGTATTTTTTCTCCATTATAATTTCAAGCAACAGAAACTATGATCCGACCTAGATATGCCGGATCCCATTGTGTATACAAAGTTTCATGTTATTCTAGCTTGGCGTTTTAAAATGAGAGCATAAATACGTTTGTATGGAGAACCGAACGTACTGCGCAGTCTTAAATCATGTACTTCGGACGTCTTGCGCGCAATCGTATGTGATGTGCGCGGCTTTTTTTTTTCATTTTATTTATACCACGTCCGTGGCAAACAAGCGTACGGATCGCCTGATGGTAAGCGGTCACCGCAGCCTATGGAGGCCTGCAACTCCAGGGGTGCTACATGCGCGTTGCCGACCCTGTAAAAATTTATACACTCCTTTCTTGAAGAATCCCATACTGTAGTTCCTCGGGAAAACATCGGCAGGGAGCTCATGCCACAACCGAAGCGTCCGAGGGAGGAAGTTCCTCTGAAACCGTACCGTACGCGACCATTTAGGTTCTAAGGTGGGAGGATGAATGCCCTGCCGACGGCGAGCAGTGCGATGATAGAAAGCCGCCGTGGGCATCATGTCGAACAGTTCTTCAGGCTTGATAATATAAACTTTAAATACTATGCACATGATTTAATATCGTTTAAATATTTTAAATTCGTTCCGATCCGTTGTTTGTGTTGCACATTTGAAATATGTAATGTCTATTATTTTATTAAACACGGTACAACTACATACAAGAGGTCATCTTCTCAAGGTTTTTACCTATACTTAACACATTTTCACCTAATCAACATGGAATAAGATGCAGTGTTAACTTAATTTTGTCCTCGACCACTGGAAGTCAATTTACCTAATGCTATATTTGGCAGACATTTTTAGATGAAATAGAAATACAAAACATACTTATATTCGTATCAATACAACACAACAAAGGGAAAATAGTAAAAATACAAAACAGTAAGCAGTTATAAATGGTATATAAGTGGGGTTTTGATACTTATAGAGATTTTGCACTATAGATAGGTATTGGCTATGTGCACGTCTGAAACGTCAAACGTCAAAGGTCCCGAGACAATGCCAAAACTCAGAGATGTGAAATAATGCCACATGAATATTTTATTTACTTTAGTAAACGAGAAAGACCCCGTATTGGAAATTTAACTGAAATAAATAAGAGAATAAATAAATACATACAAACGAAACGAATCGTAGGAAACCGTTAAGAAACCAATAGAAAACGTGAAAGTAAATTTGACAGTGGTCCCCGGTAAGTACACATTTCTTCCATGGTGTGCGCTACGATCGCGTAGCTTACCCCCACCACCTACTTCGCACATAGCCAATACCTCTAGCCAGGGTCGTCGATATCAGCAAGTTGCAAAACTCACACGGAAAGAAATGATTTAGCTGTGGTAACTAAGCACGCTTTGCTGAAATTTTCTTTGCTGCTGTATACAATTTCTTATCTACTGTAACAAAGCCTTGTCTATAGCAACTAAAACCAGTTCGCTACCCTTGCTAACGATATTTAGCTAAAAGGATTTTAATCAATTTGCTACCGCTGCTAATTGATTAACAACTATGTCTAATTTATTTATCCGTATCAACAAAATTTTATTCGTCATTGTTGTTAGCTGGGACTGCTAATAATGTTTTGTTGTAGTGGACAAGAACTTTGTTACTATTGCTAATTATACATGTATTGGGCAGCAAAAGCGTATGTTTGTTGCATTTGATAAAAATATTTTGCAATCACTAACAACAGTTTTGCAACAGCTGCTAATTTTATTTTCATATTCATCTACTAATATATCTAATATATCGCCAGTTTTGCTAATAATCGTAGTCACATCAATAAATTACCTTGGCAATGGAGAGCATTAATATATAAGCAGTAGTAGCAAATCAGGTTTGTGTGAGGCTGCTAAGAACATTTCGTAGCTGTAACTAACTTTTTCACAAATTTTACCGAATATTAATTGCTGCAGCTGCTAAATAAAAACTCGCCGATGTTGCTAAATATCTTTGTCAAACCACCGAATTTCCTATGCAATTAACAGCAATAATATATTAGCTGTAGTAGCAAATCAGACTTAGGTAAGGCTGCTAAGAACATTTTGTAGCTGTGACTAACTTTTTCATAAAACTTTAACTATTATTCTTTGCTGCAACAGCTAAGTAAAACTTCGTCGATGTTGCTAAAAATCTTTGTCACACCATCGAATTTCTTATGCAAATAACAGAAATAATATATTAGCCGTAGTAGCAAATCAGACTTAGGTGAGGCTACAAACAACATTTTGTAGCTGTGACTAACTTTTTCACAAACTTTAACTAATATTATTTGCTGCAACTGCTAAATAAAAATTCGTCACTCTTGCTAAAAATCTCTGTCACACCACTAAATTTCCTATACAAATAACAGCAATAATATATTAGCCGTAATAGCAAATCAGACTTAGCTGAGGCTGCTAAGAACATTTTCTAGCTGTGACTAACTTTTCACAAACTTTAACAAATATCATTTTCTGCAACTGCTAAATAAACATTCACCGATATTGCTCAAAATCCACACCAACGGTTTTTTATGTAATGTACAGCAATAAACTTTAGCTAATATTTTTTGCTGCAACTGCTAAGCAATCCTTCACTAATGTCGTTAAAAATTTTAGTCACACCACCGAATTTTCTATGCCATGAACAGCAATAATATAGTAGCAGTATTAGAAAATCCAACTTATGTGAGGCTGCTAAGGATATTTTGTACCTGAGACTAAATTTTTCACAATTTTAGCTAATATTGTTTGCTGCAACTGCTTAATAATAACTTATTTTCTATCTGTAGGGTATTTAAATTTTGCCGTCTAATTGATTACTACGAGTACTACGCGATACCCTAGTACAAAGTCGATCGTTGTGCAATCAAGCCATAAATCCAAGTCTGGTTTAGGTAGAAGGAGTATAACAGAAACCCCTTCAGAACAGAAAAAATGTGAAATTAAAATGCATGCATTTTAAAACGACCAAATCATCACGATACGTTTCTGCCAATTCACGGGCATTTTCCATGAAAGAAAAACCCGTGTAATGATGGACCAGCTTAAGGATAATCCTCCGCGCAGTCTGAAAAAGAGATGATATCCGAGAGTAACCTTATGACGAAACATCAGTAAAATATTAATTTACCTAAAACTTTATTGTAATTCTTTTTAAACAATTTATTTATGAGTATTTAATTATTTCACTTTCCAGAGTACATATCTGCAACTAACAGCTAGTCGCCAAAGCGTTACAGATCTTAAACTATAAGAACATTAAAAATAAGTTGGTTAGTGCAATTTAGAGTTTATAAACACATGCAACCTATTAATTACTATACTACCTACATTGCTCTAACACAATTCCATAATTATCAAGAATAAGGAGCTTGTTTTTCTCTTTTTAGTTAATTATTGACGTGTCAGTAGTAACACTTTATTTAAGATGTACACGTATTAACCTGTATTGAAAGTATTTTTAATAGGTTTTTATCATAATGATTAAATGATTAAAACTTATTGAATTATCAACTAGAATGAAAGGTTAAGAATGAAAATGATTACGTACTTATTATATTTAAAACTAAATACCTAAGTATGTAACTATCTATTTCTTAACACGTCCTTCCGTTCTCAATCCAGAAGTGTATAGGTCAGATGGCGGTCGCTTCTGTAAAAACTAGTGCCTACGCCAATTCTTGGGATAAGGTAGCAAACCCCAGGCATCCATCAGGATGCAACAGTACATAATTATGTACCTACCTATATCATGCTCGAAATGCACATTTGAAATTTTTCAACCACTTCTACAGTCCTCAATATACAGATTACCTATACCTATCTATATAACATAGATTCTGTTGCCATGTAATGGAAAGGTTCGCGCGGTAGGTAGTTATACGCACTGGACTTGTGTAGGGATTTGTAGGCGTGGCCGAGTGTCAATGTGTCTAGAGACGTATTAAAAATGCATAACTCTAACAAAAATTGCTTTCTAAAGCGCTTCGTGATTGTATGATATTAATATTTCAAGTATAATATCATGCATTCAGATTCCTGAAACAAAAAATGATTTGAGAAAACCCTCGTTATATTAAAACGAGCGATCCAACAATGATAGCCCATACGATGGATTTTGCAAAGGAAAAAAAATATTTCAAGACTTTATTTTACCCTTTTGTCGGCGTGATTAATATGTATACCCATGCCGAATTACAGCTTTCTAGTAGTTACGATTACTGAGCTAAACCGCGGAGGGACGGACGGACATGGCGAAACAATGTGTTTCTTTTTCACCACGAAACCCTAAAACTCGTAATAAAACTAACTAACTGTAACTGCTCAGCGTATAGCATTATAGCGACACGTGCCGTGCCCGCCGGCACAAAAAATGTTTATAAGCTCGAATGTTTTAGTTATGCCAACGAATGTCAAATTCGTTGTAGTAGCTAAGATGCATTTTGCTACTACGACGAATGTTTTCGAGTTTCACGCGGGAAAAGTAACGTAGCAAGTGTTGCCATAAATAAACGCCAGTATTTTCTAGTAAAAGCCGGGAATTACATTTTATTTAAACTGTCTGTGTGAAAAAAATCTTGTTGATAATCTAAATATATAAAAGAAGAAACTGACTGACTGACTGACTGAATGACTGACTGACTGACTGACTGACTGACTGACTGACATATCAACGCACAGCCCAAACCGCTGGTCCTAGAGATTCCAAATTTGGCACGTAGGTTCCTTATAAGGTCTAGGGGTGCACTAAGAAAGGATTTTTCAAAATTCAACCCCTAAAGGGGTGAAATGGGGGTCCGAAGTTTGTATGGGGAAACAAGATTAGCTGGACTATTTTATTCGAAACTTCACAGGACTATTTCTAACGATAAATGAGTAAACACGTGTTTCAGGTTTTTTGAAAAATCAACCCCTAAAAGGGGGAAATGTGGTGACAAATTCTGGTAATCGACATGGGTATTGTTTTTATGGTTTATTAGGTCGCTGATAACGAAAATAACAAGGATTTTACAATCCCACGTGGAGGACGTGAAGTACCATCCCCTCCTGTTGGGGTGCGAGGGGGATGAAATGTCTAAATATTAATATGGGTGTTGTTTTTATGGTTTTTTGGGACGTTAATTACGAAAATGGCATCGGTTTTTAAATTAAATATTGTGGACATGAAAACTTTTGAAAGTTTGTGCCAAATTGCAAGAAATAACTGACTGACTGAGCGAGTGACATATCATCGCATAGCCCAAACTACTGGTTTTAGAGATTCTAAATTTAGTATGTAGGTTCCATATAAGGTCTAGAGGTGCATTAAGAAAGTACTTTTCAAAATTCAACCCCTAAGGGGGTTAAATGGGGGTCCGAAGTGTGTGTGGGGAATCAAGATTAGTTGGACTATTTTATTCGAAACTTCACAGGAGTATTTCTAAAGATAAATGAGTAAACACGTGTTGCAGG
Organism: Notocelia uddmanniana; assembly: GCA_905163555.1. NCBI lineage: Eukaryota > Metazoa > Arthropoda > Insecta > Lepidoptera > Tortricidae > Notocelia > Notocelia uddmanniana. The sequence goes on along the minus strand of LR991056.1, from coordinate 30,152,989 downwards.
TTTTTTGAGAAATAAACTCCTAAAAGGGGGAAAGGTGGTGACAAATTCTGAAAATCGACATGGGTATTGTTTTTATGATATACCGGGTCGCTGATAACGAAAACAACAATGATTTTACAATCCTATGTGGAGGACGTGAAATACCATCCCCCCTGTTGGGGTGCGAGGGGGATGAAATATCTAAATATGAATATAGGTGTCGTATTTATGGTTTTTTGGAACGTTCATTACGAAAAAGGCATCGATTTTGAAATTTAATGTAGTGGACATGAAAACTTTTGAAAGTTTGTGCCAAATTGCAAGAAATAACTGACTGACTGAGCGAGTGACATATCATCGCATAGCCCAAACTACTGGTTCCAGAGATTCTTAATTTAGTATGTAGGTTCCATATAAGGTCTAGAGGTGCATTAAGAAAGTACTTTTCAAAATTCAACCCCTAAGGGGGTTAAATGGGGGTCCGAAGTGTGTGTGGGGAATCAAGATTAGTTGGACTATTTTATTCGAAACTTGACAGGAGTATTTCTAACGTTAAATGAGTAAACATGTGTTTCAGGTTTTATGAGAAATCAACCCCTAAAAGTGGGAAAAGTGGTGACAAATTCTGAAAATCGATATGGGTAGGTATTGTTTCTATGGTTTATCGGGTCGCTGATTACGAAAACAACAATGATTTTAAAATCCCACGTGGCAGACGTGAAATACCATTCCCTCTGTTGGGTTCCAAGGGGGTTGGAATGTCTAAATATTAATATGGGCGTCGTTTTTATGGTTCTTTGGGTCGTTAATTTTGAAAATGGCATTGATTTCGAAATTTTATATTGCGGACATGAACTATTAAAAGTGTTTGCCAAATTGCAAGAAGAAACTGACTGACTGAGTGAGTGACATATCAACGCAAAGCCCACACTACTGATTCGAGAGATACCAAATTTGGCATGTAGGTTCCTTATAACATCTTAAGGTGCATGAAATGCCGTGAATTCCCTATGAAGAGACGACCTTTTTTGATTCAATGTATTGTAAGTAAGTGGTTTTATTAATCAGTGCCGTCCGATACGATTTCGATAAAAATCGATATTTGAGCGTCCGAGAGGACTCTTAATAGGAATCCGAGGTAAACTTTGAATAAAGTAAGGGCTATATTAATTTTCTTCATTTCCGTTGCAATTTAGTTCAAAATTGATATCTGAGCGTCCGAGAGGTCCCCTAAATACGACTCCGAGGTAAAATTGGGATAAGTGGCAGCCATATTGATTTTCTTAATTTCCTTCCCAATTTCGTTCAAAATAGATATCTGAGCGTTCGAGATGTCTCTTATTACTAATCCGAGGTAAAATTTGGAAAAAGTCGCAGCCATATTGATTTTGTTCATTTCCTTCCCGATTTGGTACAAAATCGATATCTGAGCGTCCGACAGGTCTCGTAATACGAATGCAAGGTAAAATTTGGAAATAGTGGCGGCCATATTAATTTTCTTCATCTCCGTTCCGATTTTGTTAAAAATCGATATCTTAGCGTCCACAAGGTCTCTTAATACGAATCCGAGGTAAAATTTGGAAAAAGTGGCAGCCATATTGATTTTCTTCATTTCCGAACCGATTTCGTTCAAAATCGATATCTGAGTGTCCAAGAGGTCTCGTAATACGAATCCGAGGTATAAAATAGAAAAAGTGGCGGCCATATTCATTTTCTTCATTTCCGTCCCGATTTCGTTCACAATCGATATCTGAGCGTCCGAGGTCCCGTAATACGACTCCGAAGTAAAATTTGGAAAAATTGGCGGCCATATTGCTTTTCTTCATTTCCGTCCCGATTTCGTTCAAAATCGATATCTGAGCGTCCGAGAGGTCCCCTAATATGACTCCGAGATAAAATTTGGAAAAAGTCGCGGCCATATTGATTTTCTTCTTTTCTTTAACAATTTCGTTAAAAATCGATATCTGAGCATCCGGCTTCATCAGGTTTCTTAATACGACTTCGAGGTAAAATTTTGAAAAAGTCGCAACCATATTGATTTTCTTCATTCCCTTCCCAATTTCGTTCATAATCGATATCTGAGCGTCCGAGAGGTCTCGTAATACGAATCCGAGGTAAAATTTGAAAAAAGTGGCGGCCATATTGTTTTTCTTCATTTCCGTCCTGATTTCGTTCAAAATCGATATCTGATTGTCCGAGAGGTCTCTTAATACGAATTCCAGGTAAAATTTGTGTAAGTGGTGGCCATATTGTTTTTTTTTCCCGCCCGATTTCGTTCAAAATCGAGATCTGAGCGTCCGAGAGGTCTCTTAATTCGAATCTGAGGTAAATTTTGGCACTCCATGCATGCCAGGGATTGTCAAAAAAAGGATTGAGTTTTAAAAACGACAGAGGTTTCGATATTTTTTCCATTTAAATCAATCTAAAAAAAATTTTTTTAATCGTATGGCATTTATTTACGAACCGTGAGGTCTTCGAGAAGACAAGTACGGTTGTCAGTTTTTTGTTGCACTTTTAGCACCACCCACGGGTCACGTGTAGAGTAACGGTGGGTACTCCCTACGGACGTGGTGCAACTTCGACCCCCCTTTGTCAAGTGAGTGGGCAACTTGACTGTTAGAAGTTCTCAAGCCGCCCGAAGGCCTCTAACTTGGCTTAACGACTGCTGTCGTAAACAGCAGTCGGGATCAACGGCTTAACGTGCCTTCCAAAGCACGAGAGCGCTCAGTTAGTAATTACTCAAAGCGGTCACCCATCCAAGACCTGACATGCACCCACATTGCTTAACCTCGCATACCGCACGCGGTAGGCGGGTGCCGCTGAGCCACGAGCGCTCTGAATTCTTGATAGTTTGTGCCAAATTTCAATTCAATCGGTCCAGTAAAAGCAACTCGGTTGTAACAGATGGACTAACAGTAAGGAGTGCGAATGAAAATGAAGCCAAATTTTCTTTTTGGATGCTCCTTTTAATAAATCACAATCACCAAACTTCGTATACCGAAACTCCCAGAATGTAACAACTACTATTCTGGAAACCGCATCTAAATCGGTTCAGCCAAACGCGAGATAATCTTGGACAAACATACATATATACCTACATACATATATACGGGTCAAACAGTGAACCTCTTTTTTGTAGACGGTTAAAAATTACGCTTAGTACGCGGGCGAAGCCGCGGGCAAATGCTAGTAAATTAATAAAAATAATAAAATGAAAAGTAATATTCGACTTTAAAAAAAGGTAAACGAAATTAGCTCTTTGTGTTTATTTCTATCCAAATTCAAGCCATGTTCTACATTATTACTACTTAAAGCAAAGTACCTACCTACTATCATTTCTACCCAACTGCGTCGTGAGAAGGGTTACATTTTTCGATGTATGTATGTTTGCGTCGACTCAAATTATCGTGGGGTTCGCATGGTACGCGCGGTAACGGGGAAGCAGGACAGGTAAAATTTCGCGAAGTCATGGGTATCCACAGGATGGAATCAAATTTGGCTAATCCTGATACTATTATCCAAATATTAATAACTGTAGCTTAAATAACAAAAACACAGCAGCTAACTAAAATTCCCAAAATCGTACAACGAATATTCATATTGGAGCGTTCGTGTCCCAGTGGCACACGCGTACCGCGTGCGGTATGCGTAGTTAAGCAGTGTCGGGCGGGGTCAGTCCTTGGATGTGTAACCGCTTTGAGTGGTTACTAACTGAGCGCTCCCGTGCTTTGGAAGGCACGTTAAGTCGTTGATCCCGGCTTCTGTCTATATTATAGCAGTCGTTAAGCCTAGTTAGAGACCTTTGGGCGGCTTGAGAACTTCTAACAGTAGAGTTGCCCACTCACTTGACAAGCCTAATCCCAATAAGGTCTAGTTTCCCTTTGGGTTGGAAGGTCAGATGGCAGTCGCTTCCGTAAAAACTAGTGCCTACACCAATTCTTAGGATTAGGTAGCGGACCCCAGGCATCCTTCAGGATGCAACTGTACTGTATGTAGCTGGGCATGTAACGGCTTGACGAAGTTTAAGTTTTTTTGTGGAAGTGTAAGCCTACAAATATTTGAATAAAAAAAATGAGAGTTTATAAAAACTGGCCATGTGCGAGTTGGACCCTTCGTTCGCGAGGGTTTCAAACTATCATTAGACGCTTTATTATAACATTTTTTAAATTTAATTTAAATAACAAATATCTTTTCATTTTTTATCTATACTAATATTATAAAGAGGAAAGATTTAATAGTTTGTTTGTTTTGTTTGTTTGCATTGAATATGCTCCGAGACTACTGAACAGATTTGAAAAGTTCTTTCACTGTTGGAAAGCTACACTATCCCCGAGTGACATAGGCTATAATATTATTCAAAAAAAATAGGGTCCCTTACTAAAATTCCAATAATGTAACCCAAGGTGTAAAAATAAATAGTTAGCATTGAATAGGCTCCGAAACTTCTGAACCGATTTGAAAAATTATTTCAGTGTTGGAAAGCTAACACTATCCCCGGGTGACATAGGTTATATTATACTAGCATTTGCCCGCGGCTTCGCTCGCGTACTTAGGGAAATTTTTAACCGTCTACAAAAAACAGGTTCGTATGTTTGTCCACGATTATCTCGCGTTTGGCTCAACCGATTTAGATGCGGTCTCCAGAAAAGTAAATGTTACATTCTGGGGTTTCGCTATACGAAGTTTGGTGATTGTGATTCATTAACAGATGAACAGATAAAAAGTCAGTATACAGTCTGAGAACCGGCAAACTGTTGAATTTCATTTGATTTTGGCAAAAATAAGGATTGAAAACTATTATCATACATTTCCGAGAGGCCGAAGGGGAAAGGGCCGATTAAATAAAAGCATGTCTTAAATGGCTCTTAGTAAAAATATCTGTGTACTACAGTAACACCAATAGGTCTGTAAACGACCTAACAGCGCGCAGCGGCCATAAACTCTGGTCCTTTGAAGTACAGAAATACGGCTAATTCAATATCATGTGTAACATTTATTTTTCCTACAATTAAATTTATTAGGTAGGTTTTGCCAGTTACCATTGGAGCATCCAAAAAGAAAATTTGGCCTCACTTCCATTCGCACTCCTTACTGTCAGTCCGTCTGTTACAACCAAGTTGCTTTTACTGGACCTATTGAATTGCAATTTGGCACAAACTATCAAGAATTTAGAGCGCTCGTGGCCCAACGGAACCCGCCTACCGCGTGCGGTGTGCGAGGTTAACAAATGTGGGCGCAGGTCAGTTCTTGGATGGGTGACCGCTTTGAGTGGTTACTAACTGACTCTCGTGCTTTGAAAGGCACGCTAAGCCGTTGATCCCGGCTGCAATCGTTAAGCCAAGTTAGAGGCCTTCGAGCGGCTTGCGAACTTCTAACAGTCAAGTTGCCCACTCACTTGACAAAGGCGGGTAGCACCACGTCCGTAGGGAGTACCCACCGTTACCCTACACAGAACCCCTGGGTGGTGCTAAAAGTGCAACAAAAACTGGCAACCGTACTAGTCTTCTCGAAAATCTCACCGTTCGTAAATAAATGACATACGATTAAAAGCAGATAGCTGTGATTGCCCAATAATAAAGTTTTGGGTAGGGCAAATAAAAAGTGTGGCCCAATTTGATTTTTACTAACATAGATATATAAGCCCTTACTAACAAAATATGGATGTAATCACATAAAAAACATCTGAAATAAAGGATTTATTATTATTATTATTAAAAAAGTATTTAAGGTTGATTTAAATGGAAAAAATATCGAAACCTCTATGTCGTTTTTAAAAGCAAATCCATAGATAGAACGAAATCGGGTTGGAAATGAAGAAAATCAATATGGCTGCCACTTTTTCCAAATTTTACCTCGGATTCATATTAGGAGACCTCTCGGACGCTCAGATATCGATTTTAAACGAAATCGGGACAGAAATGAATATAATCAATATGCCGCCACTTTTCCAAATTTTACCTCGGATTCGTATTAAGGATTCTCTCGGACGCTCAGATATCGATTTTGAACGAAATCTGGACGGAAATGATGAAAATGAATATGGCCGCCACTTTTTCTATTTTATACCTCGGATTCGTATTACGAGACCTCTTGGACACTCAGATATCGATTTTGAACACAATCGGGACGAAAATGAAGAAGTTCGATATGGCCGCCACTTTTTTCAAAAATTTCACCTTAAATTCGTATTAGGGGACCTCTAGGACGCTCAGATATCGATTTTGAACGAAATCGGGTTGGAAATGAAGAAAATCAATATGGCTGCCACTTTTTCCAAATTTTACCTCGGATTCATATTAAGAGACGTCTCGGACGCTCAGATATCGATTTTGAACGAAATCGGGACGGAAATGAAGAAAACAATATGCTGCCACTTTTTCCAAATTTTACCTCGGATTCGTATTAAGAATTCTCTCGGACGCTCAGATATCGATTTTGAACGAAATCTGGACGGAAATGAAAAAAATGAATATGGCCGCCACTTTTTCTAAATTATACCTCGGATTCGTATTACGAGACCTCTCGGACGCTCAGATATCGATTTTGAACGAAATCGGGGCGAAAAAAAAGAAAATCAATATGGCCGCCACTTTTACAAATTTTACCTCGGATTCATATTAGGAGACCTCTCGGACACTCAGATATCGATTTTGAACGAAATCGGGACGAAAATGAAGAAAATCAATATGGCCGCCACTTTCACAAATTTTACCTCGGATTCGTATTAAGAGACCTGTCGGACGCTCAGATATCGATTTTGTTCGAAATCGGGACGAAAAAAAAGAAAATCAATGACAGCGACTTTTTCCACATTTTACCTCGGAGTCGTATTAGGGACCTCTCGGACGCTCAGATATCGATTTTGAACGAAATCGGGACGAAAAAAAAGAAAATCAATATGGCCGCCACTTTCACAAATTTTACCTCGGATTCGTATTAAGAGACCTCTCGGACACTCAGATATCGATTTTGAACGAAATCGGGACGAAAATGAAGAAAATCAATATGGCTGCCTCTTACACAAATTTTACCTCGGATTCGTATTAAGAGACCTCTCGGACGCTCAGATATCGATTTTGATCGAAATCGGGACGAAAAAAAATGAAAATCAATGACTGCGACTTTTTCCACATTTTACCTCGGAGTCGTATTAGGGACCTCTCGGACGCTCAGATATCGATTTTGAACGAAATCGGGTGGAAATGAAGAAAATCAATATGGCCGTTACTTTATTCAAAGTTTAGGTACCTCGGATTCCTATTAAGAGTCCTCTCGGACGCTCAAATATCGATTTATGTCGAAATCGTATCGGACGGCACTGATTAATAAAACCATCTACAATACATTGAAACAAAAAAGGTCGTATCTTCACAGGGAACTCACGGCACTTCATGCACCTTTAGACCTTATAAGGAACTTATTGCCAAATTTGGAGTCTCTCGAACCACCAGTTTGCGCTGTGCGGTGATATGTCAGTCTCTCAGTCAGTCAGTTATTTCTTGATATTTGGCACAATTTTTTAAAAGTTTTCATGACCACAATATTAAATTTGAAAACCGATGCCATTTTCGTAATTAACGTCCCAAAAAACCGTAAAGACCCATATTAATATTTAGACATTTCATCCCCCTCGGACCCCAACAGAGGGGATGGTATTTCACGTCATCCACGTGGGATTTTAAAATCATTGTTTTTTTCGTAATCAGCGACCCAATAAACCATGGAAACAACACCCATATCGATTTTCAGAATTTGTCACCACATTTCCCCCTTTTAGGGGTTGATTTCTCAAAAAACCTGAAACACATGTTTACTCATTTATCGTTAGAAATACTCCTGTGAAGTTTCGAATAAAATAATCCGGCTAATCTTGATTCCCCATACAATCTTCGGACCCCCATTTCACCCCCTTACGAGTAGGCGTTGAATTTTGAAAAATCCTTTCTTAATGCACCTCAAGACCTTATATGGAACCAACATACTAAATTTGGAATCTCTAGAACCACCAGTTTGCGCTGTGCGGTGATATGTGAGTCTCTCAGTCAGTCAGTTATTTCTTGAAATTTGGCACAATTTTTCAAAAGTTTTCATGACCACAATATTAAATTTGAAAACCGATGCCATTTTCGTAATTAACGTCCCAAAAAACCATAAAAACGACACCCATATTAATATTTAGACATTTCATCCCCCTCGCACCCCAACAGAGGGGATGGTATTTCACGTCCTCCACGTGAGATTTTAAAATCATTGTTGTTTTCGTTATCAGCGACCCGGTATATCATAAAAACAATACCCATGTCGATTTTCAGAATTTGTCACCAGATTTCCCCCTTTTAGGGGTTGATTTCTCAAAAAACCTGAATAAGGTATTTACTCATTTATCGTTAGAAATACTCCTGTGAAGTTTCGAATAAAATAGTCCAACTAATCTTGTTCCCCATACAAACTTCGGACCCCCATTTCTCCCCCTTAGGGGTTGAATTTTAAAAAATCCTTTCTTAGTGCACCCCTACACCTTATAAGGAACCTACGTGCCAAATTTGGAATCTCTAGGACCAGCGGTTTGGGCTGTGCGTTGATATGTCAGTCAGTCAGTCAGTCAGTCAGTTTCTTCTTTTATATATTTAGATTTCCAAAAAATTAGGGATCCTTACTAAAATTTCAATAATGTAACCCAAGGTGTGAAAATAAATAGTTAGCATTGAATAGGCTCCGAAACTACTGAACCGATTTGAAAAATTATTTCACTGTTGGGAAGCTACACTATCCCCGGGTGACATATGCTATATTTCCAATAAATGTACACTAATAATAAAGAGGATAGATTTGATTGCTTGTTTGTTTGCATTGAATAATGCAAGGTGTAAAAAAAATTGCTTGCATTGATTAGGCTCCGAAATTACTGGACCGATTTGAAAAATTCTTTCATTGTTGGAAAGCAACACTATCCTCGGTTGACATCGACTATATTATTTTTCCAAAAAAATTAGGGATGCTTACTAAAATGTGGCTATATTATAATTTTTAATTGTGACGTTTTTGTTCAATACCGTTGGGAAGCCGGGGCGGGGCGCTAGTCAGTAATAATAATAAGAACGTTAAAAAATATCAAGTAGAATTTTGGTCAAGTGCGAGTCGGATTTCAGTATTCCCATATATTTTAAGACCAGTTACTTAAAAACAGCCAGTCGGACATCCAAACCGAGGATTCCGTAGCACCGTACTCGTGCAAAAAATATTTGTTTGTCCGTACGCAATACTAAGTTGATGGGTAATAGAAAATGAGAATTTTCGACTGTTTTCCAGTTCTCTAAAATAATTTTATTTGCTGGTAAAATAAAGATACTTAATAAATACCATTTTCATACTATTTAGTTTTTAAGTCACTCAGAACTTTATAAAAACTTGCTTGCCAATAAAGTTTAGGTACTTTGACGGTCTCTCATGACTTTGTTTTCCATCAATATAGAAATAGACAGGCTGAAAAAAGAATTGAACGTTTTGATGACAACTTACATACTATATTTACATACTGACATACTAACAATGCAAGTTAAATAAAAGCTAAAAAAAACCAAGTATTACGCTACGAAAACCATCCACCGTAAAATCCACTTAGGATTTATTGAATGTCGTTGCTACGGCAGGCGATAGGCCATTTTCCAAACGAAAACGGCAATTTCACTTAGCGCACACGGCAATTTAAACGTCTGCGCTGGCAACACTGGCGCTGCTGCTGCTGGCTTTCAAGTGACACGCTCCGGCTCTCTACTCTCTCCGCTGCCATTCAGACGCTTGAAAGGTGTATGTAATTTGAAAGGTGTTAATTGAATATATAAGAAAAGCAGTTCAGTGTGTAAACGTCAAAATTTAAAGGCGAATCTAGTAAAAAGTTAAAGGTAATAAGAATCTAGTGAAAAGTTAAAACACAAATGGACGACCAAAACGATACCCAGGATATTTCCCAACTCCTACATTGCTGGTACTATGAGCATAAAATTATTGAGAAATTTAAAGGTAAGTGAATAGTATAATGTAATTTTTTCTGTATATTCTATTGCTCATATGGCGAACACAGGCTTGGGCCAGTAAGTTGGCATTGGCTCCAGCCAATGTCAATTTTTGGTCGAGTGCTTGTCTGATTCTGCAATAGTGAGGTTCTAAGTTTGTGTTAGCACGATATTTTTATTTTGGGCCATTTTTGCCGCTTACGGAATCATCCTCATCATCATCAGCATACGTCCCACTGCTGGGCACAAGCCTCTCCCATTGATGACATTTAAAGGAGTGACATTGAAGTCCCCAATCCACACTAGGCAAGCGTGGGGACTAATTCTCGGTCCCTCATCAATGAGAAGAGCCTGCCGTGCCTAGCAGTGGGACTTACATAAGTAGGCTGACTTGAGTGTCTGCCAATGAATCTTTTGTCTCGTAGGTATAATATTTATTATTATTAGAAACTATTTATCTTGTGTTTTAAGATGAAGGGATTGAATCTTTCTGTTTGTCTGTGTGATGACCGAATATTGAGTAGAAAAACTCTTTCCACAGATTGGTGAGAGGATAACATTCATGCGAAAATTAAAAATGCAGACCAAGGTGAAATAATATGGAAAATAAATTAACTGACTACTATACTTACAAAAGTATACACAAAAGCTAGCCCATGAAATTGTAAAACAAGAGTTGAGACATGAAATCCAGAAAAGGTTTGTAGTTTTGTTTATTCATTAAGCTATTTACTTAATTTTAAAGTTCATTTTGATAGAAAACTAGCTTTTATTTCCGGCTTCGCTCCCGTGAACCATAGGCATTTTCAAAGAAGCATGCGAGTAAGCAGTCAAACTTGGAAGTATGCAAGTAAGAATGCAATCGTGTAAGCAACCCGACGACAACATGTGTTTGTCATGTTGTAGCTAAATATCTTAGTCACACCACCGAATTTCCTATGCAATGAACAGCAATAATATATTAGTGGTAGTAGCAAATCAGACTTATATGAGGCTGCTAAGAACATATTGTAGCTGTGACTAACTTATTCTCAAACTTTAGCTTATATTATTTGCTACAACTGCTAAATAAGACATTATTTATATGTAAGTTTTTAAACGAGATCGACTATATATGTTGAAAGGATCAATGGGTATCCACAACACATGAACAAATTTCTAGCTCTCAAAATGTTCTGACGGCTATAGACTGGTACTTAATTAACCACTATTTACCACAGTTTATATATACACAGGGACAAAATTGGAGGAATGTTCATAATACAAGATGAACGATGAAAGTTACATAGTTTCAATTAACACAGCTACAGAAAGTTTGTAAAGCATTTTGTTTTGTAACTTTTATAAGTGTAACTTTAATTTTGTACCTTTGTTTATTACCAAAGTACCTATAGTAGTGTAGTTTTACTAAATGCTTAATGTCCCTTATATTTCAATTTTATTTCCCACAGAAATGGATTTTAGTGATTTGACGCTGGAATGCAACTTTATAACGATTAACCAACGCTATCATCCTAATATCTCAATAATATTTTTTTATATTATAAATACATCAGGTGATTTTGTTCTTTTTGTTTGCAGAAACAAAACAAATTTAACCCTCTGAGAGTCGTTCCAATGTTACTTCCAATTAAAAATATTGCTATGAATGGAGGCTATGGAGGCAAGGGAGGCTATCAAGATTGGAAACTAAATATGGCTTTATTCAATATATAAAAGTAAGTAGTTTATCATAATAACTTCAGGCTAACTAACTTGGGCCTGTATAGCCTAGTTGGTAGTAACACTGCCTCCGAAGCTAGAGGTCCTGGTTTCTAATCCTGGTAAGAGCATTTGTTTCTGTGGTGAGCAGAAACATTTGTTCCTGAGACTTGTATGTTTTTTTATGTATTTAAGTATATATCTATTAAATATATCGTCATCTACCAACCTTATTAAACCGTTAGATTTAAGACTTTAGACTAAGCGACGTGACTGACTGACTGACAGTACTATTTAGTTTTAATGTAGGTACTTTACTTTCTTACTTCTTGGCTTAATTCTAAATAAATTTAAATAAATATTTTGGTTGCCCAAGATACAGGCTGTGCCTAGTTTGGGGACCCCTGTTCATACTCTGTTAGTTAAGTGTCGCTGTAGGCACACATCTGTCTCTAGTATTTACTTATACTCACTGCTGTTCTTTGAATTTGTATGTATGTGTGTGTGCTAAAATAAATAAATATTATTATTATTATCTAGTACCCATAACACAAGTCTTACTGAGCTCACTATGGGACTAGTACAATTTGTGTAAAAAAATGACCTATGATACAAAGTGTTTTGTCCATCGTTTTCCAAATTAAAATGACGGGTAGATGGGGCTTCATTTGCTATCTCCTACGGCCCCCTAAAATATTCTAAGCCCCACGCAATTTTTTATGTAATTTTTTTAAAGTTTGTTTTAGAATCTTAAAGGGTGACTGGTTAAATATCAAATTCAAAAAAAATTAAGTGGTCAAGTCTGAATTCGTTATAAAAATGTGCAATGATATACGGTTCTATCAAAGTGAAAATTAAAATCATCAGTCAATTTTTTTTATTTCTCACCCGCAAAGATTTTTCATGAGGTAAAAATTCAGTCGCAGGTTAACTTTGAAATGCAATTTAAAAAAAACTAAAACAGATCATGTTCTTAATTTATTTTTAAAGTGCTCCTGACAATCTTCTTTCTAATGATGTGCAATAATGCCAAAAAACATTTCAGAAACTTTATTGATTTGTTTACTTTATGACAAATTAAGCTAATATTCGATATTCAACTTGGCCAATCTTTGGGCTCAAACTCATTAAGCAGGTTTTTGAGTACGCTAAATTTGTGGGTAATAATCAAATTTCAAGCATTTTAATCGATCACAATCACTCTGTTGTTCCGAACGTGAGAGGAGAAAGGCATTTCCCTTGTGACAGGACTCGGAAATTAAAAAATCTGCTATGGGAAGCGGAGAGCGAGTGGGAGATTTAGAGTCAGAGCCGCTACCGCGAAAAAACTGTCCTTTCTGTCGCATTTGAAAATTCTAGCGACAGAGAAGGAACATGACCTTCATTCGTTTTCGGGCGTTCTAGGTTGTAAAAGAGGGACACACCCCCTGTGTCCGCCTGGGTTCACCCGTCGGACTTTCGGCCCTCGGGCTCGCATGGAGAGCGCGCTCTTATGGAACGCTTTGGGCCTTCGAGCTTACGCCTAGGTTGCCAAGCCCGGCCCTCTCTCACAAGGAAGACGTACATGTGCGCAGCCTGACAATCTCTCTCCCGCTCTCCGTTTCCCATAGCAGAAATATCTGACTCCTCTCACAAGCGAGATCTCTTTCTCCTTTCACACTCGAACGACAGAATGATTGTGGTTTAATGATGGAAATTTGATTGTTACTTACTGATTTAGCGTACCTACTACAAACCTGCGTGCCGAATTTAAGTGTAAAGGTTGGCAAAGTAGCATATCGAATATTACGCTAATTCGTCACAAAGTTTGCAAATGATTGAAGTTTGTGAAAGGATTTTAGCATTATTGCACTTTATTGTACAGAAGATAGATCAAAGCACTTTTTAAAATAATTTTAAGATTATGATCTTTTTTAGTTTTATTTTAATTGCCATTCAAAGGTTACCTTCGACAGAATTTTTTCATCCTGAAAATTTTCCGCGGGTCAATAAGAATAAAACTAGACGTTACCTGCAAGTAATTTTGATTTTGATAGAACCGTACATCGTTGCACATTTAAAATAAAATAAAAAATGCACTACTTACTTTTTTTAAAATTTCAGGCTTAACGAGTCAACCTTTAAGATTCTTCAAATAATTTTAAAAAAATTACATAAAAAAACTGCGTGGGCCTGAGAATTGTTTTTGGGGCCTTATGCGATAGCAAATGACCCCACCTATCCACCATTTAGGTTTGGCAAACGATGGACCAAACACCCTGATTATATTTATTAATAAAAAATAACTTTGTCTGTATTTTTACCTATGTTTTGTGTGCAATAAAGTATTTACATACATACATACATATAACTTCACACCTAATCTATGTCAATTCTGAGGTTCTCATCTACGTGTCTTACAAATGTTTTAATTTTTCAGTGTACCGCTGGAGTCCTGCCAACCAACCTGCATAATAAGGAAAACTGTTTCCGACGGGGCCTTACGCTTGGTCCTCAGTTGTTTGCAGTACCGGACGAAAACAACATCACTAAAAGTTTTTCAATAAGCTTCCTGTAATTGTATTAATAGAAACTACAAACTTTTATTGTTCATCTTGTATTCAACTCTGCCTTTACATTATTATTCACTGAGTAATTCTTACGACTCTACTAAATCATTTGCGCTTGTTCAATCTATGTCACAAATACATACATATATGAATTTTATTTATTTTGTTTAAGAGACACGTCCGATTTCGCTGATGACTAGGTATAAGATACAATATGACACCCCTTTCATAATAAATATAATGTAATTACAATAATTTCTGCATTTGATTTTTTCTTCATAACATGAAACTTACTTGCGTGATGACTTAATTAGGGACACTAAACTTCTTTGTAATTATGTTTTTTTTAGCAGCAGCGGTAGCAGTAAGTTTATTTTGACTTTATCATATCATTACGACTCGATAGAGTATCAAATTGACGTAGTTGCTGCAGCTGAATCATCTTTTATGCAGCTTAACGTACTGTTGTCGCATGAAGGATAATTTTAGCTGCAGCAACTGCGTTTCAAAAGTTTATCAAATGAGTTTTAACTGGGACTGTGAATAAGGTTTGTTATTTCAACTAACTGAATTAGTTAAAGTAACAAACTCAATTCACAACCACAGCTAAAACTAATTCCCTATGGCTGCGAATTGAGTTTGTTACTTTAACTAAGTGAATTAGTTAAAGTAACAAACCCAATTCACAGCCACAGCTACAACTAATTCGATAGAGTGACAAATTTACTTACCTGCTACAGCTAATACTATCTTCTATGCGACGAATTATTTTAGTCATCTCAACAAAATAATTACACCACGCAACTAAACCCCTTAGTTAAAGTAACAAACCCAATTAGAAGCTACAGCTAAATTTTTATCGATAATCGCCAAGGTAATTTGATAGCGTATCAAACTCACTTAGTTGCTATAGCTAGCACTATTTTCCATGGCTACAAATTATTTTAGCTGTCGCAGCTAATCCGATTACAACTCGTAACTAAAACTCTTAGTTACAGTAACAAATCCAACTCGCAGCTACAGCTAAGATCATTGTCAAATGCCGATAAGGTAATTCGTCAAAGTATCAAACTGACTTAGTTGCTATAGCTAACACTATTTTCTATGACTACAAATTATTTTAGCTTTCGTAGCTAATCTGATTTCAACTCGTAACTAAAACTATTAGTTACAGTAACAAATCCAACTCGCAGCTACAGCTAAGGTCATTGTAAAATACCGATAAGGTAATTCGTCAAAGTATCAAACTGACTTAGTTGCTATAGCTAACACTATTTTCTATGGCTACAAATTATTTTAGCTGTCACAGCTAAACCGATTACAACTCACTACTAAAACTCTTAGTTATAGTAACAAATGAAATTCACAGCTACAGCAAAGATCATTGTCAAATGCTGCTAAGGTAATTGGATAGAGTATCAAACTGACTTAGTTGCTAAAGCTAATATTATCTTCCATGGAGACGAATTATTTTAGTTGTCGCAACCAAAATAATTAGCAAATGCGGCGAATATCTTTTGCAGCCACAGCTAAATTTAGCTAATAAAATTAGCTGCCACTGCTAAAATAGTTAGCAGCCACAGCTAAATTTCGGTAAAATACTTAGCTGTCCCTGCTAAATACAGCTATTCCAGTTAGCAGCCACAGCTAAATTTAGCTAATATAGTTAGCTGCCACAGCTAACTTTTCTATGATTCGAAGTGATTTCAGCTAAAAATATTTGCTATCACAGCTAAGATTTAGTAGCAAAATACACTTTGCTATGGTAGCTAATAACTTCGCTGTCCGTATAGTTTGTAAGGAATTTAGCTACCACAACTAAATTGTAGTTACTACAGCTAAGTTTTTTTTTCCGTGCAAGTGGCAGTACTACGGTAAGTAGTTGTAAGTACTTACAAGAAAAAACAACTCGACCTGATAGGTAATATAATATTTTCTTCATATAAAAAGTGTAATAAATGCCTACACTAACAAATTCCTTCCAACAAAATAGCAACATCCTCAAATGCAATCTTAAAGCAGTCCCTAAACGCGGCGAATATCAAAACTCGCGTACACTTGAGGCCCTCAATCATTAGTCCAATTTGCGCACTCGATGCCCCCGCCAGTGTACGAGGACTTTCTAATGGTCTCAAGTGTAGGATTTGGCTGCGAACGGTTACTTGAGATCACTTGACAGGCTTAGTTATTACAATTTTTGTTGCATTAGACGGAGTGTGCTTAAGTGTGGGTAGTGCATAAGGAAAGTTCTTACACAAATTCTTATACTTATATCGAAATAAATAGGTACTAGTGGCGGTGAGCCGCAGACTGCAAGTGTTTTTCTACGTTTTCTACCCCCAACGCTCTGATATTTAATTTTTTTTTACAAAAACTGAATCCACACAAAAATTCATATCTATACCCACCTAGATAATTATCGAACCTGCTTGAACAATTTCACGAGAATCGGTTGAGAAATAAATGCGACCTGTAGAATCTACAGGACCATCTGATGAGGATAGGGCTGCCATCCGTCCGGGTTTCCCCGGATTTGTCCTAGTTTGGAGGGCGTCCGGGGGCCGTCCGGGGGGATTTTCAAAAAGTGTGGAAAACCCGGACACTTTTACTTAATGGGTAAAGAGCGTAACTACTCACCATTTATCGAGTTTTTTTTAACTCTCTAATTTTTTTTAATAATATTATTTTCGGACACGTCCGGAGAAAAAATGCGATTTACGCCAAATGTTTGGGATTTTTTAAGTCTTTGTCCGGGTTTGGCGAATTTAGATATGGCAGCCCTAGATGAGGACATCCGGAAATTCGCCTGACGTCCGGAAATAAACATAAGTAAGGCGGACTACAGCGTTTTCACCAGGTCATCAGTCCATCTTGTGTAGGGGCCGACCCACGCTGCTCCTTTCGGTAAGTGGTCGCCACTCGAGAACCTTTCGCCCTAACGGCCATCGGTGTACGTGCAATGTGTCTTACCTATGAAAGCATTTCGTAGTTTTGTACATAAGCTGAAACGGAGACGATCGCAATCTTAAACAAATCTATAATAGCAGACTGTCAAAAGCTATTCCATTAGTTTTAAGTTTTGTTTTGATCGAACGCAAAATACAGAAAACGAAAATGAATGAATGAATGAAACATGTCATTTCAGACGCAGGTCCATATCGGTTAGTAACGATTCTCTTAACCTAGTGTTAAAAAATTAATCAAAAGAATATCCAGTAGCCGTCAGAAACTGATTCAGTTCAGTAGCCTATTTTACTAACTTTGATCAAAATACGAGTATTAACTTGGACTATTTAGTTGAGATATGGGGATGTGCAGCCAAAACTAACCTGCGGAACCTACAAAGATCCCAAAATAAATGCATTAAAGCGATTTTTAAGTACAATTACCGATTTAACACCCAACTGTTATATAAGAAAGTACAACTATTTAATTTAAAACTATATACCTATTCGACATGCCTATTCGTAAGAAAAATCCTAACAAATAAAATACATTCAGATATTTCTTTCAAACAACGATCATTTAAGCACTTTTTAAGAAATACAAATAAGCTACAATTACGACAGATAAGAACGGGTTATGGCAAGAGTAGCGTAATGTACCTATGCTGGAGCACAGATGTATAACGAGCTACCAAATAATGTAAAAGACTGTGAATCCCTCAATTTATATAAAACCAATCTGAAAAAATATATACATACTAATATAAAATAAACCTGTTGCAATCATGCTAAATATGTTAATTTTAAGGATATCAATGTAAGCTCATTTAAGTGAACAGTATTGTTCTTTTGAGTATATAAAGAATCTCTAACTTGAACTTTCGTTGACCACCCTACCGCCATCTAGCGAAGTAAACGGACACCAATTTCATGTTTTGATCAAAGCGCCATCTATGACTGGCATTATGCGTTTCTAAGGAATGACGTCTTCTACTTGACTACATACTAAACTAAACGCTATGTGCTTGAGTTACAACGTTATACTCAGTGGTTACTGAACGAAACGGTAGATAGCGCTCTACTCTGTAGTAGCTATAAGTCTTAAAACATTTTCCGACATGTTTTATTGCTGATTGTGATTATTGATCACAGTGATTAATATTATTAACGTTTAAACAGTACGTGTAAAACATCGATTAATAATTAACAAAGGGTCACTCGTGTTTCTTTCTGTCTGTCCGTCCGTATGTCACATCCACAGCCAATATGCTCCAAAACCACTCGACCGAATGAGTTGACATTTGGTACACATATGTATGTTACTAGTATATCGTGAGATAATTATCTTAAATAAAAGGGGTTAGTGTGAGTTCACAAATATATATTTTTTTATATACTTATAAAAAATAGTTTTGAAATTATTCAAGTAAAAAGAAGATATTTGACCATCTTCTCCCCCCCCTATCTTCTTCGAATCTACGGGGACTAAAAGCTTGAAAAAAATACACAAAATAGTTCTTTACGTATAGATTACAGGAACACCTATAAGGAGTCAATAAGTGCAGCAGTTTTAGAATTACCACTCAAAAACTGTTGTGCCACAACAATAGGAGGTAGGTACCTAAGTGCTGTGAGTTTCTTATGAAGCTACGACCTTTTTTGATTCAAAGTACCTAGGTAGGTATAGGATAATGGTTTTAAAGGTGGAGTAGTAAACTTTGATTTCTAATTCATTTCAAAAATGGGTTAGGTATCATTAATATTCTCATTTTGTGTAATAATGGCAGATATTAGGTATTAATTCCCATTTTATTCATTTGAGTTATTGGTACATATAGACGAAAATTGGATTAACTACCCGTGTTAACTTTTTTACTTACATAAAATTAAATCGTATCTCTAAATAACTAATCACACTCGTTTTGTGGATAAATATGATCACAGTGCACTGGTAAGCCTTCAGATGTCAAGGACTTTAATCTGATACCGCCTTAAGTTCTGTCAAAATGTATCGAAAAAAAAAGAAAAAAGAAGTTTTTACACTAATTCAATAAACCTAAAAGACTTGGATGTCCATCAACCCTGTTATTTTGTCGATCTTTATTAATTTTAATAACATTACCGTCCCTTACCGGTCGGATAAAAATTATCGTCAAATCATTATTCAATCGATTAGTTTAGTATTAGTATCATAATTTCGCCAACATGGTATAAGGACCGTGTGGCCTAATGGATAAGGCGTCGGACTTCGGATCCGAAGATTGCAGGTTCGAGTCCTGTCACGGTCGCTAAAAGTTCTTTTTGATTCTTATTGATGGTTTTTTTCACTTATTTTTTTACTCGGCATTTATTCTCCATATAACCTGGAATTTTCTGAAAATAAGAAAATGTCTTTGTATTTTAAAAACCACGTGACTGAAATAGATATTATAATTATTTGACTGTTTCGGAAAATTATTCTTATTACATTATGCGTATTATCACCATCTACGAGTATAATAATATTAATAATTTACGAGTGTTGCGAACTATTTAAAAAAAAGTTAATGTAGTGTAATATTGACTGCAGCGCCACCTCTACTTTTTTTATAGAACTAAATACCATATAGCTTTGGGCCAACAATCCTTCGCTTCGTCTCACACCAGTATAACATGACTCAACTAGCTTCGTAGCAGTTGTAGTTACAACGAATTCCACTAGATGGCGTTAAAATACACATCTTCAGATTATTATTAATAATGATGTTATGATGCAATTGAAAGGGATAAAACCGTCTAATAATAAAAATGGCAACCTTCTTATGTACAGTACAGGCAACTTGACTGTTAGAAGTTCTCAAGCCGCCCGAAGGCCTCTAACTTGGCTTAACGACTGCTAACTCGTAATGAAAAAGAAACAATCATTGTTCCTATTCCATCTATGATTACAGCGGGGCAATGAAAAAAACGTGTTTAATAAATTAGGCATTCGATTTATCTTTATCTGATTCATTTGGATAAGATTTGGATTTATAACCATGTTAGTCTAATTAATTATAATAATATATATTGATTCAATACATTATGTTCTTTAGTTTTACGATTAATATATTCATCTAACCAATCCTTTATTAATCCAGATATTTCAGATATATTTAAATGGATAACATTTACGAGCGTGCGTAAAGCAAATCAATTAATTTGTAATTTTTAGTATGGACAAGTATTTTTTTTACAAAAAAACACCGACTCTAAACTTTGCCAGACCCTATCCTCTTGGTTCATAATTTGAGGAGCTCCTTCGATTTGTCCAAAATCCCGTCATCAGATCGAGACTTGGTGACAATGGGACCAACTAGAAAATACACCCTTTCAAACAAAAAAAGATTTTTATAAATCGGTCCACTAGTTTCCGAATAATCGGTGAACATACATAAATAAAATGAAAATATCTCCTTTTTTGAAGTCGGTCAAAAATGACATTATTATTCGCTAGTTGTACAGTCAGGGTCAAAAGTAACTGAACAAAAACAAGCTATCAAAAGTAATAGTCATGCCTTGTGTCTAAAAATACACATCATTTAACAATTCAGAATTATCTGAGATTTTTTGTGTTCATAATCATGGCAATGATGCTAAAGTAAAATACCAGACATTTACCGACATAATCGAAAAAAACGAAATTTCAAAATTAACGGATAGTGCACAAATTCACAATAGAATGAACGCATTTGACGCCTTACAATATTTTGTTTTGAAATTTGACATTCATCGAGAATAGATCAGTAATGTCATGCGATACATTCGTCCCTTTCATTTCGGCTCCGACGTCATGGAGTCGTCATTTGTTCATTTGGGAATCGCTTATTACACATTTTTATATATTTACACTTTCCTAGACCAAGTGTAGAGTAAGTTGTGACAGATAATTCAATATAGGTCAGGGCTCGGAACCGGTTAATCTCAAAATCCTGCAATAGCCAAATATTTTTTATTAGTTTATGCTCTCTATGTAGGACTCAACAATGTATTTGGGTTATTACTTCATATTGTTAGATTGCCTGATTAAACATGAAATAGTAGACGAAAGAACGATAAGAACTACAAAAATACCGGTATTTTTGTGGACAGAATACCGGTTTCCAAGCCCTGATATAGGTACCAAAATAGTTAAATATTCGCTGAATGTTATGTGACATGATAGCATGAAATGAGCGTCGTAGTCGTAGCGTACCGTAGTTCAGTTCCACAGTTCAGTTCCTTTGCTAATATGCAAAAAAAAACTTGTATGTGGCGGCAGCCCGAAGGTTAAACCTCGGAAACTAAAGAAAGATTTTCAGATGGACTTGTTTAAATTATCTTGTGTATTGGAATATCCAAAAAAATATACAGTCACATGCACAGTGTACAATTTTTCACAGCTTACAGATAAACAAAAATATTTATTTTCTTGTTTATCTGACTGCTCTGTTATAAGCTGTGATAGTCTGTAGAACTAAGTTTACTTGATAAATGTGCACATATTTCTCATCGACTTTGCGCGCGGATATTTTTGGCTAATAGATCGTACTTACATATATTTATGAACTCGCCTGAACAAAAATGACGATACCATTTGACTGCAGTTTCTACGAAGTTCGGAATTCGTGGTGGCCCTCCTGTACAGACATGTCTATGTCTGTACAGGAGGGTATAAATATTATATATATATATAAAAACGGAACGGAACGGTTACGGAATTTAAGTGTGAGAGATAAGATACAAAAACACATACACATTTTTAAACGTGACCGTATCTTGTGTTTGGAATTATAAAAAACCAGCCAAGTGCGTGTCGGACCACGCACAATAAAGGTTCCGTACCGACACCTCCTAATCTACATTTAAAACCACTATACATTTAATCACAAAAGGTCCTATCTTCATAGGAAACTTACGACACTTACGCCCTTTTGTTTTGGCAAGACAGTTTTTCAGCAATAACTCAAAAACCGTTAAACCTATCTTGTTCAAAGCAAAAATAGTTGAAAGGATTTATTTAAATAACATAATTATGATTTTTTCAGAATTTTAAACTTTATAGTTCGGAAATTAGAGGGGGGAGGGGGGCACACTTTTTACGATTTTGACAGCTACACTATCTCACCAACGGTTGACTTGAATGAAATTTTTTTAGAAACCCGTATGTCATTTTTGAAGGCCTATCCATAAATACCCCACACGCCTATGTACATTGAAAATAATTATTTGGCCCTCCTGTTACATGTACATGGGGTGCCCCCCCCCAGTTTAATATTTTTTTTATAATTTCATATCATATCTCTATAGCAGTTTATAACATTACATACACCTTCACACCAAATTTCATAATTGTAGTGGTCATATTCTCCGAGTAAATCGGCTGTGACATACGGACGGATAGACAGAAAGACATGACGAATCCATAAGGGTTCCGTTTTTTGCCATTTAGCTACGGAATCCTAAAAAGATAGAAATAATAAATTATACAAAAGTCAGCGTTATTAAATTAAATAAAATCACAAATCAAACGTACAGATTATCATGCACGAAATATAAAAATTGAATCAACAAAAAGAAACTGTATAATTATCGAACCTGTTCACAAAATTTCACGAGAATAGGTTGAAAAATCCGTCCTGTAAAGGAGAACATCCGGCCAGACAGACAGACAGACATACGGAAGAATTTTTCTCGAAAGCCGAAACGGAGACGCTTCGCTCGCTCGGCCAGTGACCAATTTGATTAGATCGCTTCAAGAAAATCAAATTGAACAAAGTTCTTTTAATTTTAGAACAATGATTTATTTGTATGCATTCCAAAGAGTTTTTAAACCATTCAAGTACTTATGAAACAGTATTTTCAGATAATTATGAAATGACACATGGTCCAATAATTATGACAACTATGAACTGATCTATTTTTAAAATTTAATATTAAGTTTATTTTGAAGTTAGCGCTCGCCATATATTTTTGACAAAACGGTTGTGTCAGAGAATTCTGGCCATTTAAGCCGTCACAATTATTTGATAATTTCATATGCTAAGCTACTTTTGATGCTGACGTACGTATATTCTATTTGTAGAATCTATCTATTTATCTTGTGTGTGTGTGTGTGTGTGTGTGTGCGCGTCGCACTACTAGTAATTAATTAATCATATTGATCGCGTAACTATGCGTGAGCACTCGTAACACTTCGAGTAGGTAACCAATAGTTCTAATGCAATTAGATAGCATTTAGCTTTGTGGTACCTACATAAGATCCAAGTGATTGCTGTCTGTTCTGATAATAGCTTTCCTCCATCTCAACTTGCAATAGTAAATAACTTTAGAACTCAACTTTTCGTTCCTTCCTTCAATTATTCAAGTTATTATGTATTCAGTGTGTAGAATGTCTCATTTCGTAAATATGTACTCTGTGTAGCTTGCAATTTACTACTGTTCAGTTTCATTAATTATTAACAAGTATTGTAATTTTTTAATGCTATGGATACCTGTTATTGGCCTTCTGCTATATAAGGAATCTGATGTAAAATGCATATTTACGGTTGTTGTTGTCCTTAATAAGTAAAATAAAAAAAATTACGTCATAAAAACACAAAACGAAAACGTTGCGTGTGACCACCGTATGACGTATACCTAATTTACATCACCCCGCAAGACATGCGAACTACGAGTATGGCATAGATTTTACATCTATGTTTATGATTTTTTATAATGATAGATCGTTTACAAATACGCTTACAATTTACTATACAAAAAACAAACAAAAAAAAACATTAAGTACTAAAAGCATGAACTTGAACCCATCAATTATTATCAATACTTTTGGAATATATAATTTGAGTTTTATTTATAAGTTTTCTAATACAACCACATGTTATGGTAAGTATAAGTCATGGCTAAATACTTCCTATACCTATTTGACATTCTTCAGACACTCACAAAAAATAAAGCATCCAAATACTAGAATATTTCACAAAGCAGGAACCCCGAATGCTAAGCACTACGCTGATTGATACAGCACTCCCATATCTCCATTTTTAGCAACTTTAAACTCCCTGACTGATGTGGCCCCTGAAATTGATGGAATGCTTCGAAAGTCATTTATAGGGGCGCGATAAAAGCACGATCTATGGTGGTCATTTGTTTCAGCTTTTGTTTCTGCACTTAGAGGCCTGATGAGGGTTTTGTAAAGGTATCGGAAAAACGCTGAAAAGAGCGAAAGGGTGAATAAAGTAGTTCGCTTTTTAGTCGATTTCCCAAAATTTCACATTATTTTTCTGTAGCGGATCATGGACTACCTACATTCTTCCCACCAAATTTCATGATTGTAGTGCTTATGATCGAGTAAATCGGCTGTGACATATGGACGGATGGACAGACAGGGTTCCGTTTTCGCCGTTTTGGCTAAGGAACCCTAAAAATGGGATAAATACTTTAAGGGGGTGCAATGAAAACTATCTCGTTCTTTAAAACCCCGTTCTGACCAGATTAGGAAAAAGTAAAGAATATTTTTGAGATACTAAGATTCTTGACTATACAATGCGTTACCGTCAAGCGGGCTTTTTACTATACGGACAATAGTGTTTCATTAGCAACTGTTTGCATGTATTAGCAAATCATAATTAACTGAATTAACTATACAATTAAACTTCTTAAATCTGCACCTTCAATGTACTAGGTGCACTTGCTTAAGATGACGTCGTAGTAAACAGAACATTAAGGGCTGTCATTTGTACTGTCTTGACAATTGACTTTACTTTACATTGCTGGCAATTTAAATTTTGTTCGAAAACAAAGGATTTTTTTTGTTGTTTTATTATAAAACGAATCTCATGGTTAGGTTTAGGAACTTCGTTTCGATACTCTGCTAAAAAGAAAAGCCCGCATGCCGGAAACACACTGTATAATTGTTTCTCTGATAAAAAAATATATAGAAAAAATCCAAAGACGAGACTTTATTTTCCGTTTTTTTCTCAGTCAACTTAACAACAATGAGGAATTTAGCAACAATGATAATAAGGAGGAAATTTAAATGTTTGAATAAAGTCATTCCTGAAGACATAAGCGTAAGCAGCGTGGCATTAGTTAGGTGTTGTGGGCGGGGAAAGGGGGGGATGGGCTTAGCTTACAGACTGAGTCAAGATATTCCAAAATAGTAATTTCAAACCTACATATACTGATTAACAAAATTATATAATTATACTCGAGACATTTAACGACACTGTCTTATTAGTTACATACTTTAAAAAAAAAATCATACAATGAAAATAAACTTACAAGAATATATTACATGAAAGTATCGCCTCGATTCATCTCATCTCATCGATTAAATTGTTTATCTTGTTGCAAAATATGACTTGTAACTTGATTACATATATTAAAAGTTTAATTATTTTATTTTTTTATTTAATATTATGTCATATTTAGTTATTTATATTATACCTACCTAAAATGTAGGCGGTCGAACGTAATACCGTGTCCGAATAATGCTCGGTGGGCCGCGCAGGAATAAACATTGTTTTATTACATTTGTAACTTAGAACCATTGTTCAAGCCTTCGCGGGAACCATTAGTGCGTTCTCAGCGGTGTAGGGTAAACGTGCCAATTTACTGTATATAATATTTAAATACAAAACAAAGCCTAGCTGATAAGTTTTTGTTATTTTGGAATGTACTAAGAACGTAATCATTATTGTAAAATATTACTTATGTATGGCTTTTGACCCCCCTCCCCCCCATGTAGGTCTATGTATAGATTTTTAAAACCCCTGCACCGCTCGAGATGCTTATGTAAAGTAATGGTGGAATGGTCCACTTCCCTAATGCTTCTAATTGGTGATTTAGGCTCAGCTGTTGGGTATAAAAATAGGGTGAAAATAAAATAAAAATACGTAAAGAATTATGTTTATTTTTTTAGGGTGCCGTACCCAAAGGGTAAAACGGGACCCTATTACTAAAACTCCGCTACTCGTTCGTCTGTCTGTCCGTGTGTCACCAGGCTGTATTTCATGAACCGTGATATGTAATTAGACACTTGAAATTTTCACAGATGATGTATTTCTACACAAAAAATACTAAAAACTAAATAAAATAAATATTTAAGGGAGCTCCCATACAAAAAAAACTTAAAAAAAAATGCTCGTTGCGTTTACCAGGCGCTGGGTCTGAACTAAAATCCGACTAGCACTTGACCAAAGTTCTACTTCATATTATTTAACGTCCTTATTACTTAGAAATAAATTTTTAAATATTATTATTTAAATTAAATTAAAAAAAGGTTATAGTAAAGTGTCTAATGTTGTAGATAATAGTATGGAACTTTCCGTGCGCGAGTCCGACTCGCACTTGGCCGGTTTTCTTAAGAATATTGGTTTTTGGGCTTATCTTACTCAGGATCGTTCAAACATTTGAAACACATACAAGAAAAAGAAATGTCTATAATCTCCATCTCAGGTTTGTTACATTCTAGTATTCATGTTTTTTTTTATTTCTATGACCGTAACAAAACTGACAAATATTTTTACAACCAAAATTTGGACACCTTTTTTCTTGTTTGAAGTTTGAATGTATTAGCAATTCTAAAAAAACAATATTCCGAACAAAAAATATATACTTATAAAGGTGTAGGTACCTTTTTTCTTAAAATTAATTTCCCAAACAAAGTATTATTTCTCATACTAATAGGCTATTTAAGCTGTAGACCTTACAGCCCGGCTAGTATGATAGCTTATACCGTCACGTTATATGGCCAAAATGTACTGAAACGTCACATAAAACGTGACGGTATAAGCTATCATACTAGCCGGGCAGGTCTATAATTATATGTTTTGTCATTTCAGTTTTTGGAAAAAAGTATCTACATAATTGTCTAATTATCGAACCTGCTTACAAAATTTCACGAGAATTGGTCGGGAAATGCGACCTGTAAAGGAGAACATACAAAAATATAAAAACATAGGATACCATTTCTACTCAAGCTGAAACAGAGACGCTTCGCTCGCTCAATTATGGTATCTATTTACCTCATCTAAAATCATATTTGAGGAATTAAAAAATGAAACTTCACAAAACACTCTATAGCTGCTGCTTTTCTAGCTATCAAGACAGGGAATCGTCAAGTCAATAAAGGGTGGAGCAACGTGCTTGTGATTGTTCTAGAGTCCCCGGCGTCCATAGGCTGCGGTGTCTGCGTAAAATCGGGGGGCCCTAAGCATGTTTGCCACCGTCGTTGTCTAAAATTCAAATTGTATCGAAATTTAATCCAAAAAATCATTTTCCGATGAGTGTTGTTGCATCTCGTTTCGTCGAGGGCGGAGGGCGTAAGCATGTCTTTTACGCGGGGCGTAGTTTACAGATTTGAGGCATCCCCTTAAGACAGCTGATGTTGATAAATAAAAGTGAATCAAATGAAAATCCTCGGACGTCTTCGAAGAAACTCAAAAGATGTATTTTAGGTCCCCAATCCGCAGTAAGAAATTTGGTGTTTTACCTACATTTTGAGAACCGAGGTCCGTATTTAACAATGTATATACCTTCACAGAAAGCCCAGCAACAGTTACCCGTACCCTATAATTTCAAATGTTTAAATGCAAATTCACGAAATGCGACGAAATTAAGATATAATGCGGGGGCTCCTTAAATTTCAGTAGCAATTCGCAGTATACGTCGCCTATTTACAAAAGGTCGTATGTGCCGTACATATCATACGCATATACGCCCTATTGTTATTAAGGCAGGGTATTTGTAATTTATGCCGAATGTGCTCAGACCTCGTGGGTTGTACAGTCAAGAGTAAAAGTAAGTTAACATTTGCATCTTATGCCATTGTAATAAGGTGAAAAAGTGCTCACTCACTTTCGTTCTTGAGTGTACTCTGAAAGTTGTTAGTTATAGTTAGTGAAGGTTAGAATTAGAGTTTTAGAATAAAGTGTTAGTTTTAGTTTATTAGATAATGTAGGTGGTGTTAGAAAACTGTTTTGTATGAGGCTAACTAAAGAGAAAATAAGTGACTAGCAGTTTTTTTATACCACTTCGGTGGCAATCTGACAGCCCATACTCGTATTATGGTGTGTGGTCGCCGTCGTCTATGGACGCTTGCAATATAGGAGGCGTTACTCACGCGTTGCCGACCTATTAAAGACCCGTGACTGTCTGTGTTCTATCGGATACTTTTGGAGAGTGTGCACAGGAATTACATGACTTAATTCCGCCTTCCCCGTTCCATCACCGGACGTCCAGACGTGGTGAGCGGTTACGTCCTGTCGTTGTCACTTGTCAGTCTACCATTTATTCGCACGAAGCAATTTGCTTCATCTTTCCTAATGCGAACAGCTAAGGACTGGAATTTGCTGCCGCCGTCTGTATTTCCTGATACATACAATCTCGGTCTCTTCAAGACAAGAGTGAATAGGCTATTACTGAACCAGTGAGCAACATCTTAGGCCTTGTCATCGCTTTCCATCAGGTGAGAATAGGGCCAATCGCTGGTCAGTCGATCATTAAAAAAATCACATTTAGTGAAAAGTCCCATGCTGTAGCCCAATGGGAATACCTCAGCAGGGAGCTCATTCTACAACCTAAGTGTTCTCGGTATAAAGCAGCAGATACCGTAGTATTCAAATTTCCAAATTCAAATTCAAATCTAGACACGCGGCAGCGTGTCCAGCCAAGTTCACCCCAGGAACTGGCGGACGGCAGCAGTGTGTTATTTTACACGAACCGTTTGGAGCCACTTTTGACCTCCCAATAACTCCAAATCTATCTAACATTAAAAATAATAATTGGTACATGTATTAAGATCCTTTAGAACAACTAAAATCCCAAATTTGATAAATATACG
This sequence comes from Notocelia uddmanniana, assembly GCA_905163555.1. Classification (NCBI taxonomy): domain Eukaryota; kingdom Metazoa; phylum Arthropoda; class Insecta; order Lepidoptera; family Tortricidae; genus Notocelia; species Notocelia uddmanniana. The sequence continues at coordinate 30,123,960 of LR991056.1, read as the reverse complement.
TTTAATAATTATTGAGATATTAAATTCCAAAAAACGGCATTTTTACAATTGACTGACTGACTGACTGACTGACTAGTAATCAAAAACCTAACCCACTTCCAGGTGACCTAGAAAGCTCAAATTTGGCATGCAGCTTCATTAAGCCGCAGTAAATTAGTTTTAATGTAAACAATGTAGTGCCGGACTTGGCACGATTTCAGAGAATCTACGGAACTTGGCACCCATTCAGATCTCAATTCTTTTGTCGGTGAAGATGACAACCAAGCATCGCATATTCTTAATATTGAACTTGGCTCCCTTTTTCACATTTATGTTTTTGATTGGATATTTTATATCAGATCTTGTAATCTATATATTGTTAGTTACAATTTTACTTAAAATCTATGTTAGTACTTATAGTTAATTTATTCTAGGAACTACTTGACATATGTCGTAGTAGTTCTGACCTCATGTACCCAGTGCCACAATGTGGGGCAGTCAAATCGCCCAGCGATCACCTTCAGGATGCTGTCTGACTTTCCCTAATTTATTTCGCATTATCGCTGGAAAGCCATTTGTGTGAGTTTTGGCGAACATTTCTCATGCACTGCACCATTTTGGAAGTCTTAACAGCATTCTGAAGGCGTCTGGAAGGTTCAAACTGTCCAAAGTATTTGCTAATAAGGGCGTATGAGTGTAGCGTGGGTCTCCGAAAATGTCAAATGTCACTGTTTGTGGCTGGGCTAGGCGGGTTTATTTCTAATTATAATGTGGGGAGGGGAGTATATTGCAATAAATGAGATTAATTATCAAATATGAGTAACGGGTCAATGAAATATCAGTGCTTTGAGACAGTTATCTTACAGAAACTTATGTCCTCCTTTTTCCGAACAAAAAGAAACTGCGTAGCAATGCGGCATGCTCAATGTTATTACGTTACGGGTTTGAGATATCTAATATGATTAAAATGTAAACTTACTGTAAACTTTTGTTGGGTTTTCGCGCCCTGACTTGACAACATTTCAAATTTTTGAGTAGTATGAAATCTTAACTCGTTTCGTTAATTTAAAACAAGAAACCCCAAAATATATTTTTTATATTTTTATAACCATTAGTTTTCTCAATATTCACGAAAATGTGAAGAAAGCCCATATCGTAGTAATGACGTCATTACTCATTACTATAAAATTGTGACAGTCACAGCGGACAAAAAGAACAGCAGCTCAGTTTCTTTAGTAAATTTGCCTTAGTAACAGTGCTTCTGTATGATTTGTTACGCTGTGACGCCTTACTTGTCACTTACTCTCTTTTAGAATGAGGACCTTTTGAAATTGATTTATTTTTATGAAATGGGGATATTTTCAAGAATTTAAAAATGTGGTTTTACTTAACTTTTTATCCTCTATTGGATTTCATTGAAAAAAAGCCCGCTTAAAAAAAATGAAATGTTGTCAAATAGTGGCGCCACAGGTGAGCAGAAAAACGGTATTGCTTAATAATGTTTCTACCATTCAACAAACCATAAAATAATTCACCTCCAATTCACACCTCCAACGCAAACGAACATTTATCAACGCCAGCGGCCGAAACAGAAGACGCATAAGTAAAAAATCCATGATTTCTCAAAGGGATGTTTGTCAGACGGCGGGCGCGCACGAGTTAACTTTTTGACCGGGATACCTTTACCGACGTGATGGGAATTAGGCGGGACAAGGTATGGGAAATAAGGGGAAAATAGCCGCTACATCTCTAGACTTGGATCACCAGCATTTCTACGATAAAATTTGCGGCGTTTGGTGATCGAGCGATGTCCATTTACTGGATTGTTCCTTACAACCGAAGTAAAGAACTGTGTAAGGATTATCAACTATACCTAGATATTTTTCTAGCAGGAGCAACATTTGTTTAGTGCTTGCCACAATAAAAATATCGACAATCCTGTTATCGATAAGTACATACTATTACAGACTTACAGATATCGGCCACCTACCTAGACGCCGATCTTGTACAAATTGAACGTAATCCGTACACTTTTGATACAATTTACTTTAATAATTTGCAATCTGATTTCGTGGTTCAACATTATTTTGCAACAAATGCGAAGTAAACATCGCCCCAAAGAAACATAACATCTCATGTCACATTAACACAGACAAGCATAAGAATATTCAGGAAGAGAAAAAACTATATCACAAGGACCTAATAAAGTTTCTGATCAACTGCAATGTGCCGTGGTACCAACTAGACAACCCCAATTTTTGAACATTTGTCTATGACGTTGAAGTGGCACTTATCGATAATAGGACTGTCGATGTTTTTATTTTGTCAATCACTTACATCAAGTCGTTCGTGCTAGAAAAATGTCTAGGTGTAATTATCAGTATTTTTCTTAGACCACATTTGTCGCTCAGACATTAGTTGTAAAACTTTTGTGTTTGAATAAGTTTAAGAAAAGGCATCTCGTATTTTAATATGGGGAGATTTATGAGGTTTTTTCCCTGGCATTTGAATTTTTTTTCGTGAAGCCCGTCATGTGGGGTGTCAAACATTATCTTAAGAAGAATTTTTTGAAGATTAACATTTTTTAAGCTAAAAAATACAATAGGTGGTTAAATTCGTTAATGTTTCCTTTGTTTTTGAATTTATTCAGATACTCACCATATTGTTATTTGCAGTCTCGCGACATTCATAACATAACAAAATTACATAAATGATTACTGGATAAATGATTTTACACCACACCTTGCCAAAAAGCGCGTTTTTCCGCACGCTGCGCGTCCGAAAACCCCACCTTTTGGCAAAGTGGTGACGTAAAATTGTGTACAAAACACGGGTCGTAAAACAGAAAGCCCTCTCTCGCATATGTATGACCCTCGCCCGCGGCTCGGGCCTCAAACATCGGCCTTTCTTTGTTTTACAACCCTTGTATCGTAATGTACTATTATTCAATTAACAATTACAAAGGCGCCTAAATGAATGTAGCTACTTAAATAACTTATTAATATACACTACCGTCAAAAAGTTTAGGACCAAACCCAATTTTTAGTTTCATTTTCATAAATTATCGCAAACCAAAAAAGGGAAAAAGATTGCAATGGGCTGTTTCTCACAAGGATTGGACTTTTGCAAACTGGTCGAGAGTACTACGGACAGATGAATCAAGGTTGAATGAATAATCAATCAAATCATTTGCATATTTTGTGTTGGTCTTAAACTTTCTGACGGTAGTGTATCTTAAGACGACAATGATTCTTTAATTTCGAGTTAATATTAAGACCAAATATTGCACGCCGAAGAAGGCAGAGCATCTGAAACAGGCAGGGTTTGTATATAATTCACATAAGTTCAGCAATCATCATCTTCCCAGCGTTATTCCCAGTACAGTTGCATCCTGAAGGATGCCTGGGGTCCTCTGCCTAATCCTAAGAATTGGCGTAGGCACTAGTTTTTACGGAAGCGACTGCCATCTGACCTTCCAACCCGAGGGGGAAACTAGACCTTATTGGGATTAGGCTTGTCAAGTGAGTGGGCAACTTGACTGTTAGAAATTCTCAAGCCGCCCGGAGGCTTCTAACTTGGCTTAACGACTGCTATCATAGACAGCAACCGGGATCAACGTCTTAACGTGCCTTCCAAAGCACGGGAGCGCTCAGTTAGTAACCACTTAAAGCGGTCACCCATCCAAGAACTGACCTCGCCCGACATTGCTTAACCTCGCATACCGCACGCGGTACGCGGGCGCCGCTGGGCCACGCTCCTATAAGCATAAGTTCAACGCACATAAGTTCAGCAATAAATAATTTAATTTCATTAATCTTCAGAAATGTGTTCTGCATTATCCTCCATAAGCGTTCTGCTGTCTATAACGCTGTAAGAAATATAAAAAATTGTCAAACATAATATACAACTGGTTATAAACTAAGCAACAATTTCATTGAATGTGAAAATTTACGTGGGTGGCATTTGCATGCACAAGACACAAGTACCTGGAGTTGTCACAATTACTTCTACATGAACAGTTTTATAGTATTCGTTTCATTTCATTGCTCTAGATTAGGATGGAGAGGGATGAATTCATTATGGATTTTCATTACGTGTAGCGGTTTTCAAAAGTTAGGTGTGTAAAAATTGAGATAAAAAAAAATATTGTGGGACAATCTTACACAAATCGACCTAGTCCCAAACTAAGCAAAGCTTGTACTATGGGTACTAGGCGACGATATACATAGTTATATAGATAAATACATACTTAAATACATAGAAAACATCCAAGACCCAAGAACAAATATCCGTGCTAAATGCACAAATAATGCCCTGGCCAGGATTCGAACCCGGGACCTCGAAAAGTTAAATACCTAAATCCATATTATTACTTTAAATAGTCACGCACGTTTGTAAGTCTGCTTGTTTCATTTCTGTTTTGATATTTGTGTTAATGGTACAATAGAATTGGGGTGTATTTTCCACGTTAAAATTGTAAAACACAGGTACCTAAATGATTCAGTAAAATCGATTTTTTGATTTTTTTTCTATTGTGTCACGAAGAAAGACACAGGACTTTCCGAGATTCGCTCTATTATAATAATTAGGGCTGAATCAACCGACGATTTTTTATGTAAAGGATGCTTTCACACCTGTTTACTAGTATGTTTGGCCAGCGATCACTACACACTAACACTTTGATATCAATTTTATTAATATCCTAAGCCTAATCTTGCGCCACACCGCCCCGCTCACCCGTCATAACTACGGATCCGATGTTTTTTCGCGCCGATGATTTTCGTCGAGATCTCTTGTTGATCTGAGAAGGCGAATTTTTGGCGGCTACGTGCCCGCGTTACGGAATGATATAGCCCGGTTCTGTTATAACTTGGGTTATACGCCGGTTTGCCGGCCGCCCGTTTGTCAAGCTTTGATCATCACGCTATTTACTTACCTTGTATTTTGCGGTTGAGTTTTGGTGAAAAAGAGGTTATGTCCTTTAGTAAAGGGGGCAGTTAACGCGTTTTCTGGCGGAAGTTTTGAGGCGTTGCGTGAATTTGAATGGGTTAGGTTAGGGGACTTACTTATTGGTTAGGAAACTTTATTTCCGTTTGTGAAGTAAATTTTGGATCACTATGCCTACGTAGTCTAATTGTTAATAAGTATATAAAAAAAAAAAAATAATAACTAAAAAGGATATCGCAAAAACACTAAAACTAAGAGCATATAAATAAAAAATATCCTCTAAATCAGTACCGATGTCCTTCTCGGCGGCAGTACCGATGAGGCCGAGAAGGACAGGGCTTGCTTGCTGAGCCGAGTATAAGTGAGGCCGCCTAGAGGCCGAGGTAGGCAATCCCTGTTCCGGTCGAGGTCGGGGTGCTTTTCTCTATATCTCATTCGGATATGACACACTGGGTAGGCAATGCCTTCCTTCCTTTGTAGTAATGTGGTCTTTTTTTGAGAGAAGTACTGCGAACCAAGACTGCTACTAACATCCACTAAAAACTCCACTCCAACTGAAATCTCAATACTACTGCGGACTAGTCCCTACGTGGTTCTAGTGTGTCTAAATGAACGTAAATGTCCTTACTTTGCGCCTCCGTCGGCGACTGGAAATGTGTTTTAGTTTTAGAAATTGTATCGAATTCAAAATCGAATTTCTTAGCAATAATAATAGCAAATAAGCCCACGTGTGTTTTTTGACGCAGAGGAAATGCGTTTATGCATCCCCTCGGGACTATGGACAAGGCCCATTGGGAGGTATGTGGGACTCATTTCCTCAAGAGTATTACTCAAGCTATGCAGCTTTGAGCGGTTGCCCCATTTCGTCATAAAAACTAATATCAAAAATGATCTCAGCGTCTTTTAAGATTTTTCGTATTTATGTATTAACCCAGGTACCCAAAAAGTAAGTACAGTCAGCCGAAAAATTGGTCTAAACCAATTTTTTGGCCATCGGTTCACGAGCATTCCATTCAACATCAATTCCTTTTATTACCATCTTAAACTGAACGCCCTTCTCTAATATACATTGTTTCAATGTGCGAGTTTATATGCATTGCACCTATCTACACTCAAGAGCAATTGAAACGGTTCACTATACAAGGAAATTCTATACAAACTTTACCCGTTTTATTTGCTCTTGATTGTACTCTACTGCCTCTCTCTGCCGTTTAATGGCGCTTTTTAACTGACTTCAATAGAAGGAAGGAGGTTCTCAGTTTTATTTTTGATAAAGAATTTTATTCAAAATTTGACATTTGCAGCACGAACTCGTCCCGAATAGACGCTTGTCGCACAATACGAAAGTTGGAGTCAGACCAAGTGAAATAGACCTCCGTCATACCTTACCTATCCTTTCATGTCATCAAAACGGTCCCACGTCAACGTATAAAGCACTTACGACTACACGAACATAAACCCGAATACAGTATTTTTCTCGAAACAATCTCACAGGCTCTGAAATCATTGGAGCCATAAAGCCGACCATAAAATGATAATCCGACGTTGTCAAGACATCACGGTATGGGTCTCAGGGGCACGATCGTGTGGAATATGCAAAGTGTTGGCGCAGTTAGTGGGGATAGGTTTGATTAGTTGTTATTAACATGCATATCGCGTCGAGAACGCAGCTCCTTACATTGATGATTTCCTGGTATCTTCAAGTCATGAAGGTTCTAATATCACAATAGTAGTAATACTCGGAAGTCAAATAAAACATGAACAATATAGGTTGTAACTATCAAACATTGAGACATTTATCTTTAACTGGAGCGAGCTCTAGTTGCTGCTGATCATTAACCAACTCATTTCAGCAGATTGCTTTAGAGTGACTTCAGCGATATTTATCCTATATTTACTATTCTTTCTAACATAAACACATATAGTCAATAATATGATAATTGATAATCGAAGTAAGAGCATGCGGAGAGCTTTACCGCAATGCTACAATCAAGAAGGATTAAGTAGTTTACGAGCACGAAATTAAGTTTTTCTCAAACTCGCACTTTTCAGTTAGTACGCAAAATACAAAAGTTCCTATTTTAGGTAGACCTTTAAATCGCGGAGTTTTCCCACAAAACCTAAATACCTTACCCATTCACACTGTGTCTGATCAGGCTAAAACTTCACTACTTTAAAGGTCAGTGATAAATGAGGGTAGGCGGCATAACTAAACGGCGCGGTCCACCCGAGCACCGCAAGACATCAGTCTCGGTTCGACCGCGCGGTCGGACGGACGTGCGGGGGAATTAAAAATTAACGGCAGGATGCGATTTATCGAGCCGTGAGCCTTTTCCTTGATTAGGTCTGATGGTAAGTGATTTGGGGTTTGTTTTGTAATATCTTTTCCTAAGTCTGTTGGAGGATTATTTGTGGCTTCAATGACATTATCCTTTATTTGGTTTGATGTAAATCTTATTTAGAATGCCTGATCAAAACCGGACACTTAAAATCGGTATGAAATGGCTTTCAGTAGTCTAATTTAGTTCATAATTTTTGACACGCCAATTCATAGCTCTGCAATGCTTTCTACGATTAAAAATAACAACTGAGATGAACAGTAACGACTATTCAGAAAATAATGGTTTTTACACTTGACTTTAACTATTTGTTTTCACACATGATCTCCCAAATAAGTATGAATGCAAGTTACTGATAATAACATTACATTCGAATTATATTTTTGGCTCCTTTATAATGAAATGTACTTTTAATTTATAACCGCTAGCATATCCAAAATCCATACTTATAATCACTAACGAAACTTGATTAATGATTAATATTGATTATATTTATCACAAGTCAAAAATACTAAGTTTCATGTAAGAATATATTATATTTCAGCTGTTTTGGTACGAAACTTCCACTACCTACTTGCTGACATTCAGATTGCTTCACTTGCTTAAAAAAAATGGGTAGTAAAAGTCAAAGAATGTCGGTCCCCTGCTATGTTATTCACAAAGCCAGCCAGAGATGGGGTGAACGTCCAAGACCGATGATGTCACAGCCCACCCCTAATATATATTGACGCCGGGGCTCATAATAACAACACGTAATCGGGGGTTTAACGCATTGGTCCGCTCGAGTCATCACCAGACGTCCGTCTATTTGACATTGCACCTAATTCACATACTTCTGACATTGTCAGTCTGCGACGGGTGAAAGAAGCGACGAACGACCGAGACATTGGCGTGGTAGGGATTGACTCATCCGCATTGGTATTATTTTATCGATAATATTGTCTAGGTATGTCATATCATGTTTTAGGTAGTACATGCGTAAGGTCCGCGGCATACATTAGCTTCACGGTTTGTCAGAGTCAATTTTTACCCGACTTTGACGATAAAGCGTAACCATAAAATCTGCCATTGTGCTAGCTGGATAGGCGGTCTCACGTAGGTAGCGTTCTGCAGTCATCCTATAAGATAGACTGAGATAGCTGTAAAGTAAAAAAGTATTTTCTCGGTCTATTTTCAAGCTTGAAGAATGTTGCGCATATTGTTATGTAATTCGGGGTTAACAGCTTGAGATTTTTCTAATTAGTCGCATTTTGCAGCTGGATACTTCTTTGATTGTAAACTTGTAAGAAAAAGCAGTTCAAAAATATGTGTGCTTCATGGTTCTTTTATGGCTTCATAGTTTAATATGTATTCCAATGGTTCTGATGATATGACTAGTTGTTCATGGTCGTTTATGAACGTCATTATAAGGCCATTACATATTACACATCTTGCAGTTTGTCACAAAAACCGATAGAGTTGCAGGTTTAGTTAAAATGAGACAGCAATTCATTTCAGCCTGTAGGCCTACAGGCCTACAGGCTGAAGGTCTATTTTCAAGCTTGAAGAATGTTGCGCATATTGTTATGTAATTCGGGGTTAACAGCTTGAGATTTTTCTAATTAGTCGCATTTTGCAGCTGGATACTTCTTTGATTGTAAACTTGTAAGAAAAAGCAGTTCAAAAATATGTGTGCTTCATGGTTCTTTTATGGCTTCATAGTTTAATATGTATTCCAATGGTTCTGATAATATGACTAGTTGTTCATGGTCGTTTATGAACGTCATTATAAGGCCATTACATATTACACATCTTGCAGTTTGTCACAATAACCGATAGAGTTGCAGGTTTAGTTAAAATGAGACAGCAATTCATTTCAGCCTGTAGGCCTGTAGGCCTGTAGGCTGTCATGACAAATTGCATCGTTTGTATTGTGCTATGAGTAAGTATACTCAAATGACGCCCTTGATTTCCCATGTAATTTATTTATAAACAATTCCCCAAACTTAAATGAATGAAAATGGTCACAGTCAATTCCGACTATACGAAGAAAAAACCGTACAAGTGCGAAGGTAGTGCTCATATAATAATAATAAATTGTGTTGCTGTCTCTGCGTGCGTCCCATGACACGGGCAGGGACAGCATCCGCTCGGTGTACCCCTTGCATTTCATTAAATTGTCAAAAGGGCCTCTACGTGTTGTCTATGTGGTACTCGCTTGTTACTTCGGTACCTCGGTACTTCGGCTCCGCGCACGCCTTCCAAAGGCCCGGGACACCATTTTTTATTTCAGGCATTGCCCATAAAGTGTTAATAATTATTACAAAAGTCTTACTAAACTACTGTTAATTAGTACAGAACACAAACACAATAACCTAAAAACCGGATGAGCATTCAAGTTAAATCAAAATATATAACATAGGTATAGTCCCTGACTAAATCGGCTGTGACATACGGACGGACAGACATGACGAATCTATAAGGGTTCCGTTTTCGCCATTTTGGCTACGGAACCCTAAAAATCAGACGTGTATTACCGCTCTTTGTAAATTGAGTACAGATATGTTATTAAATTTTCTCTAATTCATACGGAATGATTAGAAGTGAAAATTAAGACCAAAGTAATATTTACTCCTACATAATTCATGGTTGGATCTCCGTTACAACCCGCTGCCTTTTCTGACTCGACTTACTAAACCTCTTTACAAGAAAATCAACTCATTGATTGTCAATTTTGACAGCAAATGCCTAAACCGGTATCATAGATGTACATGTAAAAAATACTAAATAAAAGGAGAGACTACTGTAGTAGCGGGCCGACAGAAATTTATTTACTATTTTGATCAAAATTTACGTATATTACTTGAGAGATATATTACAAATAAAATTGGACTATGTATTAAACCACAAGATTGTTTTAGGGTTAGTGACCACTAGCAAAGTAGATAGTACCTACTCATTTATGTTATATGTTATGGAGGTCTTCGATCAACAGAGTGAAAGAACAATTTTATGACATGATGCCGACGGCCGCTTTCTATTATCGCACTGCTCGCCGTCAGCATTCATCCTCACACCTTAGAACCTAAACGGTCGCGTATGGTACGGTCTCAGAGGAACTCACTCCCTCGGACGCTCCGGTTGTGGAATGAGCTCCCTCTCTGCCGAGGCTTTCCCGAGGAACGACAGTATGGGATTCTTAAAGAAAGGAGTGTATCGGTTTTTAAAGGGTCGGCAACGCGCGTGTGACACCCCTGGAGTTGCAGGCGTCCACAGGCTGCGGTGACCGCTTACCATCAGTCGGGCCGTACGCTTGCGTGCCACCGAAGTGGTATAAAAAATTAAAACAATCTTTAACTTAAAAGTTGTTAATCACTAGTTAAGGATTACATCTTGAACATCTTGAATGAAACCGAATTTTTAAATACTAGAAGTATAAATAGGCAAAGGACCAATTTGTTAGAGAAAAAATATACGAGCGCTGGAAAGGGCCCTGAAATCCTGTCGTCGGTCGGGGCGTATAAGATTATTAATATACTATTACTTTTAAGTTAACCTTTTTCCATAATACGGTATTTTACAACTTTACAACACTCAAAAAATATAATTTTTACGTTACCAATAAACAAATCTTACGCTAATACTTAGAAAAATCAAACGTCAGCCTATTTATGCAATTTTGAAACACTCACGTGTTTAAGGTCGAATATCATTCGACAAGTTTCAAGTGTACCCTAGTAACGCCAACAAATAATACTGTATTTTACTGATAGTCAAATCAGCAACTTTTTACAAAACGTCAAAAACGCTCGCTTAGTATTGTTTGTAAGGAAATATACCTAATGACGTAATGACGTCACAATTTCCTATGGTCAAACTGCGCCCTATTTTTAAACATTTTTTTAATTTTATAGAGAAAGTCCCCATTGTGTTTCTGACATATTAAAATATGATGTCTCGACATGTTTCAGACCGGTTCGCAGGCCTTGATCTTGAGATTCATGAGTACTTATCGCAGCGGCAGTTCTTTTAACACCTCCTTTACCCCTTTAATGCTAAAAGAAACGCCACCGCGATAAGTACTCATGTCTAGGGACTGCGAACCGGTCTGAAACATGTCGAGCAATAGTTGACCTTAAAGATGTGAATGACCCGTTGACCTCGGTGACATAATTAGTGATCAAACATGTAAACACACAACTTTCAAAACAGAAATGGCTTTTAAGATCTATGCAGGTTTCCTCTCGATGTTTTCCCTCACCCGATGGTAAATATCAAATTAAACACCGTACATAAGTTTCAAAAAACTCATTAATACGAGGCAGGTTTCGAACCCATGACCGCCACTTGACAGCAGCATTGATAACTTCAAGCACTAGCACAACATCTGTGAATAATTTAAAACAGTCTTGTGACTTTAGAGATAAAGTTTAATAGTTGTATATAATGTCTTTGATGAGAATACCTTCCCGGTTTACACAGCGCTCGGTCGCCTAGCAACGATATTACAAGCGATGACAAGGCCGGTTATGTTTGTGTAATGTTATATAATTTTAATTCTATGCTTTTCATTTTCTATAATTTTGTACATGATATAATGGTAATCATATACAGCGACAAGCGCACAGCATACGCACCAACAAACACGACCTGCAAAGGAAGATACGGAACATAGGTCCAGGTACTGTTATGCTGCATCTGTCATGATGGAGTAACGGCTTCCGATCACCGAGAAACCGAGAACTGAATGAAAAAATTAAAACAACTGCCAGCAGCCATAAGATGTCGTATATGACTGATCGAGAACACACAAAGCAAAAGAACAAACAAAAATTATCGATATGCTGCACTTAGACCAAGTATTTTTTACTTGGTCTGAGATGCTGCAATGTCATACTTGTTGATTATACTTTAGAGAAATTGGCCACCTGTACTATAATTAAAAAGGTTACATAATTACTTGCATTTTATTTACATTTATTCTCTTACTTACTCATAAACTAAAGGAGATCTAGTACCCAGGGCCCACCCAAGGGCCACAAGTGTTGGAGCCGTCACGGTCAGGGGATGATATACTTATATGGATGTGTATATAAGTGTGTATGTCTAAAATTGTTTATATAACAATTATATAATGGGAACAATAGTTAATAACATACAAGCCCGTTTTTATTCAAAAAATCAAAAAGCGGGACAAATATTCAGCCCCTCTTTTTACCGCTTGCTATCGAGACGACAACAGGGTGCTGGGAGTCTCAGGCTTTAGCCTTCATAAATGAAGGAGGGCGACGAAACTAGGAGAGGGTTTGATGCTCTGATTCTTGTCTGGTGCAAAGGTTGTCCATCGCCATCTAACTGATCCAACGTGGTAACGCAGCAAGTGTCATAGGTACCTTTTCGCCGAGTACAACTCGGGGGGGCTTGGCTTAGGCTTTTTAGTAAGTCTTTTTTGTGTTGGTGTTTTTATAATAAATTAATGAAAAACTAAATAAAATATTCTTAATTTTATTCTAAAATATAATACCTTCAGCACCATTCATTTGTAACAAATGCTATACTATGAAGAAAGAGTAAATAATGAAGAGTCTTTATACTGTCATTAACTTCTGGTTCTTCATTTTACTAATTTACTAAGCCGGAATATATTTATAACGAATGGTTGAAATATTTTTCCTTCTACTGCATGATCACCAAGTAGAATTTCTCCGAAATCCTGCAATACAAAAATACTTAACATGCATACGGCAACTAGTACTTGGTACTTAAAACATCGACAAACCTCTCTCAGCTAACATGAAATAAATATTTAGGTAGGTGGATATTAGATTAATAAAAGTGTTAGGCAGATTTTCTTTCCAATTTACATGTTAATTTTCATAAACACTAAGCAAAACAAATTTACATAATAGGTTACCTGCCCGTCACATCACTGAAATTTACAATAGAAGACATCAATGTAGACAACCAAAGGCATGGTTATATAATGATCCCCAACAAAAGGAAATTGTTTTTTCAGTCGAAATACTGATTCCTTGTTACATTTGCACTTACATTGTACATTTCTATTTTAAATATTTAGCACATGAAATATACGGCTGACACTAAATGTCAACTGCCTTAGCAACTACCATAGCAACTACACCCGTGACGGCCAAGTACACCTACATTATGAGGGGTGTAAGGTGGGGACATCGTTTATGACATTAACGTGTCGTGGCGTACGTCCCCACCTTTTCAAAAATACTTTGTGAATACGTGTAACTGTTAAACCATCTCACCTCTAGTGATGTTCTAGTTATCTATGTACTAATCGATTGGGTTTATGCGTTAAAACTATCCTGATTCAAGTAATATAAACCGCTTATTGGTTAAACAAACTCTACGAATTAAAGTAAAATTGATTTTTACAAAATTTGTGTATGAAATATCAAGTGCAAAGCCTACATTTTATCAAATTAAAACCATGTTACGTATATAGGAGTTAGACTGTACTGGCTGACATATGACAGGTGGAGCGAGCGTTTAAGGTGGGGCGAGAGTTGAGGTGATAACTACAGGTGGAGACGTACGTCTTTACTACAAACCAATACTTTTACAAGAATACCACTTCTGATTGTAAAACAAATATACTCAAAAATGCCTAGAAAAATTCAAAAGCCAAACATAGAATCTGAATCACATACGTAACTCAGTAACGTTTGACATGTCAAAGATATTTGGTCCCCTGTCGTCAATAGCGCGGGCTATTGAGGTGTTTTCAATGTAGCGGCGAAGAAAATTGGGAGTAATCTGTAACGCGGCAGTGCCGCTGAAATACGACCCTCAAGGATCGTTACTGTTCTCCCCACAAAGAAGGGGAAGGTAGATGCGACAGTTTATTCAAAATCACTCGTTATTTCATTATAAATATTTTCAGATGACAACCGACGCCCAAGCTAAGTTTTCAAGTTTCATTATATAATTTTCTAATTTATGCACGCAAATTCGATCTCGTAGAACTTGTTATCACGTCAGAAAAATAATTACTATCAAATTATTTTAGGGTCAGGCTCTATCATCGCTCTTCCGTGAAAATTTTCACTCCGCTATATCCTAAAGTCTGAAACTATGTTCACGCCAAATTTCATGTAAATTTGTTTAGTGGTTTTAAATGAAATCCTTTAACAATCTGTAGTTAATGGTCGCTCTCTATAAAACTTGATGTCACATCCGATAAGCCGTCAATCTGGCTGAATAATTGTCTCATAAAGACAAAGACACGAAGACTTTACATTTTGTTATGAGAACAGCATATCTCGCCAATAAAATCGTCATGCAAAAGCCGAGGTTTTAAAATTGGCCAGTTTATATAGATTCCTCATTTCGATTAAGTTTCGTATGTATCACAACATCCATGGTCACGAGCTGACTGGCTTGAGCGGGTATCAACATCTTGCCGCACGGGTTTTCCGAACTACCCACACTTGGTCTTTATTATTCACATTTACACAAGGGTGGTCACTCGCCCGACACACAACACTTACAACATCCGTTAATGTAATGGAAGACGTATTGCTTATGTTCTACCCGAAAGGGCATGCAAATTGACATTTTAAGTTTTTTTTTGCATATATATCCTGATCAAAATAAATATAAATTGGTTACCACAATACGATACTGGCATGAATATATGTTTCACTATGTATGTTCGATAAGACGATTTTTCAATTAAACTCAAAGTGAATGAAAATTGAATCGAATAATATGTCCCTTCTGAAATTTTACTCTACGGTCTGGCGCAAAATGGTTAATATTCATGACAATCCGCGGCCGCGAGTGAAATTGGTTGCCATTTTTTACGTCTACCACTCCACGGAGCTCCACTTTAAAAGAAACTTCCTATCTGTGGAGAAACAAAGCCTTTTTTGTTTTCTGCTGCGGAATGGAATAGGGTAAGTAATTGCGCTTGCAAACTGCGTTTTGAATAGGAATGTTTTTGAGTTTTTTAAATTAAAATTATTAAGATTCTTTTGGTATTGTTTAGACAAATTTTGAATACCTTTTAATTTTCATCAGTACACATTTTTTGTCTAAATTGGCCAAAATTCTGATAGACAAAAACAAAGATGTTTTTAATAATCACAATATTCACAACAATAAAATAAGTGCGTTTTTTCTACAGTCGTTGAGAGGGTACTGATTCCAATGATCTCAAACACGACGGATTTATCTTGTGTAGTTTAGGATTTACTATGGCTACCTTCTGTCTAAATCATCAGATCATCACGGTGGTACAGTGGAATACAAAGAGATATATACATATTTGGGCCTTTTTGCCAACAGGCAGCCGACCGAAACTCCAGGAGAAGAATATTGGCTATGCTACGTTGGCAGAGTCACGATCCTCAGCAATGAGGGACCGATTGAGCACGAGGAGGAGGGCCTTTTTACAATGCAAAAAGGTAGTAAAGTATGTACATCTCTTTGTAGTCGACTGTACCTTAATATTGCATTGTCATCAATTAGTTAGGTAGCGGACCCCGGGCATCCTTCAGGATAAAACTGTACTGGGAATAACGCTACGATGATGGTTAAGGATAACTGCGTTATTTGAACCGAACATACAACATTGCGAGTTAAATAAAACCTTATGAAAAGGGTGCGACATTTCCTCGCATATTGCAGAATCTTCATAAGGCTTAACATGACATGATGCCCGTGACCGCTTTCTACCATCGCACTACTCGCCGTCGGCAAGGCATTCATTCTCAAACCTTGGAACCTAAAATCTAAACTAAATGTCCCTTCTGCATTACATAGTATGGGGTACTATATAGTATGGGGTACTACAGAATGGGGTTCTTCAAGAAAGGGGTGTATAGAGGTACATTATTAAACGGTCGACAACGCGCAAGCGCATGCAGCTTGAACTTGCAGGCGTCCATAGGCTGCTCAGCGCTTACCGTACGCTTGAGCGTAGTCGCTTGTTTTTACGGAAGCGATTGCCATATCTTCCAGCCCAAGAGGGACGCTAAGCTATGATGTATTGCCGTATTTATATCAAATTGAATATTCCCACACTAAAATATGCACAGTTAATATCAATTAAATCCGTATAGTCCATAAGTGGCTATCAAAGCAGGTCCGGCAGATTTGATGAAATTTCCGGACGGCCGCGACTCGTTCCCTCCCGGATATTGCGCCGGGACCGTCCGGCGCTGTGCTAGTTTTTACTAAGAATGGACCTTGAATCCGGGATATTTGACTTTCACATGGCCTTTTAGAAACCTCTATAAGTATTAGTGTTAGGTATGCGCTTTGCCGGGATATCAAAAATATATTAGTGAATTGCCTTCCCATTCCCATTGGCTAAAATCGAAATACGACGAGCCCCGAAGTGGCTATCATTTATCGTATTAAATTGATTGAACAGATTCTTGATGAATATTATTCTTAATACTATTATTAAACATCATATCATTCACCATAAAGTACTATGAGTATAATCTCGTGTAGTAAAGGGGGAGTAATATTTCATGGGCTATAACATAACCATTCATCGGCGGCCACAGGAGAGCAATTCCAAGCAAGTTGGCCTGACCACACCCGTTTCGTGTCAGTCGAGATGAGATCCGCCATTATCACTTGGAAATTAAAGGACAAACTTACGAGTAGATAGTTTTCTATGGAAAAAGAGAAAACAATGGCTATTTGTTGTTTTTTTTTTTTATAATATACACAAATCGACCTAGTCCCAAACTAAGCAAAGCTTGTGCTATGGGTACTAGACGACGATATACATACTTATATAGATAAATACATACTTAAATACATAGAAAACATCCAAGACCCAAGAACAAATATCCGTGAAAAATGCACAAATAAATGCCCTGGCCGGGATTCGAACCCGGGACCTCTAGCTTCGGAGGCAGAAGTCACTACCAACTAGGCTAAACAGGTCGTCAAAAAAATAATAATAATATATTGGTAAACGTCCTAATAAACGACACCTAAGGTTAAGCTTAATTAATAGTGATGAACAATAGTTAACACTTGTTCATCCTTTTAATTTTAAGTATTTAAATTTGAAAGTGGTATGTTTTGGGTCAGTGTGTCGACGCTGTGACGATTAACTTACTTATAATATAAAAATGAAAAGATAAATAACTACAACTTAGAAAAGTTGAAAAATCCCCGACATTTTCATTTCAAAGCTCAATACCTTAAAAATGGCTGAACAGATATTCATATGACATTGCTAATAATACTTGGGATAAAATTATCTATTACACAAAAAAGCCAAACGAAAATTGTTTTATCCGTTTGGGAGCTACGATACCACAGACAGATACACAGATACACAGACATACGGACACACAGACAGATACGTTATACTTATAACACCCCTCTTTTTGGGTCAGAGGTTAAAAAGTCAAAAATCGCAATCAACGGATAGCGTGAACTGGGTACATCTATACCACAATAGAAAAATACCTAAGTAAGTTTTAAGCTCTGACATTCCAGTGAATTTCCGTTCCACGTCTTGTTCCGGTTCGTTTACTGCACCGTGTGTCGAAGCGTCCCGGTCCCGGCAGATGGCGCCACACAGAGGAATTTGTCGCAGAAAGGCATTCACACGGGGTAACTAACAGCTGGCTTGTCGCTTTTACACTTCAAGGCAGAATTATGATGTGAGTGTCAAAACTCTTAATAAATAGGCTATATTACATTTTCTTATGGTGCCATTTATGGGAAACTACAAAACAACGTTCTTAAGACTAGTAAAGGCGAAAAAGTCGTTCTTGGGGAATTGTATCAAATTCTACAATAAAATTCCTAAGAATTACTGAACTTATGAATTCTAAATTCAACTTATTGCAAAAGCATATTTAGGGATGTTTGACAGTGATAACGCCCTGCACGGGTTTATCTATCGTGAAAATTGGTTGTCTACTGTAGCATTGTAATTTTGTAGTAGCTGATATTGTAATTTTATATTAAACTATGAATGTGAATATTGTTTTGAAAAAATGACACCTCGGCCTCGCCGAGTTTCTTACGCCGGTTTTTCTTGTGGCGGTGGTTTATTTTTCCGAACCGGTGGTAGTTTATTGACCATCATAAGTGCATGTAATATGCCTAATTTGAAGAATAAATTACTTTTACTTTACTTTTATGGTGCCATTAGAACCAGTTTTTAGAGACGATCAAATTTATACAGGGAGGAACAATACCACGCACTTTCCTGAAAGTATGTGGTCATTTAAATGATATACAATCGACTTGTAATCATTGGAAACTTTTGTTGGCAGAAAGAAAATATCATTAAAATAATGCCTTTTAATATTAGTAACAACCCTATTGTTTCAACATTACCATTTATGTATTTATATTTTGAAGTGACTTATGTCACTAGCTTCCTTATAAGATAGGGTTCAAATATGCTGTTTTTTTTTAATTGATATTTAAAATGCTGTAACTCGTAAACGGTTACGAATATTAACATAGTTTATTTAGCAAAAGTATAGTACCAAGGCTAACCTGTTCCCTGTTTACAGGAAAGTCCATCGTTCTGTGCCACCTGGTATATCGCACAAACTAGAATAAAGGGCAAAAATTAGTGACAAAGCTAACTCGACGCTAGCAGCCCCCGAAATGGCAAATTGACACTAGGTTATGACGTCACACACAAGTTATCGAACCAACCGTTGGATGAGCAAATAAATAATTTGCTGATCTAGCCATGAATAACTGCGTTAAGGTTTAAGGTTGAAGGTAAGGTTAAAGGCACACTCATCATCGGATCGGCGCTGCCCCACCTCATCGGTTCGCCTTCAACCATACGCAAGTACGTAACGGAAACGGCTCAGCACCTCCGAGTTGTCCGCGTGGTTGTGGCTAGGCGACATCTCGCTTACGGCTGGGCGACAGCGCGTTTAAAGCGAGGCAGCGGTTAGAGCGAGGCGGCGGTGGTTGATGATCGTCGATGGCCGCGGGGGAAACGATGGCATTCTGCACGCCGTCACCGTTCCGCCGGCGAGACGCAATAGCGCGGTGGCGGCCCGACGTAAGCTGATGTGGACACACACGGTGGACTGATGACCGGGTAAGGGGGCGGGTGTCCGCTGGATGCGGGTGGCGCAGGACCGGTCATTGTTGAAGTCATACAAGTTAGTAAAATTGAATTAAAGAAATAAAGACAACCACCACCACTCCGACGAGTGTCGTAAACGGCAACTATGGAAAGATGGGAAGGGAAGCGTGTTATCACTGCTGTTCACATTGCGAAGTTAAAATCTACGTTTGCTAAAAGTGGTACTGAAATTAAATTTCATGTGGTGTGACTATAAAGTCACACCACACCCGGACCCGGTTATGTCTTAAGAGGGCGCAGTACGCTTGGTTCTCCATACAAACGTATTTATGCTCTCATTTTAAAACACCATGCTAGAATAACATGTAACTTTGTATACACAATGGGATCCAGCTTGTCTAGGGCGGAAATTAGTTTCTGTTGCTTGAAATTATAATGGCGAAAAAATACAGCGATTATTAAGGTTTTCATACAAGCCGCAAAAAAATCAAAAAACCGCTGTATTTTTTTTTTAAATTTCTAACAACAGAAACTAATTTCTGACCTAGATATGCCGGATACCATTGTGTATAGAAAGTTTCATGTTATTCTATCATGGCGTTTTAAAATGAGAGCGTAAATACGTTTGTATGGAGAACCGATCCACACCGATCGTACTGCGCCCTCTTAAAACTGCGAGTGCGCTGGAGATACTGCGATCGGCTACCCGCATGCCATGCGTGGAAATTATGGCATTTAGACCTCCCTCAATTTCATAGGGGAGGCATATGTCAAGCAGCGGACGTCCTTCGGCTGATATGGTGGTAAGTTTATGTAGGTATATGTGTTATTTAATCGACATTTATCGAGAACGTTTGAGTTGCGACTCAAACGTTCTCAATACAGGTGTAGTATCCTCGTTAGTCGGTATCGCAATAAATAGCCGCCGCCAATAAAGCGCTTAGTTATTCGTTTTGCCGGACATCGCACATTCCGTTTAGAGCCGACAATGTGGGCCCAAGTGAGGGGCGAGGGGCGATTCCCATAATTACGCTGCCCCTGATCCTCTGGGCAAACAGGTAGTTACTGGTATTGTATTCGTTCCTTATTTTGAGGCATTCGGGGTGGGTTGCGCCAACTTACAATAATTACTCATATTCATACTCATACTTTATTAGTAAGACAGATTACAAGTGCGATATATCGCCGTAGCTCGCCTCTGCGCCCAGGCCTCGATAGCCACGGACGCCGTATGGGCATAAAGCCGAGCGATAAATACGAGACTTAAATGCGAGTATGCGTGTTTCACTAGATGGCGCGGATTGACAGATCAATTGATCTTATTATACCACGGTAACCCGCAATGCAATGAAACTCGCATGTGAGTCTCGTATGCGTGTATATACAGAGGCCTTTACTGATGTCCAAACACTCAATAGCTGATGATGAACAATGCACACTGGAGCGATGTGGGTTGTCGGGATTAGTGCAAAAACAATACCATAATTGATACCTTAAACCTTGGTTTTATAAAGATGTCAGTAGGTCATGTCAAAAAATATGTCATGTTCAGCAACTTGAGACTGTTCTGCCGACGCAAGCGCCCAAGTCTACTACGTGCCATGCCCAATTGCCCAACATAGTTAACTACCATTCGTGCAGTTTATGCTCATTTTAATAAGGGTCACGAATGGTCAATTAACTGTGTTGGCGTTTGTACCAGCCAGTACCTAGACCTTGAGTTTTTTGGCCACCGTCGCAGTTTAAAAAAAAACGCTGTAGCCCATGCCCTGCGCCCGCGCCGCGACAGCCACGGACGCCGGACGCGCATAACGAATGTCCAAACACTGAATAGCTGATGAACAATCTGCATACTGGAGCGATGCGGGACGCAGCCCTGTCGGGATTAGTGCAAGAACAACACGACAATTGATACGTTAGCGTGTCAATCAGGAATGCGGGACAGGCGGTGCCATGTTTCTTTTTCCATTCTTCGGATTTATTTATTTAAACTTTACAAATGACCTACTTGATGCTTTACCGGTCAAGCACTGGGTTAAAATATTGTTTTATCTCGGCAGACGGTGACTTGCCCTCTGCTAGACAGGCCCCTATGAATAGCGACATTAAAAAATGGCCTAAAGGCAACACCGGTGCAGAGGGCTAGGGGTAAAGAGGAGGCACTGGACTTTAAACATATTAGCCAACTCGCCACTTACACACAAATAGCAACAGCTCCAGCGACTCCACTCAGGACAGCTGGTTAAAGCAAGCTAGAAGCGAGGGGCCTGTCCATACAACCAACCCAAAGAGCACCCCCAGGAGCACTCAGGTACGTAGGGTCGCTTCTCCCTAACAGCTAGCCACAAGCTGCGCTACGTTAACTGGTTGTGTGATTAAAGTTATTAGTCTTTTCCGCTCACGGGACAATGGTGTCCTGGACCTTTGGAAGGCGTGCGCGGGAGTCGAAGTACCGAGAAGAATTTAATGAAATGCAAGGGGTCACGTTATTATTATTATAACCTCCTGAGGCCCAGAAAAAATATTGTATTTTTGAATTAGGAATTTTTTTGTTATTTATTTTAAGTTCAAATCAATTTTGGAATTTGTACAAAAAATTGCACGCGGAGCCTTAGGAGGATAAAATAATTAAACATTTGCATTTTAACTTGTCAGGTTAGCTGACGCCTATGATCAGGCACAGTTTAACGTATTAATAATTCAGAACCTCGTAAATTCTTACGTCAGTGCCCACTGTCGCACACTGAACGAGGCAATTGTCCCGTGCCTCCCGAGGCTTGTAACCGCCTCGATTGACTTGCGACTTTAATTCCCATCCTATTAATATTAAGTTGATAACGACACGAGTCTTTGACCCCGGATGATGATCAGAGGTTTTTTTTAATACCATGTCGGTGGCAAACTAGCGTACGGCCCGCCTGATGGTAAGCGGTCACCGCAGCCTATGGACGCCTGCAACTCCAGGAGTATCACAAGCGCTTTGCCGCGACCCTGTAAAATTTATACACTCCTTTCTTGAGGAACCCCAAACTGTAGTCCCTCGGATAAACCTCGGCAGGAGCTCATTTCACAACCGGAGCGTCCGAGGGAGGAAATTCCTCAGAAATCGGACCGTACGCGACCATTTAGGTTCTAATGTGTGATGATAAATACCGCCGACGGCGAGCGGTGCGATGTTATAGAAAGCGGCCGTGGGCATCAGTTCTTCGGAGCGGATACAAGCGATAGAACACGCACAAGGACGTAAAGTTTATCCTTAAACTTAACGGTTCAATATCGCTCGTGAGTTTGGGATCATCCACGATTCGCACAGCACGTCTCTGAAGCGAGTCGAGACTCTCAGCAGGGGCCTTTCAGCTCGAAGTAGGAATTTTTCTATGGAAATGTTAGTTTTACTCGTTTGTACCAGATGTCACTGGGTGCTATCTCTATCGCACTTGCATGTTGAAGTGACAGAGATGCAGCGGTCGTACGGTTAGTTCTTACTAAATACACAACTGCGCTACGATCTATTTGTAGTACTTCACTGGCATCTCTATCTCATTATATATATTGTACTTTGTGACTCTCAGCTGTCAGTGTCAACTGTAAAGCGACTTCCTGACTTGGCGAGGCAGGCGCGATATGTGACAGGTATTTTGTTCTTTGACGTGAGTTTACTGATGTGAGATTTATTACTGTAATTTCTTTATTTATATTTAATAGTCTCTTACATATACACCGCGAGAAGATACATTTTAGAAAAAGGAAAGAAGTACATAAATATAATACACGTAATAAAGATAAACTGTGCATACCTCCAACTAAACTAGTTAAAACATTTAAACAAGGTCTTCCTCTTAAAATTACTCTGTATAATTTGCTACCTTCTCATTTAACGATCATGACATTATCAATATTTAAGACTAAGCTTAAAAAGTTTTTCCAATGTAATCCATTCTATTCGATCAATGAATTTACTGACCAATTAAAAGAAGAGGGATCTCTTTTATTCAAGCAACAAAAAAATAAAAATTAAAGGAAGTCGAACATTGTAAAATTTTATTATATATTATATTTATAGTGTAACTGCATGAATAGGATAAGTTAGAGTAGAACTATTACTGTATTATGACTTGCTAGAAGTAACGATCCTTGTTACTTGGCCAAACAAATAAAAAAAAAATCCTCACTTGACGAAATACTGTGAGTATTGCGTTCACGCAGTAGTAATACCATGCGCAGAAGCGGAGAAGTACTGCATTCGTATCCTTTTACATTGACAGCTGACAGTTTTCTCATATCGTACCGCCTCCGCATCGACAAATCAGGCAAGCGCTTAAGTCGAGTCAGTGTCAATACGACTTCTTTACACAGCGTCTATATGGGTGCTTCCCACCCACTTAGCCCTTTCGATCTATAAATTTCATTATTATACATTTACAAACATAATGAAAATACTTGTTCTGTGAATGAATGAAGCACATAAGCAGTTCCGTTTCAAATGCTCCAGTGTTATTCCAGTACGAAATACGTGGCCAGAACGTACGACTGTGTTTGGTAGATAGGACATTTTAAAATTAATAAAAAGCGGCTTCAACTCTTTTATCGCTGCACGTTTTTCTTGAGGATATACAGGATGACTTGATCAATATGGTAATAAACGTATACTTGAAACTTAACCAAACTCAAAATTTCGCTCAGGGCGCTCGTCTCGTAAGCGCTCTCCTCTACATAGGGATTTTCGCATGTTATCGACTACGAGCGTAAGTCTACAAAATTGTTGGCAATAGGTTAGCTGGAATATGTTTTGATATTACACAAACACAAATGTCTCTGAAACATACCAAGGTAAAAATGTTAGTTCAAAAGCCATTGTTGGATGCACTCTACAGAAAGGCCAAGTCAAGAGTACCTAAATCGGCGCGCATGCATGAAGAATGTTATGAGAGTTCATGAAGCGAAAATTGTATGTCAGGATCGTAGCAAATTGAAATCCGTGATCTCTGCCTACCCCTCTGGAAAACAGGTGTGATTATATGTATGTATTGTATGTTGGGTGCCCCGATTAATGGCAAGTACACTGAACTCACTATGTCCTCCCGATTGTCAAACTTTCTGCTCTTTACTAGGAAAAAGTAGGATTAAAAAAAGTAACACCCGTACGTAACAATTATCCCGTACCAGAATCCTCGCCTTGCCAAACCGAATGAAATGGGACACGCCTGTACGCAACCCTGTTCTGCTACTATGGATTTCCTAGTAGCCCTGTTTATCACACTACATACGTATATTTTCAAAATGAATTCCAATTCAAAAACAGTGACTAACGTCGCCAGCCACCCTGTATGCATACAGGCTCAAAGACATATTTGTACTAGACCGTGTAAAAGATATATTTGTA
Source organism: Notocelia uddmanniana (assembly GCA_905163555.1). NCBI lineage: Eukaryota > Metazoa > Arthropoda > Insecta > Lepidoptera > Tortricidae > Notocelia > Notocelia uddmanniana. The sequence continues at coordinate 30,099,260 of LR991056.1, read as the reverse complement.
CTAGACCCGCGGTTCCAAAGCGAATTTCCCGGGACATTAGCCGCCCGTTGTTTTATGGCCCGGGGCAAACGTTTCGCAACTTCCAAGTGAAATTGCTAGTGTTTTGAATGTCGTTGGAGGTTGGCTTCTTTTATTTTAATATATTTCCTTCGTATCCTGTTCATTACTGACAGGAGAGGGGATAAGGGGCCAACACGTACCCATCGACATAAAATAAATAATAGTACATGCGTAAGAAACGAATCCAACAAAACCAAAGCTTGACAGAGAGACTCAAAATATGTCATCTCGCTCTACCGCGTAACACGCGCTATTTCGTCTAGTTTATACTGTCAGACCATCGATTTAGAATAAATCGATGTGTCATAGACACTAACAATTACAATTCAGATGAGAAACAAGATCCTAGAATGTGAATGATCCTGATTAATTAATATGTAATAGTACATTACTGCAGAGGCCGTGAAGTAAGGAACAGGGATTGCATAGTACTTTTCTCAAACATGTTAGAAAAAAAACAATAATAAACTACAATGTAAAAAGAAATAAAAAATACAAAACGTCTAAAAATAGCAAAGCATCACGACAAGTAACGGAAATTAAATAAAAACACGAAAAATGCTACAAAATACAAGCACCATTTAAAAAAACACGAAAGAACTAAAAATACCAAAAAACACGTAAAAAACTAAAAAAAATACCAAAAAACATGGAAAAACAAAAACAAAATTCTAAAAGTACAAAAAAAATACGAAAAAACTTTAAAAAAGTCCAAAAATATCAAATAACACAAAAAACGCTACAAAAGATCACGAAAAACTAAAAAAAAGAACATAAATTCTCGAAAAATTCGAAAAAAAATACAACAAAATACAAAAATACAAGAACGGAAAAAAACCAGAGAAACCTAAAAAAATACCAATTTACATAACAAATTAAAAATATATATATACAAAATCGTGGCGGTTGGCTCTATGTAATATTTCCTTTGTCAGTTGATTTTAATAAGCAAATTTAAAAAGTTAGAGCAGCGGACAATAATGTTAGTTTCATACATTCTCCATACATTACTTCTTGGCCGCCGGCCAAGAAGTAATGTAGGGAGCCATAAACAGGTAACTTCAAGTCCTCTTTTCGTGACATTAATGCATACATTTAGGCGCATGTTTGAGAAAATATTATCTTATTCTACAGATTAGAAATTGTGAGTCATTGCTCACAAATTCTAATCCGCAACGCAGGGTTGGTCAGGTACGTGCAGAAACATATTAGTACTAGGTTTGGTCACATACACATCAGAGATGAAATCTGCAATAGGTTTCATCAAAGATAAACTTTGAAATTAACATAAGGGACCACCCAGATCGCAGATGGCTCAAAAGTTCCCATGATACTGGTGGCGTTGCCACGCTGAATGCCCAACGAAATTGGTAGAACCAAAAACGATTCCGACCGAGGGTCACAACCCCTCCCATCAGCCGTCGACCCACATCCCTTGAAAAGTCCCTGGCCTCCGCACTCCAGGGGTCCCGCAGTCTCCACCGCTAACGGCACGAAGTCATACATTGGTTTCAAGGCAGAGTATTTTGAATGTTTCGCCCGGGCCGCCACTCTACCGCCGAACCCGCGGATCTGATGATGTGATTCTGACTGAATACTAGTACACGTAACATAATAACAAAAACAGAAGAAGACTCACTTAACCAACATCTCAAGAAACTCTCGTTAGACGGCTGATACCAAAGGCAGTATTTTTGGACACAGCGCGAATACTGCGGAGGCTAACAAAGAGAGGACACTGTGGCCCCAACCACTCCCTCTAGCTGCATTTAGCGGCACCCCAGGTTAGGTTTTTTAATAATGTTTGTTTTATAATATTCTCTTGTATATGAATATTGCAAAAAACTTGTGAATAACGAGAAAACTCATATGCATAAATGCAATTAGGGCACCGGTCCATTGCCAGCGAGCGACAAAGGGACGGCGCTCACTTATCTGCGCACGAAACAACTGTTATTTATGTAGAATTACAGTTGTCCAGAGGTGGCACATGAAATATACTTTGAACTTGTAACATTTGGTCCTCCTGATATAGGTATACTTTATTTACTAGGAGGAACCAACCTTATGTTACTAAACTTGTACAGTTTTAACCTAATAGATATTTTCATTTTTTAATTTCATTACATCGTGCTAGCTAGGCAGATTTTAAAAGCAGTATGAGCCACTCGATATCAAAAATATTTCTGTCTTTGGTGTTCCATCGTCAAGCTCAAGTTTCTACTTTAGAATTATAGAATATTTCACGTCACTCAGGATTCCATACACTTCCCGCGCCGTAAATATATCATTTGAGTCGCAATCTACTATTTCTCAAACGTGCTCGGTAATGGTCATTTTTTTTTAATTATTTTCACACACAGCAACTATCCTTACAGATTCATCCAATTCGACAGTGCCATAACCATAATAATAATAACTAAGAACATGCATAGTTATTGTAATAAATTCGTTACTAGAGCTATAAAATAAATCTATCTTTTCAGCAACTAGATTTAGTGTTCGGATAGCACAGCTGAGGGGTGCGTTGCGGACTAGGTTCGTCCTGCCGCGCGGCTCCGCCAGCAGCCGCGGCCGCCTCCGTCGCCCCGCGTACGCGTCGGGGACGCACAGGCTTAACTGCTGCAATATGCCCGGGTTGCAGATGTTGCCCCGCAAGATCCTAACCACATAGCACGCCAGTGCCAGATCCCTACGAGTTTCCAATTTGTTGTACCCTACCATGCCTATTACAAATAATGTCGGGTACATCAACGGATAGAAAGGGTATACTCCATACAGTTTCCAGTATAAGTACCTGGTAAACTTATTTTGTATCCTTTCCATCATACTGCAGTACTTCATCTCCCGTGGAGCCCATATTGCCGCGCTGCACTCGAGTTGGCTCCTCACTAGACCATTGTACAGGGCTGCAATAGCCTTAATATTCGTAAAGCTTGCCGCTTGCCGAAGTACAAAACCCAGTATTCTGTATGCCCTTTTACAGACGCAAACAATATGTTCCCTAAATGTTAAATCTTTGTTTATGCGCTCTCCCAGATCCTTTGCGGAATTTGCCCTCGTCAATCGCGCCCCGGCAACTTCATAGTCGTAGTTGACTGGCGCCCTGGACCTGCTGAATGTTATCGTGACGCACTTGTCAACATTGAACTGCAGCTTGTTTCTGGAGCTCTGGAGCAATATTATCTTATAAACATTTCACATCAGTCTCATCGACCCTGGGTCCCTTGGTGAACATATTTGCCAGCTCTACCCCCGCTTCAGTCTACACGGTAGAAAATGAGCCAAGTCCCGATGCAACGGAACAACTTTCCCGGCGCATATATTTCCTGGAAAAATTCCGTATAGCGCCACGTGCTCTAAAACTTTTGAATCTTACGATTGTTCCACGGATTGTTTCCTTGTGCGGAAAACTAAACAAGAACAACATTTATTTAATGGATAGTGCAGGAGATAGCGATATAAAAAATGGGAATAGGTGTTTGAATTTTATACTTATCCATGTGTGAATATTCAAACAATGTGTAACATCGAAGAAGGGTGTCATTTAAAAAAATACTCTGTATGATTGGGTTTCTGTAAAATAAAGCTTACGTAAAAAAACCGGTCAAGTGCGTGTCCGCCTCACGCACCGAAGGTTCCGTAGAACACTATCGTTCTTATATCTATCTGTACCGATCCCATTAATTCAGGAAAAATCTTAACACCGGAACAGAGAACGGTATTTTTCCTACATTTTCCTTAGTCATAAATCGAAATTTATCCAACGTAAAAAAATTCTAAGTGTTTCAGAATGTGTAATCCAAGCCCTTTCATATGATACTCGACTAGAAATATTAGGCACTAAACATAGTATCTATCAGTCATTTTACACAGAACATAAAAAAAAACGTTTAATGCATCTGGGTTAGCCTAGTTATAAAGTTATAATAACTATTCAAGATTTAAATTGAAAGCACAAGTGGTTCTTGAGATAATTAGTAATATGAAAAAAATACACAAAGACAGGCAGAGCGTCACCAAAAGGGTGGGAACCCTAAAAATAGTCGCAGCACCTAAATTTTAAGTAAACGATAACGGGTGGAATGCAATAGTAGTAGTAGATTAAACTATGTACATTTTTTTTTATTCCACCCTAATACGTGTCACGTTAATATTTATGTAAACGCACGTGTGTCGTTGTCATAATCGAACGAAACATGTTTGCACCGTTTAATGTATTTAAAGTTGTAAAAGTTAGACGTGGTGAATCTTCTAGATGGTTCTAGAATGCTGAGCATTTGTTCAACGACGTTATTGTGGATGTCGATTATTTGTGGCACGGAACCCTAAAAAATATACATGCATACCTAAACGAAGCATTTTTTTCTGTTATTAGGCTACGATTCGGTTCATTTTAATTAGGATAAAATTAATCTTTAAATGAACGCTGAGAGTAGCGCTACCCTCCTAGGAGTTTGTTCAAAGTGTCGGTTAGTTAATATTAATATTATATCATTTCATATACGTACAGTGCGTGTTTTCCTATGAGCTTATATTTTAAGCTTCCAATGTTGTTACCAGTTTTATCAAAAACATATAACCCTTGATAATAGTGCGTAATTAATCTCATCTACATCCATTTCACTTCCCTACAATATGTTCAGAACCGATAAGAAAATGGCCTACATAAGAAACTTGTATGTGTGGTTGCATCTCAATATTTACATTAAAGTATAGATAACCGATACTTTAATTACATTCTCGAACATCTTCTTTGAAAAAATATATATCAATAAAAACTATAGAACATTTAGATCCTCAACAGATAACTGCGATTTTTCTAAAGAAGTTTCCTTTTGTTTATTTTGTCCCTATACAGGCCACACTCGGAATAACATTAAAATAGAAAATAAGACGAGGTTCTTTTCAACACAGCTCCAATTTACTTCTCAAAAGTTTGAATAACATAAAACCCATTCCGCCCCAGGCCAGGTACTAATATACATATATACAAGTTATAATTTATGCGGAACTCTAAACATTCTTCGCCGCGGGCTAAAAGAACTGAAGTGGCAACACGAAGATGTAATGAAAAAAGTTCATTCATCTCGCACTTTTTCAGTCGGGATGAGGTCAAGGGTACTTGGAAGTTGGATGTAAGTTTGAATGGAGGCAGAGTGGGGTGAATGGGTGATATAAGCTAGAATGAACTACTGTTTTTGTGCTCACTAGTTGGCGCCACTGTCAACCAAGGTTCTGCTGTCAAAGTTTGTTATTAGATGGCGTGAAAAAACTTTACATTTAAATCGTATTTAATACCTCAAACACGTAAATTAATATTGAATTTCCATTTCTGCACTACCGGTAAACTGTTGTGAGTTATGAATTTCCTGCTACCCAAAGGTTGTCTGGAAGATATCGCTCATAAGCGATAAGACCGCCTGTTGTTGCATTGTACTAGTCTAAGGTTTTTTTTTATACTGTTCTCACTTTGTAGTGCGCAATAAAGTATATTTATTATTATTATTATTAATAATTTATAAAAAAAAACCGACTCCAACTTTGTCCTTCGCTATGCCATACACGTAATTTTTACATATCCTTTCAACTTCACCACTTGTAATGATTTCCGATATCAAATGAGGTGGTTAGTACCCCAACCATGTCACTTTATATGGGCCGATGATATTTGAGGAGTTCCGTCGATTCCTCAGGCCCTAACCTATACTGAAGTTCGGTTCCTCATCATAAGTGCCACTTCGAAATGTGTATTTTTACGAGCATTAGTTGCTACGTCAACGCAATTTCATCGCAATCTGTGAAGTGCCTACATCATTGAGGAGTTCCATATGACAACTGTAATCATCATCACCAGTTCCGCTTCAGGAAATTTGTGGTTTCCGAGAGCAGACAGAAAATACCGAAATCGCCATATGCGTGCCTATAAAATTCGAGGAGTTCCCTCGGCCAACGTAGTCAATACTTATCGGGGAACATACATTTATAAAAAAAATAGCAAACATGCAGACAAACTGAGAACACTCGCATTTTAATCAAAACTATATAGTTTAGTATTATAGTTTTGATCAAAATGCGTGTTACACACGGACAGATAGACAGCCGGACATGACAAAACTACGTTCGTATAAGGGTTCCGTTTTTGCCATTTTGGCTACGAAACTCTACAACAATATACCAGTTAAAAAAGCACGGTTACTCGCGAAGCTGACACCGTCCATTACTTATTAATTAGGCCGGCCGAGAACAAACGATCCTGATCATTTATTCAAAAAGCGTCTGCGAGCGGCCTAAGGGATGATTTTAGGCGGCGTATACACTGCATGTGAGCTTGCAAAAAATGTTTTTAACATGGGAAGCATGAAGAGAAGGCAACGTTAACAGATGGTGGCCGCTTACAAGCAAGAGAAGCGCCACCCACCAGTTCGATAGGTTGATGGCATTAAAAAGGCCTCGGGTCATTTCTGGATGCAGCACGGACTGGGATGAGTGGCGTACTCAAAGAGAGACTCAGCAACGAGAGACTGCAAGCTGAGAATGATGTTGATGATGAAGGAAAGCCGCAAGGTGGACCGTCGAGGCGACGACCTGGCCAGGATCGCGGGATGCCGTTGGACGAGGGCGGTGCAAGACCGGTCTTTCTGGAGATCTTTGGGGAGGCCTTTGTCCAGTACTAGACTTCTTTAGGCTGATGTGACGGTCATTAATAATAAGTGCGGAAGTCTACCTGCCTGTCCTCCATACATATTGGTTATAACTGACTGTGAAATCCCGGACATAGATCCGGGGCCCGGGTACGTCGTAAAACTACGACCAAGACCACCGTGGGATGGGCAGCAGCATCCCTGGAGTGCGGTGGAGATACTGCGATCGCCAACCCGCATGCCAAGCGTGGCGATTATAGCAATTGCCCTTCATGAAATTGGGGGAGGCCTATGTCCAGCACTGGACGTCCTTGGGCTGATATGGCTGGATTGTGAAATATATGTATGTATGTGCCTTAATTTATTACATACTGCGACTTTATTTCACATTTGCAAACATGCAATGAAATATGTACGAGTATATACATTAAGTTCATAAAATAGCCAAACTGTTCTCTTTTAACCGCCGAACATCAAAAAAGTTATTCGCGATTCCCATCTCCGTCATAAATCAAGAAGGTGTTATTTGTTACACTGTCACCTTATCTGATATTATCAGACAACGGCGGTTAAAGGGTTAATGCATATACAGGGTGATTTCGGGGTCGTGGATCAAGAACTAGTTTTTAGACTTGGTATATGTTAGCCATTTCAAAAAAATTGTAGTGACACGAAACAAACGCATTTCATTTTTAATTTATTTTAATGAAAAAATACAAAATCACAAAAAACATGGTTACCCTACTCTCTTTGACGGATGGTATGGAGAGTTGACAGTGGGGTAGGGCGACCAAGTTGTATGAAAAATTATTATTTCCCATTAAAATTAGTAAAAAAAAGAAAAGAATTTGAGTTATAAACCTTCATACCGACTGTGATGTTGTCTACTTTGAATTTTTGACCATGTACAATTATTTCGGATCACGACCCCAAAATCAGCCTGTATACCTCCTAGCTACATTAATTGTTTGTCTATCGGTTATTTTAAGCTATATTTTGCAACCACAAATCATCATTGAAATAACAATGCATGCAATTATAACAAAACGTCACATGTCATTTATACATTCATTAGAAAACGAACTCTCAGCCACGATGGTAAGGTTTGTATTGTCTTGTTTCTCGTAAAGCAAATACAGCGTGTTTTAATATTGAAAGTTATTTGTGAACCAAACGTGTTGTTTCGTTGCGGTCGGAATGTTTTAGATTTGATGTCAGTTAGGTAATGAAAATCGGCGATTTCAAAACATTGATGCGAATCGTTTAGGCTGCAAATTATTCTGACCGTTTGCGGTTTACCATAAAAGCGATACAATATTTTTAGTACATACCTATCAAGCGTTATTCCCAGTACAGTTGCATCCTGAAGGATGCCTGGGGTCCGCTACCTAATCCCAAGAATTGGCGTAGGCACTACTTTTTACGGAACCGACTGCCATCTGACCTTCCAACCCGAGGGAAAACTAGACCTTATTGGGATTAGGCTTGTCAAGTGAGTGGGCAACTTGACTGTTAGAAGTCCTCAAGCCGCCCGGAGGCCTCTAACTTGGCTTAACGACTGCTATCATAGACAGCAACCGGGATCAACGACTTAACGTGCCTTCCAAAGCACGGGAGCGCTCAGTTAGTAACCACTCAAAGCGGTCACCCATCCAAGGACTGACCTCGCCCGACATTGCTTAACCTCGCATACCGCACGCGGTACGCGGGCGCCGCTGGGCCACGAACGCTCGTACATACCTATGTATCAACAATATTAATTAGCACTTGCAAAAACCAACACTACTTTTAACGTGTGTGCTGTTGTTTTTCTGATGGTGAGTAAGGGTTGGACCCGGGTGTGTCCTTAAACTACGACCAAGACCGCCGGGGGAAGGGCAGCAGCATCCCTGGAGTGCAGTGGAGATACTGCGATTGCCAAACCACATGCTAAGCGTTGCGATTATGGCATTTACAATACAACTGGGGGAGGCCTATGTCCAGCAGTCGACGTCCTTCGGCTGTTATGGTGGTGGTGGAGTAAGTGTGCCTTTTCCACCAGATGTGAAAGCTACACTACACCCGTTTCCACCAGTGTTATGCTATGTGGACCAATAGCGGCCTTTACACGTAAAGTTCGGACTGCGCATCTGGGGACTGCGTTCCGAACTCGCGGATTTAACCGCCATCCAACCCGTGGCCACATTTGATCGTAATTAGCGCATGATAGTTTGATCTGTGGTAAGAACCGACGGATGGACCGACGGTTCGAAACGCAGTCCCAAATGCGCAGTCCGAACTTGCGTAAAGCACGCTCCAACCCGCCATTGGTTTTTGCGTTTATACGAGATGTGCGCACAAAACTTTAGTCAGATGCATACGAGTACGGTTCGATCTCACGCATTGAACTGTCAACCGCCGCACGCTGCGTGCATTTACACGTACGGTTCGGAACGAGGGTTGGGATGGCTCGAGGCGTTTCCTGCGGTCCGAACTACGTGTAAAGGCCGCTAATGAATATGATTAGTGGATTCAAATGCATCCATAGCCACGTAAAATAGCACATCGCTGGTGCAAAGGCACCCTAAGGTCGCCAGAGCTCCCGAGGATGCGCTGTTTTGAGAGTGAGGGACCTGCATAAAGGCCTCTGTACACACAAACACGACTCGCATGCGAGTTACGTTATATTGCGGGTTGCCGTGGTACAATGAGTTCAATCGATCTGTCAAATCGCGCAATTCTATTTTTTTTATTAAAAATGGGATTGCTCTTGGCCAGCATCTAGCCGGGGGGCAAAGATGAGGCCGACGATGAAACGAGCTCACCCAGAAGATGCCTATTCACTCGTGCCTTAAAAAGGTCCAGGTTATATGAACTCGGAAACACAGACGCCGGCAGAGAATTCCAAACCTTAGAAGTGCGCATTATAAAAGAAGTTGCAAAGCGCTTGGTTCGAATTAGAGGAATTTCGACCAGGTAAGGATGGTAGCCAGCTGTACGTCAGGATGTCCGATGGAAGAAGAGGGAAGGCGGTATGAGCTCACGGAGGTCCTGAACACAGTCACCGAAGTACAGTTTGTAGAAGACGCACAGACATGCTACTTTGCGTCGATGTGCTAAGCTCTGCAGCTTATTTCCCACTACCGTACTGCCAATGAGCCTCCTGGCTCTGCGGTCCACCGAGTCGAGTGCGGCAAGTTGATACTTAGCAATGTAGTGAAACTAGCATACGAGTCTCATACGTGTGTAAATATGGCTTAAGTCTCAATAGCTGTGAACACAACGAATCCTCAATTTAGTAAAGGGTTGGCAACGCGCTTGTGATTCTTTGAGAATCTCTTACGTCCAAAGTCTGTGTTTGCTTACCATTAGGCAGACCGTAAGCTTGTTTGCAACCGTCGTTGTATAAAAATATTTTTTTTTATAAATCCTAGGGAATTCATTCTGTGTGCACTCAACCTCAAGATAAACAGCGGCGCTCTCTTAATCTCAAGATTTCGCTCAGTATCCCGTCTTAGCCGCTTTCGAAGCGGAGTCAGACTGCAGGATGCAACCGCGGGACCGGGTGATTATTTACGAGGAAGATTTAAAGCTTAGAAGTCTTCACTCTGCTCGCGTTTCAGGTTCTCGCAAACAGTCAGGTACTTAACGCGTTGGTAAATGTAGATGCACTAGCACAGGATACAGAAACATCATTCTCATCATCACAAGGTTTCACAAAAATCGGCCAAGAGCATGTCGGGCCATGCTCAGTGTAAGGTTTCGTAGTTGCCCAATGAACTTCATCACCATCCTAGCGTTATTCCCAGTACAGGTGCATCCTGAAGGATGCCTTGTTGTCCGCTACCCCAAGAATCGTCGTAGGAACTAGTTTTTACGGAAGCGACTGCCATCTGACCTTCCAACCCAAGGGGCAAACTAGACCTTATTAGGATTGGGATTGTCAAGAAAGTGTTAGAAGTTCTCAAGCCGCCCGAAGGCCTCTAACTTGGCTTAACGACTGCTATCATAGACAGCAGCCGGGATCAACGGCTTAGCGTGCCTTCCAAAGCACGGCAGCGCTCAGTTAATAACCACTCAAAGCGGTCACCCATCCAAGGACTGACCCCTTAACTTCGCATACCGCACGCGGTACGAGCGCGCCGCTGGGCCACGAACGAAAAATACTTAAAATGAACGCTGCTCCAAGAATACCCTGAGACAATTTCTAGGAAGAGCGTGTCTTTGTAATGCGCCCATCATATACGGCGCTATCAGATCTGATAGTAGTTCTCTTTCAGATCAGATCTCGTCCTTATAAGTAGACTTGAGTATAAAACTAATTTAAAGTTTATGTTAGTTTTTGGAGAAAATTAGGAAAACAACTGTGCAATGTACTCGTAAATATAATAACACCATGTTAATGAGATAATCAGTATTCAATGATTAAGACTTCTTTGATTATTTTATGATACCTCTTGACACTCAACTGGCCATTTCAACTAGAATCCAATGTGAAGCTATTGACAGTTAAATGCACAGAATGATTATGTTTGGGCAGATTTTTTTTATTTTTATTTTGTTCTGAAAATGAAAACCAAAAAAAATCATAGAAAACGTTTTATCAATTCCTATTTAAAGTAAATTATTTTGATGTAAGATTGGCATCTAATTTGGAATGGAAGCACGTCCTTATACAGGGTGATTTCGGGGTCGTAATCATGAATCAGTATTTGAGACTTGATATCGGTTAGCCATTTCAAGAAAATTTTAATGACACGAAATAACTAAACGAATTTAATTTTTAAATTATTTTGATGAGAAAAATACAAAATCTGAAAAAAAAACATAGTTTCTCTTTGGCAGATAGTATGGAGAGTTGACAGTGAGATAAAACGACCAAGTTGTATGGAAAAGTATTATTTCCCATTAAAATTTGTAAATAAAATAATACTATTTGAGTTATAAACCTTCATACCAACTGTGACGTTGTCTATAGACTTGAAATTATTGACTATGTACAATCATTCCGGATCACGACCCTAAAATCACCCTGTATATGTATACGTCAAATATGAGAAAACTGACTAAAGGGGCCAAATTTCAACTGAAAGCCTCCAGCATCATCAATTCATCATTCATTCATTTGGAATTTTAGTTTGCAGCGTTACAGCTTAATACAAAATCTTTTGTATTAAGCAAAAGACACCTAAAATAACCTAACCTTATAAGAAGAACACCCTGTCGAGCAGGTCTTCCTGCGGCATGGTCCCCATTACGCAAGCAGCATTACCTCTCTGTATCGCTAGAGCGATTCGTTGAGAGAGGTAAGCGCCAGCCCTGGGATCGCCTGAGGTGTGGATCAGCCGCTTCGATAACGCCCTAATAAATGACTTCATGTCATCAGACCAGGGACCCAATGTCTCCACAGTGAGCACAGCAAACTCGAAATCATTAAGCAATGACGAGTATTTGCGGCGCTTGAGACATTAGGCCTGTTCAGCTGCAGCGCCGGCCTGTGAGCGGGTCCCTTGAATGTGGGACTGGGCGAAAGTGTATTTTTTTAATTTTTCTTGTATTTAATTCTATTTACTTATGAAAAAGGTTGTATTTACTATTAATCCTTTGTAATAATATAATAAATAATCAACTTCTAACAAAAAAAAAAGCAAAAGATTAATTTACCAAAGGGGCGTTATATTCAAAATATAATACTCTGCAATAATAATTATTATGACGAAAAAGCTGAAGCAAAGCCTATTTCTATATTCGTATCGTCAATTTTAAATCTAAACTTGTCTTTCGAAACTGTCCAGAGAAGCTTTCATGCGCCGACCTCATAAACACCATCCAAAATGGCGTCCGCTAAAAGCTCGCGGAAAGCTCTGTATTAGCTTGCGGCTGCGTTGGTTAGTTGCGCTCATAGAATGGTTGCGCTTAACTAAAAATTTGCGCGCTGAGATTCCATTTTTATAATAGGCTGCGTGGATGCTTTATGAGCTTTTAAAACTTAAATGTGCAAGTGGAGTGGGACCTACATTTTTAGATGAATTCCCCTCTATGTAGATATTGCTTCAATATGCGCTCAGATTGCGTATTGCCGACCAACTTTAGCCAAGTTGATAATAATTCTGCCTACACTGGTCCCGGGTTGGAATCCCGGTCAGGGCCTTTTTAGAGTTCCGTACCCAAAGTGTAAAACGGCACCCTATTACTAAGACTCCGCTGTCCGTCCGTCCGTCTGTCTGTCACCAGGTCTCATGAACCATGATAGACACATTAGACAGTTGAAATTTTCACAGATGATGTATTGTTGCTATAACAAAAAATATTAAAAACAAAATAAAATGCATATAAGAGAGCTCACATACGAAACAACTTTTAAATAGTTGCTCGTTGCCTTCATTAGGCGTTGGGTCTCGAAATGTATGGGAAAACTAAAATCCGACTCGCACTTGACCAAACTTTTACTTGATATTATTTAACGTTATTACTGTTAAAAATATTTTTAATTAAATTAAAAAAGGTTATTATAAAGTGTCTAATGTTGTAAAGATATTAATAAATAGTACGGAAACCTTCGTGCACGAGTCCGACTCGCACTTGGCCGGTTTTTTTATGTAATGAGCAGGAATGTTGCGATATGGATAATTTCTATGTATTTGAGTATATATTTATCAATATAAGTAGCGTCCCCTAGTTCCCATAGTACAGCCGGGGTACGAAAACCTTCGTCAGTTAACGACCACTTTGGGTTAGTTGGCAGTGACCCTGCCTACTAAGACGGAGGTCCGGGGTTCGAGTCCCGGTCAGGGCATTATTTTTGTATGTTTAGCACGACTATTTGTTCCTGAGTCTTATTCTTCTCATTACCGTGACCCATTATTGATTGATTTTGGTGGCATTTTTGGTTAAATTGTAGGGTACTCGGACTATTACAAAATAACTTAAAAGTCCGCAGGAAGCTGGGTTCTCCATACAAACGTAGTTTCGCTCTCATTTTAAAACGCCATGCTGGAATAACCTGAAACTTTCTATACACAATGGGATCCGGCACATTTAGGCCGGAAATTAGTTTCTGTTGCTAAAAAAGTCTGTTTTAAAAAAATACAGCATTATTTTCATACAAGAACTAAAAAACTCTAAAACTTGCTGTATTTTTTTCTATTACAATATCTAGCAACAGAAACTAATTTCCGGCCTAGATATGCCAGATCCCATTGTGAACACAAAGTTTGACGTTATTTCAGGACGGCGTTTTAAAATGAGAACGAAACTACGTTTGTATGGAGACGCGAGTTCAGTCGAGCGTGAGGGGAACACATCAAACTGGACAGAAAATTCGACAAACATTGCCTTCAACTCTGCTGATGTAATGATTTGGTACTTGTTGTTAATGTTGCTGCGGTATCTGTGTGGGCCCTCGACCCAGTCCGCTCGGTTGCTGCATAATTGTGCACACGCTGTCATCCTAACCCATTTGCACCATTCCATAAATCATGCGCTACCACTGATGCTGTGGACTTTGGTATAGGATTAGCCTGAAAAAAAAACTGACGATCAAATGTCTATATAGGACCAATTATAATTAGAGGCAAAAACAAGGTATAAACCTGATTCCACTACTACGAATTGACACTAGGTTGACGTCACATAAAAGTTATGGAACCAACCGATGTATAGGTAAATTGATATATTGCTGTTTTTGTCGTGAAGTGGGCTTCGTGTAGGTACATAGTTTTATACAAATTATTCTTTATTTTTACGTAAGGATTCTATTGGTACGTTATATTTACCTTTTGAACAAAAAAGAAAGAAAAAGAATTTTTGATGTTAGTACGGATATCTTTTTATGGTCCTCTATTTTTTGTAATTTCCAATGTATTCTGATATTTTGATGGTTTATATCGATATGGTGTCAACCATGTTAATATTGTGACGGCCAGACACTATGGTTGTCAAAAGAAGATCATTGATAGTGTTTGATGTATGTAGTCTTTAATTCGTCTTCACTAGTAGTAGTTAAGTACCCTATAATATAAAGTTTGACATGTGGCAAAAACCCAATTATGGCAAATGACTGACGTTGTATTTGAACAAACTGGCAACCGTTCTGTATTTTCGAAGATCTTACGATTATATACAAATGTTCTCTGTGTCTTACGATTCGAAATGATGGCCATACGATAAAATAAATAATATATCCCAAAAAAAACCGACTCCAATTTTGTACTTGCTATGCCACAAATATAGCGTGAGCAGGCCCCCCCACACGGTGGACTGATGACCTGGTAAGGGTCGCGGGTGTCCGCTGGATGCAGGTGGCGCAGGACCGGTAATTATGGAAGTCTTTGGGGGACGCCTATGTCCAGCAGTGGACGTCATTCGACTGAAATGGTGATGACGATGATGCCACAATTTTGTGGTTTCCGTGAGCCAATGCTTGGTTGCAGAAAATACCGAAATCGGCATATGCATGCCTATCAAATTCAAGGAGATCCCTCGATTCCTCCTAGATCCCATCATCAGACCTTCATCAAATTTATATGGGACCAATGTCGGGGTACCTGCTTTGAAACAAAAAAAGAATTATCAAAATCGGCCAACGTGGTCAAGAGTTATCGGGGAACATACATTATACATAAAAAAAGAACTCAAGCAAACGTGCAGTCGAACTGAGAACCCCCTTCCTTCTATTGAAGTCTGTAATAAATAAACAAGTGAAACGAAGTGTGTCCTTGTCCGGCCCGCAGGTTTCCGGATTTCCCGCTGTTCTCATCTACAGATCGCATTTCTCAACCGACTCTCGTGAAATTTTGTGAGCAAGTTTGATAATTATATATTTAGATTATTATTCGAATCACATTTTGAAAACTTTGAATTTAAAAATATGTTAATATTTAACAAAAAAACAGCCACTCCAAACTTTGCCAGACCCCGTCCTTTTGGTACATAATTTGAGGAGTTCCTTACCCTTACCATCTTCTTGGTATATAATTTGAGGAGTTCCTTCGATTTTTCGAAGACCCCGTCATCAGAACCAGACTTGGTGACATTGGGACCAACTATAAACACACCCTTTCAAACAAAAAAAGAATTTTTGAAATCGGTCCCCTAGTCTCCGAGTAATCGGTGAACATACATAAAAAAAAATATTCCAACGAATTGAGAACCTCCTCCGTTTTTTAAAGTCGGTTAATAAAAGTCACAGATAGCGATATGAAACGAGGTATAACTGAAAACTGAAATCGAGATAAAATGCAACACCTTTTCTTGAAACGGTTCGCAGTATTCGCGTTCGCGCCACATTTTAAAATGGATGACAAGTTTCGCCTTGCTTTGTGCCCGCTTGAGTGACTATGCAATTTGGTGCATCTCTGTCACTCATTTCGGGACACGGTATTCCCTAATGGATGTTTGAGCCGCGGATGAATGTCGGCGGGGTTTGCCGAGTATCGAACGGTTTTTGGGTTATTGGTGAAGGATTTTCTGAAGCCGTGTATTCGAATATTGCCGTTAATTTGTTATTTATCCATTCTAGCTTCTGCCCGCGACTCAGTCTTCGTGCAACTCGTTATATTATAGATATTGTTGCTGTTAAAAGCGTAGGTTTAAATACCGCTCGCCCATACAAACTTCTACCCCCGTTTTTCACCCCCTAAGGAATTATTTCCGGAATAAAAACTATCCACTACACTATCCTAACTATGTCCTTTGCCGGGACTCAAACTGTAATATATAACGGTTTAAGCGTGAAGAGGTCACAGCCAGGCAGAGTTAGTTACTTTAGTATAGTATTGGATAGTATGGATTATATTACAGTTTGAATACATGCAAAAATATGAACAATTCAGCGGCAGCTGAAGTACCTACACAAGCATTTTCCATTAATTGTTTCTATGAAAAGCTTTTCCCCAACGTTTTAAAAGCGCTTGAACCAAACAATACCCCATCAACTTCCACAATAGCGAATCAAAAATCACCATTAAACTTTAAACCGAGTTTAACGACCTCGATTAAACTTATCGTCGCTAATTACCTATATCGATATAAATTTTAAACTTTTCAAATTTTTTTCCATAGCTTGGGGCAGCCCTGAATAATGGCGGGGAGTGTAGGTAGGTAATTAAAAGTTTCGCGCGGGGAAGCTAGGGTTGTGCCGTGTTTTGAGTTTGCTCAAAATAGATGAAAATGGCCATTGTTTGCGGAAAGGGGAAAGTTGGTGATTTTTTAATCATATTTTACCTGATGGTGCAAACTGAAAAACTAAAATTTTTGTTGTTGTGATTTACATCCAAAAACTTTAATATAACAGGTAAGGATAACTTAAAATACAGTTTTAGTTAAATGTCGTTACATTTTTCGTTACTTGTTAATGCAGTATAACTAAAGTAAGTTTAGACTGCTTCATGTATTGAAATAAGGTTTTTATTTGAATTATTAAAAAACAATATTCGTAGTACATATTTATCGTCACTTAATGAATTATTTCAGTTCAGTCCTCTTAGTCATAAATTGACTCGTCCTCACCTGTCACCTCACACTCACCCGTTTTTATATGGAAACTGTCTAATGTCATTTCTCGAATTTTGACAGTTTCCATATAAAAACAGGTGAGGTGTGAGGTGCGAGGTGGGGACGAGTCGGGTTTTGAATAACAACCCTAGGCCCACGTTGCTTAACCTCGCACACCATAAGCGTTACGGGGGCGCCGCTGGGCCACGAGCGCTCCTTCTGAGGCCTGTGCCCTCCAGTGGGGGCGTATATCATACAGGTGAACGATGATGATTATTGCGTACCAATGTCGCGTTGTGTGAACACCATACCATAGTGTGAACATGCCCCGCCGTTCATATGTTTTCTCAAACATGCAATGAAATATTGATGTTATGTTCCTTATAATAGGCTGCGAAGTATGACGTTTCAGGTGCGGCTAGGACAAGAGGTCGTTAATGGAATTTCATACAAATCTTGCGGGCCTAGGCCGGCAAAGTCCTCTTTTTTAATTCCATTCCACATAAATTTGTGGCACAGGCATCATGACATTCTGCCACTATGCGTATTAAAATTAAAATTTTGTTTTTTTTTGTTGTTTATTTCATTGCATGTTTGAGAAAAGCACTATACATACCTTGGCGGGAAACATGGGGTTGCCCGCCTGAGACCTATCCGACCTCGCTTCGCTCGGCCGTCTATATGTCTTCGGCCGGCAACCCCTTTCGTCCCGGCCTCTGTAGTAATGTACTATTAAGTACAACACTGACATTAGCTCTTATTCCATTGGATATTCTACTTTAACACTAATGTAATAGAGTTTCTATTACACAGACACTGTCTTAAAATCATATGTTTGTAATAGAAACTCTATTACATAAGCATATGTCAGTGTCAAACTCAAAGTAATCGTAATGTAGTTTAAGTTCGGAGGTTAACAGTGCGGTGTGATTTATCCGGTCGGTTTAGAAAGGTCTTGTAAAAATAATGTAAAGGATTGGTTGAAACAGCGCGGACAAGAGGTGAGATAGAAAGAGCCGCGCGCGATAACTGTTCTCATATTTGATTAAGTAGAATAGTGCGTGTTGTTGCCGTGAGCCGGATAGTGCAAAATTTGTCTGGAGAGGGCGAGTTGGTCTCTAGATTGATGAAGTCATCATCATCATCCTAGCGTTATTCCTAGTACAGTTGTATCCTGAAGAACTGTAGAAAAGACTCCGGCAGGATTCCCGTCGAGACTAAACTTGCACCAGGACAAAGAAGAAACCATACGCACGCGAACTATAAAGACTTATTGGTTGTTTAGATTTAGATTAAGGCTGAGTTGCACCAAACCGTCTGTAATCGTAAGCTGTGTTCATTAAAATTTGAATGTATGACAAGTTTGTATGGGATGACAGCTGCCGGCGCCATATTTAACGTTGATCGGTCTGTGATCGTAAGTAGCTGCAACCCAGCCTGAAGTAGTTTATAAGTTTTATGATTATGACCCGCGGATTCGCGAGGCAAGTGCTGAACAATGATAAAATTTGACGATAAAAACGATTGTTGTTAAATATGGCACCGGCAGCTGTCGTCCCAGATAAACTTATCAATACATCTTTTTTATGAGCTTTTTCGCTATGGTGAATATATCGCTCGGTACAAACCTCTTAATTAACATAGTTTTAATTATCTTTACATTATAAGTATATATATATATATATATATATATATATATATATATATATATACATTCAGATTTTAATGAACACAGATTACGATTACAGACGGTTTGGTGCAACCCGCCCTTAACAACTTATCCTGACGTTAAAGAAACTCACTAAATATCAGTTAGCCGATGCCACACTAAATTGAACCATATCCCAACGGCATTAGAACCTTGTCGTGTTAGATTAATATTGACTGTACAACACTAAAGCTAATTTCACGTGAATAATTCTGCGCGATAATAGCATTCTGGAACATTCGGTGCAGATCAGAAAGGGAGGACCATAAATTTAAATGGTTCCGTGGCCACGCGAATAGCCAGTAGTCGAGAACGCTCGGCACTGTCTGTTTATTCCGAGTTTCTACACTTGAAGAGATGTTATTTTTATTTTTATTTAATTTATTTGGGGCATCAACAGCATTACAGAAAAGAAAATACAAAACTTAATAGCTAATAATAAAACCAATTAAAGATGTCCACATAAATACAGTGAATAGAAAAATAACGTTTGACAAAGGTTAAGTTGACAATTGAACT
The DNA here is from genome assembly GCA_905163555.1 of Notocelia uddmanniana. Lineage (NCBI taxonomy): Eukaryota > Metazoa > Arthropoda > Insecta > Lepidoptera > Tortricidae > Notocelia > Notocelia uddmanniana. The sequence continues at coordinate 30,079,856 of LR991056.1, read as the reverse complement.
AGAAACATAAGATTAAACATGCTCGTACGCAAAAACTATAGAGATAGGTAAGCTAACACAACCAGGAGGTACTCCAATTTAACTAGTTATTTATGTGGGTGAGTTTGTGTGTGAGTGTGTGTGTGTGTGTGTTAGTATGTGGGTGTCTGGAAGAATGTAGGTATGTGTTTGTGAAATGTGGAGGTTATATGTTTGATTTGATCATTTTTATTTAGAGTCAACGTCATAAAAATGTATATATTATTGGACTTTATACTAGCTTTTGCCCGCGACTTTGTATGCGTTGAATTATTCGGTGAATGAGCTTTTTTCTTAAAGACAGGAAGAGTTAATTTTTTGCTAGAAATAAATGATGATTATTATTATATGTAATAATCTATTATTGAACCAACAGTGCTGCGTTCCTGATTGCGGTCATTACGGACCCTGCTGCTACCGTACTGCAATAATCATTAACAACTACACTAACTCTATACACACAAAATAAATAAATAAATACTGGGGGACAATCTTCCACAAATCGACCTACTCCCAAACTAAGCGAAGCTTGTAGGTACTATGGGTACTAGACGACGGTATACATAAAGAACATCCAAGACCCAAGAAAAAAATCCGTGCTAAATGCACAAATAATGCCCTGGCTACGATTCGAACCCAGGACCTCTAGCTTCGGTGTCACCACCAACTAGGTTAAACAGGCCGTCATATGACCATATCAAAGGAACATGTATATCTGCAATGAGTATCTATATAGCGTAACGGAATTTTATAAATTGAACCAACAGTGCTGCGTCCCTGCAGTAGTCAGACTGCGGTCACTCCCTAGCTGTTATATCATTAACAAGTTATTTCACTGTCGTTCTCTACAAAACGACTGTATTTACAATACGAACCTACAGTGCTGCTCCCCTGCCGTGACCAGACTGTGGTCACTCCAGAGGTGTTATATCATGTAAATCGACTCACATCCCTCATTCGCGTGTAAACTAATGTACTTTGGCTTTGGAGCATGTGGCACACATGGCTTGAGCTCAACTGCACATGGTTTTATCAGATTTTGGTGGGCATTCATTTTAATGTATTGTGCAATATCACATTTTCTCCATCTATAACCTGCAGTTGCTAAAACTGGCACTGAAAATTAATTTTCATGTGTTCTGCCTACCCCTTTTGGGAATATAGGCGTGAAGTACATACAATACAATACAATACAATATGCTTTATTGCACACCTCAAAAAAGAATTACAGATAGAAACAGCATCAAGATAAAAGCAGAGGTAAACAACAGGCGGTCTTATCGCTAAATGAGCGATTTCTTCCAGACAACCTTTGGGTAGTGGAGAAAAAAGTAAACAAACATGATCAGTGGGTGGTGCAAACAAAAGGAATAAAATGAAATATAATAATGATAAAAACACATAAAGCACTATATATAAATATTATATACAATAAACATACATAAATAAGTCAATAAATAAAGATACATATATACTACAAACTTAAGTGAGACCCAAAAGTAAACTACAGACCGGTATCGAAAAGAAAAAAAAATATGGAAGAGACAAATATTGCTTTTTTAGACTAGATTTAAAAGACTCACTAGATTTAGCCCGTCGTACATCAAGGGGCAGAGAGTTCAATAGTCGGACAGCTTGAAAAGTAAACGAACAGTTATAAAATACATACATACATTTATTTAAATTTTGGTGGATCGATAATAAAAAGGGACCAAGAGTTCTCCTCCCCTGCCGTAGCCAGACTGCCACTACTCCCAAGGAGTTCATATTTTTATAATATTGCCCAAATACAGCAGATTTTCAGAGCTAATTGGATGTATTCAGGGAAACGGATCCATTTGGAATCGCGTGTAAAATACCAAAAAAAACCGTCTCCAATTTTGTACTTCGCTATGCCACACACATGATATTTTTACATATCCTTCCCAGTTCACCACCTGTACTGCTTTTCGATAACAAATGAGGTGATTACTACAGATCCCAACCCACTTTACATGGGCCGATGATATTTGAGGAGTTCCGTCGATTCCTCAGGGAACCCATACTGACCTTTAGTTCCACATCATAAATTTCACTTCAAAATGTGTTTTTTTACGAGCATTAGTTGCTACGTTAACGAAATTTCATCAGAATCTGTGACAGCTGTGGTCATCATCACCAGTTCCGCTTTACCAAATTTGTGGTTTCCGTGAGTCGATGCTTGGTTACCTGCAGAAATTATTCCTCTATCCTATCGATTCCTCCTAGATCCCATCATCAAAACTTCACCAAATTTATATGGGACCTGCGTTGAAACAATAAAAGAATTATGAAAATCGGCCAACGTGGTCAATCATTATCGGGGAACATACATACATAAAAAAGCAAACATGCAGACGAACTAATAAACTTCCTTCCTTCTATTGAAGTCGGTTAACAACTCATACATTTTAATAGTGATCACTTGTGGGTTTCTTTTTCCTTAAATCACATCCATAAATGTTAATCATAAAACAATCCCCAAAAACATTAGCGTTACCTTCAAATATAACACTAAAGCCCGTAGTAACAAGGATTAAAAAACGCGCAGCAAAGAGCTTGGTGTGCTAATGGCTTCTCCATTAAAACTACGAATTAAGCCGGCAACACTTTTAAAAATACACCTGCATACCATTCATAACTTCAAACCACTATCGCTTGACCTCTTCATTGGTGGTAACTGTGCACGATGTGAGGTCAGCTTATACTGGAAAATTTTGGCGAGTATTCAGTCGGCAATGCTATCCTGATGGTATCTAGTATATATTGAACCTAGAGAGACGTAGCCATTGTATGGGATCAGAGGTCAAACTGACGCTGGTTTATTGTGAAGTGTTTGGTCCACAATGTTGCTTTGACAAGGCTGATGTGCGCTTGAATCATAGTTTCAATTGTTTGGCTGGATTTTGAAATGGGTTAAGTTCTTTAGGAAAGGTATGTAGGTATTTTAAAATGATCCATTCCACTCCACTTATCAGCATGATCATCCATCCTAGCGTTATTCCCAGTACAGTTGCATCCTGAAGGATGCCCGGGGTCGGCTACCTAATCCCAAGAATTGGCGTAGGCACTAGTTTTTATGAAAGCGACTGCCATCTGACCTTCCAAACCAAAGGGGAAACTAGACCTTATTGGGATTAGGCTTGTCAAGTGAGTGGACAACTTCACTTTTAGAAGTTCTCAAGCCGCCCGAAGGCCTTTAACTTGGCATAACGACTGCTATCATAGACAGCAGCCGGGATCAACGGCTTAACGTGCCTTCCAAAGCACGGGAGCGCTCAGTTAGTAACCACACAAAGCGGTCACCCATCCAAGGACTGACCGCGCCCGGCATTGCTTAACCTAGCACCGTACCGCACGCGGTACGCGGGCGCCGCTGGGCCACGAACGCTTCCACACTTATGTCAGCTTCAATTAACGTCGTTTTTTTTATACATTACATACTCGCAGATTTATGAAATTCGTTGTAGGTCCGACAATCAAAACACTCGACGTAAGTGGAATATCTTGATACCTAAGTCAGATTCCATTTAGTGCAGAATTTTCTTATGATTGAAAAAGGTAATGTATGTTAGGTTACTTCAGATGCCCCAAGAGCAAGCTACCCAGAAATAGGAGCCCGCGGCGGGCTCTGTCAAAACTGTCAAATTACGAAAAGGTTGGTTAGATCAGAATGCTTTGTTGAATTCGCTGGATTTAAAAAAAACGATATATCAACAGTAGCTTTTCAGGGAAGGTGAACATCATGCGGAAACAGGTATAATACGAAAAAGGTTTAGTTATTCTTCTGGAAAAGATGGTCAGATGGCAGTAGTTTCTTTTTAATTAAAAATGTGATTGCTCTTTGCCAGCATTTAGCCAGGGGGCAAAGATGAGGCCGACGATGAAGCGAGCTCACTCAGAAGATTCCTTTTTAAAAGCTATTGTCGAAGCCATATCTATATCTCGGGATTAGATGCCAAAACGGACCCCCAGCTATTCTAGAATACAACCAGGAAAACGCTGAAAAAATCCGTAAGCACGTATGATTTCAGAGGTCCTTTTCTAGCTGTCATGTCGTGGAAAAACAAAAACAAAACCGCCAATCTCAAATCATTTTAATAGAAAAGTACAATGATTTGATTAAAAGTGCATAAGCTAGCGGAAACCCGTAAAAATCAGATACCAACATCACTAAAGAAAACAATCTTTTCACCTTTACCACACTTGCCTTAAGGTTGAAAATGATCTGCCATAATGTAAAGCCAAGGCTTAGATTTACAGTGGCGTGCAACGTGGCGAGTTTACGATCGCGCTCAGTAATCGATTGTGGACGTGACGAGTGTGCCAATTATTTTGCACTCAAGTTTTCATGTTGTAAAGGTTGTAAAGTGCAAGTGTACAATGTGGGACGATTGGAAGTTTATATTTACGGCCGCTTCTGTGAAGCGTGGTGTTATGCGGTTCAGCATACGCGGCGGGTCAAAAACATGAACATGAGTACAGTCAACCACCACCGGGGAATGGGCAGCAGCATTCCTAGAGTGCGGTGGAGATACTGCGATCGCCAACTCGCATGCCAAGCGTGGCGATTATGGCATTTACCCCCCTTGAAATTGGGGGAGGCCTATGTCCAGCAGTGGACGTCCTAGGGCTGATATGGTGGTGGAGGTGGTGGAGTACAGTCAACAGCAAATGTAGATGTTCATTTTAGTACTTTATCGCTCTAACGTAACAATACCGCGACAGTCGGGTTGCGTCAAAGCAGTGAAAGTGACAAGGTACTAAAATGATCATCTACTTCTGCTGTTGACTGTACTACACCCAGCCAGAAAGCTTGCCTGACCCGAACAAGCCGGATATACCAGGGAGCACAAATTTGTGAGGAATGACTCGCTCTAGGATGCAGGGAAGATCACCCAGCTGCAACCAGTCCGCGACAATTGACCGGCTATGCAGCCGCCAATTGCCGCTACAACCAATATTGGAATAGAAGAGAGGGGATACGTCGTTGGTACAGCGTTGGTGATATATTTCAAGCGTCAGGTCACAAATCCCCGCAACCAACGAGCGAACACATCCATACATATCATACATGTATGTATGGATGTGACTGAAGCAAAAGAAGTATGTGAGGATCGTAGTATTTCGCATTTTCTGATCTCTGTCTACCCCAATAGGATACGGGCGTGAGTATAAGTATGTATGTATGTTTAAGCAACGATAATGTAAACGCAATGTCGTTAACAGTCTGTGCTAATTTTGAAATCGATATCCCGAATCTCCCCGCACCAAATGCTTACCGAGTAGCAACTACGTATCAATTCGCATAATTCTCTGAATTAGCAATTCGCATACAATTAGGCGATGATGAACCAACTGAGCAAACCCGCGGCGGATTAACTAACTTTACGCAAACATTAACTTCTCATACATAAGGACGTAAGCACTAGAGTTTTTGTATGAGCATATGCTCTTTTGCGCTGAGAGCTATTTGATAAGACTGCAGACGCTGAGTTGACTTTTCTGGTCCTATCGAATTGATTGGAGTATGATATTTAATGTTATGCTAGTTGTTTGAGTTGTTTGATGGGACTATCTTGATTACTTACAAAAATGACATAACTGGACTTGGAACCTTTTCAGAGAATCTACGAAACTTGGCACCCGTTTAGACCTCAATTCTTTTGTCGGTGAAGACGACAACCATGCATCGCATATTCTTAATATTGAACTTGGCTCCCATTTTCACATTTATGTTTTTGATGGGATACATATCACACAAAATACTCGTATTTACCTAAACGGTCCCCACGTAGTTTTAATATGTAGGCATTAAATACTTACTCCTGATTCTCTACCTTTCAGCCACAGAATAGGCAAATTAGTACTACATGGCCTATGATGCCTAGCCTGTCACAACATTACAAACGACAAGTGTCTCCAATGTCTTCATCGTTCTCATTATCGAAAACACTTGGGCGGAGGTCATTGTCACTCGTGAGCACTTGAAAGAGCTTAGATCTGGCTTTTTGAGCCATAATGTAAAAGGAAACTCATAGCCACAAAGACATTCACGTGTCCATTTCTAAAATCACATAATACACTCGTATGTGGACATGGACAACACGCAGATCCTAATGGCACAAGCACATATTTTAGCAATAACAGTTAAGCCAACTTGAGTCGCAGTGGTCTGAACCCGCGCGGCCTAATGATAACAAATGAACGGCCTAGCGTTGATCCTGGAATCGACTCAAGGACCCAGGTGACAAAACTACACACGGTTGCGGAGGACATACGACTTATTTTCGGTAAATATCGTGTAGGCGTCGAGCAGACGGCATATCACACTAAGAGATGAGATCTCATTTGATCTTTTAATATTGAGCGCCCTTTTGGATACCTACACTTAGTACCAAAATCATGAATGAATGAAAGAATGGTTTATTCATAATGAATATATGGTTACATCAGATCTTAAATATTATTAGATACATATTTCTTCCCATTATATATTCAGCCAGGTCAGGCATATGAAAACTTAGGTCAGTGATGAAGAACGTATATAAGAAGTGCGTATAAATAATTTTGAAAAAAAAACCGCCTTAAAGACAAAGACAAAAATATTTATTTGTTAAACAGAAAATAATGTGGTAATGAAATAGGTTAAGTCAATTTTGTTATAATAAAGAAGCGCGTCTCGCCATCAAACGTTTAGTTTGGCGAGTAATTCTCAATTAGAAAAATGTAACTTCTTTTTAAAAAAAAAAAAAATAGGCATTGGTTATATAGATGTTATAAATTCAGCTTGGTATCACTATGCTTTACCTGAAGGTGTAACAAAATATAGTACGTGTAGGTCTTAAAAAAACTAAAAAGCAAAGTATAAACAGATATGCAATTCAATCGTGAGATGACATTATTTACCTACGATTAATTTTACCTACGATTTCATTACAAAAAATGTACTAAACATAATCATCATCATCCTCCTAGCGATAACGCTACTAACGCTAATAATCCCAGTACAGTTGCATCCTGAAGGACGCCTGGGGTCCGCTACCTACTCCCACGAATTGGCGTAGGCACTAGTTTTTACGGAAGCGACTGCCATCTGACCTTCCGACTCGAGGGGGAAACTAGACCATATTGGGATTAGGCTTGTCAAGTGAGTGGGCAACTTGACTGTTAGAGGTTCTCAAGGCCTCTAACTTGGCTTAACGACTGCTATCATAGACAGCAACCGGGATCAACGGCTTAACGTGCCTTCCAAAGCACGGGAGCGCTCAGTTAGTACCCACTCAAAGCGGTCGCCCATCCAAGGACTGACCTCGCCCGACATTGCTTAACCTCGCATACCGCACGCGGTACGCGGGCGCCACTAGGCCACGAACGCTCCTGTACTAAACACAATCCAATCCTTAATTAATTACTAATTTCATTAACACGAAATACCTTTTTAATAATTAATAACCTAACAAAATATATACAATTTCTTAAATAAAATCACCTGAAGTCTTTTGGAATGGAGTTCCCTGAATTCCTCTTTTGTGAAGTCTGTAAAATAAATCTAAAATGGCGGCACTCTCGCGCTATTATGTCAGTCAAGCTGCAATTTTAAAATATTTTCTAGGCAAAAGCTAATAAACTTGAAATTTGGGCTCAAAGTCGTGTCTTGGCAGAGCCCTTGAGTCCGTATATAAGACAAAGTGGGGATTTTACATAATAATCGCTGTGTAACGGTACCTCGCGGTGATTCCCGGCTCGAAGGCTTACGGCCTGCTTCTGTGGGGTCGTTTACTAACGCCTCCTTTACATTGGGTCAGGAAAATTCGATAACTGACACACAATGATAAGCTTATAATACCCCTCTTTTACGTTCCGTGTCGGGGGTTAAAAAACAACCTAGTACATTACGAAAACAGCTAGAACACACACTCAAAGAACTTATCCTTCATTATGCCATCTGTATTCTTTACAATGCATGTTCAACATAATATATTCCAAACATATTGTAACCCTTGTGAACACGATAATCCCAACATTTCAAGCAAACAAGCCAAATCATATCAAACTAAGATCTAGTCAGAATGGCAGCAAAATTGAGGCGTAAATCCACACAACGATGTATAAACTACAACGTGCATGTCATTTTGATCGCGTCAAGCCAATGCATGACATGCCAACGCATTATCGTTTCACAAACTTAACTTTACCACCAGAACTTTGATAAGCAATCGAACTGAAACTCTATTACGAGTAAATAAAGTGGCAGTGTGATTAATCGGCAGTAGGGTTAAGTTTGTAAAAGTTTACACAGCATAGTCCAAGTTTGCATTGCAGATTGGGCAGTTCAGTGAAAATGCAAATACACCCATTGTATGTCTGACCCTTGTTATAGTGATATGCGGTTTGAACTAATTGATTTATGTGTAAGCTGTGGCTGTAAAGTAATTCTGTGTTAGTCACTTGGATGTGATAGGACTTTTTTATTACAAAGAGTTCTGGAACTTCTGGGAATATCTTATATTACGAAATAACTTGAAAATTTTTAAGTTTTAATGCACTTATTAACCGCTGAACGGATTTATTTCCACTATATAAGAGTTATCTTATTGTCGATGGAATGGAGTTTATTTTCAACATCTCTTTATCTCTCGTATATTTTTCTTTTACTTGGTCTATATATAACTGCGCTTTGATCTTCCCCTGCTTCTCTTGCTATATTATGAAAGGAAAGATAAAGGGAAGGAGATCCTTCAATGATATATACCTATTTAAATAAGTTTTTGAACGTTTGTAATTGGCGTCGAGACACTTGGTTCGTTCGTGGGGCAGAGGCGCACAGATGATCTACAAGGTGCTTGGCAAACGGCTGAGGGAGGCAACGGGCGAGCCTCGCGCGGGCAGCTTTCTCGCGGAGAGAATAGCAATCGCAATCCAGCGCGGAAACGCTGCCTGCGTGATGGGCACCCTACCAAGGACACCAAATTTCGATAGGTATTTGAAAATTTTAAGCCTTAGTTGTTTTATCTGTAGTTAGTTATAGATTTATATTCTAAGTTGCTAATATTAAACGTGTATTTTATAATAAAAATCAATTTAATTGAGTAAGTATGTTTAGTTTAATATTTGCCGTTAGCTTTCCGGCAAAAAACATCGTGAGCTAACCTGCTTACATCTGTGAAGAAATTTACTGTATGTGAGCGTGGCGGCAACTGACGTATCCCACTCCTCAATTGATGAGCCTGTGTCCAGTAAATCAATTGTGGCAGAAGTTGCTAATTTGGTCTAACAAAAGTAAAGCTTTTCAAAATATTAAATGAGAACCATCCGTCCGTTCTTTCACTTGACTTCAGTCTTTTTCAAGGCCTAGAAGTTATAAGCGTGTTAAAACAATACACCCCGATAAGGCTTGGCTTTTAGATTTTTCACGAATATAATCCGAACAATATTTTCCAAGGAACCTAATTTGACTTTTGTCAATTTCCCTGATCGCGTAGATTCCTACCTTTCTAAGATTATACAAAAGAAACTGTATTAAAAATACTAAAATATAAAATAAACAGTTTTGTTATCAGATAAATTTCCATTAAACGCAACACAAATATTGTTCCACACTTTATCCATTTTTAGGGTTCCGCACCAAAGGCACTGAAGAGACAGGGGGATTGCAACTGCTCTTCATGACGAGGAGACTGCAGAGCACCTGACCAATGCACCCATGAACGACGGCTAACACGAAATAGTGCTAGCGGCCAGCGAAACAAAGCTGCAAATAGTGTTAATAGCATGAAAATCGAAACGATTGGATCTTTAGGCCATATGAATCAATTTGACCCGTAGTACCAATAATGTTATTTTGTATGGGAATTTTTTTTAAACTAAATGGGCTTTTTGAGCCGGTTTTAAATTAAAATAATAGTACATTACTCCAGAGGCCGGGACGAAAGGGGTTGCCGGCCGAAGACATATATACGGCCGAGCGTAACGAGGCTGGATAGGTCTGAGGCGGGCAACCCCATATTTCCCGCCGAGGCATGTATAGTGCTTTTCTCAAACATGCAATGAAATAAACAACACAAAAATCAAAGTTTTATTTTTAATACGCATAGTGAAATGGAAATTAAAAAAGAGGACTTTGCCGGCCTAGGCCTGCAAGATTTGTATGAAATTCCATTAACGACCTCTTGTCCTAGCCGCACCTGAAACGTCATACTTCGCAGCCTATTATAAGGAACATAACATCAATATTTCATTGCATTTTTGAGAAATAATCATTTTCAAAACATGGCAAGTTTGGTTTCTTCCGACCTCCAAATACGCAGCGGGGCATATTGATGCGTGAGGAGGACTTCAGTGCGTTCAAATTGATATATTTAATTTTCTCCATAGGTATGCCTCTGCATTACTAAAGATTTAAGTATGTAAGTGGTTATTTGTAAGCATAGGTTAACTACCAGTGGTCGTCTTTATTATGTAGTCTTAATATGTTTTGCCAAACGGCATAGAAAACCATTGAACCAAATATATTAACCACATATCTTTCATGTAAAAATTCTGTGTCTTATTACTTAGGTCAAGTGACGTATCATATAAAAGGGCTTGATTTGCAAACTGCAAACCTTTTATTTTTTTTAACTGGCGTTAAATGACGGTTAGTTAACGAAAATTATGAAAAATATGCCGTGCCCCTCCCTCAGCGGAGTTAACCAAGCGAAACTTTTGAAATTATAGCACGTGATTAAGATTAATAAAATAAATAAATAAATAAAATAAATATTGGGGGACAATCTTACACAAATCGACCTAGTCCCAAACTAAGCAAAGCTTGTACTATGGGTACTAGGCGACGATATACATACTTATATATAGGTAGGTAAATACATACTTAAATACATACAGAACATCCAAGACCCAAGAACAAAATCCGTGCTAAATGCACAATTAATGCCCTGGCCGGGATTCGAACCCGGGACCTATAGCTCCAGAGGCAGTGTCACTACCAACTAAGCTAAACCGGTCGTCAAAATAGAATCGTCAAATATTACAGTAATAATATAGATAACTGTATCTCTATCTAAATTACTTTTTTAATCATTAAAAAACCTTAAATAAAAACGGCAAAAACAACAAACAAACACAACAAAGATAAAGGACAAACGAACAAAGACAAACGGCAAAGTTAATGCGGAACCCTCGATGCGTATTTTTTTCTTTCTATCATATCTTTTAACCACACAATGTACAGTAAGCCAAAAAAGTGCCATCGCTCTTAGACCTTAACACACAAATAATAGAGTCGAAAAGTTGTGAACCACTTTCTTAACTGGCTAAACGTATATAAGTATTAAATATTTGGAGAATTTCCGCGTACTTAAGTAATGCCAAATAAAATGGCGGTTGTCAACAGAGTGATGTATTTGTGTCCGGAAATGAAATTGCCGAGTTGAAATATACACCAAAAATGTGTAATCCTATTTTTGTTAAATACTCTCAGCAGTTATTCTGTAGGATACAGATATAAGTACATACAAGGAATATTTATGTAGAAGTTTTGCGCCAAATGGGAAAATACCTAGAACTTATCAGCACTAGGGCGTGCTCCCGGGAAATACCGGTTCTCAATTTCCCGAGAAATCCCGGGATTTATTTGGAATCCAAAGAACTGGTACCGAGCACCGAGTCCCGGTTCACCCGGTTCCTTCCATAACGTCAAATAAAAATTTATATTATCAGTAAATGTAACGCACCGGCACCGGCAACGTTGCATTTATCGTGAATCGTGAGAAGCGTGAAGTGTGCGGGGCGACGGGCGACTTTTAAGCCTTCTACTGAGCATGCTACAAGACTGTTATGAATATAATAGAATAGAATAACTTTATTTCGCAATTTTACACTTTATATGATACAGACTAATATATAAGGAGAGCTTAATGCGAAAACGGAGTCCACTCAGCATAATGTCGATCCACAGCAGGTGAAACGACGCTGGTATTATGTGGATCCACATGTGGTGCACTACAGAACTGCACGTCTAAAAATCGCTATGATATACGCTCTCCGCGTTACCTACTTAGAGCTATGCACACAAATAATTTGACATGCAAAATAAGCAAACCTACCACACAATATTAATTTTACATACATTTAAATATGACATACAGTATCTATCACACTGAAATTCTAGAGTGCAAAGTAGACTACCAAATATTGATACAATAGTTAGACTTGGAAGGCTATGCTGGATTAACTTGTTTATCAAGTAAATATATTTTTAAGTATTTTTTGAATGTGTTCAAAGTGGAAGCGTTTTTGATGGGAGGTGGGATGTTATTCCAGCATTTCGTGGCCGAATATGTGAAGCTACCACGAAATGAAGCACTTCCGTGTCGAGGACAAATAAGTCGCAGTATCCGTCTAGGACGAGGGTTTGCAAATCGAAGCTTCTGGAAGAGGTACGAAGGTTCTTTATTTTTAATTACACCAAAAAGAAGTGTGGCAAGATGCATAGTCCGACGAGCCTCCATTTTTAATAGTTATGATTAGTAAAGTTAATAGAAATAATAAGAGTTGTATTAATAATAATATAAAGTTAATGATAGAAAAAAGGGACAGCCTATTTGTGATATGGAGTAACGATCCAAAGAATATGGTAAAGCGCTTAGCGTATAAGTACGAGGTATAGAAACAGATGTACCAAAGCTATAACTAAAAAGAGAAATGATTATGATAAGCAGAGTACTCTAGATTGCAATAATAATATAAAGAGGATATGGGACAAAATTAATAGCTTACTTGGCAAAAATAATAAGTCGTTGGACACTCAAATTCTTAATAATATAGTGGGACAGGGTGACGTTAGTGTAGTATGTAACAAATTTGCTGAAAGCTTCTCTAGTGAAATAAGTCAGATTAAACATGTGTGTAATGATAAGTGGTTATGCCGAGATGAGTATGTAAGTGGCTCTGAGGTGTGTATGAGGTGGCAACCTGTGACAGCTAAAGGGGTAATAAGGATAATCAATGAAATGAGTTCTAATAATTTTTAAGAAAAAAAAACCGACTTCAATGGGGGAGGCCGGTAAAAGATTATTATTACTTAGATGGTGCACTCTTAGATAGATATACAATAAAATAAAAATGGCTATAATGTATGTTTATAATGGTAGAAAACTAAGTATCCTCAATTCCTCATGGAATCATGAAAAAACCTTGCTTGCTAGACAAACAAAACGAAGAGAATAAATCGCCAAACGTGAACTACGCGTCGTTGAAGAGTTCCGTTCTGATCATCATCAGCAGTTCCACTTCATCAAATGTCACTTTTATGAATGAAAATGCTTGATTAGTTCATGAAAATACTAAAATCACTATTTGTGTGCCTTTCACATTTGAGGAGTTCCCTCGATTCCTAATGGATCCCGTCATCAGAACTCGAGCATGACAAAAATCAATCGTGAAAATAGAACTTGCTTAACAAACACAGCTAGAAGGACAAACCGCCAAACGTGAACTTTTCGTCGTTGAAGAGTTCTGTTCTGATCATCATCAGCAGTTCCACCTCATCAAATTTCACATTTTTGTATGATAATGCTCGATTTGTTGATAAAAACACAAAAATCACTATATGTTGGCCTTTAAGATTTGAGGAGTTCCCTCAATTCCTTATGGATCTCATCATCAGAAATCAAGCATGACAAAAATTAATCGTGAAAATAGAAATTGCTTAACAAACACAGCTAGGAGGACAAATCGCCAAACGTGAACTTTTCGTCGTTGAAGAGTTCTGTTCTGATCATCATGAGCAGTTCCACTTCATCCAATGTCACATTTTTGGATGAAAATGCTCGACTTGTTGATAAAAACACAAAAATCACTATATGTTTGCCTTAAAGATTTGAGGAGTTCCCTCAATTCCTCATGGATCCCATCATCAGAACTGCATTTTAACAAAAAACGGGACCAACTTGGTGTAACATTGCATGTTACATGTCTTATTATTATTATTAAAACCCACATTTAATTTAAAAAAACTATACATAAATATACCAAATTATTCTACTTTATACATTAAATCAACTACCTAAAGAACTATTTACATACGATTAAACACTTCCTTAATAATATACTAACATAAAAACTAATAATAATAACTAAATAGAAATATTAAAATAAACAACAAATACCTAAATAATTAACACTTGTTTGCGCGATGATGTCACCTGGGTGGTGTGAGATCCTTTCTGCGCGCTCATTGGTCATGCCGCGATATGGAAATTTCTAGATGCGCCGCGTAGCCGCGCAGTACATCATTACGAGAGATAACTTGGTTGAGATCGAATGTTTGCCGGCCGCGTTCACGAGCTAGTCTTTGTGTCCTCTCACGCGCTGGCAAATTTTAATATTAAATAATTTATTTAACATTCTTGTTCTTCCGACGTATTTGGAAAACCTATTTTTAATACAATTTTAATAAATGTTACATCGTATAACGAATTAAGTGTCGTCTCGCACCCCAATCGGGTAAGTGTTTGAACAAGTGTTATAAACCAATAGTGCTTAGCTTTAAGTTAGTGCTTACTTTAAACCCTAGTGCACCTAAGTGTTAAAATCACCCTATTTGAGGGCTGTGCTTAATTTATATTAGTGAGTTGCAATTACATTTAAATTTCCAAGCATTCTTTTGTGAATATAACCGTAGTAGTGCACAAAATATTATACTCAGTTTTTATTACGCCGCTTGTTAAATAGTAAATTTGTCCGGCCATCTTGTACAAGCCAGCTATTAGATTTCACCGCTTTGCAAAACATTTTATAGACATACCTTCTTTTATTTTCTATAAAAAACTGCAATTTCCTTTGTTCTCCAACTTGCGTATTTTAGCTCCGTTCTGATAGTGAACACTTACACCAACTGCTTACGGCTTCTCCTCATACCTAGGCGTCCTTCTTCACGGGGTTCACTATCAGCGGAGGAGCCTGGATAAATTTTAACTGTGGACATTTATTCACAGGGTGCGACCTTTTAATTAAGAAGCCGGCCGCGCTTAAGCGCGTTGGTCCCCGCACATATTTGGGGGAAAGCACCACACCAGCTGCCTTGGCGCTCCTGAGCATTTTCCACCCGCTCCACTGACCGCTGCCCCATTACCGGAGATCAAGCAGCCGCCGACGACCTAGGGGAGTACCGATCTACGGCGTACAACCAGACGGGCTTAACCCACGACCTAGTTTTTTTAAAATAAACATATTTTTGATTGTTGACGTTCAGTTTTTTTATATATATATAACCACATCCTGGGACTGACCGCCACACTACCCGCTCGCTACAAAAGGATTTTATTATGTTAAAATAATAAAATCCGTACTATTAAGTTTTATTTTTGTATTTTATCCTTTTAAAATTCTATCTTTCATACTTCACGCAGACAATAAAAGCTATAGTAACCATACTAAAGGCTACTAACGCGACCAGTCGTATTAAGAGGTTGCTGTTATATATTTATTATACAGTAACCCATACAAAAAAAAATAAGTACACGATGGAATATATAGAACAAGCCTAGGTAGGTAGGTATATGTTGCATATTGTGTCGTATTATATTTTATAATTTAGTTTATTTGTTTAATCCTATTAGTTTTAAGTCCTTTATGTGCCATGTGCCAATATTTTTTCCGGACATGTCTTCGAGTGTCGACACTTGAGGTGACTTTTTCTGTACTACTCGACATTTAAGAAATTTAGGTGCTAACTTCTTACTGAAATATTTGTCCTTGTTACTGAGGACATAAGCACGTTTCATGACAACGTCGCCGACTTTAAACTCCATTGGTTTTCTGCGAAGGTTGTAATGAGACGTGTTCTTCTCATGAGCATGCCAGATTTTTGCTTGCACTTTATCAAATATTTCTGCAAGACAACCGCGGTTCTCAGCATAAACATCACGAGGTAGGAAATCTAGCTTGTCACCAAGGTCATTATTAATATAATGTGAACCCCAAGTAGCGATCTCTCTGCCGTATACCAAGAATGAAGGAGTAAACCTAGTCACCTCATTCACAGAATTGTTAACGGCGAACTGGACTTTTGGGATAAAAAGGTCCCAAGTCCTATGGTCATCCTCTACGAACGTGGACAGGCATGTGATAATCACTCGATTAAATCGTTCTACGCTGTTTATATGAGCGGAATATTTAGGCGTGAAAAATACGTTGGGGACTTTATATTGCTTGAAGAGAGCATCTGTCACCTTACTGACAAACTGACTACCATTGTCTAGATAAATAGTTTGAGGCGGACCGTGAACAAGGACAACCGACTCCTCTATAAACTTACAAACGGCAATGGATGTAGCAGCACGCAAGGGAGTAACTAGACAAAATTTTGAGAAGCAGCAGGTAACAACAAAGATGTAGCTATTTTGCTTCCGAGTGACAGGCAGAGGGCCCATAAGGTCGATTGAAATTGTTTGAAATGGGCGACTACACTGTTTCGGGCGTCCCATTTCACCCAAGACTTGATGATTCTGAGCCTTATACTCAAGGCACTTTTGACATGAACTAACGAATTGCACGACGTCCTGGTGCATACCTTGCCAGTAATATCGTAGTGCAAGACGACGGTACGTTTTAAAGACGCCAAGATGTCCAGCTGTTGGCTCTGCATGATTTTCCAGGATTATTTGCTCACGCAGTTCACGCGGAACAACCTCCTTCCAAGAGAACTCTGAAGTTAAGTCAGTCAAGTCGTGTTTGTCCTTTGTCAACCTATATAGGGTATTGTTCTTTATAAAAAAGTTCGGGAAATTTTGGGGTTTAGTTAGGCAACAATTGTAAATATTTTTGTACCAAGCGTCAGTAGTTTTAGAATAAAAGTCTGATGTACTGATAGCGCTTATAGAGACGGCTCTTGAGAGGGCATCTGGAATGACATTGTCTACGCCACGACGATGTTTCAATTCAAAATAAAACGCGGACAATCTAACACCCCAGCGAGCAAGTCTTCCGGTCGGGTTATTTAAAGAAAGGAACCACTTCAATGCACTGTGGTCTGTATACACAGTGAATGGCTTTCCGTTCTCTAAATAACACCGCCAATGCTCTAAAGCTGTAACGACTGCCAGTGTTTCACGCTCAGTGATGCTATAGTTCTTTTCTGCCGCTGACAACGATTTGCTCATGAAAGCAATTGGGTGCTCCTTACCGTCTATGGTCTGGGTCAGCATAGCACCCACACCATAGTTACTGGCATCGGTGTGCACCTCAAATGGCTGGTAGTAATCAGGGCAGGAAAGAACAGGAGCGGAAACCAAACACTCCTTCAGTTTCTGGAACGCAGCGTCTGCCTCCGAAGACCAAACAAATGGTGGTCCACCTTTCTTATTCGAAGTCAGCTTATTTAGTGGGCCTGC
This sequence comes from Notocelia uddmanniana, assembly GCA_905163555.1. Lineage (NCBI taxonomy): Eukaryota > Metazoa > Arthropoda > Insecta > Lepidoptera > Tortricidae > Notocelia > Notocelia uddmanniana. The sequence goes on along the minus strand of LR991056.1, from coordinate 30,062,424 downwards.
TATAGTGCTGAAATTGGGAACGAAACGACGGTACCACGTAGCAGTCCCGAGAAAGCGCTTAATGTCCTTCCGGCAAGTAGGTGTCGGGTAATTGAGAATTGCTTGCACTTTCTCCGGATCGGTACGCAGTCCGCAACTGTCAACAACGTAGCCCAAGTACTTAAGCTGGCTTCGAAAGAACTGACACTTGCCGAGGTTCACAGTGAGGTTGGCCCGCTTTAGCTTCTCCATTACGCGAAGTAGAAGGGAGACGTGGGAATTAAAATCATTCGAGACGATTATAATGTCGTCAAGGTACGCGAAGACTTTTAAATCGAATTCCCTAAAAAGCAGGTCAACCAATCTCTGCTGAGTGGCAGGCGCGTTGGTCAAGCCAAAAGCTGTACGTTTAAAACGAAACGTACCACGAGAGGGTACATAAAATGCCGTTTTATCTCGGTCTTCGGAAGCTATCGGAATCTGCCAAAACGCCTTAGACAAATCGATGCTAGAGAGATAACGAGCGTCGCGAAGATTGTCCAAGATTTCAGACACGTAGGGCATATTGTAAGCGTCGCGTTTTGTCACCGAATTCAACTTCCGACTGTCGAGACAGAAACGTGGCTGGCCATTCTTTTTGGTCACAAGTAGTACTGGGGACGACCAAGCGCTTTCACACGGCTCGATTACGTCGAGACCTAGCATCTCGTCCACCTGTTCGACAAGAATGCGCTGCTTCTCTGGAGACATCCGGTAATAGCGTTGTCGAATAGGCTGGGCGTCACCAGTATCAATTCGGTGAGTGATCAACTTAGTCTCCCCTAAACCCTTGGATTCGGCAGAGATATCTCTAAATTGTGCCGTTATATTGTCGGCAACTAGTCTTTCCGATTCATTTAAATGGTCGTAGTCATTCAAAAATGAAGGCTGATCAGGATCGTGTTCGTTAGCAATGGCGGCATTAGAAAAAGTAATACCGGTTACGTGCTTTGGAAAGATTTCAAATGAGTGCCAGAAGTCAATACCTAAGACAAGGTTTATGTTAATGTCTGGCACAACAAAAGCTTTTACGACATGAAATGTGTCCTCGAATGTTATAGGTAGGTTCATATAGCCAATACTACTCATAGACTGACCTCCAGCAGCCGTGACAGTAATAATGTGTCCCTGTTGGAGTTTCAGGCCCTGCTGTTCTAAAGTTTTATGAGTATTATTGCCTAAAATTGTAACGGCTGACCCTGAATCCAAAAGACCTAACATAGTTTGGTTGTAAATCTGTACAGATGCGTAAGGCCGAGGGTCACTAACGTCGCCTGTGAAGATCTCGGTTGCGAATGAAAGCAACCTGGATGGAGCGATATTCCTAGCTTTGCTAAATTCGGTAATACGCTGAATAAAAGAGCGTACGCAGGACTTGCCATCAAACTTAAGCTTCCCGAGCTCACCAACTACTCCACGGTCGCAAGTCACGTTTATATTTAAAGGTGGCACAACTGTTTGCTGCTCAGAACTGGCACTAGGTGTCGGCTCGATTAACCTATCTACTGCAGCAGAGTCCTTTACGGAGTTGTAACGCTCAAACAAGTTTTGAAACTCCGTTATACAGGTTTCATGTGCATTCTGCGTCCCGACATCAAGAATCAGCCGATTAAGTCGGTGATATAGGTGATGCAAGTAATTTTGTATGCGCAGCAATGCATTCCTGTCCAATTCACTATCTAGGAGTGACTTGACTTTAGTAAGAACATCGGAAATTCCTTTCAAGTCATCGGAAATATCTAACGGACTTTCTAAAATATCCTCTGAAGGAAATAATGGGCCTAATTTTGTAATTTGTTTCCTTAACTCATAAACTGTTCCTGGATTACCGCCTCTAATTTGCACCTCATACTCCAATTCGGCCTTTTGCAGTGATAAAAATTTGACTGGATGAGTCATGTTTTCAATTTATTTTTATAATAATAATAATATTTCGCGCAAATTTAATATATTGCACCACAATAGAGAACGCGTTGAACAAGGTTATATGTAATACTCCGTTCCGTTACAAAAGCAATTAAGCAACGTTATGGTTGATGAAATGATGATTCAACTAATTTAAATAATAAGAAAACAATCACAGAAATAAAAACAAAACAAGCGTTTGAAAATGCAACTAATGTGTACGCCTCAATTGATTAAAAATTACAACAGCACGAAAAAATAATTATTTTAAAATTAACACTTTTGTGCTCGACTGTCTCTGGAATGTGTACAAAAAGTTTGCAAATGATGCAGTTAACGCGTACAGAGTGTTCTAAAATCTAATATAAAATGATATTAATAAATTATGACAATTCTGTATTTATTCTTAATAATAGTTTAAGTTTTATAAGAATACTGATGAGGGTACACTTTAGTTACGGCAACCAAAAAAATAAAATAAAACGTTTCACAAAAAAACACACAACTACACTACAACGCAAAACCAGACCTTTTATGAAACCACGTTAGAGGGCGCCAGTGTGGCGGTCAGTCCCAGGATGTGGTTATATATATATAAAAAAACTGAACGTCAACAATCAAAAATATGTTTATTTTAAAAAAACTAGGTCGTGGGTTAAGCCCGTCTGGTTGTACGCCGTAGATCGGTACTCCCCTAGGTCGTCGGCGGCTGCTTGATCTCCGGTAATGGGGCAGCGGTCAGTGGAGCGGGTGGAAAATGCTCAGGAGCGCCAAGGCAGCTGGTGTGGTGCTTTCCCCCAAATATGTGCGGGGACCAACGCGCTTAAGCGCGGCCGGCTTCTTAATTAAAAGGTCGCACCCTGTGAATAAATGTCCACAGTTAAAATTTATCCAGGCTCCTCCGCTGATAGTGAACCCCGTGAAGAAGGACGCCTAGGTATGAGGAGAAGCCGTAAGCAGTTGGTGTAAGTGTTCACTATCAGAACGGAGCTAAAATACGCAAGTTGGAGAACAAAGGAAATTGCAGTTTTTTATAGAAAATAAAAGAAGGTATGTCTATAAAATGTTTTGCAAAGCGGTGAAATCTAATAGCTGGCTTGTACAAGATGGCCGGACAAATTTACTATTTAACAAGCGGCGTAATAAAAACTGAGTATAATATTTTGTGCACTACTACGGTTATATTCACAAAAGAATGCTTGGAAATTTAAATGTAATTGCAACTCACTAATATAAATTAAGCACAGCCCTCAAATAGGGTGATTTTAACACTTAGGTGCACTAGGGTTTAAAGTAAGCACTAACTTAAAGCTAAGCACTATTGGTTTATAACACTTGTTCAAACACTTACCCGATTGGGGTGCGAGACGACACTTAATTCGTTATACGATGTAACATTTATTAAAATTGTATTAAAAATAGGTTTTCCAAATACGTCGGAAGAACAAGAATGTTAAATAAATTATTTAATATTAAAATTTGCCAGCGCGTGAGAGGACACAAAGACTAGCTCGTGAACGCGGCCGGCAAACATTCGATCTCAACCAAGTTATCTCTCGTAATGATGTACTGCGCGGCTACGCGGCGCATCTAGAAATTTCCAAATCGCGGCATGACCAATGAGCGCGCAGAAAGGATCTCACACCACCCAGGTGACATCATCGCGCAAACAAGTGTTAATTATTTAGGTATTTGTTGTTTATTTTAATATTTCTATTTAGTTATTATTATTAGTTTTTATGTTAGTATATTATTAAGGAAGTGTTTAATCGTATGTAAATAGTTCTTTAGGTAGTTGATTTAATGTATAAAGTAGAATAATTTGGTATATTTATGTATAGTTTTTTTAAATTAAATGTGGGTTTTAATAATAATAATAAGACATGTAACATGCAATGTTACATTGGATATATATACTTACAATCAAAAAAAGAATTTTTCAAATCGGTTATGAAATGACGGAGTTATGGACTAACAAACATTAAAAAAAAAAAACAAAAAAAAAAAAAACATACAACCGAATTGATAACCTCCTCTTTTGAAATTTTGAAGTCGGTTAAAAAGTCACCGGGCTGCGACCTTATACGCATGTCAGATTTGAAAACAATCCCGGACAAAGTCAGTCCGGTGTTGGCCATGTAGTCCGATTTGTCCTACGATTTTGTTCACATCGTAGGACAAACCGGACAAAAAAATCCGTTTTGTTCTACGATGTGAACAAATCGGACATGAAAATCCGTTTTGTCCTACGATGTGAACAAAACGGACGGAAATAATAAGAAGTTCGTTTTGTCCTACGATTTGTTCAACGAGTAGAACAAAACGAACTGCTAATAGGTATTCTGGTTATGGAATGAGCTCCTTGCCGAAGTTTTCCCGAGGGGCTAGATTATGGGGTTCTTCTAGATAGGATTGATATATTTTTTTTGGGTCGGCAACGCGCATGTGATACACCTGGAACTCCATGTGTCCATAGGCTGTGGTGACCGCTTACCATTAGGCGGACCATACGCTTGTTTGCCACCAACGTGGTAGTAAAAAAAAGAAAATAGAACTTGACGAAAAAGAAAGAACTGCTATTAAATTGTGATATGTAATTGTAGAAATGAACTTTGGCCCCGAAGGGAATAATTCCATTCCGAGTAAATTGTTACATCAATGCATGTAGTTTCTCAAAATCAGATGCTAACATTTAGGCTGTGCAAACTATGTAGCTGAGTTGCATATGAGGTGCAGCACCTCTGTCGATGGCCCTGAGTATAGGTGGGTGAGGGCGGTATAGGTTGTTATCAGCCGTGTCTATAATCTAATGTTATCTTTAAACGAGTAATTATTATAAATACATTTTAGGGGTCTTGGAAACGGCTACTCTAACGATTTTAATGAATGCTATGTGGGGGCTTTGAAAGATTGATCCCACCATAGCAAAGCATCCACTCCTTGGAATATGACCTAACCTAACTAGATGATACGCCGAGCAAAGCGCGGTCTCCCATGTACTTTTGTATTCATAGCTCAACGTTTTTCTATTCGACACTAGATTTCGCTACGTTGACAATAAGAGTTGTTAAGTTAACGTTATGAAACATAAAATATTTAAGTTGAATTACGTGCACAATCGGTTTGCTACTCCACACTAGATGTCGCTGTGGTAATATTCTCATTGCAGTTTGAAACGACGGTGTTACTCTTGCATGAACGACAAAGACGTCGGTGCACTGATTTTTAAAGAAAAAAATACTTACGTCGTAAACTATTGACAAGCTGTCATAATTACAAATTCATGAAAAAATATTTGTTGTGTCGGTGTTGTGTACGTTTTATTTCAGGAATTCCACTAATTGCAAAGATGTAAGTTATCAACTAGATGCAGTGATGACTACAGCTAAGAGCTCAATGTGAGTAGTTGTCCATGAAAAGTACCCAATAAGTAAGGTAGCACGACCAAGACAGTAAGCTTATACGGCTGGAGGAGAAATTAGTGGTTTCGAATTAGAAGTCGGTAGAGGAAGTACGAGTAAACTACTTTGGATAGCAAATATGTAAATTCGTCACTGTTCAACAAACATGAGACCAACCAGTTTCATCATCATCATTTTATCAGCCGAAGGACGTCCACTGCTGGACAAAGGCCTATCGAAAAGAGTGCCAGTGACCGGTGGACTCCCATGACGTTTATCAGGTCATCATTACACCTTGGGTTGGGGGGCCGTTTGAATTTGAATTTGAATTTGTCTTTTTTGGACATATTTCGTGGAGTTTTATTCATATTTCTGTATTATTTGAAGATAAACGCTTTAAAATTCAGTTGCTAGATTTGCCCGTAAACAACGTTGCAAATTAATAAAAATCCAAATGTAAAAATTCAGTTTTTAGATTTATCCCTTTGTATACACACAACGACCTAGTTGGATGCCAGATTTCACCATTCTAGGTCACCCGGAAGTCACCATCATGTCAGCCGAAGGACGTCCACTTCTGGACATAGGCCTCCCCCCCCCCCCCAAAGACTTGCACAATGACCGGTCCTGCGCCACTCTCATCCAGCGGACTTCCGCGACCCTTACCAGGTCATCAGTCCATCGTGTGGGGGAAGTAGTCAAACATTTCAATGTGACAGAGTGAGTCAGTCAATCAGCCATTCAGTATAAATATAGTAATTTTTGGAAGTCATAATCTCCTGGACGGTAAGAGTTTTTACTGAAATTCAGGATTTGGTAATAGGAAGAAGGTCTTATAAGTCGTGGGAAGTTGTTTGTAGGTCAAATAGCATTTTAAATTATATAGAGGTCAAAAAGTGGCCCGATATGGTCCGTGTGATGTGGTCACACTAACGGCTACCCTGTCTGGCTTTGCAAACTTGAAGTACTTAGTCTGTTTTCTTTTTGTGACCTGCGGCACATAATAGTATTACATCCTGCGGCCTCAATTATTAGTATGCTTTATTGTATCGAATAAAATTTGTAAATAGCTCTTATTTACGGAAACCTTATTAACAACAACAGGATTTTTAGGGTTCCAACGCCAAAATGACAAAAGCTGAATCCTTATACTTTCGTCAAGCCCGTCTATCTGTCTATCTGTTCTGTCTGTCTTTATAAGGTGTATTTAAATACAATTTGTAATGTAGGTGTATTATATATTATATCGGCCACTACATTGTTATATATTGAAATTACTAAAAAAAAAACTTGAACCGCCAATGCAACGCAAAAGAGGGGTGTTATAAGTTTAACATGTGTATCTGTACTATCTGTGTATATGTGTCTGTCTGTGGCACCATAGCTCTTTAACAGATGATCCGATTCGAGTGCGGTTTTTAGGGTTCCATACGGTACATCAAAAGGAAAAAACGGAACCTTTATAAGATCACTTGTGCGTCTGTCTCTCTGTCTGTCCATTCGTCTGTCACAGCCAATTTGCTCCGAAACAACTAGACCGATTGTGTTGAATTTGGTACGATATCTTGTTGGTGACAATGGTTGTGGTCGAATTTAATGTTTCAAGTAAATGTTTCTAGACCAACGTATAATCTAAATCACACAATTTTTTCTATGGAACTCAAAACTACTCGTAAGAAAACACTTTAGTGACCTATAATGAAAATTGACCAATCACGTGACGCCGTTAGTCAACTTCAATAAAATTGTCTAATCACGTGTCGCTGTCGTAGTCGTACGCGGCACGGTGGGCTAAAAAATGGTTTTGAAGTTATTTAAGAAAATAGACCCTTCCCCCATTGAAAAAACACATGAAATCGTTCTATGTATACATATAGATTACAGGAAAACTTGTAAGAACTCTATAAGTCTAACGGTTTTTGAATTATCGCTGAAAAACTGCCTTGCCCCAACAAAAGGCCTTAACTGCCGTAAATTTCTAATGAAGATATGACCTTTTTTAATACGAAGTGCAGGATAGTGGTTTTAAAATATAGAGCAGTAGTACTAGCTATGGAACCCTTCATTGCGTGTGGCCTGACACGCACTTGGCCAGTTTTTATTTATATTTGAAAACAGGTTTTCTAGCGATAGGTCTTAGGCGTTATTGTAAATATAAGACGATATTTTAAAGCCGCATAATGTCACGGCTGGACAACTACAGAACCCTTACATTACGCGTACTTTTAATTCACAGTATATAATAGTGGTTTTAAATTAGGACTAGTAGGTACGGAACCCTTTATTGTGCATGAAGTATTAATAGCATGCATGGCTTGATGGCCTGTTTAGCATAGTTGGTAGTGACACTGGCTCCGAAGCTAGAGGTCCCGGGTTCGAATCCCGGCCAGGGCATTATTTGTGCATTTAGCATGGATTCTGTACTTGGTTCTTGGGATGTTTTCTATGTATTTAAGTATCATCATCATCATCATATCAGCCAAAGGACGTCCTCTGCTGAACATAGGCCTCCCCCAATTTCATGGGGGGTAAGTGCCATAAGCGCCATGTATTTAAGTATGTATTTACCTATATAAGTAAGTATATCATCGTCTAGTACCCATAGTACAAGCTTTGCTTAGCTTTGCTTACTTGTCATTAGCTGTCAAGTTTACTATTGACCGCTACCGCAGGTCGCGCCAGTCTCATTCTGTGCTACCGCGAACTTCGAAAATCGAACTTCGTGTCGTGCCGTTCCTTTCACTCTCGTGCTATACTCTATATGGCGGAAAGGGACGGTACGATGCGAAGTTCGATTTTCGAAGTTCGCGGTAGCACCCCAGGCCTTATACGCCTGGCGGCTAACCATAAACAATCTCTTTAATTTGGGCGGGTAGTCGTTTATCTACTATTTGACATGACGTGAATATGACATTGAAGCAAATAATGAAGCAAATATATGACAAGGACAACAACTCTATATCCCGCTCTGTCGCAAATATATGACAAGGACAACAACTCTATATCCCGCTCTCTCCTTATTTCATTTAGTATATGACCATCTCGCTCGGTAGCGGTATTATTATTTGACGTCTTCTCTGGGGTACTCTGAGTTTGAACCTAAAATAGCACTTTCAAAACGTCTTTGCAAGAAGGTTAGTGTTAAACTTACACTAATGACAATTTTGTATATATTTTTTTGTTTGTTTTTGCTGTTTGACGTGCAACAGCCATTCACGCAGAATGATCGGATTGACTCCAAATCGAACGGAGTCGGTGGTCATCATTTTGGTGGCGAGGGTGCCGGTTGATGTCGCAGCATGTAAAACGCGCCTGAAGAGTTATATGTTGTTTATTCGTCACGTAACTAGATACAACTTAAATATTAAATCTACAGAAATCTTTGAACAGAATATCATGTGCTCTTTTTTGTTACATAAATTAACAGCCAAAGACTGTCAACCATTAAGGAGGCAGCAGTCGGACTTTTTGAATGTTCTAAAAACAAAAACTTGACGGCAGCTAATGACATTCTTTTTCAGGTAAAATCGGCGATGAAAGCTTGCGTCGAAAATATGTAATAAGTAAAAAGTAATGTAAGGTTTTACAAGAATCACAAATATATAGCGTTGACGCTGATGCCGATGAAGGTACATAATCTCGATGTAGACTAGATTTATTTCCAAAAGGTAAGTACTGAATTACAAGTTAAGTTTGTTTAAAAAGATTTTGGTAGAAATAGTTCTTTGCGAGAACAAAGAAACAATTACAACTATTACAATTTGGAATTGACGTATCAGCCCTCATACGTCCCACTGCTGGGGACAGGCCTCCTCTCATAGACGAGAAGGAATGGTTAGTAGTTCCCACACGGCCCCACTGCAGTGTTCGGGCGAACAGGTTCGGGATTTCACTCACGGTGTTCTTCCACATAAGTATCATAAACTCAAATAACGGTGAATATCAAATGTGATATAAGCAACGGTAGCCCAGGTGTTTGAGCATGCAGCTGTCAAGCGGCGCTCGTGGTAAGAAATGTTCGAATCCCGCCTCGTGCCAATTGGAGTTTTACGAACTTATATACGAATACTAGACTAAAAGAACTAATAATAACACATCCAATTAGCTTATGTAAGAAGAAAGAAAATTGTTAAGTTACTCAATTCCAGTTTGGTGAAATGAATGCAATAGGGTCCTTAGGAGGTGTTCAATAGCAGATTTGCTTGTTAATAACGTTAAGGATATACTTTCTTCAAAATAAAAATACATTTGCTATAGTAAACTGATACCATTGGTAGTAGCTACGAACTAAGAATAAAGAAACTATTTGAACAGGAACTTTAAATGTTAATTTATTCTTTCAGGAACTCTGTAAATATAAATGATTAAGATTGACCAGGTGCTAAGTGCCATAATACAAATGCGGCCTCCGCTCAAAAACTCGTCTTTCCCCGCTGTTAAGAGTACATGATCACTAATTGTAGAAGATTTTTTTCATGAGCTGACATCATTACTAAGGTAAGGTAGTCTATTTGCAAGTAACGAAATTAGGCTCAGATAATTTTAGAAGAATTGATCACAAATATATTAGGTAGGTATATGTTACGGGCAACTTCATTACTGTATAATTATTACCAGTCTGTATAGGTACGTTACGACCGTATAAAATGGGCAGGGCTAGTAAAACAGTATGTATGTGTGTGTGGGACAAATCTTGCATCTGAATTCTAGAGCTAGAGTTATCTTCAATAGATTCAGCTGAAATTTGGCAAACTCAAGGAAGCATGAAGACAGAAGTTGGCTATCATCATCATGTCAGCCGAAAGACGTCCACTGCTGGACATAGGCCTCCCCCAAAGACTTCCACAATGACCGGTCCTGCGCCACCCGCATCCAGCGGACACCGGCAACCTTTACCAGGTCATCGGTCCACCGTGTGGGGGGCCTGCCCACGCTACGCCTTCCGGTACGTGGTCGCCACTCAAGAACCTTTCCGCCCCAACGGCCATCGGTTCTACGTGCTATGTGCCCCACCCACTGTCACTTAAGTTTAGCGATTCGGAGGGCTATATCGGTCACTTTGGTTCTGCTGCGGATGGCCTCATTCCTGATGCGATCACGCAGAGAAACTCCTAACATAGCCCTCTCCTTTGCTCTTTGGGTGACTTTGAGCCTTCTTATGAGGCCCATAGTAAGCGACCACGTTTCAGTGCCATATGTCATCACTGGCAACACACACTGATCAAAGACTTTTGTCTTGAGACACTGCGGAATATTGGACGAAAAGATGTGCCGTAGCTTCCCGAACGCTGCCCAGCCGAGTCGGATTCGACGATTAACCTCTTTCTCGAAGTTGGACTTACCTAACTGTAGACGATTACAAGTTGGCTATATTGACATCTAAAATTCAGAAGATAAACCCTTCGTGTTTGAACTCTCCACCAGTGATAGGGTTCACTTTTTGACACCAAGAAACAAATGCATACACCCCTCACGATCAACAAAGCGCATCCTCGGGCCTGCCTGATGGTAAGCAGACTGAAGGACGCTTGCGACTTCAAAGTTTACGTTGCTTTCCCTTTATAGATTTTAGGATTCGTTGTGTTGACTGCTGGGTTTTGACATAGGACTCTTACTCTCAGCACATCGCGTCCTCGAGAGCTCTGGCCGCCTTGCTTACCAACAGGAACACAACACCACATACCCATTTACAGAGCAATAAGTGTGTAAGAGTAGTAGGCTAATATATGAAGATGTACTCGTAGCACAGGCGATGAACTATCACAGTTCTCTACTATATCTACTGTTTTCATATAGTTCGATAATTATTATAGGGAATAAATACATAAGGAATCTAAGGAACTCTCAGATATTATAGGCAAGTCGATGGCAATTTCGGTGTTTTCTGCAGTCAATAAATACTCAGCTCTCGGAGAGCCTTGGCGTAAAACTAAATTGAAGGCGTTTTTTTAGGGTTCCGTAGTCAACTTATAATTTCGCCATGTCCGTCTGTCTGTCTGTCTGTCCGTCTGTCTGTCCGAGGCTTTGCTCTGTGATTGTTAGTGCTAGGATGCTGCAATTTGGCACAGATATATAAATCAATAAAACTGACAAAGTGGTAACATTAAATCTAAAATAAAATGTTTTAAGGGTATATATAACTCACCTACACATGCAGTAGAGAAGATTTTTTTGCTTCAATCCTATGGTGTGGTTTGTTGTTGGTTAATTTTATATGAACTGTTAAGTTATTTTTGACCCCCCGATAGCCAGTTACCAAACCGCTTTGAGCTGAAAGCGATACCCATAAAAGAGGTAAGTGTCTCGAAAGCACGTTTGGGTAATCTGCTTTTAGAAGCTACCAACAACACGAAGATAAATATTATGATATTTGTTTGAACAAAGTTGTTATCATCATCACCCTATTATGTCCCACTGTTGGACAAATGGGACCGTGGGACGGGCAGCAGCATCCCTGGAGTGCGGTGGAGACACTGCGATCGCCAACCCGCATGCCAAACGTGGTGATTATGGCATTTACCCCCCATGAAATTGGGGAAGGCCTATGTCCAGCAGTGGACGTCCTTGGGCTGATATGGTGGTGGGGATGGTGGTTGGACAAATGCCTGCTTTCACAGTTGAGCAGGAATGAGCAGTAGTCCCTACGCTGACTCGGGTTGCTTGGGATGGGACTTTACATACACCTTTGAATTTCTTCGCTGACTTTTGTAGGTTTCAAAGTACAAATGCCAAAGTAAGTATTGGCACTAAGAATATAAATAAATGATTAAAAAGTAGTATACGTATAGTTAGCGTCATATAGTACATGTCAGCCAAAGTGGCCAAATAGTTCGATACACAATATTTTTTGTATGGTGTTCCGAAGTATTTGGCCCCTTTGGCTGCTACGTATTATATCACGCTGACTGTACCACGCCATGACTGCCCAACAGCATGCCCTGATCATGCAAATAGGAACTTTTACTTGAACATTGCCACACGCAACACATGGAGCTGACCTGGACTACTGTGAGTAGAATATAAGCAATTATATTACTGATTCGGGTGAGATTATCGTGCTTGACGATATGTACTAAGGCCAATTACTTTATTTATTTATTTATTCGGGATGGCGGCTCTGAACAGCAGCTCATAATGGTGAATTCGACACTTTCAATCTATATAATTATTTAAATTGGCCAGTGAAATGACATGCGGTAGAGTCGCAAGGCCGGTTATGCGACCCCAGAGGCGGCTTGCGACCACCTGGAAGACGTGGTTTTATCAAAGATATTAATATTTTTACAGGCCCCCATAGAAACAGTGACTTGGTTATTTTTTATATAGAGTAGCTGTCGTCGGAATCTTTTCCGTCCCGTAAATTCCGTCACGGATTTCCACTCCGTCATAATATATGAAAGTTTAACTAATATCCCAACCGTATCCTAAGCGTGTTTATGAACCGCTGGGACAGCCCTATGCTAGCCCGGTGGACGGCAATGCACGTAGTTAAAAATAAAATTATATAAATTTGTAATGTTATAAATAATTTCAATTTCAATTAAATTCTATTTCGTTTAGCTTAGGCACTAACATTAGATTATAGGCGCAGTAATGTTAACTAACAATATGTATGGACTCATGTCTGAAATAAAATCTTATTATTATTATTATTCACTTTATTTATTTCTCGTCTTAGGTTGGTTTTTACAATATTTCTATAAAAGTAAAATATATAACTATAAATACTAAACATAAAATCATTATAAAAACCTAACCTAGGGTGCCGCCGGCAGCGAGGCAGGGCCTAAGCTACCGGTGGTTAGGGCGACAGAGAGAGGAACCTCCGGACTATCCGCGCCGTGTCCAGGAGTACCGCCTTCTGTATCTGACCCTTGACCCAGCCATCTAGCGAGAGTCTCTTGAGGTGTTGGTCGAGACTCTTCGCTATTATTATTATTATTATTATTATTATTAATATTTTTGTTACTCAATCAAACAAAAACGGCTAAACGAATTTGCACCCAGATAGGGCTGTAACCTGAGATAAATACCGATACTGGTTAGTTGATGAGCCGGACAGAAACTAGTCTTTAAATAATAAATAATTTTATATACCATTAGGCTTCTTTCTGCTGCTGCTGCTTGGACAAACGTCCAGGGCTCGAAAACCGGCATTTTTTTTAATTCGGGGTCATATGTTCGTGTTTTTGTCGTAAGTTTCGTGTTTTAGGAAAAATTCTGGAATTATGTACAATCAAATAAATAAATATACAAATGTCAATCATTTAATGGCATAAAATTGGGAACATGTTGGTTTACTTTTTTTTATTAAAAATGGGATTGCTCTTGGCCAGCATCTAGCCAGGGGGCAAATATGAGGCCGACGATGAAGCGAGCTCACCCAGAAGATGCCTATTCACTCGTGCCTTAAAAAGGTCCTGGTTATATGAACTCGGAAATACAGACGCCGGCAGAGAATTCCAAACCTTAGAAGTGCGCATGCGCTTTACGACAGATAAATACATAATTATTTCGTTTTATTTGTTGTAACGTGTAATTTTGTGATATATGTAGTTGCAATAGCTTTTCTCAATATTATCGTGATACTAAAAATATTCACGCATGTGCCTAAGGTAAGCAATTTTAAAATACTTCTAGTATATTGTAATCTCTATTTGCTAGTAAGCTTCGTGCAGTTTAACACCAGACCTAGCCATTAGTTTAGCTGTGTTTAACCGACTAAAATTTCATTTCGTCTTTGTCTTTAAATCATTTTATTTTATTTATTATAAATTATGTACAAGCTCCCCCTTGACTTGGCCCAGCAGTAGGGCTGCCTGACTGACAACCTTAGAAAAAAAGTGAATATGTTCAGCGATGATTCTTTGCTATATTGTTCGGTTTATAACCGACTTCAAAAAAGAAGGAAGCCCTATGTTTCACTCACTGTATGTATTTTTAACCACGACGGAACGGCTAAGATATATATGCGTTCAGGGTCAGAGGTTGTATGTTTGTTTGTTTGTGCAATATCTCCAAAACGGCTTGACCGCTTTGGATACAGTTTTATGCAATGAATTACTGGTTCATTCGGGACGAACTTCAAATAAATAAATGTTACAACGATAACAAATAAATGTTACAAAGATAACTCACCAGGGGCTCTGAAGTTAAATTTTCGCTTGAAAGTTCGTTTGAGCGCATTTTCTCTGGAACTGCCTGACCAGTGTGGACAATTTTGATAGGGCTTAGTGAAGATTACAAGATCTGATGATAGAGCACAAAAACATAGTTGAGAATGTACAGATGTAAGGTATATTTTTGGCTGCTTTTGGGCCCTTTTGTTTTTGTGTTGTTGTTGTTTTGTTTTGTTTGTTGTGTGTGTTGTTGTTGTGTTTTGTTTGTTTTTGTTTTGGTTAGGAACCGTTCTTAATGAACTTCTGAGAGTCTGATGATGAAGTAGAACAACTTTACAAAATACCGTTCGAAGAAACATAGCTACTTAACCGCTTTTGGGCTCTTTACATTGTGTTTGCTGAGTAGCTTCTATACAATGGTCTGCTGAAGTTCTGATGATGGATCAGAATAATATTAAAGGGAATCTTGTTAAGGGGTAATTATTTAGTGAACCATGTTTAAACTTTAGGACTAGTACGATTTGTGTATAAAAATTCCCCAATATAAAAAAAAAAAAAAACTGTTTTGTTAGTATTTATTAAGAAGCCTCTTCATATGAACTGCTGAAGGCCTAAAGAGCAGAACAGCATCATAGGGATTTTTGTGAAGGTAGTGTTGGGATTCTTTTTTTGCTAGCTTTTACGGAAACGACTGCCATCTGAATTCCCAACACAAGAGGGAAACTATACGTTATTGGGATTAGGCTTCTAAAGAGAGTCGGCAACTTGACTGTTAGAAGTTCTCAAGCCACCCGAAGGCCTCTAACTTAGCTTAACGACTGCTGTCATTAGATCAATGGCTTAACGTGCCTTCTAAAGCAAGCTTAGTTAAACACTCAAAGCGGTCGTTTATCCAAGAGTTGACCTGTGCCGACGTAACCTCGCATACTGCACGCGGTATGCAGGCGATAAATTTAACACTGTATTTCTGTTAACTTTTCAGACTTAAGTCATTGGAGCGGGCAAAATGAAAGTTGCATCAGTTATTTTGGGTTCATAACTCAAAGTGCCGGCCACCGAATCAAAACACTTCCAAACTGTTGTGTGAACCATTCGAAGCATTTCATACAGTGGAAACGATACGACTGAATAGTATAGGACGATACTGCTACGATGTGCTAAGAATTTATAAAATTTCAGCTGAAGGACTAGTTATGTATGTATGTACGGATTACGGATGTAAAAATTATTTATTGTTAATGAGTGAAACATAACAATAAAACAATAATTACAAGGATAGTTGACATATGTACAAAGGCGAGCATAAGCATAAGCTTAAGCAATTAAGAGTTTTTGAGTTACAATGGCTATGAACTTATTTAAAGAAAAGTTGCTTTAGTTACCCGCCCAAACTTGATTTAATTTTTAGCTTATCAGTCAGTTATCCATGTGACTTATATCCCACTAGATTACGAAGGGATAGGTACATTTAGTTTTGCATTCATAATAAGCACGAAGCGGATATTGGGATTTTATGAGAAGTAAAGAACAGTGGACTGCCATCTCGCTCATATTTGGAGCACCTCAGCTAGGGAAGCAGCTCCACCTAACAGTAGACCGCAGCCATAATGTTATAACTCCTTGTTTTTAACCAACTAAAAAGAGGTTTTAATTTTCGCTGTATGTTTTTTATGTATAATGTTCGCCGGTTTCTTTGCATCTGATGATTAGATCATAGGAAAATCGAGGGCAACTCTCAAACTTTATAGGCATTTACTATCTGTTTCATATGTTTTACTATCTGTTTCATATGTTAATGGGCATTTACTATCTGTTTTATTTGTTTTCTAAAGCTATTCAAGTATTTGCATCTGGTAATCGCCATCTGATGTTCATGAACTGGTGAAGATACAACTCCTTTACAGTTAGGAGTTGGAGGATAATTCTCGAGTTAAATATTAACGGTATTACGTATAAATCGATACCTTTATTCTTTCAGGTTATTCAGGAGAGCTGATCATTATGATCATCATCATCCTAGCGTTATCCCAGTACAGTTGCATCCTGAACGATGCCCGCTGTCCGCCACCTAATCCCAAGAATTAGTCTAGGCACTAGGTTTTACGAAAGTGACTGCCATCGGACCTTTCAACCCAAGGGGGAGACTAGACCTTATTGGGATGAGGCTTGTCAAGTGAGTTGGCAACTTGACTGTTGGAAGTTGGCATCTAACTTGGTTTACAAAGAAGGGAGCGCTCAGTTAGTAACCACTCAAAGCGGGCACCTATCCAAGAACTGACCCCAGCCAACCTTAACCTCCGGCATACCGCACGCGGTACGCGGCCGCTGCTGCGGGCGACGAGCGCTCCTCATGTCATTCAGGTGAGCTGATGATGGACGGTAAAACTCCTTAACGGTTAGGAGTAAGAGGATGATTCTTTAAATATCATAATTATGCACATAATAATAGGCCATTAGCCGTATTCGTTCAAGTCAGTCAGGTTAGCTGATGATGGAAGGTAACTCTAAAACAGGAGTTAGATGATGCGTTAAGTACGATTTTTGACACTACATGCAAAAAAAAAAACAAATTAAAACTCCCTACCTATAAATAAGTTAGAATTCGGTGCCTAGGCTTGCGTGTAGATGTATTTTGTTTTTTACCGACTTCAATAGAAGGAAGGAGGAGGTACTCATTTCGTATGCATGTTTACTTGTTTTTTATGTATGTATGTATGTTCCCCGATTACTCTTGACCACGTTGGCCGATTTTGATAATTCTTTTTTTCTTTCATAACAGGTACCCTGGCATTGAACCTCAGATCATAGAAAGAAATAGATGTGAAATGGGGGCGAGGCGCATGTCGCCGTGACATGGTCAAGAAGAAGTTTAAGTGATAAAATATGAAAAAGCGTGATATTTTCTGCGAGCTGTACATTGAAAGATTTGTCCAATAATCACCCCGTACCACGCTAAACCACGGCGCAATGTATCATGCCGCTGTAGCTTTGGTCGCTGCGTAAATTATTTAGTGGTGCGCAGTCGCCGGCCCACTGTTAGGCTCCGCCCGACTAGAGTGGTGCCGGTCAAAATTGCAATTTATGCGTCATCGATAAAATAGGAATAGAATGTCGAACTAGTCATTTAATATCAACGGTAAATTCACAAATCAATATTTAATAAACATAACTTTGTTCCAAAAGACTGCAGACCAACTTCCAAATTGATCTTATTACCCAACTTTGATAGAAGAAAGAAGGTTCTCACTGTTCTCAGTTCGTATTAATGTTTTTTTTTATGTATGTACCGCTATAATGCTTTACTATTTAATACAACTTTGGTGATTATATGAACACCATCTAAACTTGTTTTAATGATTTTTTTAATGTATGTACCGCTATAATGCTTTACTATGTTATACAACTTTGGTGATTATATGAACACCATAAAATTTAAATAGTCATCAAAATTTAGAGATCGATGTCGATAAAACATCATTTAACGTTTGTCTCCCTCTAGTGTTCATTGCCTTTTTTGAGGGGTGCGTAAAGCCAAGCGCAGCGCTTGTTTGCATGGTGTCGTAAACTCGGCGGCACCGCCCGAGGTTTTGTTTTGACACTGAAACTGGGGACATTGGTTTTCGTTGAAAGGAAGCAGTAGGGCACTTCTCTCTTTTTTATGTTCTGAGCATTGAACCCATATAAATTTGGTGAAGGTCTAATGATGGGATCTAGGAGGAATCGTGGGAAATCCTCGAATTTGATAGGCACGCATATGCCGATTTCGGTATTTTCTGTAGGTAACCAAGCATGTGATTATTACCAAACTTGTGATTATTTTGGAGTCACAAGTATCCATCCCTCCATAGGTTTCGGCGATCACGTCTTTTTTTTTCAAGATTCAAAGAGTTTATTTGTCCATCATAGGTAATAACAAGGTGTTAACAATTTTTCGTATCACTATGTGGTGCCTGTCGGCATACAAATATAATTGTCAAAATCATACACGTCTTGGAGTTTGATTTTATGGATCAATGTCTGTCGCACTAATGCGAGACGGATAGACTTCAAAGTATGCCAACCCAACGCCAACAGAGATGTACGTCAGTTTGTTTTAGGTCTACCGATTAATTCCGTTTAGGCCGCCAGGGACCTGCCGCGTTCCACGTCTGAACTGAACGATAGAGTTCCGTTGTCCCGTCCTTCTTCCGTTAAAATCAAGACTCTTCAAGATGGCACCTTATTTCTAGAACCTACTGTTTGCCATCGTATTGTAGCTTTGTCCTATCAATAATTGGTCCTGCCATTAGTTAATAATCGACTAGTAATGTATTAATGATACTTTTAACATATTCTTAGTACAAATAAAGATTATGATTATAACCCGTAACTTTTTTATATCACTGAATTGTTTAATAATGGTACGCATTATAATTTGTTTAATAAAGTTTTCTGGGAGATTATTCTATATTATAAACGTTTTATTGTAGTAAAGGCTTGTTTCTATACTTTTTGTTATGCGGAGTTTATATGGTGGCGATAACGCGATTATCATTCCCTTTGTTATTACAGATAGTAAATAACTGGGTGACCGGTCTTCACTCTGACTGCATTTTCCAGAGATACGACAAAGCTAGATCGATTGTTGGCCCCCGAAAACCCAATTTAATTGAAATCGTTTGAGCAGTTTCCAAAATCCCGATATAAAGAATTGCCCGTTTAAACGTACAAGATACGTTTTGTCTACCACGGAACGTTGTTATATACGGGTATACCTATGTTACTATCCTTGTAACTAGGATACCACCTGGTATTCACGGGCGAGAAAATGCTTTTCTGTTAATACATTACATAATGGTAAAATGTCTACATTTCGCGTATTCCCGTCGAAGAAGTTCCGTGGTGGAACTAATAGAGATTTTTTCCCAATAGTTCTGTAAACGGTAGAAAGGGGTAGTTAGGTATTCTGTACGACGACGAGCGAAGCGGAGTGTTAGTAGAACTGCGAACCTACAACGCGTGAGCCGAGCAGTTCATTCCCAGTAGTCCCGTGGAAGTAGTTCCGTGGTGGAACTAGTGAGACTTTTTTCCCAATAGTTCCGTCAACGGTACAGAGTGGTAGTTAGGTACGACGACGAGCGAAGCGAGGAGGAGTGTTAGTAGAACTGTGACCCTACAACGCGCGAGCCGAGCGAGCGAAGCGAGCGTGCCGCGGCAGCGGCCGGCGAAGCGCCACAACTGAACATTGGGAACGGAACTATTGGGAAAAAAAGTCTCACTAGTTCCGCCACGGAAATACTTCCACGGGACTACTGGGAATAAACGAGCCGAGCGAGCGAAGCGACCGTGCCGCTGTAGCGGCCCGCGAAGCGCCACAACCGAACATTGGAATGGAACTAGCGGGAAAAAGTCTCACTAGTTCCGCCACGTAACTACTTCGATTGGACTAATGAGAATAAATGCGTATAACAACCTCTGTGGCACGGGCAAAATAATAAGTGGAAATCACCTTTGTGAAATAGAATCATGAAATTCCAAACTCCATCATCCCTACCGCACTTACTTTAACTCGAGCGACAGGGATGATCCATCAAATTGCAATTTTTGCGATAAAACCGCTGACATGTGATTTCCCTGGATTATATTTAGCTTCCTCATGCTTGCCGATGTTAGACCAACATATAAACCCCGCATTATAGGTTTAGGAAACTACTAGGTCTAAATAAAAATATTGAACCCTTTGAACGCCAAGAGCAACTAAAGAACGAAGATGTTGCATGTTGCCGTGCCTTCGGCTACGCTACCAGTCGCCGTCCTTTACACTAGGGTTCAAATTAAATCTTATGGACAGTTAGTGGGCGTTTAACGCATTCACTGCCAGCAACTACTTTCATCTAGTGCTCTGAACGCGTCTGTGAGTTCATATAATTTAGCTTGATTCGCCCAGTGCCTTCAACGCATATGCAAGTTGTATTCATTTTGCAATGTTACACATGTCTTATCTTATCCTGAACTCATATGTGTGTTTGAGGCACTGGGTATATATTTGATTAAACTCTCATGTGCATTTGAAGAACATAGAAAAGTGCGTATATGCCGCACTAAATGTAAAAATATAACCAGAGGTCCAGAAAAAAGAACTGTCAGCGAATGCGTTACGTGACACTGCCGTTCATGAAGAATGGTATTCAAAGGGTTACTACAGTACATCCTTAAACCACCACAGTAGATTCCGTAAGTAGTGTCTCACACGCCAAACACTTTATAGCAAAAGACAGAAAATGAACCTTACTTGAGAGTATGTAGGTTGCCTTTACAATATTTAACATCGAATGATATGAGGTCATGGCGTGTGGGTCGCTTTTACCGACTTGAAATTCAATGGTGGCGAAAAGGTTAAGTTTACCGTTCAAAAGCGCAAAAATTATCAAACCCGCGAAGGAGAGCCCAATGTGCATAGACTAGGACATCTAACGGCAAAATGGAGTAGAAAGTGCGCTGTACAGACAATTTTTTGAACAATAATTCTTCTCAATTTAATCTGTAACTGAATGTAAGAAAACTCAATTGTTCAAGGCCAACTATTGCTCAAAATGTTGCCAGTGTAAACGCACCTTAAGCGCTCTCTTTGCCTTGACACTCCAAACCATTGATAGGTACTGGATTTAATTACTAATACTGGAATTTAATTTAATTACTAATACTGGAACTTAATATTTTGACGCTATTTTATGTAAAATAGGATAGGCAAGTTTTTTTTTTTTAATATTTACCTTTTATAAAATTTAAGCGTCTAAAACGATTATGTGGAGTCGGCATTATTACTAAAATATAATACGATTACTCCAAGTGGCAAATAGCCGAACTATTTAGCTACTTGCTTCCTAGAGTGTCTAATAACTTATTCTACTACACACAAGATGTCACTTTAACAATAATTTGACTTTTTTTTTAAAGTCTTATAATTATAGTTATTACGCTTCGGTAATTATTAGATACAATCAACGCATTTTAGGTATATTTTATGTTGGGAACATAAATTACATTGCGGCTTAATGCAAACTACGAGGCACTCGACAGCTGCAGATGAAATCATCACATCAGCCAAAAGACGTCCACTGCTGGACCAGACCTTCTCCCAAGTATCTCATGGCCGCCCACTGCCACTTGAGTCCTGCATCACTCTGAACTATGTCAACGGCCCATAGCTCTCCTACGGATCTTCAATTTCTGATTCGATCTCGTAGGGAAACTCCTTGTTCCATTGCTCCCTGACTGACATTGAGCTTTCTCATTCGGCCCACTGTTAAATACATTATATGTTTTATTAGTCATTATTCGCACTTATGCGGTACTGTGTTTCTCCTCCTCACCACAAATTTTGTACCGTTTAAAAAATCTTCGGGTTAAAGTCGTATCGAGTCGATTAATTCAGGCAATAAACCATCTATGTGCACTAACTTCCGTTTAACCGTTTCTGTTTGATTAAATTTTAAATTCCCAAGAATCTAAACATACAAACTTTCACATTTATACTATGAGTAGGTATGATTACTTTATCCTCCCGAGCACGCCTGTATACGGGAATGCGTTTTAGAGATATAATGAAATAGATTGAGAAAATATATAATTTAATCTTACTTTCACAATTGAATTAATTCGACTAGGACGTTTTAACAACAAAAATATTCCACGTCCGTGGCAAACAAGCATACGGCCGCCTGATGGTAAGCAGACACCGCAGCCTATGGACACCTGCAACTCCATGGGGTTGTCGACCCTTTGGGAAAACCTCGGCAGGGAGCTCATTCCACAACCGGAGAGGAAATTCCTCCCTTCCTATTGCTTTTATTTAATTATTTCACATCGTAGGACAAACCGGACAAAAACATCCGTTTTGTCCTACGAAAATTGACATATAATATCGTAGGACAAAACGGATTTTTTTGTCCGGTTTGTCCTACGATGTGAACAAAATCGTAGGACAAATCGGACTACATCGTGTTGGCTAAGCTAATTAATATGTCTGTGTGTTCTGGCAAGTTTCCCGACGGTCTTAAGCAGGCTTTAATCCGTCCAATGTATAAAAGAGGGTCTCGAAAAGCTTTTTCTAACTATAGACCAATAGCCATTCTCTCTAGTGTGGACAAAGTCATAGAGAAATGTATTGTACAGCAACTTAGTAGTTACCTTAGTAAAAATATGATAATAAATAGGTGCCAGCACGGGTTCCAGAAAGGCAGGAGCACTGATACGCTCTTAGCGAGTTTCACGGATGAAGTCAACACCTACTTGTCTAATAAAAAAGTAGTTCTAGCAGTGTTTTTCGACTTCAGTAAAGCGTTTGACACCTTGGAGACCAGCACGCTATTAAAGGCCATGAGTGAATGCGGGGTGGGGAAGCCGCTGAATCGATGGTTCCGCGACTACCTCACTGGGCGCTCGTACCGTGTGCGGGTGGGCTCGGCGCTAAGCGACGAGCGACAGGTGTCGTGTGGCGTGCCGCAGGTCTCTTGTACTGGACCCGTGAGCTATTTGATGCACGTCAACAGCCTGTGCGGCGTGCTGCGGCACTGCTCGGCGCACATGTTCGCCGACGACTTGTGCATATTGTGCGCCGGCAGTGCGAGTGAGTTATCCGACACCTGCCGCTTGGTGCAGCATGATGTAGATGCTGTAGCCCGCTGGTCGCACGATAATGGTATTGTGCTTAATGCTGATAAAACTAAGCTGTTATTAATTCGATCACCCTACTTAAAAGTTGCTAGCCCACCAACTCCCATTGTAACCCATGATTTTTCTTGTATGCATAATAATATGTTGGACTGCCGCTGCAACCCCATCTCGCGCGTTGACTGCGTAACGTATTTAGGCGTCAAAGTAGATGAACACTTTTCTTGGACGCATCATGTAGATTTTATCTATAGCAAACTCAAAGTATTATTAGGAAATTTTTATTACTTATTTAAAGTACCTCTACATATCCTCAAGTATTTATATGTATCCCTAGTTGAATCAATAATTGGTTATGCTCTTGACTGCTACGGATTAACGACTAAAACTAACATAAACAAATTAGAATGTACTCGTATGCAAGTTAGATTCCTAAAACTGTTAGTTAATAATAAAACTAAAGATAAGAATAAAAGAGATTTTAGAAATTTGTTCAAAATTTGTAATATTCTACCGGTGAGCCTTAAGCATAAATATTTATTAGTGTTAAATAATCATGGCAGTCAGGAGTACACCCAATTACAATTACACCGTAACGATGTTTGTGATACCAGGTCAATGTCAGCGGGCAGGCTCGTTGTGCCGAGGGTCACTAATTACTACGGCGATAGGTGTCTCCGGAAACGCCTACCCTATATACTCAACAGCCTGCCCTCTGACATCAGGCAGGAAACCAATAAAGCTAATCTTAGTAAGAAGCTGCATAATTACCTTGTTAAGTGCATAAATTAATTTATTGTAAGAGACTGCTCGATCCCACAGTCAAACCGTGCAAACGGTTTTGTGGGACTCTGTAATTGCATATGCGGTATAATTATTGTTAATAAATAAATAATGAAGAAGTCATTGAAGACGAAATACAAACGGGCGATGAAAACGTTTTAAATCCGGCCATTAATAATGAGTAAAACTGATGAATTAAACGTAGAATTGAAAAAAGTTACCATTATGCAGAGTACAACGCGACACCAATAAAACGACTTAGACGTTTCTGAAAAGTCGAGATTGAAATTTGTTCGAGAATAGTGGTGATCGCGGTAAAAATCTATCATTAGCTTATAAATATCTGAGTGTTATTCCACCGACAAGTGTAGAACCACAAAGACTTTTTTCATCGGCCAGTGCCCGGTTATATTGTCAATCGATTTCCAACATCTGTAAGTGACCGTACTATAGATACACTACAATGTTTTTGTATAAATCACATTCTAAATATTCTAATTCATTTTGTTTTTATGTCTGAACTACAGTTTTCCGCTTTTAAGCCAATGATTAGATTAGGTATTGGGTTAGTCCTTTATGTTGAATTATTTGTAAGGTGATTCGATTTTTGTTAATATAGAACGATATTTGTTTTATGTAGATTACTATATTGCTGTTGCTGCAAATGTTACAATTATCTTAAGTTAATCACATTTAAAATTGAAGTTATCATTAGCGTTTCGTCAAGTTAATTCGACATACTTACATAACTAGTCTGATTTAGATATTAAAACTTGTATAACTTTGCAAAAGTTGATTATTATTTATTTAAATTATAATTTCAAGATAATAATAATAATAATAATATTGGGGGACAATCTTACACAAATCGACCTAGTCCCAAACTAAGCAAAGCTTGTACTATGGGTACTAGACGACGATATACATACTTATATAGATAAATACATACTTAAATACATAGAAAACATCCAAGACCCAAGAACAAATATCCGTGAAAAATGCACAAATAAATGCCCTGGCCGGGATTCGAACCCGGGACCTCTAGCTTCGGAGGCAGAGTCACTACCAACTAGGCTAAACAGGTCGTCAAAAGATGATGCGTGCAAATAATAAGAGTGTTTAGAATATGGTGTTTTTAAATAAGTATTAATTACTACACATGTTATGTTAAGGAAGACTGATTAAAGTGTTTTATTACTAAAACTATTTTTTATTTTTTCCCCTAGGTATAACATTTGCCAAATTATTCCAACGATTTCTTTTTCAATATTATGAGAGTTACTTACACGATTGTATTACTACAATACCGGGATCCGCGGTATTGTAGTCGTAATAAATCCCGGTATTGGAAACCCCGCACGATTGTCAGTTAAATTATGTCTTAAAGAAAAAAAAATATAAATAAATCAGCTAAGCGTAAAGATCCGAGAATACCAGGAATCCCGGTACCGGCCCCAACCCAGAACCGGGAAATGAAAATCTTGGAACCGGTCCCGGTACTGGACGCCCTAATCACACCATCAAACAAGGAAAGGTCGCCTACCTTGGACATACAGATATACTTATATTTATTCGTATACTTATATAATACAGATCAATAAACAAAACAATGATGGTAAAAGTATCCGAAAACGCAAATCTGGACGACGCAGAATATCTTGGCTTCGTATTTCGTAATATCAGAGAGGGGTCTGGGTTTAAGACCGTTGATCAACTATTTAGAATGGCGCGTGATTAGGAGAATTTTAAAAGGCTGACTGCCTACCTTTAGTAATGGAGAGGCACATGAAGAAGTAGGCACTATTTATGCACCGGCGGGGCAATTATGCAACGATTTCGAGCGTGCGTGAGATAATCTAAATGTCAGTCTAATCGCTAGATGTAATAGTACATTACGATACAAGGGTTGTAAAACAAAGAAAGGCCGATATCGCAGTTAAACATCTGCCCGAGCCGCAGGCGAGGGTCATAAATATGCGAGAGAGGGCTTTCTGTTTTACTACCCGTGTTATGTACACAATTTTACGTCACCACTTGGCCAAACAGTGGGGTTTTCCGGACGCGCAGCGTGCGGAAAAACGCGCTTTTTGGCATGGTGTGGTGTAATAGTACATTACGATACAAGTGCAGAGAACAGGAAATTCGCAACGAGTGGTGATAAATTGAAACACGACCGAAGGGAGTGTTTTAAATCGACACGAGTTGCGAACAGGTACGCACGTATATCGTACAACGTTTTACAGTACATATGGCTCTTTAAAGTTTCGACATATGCACGTAATCTGCTGATTACCGCACTCGTGCGGTAATATAGCACCATATGGACTGTAAATATTATTTTTCTACAACTTAAAAAAGTTGCAAACACCCGACATTATCATCAAACCTCAATATCTCAAAAACGGTTGAACAGATTTTCATGCAACATGGCTAAGAACGCTCGGGATAAAATTATCTATTACACAAAAAAACTAAACGCAAATCGGTTCATTCGTTTGGGAGCTACGATACCCTCTCTGCGTCGGGGGTTAAAAATGAGAGACCCTGTACCATCGCCAAAACACTCAACTGATCATTCGTGCGCTTTATGCACTCTGTAGTAAGGGTCACGAATGATTATTTAACTGTGTTGGCGTTTGTACGACTGTACCGTTGATTTACCTATAGTACGGTCAGAAAGTTACTGGTGGTAACACGAAGTAAATCTTAGGTCGCAAACGGAAAATGCTTAAATGAGGTTGTGATTTCATTTAGTTATAAATTAATAAGACCAACGGGGCAGCAGCGTCCCTGGAGTGCGGTGGAGATACTGCGATCGCCAACCCGCATGCCAAGCGTGGCGATTATGGCACCCCCTGTGAATTTGGGGGAGGCCCATGGCCAGCAGTGGACGTCCTTTGGCTGATATGGTGGTGGTAATGAATTATGTACAAATGGCGAACTTAATGCCATAAAGCATTCTCTACCAGTCAACTATTGGGGCAGACAGAAACATTTTTAACATTGTTTCCATTTCTAGTTATAATAAAACTGTACA
The DNA here is from genome assembly GCA_905163555.1 of Notocelia uddmanniana. Lineage (NCBI taxonomy): Eukaryota > Metazoa > Arthropoda > Insecta > Lepidoptera > Tortricidae > Notocelia > Notocelia uddmanniana. The sequence continues at coordinate 30,035,509 of LR991056.1, read as the reverse complement.
GTCAAATAAAAAATAATAATAAACTAAAAATTAGTCAAACAATCCGCCCCGTGCCATTCCAAGGGCAAAGGTGCCCATTACGCTCGCCGCGTTCGTAATGTGCCCATTACGCCCTTTGCCCCTGGAATGGCACGGGGCGGGTTGTTTGCCTATCATCATCATCATGCCAGCCGAAAGACGTCCACTGCTGGACATAGGCCTCCCCTAAAGACTTCCACAATGACCGGTCCTGCGCCACCCGCATCCAGCGGACACACGCGACCTTCACCAGGTCATCGGTCCACCGTGTGGGGGGCCTGCCCACGCTACGCCTTCCGGTACGTGGTCGCCACTCGAGAACCTCTCCGCCCCAACGGCCATCGGTTCTACGTGCTAAGTGCCCCGCCCACTGCCACTTAAGTTTAGCGATTCGGGGGGCTATATCGGTCACTTAAAAAAAATTAATATAAGAATAAATTAATGAAATATGTACAAATGGCGAACTTAATGCCATAAGGCATTTTCTACCAGTCAACTATTGGGCTAAACAGAAACATTTTTAACATTATTTCCATTTTTAGTTATTGCTATTGGCGATCATGATAAGAATTGTTATAGTATAGAATTTATAATGTAATTTTTCTAAAATAAATAAATCTACTCTATATCTCTCTCTGTCGCTCTTATTCAGTGTACGAACATTTTAGTGAAGCTGAGAATCGACGCCCGTCCAACAAAACCTTTCGCCACTTAATCCTATTCGCGTTCTCATACAGATACTGTATCATATGAAGGTACAAGTACAAAGGCAAACTCATCGGCACTTTCCACCACGATAGTTCGTCCGATTACAGGATTACAGCTGTAAGTACCGACACGGATTTCTATTGTAGCGCCCGTATTACATAAGCGAGTTTGCATTGCAGATTGCTTTCAGCGCAATGCAAATACTAATAGATGCGGCTTGTAGGTTCGGGAGCGGGCGATCGCCGAAACCACAGATACTGAAACCGAATTCTCGGCGAATGATGGTTGGTATCAATTCTCTTTCTATCTTTAATAGTGTGTGTGTACAGGTCGTGGGTTAGCATCTGTAGTAGTATTTGTATATTTACAGGGACACACGTACACGTTGACGTATACAGACACACGTCGACGTGTGTGTGAGAGTGGCTACAGAGGTCACAACTACAAAGGCAAAACGGTCTCGAAAGTAATTTACCTGTAATTTTAGTGAAAGTGTATTTTGTGTGCGATTTTAAATTCACTTTTGATTGTAAAACGTAGGTTGATACGAAATCGTTTATAAGCTACGGTGTCTGCTTACCATCGGTGTATGGCCGTAAGCTTGTTTGTTACCGTCGATTTATATAAATATCATTTCTGCACATAATATTATATATATATTTTTTGCTATTAGTTTTAGGTTATCTTCTTGTTTACTTCTCCTATGGAGAGGAGTATGTTCGGGGTACGAAAATCTGAAAACTAAGATCATCCAGCATTAGAAAGAGAACAAAAGTCTATGACAATATCCAAAAAGTAAGAAGATCAAAGTGGCGTTGGGCAGGATATAATGATAAGAGGAAGAGAAAAATGGTGCAAGATAAAAACAAAGCGGTATCCAAGAGGTGGACACAGAAAGAGAGGCAGACCCCAGAAGAGATGGGATGATGATACATGCCAGGTAGCAGAAAAGACCTGGTACAGAATCGCACGCGGACATGAGTGGAAAAGGCTGGAGGAGGCCTTTGCCGAGGGGCAATCAGACCTGCAGAAAAAAATCAGGACACAAATAATGGACCACAAACAAAAAGTCTGAACATAAGGCTAAATAATAAATATACATATGTGGTGCACTCCTTGCATTTAATTATTTTTTTTACAAAATGTAACGTTTGATATTTATATACTACACAACAGAAAATAAGATCTTATTTTCGTGAATATTGTATTAGTTAAGTACTCAATTATTTCACTATTTTATATAGTTTATTCCTATTAATTATCTATTTTATTTTGAATATAGTTAACTTTTGTGGAAATATGACTGTAACTCCTATTTCGATAAAACAAACCTGACTTGCGCATATAAATTATATGGTAGCTGAACTAATCGCATTATATTAGACATGAAGTCTGGCAAACATTACATTGGCCAAAACAAGCTATATCCAACTTTGTAAGTCACTTTTCATCAGCAAAAAAAATCAGTAAATATTTTCGGGTCTTTCGCCGAAACCGAATCTCGGCTCTCTAAAGTAGTGGCGTCCATTTCATTGTACACTCAGAGACAAAAATAGGGCTAGCGAGGCAAATTGAATTTTTATAGATACGTCAGGTATTATGCTTTTAAAGCTCTGTTCTATTTATTAAGCGTGGCACTTGTATTGTCCGCAATCTAGACTTAAATAAATTGTAAGCGATACAATGCAATAAAGGATTTTACAGTACATATGGTGCTACTTTACCGCACGAGTGCGGTAATCAGCAAATTACGTGCATATGTCGAAACGTTGTACGATACACGTGCGAATAGGTAATTCGCAACTCGTGTCGATTTAAAACACTCCCTTCGGTCGTGTTTTAATTTATCACCACTCTTTGCGAATTTCTTGTTCTCTGCACTTGTATCGTAATGTACTAATATGTATACTTTTAATTGTCAGGATTTTATTTCAATAATCATTTTGTGGTCTTTATTTTGCCATTAGTCATTTTATGATACATACTAGATGAAAGCCCGGCTTTGCTCGGGTGAAATAAATAAGAAAGAAACAAAGAAAACATTTATTCGTGACAGTTATGCAAACGACAAAAGAAATAGTGTACAAAAATGTATAAAGGAAAAACATTACAACAACGGATTATGATGAAACTTCGTATAGAAATATAGTCTGTAGTCTGGATTGGGAATAAAAGAATGGAATGGAATTATATGGAATTGGGAGTATAAGATTACGCATACGACGTCACGGGCAAAGGCTAGTATCTTTGCAAGTTAATCCTAAGCATTTTTATAAGGGTAGTATTTAAAGGCACATAAAAAATTTGACACCGTAATCAGTACTGATTTGTATAGCTAAAATACTAATCGTTCATTAAAATTCAATTCAGATGTGCATTGTTAAATATTGATGTGCCAGTCAGTATTTTTGGTGCGAAGTCAGAGCTGCTAACGCGAAAAACAAATGAAGTTCGTGTATCTCCCTCTCTATCGCACTTGCAAATTCGAGCGACACAGAGGGAAATACACGATGTTCGTTCGTTTTAGTTTCGCGATAGCAGCTCTCTATTCTCCGCCAAATTCTATTCAGTGGGGCCCTTTACATTCAATATTATTTGTCAATATTATCGCGATTTTCAAAATTGTATGGGGTCTGTTACACGCTTAATATTATCACAATAGTGGTGTGTCAATATTGTCGTGGTTTTCAAAACCGTATGGATTTTTCTTCAATATTCATTAATTAATGGAAGCTATTTTACAACTTTTTCCGTTTTGGCTAAGGTATTTCGCATTCCGATACGCGCACTATCCAAGAATAGGAGCCGTCAGACCAGAGGGCCTACCGCGATCTGAAAACGAAGTATTTCCAGAGGGAAATACTCCGACACACATTCGCGGAGAGCCGCGCTCGAATGTGCAAGTGCGACAGAGAGGCATATATATTTCGTTTTCGGTCCCCGGTAGCACTTCAGTCCCAGCGCAGTGGACCGTCGAAGAAAGTCGAAGAACATTCCATGTGTCGTCTGCACACATATAATTTTTTAACTTCCCATGGACCTATGAACATTAAAATTAGGTGATAATGTTTATTATGACGTATATTTTACCAAAAATATCAATATATTGATAAATCGCATTTGTTTTTTAGTTGTACGGAACCCTCAGTGCGCGAGTCCGACGCCTTAGCCAGTTTTTCTTGAAGTTTATTTCTCATATAGTAAAATACCCTATTCGTTTTAAAGTTGACGCCTGAGGGCCTACCGTGACCCAAAAACGAACTATCTTCCTCTCTGTCGTTCGAAACTACATGTGCGAGAGAGAGGCAGATACTTCGTTTTTGGTTCGCGGTAGCCTCTAACGTCCGTGCGCGGCGACCGGCATGAGCGGGGGGTCTACTCCGAAATTCAAAATCCTAACTTCGTATGGTGCCGTCCCTTTCACTCTCCTGTCATACACTATATGAGTGAAAGGGACGGCACCGTACGAAGTTCGGATTTCAGAGTAGATCCCCAGTGCCACTAAGTTATGAGATAGAGCGAGATAGGGATAGAATTTTGCTAGACGTTTAAAAGCCATAAGTCACCTAGTAGTTTGTCGCAACAAAATAGAGACGCAGCTTTAAGATGGCGGACAGACTCAGCAAACAGTGGTGTCCTTTACACGATTAATATTATCACAATACTGGGGTGTCAATATTATCGCAGTTTTCAAATTTGTATGGATTCTGCTTCAATATTCACGTGATACTTATCGTGATATGAATGTATCACGTGATAATAATAACCATGTAACAGGCCCCATACATTCGCTTTGAAGGCGGTTGTTGTGACAATCAGCCTAGCCAGCACGATAGCTTGCTTATACCGTTACGTTTTATGTGACGTTTTAATACATTTCGGCCATATAACGTGACGGTATAAGTTATCGTGCTAGCCAGGCTGATAGGTGTATAGAACGCTTGAAAACTACAAAAACAAAACGCTGCAGACGCGGCTTGCCGAACCCACACAATGGGCGATGATGGCCCATCACCCAGAACGCAGCCCAGCAACCTGGCCAACACACCGGACGCAAACACAGTTTACAATTTCCGAACGTACCCTACCCGAAGCTGTCAACCAACGAATTTAATATGGCCGACCTGTTGTCATAAAATTAACACTTTTAAATGCAAAATACGCGACAATCCGAATTTTGCGGATACGAGTACATATGTTCAACTCGAAATCGTTATTATTATACGTTCTTCAATTTGAGACAGGTCTCGTTCGGGTCTACCGTACCCCTGCACGGAATTATTAATATAGATAATCAAAGCCGCATACGTTGAAGTTAAAAAGCAATTTCAACTGTAAGATATATGATATCCCGATTATCAGAAGACGATACAATATTATTTTTCTTTCATTAAAACAAATGTCACCGTCGATTTTGTCGCGGTCCTTATTAAATAAATAAATATTGGGGGACAATCACATAATACAAATCGACCTAGTCGCCAACTAAGCGAAATCTTGTACTATGGGTACTAGACGGCAATACACTTACAGTTTAAATACATAGAAAACATCCAAAATAACAAATATGTGTTCATCACGCAAATATATGACTCCCGGTCTTGTCATATATTTGCGTGATGAAAAATGAAGAAACGCGATGAACGCGAAACCCTGCCTACGAAGCCGGAGGTCCCGGGTTCGAATCCCGGTCAGGGCTAATGCATTTATCACGATTATTGTTCCTGATGTTTCTTATCTATATAAGTATGAATTTATCTATATACATATGTGTATAATCGTCTAGTACCCATTACAAGCTTTGCTTAATTTGAGATTAGGTCGATTTGTGTAAGATTGGCAGCAGCATTCCTAGAGTGCGGTGGAGATACTGCGATCGCCAACCCGCATGCGAAGCGTGGCGATTATGGCATTTACCCCCCATGAAATTGGGGGAGGCCTATGTCCAGCAGTGGACGTCCTAGGGCTGATATGGTGGTGGTGGTGGTGTAAGATTCTCCCCCATAAGTATTTTTTTAAATATTTGAAAACAAACTCCACATAAAGGAGAGCTTTATATAACAACGCGACCAAAGTACTAGAAAGTGAAGCGTTTCGGCATACTTTCACATACTACGAGTACATGCATTATATATGTCCTATTACATATCGCCCCATCGCCCCTCCGCAGGTCAAGAAGGCAACATAAAACACACCGTCACTCATAACTGCTTATTACAGCACTTGAATTACAGACGCACTCGAATTACATGTAATAGCGCGTAATATTCGGCACGCGGCGTAATATTCGGCGATATTTTAACGCGGCTATGGACGCTGGAATGGCGATAATCAGGCAGACGGCTACTTGAGGGGGCGTGAGTAAATAACGTCAGAGTAGACAATTGTTATATTCGATGTAAGATACGGTATTTTCATATTACGGCGAAAGTAAAATACAATACAATACTCTTTATTGCACACCTCAATTAAAGGACACAGTACAGTACGTAATAACAATAAGTAGAGTATAACGTACGTATTGTAAGCGTACTCAGACTGATTGTGTCCCTTCGAGCCGTTTGTCCGTTTTTACCCTTAGGGCGATAATCGTAATATTCGGCGATATTTTAACGCGGCTATGGACGCTGGAATGGCGATAATCAGGCAGACGGCTACTTGAGGGGGCGTGAGTAAATAACGTCAGAGTAGACAATTGTTATATTCGATGTAAGATACGGTATTTTCATATTACGGCGAAAGTAAAATACAATACAATACTCTTTATTGCACACCTCAATTAAAGGACACAGTACAGTACGTAATAACAATAAGTAGAGTATAACGTACGTATTGTAAGCGTACTCAGACTGATTGTGTCCCTTCGAGCCGTTTGTCCGTTTTTACCCTTAGGGCGATAATCGTAATATTCGGCGATATTTTAACGCGGCTATGGACGCTGGAATGGCGATAATCAGGCAGACGGCTACTTGAGGGGGCGTGAGTAAATAACGTCAGAGTAGACAATTGTTATATTCGATGTAAGATACGGTATTTTCATATTACGGCGAAAGTACAATACAATACAATACTCTTTATTGCACACCTCAATTAAAGGACACAGTACAGTACGTAATAACAATAAGTAGAGTATAACGTACGTATTGTAAGCGTACTCAGACTGATTGTGTCCCTTCGAGCCGTTTGTCCGTTTTTACCCTTAGGGCGATAATCGTTTATTCATTTATTAATTAATTGCAACCATGTTCAATATATACAATAGATGTTAGTATTACAATTGGTATGTACATGAAAACCCTGTTAGGGTATTGAAAATTGACTTACGTACTAAATTATAATAACACAATTCTAATAACATATACACCATAATATTAATCTTTGCTGATCTTTACCTTTAAACCCACAATATAATCTATGCTAATAAATGTAATTACATTTATTAGCATTTATTAGTATAGGTAGTTAGTAATTACTAACTACCTATACTATTGCAAACTTTAATCCGTTAAAAATTCTTCAACTGTGTAGTATGCTTTTGGTACTAGATTTTTTTAAAGTTTATTTATGAATGACATATTTTTCTTCATTAGTTACGCTTTTTGGTAATTTGTTGTATATGAGGACTGACCTGTAATGTGGACTATTTCGAAACATTTGTAGTTTGGGTTTGGGAGGTTGTACTATCGTATGTTGTCTTCGGGCACTTTTTACATTTTCATACATAGACATATGTTTTTTTACACAGGCCGCGGTTTCTAAAATGTAAATACAAGGCAGCATCAGTATATTTTCTATAACAAAATATGGTTTGCATCTAGTTTGCTGGTGAATATTTACAATAATTCTTAGACACTTTTTTGACTTATAAATAAATTACGCGCCTCAGGACTATGACCCCATAAGACGATGCCATATTTCAGCCAGGAATACGCATAAGCATAATATGCTGACTTGGCACATTCAGAGTGTGTATTCGACTTCAGTAGTTTCAAAGCAAATATAAATTGGGCAAATTTTGAATTATTTTTTGATATATGCTCGTGCCAGTTAAATGAGGTATCTATAGTAACACCCAAGTGAGTGAAATGTTTTACTTCTTCAATTTTTAGAGTATTACTAATTGTTGAAAGATCTATTGGTTGCTGTTGGATATAGGATATAGTTGTTATAAGGATGAAACTGTATAATTTTTGTTTTTGAGTTACTAATCTCCAGATTGTGAAGGGTGAGCCAAGATGTCGTGTTGTACAAAGAGTCTACAATTGTATTCGAACTATTTAAATTTGTACAATCGAAAAAAAAATGATACATCATCAGCGTATAGTATGTTAAAATATTTACTTGATTTTGGTAAATTATTTTTATAAACAATAAAGAGTAAACACCCTATCACACTACCTTGTGGAACAGAGCAATTCGTTACAATCATGTCTGAATCCACGGAATCTAGTTTATTAATTAGATGGTCAAAGTATTGTATTTGTACATATTGTTTTCTGTCACAAAGATATGATTTTAGCCATTCGTAAGCACTACCCCGAATGCCTATTTCATTTGATTTGTTTAAAAGTAAACTTAAACACTGCTAGGGTTGTTGAGCTATTTTTACGGAAGCCATGTTGGCTGTTATCAAGGAGCTTGTTGTCGTTTGATCGTGTCACGTTATTTTATAGAAAAAAACAAGGCACAATTTTCTCAAGTGGAACACTGCGTAGGCATTTTACATCTGAACGTCTGTCCCACATTCTATGCTCTGAGAGTCTCACATATATGAGATACATCTAACTAGTGATGTGCCGTTACCACGCACATTGCGAGGTTCCCGAAAAAGTTGCAGGCCGTTGCTGGGACGTTCCTATGTTCCATGTCAATTTTAATTATTATTGAAACTTTTAATATTTTCGTCACCGACCCTATTAAGAAAAAGTTCGCAATGGGTGAACGCGGCTTTGCGAATAAAATCAAGAAATGATCACCATTATTTTTCTTGTGTCGGCTACACGTCGGCAGTATGGGCAACAGCACAACAAGTAGATATAACGACGCTCTTTCCGCTCGCACCAAGGCCAAGAGCCAGAACGAGCAAAACATAGTAAAATCAAATGTGAGTAAAACACTGTGACAAATGCGGTGGCAGGCCCAGGGCGCGTCCATACGCCGGTTTATAGGTGACATAATAAGGCTTAAGCATATCATAATCACTGTCCTCGTGGCCCCACTTGAGTTTTACAAAGTTACATTCCATATATTGGAAAGAAATGTTTGAAATTAGTAGTTTTGGAGAAATTTCTTTACGAGTACAAGCATGTTAATAATCTCTTTCTTTTAGTGTTATGTATGTACCTTACCGCTCTTTGTACCTTTCCGTAGCAACTCAAGAACATATGCATGTGGGGCCCAGTACTAGTTGAGTCCGAGACAAAATTTAACCCTTTCTGCACGGGGACTTGAACGCCTAGCAGCGCCTCAATACGGGCATGTTTTTGCGAGAGTCGGCGGTTAGACATATTTTCACTTACGTGTATTTTCTGAAATATAACAGCTATGTGCTTGAAATTTTATACACACATTAATAACATTATTGACGTTTGATAACTACTCACTTATTGCACTTATAATCACTAATACTTTATATTTCACGCGTAATATCTCACACTAAAACAAAATAAAAAATTAAGTTACTACAAGCGATTTTAACTACGAGTATTGTTAGTTTAGTAAATATTAGTTTATGATATTTTGAATAGAACAAGGCCTTTAAATGATAATAAATATTAATATTCTTTAAATCACGAAATTTACGACCATAACACTTGCAACTGGCCCCACTACTAAAACTCGATGAAATATAAAACAACACTATTTGCCGCCATATTGAGTTACTTTTTTTGCACTTGTGGAGTACGGGTGTCAACCCCAGTTGACAGAAAAAATGCGGGATTTTTAAATAAGCATTTATTTCAACGCCATCTACCGAAATGTCCTGGCATTTTTTTCTTTGTATTTATACTAATGCTACTACAAAATATTATCGTTATTACTAAGACATAAGGTCTAAGTTAGTTGAAAAAAAATCTCGGACTTCGTCCTTGTTTCGATCAACTATAGTTGACACCCGTACTACAGTGATGTTGCCTAATTGGCAACTCTGGTTGTCACCCGTACAGAAAGGGTTAAATATCACCCGTGGCGTGCCCGCGTGCAGGTCTATAGGCAACATAATGCGGCGTAAGTAAATTATACTCGCTGTGATCAAGGCCCCACTTGAGTTTTACAAATAATGCCGGTGGAGCTGCAAGAAAATCATGATTGTTTAATAAAAAAAATCATATCAAATATTACTTAGACAGTTTTTTTTTAAATCGAATTTGTAGTTTCGTAGAATTTTTCTTCACAAGCCATGTCACGTCACGTTATTAATTACGTATTTTAAATATAAAATTAATTATTAATAAATAATAATCGTTTATTTCACGCATATGGGGCCATATTACAAATACCTTATAAAACTAACATCATCATCATCATCATCATATCAGCCGAGTGACGTCCACTGCTAGACATAGACCTCCCCCAAAGACTAACATAAAAATAAAACTAACATATATACATATATATTATACTACTCCTTAAAATTAAGTTACTTTTATCGCGTTAGGACGATGACGCGGGGCGCTTATTCTGGGTGTCGAATATCTTTAGTGCCATATCTGTACCTTCCCGCTCTTTGTCCCATTCCGTAGCAACTCAAGAGCATGTGACATATGGGGCGCGGGTGCGGTTGAGTCCGTGACAAATGCGGTCGCGTGCCCGTGGCGTGCCCGCGCGCCGGTCTATAGGTGACATAATGTGGCGTAATTATATCTAGCCTGTTGGGGGATTATTCGTGATAAGGGGAAGCGTTTAGTGTCACTTTCTATATAAATAGGAAAGGTTTAGATCGTGACTAGTGTTATTAGTGGCAATTAGGTTGTTGTAGAAATTTGTATTAAAGAAAGATATTTAAGCGTTAATTACGAAGTAGCGGGAAAAAGCTAGTAAATAACACACAAATGTGAACAAAATTTATTAAATATATTACGAACTCAAAACACTCGCTTATATAAGACTCTGATTAGTTTGGGAATGGAATAACTGTCAATTCATATACAGGTTGTAACATAAATACTATGGGAACCGAGAGGTTACCTTACTTGTTTTTTTATGCATGTGTTTATTTGAAGTTGTCTAAATAAAAAGAAATTTTCTGTTTCGCAATTCGATACCGATGGTTACACTACCCATAAAACAAACACTTATCTCAAAGGCATTAAGACAGCGTCCTGCACGGGTAATAAATCGCAAAAGTATTCGTAGATTTTCTATTGTAGCATTGTAATATAGAGATTTAGTAGTACCTGGCACTGTAAATTTATATTGTTTTGAAAAAATGACACCTCACCGAGTTTTTTTACGCCGATTCTTCTGGTGGCAGAGGTTTTTCCAAACCGGTGGTAGTTTACTGACATTCATAAGTGCATGTAATATGCCTAAATTGAAGAATAAATGACTTTTACTTTTTTATAGGTTTTACGTTACACCCTATACACGGTAATTTATATATTATCCCATCAAAAGCTAAATGTGAAAAAAATTACAAGCTTTGCTAATAAAAGCTGTGAGATCTAACTAAAAACCAAACCTTTCAAAGCTCTTTAGATCACAGCTCCTTTCATGCATAACGTTTTTAATAGCTTATAACGATTTGTCATGTTATTTACTACCGAGTAGTGGGATTTAGTAAAGACTTGGCGCTGGACGCTAAGTACATCGCGAGTTCACAGTTCAGGACTAGAGTTTGCAGTCCCAGTCCCGATTTGTATGAAATTTCCCGGAAAGTCCCGAGAATTCCCGGCAATTTGCATGCCCTATTCAGGACAAACCAATAAATTAATCACAGCCTTCATCCAATGATGGAGTTACTCGGAACACAGAAAACACACAATCTGAAGTTTTTCCATACTATACTCACAAACTCATAAACATTACATACAAGCAACTCGTAAAAACCATGTCCACAAACCTAATAAAAATAACTCACGTTTATACAAACATTATGTAGGTATAATAATTATAACACGCATACATTCTAGCACCTTATTGTTTGGAGATACTGTTGAAAACTGTATGCATATTTATGTCGCTGACTGTACACGAAATTACTCGCATAATGTCCCCATTAAAACTAAAACCTGCACGCATGCAACGATAATATCATGCAAACACAGCTATGCAAATATGCCCTTTGTTTCCAAAGGAATATGGCTTTTGAGTGTCGGCGTTGACAATTAATTACGGGCTATGTCTGTCCCGTCACAGTATATATTAAGTAAAGCAGTGTCTCAACTAGAGTCTCTTAGGACCTTTTTAGACCTGCTAGATAAGTATGTACCAGTCCGCTCCAAAATAAACGCACCTGAGAACCAGACATACGCCCTCAGATCATAGAAAGAAATAGATGTGAAACGGGGGCGTGGCGCATGTCGCCGCGACATGGTCAAAAAGTAGTGTAAATGATAGCATATGAAAAAGCGTTATATTTTCTACGAGTTGTACATTGAACGTTTTGTACAATAATCACACCGTACCGTGCTAAGCCTCGGCGCAATGTATCATGCCGCTGTAGCTTTTGTCGCTGCGTGAATTATTTAGTAGTGCGCAGGCGCTGGCCCCCTGTTTGGCTCCGCCTACTAGAGTGGTGCCGGTTAAAATTGCAGTTTACGCGTCACCGATAAAATATGAATAGAATGTTGAATTAGTAATTTCATATCAAAGATAAATTCACAAATCAATATTTAATAAACATAACTTTGTTCTGAAAGACTGCAGACCAACTTCCAACTTGATCTTATTAACCGACTTCGATAAAAAAAGAAGGTCATCACTGTTCTCAGTTCGTATTCGTGTTTTTTTTATGTATGTACCGCTATAATGCTTTACTATGTTATACAACTTTGGTGATTATATGAACACCATCTAAACTGGCGATTTCAATAGTCATCAATATCTTAACATAATAATTTAAAGATCGATGTCGATAAAACATCATTTAACGTTTGTCTCCCTCTAGTGTTCATTGCCATTTTTGAGGGGTGCGTAAAGCCAATCGCAGCGCTTGTTTGCATGATGTCGTAAATTCGGCGGCACCGCCCAAACTTTTGTTTTTACACGGTGCAATGTGTGTGTGTGGACTTGGTGGGAGAAAACTGGAGACATTGGTTTTCGTTGAAAGGAAGCAGAAGGGCACTTCTCCCTTTTTTATGTTCTGAGCATACGCCTGACCAAAACGGCGACATCTCGAACTGAACTAAAATTCATCTGGTCCACGCACTCGTCTTCGGCATAGTTCTTTACTGGGGCAAGACCTACAGGCTTAAAGCCGCCAGAGGATCGATGCTTTTGAAATGTGGTGTTGGAAAATTACTTGGACTTCATCTGTAGCAACGAGTGTCTGTGTGAGGCGTCAAATCGGATGGTTGTACGAACGTCGGCCTCATAACTAGCTGGACACTTTGAGACTTTGTCGCTTTCCACCACCACCACCATATCAGCCAAAGGACGTCCACTGCTGGATATGGGCATCCCCTAAATTCACGGGGGGTATATGCCATAATCGCCACGCTTGGCACGCGGGTTGCGGGTGGCGGGTTGGCGGGTTGTCGCTTTCACCCGTTGGTAATTTAGTACAAAGTTGTCTTAACAACTTACCTCTTGCGAGCCCGACCGTATCCACTTATGCGTGTTACTGTTGTTGTAAGTATGTCTACTGTGGAGCCGTCAAATAATTCTATTTCGCGTCAGTGGTGGAACTAACGGACTTGGCGGGCTCTGCCGCGCAGATTATTCGTGGGGGCTTTGATATGCTGAAATGTTGAAATAACCCCCTTATTCATGAAAGGTGACGAACGTGATTTTTAAGTGGTGATCATGAATCGAAAAATATTAATTACCAACCGAAACAGATTCTAAGGGGCAAGGTTAAGAGTCAGAGAGTTTTCTGTTGGAGAAAATGGAACGCACAAGCCTGGATTTTGGTCTCAAAATAAACCGCTGTAAAACCAAGATTATGAGTATTAATCGAGCCAAAAGCAAGCCCAGAAGTGTCTCGCATTGCGTATTGTGACGTGGTCCAATCAATAATCTATCTTGGTTTTTTATGACTTTGATATGTATTTCACAGACGGTTGACTTAAATGGAAAACTTTTTTGTAAACCACGATTTTGTTGATCTTGTTGAAAAGTAGACATTGTTGAGATAAGACCGGTTTCCTCACTGTGTTTAAACAAAGTTGCGTACCTTTTGACTAAGCTACAGTCCCAATTTCCTTTATTAGCCTAACAAAATTCCCCCACAAACTAAGGTCAGCGCAATTCAATAAAACAAAAAACAAACGCCAATAAATTCCACATCGGGACATATTAAGGGAACAATTCCTAATCGAGTTACAGACTCCATTGTTTGGCCGAAACTTTATTATCTTTCGGCGAATATACTCGGAAAATATGCCGCCGAAGACAATATTTTCGCTTATCTCTTGTAATTTATGTGAAAACTTGCGTAACTTGGCCGTTTAGAGACGCCCATCTGAAGATGTCGATTGCGATAGGCGATGGATCGTTTCGGTTGGTTTGATACGTGACAAACGTCGATTATGAGTACTCTAGAACGTCATTTTTGTGCATTTGCATACACCATTGAGCTTAGCAATGTACAAATTGCAGAAATTGCAGAAATGTTCTCGGAAATTTCCGAGAAATTACGTGAAAGAAACTTAGAAAGTTCTCTGTGAGAATGTTCCCATGAGAACTTTAACATTTTGTGTAGTATATAATATTACACGCCACATATTAGTAAACCAGGCAGGCATAATCTTTAAAATGGCATGTGACTACGTCGGTCCTGACACGATAAGATTGTTTATTAAATTTAAGTTCCAGAGAATATTCTCCATAGAAGTTTCGCAACTTATGAAACTTCTCCTCGGTGCATTGTAAATTGAGCTTAACTTCTCAATGTCTTTAGGTAAGAGGTGTTGTGTTCCTTGTGGTGAGTATGGGCGCCAGAGCTTTGCATATGTGTCTAGCTGTCGGCCGATACAACGAATCCTGAAGTCAATAGAGATGTGATTCTTCTGGAGTCGTAAACGTCCATAGGCTACGGTATCTAATTACCATGAGGAATTCCGTAAGGCTGAGGTTGTTTGCCACTGACATCGTATAAAATAAATCTATACAAATATTATAAAGCTGAAGAGTTTGTTTGTTTGAACGCGCTAATCTCGGGAACTACTGGTTCGAATTGAAAAAATATTTTTGTGTTGGATAGTTCATTTATCGAGGAAGGCTTTAGGCTATATAACATCACGCTGCGACCAATAGGAGCGATGACGCATACGAAGTCGCGGGCAACAGCTAGTGTGTCATATACATCAACACACTTTTTGCCAACTAGAAGCATGTTTGGTGTTGGTTATTAGCTTATGGCCTCTGGAATCCGTCTCTGTGTATTTAATAGATTGATTAAAACTTGGTCGGTTTTTACACATTTTTATTTGTAAACGGGACTTAATCATGGTTAAGGGGGACTTAATTTGTATTTTTTGGTACATAGTTAAGGACTGACAGTATGGGATTCTTTAAGAAAGGCGTCCATAGGCTGCGGTGACCGCTTACCACCAGGCGGACCGTACGCTTGTTTACCACCGACGTGGTATTAAAAAAAACCTAATGTCTACATTTTAATTGAAACCAAGTGCGTAATGAAAATTAGTCATATACTTTATGTGGGTAACTTTCGTTACTCAGTTGACTCAGTTATAATATAGACATAATTAAGCACTATGTACGAAAAAATCCAATTAAACCCATCGCTTATATTTAAATTAGACCCGGGTATGTCCTAAAACAACGACCAAAAGTACCGTGGGAGCACTACACTCCAGGGGCCCATAGCAGCATTCCTGGAGTGTGGCGGAGATACTGCGATCGCCAACCCGCATACCAAGCGTGGCGATCATGGCATTTACCTCCCATGAGGCCTGTGTCCAGCATTGGACGTCCTTGGGCTGATATGGTGGTGGTATATTCAAATGTATTTAATCTATTAAGGTCCCCCGTAATTTCTTATGTGCCACTCAACATCCTTGATCGCGGACATGACGTAAGCGGGTATCACCATCTTCCAACCGCACAGGTTATACGCACTACCTCATATCCGTTCCTCTGCTCAAACCAAACAACACAGTGCAAGGTTAATACCAAACTTCAGAACATACGAGTAATTCCTTTTAAAATCGTATTTCACGACGCTCGTTTGAAAACCTATCCGCGGTCTAGACGAACACAAACACAATAAATGCACTGGATGGGGCCGCTGTCTGATATTTCAAAGGATTTCCTTGCGGTGTCATGGATGTACTCAAGAGGTATCGACTCATACTTAAGAGGGCGCAGTACGCTCGGTTCTCCATACAAACGTATTTATGCTCTCATTTTAAAACGCCATGCTAGAATAACATGAAACTTTGTATACACAATGGGATCCGGCATATCTAGTATAAATACGTTTGTATGGAGAACCGAACGTACTGCGCCCTCTTAAGGTCAGAGTTCTGAAGTTATTCTAAACGCTTACCTAATGCAGAGGTATAAGCTTGACTGCATAGTTGTCTTAAAATGAAATGAATGAAATGATTTATTTTGCAAGAACATACACGGGTGTTAAGGTTACATGTCAGTGAGGTAAAATATTTGTCATGAATGTATGATCCGCCACAATATGGCATGCAAAATCGTATGCTAACTTAAAATATCAAAATGTCAGGTTATCAAAATATTCATTTAAATTATAATATGGTCTAGCAAGCAAAAATAATTTTAGGTTTTTGGAAAATTCATTGATTTTAGTAAATTTTTTTATATCATCATTTAAGAAATTGTAAATTTTAATTCCATTATATTCAAGACTCCTTCTATAATGTAAGTAATTTTTTGAATTAGGTAACTGTATGTCAGAGGAGTGGTCTGCATGTATTGTTAGCTTTACATTCAAATCTAGAATTATTTTTATGAACAAAAATACACACTAAGTATATGTAAAGCGATATCACGGTCATTATTCCATGCCTCACGAAAATAGGACGACAATGTTCGAAAGGCTTTGCCTTGTCAACATACCGAACAGCCTTTTTTTTGTAAAATAAGAACAGGTTTCATGTGAACGGTTCTTATCTTATTATGTATTTCTTCTAACCTAGAAATAAGCACTTTTAAAATATGAAATATGCATGTAAAATATCAATAACTTAAAGGGTCGGCAACGCGCATGTGACACCTCTGGAGTTGCAGGCGTCCATAGGCTGCGGTGACCGGTTACCATCAGGCGGGCCGTACGCTTGTTTGCCACCGACGTGAATGTCTAGTTTCTCCTTCGGCTCTGGCGAGATCAAAAAGCGTAAACATAACTTGGATCTAAGTTGTCAATCTATGTCTACTGAAAGGAAGATCTGGATCATTATAACGACACTTATCCCCAACGCTTTATAAATAATTTAACTGCAGTTATAGAAAAGCCGGCTGTAAAATACCATGACATTTATCATTTTGCGACATACGTGACGTATAATAAAACCATTCGGTCCTCCAAAATGTCCACAAATAAATAAACATCAAGGGACCCTCCAAGGGTGACATCTTTAATCGCTCACAGCGCCACCCTGTATAGCCTCCTGTGTTTAATGTGTTAAACGTTCACTATACAGGTTGCGCCGGTATATGTTTAAAAAATTGAGGAGAAATGTGCCAACGGTTATAATGTGTGTGGGTATTCGTACTTATAATTAGGAGCAGACTTATAATTAGCTTGAAAATTAACAGTATTAAAGTAATAGTTGCAGAATGGAAGTCCTATTGAGAGGTGGCGTCGCACCTTGACATTTACCAAATTAAACGAACATTTTTTGCCACAAACACTGGTAAACAACTTGCCCCATGTGAAGAAATCAATGCCTATAAGTTCAGTACATCTTCCAGTGAATACGAACATGTTGGTATCTAGTGTTGTACTATGTTGATTTTTTCTCATACTTTTTTTTGTACGATCTTTACGTTTTTTTTCCCTTAAACGAAAAAAAATTGGGGTATCGCATTGAAATATGTTGTACCTACGTAGTACGCATGCATGTTTGTAATTTCATTTAAGTATGTATGTATATGTATGATGTATTAATGTATGCATGAACCACGACTACTAATACGAGGTCGTGTGAATGTCTGGACGTTAATGTAACGTTCATACAACTGACAAGTTAGATGTGACTTAAACTTCATTTCAATTAACCTTAACGGACTGTAGATGCAAAACGTTTCCGTGAAAAATGTTTTTTGACGGCTTATCTTGTGTAGTTTAGGACTTAGGAGTTGCTGTGGCCACTCTCTGTCTTGGTCATCAGATTAGCCTGGCCGTACCATAATATTGCACTATCGCCGAATTCACATAAGTATGCCAAAGGACCATGGGCAATTGGGATGTTGACACCAATAAAAATAAATTAATCTTACATTACCAATAAATAAATCTCACGAAAATATTCAGAATATATTACGCTTCTACTTATTTTTGCTATTTTAAAGATTTTTAAATACATAAATAACAATAAAGGGACGCTATTTGATCATACAAAAGGCGTGACGTCACTTGTTCCTATTTCCTTTACAAACTTCATACTAACAGAGCGTTTTTGACGTTTCATTAAAAGTTGCTGATTTGACTATCAGTCAACATCCCTATGTATGGAAGGTGAGCCAAAAACTAACAGAGCTAAGAGTTATGTCATTAAATAGGTATTTGCGTGTACTTCATTTCATTCTATGGGTACTTATTCTGTGCTATGGGCACCAAGTTCAGTTCCTTTGCAGAACTGAGGTATTCATATTTTAGTCAAAGTGAATACGATGCTAATAGTAGATTTAAAAAGCTATATCTACGAGTACTGGCAAGTATAAAAGCTTGTAAAAATGGTCAAATTCATAAAGAAATACTTGGCCTACTGCTAGTACAGAAAAAAAAAACAACACCACTTACGTTCCACATTGGTTAACCTCCGAAACTATAAATTTCCCTGCACAATTACGAACAGGCTCACGTCTGGAATTTTTCTAAGAGGGTCCGACGAGGGGATGAAATTGTAGGAAATATTGTTTATGATTGCTATTATGATTAATGATTGCATGTTATTACGTTTTAGAAGAATAAACACGGCCACGGGTTGAATAAATCCCAATTAAATGATAATTTATGAAATATTGAATGAAATTGAGACTGATAACACGACCGCGAAGCAGTTTAGGAATGGAATAGCTGTCAATTTATTGATCGAAAGAGTGAAGCCATCGAAGATCTGCGTTTTAGCTCGGGCAAACTGCTTTTGGAGGTCTATTCCGCTGTTGCCCTCTACATGTCGCATTTCTCAAAGGATTTTCGTGAAAATTTTTGAGCAGGTTCTATAGCTATATACGGACCCCTAAAACTACGAGGTGATCAGCACACAGCGTCACCAGTATAACACTTTGACGTTAGTATATTTGTATGGCAAAAACCTCACCTCTAATCCAATTACAATCGCGGCTAAATATTAATAGGGTATTCCAAAACACTAAAAATATTTATTTAACTTTACCAATAAATAAATCATAAGAAAAATCAAAAAATCAATTAACTTAATCCTTAAATGCATAGTGTACGATGCAGCCTACATAGCAAAATCATCAAATTTTATTCAATGTGAAAACATGATGAACTGTTCTTAGATATTATTTCGCCAGGAAAACTAATTGATTTTTATATTTATCATTCAGATTTGTACGGTTTTGTATGAAAAAAATAGGGGTTAATTTTCTATTTTATATTTAAATGATTTATTATAGGTATATCACAATTATAGTACCTTACTGATTATAATAAAATCTTTCATACATATGTAGTGTACAATTATATTTTTACATAAATGGCTTTGGCCTTATGTAACTTTTAACACCGA
Organism: Notocelia uddmanniana; assembly: GCA_905163555.1. Taxonomy (NCBI): domain Eukaryota; kingdom Metazoa; phylum Arthropoda; class Insecta; order Lepidoptera; family Tortricidae; genus Notocelia; species Notocelia uddmanniana. Next base: position 30,015,707 of record LR991056.1, on the reverse strand, counting down.
TAAATCCGATAATTTAGTGAAAATAAGTTTTTTTTTGTTTTATATATTTTTCCTGATGTCAGTGAACAATAATGTATCACATATATCATTTTCAGGCAAAAATAAAAAGTCATGCATTTAAGGGTTAAAGTCAATATGTCATTTGTGGTATAGGAAATTACACTTAGATCAACCTTACGCACGCTCGAACTCCCTTTAGAGGGATACTTACGTCACTTTTCCGAGCGTGCAGTGTTGTACAGCGGAGAAACTTACGTCACTTTTTCGAGCGTGCAGTGTTGTACAGCGGAGAAACTTACGTCACTTTTTCGAGCGTGCAGTGTTGTACAGCGGAGGAATCACGTAACTTTTCGAACTTACGATCACACAGTACGTACAAACGCCAACACAGTTACGAGTAACTGCCCATTCGTGGCACATCCCATATAATAAATAATAATAAATAAATATTGGGGGACAATCTTACACAAATCGACCTAGTCCCAAACTTAGCAAAGCTTGTACTATGAAAACATCCAAGACCCAAGAAAAAATATCCGTGAAAAATGCACAAATAAATGCCCTGGCCGGGATTCGAACCCGGGACCTCTAGCTTCGGAGGCAGAGTCACTACCAACTAGGCTAAACAGGTCGTCGAAGTTATACAATACAATGCAAATCGTCTTTATTGCACACCTCAAACAAATGAATGACTTACAAACAGAAAGAAAACAACAACATGTAAGGTAATGTAGAATTCCTGAAATAGCCAAATATTTTTAACTAGTTTATGCTCTTTATGTAGGACTCAATAATGTATTTGGGTTATTACTTCATATTTTTAGATTGCCTGATTAAACATGAAATAATAAACGAAAGAACGATAAGAACTAAAAAAAATACCGGTATTTTTGTATGGACAGAATACCGGTTTCCGAGCCCTGGTAGAGGTAGACAACAGGCGGTATTATCGCTAAAGAGCGATCTCTTCCAGACAATCTTTGGGGAGCGGAAAAAAAGAAAAATAATATATGCAGAGATTATTATAATTAGAATGGTCAAAATGGTGTTGGCGATGGTACGAACGAACAGATCTACCTATCTGTCATTTTCATTATGAAAAATGACAAGATCTACGTTACGCACGCTATAAGATGTTGCGTAATTACCCCGGGTCGCAGTGTGAAATACTTTTTGAATACGGAACCCCAAACATATTATATGTGTCACACTGGCTCTTGAACATGGTACGTGTTTAAAAGAAACATTACAGCAACATACAATATGGTGGATGATAAAGGATGGTCTCCAGTCAATTTCCGCAGAGCTATAAATCCGCAGACGGGGCGCGGAAATAACCGACCGTCCCAGAATTGTGTACGCGTAACAAGGGAAATAATGTAGTTTTTCACTGCCTTGTGCCGGCGTAATTGAGTTTGTCGACTTGCGCGGTCAGTTTTATATGGACGAATAAATAATATAAATTGAGGATTCCGTAAAATGTTGTTAAACATTAGCTTATTGAGCTACTAGCTTTTGCCCGCCACGCTACGACCTCGTAAACTATCATAGTAAAAGTAATAATATTTCAAACAATTTTTTTTTGTTTGAAATATTATTACGAGATGAAAGATCTTCTATGTTTTATACATATTATTTATGACTATAAAAATATTATGGCTATAAAAATTGTTTGGCTTTAATAATCTATGTGCCAAATATAATCATCAAAACTTGCATTTTTCTGATGCTGGTAAACTATAGTAAATCATTCATCTGGACCTCTTCTTCATTTAATTATATTTCAATTCACAAAAACTATTCAGTTAAATGGCAGACTTGATGCTTAAAGTCATCATATTCTGTTCAGTTTATGTGTAAAATGTCATTTTTAATTTTGCTTAAAGTAAGTTCTCTAACTTGCCTATTACCACAAAAGTATCATACTCGTAAAACCACTTCAAAATTCAAATGCCAATTAAGCTGGTTGACGTAACTGGTCACCGAAGACCTGGCGGCTTCCTCGCACAACGTTAGCATTGCAATACAGCAAGGAAATGTCTCCAGCATCCTCGGTACAATGCCTCAAGGGCCCGTTTTAGATTTAAGTTGGTTTTAATATTATTTATATTATTTTGGTTAAGTAATCTTGTACATATTGATACTGCGGTAAAATTAAAATAAATCACTTTTTACCGTCAAGCTGTTTGCTATTTGTATTGTTTTAACACACAAAAACTTTTACCGATTAACTTTAATATTTTGCACATTTTATTTATTAGTAGGCTTTTGTGTTTTGATTTTATATTTACAACATTATTTTAAAAGTACTTCTTTAAATCCAGTTTTCGAATGAATGCCCTTTTCCTTGTAGACAATGTTGTGTGTGAGTTTCTTTACCTATATTGCACCTGATTCGTCATATGTGACCGGTTCACACCCAAGAGGTGTTTATTAAAATAGTTTTACTTCACAGAAACTCTTGAACTTGAGCTAGTAACAAAGGTTAATCGAAAACTCGAGGACATTGTCAAAACCGTATGACAAATTACACGAAATTAGCTTTTCTCTCGCACGCATGTTCTAGCTCGTCAAAAAATCAAATAAAAATGCAAATGCGCGTAGTGAGGGGCGCGAGATTATGCGAACTCATGTCTGCAGATTAATAGCTCTGCAGCGGTTATCGACCGGGGAATGTGTAAATATTTTTAAGACTGATACAATATGGTTAACCTTTTAGACAACGACGATGGCAAACAAACTAACCTCATGGTAACCAGACACTGTGGCCTACGGACGCTCGAGAAGACAGAAGAATCACAAACGCGTTGTGGACCCTTTGTTGACTTGAGGATTCGTTTTTTGGCAGCGGATCGTTGGGAACTCTGGCGAACTAACTTACCTACCACCAGGAACAACGTAAGGAGAAACAGAACTTTCCCTCCTTGTGCGTGTTCTATCGCTTAAATAATGGGTTGTGCTCTGAAGAACTGTTCGATATTATGCCCATGACCGCTTTCTATCATCGTACTGCTCGCCGTTGGCAGGGCATTCATCCTGACACTTTAGAACCTAAATGGTCACGTACGGTATAGTTTCCGAGGAATTATCTCGCTCGGACGCTCCGGTTGTGGAATGAGCTCCCTGCCGATGCGTATGGAATTATATACATTTTAAAGGGTTGGCAACGCGCGCCTTCCCTCATTGTGTTTTATATAAACTCTAGAACGATACGGGATTCGAACCCGAAACCTGTAGCTCGGCTACAATGACTTTTGAATCTATTTCTCAGTAACAGTAGGTACCAACGGGCAATGTTCTTGCGAGATTATTTGACCCCAATGGTATCGAACCCGCAACCGCGGGCGACAGTCATTTATTAGATGTCGCCAGCAGCCGGCGCAATATAGAAAGATGACGATACCGTATCGATTGCTTGAAGATGGCGGCAAAGTTAGATGCGGTGGTAATACTTTGGGATGTTCAAAACATTGGAAGCCGAACTAAGACGACCTCTTGACTTGGTGGGGTGGAATTGATATGTGACTTTTTTAAGCCCCCACGCGGAACATAATAGAGGTGCAATAGAGGTGTTAAAAGTTTAACATCTTCTGTCTGGGTCATCGTAGCTCTAAAACTGTTAAACCGATTTGAATGCGGTTGTTTTTATTTCAAAGCAGGTTTCCAAGCGATGGTTCCTAAATATGTTTCATCAAAATCAGTTCAGCCGTTTTTGAGATATCGTACTTTGATATGAACATGTCGGAAGTTATAGTTGTCAGTTAGTTTATGTTCTTTGCCGTGAGCTTACTGATGTCGCAGAGGTTCCCTCACTTGACGAGATACTGTCAGTATTACGTTTGCGCATTAGTAATACCATGCGCAGAAGCGGGGTAGTAGAGCATTCGTATTGCCCCGCCTCCGTACATCCCTTGCCAAGAAAGTACTAATTTAAATGAGACTAATTTAGAAGCGCAGTAATATGAGAGTAATTTAGAAGTTGAATCTTTATTGCACAATAAGAAATCTTAACGTACAAAAGGCGGACTTAATGCCATGAGGCATTCTCTACCAGTCAACCTTTAGGCAGAACAGAAAGACTGTAGGCGGTGCAACTATAAAATACCAGAGAACAAATTTGGTAAGCTTGTATACAAAATATTGATTCAAATATATACATCTGTCATGGGTGTGGCCTGTAATAGGAGCAATAAATTTAAAGGACGCTTCCTTAGAGCATCTGCAGTAACCTCTAATGTCCAAAATTTTTTTATCTTTTTTCAATTGGGAGAAATTTTGATCTAAAGTTACGACCTCCAAGTAATGGATCTTGGCACCCAGAGATTATAGCGCGGCAGTCAATACTGATTTTGAGGTTGCTTCAAGTTATGACTCATAATCGTTGTCGCATTTTTGGTCTGAACGAATATTTTTGGTATTTTATTAATTTTTAGTGTATTTTGAATAAATTGTTATTAATATCACTCCAGTATAGTAAAAAAGTACATATAAGCTACATTTGCGAAAAAAAAACCAAAAAAAAACTTTTTTTTTTCAATTAAAATCATTTGGAAATAATTGCTGGAGAGCTCAATAGTATACCGTTTAATTTTTTGCTCCTATTACAGGCCACACCCTGTATAGTTACATAAATAATTATTTAAACTAATACATAGACATACACGAATACATAATTATAGATAAATAGATATAGGTACTTATATAATAACGCTTGACTGAGAGTTGACACTGACAGCTGACAGTTTTCTCAACGACAAATCAGGTAGTCGCTTTTCGATCTAAAGCGAATACCTGTTTTGTCTGTGAGGAGGCGGTACGATATGAGAACAGTCGAAAAACAAAATACCTACCACGTATATCGATCCCGCCCCGCCAAGTCAAGAAGTCACCTTGGTTCGAACCCCGGCTCGTAGGTATCTACGAACGGTGGCAAACAAGCTTACGGTTCAAGGCTTACGGTGAAGTTACCGCACGCGTTACGCAGGCGCCGCCGGCAGGGTCGCGAACGCTCCAAAGAAAAGAAACAGATAAACATAAAACCGGCCAAGTGCGAGTCGGACTCGCGCACCGAGGGATCCGAAAAAGATATTTTTACAGTACATATGGTGCTACTTTACCGCACGAGTGCGATAATCAGCAGATTACGTGCATATGTCGAAACTTTAAAGAGCCATGTGTACTGTAAAATGTTGTACGATACACGTGCGAACAGGTAATTCGCAACTCGTGTCGATTTAAAACACTCCCTTCGGTCGTGTTTCAATTTATCACCACTCGTTGCGAATTTCCTGTTCTCTGCACTTGTATCGTAATGTAATATTATTATATGATGTAACTAAGAATTTACGGTTTTCGCAATTTTTACTTTTTCTGTGCTATATATAAGACGTTGCTTCGTACCGATTTTCAAGATTCTGTGTTCACGGGAAGTACCCTGTAGGTTTTGATTCCCTTGCGAGTGTCGAAAAATTGCGGAAATTTGCTGCATAAAGGGCTGTATCTTTTGATTGTGTTGGCTTAGAAGTTTGATTTTTTCACAGCTCCAACGGACAGTAGACCTGAGTATTTGATATAAATTCCAAATTATACCTCCACGCGTTCCTGAGAAAACGGGTCTTGGCAGACAGACAGACGGACGGATGGACAGACAACAAAGTGATCCTATAAGGGTTCCGTTTTTTCCTTTCGAGGTACGGAACCCTAAAAACCATCCCCAATCTATACAAACTCATTTCCAATTCCTCTGACGAATCTACCTCTACATCTAAGCCCTTAAAGCCTCGGGGTGTCGCATCGCCATAAATTAGCAACCGTGGAACTTAACGGCAAATTAAACAACAATTCCCACATTTCCCACCCGGGGTGAATAATTTTACAACTCACAATATTGCCGGCCGGGTTGATTTGGGAATAATTTAAGTTTGATGTTGTATTGGATAGTTTATTTTGTTGTTTAGGAAGTGGCCTTTTTGTTGAGGGCTGAACGTGATTGTAATTGTTAATTTTCTGTACTAGATTCGCAATTAGCCTGTTTGAGTTAGCCTAGTTGAGCTTAGAGACGATGGTTATTTAATCTATGGTTCCATTTGAACAAATTTTTAGAGATGATCAAATGTCTATATGGGACCAATTATAATTAGAATACAACAAAAAGCAAAAATAAGAGACCAACACTTAGATTGTCGCTAGCGCCCTCGAAGAGGCTCCTATTAATAATTGACATTATATGTGACGTCACATTCTAACTAACCATTCTATGGGATAACTGACAACTTAGAAAAGTTGAAAAGCTCCGAAATTTTCATTTCAAGGACAACAGACACCACTCTTAAAATGATGATTCACAGTAAGCCGTGCCGTTTCCGGGCCGGCCCATTTTCTACGACAATCGACCAGCGGGCCTATGATGGTAGCCATTTTATCACTTAACATCATGGATAAGACTTTCGCCACGTTCTGACAAGTATTCGGGTGCAATAGTGACGGCCATCTCATCCACGTCGATAAATGTAAAATGGCAACTATCATATGCCTATGCCGACAGGCCACGGCCCGACCGCGCAACGGCCGGCTGCTGTCATAGAAAACCAGCCGGCCCGGACACGGAACAGCCTACTGTGAATCATCCTTAAGTGAATTCTAATGAGCACAAATTGTGTGTGTTGAACGCAAACTAATTGCCGTTCTTTCTCATTAATGTGAGGAGGCTTGTGCCCAGTCGGATGTATGTAGAATGATGATGATGATGACAAACTATGAGTTTTTATGGCCGAACTCTCCCCGTCACCAGACCAGCTTTATGTTACCATGATATTGCATTATACTCTGAGTTACAAAAGTTTACACAACTCAATTGGATTTCGGGAAGTGAACCAAACATATCTCTAACGCGTCGGTTGTGGAATGATCTATCTCCCGAGGTTTTCCCAAGGGATTACATTACATTTTTGAATGCGCATACAACACCCCTGGAGTTACAAATTGCGATAAACTATGGTGACTTAACATCACGCGGGCCGTGTGCTTCTTCTATCCAAAGAAAATTCTTGGAATCAATTCTCGCCAATGCGTAGACACTAGTTTTTACGGAAGCGACTGCCATCTGACCTTCCAACTCAAACTTGAATTTTAGAAGTTCTCAAGCCGCCTTAAGGCCTCTAACTTGGCTTAACGATTGCTGTTATAAAAAGCAGCCGGAATCAACGGCTTAACATGCTTTCCAAAGCACGGGATTTCACCCAAACAATACTGTATATTAAATAAAATCTAATACCCGCCCGCTGCTCACATTTTTATTTCACAGTTTTCCTTCCGTACACACGATGCAACGTAAACTCCAAACAAGCTCTTAAGCAAACCCTCTTACTTGCGAAAAAGGCACAAAACGGGGTTAATCCCAAAATCCTTTATACTAAATGATATACGCAGCATCCGTACAGCGCGCACCAATTTCAATTTACGAGTGGCGATGCCATAAAATCGGCACGTGATCGTGCGAGACAAATAAGTGGTTCGCTTATGTGTATTACTAACATTGGTTGGCAGTGGGTGATGAGAGGAGCGGGAGCGATATGTCAGGCTGAGCGGATTGACACGCAATGCGGACGAGACAATGTGCACGCACTAGCACATTTTTGCTATTGCACATCGTCGGCCTGTTTAGCCTTGTTGGTAGTGTGACTGTCTCCGAAGCTAGAGGCCCGGGTTCAAATCCCGGTAGGGCATTTGTTTCTGTGGTGAACAGATACATTTTGTTCCGGACACTTGGCTGTTTTCTATGTATTTAAGTATGTATATCTATTAAATATATCGTCGTCTAGTACCCATAACACAAATCTTATTGAGCTTTATATAGAACTACCTAGTTCGATTTGTGTAACAAAATTGTGCCCAAACATATTATTATTTATTTCGCTGTACCTACGAAGGTACAGTCACTATCAAATACGTTAGTACTGTTCAGAGTACTCATTTTATCTGTACATGCACTCTAACGCCAAAAAGTCATGCTCAGATCTTTGTGAGCACCTTGTTCGTTGTTCCGATACATCTGTTGGCGATTGCACATCAATGCTCTGTATTTGCAGTATTAGGACGATATGCTATGACATATTATGAAGGGTACACGGAAAGAAAATCCGAAGAAGTCCTTTCAAATTTCAAAGCCAGTTTGCTCGTTATGTCATCTTCGGCACAATACCGCAGAGGCCATTATTAGATTTAGTTTAGTTTTAGTTTTTCTTTATTTTATTATAGTTTAGTCTTATTTTTAGGTTTAGTTTTACGACAAGTCTTTTTAGTCAAAATTGTATTATTAGTCTCTATAAGCTAGATTGCTTTTTGTTTTGAAATTTAAAAATGGACTAGACATGTTTCTTTCTGGGTACCCTTCATACTTATTACGAGTATATTAGATACCAAGCTTGTCCATAAGTATTTATGTCTTCACTTGCACTCTACGATACAGAATGTAAACGCTATTTTTATCGTGCTTAAAAATGTTCCTTTTTTGAGAGAGAATCTCAGCTTTGAATAAAGAAGCGGCCACACCGCTGCTCAAAATACGCTGACGCAACTTAAACGCAGTGATTTGCCTCACGCGTCACGTTTTAACCCGTAGCGTCCACACCGGAGCTCAAAAAACGCTTGCACACCGCTTATTAATGTCGACTCACCCGGAACCACATGTGGGTATCAAATTGGACCACAAATGACAAACGGCTGCTGTAAACTGATACCGACATGTATTTGCCAAATTAGTGCGCTGTTAAATAGATTATAATTTTCATTAATACATTAGATAGATTATTTGATGGTTGTTAAGTTGACTTCCATTTCAAATATTTATTTATTCATAGAGCTAGTATCACTTTAACCGATTGGTACAAGTATACAAGGACATTTTGGGGTCGTCATCCGGAATTATTGTCAAATATGTTATGGTCAAAAATTCAAAGTAGACAATATCACAGATTTCATACCATCTGGGGGTTTATAACTCAAATAATTTTCGTGTCCCTATTGTCGTTTCGTTTGTTTCGTGTCCCTTTTTTTTCGAAATGGCTAACAGATACATAGTCGAAAAATCTGATTCTTCATCACGACCCCGCAATCAGCCTGTATAACTTGGTAAGATAGGTCGTGAAGAAATTTGAAGGCGAGTTAAAGAGATAAAATGATTTTTCTTTATTGAGCCGTCGCCCTTTGTTTTATATACTCATAAGGGTTTTTGAGATACAGGGAGTTGTTATATGTTGATGATATGGTTTCTTTTAATACCACTACATGGAACTGGGGGAATTTATGTGTATGCATCGTGAGTTCATATTTCTGGGCGAACGCTTGGTTTATCTGAATTAAGATTAGGTAATTAACCTATTAAAGTGTCCTAATACCTGGGCAAATCCCTCTCCCTTTTATTTCCACTCTGGCCAATAATTGCGAACGCGTCCAGGGGTGTTATTCACAAACCTACTCGCCCTCACCTCTCACCTCACATCTCACCCGTTGTTATATGGAAACTGTCAAAATTTGACAGATGACATTTGACAAATTTTTTAACCGACTTCAAAAAAGGATGAGCTTCTCAATTCGACTGTATTATTTTGTTTTTTTTTTTTTATGTTTGTTACCTTAGTACTTTCGACTGGATGAACCGATATTGATGATTCTTTTTTTAAATGAAATATTTGAAAGCTGGTGCTTTCCGCGTGAGCCCTTATTAATTTGGCCGAGTTCTGACAATGGCATCCATGAGAAAACCACATACCTAAGTCTTAATTTGTATTAAGTATGTGCGCGACAAATGGACGAATAACTCGATTTCAGTAATTTTTTTTTTCGTAAAAAATTTCGATTATTTTCAATTAGAAAACTATACCTAATACCTACACCTTTTGTATGGGCATTACAAATCCATTTTCGTCTAGGGAAACAAAAGAACCCTAGCACTTAAACACATACCATTCAGCCACAATTTCGTATTAACAGGGGCCCAATATGAGCTAAGCAGTAATAAAGACTCCTACATAATCCATAATTCTTTCTAGAGGGCAAGGGCTAAGGACCAGGGGTAAGGGCTAAGGGTAGATCATAATTCTCCAATAACACAAATTGCATTTCTAACACTGGAAGGTTTATCAGTGCAGTGTGAGGAATGCACGGGTAATAGAACTGAAAGGCGGGAAGTGAGCTTTACAGAATGTAATAAATATGCCGGGGATCCGTGTAAGGGATGATTCACAGTAGACCGTTCCGTGTCCGGGCCGGCCCGTTTTCTGTGACAGCAAACGCAACGGCCGGCGTATTTCTCTAAAAGAAAACGGGCCGGCCGGGACACGGAACGGCCTACTGTGAATCATCCGGCGTTAATTGGTATCGCATTCTGACTAGAAATAATGTAGGTAAAAATATATTGATTAAAACATATTTTTGGTTATGTACCTTTGTAGACCTTCGTAAAAATTTGAAAATACCCGATATAAATCAAAAAAGCTTTTTAGTAAAAATGTTTCTACGTACTTATTTCTATAGTCAGAATGCGATACGGATCCACGGCATTTTTTGTTACATCTGTACTCGTATTGGCCAAATGAATAAAATTGGGCTGATCAATTATTGTTTGCTCCTCATTACTGTACAAGAAGACCTATGGGCAGTACCCCTACTTGTATCCAACGAAGTTTTTACTTGGGACACTTGGATACAATTCGTTGGAAGTAAGGCGCAACTTCTATCTTCTTAGATTGACTTGTAGGGTTTTACGTGGCGAAGTTGATAGTCCGGACTTGGTTGAGAAATTGGTGCGACTGTTTGTACCTGACATTCCTCGAATAACCCTTAGACCACGTGCGCGTCCTTTATTGGCAGTACCAGTGGCCCGCACATTGTCGCACAGAAACTCGCCATTTATTCGGGCGATGAAGTGTCTCAATGCGCTTCTGATGTCAGTACCTGAATGCGACTTTTTCGCATGGCAATGGCCGGCAGTTTGTTGTGCATGTTTAAAGTTTTGCGAGACGATGGATAGCAGGCAATCTAGTGTTCCAATGTAATTTTAGTTTCCTTTATGTACCTATGTTTACCTGTGCAATGGTTAAGTTACAACTGTAATGCTGTGTAAATAAAAAAAAAATACCATGGTTACTCGTACATATCCTGAGTCACTCTTTAAACTGTGAGTTTTACAGGGTTTAAAACTACCAAACGTGTGGGGTCTGTCATCTTTGGTGATGATTATAAACCCATTTTGACGTTTGTTCAAATAAAAACGTGTTAAAAGTATGTATATTAGTCCTAAATATTTTTAGATTATTTAGGGTTCTCCAGTGGCGATCACTCCAGTGGACTGATGACCTGGTAAAGGTCGCAGGAATCCACTGGATGCGGGTGGCGCAAGATCGGTCATTGTGGCACTCTTTAGGGGAGGCCTATGTCCAGCAGTGGGCGTCTTTCGACTGATGATGATTTAGGGGCAAGCTACGGCAGCCCTGCGGTTCTAGCATGCGGCTTACAAGCAGCGATCGTGGGTTTGAACCCCGGCTCGCACCAACGAACGAGTTTCACGAACTTATACGTAAAGTCGTATGATATTTACTATTAGCTTGTGGGTGAAGAAAAATATAGTTGTCGAAACCTGCAAACATCTGCGAAGTAATTGGAACTGCATTGGACCAGCCGGGGATTATGTATGACAGGGGTATGTGCCCAGCAGTGGGCCGTATGCCGATGACGAGAGGAAACTGAATCTGAACTAGTTTTATAATTTTGGTAAATGACCTTTTAAGACCGATTTGTTTGTTTTGATATATTCCATCATCATCATCTTAATATATATTTTTTTAAATAGTTTAATTATGTTGAAACTTCTATCCCGTTCTAACTCTATGCACACCTTGCACCACACACTTTCATTTCCCCGTGCGAAAGAGCCATATGCTATTAACGCAGTTTGGATAATCGTTTGAGTAAATAAATAGGCGCAAACGCAATTAGGGCACTATTGTACGCCGCGGGGCATTTGGGGGGTTAACTTGGAAATGAAACGTCTGTGCCATAATTATATTGTATCAGAAGCTGTCTACGTGGCCAGGGGTGGTTTACTACGGTGACGTCATCGCGCCGGGCAAAGTAATGCGGCCGCCGGCTCACACGTCGTGTGACTATTTAATGGTTGCGGCGCCGCGATCGCACGCGCACGCGCTGCTGTACCGCTGTACGATTATAAAATAATCCGTTTCGTGTTAAATAGTAATGACAAAACCACAGCATTATTGTATTGCAGCAGGTTGCACCAATAACAATAAAACCTTGGTCATCTCGTTTTTCGAACAGTTTTTTAAGTGAAAACTGACAGTTATCACTCAAAAAAATGTCAGGCATTGAGTTTGGTATTCACCAACGGTTGACATAAAAGAAAACGAAAATTAAAACGTTGAGTCTAAGAAACCGCTTTTTATTGTTTAAAGTGGTGCCTTTAAATTTTTTATAAAACTGTATACCCTGGTTACATGTATGGAGTGCCCCCCTCCCCCTACTTTAATATTTTTTCGTTATTTCACATCACTTTTACGTAGCGGCTTATACGAGTAGAACACACCTTCCTGCTAAATGTTTTAATTGTATTCGTAGTGCTTATATAATAATAATATATAAATAATATTGGGGGACAATCTTACACAAATCGACCTAGTCCCAAACTAAGCAAAGCTTGTACTATGGGTACTAGACGACGATATACATACTTATATAGATAAATACATACTTAAATACATAGAAAACATCCAAGACCCAAGAACAAATATCCGTGAAAAATGCACAAATAAATGCCCTGGCCGGGATTCGAACCCGGGACCTCTAGCTTCGGAAGCAGAGTCACTACCAACTAGGCTAAACAGGTTGTCATTATTATAGTCTCCGGGTACATCGGCTATCACATACGGACGAAAAGACGGACGGACGGGTTCCGTTTTCACCATTTTGGCTACGGAACCTTAAAAATACTATTCGTAATTGTATTGTAAACAACACTACTAATAATAAAGTACATATATTAAAATAGGTTCTCGCTGGTGGTAACCCTAGTGCTGAGGGCGGGGCCTCGAAAGAGCGCGTTGCGTGCGATAAAAAGAGCTGGCCACGTTTAGGCACGTTTGGCATACCTAAAGGGGGGATTTGTTAGCAGAGAACCTTCTGTACTTGTACTATTACTTATTCTGTGACGTGGCTTCGTCCGGGTTAAACTAAAAGGTATGGTATAAAATATAGCCTAGTGATGTGTCGTTGTCGGGATCATTAGGAAATTCTCGGGAACGGCCAGCAATGTTGCCAGTAGAGATGCACCGAATATTCGCTCACTATCCGGTATCCGGCCTATCCGGCCCTTATTTTAATATCCGGCCGGATACCGGATAGCTACGTATTATCCGGCTGGATACCGGATAGTATACTTGTTTGATTTTGGGGTAAAAAATGGAATCTAAAAATATTCACGGTCATAATCGAACTAGTGTATTCTTTTGAAACTATTTAAACTTAATGTTTTTATAAGAAAACAATTTTAAGTAAGTTTCGTGATCAGTATAAAGCGAGTTATTTGTATTTAATATTGGAAATCCACCAAAGGCAAATTATGGTGTATAAAACGAACGTTGACAAACGAAACAGGTCAAAACACTGCAAAAAATTGCACGAAGCGCAGTTGCATAACTCAAAATGTAGGTATAGTTCCGCTGGCCTATTATATTCGGCGGCCGGTATCCGGTATCCGGCCAAACAACTATCCGTTGCATCTCTAGTTGCCAGTTTGTGTCAATTTTTTTCCTTCCCCCCCCGAGATTGGACGTTTACATGCTTTTACAAATCAAATATCATCAGGTTAGCTGGAAGAGATCCTTTGTAGCGATAAGTTCGCCTTTGTAATTTTATATTTTGTTATTTTGCTTCGTTTGTAATTGCTTTTTATGTGCAATAAATTGTTATACATACATACATCACACAAAACGGTATTTAGGTGATAGTCAAATTAGCAACTATTTTACGAAACCGTAAAAACGCTTGGTTAGTGTCAAGTTTGTAAGGATATGTGTCTAATGAGGTCACAATTTTCTAATTTTCTGTTTTTCATGTTTATGTATTTTTAAATCTTTAAAATTTCCTTAATAAGCTGAAGTTAGATTTTTGCCGAGCATTTTCTTATGATTTGTTTATTGGTAACGTAAAAAAATATATTTTACACCACACCTTGCCAAAAAGCACGTTTTACGGCACTTTTTGCCAAACTGGTAACGTAAAATTGTGTACAAAACACGGGTCGTAAAACAGAAAGCCCTCTCTCGTATATTTACCAGTATGACCCTCACCTGCGGCTCGGGCCTCAAACATCTGCGATATCGGCCTTTCTTTGTTTTACAACCCTTGTATCGTAAATAGCTATTTTAATGTGTTGTGTCCTATTGGTTGAACAGTGTCATGGTTGGTAATAGATAAACAAAACAGGATAAACAACAATACTTTGTAATGTAATTTTAAACTCTAATGACGTGAAAATTAAGAAAGTATACACATTTCACGTGTTTAATAAATACAAATACTCAGTCCCAAACCAATCGTAGGAATGTGAGGCAAGGAGAAACTGTAATTTACCTCCCTACGAGGCCTATCGCGCGGTTAAGAAACATCTGCTCTAATTTATATCGGCTAGTTTATAGCATTGCCTCAGGCTTAGTTAATTGTTTAATTTGTTAACCTATTTATTCATCTATTGTTAATACAGTTGGTTCTATAAACCGATACACTAGAAAGGCAGGATAAAACTACTAAGGGTTTTTTTTTAGCCTAGTTGGTAGTGACACTGCCTCCGAAGCTAGAGGTCCCGGGTTCAAATCCTGGTAAGGGCATTTGTTTCTGTGGTGAGTAGAAACATTTGTTCCTGATGTTTTCTATGTATTTAAGTATGTATATAAGTATCTATTAAATATATGGTTGTCTAGTACCCACAACACAAGCCTTATTGAGCTTACTATGGGACTAGATCGATTTGTGTAAAAATTGTCCCCTAATTTATTTATTTATTATTTTATTCTTATCTCATCAGTTAAAAAACGCGTATCCCAGTTAAGCTATTTGGACCATTCTATTTTAAGTTTTCGACACATTTGCTTAAAATGTTTTTCCGGAATAAAAACTACCCTAAGTCATTTCTTGGGACTCAAACTATCTCTATACCAAATTTAATCGAAATCAGTTTAGTGGTTTAAGCGTGAAGAGGTAACAGACAGACAGAGTTACTTTCGCATTTATAATATTAGTATGGATTATGGACGCGTTTTACCCGTGGTACCACGGCTTTTGTACCACAGGGGGGACCACGGGTATTTTTTTTTACCCGTTGTCCCACCGTTCTAAACAGTGTTCGCCAGTGGGTCTACGGGTAATTTACTTTTTCCCATGGTCCCACGATGCGATGTGTCTAAAAATGTTCGGTTCTGGCGCTTCGCCGGCCGCTGCCGCGGCACGCTCGCTTCGCTCGCTCGGCTCTCGCACTTTAGGATCGCAGTTCTACTAACACTCCTCCTCGCTCCGCTCGTCGTCGTACCTAACTATTCTGTAGAATAAATTTAGTGAAAACAAACATTTCAGTAATAATTACGAACATAGACGAACCATGGGGAAAAATAAATTACCCGTAGACCCACTGGCGAACACTGTCTAGAACGGTGGGACAACGGGTAAAAAAAATTAACCGTGGTCCCCCTGTGGTACAAAAGCAGTGGTACCACGGGTAATACTCTATTATGGATAGTATGGATATGGATTAGTATTGATTATTACGAGGTTATTGGTAAATTCCTTTTTTTTTCATATTTGTAATAATTCTCAAGTATGTAATAATTCTTAAGAAAACCTCTAATTTACCCATCATTTTTGGCATTTTATGATATTCTACCTTTCAAATAATAGAATTACCACATGTGTGACTAGGATATAACATAAATAAAAACCAGTTGGTTTGTATTAGGTCAATAAAACAAAATAGTTCTTTTTTTATAATTTTGCCGTCAGTAAAATTATTGAGTTTATTTTCATCTATTTTAAGAAGTTGACCTTATAAAAATCATCTTGTAGATCTTAAGCCACTATTACTCAAAAAAATACAATACTGTTTTAATGGTAGAAAATCCAAAATTAAGTGTCACCCATAAATCTCCGGCTGAAGCAACTTGAAATGGCTTGAAGTTTTTTGAACAACAATCTATTAAGGGCACGATAACGCGATTCGCTTTAAAATAAATTGATTATATTCAAATTTCTATTAGGGCTGTGTTCCTTGAGATTGCTATGGGCAGATTGGAATGAATGAAGATTGGATGCGGTAATAATTTTAACAACATGCAATGAAATCTTGCTGATATTATTATGTTCCTTATAATAGGCTGAGTATGACGTTTCAGCTGCGGCTAGGACAAGAGGTCGTTAAAGGAATTTCACACAAATCTTGCAGGCCTAATAGGCCGGCAAATACCTCTTTTTTAATTTCCATTCCACATAAATTTGTGGCACCACCACCACCACCACAATTTCAGCCCTAGGACGTCCACTGCTGGACATAGGCCTCCCCCAATTTCATGGGGGGTAAATGCCATAATCGCCACGCTTGGCATGCGGGTTGGCGATCGCAGTATCTCCACCGCACTTTAGGAATGCTGCTGCCAATTTGTGGCACAGGCGTCATGAAATTCTGCCACTAAGCGTTTTAAAATAAAACATTGATTATTTGCTTGTTTTTTTCATTGCATGTTTGAGAAAAGCACTACATACCTCGGTGGGAAATATGGGGTTGCCCGCCTCAAACCTACCCTTAGAATTTTTTAGAGAGTTATAATTTTAAGAGGATAATGCAGTAGGTACATGTAACAAATTTAAGGGGAGGCACAAAAAAAATAAAAACATTTTTGGACCACTTTAATCGAGGCATGTCTTTAAGCGGTAAGCTAAAACGTGGCGGGAAAGCCAAGTTTGGCCTAAACAGAATATACCACCCGGGTTGATCAATTTTCAATTCGTCACTCCGGTTGGAAATTGAAAATGTTTGTTTGATTTACTTTAATAAATAAAACCCCACCGTTTCCCTTCACGTGACCCCTGGGTGGTGCTACAGGTGCAACAGACTGGCAACCGTACTGTCTTCTCGGCGATCTTACGGTTTGAAATGGTTGCCATACGATTAATAAATAATAAATAAAATATATATTTAATGAGTAGAAATATCATGCGCGTTTGCGGGGGGCACTACTGACTTCTTATCGCCCCGCTTCCGCGCATCCCGCGCCAGAAAGAAAGCACTCATTTAAATCTAGGAGTGTAGTAAAGAAGCGACACTGGTTCCACTGACAGTTGTCATTGACAGCTGATAGCTTTTTTATGTACCACTTCGGTGGCAAACAAGCGGTCACTGCAGCCTATGGACGCCTGCCGCTCCGGGGGCTTCATATGCGCGTTGCCAACCCTTTAAAAATGTATACACTCCGTTCTTGAAGAATCCCATACTTTCTGGTATCTTACCGCCTCCGCACCGACCAATTGGAAGTCGCCTAAAATTACAGGTTGGGAATGGGTGAAGGCTTGTCACTCTGTGGCGCGCCTTGAAGAGGCCTATGTTCAGCAGTAGACTGCAGTGGGATGATGATGATGATAATGATGATGAATGGGTGAATTGTAAAAAAAATGTACAAGCTTTATTATACCTACATTTTAATTAATTTCATGGTGTTAGGAAAGTTACCCACATAAATTGTACGACTAATTTTCGTTGGACATAATCTCTCTCTCTTCTCTTTTAAGTACTTTCTAACCTACTATGGATATAATACGTCCAAAATAAAGATTTATTATTATTATTATTAATTAAGTCCTTAACTATGTACATTTCCGAAGTAGAGGTCCCGGGTTCGAATCCGGGCCAGGGCATTTATTTGTGCATTTTTCAGGGATATTTGTTCTTGGGTCTTGGATGTTTACTATGTATTTAAGTATGTATTTATCTATATAAGTATATATATCGTCGTCTAGTACCCATAGTACAAGCTTTGCTTAGTTTGGGACTAGGTTGATTTGTGTAAGACTGTCCCCCAATATTTTTTTTTTTTTTGCAACCTACCCTCACCCAAATACCGCATCCGCTCAACATAGCACTCTGTTCCGTAAAATCTCCACTCGACGCTTGTAATTGAAAAGTTTGCAAGTGGAGATGTAAAGCGATTTATAAGACAGACGGACGGACGGACTGCGGGCTAGGGTTCCGCAGTTCGCCCTTTATTGACAGGTCGAACACTTATGACTGCACGACTGAAATGTGCTGGGCATCTTTCGAGATTTTCCGGAGTAAAAGACTTTTCCCGAAGAAGAGACACCCATGAATTCTATATGTAATCGCGATCGTTACAGCCGTTTTGTCCGGTTTGTCGTACGATGTGAACAAAATCGTAGGACAAATCGGACTACATCAGATTAGCATGGTGTAAGTTTCTCTAAGTCTCTCTTTAATCTTTCATCCATTATATTAGTACGCTCGTACAGTCAGCACCAAAAGTAGGTAATACGCCTATGAAAAGTTCAAAAGTCTTTATTACAACGGAATAAAGAGCTTTTGGCATCTCCATATGTGTAGCTACTTTTGACAAGTTCCAAGTTTTAGTTTTTTTTGTTGTTTCCGAGCTAATAGTAGCTTACATATCAAATTTCAGCTTTCTAGGACTTTAGGAAGAATTCACTAACAATTTCGATGATCATCACTAGGTTTAGTGGTCTGTGATCATCATTGAGTGATTTGGTGAGTGAATGAGTTAGTGACGAACACGAGGTATTTTAGATATCAATAAAAACTTAAAGTATAAGAGCTATGCTATTGAAACTCCATATGTTAAATAAGTGCACTATTGACATCGCATCCCAAGAACTTTGTCCAAGAAAACGACGAAGCGGTAGGTAGTGCGAAGCGATAGTAGTAGGAGAGGGTCTCATTGGAAATTTGTAAATTTGGAGTGATGTCTGGACCGATATTTTTTTTTTGTAAAAAATCCAAATAATACATACAAATTCTATGCTATTATTAGGCCGCAATATTTAGTCATATACAAGATATAACGACAAGACAAAATATCAAAATATCGTGTTGATTTCACACAGAAAATAGTCTTAATAGATTAGCGTGTTTAAAGGGTAAGGACATTAACACATTTAGCTCATGTTCAGCTAGACTTTAAGTGTTAGCCTAAGGAATAAATAAATAAGTATCACAACGGAACCCTTCAGTTTTTCCAGTTTTTCGCAATCGTTGCAGATAAAAGACTTCTAGAACAATTATTCGGCACGACATGACAGTGGGCTTAGCGGAGATTTATGGTCGCAGGCTTACTGGGGTCAAACCATCTTTGCAGACGACCCCTGTATTCTATTGCGTTAAGATACGTAGCTGGTTTATCTATAGAGCAAAACGGAGAAGTACCTCTAGTTCAGAGGTCGGCAAACTTTTTGACCAAAGAGCCAAATTCAGTAAAAATACCATCTTTTGGGAACCTCAGAGAGGCAAAAATACATGTTTTAGGTTTTTCACTATATTTTTGAGGAGACATGGAAGAGCCGCATGCGGCCCGCGAGCCGCGGTTTGCCGACCCCTGCTCTAGTTTAATGAAAACTGCGGTTAGATTTTAAACTTGAACCGCACAAAGCGCTGCGCTGCTGTTGCGGGCCGGAAGCGGTTTTGCGGTAAAGCGAACGCGATCCGGGGCACGTCTCACCAAAAACGCGGCATGCGCACGGGATATGCGGGAGGCGGCGTGTGTGACATATAAAGCAGTAATCGACAGTCAACAGTTTCGGAAAGATCAAAAATGCAAAACGGCCTCCGCCCCGCACCGCGCCGCGCCCGCTCTATGCGTTTCGAGCTTTCACCACATCAGCCGAAGGACGTCCACTACTGGACATAGGCCTCCCCCAATTTCATTGGGGGTAAATGCCATAAACGCCACGCTTGGCATGCGGATTGGCGATCGCAGTATCTCCACCGCACTCCAGGGATGCCGCTGCCCATCTCCCGGTGGTCTTGGTCGCAGTTTTAGGACATACCCGGGCTCGAGCTAATAAGTATCTGTCATAAATTCCACTTTGGGTACAAGCTTTTAATGTCGACTGTACTTTTTTGCATTGATAGTCATCACCAATGATACTCACTAAGAGCGTTCCGACGAGTCCAAACACGTTGAGATCTTGTGTACTTAATGGACAATTCACATCAAACGGCCGGAGTCGGAGCGCACCCCAGCCCCAAGTTACATTTCATACATGTTTGAATGGGTTCCGAGCAGCCGGTCGGCTGGCGCCGGCTCTGCCGCTGCCGTTTGGATACGAAGTCTAGCTTCTGTATGGAGGGTTTAAATTCCTTTGACTATGGTGGCGTGCGCGCCGACTCCGGCCGTTTGGTGTGAATCGTCCATTAGGAGTTGCTATGGCAACCTTTTTTTTTATACCACGTCGGTGGCAAACAAGCGTACGGCCCTGCCTGATGGTAAGCGGTCACCGCAGCCTATGGACGCCTGCAACTCCTAGGGGTATCACATGTGCGTTGCTGACCCTTTAAGAATTTATACACTCCTTTCTTGAAGAACCCCATACTGCAGTCCGTCGGAAAAACCTCGGCAGGGAGCTCATTCCACAATCGGAGCGTCCGAGGGAGGAAATTCCTCTGAAACCGTACCGTACGCGACCATTTAGGTTCTAAGGTGTGAGGATGAATGCCCTGCCGACGGCGAGCGGTGCGATGGTAGAAAACGGCCGTAGGCATCATGTCGAATAGTTCTTCGGAGCACAACCCATTATATAAGCGATAGAACACGCACAAGGAGGCAAAATTTCTCCTTAAACTCAACGGCTCAATATCGCTCGTGAGCTTGGAACCTTCTGTGTCCTTTTTCAATGCCATAATATTGCATTGTCACCGAACTAACATAAACAAGTATCATGCTAAGCAGCTCAATCGGTTGAGGATAACTTATCTAATTTCACTTGTCATATTTGTCCCACGCGTACATATGTACCTACTAAATAGGAGTCTGTGTAGACAACACAATTATTGGGGTCGGTTGTTCCAAAGCGCGGGTAATCGAATAAGCTGTGTTCGTTAAAATTGAATTGTATGGCTTTGAAGATTTTCTTTGGGATAACAGCTGCCAGCGCTATGTATATTATTATTACATTGATCAGCCTGTAATTGTAAGTTGATGTAAACCAACTTTAATCGTTGGCTTTAAAACTCTAAATGGTTGAAGTACACGTTTTTGGATCACAGTTAAGACAACTTAATTCGTCGACGTATCACAAAGGAATTAGTTAATTTGTAGAAGAACTAAATGCAACTAAGGTCCAAAGAACTGTCATTCAACGTGTTGATACAGCACAGCCTCTGTAGTAGTTGTGTTCTAGTAAGATCGACAGGGCTCCTCACGAAAAATGCGCTGTGTTGAGTGAGGGAAATGCATTTTAAGAAGATGCCTAGATCCGTGTAAAGTACGGCGCCACGGTCATTTTAGAGACACGTTTATAGTTTCGGATATGAAAAAATTAAACTCCTACCATTATGGATTTTTTGGTAAAAATGTTAATATCTTAATGTGAAGTTATATTTTTATTCATTATTATTGGTAAACGTGGTCACGAGCTGATTGACCTCAGGTGATTAATTTTTGTACGCGATTGAGTCCCGTTTACCAATAATAATTTGTATAAATCGTGCAAGTTCAATGTATTTTTATTTCCTAAAGAAATTTTAGATGCGTTCAAATAACATCATTTTAAATTGATTATTATGTAATAAGCTGCGGTAAACAAGGAAGATAAAGACCCAAATCTGGATTTTTAATATAATTCATCAAATAGATAAGAATCGAACAACATCTGAAAATCAGTCCTTATTGTGTCTTAGTCTGGTCAGTACAAGCGCGTAATTTTTCAAAGCACGCTCTTAAGTGACTCGAAAATTAAATAAAACAACGTTTTTTTCTCGCGGTATTTTATCAACTTAATGAAAAAGACCCCCATGAAAACTTAAACACGTTCACTGCCAAGGCGTTTTCATTTCCATTAAAAATCACATGACAACCCAAAAACTCTCGCCAAATTTTTCGTCCTACGTCCACGGTGCTTGATTTATTGCAGGCCAGCATTGGGCAATATGGCGGCTATCCATCATAGGCACTAGGGTGACCACACGCCCTGAAATATCGCGGGACTTGTCCCGTGATAAATGACCAAATGGTTCGCTGTCACGTCGCAGTTTTGTATTAATAGTTTTCGTTGGTGTGTGGTTGTGAGACGTCGATTTGTAATGATAATGATTTTGTTAAGACCCTTTTGGTCTGTTATTTTAGGCATTTATTATGGTGTTAATAACCGTTACTTTAACTAATTTACTCACGTGATTCGGCCAATCGGCCAGTCTTTATCAGCCTTTCGTTCGGGTTGTGCAATGGCATATTAATACTTACGAAATCATGCTGTTAGCTATGTATGCTAATCATATAATGAAAGTCTACTCAAAGGCAGCTTGATTTCATAGTCCCCCCAGACTCTGGAGGTAGGTATATTTTTCTGTAAGTCTATATTGTATATAATTATCAATTTTTTTCGTAATTGCATTTCAATCAATACTTAATTAAATTTTATATATTGATCGAGCGAGCGAAGCAACTTTTCGACTTAGGCAAAATTGCTTTTTTAGGTCCGTATAACCATGTACAAAAATCGTCATTCGTCGAATATTACAATCAAAACAATTTTAACAAAAAAAAAAAAACAAAATGGCGTAGCCATGGGGACTAGAAACGTAAAGAGTATCGGTCGCGATTCTATTTACATGTCATTACATTAAGCTGTCAGAGATGAACCAAAATCCGTGGACTTCTCAGGCGCCAGTGTGGCCACCACTCACCTTTGCTAAATTAATATTAATTACATTATTACTGCTATGATAAACGACCGGCCAAGCACAACTAGTATAGCAGACTGGTGCCCATTTTGCGATAAATAACGCCACATAAACACGATAAATTATTTTTACAAGCGTTTCTGACCTTCCAAAACTGACTAAAAACTGGTCCTTATTGGGGCAAGTGAGTGGACAACTTGACTGTTACAAGTTCTCAAACCGCCCGAAGGCCTCTAACTTGGTAACAACCGGGATCGACGGCTTACTTAACGTTCCTTACGAAGCACGGGAGCGTTAAGTAACCACTCAAAGTGGTCATCCATCCAAGAGTTGACCACGGCCGACGTTGCTTAACTTCGCACGCGATACGCGGGTGCCGCTGAGCCTCGAACGCTCCAAGCTGTCAATACGTAAGTACAATCCTCAAATGCAAAAATCGGCAGCTCGCTCGGGATTGTTCTTGAGCAAGCATCCATAGGCTACGGTGCTTGTTTAACATCAGGTAGATCGTATGCATACTTGCCTATAGCAAAACAAAAACGGATGTGACAGACAGACACGGACAGTCACACCACTCACACCATAAGGAGTCTCTTTTTACCTTTTTGGTAAGGAACCCTAAAAGCTAGCACATCTGTTTTATTATAATTACAGAACCCAATATTTTCCGTTTATGCTCTTGTTAATTGTCCTGTCATCTACGACGGAGCTTGCGCTCGCGTGACTAAAGAAATTGTTTTTCTCATTAGAAAAATACATTTCTGAGGCCCAGTGACTGATAACATTATAATGGATCGAACTGGCGAAATATGATGAATTGTGACCGAAATAGTTAAGGCTTTTAGCTATTTATTTTATTTATGGACATTTGAAACAACTGAGCAAACTTATGTCAATGATAATAAATAATACATACATGTAATGACGCCTATTTCCCAGACGGGTAGGCAGAGACCACGGATTTTCATTTGCTACGATCTTGACATCATGATCAATGAACTTTCATAACATCCGTCATGCATGCGCGCCGATTTAGGGTACTCTTGACCTGGCCTTTCTGCAGTATGTCTCCGATTCGGTCGAAGTACGTTCCCTGAGGTCTTCCCCTTCCAATTTTTGTCACTATATCATATCTACATTCACTCCACAGCTTCGTCTTATGATAGTGTTTCTCACTCTATCTCTCAAAGTAACGTGACGGATACTTCTCAACGCTCTCATTTCCACTGCATTCACTCGACTCTGATGACAATAATAATATTTTTGTATCTTACACGAATCGACCTAGTCCCAAACTACGCAAAGCTTGTACTAAGGGTAGTAGGCGGAGATAGTATACAGTAAACTTAGATAATTAAATACTTACATAGAAAACAACCAATATTTTATGTATGTATGTATAAATCTTCATTGTACATGAGTAAAACACAACAATAAAACAGTAATTACAAGAACAGGCAACATATGTACAAAGGCGAGCTTATCCCTATAAGGGATTTCTTCCAGCTAACCTTTGAGCCATTGATTTTATTATTTGTGTTCGTCACACAAATAAATGCCTTGATCGGGATTCGACCCTGGGGCCATCAGTCTCGTAGGCAGGGTCATTACCAAGTGGGCTATAGTGGTTGGTGGGTGGTGGTGATAAAACAAATTATTGGAATTATATTATAAAAAATCTTTTGTTCCGAATATTCTCTTCAAACACCATAAATCCTCACACAACAAAAATCTGAAAACATTCGCAATTTAAAGGTATGCACGAAATAACATAAACTTCAATTTACGTTCTACAACTATAACCACAGTCTGTTAACCACATATGTTTAAGGTTGATTTTTGATTGTGCTTCATTTTGGCAGCTGCAGATGAGAATATAAAAGACGTTTAGGGATTTGTCACGACGGTCTGTTGTTTGTTAGCTTGACATGGGTTGTCGTGTCGGATCCGCGTCGTATTGTGTGAGTGAGATGTTTGGTGTTGCCTGTTAGGCATTGTTAAGTAGATTGGTTTGCTGTGAATGGAATATTTTGTTAAGGTGTTCTAGCATCACAAGATAAAACAACATAAGTCACTACCGGCTCTATAAATTAAGATAAAGGGGTCTATGTACGGCAGTGGATGTCCTTTGGCTGATATGTAGATGAAGCTGATGAAAACTAAAAAAACAATGTTAGATTTTTGAAGTTTTTATTTCTACGAAAAAATAACTGTATTGCTATTATTTACTTCTCCTGCTGTTGCTGGGCTGTTGATCCCAGTACCACATACCTACCACAAAAAGAATTTTGTTTGTAACTATTATCGTTTCGCGCATCGCGCAACAAACAAACAATGAGTGCTTCATTCAAAAGCAGCGCGCAGCGCAGCAAAGAAGCGGTACTGACTCCACTGACAGTTTACACTGACAGCTGCCAGCTTTCTAATATCATACACCTCCACACGGAAGCGGCATAATACGGCGGCGGTCAGAGTTTCTGAAGATGCGCTGTGTTGAGAATAAGCAACTTGCATTTATCTGTGGCAGTCAACACAAATACCCACATCTATTTATTTATTTATAGGTATATAGCAGTTGGACCCGGATATGTCCTTAAACTACGACCAAGACCACCGGGGAATGGGCAGCAGCATTCCTAGAGTGCGGTGGAGATACTGCGATCGCCAACCCGCATGCCAAGCGTGGCGATTATGGCATTTGCCCCCCATGAAATTGAGGGAGGCCTATGTCCAGCAGTGGACGACCTAGGGCTGATGTGGTGGATATAGCAGTTGGATTTCACAGACGTTACAATAATACCAATGCACTGTGAAATTAAAAACTAAACAACCAAAAACACCAGAGTACATAACCAAATAATAATAATATTTACACTGAACAAGGTCGTGCATCCATCTTCTCACAGAACTTCAAGCATTCGTCATACATACTACTAGCAAATATATCGCAGTCAGCCCGGCAAGTATGATAGCTTATACCGTCACGTTTTATGTGACGTTTCATTACATTGTGGCCGTATAACGTGACGGTATAAGCTATCATACTAGCCGGGCTGGTGCTGATTCAAGCAGCGAGTCTAAGAGACAACAAGCGGGGATTTTCTGCGAGACACTGTCCTCGCAGCCGGCGCCGCTAGCAAATGGCGACAACGAGGTCGAATATTAAACCTAATGGGCGAAGGAACATACACGCGCACCAACTGTGCTACTAATTCAGGACAGTCAGAATTACCACGTAAAACATTGCTAGCTACTGTAAGAATTGCCAACTGTGTGCTTCTGAACGCGTCCGCAGACTACGTTGTCTACTAAGCATGAAGACCGTACCTATGGTTGTCATCGTCGTGGTATTAAACAAAATCTTACTGTATATCAGTCAGGAGATCCATTTTACTCGACATATCAAAAACTAACTAGGATGGCACGACGACCCAAAATGAGTCCTGGCCTCTGAGACAAGAGCACGCCACTTTTCTCGGTCCTGCGCTATTTCTCGCCAGCTTGCACCGGCTCCAAGCTCACGCAGGTCCGCGTCCACTAAATCCTTCCAGCGATACTTGGGTCGACCCACAGGACGCCGTCCGGTCGGTCGGCCCAAGTATGCTCTCTTCACCTGTCGATCTTCTCCCATCCTCTTCTTCTTTTACTCAACATATCATTTATTGTACAATTAACCTTTATTGTACAATAGACTAGATAGTAATTGTAGATTTTGAAGGTTTCAGAGGAATTTACTCCCTCGGACGCTCCGGATGTGGAATGAGATCCCTGCCGAGGTTTTCCCGAGGGACTACAGCATGGGGTTCTTCAAGAACGGAGCGTATACATTTTTAAAGAGTCAGCAAAGAGCATGTCACACCCCTGGAGTTGCAGGCGTCTATAGGTTGTGGTGACCACTTACCATCAGGCAGTCCGTACGCTTTGTTGCCACTGACGAGTTATAAAAAAAGAAAACCTTATAGTTCAAAAGGCGGACTTAATGTCGTAAAGCATTCTCTACCAGTCAACCTTACTCATTGCGATAGGTGACGCTTTACCACTGAATAAGTAATGGCTTTAGGCCCGGGTTAGAATAGCACCACCCTCTTTCTTCCCTTGGGTGGGGTAAGATTCGACTATGGGAACCAGATTGAAGTGTGTTGTGGGCGATGGGCTAGCAACCTGTCACTGCAATACCACATTTTCTTCATCTATAAACCTACAATTGCTAGAAGTTGCACTGAAATTAATTTTCGTGTGCTCTGCCTACCCCTTTTGGGAATATAGGCGTGAGTTTATATACTTATGTATGTATGTTTACGCTCACTTTTTCGGGCCGCGCTTCTGATAAGACTAATATGTAGTTTTTAACAGCGACGCCTATGAATACTTGCAACTCCAGAAGAATCACAAGAGCATTGCCGAGCTTTTATCGATTTGAGGATTTGTTGTGTTGACGGCTAGTGACATACCGCTACTTGGCCGCACCATTAGGGTACCTACAGAGCAAATAGTGGAGTTATTATGACAGCGGCTCAGCGGTCTTCTGTAAGGAGGGAGAGGTAAGACTGGAGAAGAAGTTGCGCTGCTTCTAATTTGAGCGAGATGACGTTCCGCTGTGCCATACATACCTTTTAGGGTTCCGTACCCAAAGACTTCGCTGTCTGGCCGTCTGTCTTTCTGTCTGTCTGTCACCAGGCTGTATCTCATGAACCGTGATAGTTAGACAAATGAAATTTTCACAGGTGATGTATTTCTGTTGCCGCTATAACAACGAATATTAAAAACGGGCCAAGTGCGAGTCGTACTCTTTGCCGTTTTTATACGTAATGGTACGGATACGGAACCCTTCGTGCGCGAGTCCGAGTCGCACTTGGCCAGTTTTTTAAAGCCTTGTCGAGCCAAATATACCACCAGATTTAAAACCCCCACAGCCTCGGCAAACCCTTGAAAAAAAATCTCAATTTATTCCCATTCCACTATCGATTCACACCGCAACGGTGTTAACTTGTTAAAAAAAGCCATACATTAATATGTTTCCCATTGTCGCTTACGTCCCTTTATATTAGTAGGGGGTAGAAGGGGACCCTTTTAACTCGGGACAAAGTACCGGTCTCGAAAACACTCGAGATTGTGGAAAGTGCGTCTCAGTTTCGTTCAGTTTGCCTCTCGATTCGAGAACTTTCGAGGCTATTGGCGCCGTGTTATTACGTTTGATGTTCGCGCTGATATCGAACGACTGAATAGGTTTTATTTTATATTTTTTTTGATGATCCCGTCTTTGACTTGTGTTAGGAATGAAAAACCTGGAAGTTATAGTGTGTAAAGATTGTAAAGGCCCCTCATCTGATCGGGTCGTTAAGAAAATGGCAGCTTTTGACAACGCTAAAAGGTTCCTTTTTGCTAGACAAGGGCTCAAATATGCATTTTATTTTAAGAATGAGTCTTTCCCGAGGATCTACATTGTGGGTTTTTTAGTATATATAATATGATATAGAGAAATGACAAACTCCGCCAAGAAGATCATCTTGATTTGTCATTTCAATAGACTAATCTAGAGATTAACTAAATGAGCTTGTCAGGTAGGTAATAAAATGACCCGGGGATTTGATCAAATTAAACATTTTTTTAGGGAAATGATGAAATTGGCCGACCGTGATCATCAATTCTCTTGCCCTTTTCCCATTTATTTGGGGTCGGCGCAGCATGTCTTTTTCTTCCATATATCTCTGTCACGCGTCATCTCTTCATTCACATCTTTCCTATTCATATCATCTCTCACACAATCCATCTACCTTTTCTTTGGCCTACCTCGTTTCTTGCATCCATCCACATTTATATCCAATACTTTTCTGGTTACATGGCTTTCATCCCTCCTCATTACATGCCCATACCACGCCAGGCGATTGGCTCTTAGTTTTTCGGCAATCGACTGTGATGCCGGCTCAAAATTGTTTATTTAGGCTTCTCTGGTTTTTAGTTGAATTTTTCTTCAATAAAAACGTTGATTTATGAAATAGTCCTTTTTTTTACTCTGGATAGGTTTGCGCTTGACCACAAAACGCTTGAAAACAAAAGACCTGGTGGTAAGCGATATTGCGGTCTAGGATGGAGCGCGCTTACCTAGTAAAAACCGGTTCACTCTCGTCTTGAAGACCGTAAGGTTGTAGTTTTCAGGGAACAAGGATTCCGGCAAGGAGTTCCACAACTTGGCTGTTCTCACAATAAAAGAGGAAGCGAAACGCTTCGTGCGAGTTTTTGGAACTGCCGCCGTACGATGTCGCCTTGCCGTATCCCTGGTCGTTCGATGGTAGAAGGGGGCGGGGGGTATTATACTGTGCAGTTCCTCAGCACACTCCCCGAAATGCAACCGATAGAAAACCGAAAGACTAGCAACATGTACTTTTGACTTTAACACAAGACAAATGTTCTTAAACAATTTTTAATTTTTAATATCAATATTGACACAGAATTACGAATGTGCACATGCGGCCATGTTGGATAGAGAGAGAGCGAGGCATTTATTTTTTTGACAAAGTTTGAGCTATTAATAAAAACTGTTATACAATTACTTGCATATTATTTACTTTAATACATACAATACTCAAACAGAAATAGAGTAGCTATTTTAAAATCCTGCGTGAATTGATCATATCCCTATGGATTTGATCAAATCTTAATCTTGATCATTTCCCTGTGAGCAAGTTTACATCAATATACATACGTTTAGCCGTCGCCGTTAAAGTAAACGTCCTCACCTTGACGAGTCATCTGCTAAATCCCAAGAGAGCTCCATACACTTTTAAACGCAGTAAGATTTGACTCATATGGTTATAACATATGGGCATAAGATTGAAAATATCAAGTATTGGTTTAGTGTCACGCATTGGGACGTTCACCTTACCTACTTAAAAATTTAAATGACTCTCTTCTATAAACAACCCGCAACTTTAAAGGTATGCCGTATATAATTTTATCTAACAACATTTGCCACACCAAAATCAACCATCATGTAATGAGTTTGGCTTGATATTCAATAATATATGTCGTGTACTCGTACTTACGAGTAACATGTGGCCTTTGACAGGCTATATTTTCAGTTAATTAGTGCGAGTTTTCAGTTTTTCAAAGTACCCACCTGAAATCTGCAGTTGAAACTTTGTTTCGTTTCGAGTAGTTTGGTTTTAGTAGATGTATGTTATGTTAGACTCTGATGAATTTAATAATTATTAATAAAATGTTGGTTTTACTTATTCTGAAATTGTAAGATTTTCAGAGATATTTTGATATGGGTACAGTTTATTTTTTTCAAAGTTGAGTAAGTTGCATTTCGGTAAGAATATTATTATTACAAGCTTTTATTTACTTGCACGGTTCATATGTGTATTCAGTTACAATGCAATATTATGGTACAGTCGCTGGCAAAAATATGTATACACTTTTGGACCTTATTTAAATGGGATAAGGTAAAAAAATATATACATATTGGTGCCCTCGACTGTACCACTACTACCGAGCTTATCTGATGAATTGATGATGTAAAGTCGAGTTTGGTCTCATTTGAACCGTCTCAACAAGTAGTGGATGACTCTGGAAAAAAGTACAGTCGGCAATAAAATCTTTTACAACAATGTTTTTTTTTAAAGAAACTGGCGGTATCTGAACTATTATGAATCATGATTGTGGTGACATAGCCGCAAGAATAAGGCAACCACTTGCTCCGTAGGCATATGTGGTGTTGTGTTCCTGGTGAGTGAGTAAGGTCTCCAGAGATTCCAAGGATGCGCTGTGTTGAGAATCTGTCTCTAGCTCTCAACAAAACGAATAAATCAATGAAGGGTCGGCAACGCGCTGTTTCTGGGGTCACAAATGTCTATTAGGTTTCGATATGTGCGTACCACCAGGCCTGCCTATACTTATTTGCCACCGTCGTAGAATAAAATAAAATTGTACGTTATTTTCAAATTTTCGACGTTTTTCCGTTTCGAATTTCGCGTCTAAAATGTATTAGTTCGACTCAAAACTAAAAAGTAGCGTGTGAATATTAAGCTGAAACTTTAAAACACAGCACCAAAGCATGCTTAGCACTAACTCGTGGAATATTAAGGAGTGGAAGTGAAGAATGGACCACTCAAAGCAAAGTTAAGGAACGGGCGAGCATTCGCGTGACGGATGTAGAATTGCTGGATATTCAGCATAGTCAACTGAACCAGTTGTGAAGTCTAACAATTACAAAATCTGAAATCATTTATTGTAAAATTATGCAAGTATATAAGATGTTATAAAAGTCTCAATCCCACAGTTGTTTTACGGTATACAATAATTAATGCAAACAATAAACAAATAAATAAAAATACACGTCAAGAACTAAAATAAGAAAACCGTCAATTAAGTACACTAGGAACGGATAATATTATTATTAAATTAAGTCAGTTAAAATTCCATTACAACTATCAATATTAATTAGGTAATTTTGTTTCCAATCATATTTCTCTTTTCTTCAATTTCGTTTTGTAGAAAATAGTAGATTGTATTGCAACTTGCAAGGTAGCGGAATGCAATGTTTCATCGAGGATTAGCGCGTTGAATCCAAAACAGAAAAAGATTTGGTGTGCAATTAAAAAAGTTAAATGAAAGTTACTCAATAAAAAGTACTATCTGTTTATTATCTTACATTTTTCTTCCATATTATTTCAAAATCCTGTTTTTTTATTTAATTCAAGATTTGTTTACTTTTAAGATAGTATGAGTACAATTTTTCGTACCCGGGTATGTCCTAAAACTACGACCACCGGCGATCGCCAACCCGCATGTCAAGCGTGGCGATTATGGCATTTAACCTATAATATAACATTCTGGACATCTTAGATAAAAAAGAATATGCGATCGGAGTCTTAATTGATATGAAAAAAGCCTACCTATGAGAAAGTAACATTTAGTATATTACTCAATAAATTGTACGGAATTGGAGTACGTGGCATTACTCAGAAGTGGTTTCAATCCTATTTAAGCAACCGGAAGCAATATGTAGATATAGAATATACAAACGAGCAATCGAGAGAAATTGGCACCATTAGGTCTGATGTCCAGCCTGTATCAAACTCCATTCCACAAGGAAGTGTGATCGGCTGTTTGCTGTTTATTATTTACGTTAGTGACCTTCCGAAATGCGTCAATGAACAGTGTGTAATGTTCGCGGACGATTTTTCCCTGTTGATATCGTGTAACCGTAACACAAACATAAATGAAAAGTTATCGGAAACTATTACAAGCATCGCTAACTGGACGAACGATCACAATCTAGAAATTAACTATTCGAAAACCAAAATAATGCAATTTAGACCTTACAAAAACAAAAGCTACATATAAATTTTACATTCCAAAATAACAAAATAGAATGCGTGCCTGACTTTCCACTTCTCGGCAAAACTATCGACTCCCATTTGAATTGGAAAAACCACGTACAAAAAATAAAAACTAAACTTAGCCAATTTATTTACGCCTTAAGACAGCTAAAACAACCTCAGACCTGCAAACAGCTCTGACAGCATATTACGCTTTTGCCCATTCAAGGCATTGCTACGCTATAGCCCTTTGGGGTGTGCACAAATGCACACGACTTGCGAATTTTACAGAAAAAATGCATTCGTATATTAACACATATTAGACAAACTGATAGTTGTAAAACACATTTTAAAGACCTAAAAATTCTCACGGTATCCTGCATATACATATATGAAACCTGTAAAGTGAAAAATTACCCGGACTTCTACTCTAAACTTGGAGATATGCCCCGTCGTTTTGAATCTCGGTTTAAAAACAATCTGTTCCAAACAACATCAAAACTAGCGTTATATAAAAATGGCTCCTACTCAATGTCAATAATAATCTACAATAAGTTACCCAACGAAATAAAAAATGAGCCTAATAGTAATAAGTATGTATGTATGTAAGCACTTTATTGTACACAATTACAGGTTGAAACATAAAGAGGTCACAAAGCGTTAAAGTAAAAGGCGAGCTTATCCCTATAAGGGATCTCTTCCAGCTAACCTTTGAGCAATTGAGTGGAAGGTAGGTAGAATAAGATAGACAAACTTAAACCATGTACAATACAAATAAAACAGATGCAATATATATATATGAAAAATAAAACTTATAATATATGCATAAATGTAATCGGTAAATATATACATCATATATATATATAAATATATATATACAAGTGTCGTAAATATGAGTAAATTTATAAAACTGGATTTAACCAATTCACTAGTTATTGGAAAGCCACAACTTCTTTAAATGACTCTTGAGTGACGCAACAGACGGGCACTGCCTTAGTGACAACGGCAACGCATTCCACAGCTTCACAGCGCGCACAGTAAAAGACCTGGAATAAGTCCGCGTCTTATTCGGTGGTATAGCTAGGGTAAGATTAGCGCTCGATCGTAAACGATGACCACTACCATCCGCCATATAACTAAAACGCTCCGTAAGGTAAGGAGGAGAAGCAGGATTGAACAGTACATTAAAAAGTAACGACAGGATATGCATGTCTCTGCGTCGGCGGATCGATAACCACTGAAGCTGGGATCGGAAAACGGAGATGTGATCATATTTGCGGAGACCAAATATGTATCTAATACATACATTTTGCAGACGCTCCAGCTTATCAAGTAGTTCCTCCTTGAGATCAAGAAACGCGATGTCACCATAATCCAGAAAAGGGAGTAAAAGAGATTGAGCAAGAGTCATCTTGGTATGTAGGGGTAGGAAATTCTGCAGACGCCTTAGTGAGTGAAGAGACTTGAAGATTTTTTGGCTCACTTCAGCTATATGGGGTGACCAAGAAAGCGTCTGGTCCATGGTGATGCCCAAATTCCTGACAGTAGAGGAAAAAGGAATAGAAATTCCATCAAAGAGAATGTCGGGCACCACCACATCTGACAACTTAGTTATATAGTAAGGGCTGCCAATAACAATCGCCTGCGATTTATTCGCGTTAATTTGCAAACCAAACTTACATGCCCAGCAGCGTATGGCTTCTAGGTTTATATTGATTTGCGTAATTAACGTGGAGACATCATCGATACTAGCCGCTGCATAAATCTGCAGGTCATCCGCATAAAGGTGGTAAGACGTTGAAAGTGACTCAGTGATACCATTAATAAATATAGAGAACAGAAGTGGAGAAAGAACTGCTCCCTGAGGGACGCCAGCGGTAAGTTCACACCACTCGGACACTTTGTCATCGAATCTAACGCGCTGACGTCTGCCAAAGAGGTAGTTACGAAACCAGGATAAAGGTGTTTGAGAAATATTCAGGGTCCTGAGTATACCGAGTAGAATATCAAAATCCACTGTGTTAAAAGCACTGCTGAAATCAAGCAGAACAAGGACAGTGAGCTTTTTGGATTCAATATTAAAACGAATGTCATCAGTGACTTTAACTAAAGCAGTAACTGTGCTATGCCCGGGGCGGAATCCAGATTGAAAGGGATTGAACAAGGAATGCCTGTTAAGGTGAGATTGGAGACAACGATTTACATGATGTTCAATGATTTTTGATAACACTGGAAGAATGGAGATAGGACGAAGTTGAGAGAAGGTTATGGGAACTGGAACTTTAGGGATAGGAATTATATGCGCATACTTCCAGGGCGCCGGAAACGTGCCGGAGGACAAGGAGAAATTTATAATATGGGAAAGGATAGGGGCAATGAAATCTGCCACGAGCATAAGCATATCCACACTTAGGCTATCATCACCGACCGCCTTCGTTTTAATAGACTTGAGAAAGGCAAGAGTCTCTTGCGGCGAAATCGTACCAAAATTAAAAGGGGACAAGTCGGGGCGTGTAATACTGGCAAGATGCGAAAGAGTTGATTGTTTAACAGCAGGATCTAGGATAACCGGTGAAGTACTGAAATGCTTATTAATAGCGTCAATATTGAGATTACTGGAAGAACATTGTTGAGTTTTGCCCACCCCAAGAGACTTCAAAAATTTCCACAGTTTAGAAGGGGGACATTCTTCAATAGACTTGTGGATGTACCGGCGTTTTGACTCCCTACAGATCTTGTTACAGCGGTTACGCAAAGAGATAAATATCTGTCGATTTTCGTCCGATGGATCCAATCGAAACTTAGCATTTGCTCGATCACGCTTGGCCATGTGCTGCTTAATCTCCGGCGTGAGCCACGGCGCAGGGAAGTGTTTTACGCGTATTGGTTTCATTGGTGCATGTTTATCGAAAATCGCAAGCAATATGTCATTGAAAGCCCCCACTTTCAGGTCGACATCGTCAATGCGGTCAATACTGCTCCAATCAGCATGCGACATGTCATCATAGAGCGCCTGTAGATTTACGTTCCGCAGATTCCTCCGCATAACTATCTTGTGCCTTTTTTTCGGGGGACGAATGTTAAAAGAGGCGTAGATTAAATCATGGTTCGAAAAACCGGCCGCATTAAATTGGCCATGGAGAGAAACCAAGTCCGGAGAAGATGTTAAAATGAGGTCTAAAAGAGATGGAGGACCGTTATGCGGGAAATGGGTGGCAT
The DNA here is from genome assembly GCA_905163555.1 of Notocelia uddmanniana. Lineage (NCBI taxonomy): Eukaryota > Metazoa > Arthropoda > Insecta > Lepidoptera > Tortricidae > Notocelia > Notocelia uddmanniana. The sequence continues at coordinate 29,980,187 of LR991056.1, read as the reverse complement.
TGAGGGGTAAAACGCTCAGGTTTAAGGAAATGGCAAGAGAGTGGAGTTTAGAGGAGCGATGGTCAGTTTTAAGGAGACAGGTGTTGAAATCACCCATTAAAATAGTATGGTCAAACTGGGGGCTAATATCGGATAAGGCATTCTCTAAGGAATCAAAGTAACTAACATGAGAGGATGGGCTATAAAAAACGCCAAGAAGGACTTTGGAGTGGAATAATGTGACATCCAAGAAAAGATACTCTGAAGAGTTCGAGTAGACTGACGGTGATTGAGCAACTACTTGACAAGCAAGATTACTTTTAATATATATGGCAACACCACCGCCACGGACGGTTCCCGATCCCGAGCCGCCATCACTCGTGCCGATCCTGTCGTTACGAATCAAACAGTACCCAGGCAGGGGATAGAGTGTCGAAGGAAGTGTGGGTTTCAACCACGACTCTGATATTAAGATTGCGTGAATGTTATTGATGGCACTAAAGGTCGCGAGTAGTTCAGTGTAATGAGCCGGCACACTCTGCGCGTTGATATGGACAACATTGAAATTTTTTATGGAAGACTCAAACGTACAAAGCAACCGTTCACCCAGATCAGGCATATCTGCCACGTCACTCAAAGAGTCATAAAGGCTCGAAGAAGACAGTGAGAAGAATTCGCTCTCCAAACTAGAATTAAAAACGTCTGACATACTAAATACAGTTGAGTACTAAATATATATATATATATAGGTATACACTAATATAATTAATAATAAAATATATATCCCTCAGCGACTAATCGCACCAACGCAAATTAATAGTAGTTCGCCTCATTTGCTCGCCAGCTATCACAAAATATCAAGATACAAACAAAAACCGAAGCAATTAATAATAATAATAAATACGCAATGAATTAATGACAACACACGAAAACTTCAATTTAGATTGCAAACAGAAAAATACGATTCGTAAAACCAATAGTCCAAATACTAAACGCAAACGAAACGCTAAACTGAAAGTGACATTGACAAATGACATTATTGACAGTGACAGCTCGGTTTGCTAATGCTTACATTCCGTGCATATACACAGAATCACAAAAACACGGTAATTACATGTAAACAAACAATACGATAAAAATAACAATAATAAAGGTCCGCACGACACAACCATCAGGCAACAGGTGGACCTCAATGGGCAGCGCCTCGTACCGAACCTGCCACACAAGATCGGGGAGGGTATTTCGCTCGACGCGGCTGCTGTCCGGGAGCTGCCCCCGCCGCCGCCGCACCCCTCGCTGCTGCCGAAGCCTTTGCCCCCGCCGAATCCGTCGCTGCCGCGGAAGCCTTCGCCCCCGCCGAATCCGTCGCTGCCGCCGACGATCCCACATTAGCTTGGACCGCTGCGTGGCCCTCGACTGCAACCGCCGGTGTCGGCAGTGCTTGCAACTCCGCCATCGAGGAAATTTTGCGACGCACTCCGTCATGGCAGTGAACCATAATGCGCCCGTTGCTTGTCCAGCTGTCTCTTATGCCATACAGCCTCCGAGCCTCCATGAACACTGCATGCCGAGTACTTGTGGGGAACTCAGAGACTGTTTTGCCCGAGCCCTTCAATAATCTTTTAGAGGCCCATACTGCGGTTCTAGTCCTGTGGCAGCTGAATTTAACAAGTATGGGCCGTGGCTTCGACGGCACCGAGGTCTTACCAAGACGGTAACAGGTGATGAAAGAATGTGCAGAGACCCCATCCACCTTCAAGGTCTGCTGGACAATATCCAGTGTCACAGCTGTAGTGTCCTCACCCGCCGCCTCAGGAACTCCATGCAACAGTAGAATGCCAGCACGAGATCGGGTCTCCATCTCCTCCAGCGTTTTCAACACAAAGCCCATTTGATCCTGCAGGCGCTCGACAGCTTCCCACAGCAGAGTTTTAAATGTTCTGTACTCGCCTGCCAGCGCCTCATCACCCTGGCTGGTCATGGAGCTCTCAAAATTTGCCATTTTGGATGTAAACATGGCCTTCATGTTGTCCATACTCCTTTGAAGCTGCACCAAGTGATCCATTGTGTACAAATAGGTGTGTCCACTTATTGTGACCTTTGAACTGTGATGTGTCAATCCAAGAGAAGAGATTAAAAGTGTTGAGAATTAGCTGAGTGTAGCAAAGAGGCACTATTTATCACATGTAAGTGATTAGAACATTTTGCAAGTGCTAATTACTATTTATTCAAATTTAAATATATGGCACTATAAATTAAACTTGTTGTTTGTTTGGCTACCCTCTTTTTTTTTTTCTTACAAGTTTAAAAGCATTCCTTGTAAATAAAGCGTTTTACCCAGTTAGTGAATACTTAGCCTACATCATTTTTAAGAAAAAAAAACCGACTTCAATGGGGGAGTCCGGTGAAAGATTATTAATCTTAGATGGTGCACTCTTAGATTCCATACAATAAAATACAAAAATGGTTATAAGTATGTTTATAATGGTAGAAGACTAAGTACCCTCAATTCCTCGTGAAATCATGGAAAAACCTTGCTTGCTTGACAAACAAAACGAAGAGAACAAATCGCCAAACGTGAACTACGCGTCGTTGAAGAGTTCCGTTCTGATCATCATCAGCAGTTCCACTTCATCAAATGTCACTTTTATGAATGGAAATGCTTGATTAGTTCATGAAAATACTAAAATCACTATTTGTGTGCCTTTCACATTTGAGGAGTTTCCTCGATTCCTAATGGATCCCATCATCAGAACTCGAGCATGACAAAAATCAATCGTGAAAATAGAACTTGCTTAACAAACACAGCTAGAAGGACAAATCGCCAAACGTGAACTTTTCGTCGTTGAATAGTTCTGTTCTGATCATCATCAGCAGTTCCACTTCATCAAATGTCACATTTTTGTATGATAATGCTCGAATTGTTGATAAAAACACAAAAATCACTATATGTTTGCCTTTAAGATTTGAGGAGTTCCCTCAATTCCTCATGGATCCCATCATCAGAACTCGAGCATGACAAAAATTAATCGTGAAAATAGAACTTGCTTAACAAACACAGCTAGGAGGACAAATCGCCAAACGTGAACTTTTCGTCGTTGAAGAGTTCTGTTCTGATCATCATCAGCAGTTCCACTTCATCCAATGTCACATTTTTGGATGCAAATGCTTGACTTGTTGATAAAAATACAAAAATCACTATATGTTTGCCTTAAAGATTTGAGGAGTTCCTTCAATTCCTCATGAATCCCATCATCAGAACTGCCTTTTGACAAAAATGGGACCAATTTGGATATATATACATACAATCAAAAAAAGAATTTTTCAAATCGGTTAAGAAATGACGGAGTTATGGAGTAACAAACATTAAAAAAAAAAAACATACAACCGAATTGATAACCTCCTCTTTTGAAATCTTGAAGTCGGTTAAAAAGTAATAATTAATTTTGCAATATTTTTATGTACTTATAGTTAAACGAAACGTCGACTTCTCTACCGTTCATTCTGACAACTTCCTGATGAAATATAATTAGTATTGTATAATTGATTTTTGCGGATATGTAAATACATGTATAATTAATAGTAAAATTGATAAATGTAGATGCATGATAATATTATTATTTAAAATTGCTACCTATACTTATACATTCTGTTGCAGTGCCCTCACTGGGTTGTGTTGAAACTTTAACATCTTTTGTACACACAAAGCAATGAGTAAAAAAAAAAAACCATGAAATTGGGGGAGGCCTATGTCCAGCAGTGGACGTCCTAGGGCTGATATGGTGGTGGCGGTGGAGTACATTTTTTACACTTTTACCATGATTTTTGGAGCAAAGGATAAGGATAAGAAATAGCTTTTGGTGGAAACTGTTTTGGCTGTTTTACTTCTAGATGTTTTACTTATTTTGATTATATATGGAGGGTTAAGTATGCTTCCAAACAAAATTATAAAAAATACAATGTATGTAGATATCGTGCGATTATCAGGCAAAACCATATGTTGTCAATCAATACGCTGTTCTATTTTTAGGTAGGTAGGTTAGGTTAGGTTGCAGTGCAGACGCATAAAAAAACAGCCTGACGAAGTGGATAGATTGCAAAGCGCGTTTTTATTGTATTGAAATCTCTTCCAGTCAACCATTGAGCCAGAATTCTACATCCCAGTCTCCCCTTAAACTTTAGACGGAGGCAAAAAATTCTCCTTTCAAAGTACTACAGAACCCTCTAATGGAGCGAACCATTAGGCAACAATCGATTCGTAATTTATCTTTACTTTTTAATTGTTCTTTTTGCAATCGGCAAATTAATAGGACCTTTTTCTTATCGAAGTTGGAAAATGTCGTTAATCTTAACGAGAATATTGTCATAATTTGATTTATATCGGGAAGTTTAAATTTGGACTATCGGTGTTATGTATCGGTTTTATACGTTTCCCGATATTTCTGATCCTTTATTTTTAAACTCACACTTATCTTGGGCAACTTGTCATATAGCAATAAATTGGTACCTGATTGGTTCATATGTCGCCAAGTTACGGCAAATAGCAAGATTGTAAACTGTCGTGATATTATCTATCGAAAAATGAAACGTTAAATTGTTCTTCTTTGTAATTTCTTATTACAGATATTTGACATTTATGAATTGACTTTAGCAGTTATGAGGCTAAGACGCATCGTCTGTGAAATCAAGCGATTATGAACGAATGGTTGATTGCATCGATTTTACAGCCGGGACAAAAAAATACGGAAAGCAACAGAATAAGCTCATAGCAATAGCAATATATGATAGGGGATAGGATCGACTCCCCCTATTTATTAAATTGTAGTAGGTTGCACGGTCCCAGTGAAACTTACGTATAACTACATTTATATATAGAATTATAGATTAGATTATACTAACACCTACACGCAAGTCTTACTAAAAACATATGAGTGTAATTTACTTGAAATAAATGCTAATTATTATTATTATTAATACCGAGAAACTTCGACAAACTGCACACTTGACAAGTGATTCATTTTCAACATCAAATTATTTCGTCCAGAAATCAATAAAAACTACTGTATTCTTAACGGCCTATAACTATTTTTTCACATCGTATTTCATGATTTCATTTTATTGATATTTTGTTTTGGTTATATTTATTTACCTAATCGATTTCTATCAATTAACGGAAATGTCATCTGAATCGAAACGACGGACTAGGTCACAACGCTGGTTTTCAAAAAAACGACATGCCTTGTAACTGTTTGCGGTGGTGAATTATTATTATTATCGCAAAGTACCCAACGATGATGATATAAAAAATATAACATAACTTAAATTATGTTTAAGAAAACGCGCGCACATACACATAGTTTAGCTTGATGCAACAAAATTTTATTTATTTAAATTGTATTCATAGCATTACGCAAAAATGGTATAAACAGAACTATTAGTGTAAGTTAAAATAATATTCACTTGAATACCATTCTTATTATTATACGGTTTTCATTATTTAATCAAATATTGTAACTTAATAGTACATTACGATACAAGTGCAGAAAACAGGAAATTCGCAACGAGTGGTGATAAATTGAAACACGACCGAAGGGAGTGTTTTAAATCGACACGAGTTGCGAATTACCTGTTCGCACGTGTATCGTACAACGTTTTACAGTACATATGGCTCTTTAAAGTTTCGACATATGCACATAATCTGCCGATTATCGCACTCGTGCGGTAATCAAGCACCATATGTACTGTAAAATACATTTTCTCAAACATGCAATGAAATATTGATGTTATGTTCCTTATAATAGGCTGCGAAGTATGACGTTTCAGGTGCGGCTAGGACAAGAGGTCGTTAATGCAATTTCATACAAATGTTGCAGGCCTAGGCCGGCAAAGTCCTCTTTTTTAATTTCCATTCCACATAAATTTGTGGCACAGGCATCATGACATTCTGCCACTATGCTTATTAAAAATAAAACTTAGTTTTTTTTGTTGTTTATTTCATTGCATGTTTGAGAAAAGCACTATACATACCTCGGCGGGAAATATGGGGTTGCCCGCCTGAGACCTATCCGACCTCGCTTCGCTCGGCCGTCTATATGTCTTCGGCCGGCAACCCCTTTCGTCCCGGCCTCTGTAGCAATGTACTATTATTTCTAAACGTATACTGTTCCCAAAATTGAAGTGGAAGAGCGGGATTTCCTGATACAAATATATTTTATTACTTAATAGGAAGTGTCAGCCGACCTTGTATCTGCCCCATGAAGAAAGAAATAAATATTTTTCATTTTAATTTTTTCATATTCAGAAAAGCGAAATATTATTTTGATTTACTTGAGTTAAGTATAATATTATTATTACGTCATTTTATTTATCAATCAATCAATATCAATATATTTATTTATATGAATGCGGTACAATATCAGGTGTAAAATATTTTTAGAACAGCACATTCTACCGGTGTCGGCGTAGAAATTGGTACACAATATTAATTTACAGCAACAACTTATAATTTCGATGACTCATGCGTGTTTACGCTCTGTGAGTGTTGTGATGTGTCAAATGTTTGAAGTAAGAGATTACGGAGTATAAGCAGTATGTTACAGACACGGATCTATACCTAAACCGGATTGAGTACAAACTTTTATGAGCCAGTCAAACTTGAACCTTATTCTCGCGTAATACAGTTAATATCCTGTTATGACAGACAGACTAGAGAAAGCGGTCCGAGCGAGAGCAACCAACCGGAGGGCGGTGTCCCACTCGCACAACTTGCCAGTGTAAAAAAAAAAAATGTTGTGGTATTTTAAAATACTGAAAACAATTACTTGCTTGTACTAACTAGTACTGCATATTTATCAGGCATAATTTACATTTGACCTCATTCGTAATTGTATAAAATATCAACATTATTAACTGACTAAAACCTAGTATTGCAATAAATATAGTAGTATTTTTCAAATATTAATTGGTATCCCCAACGTTAATGGTGTCAAATTTGAAATTATGAAAATAAGCGGCTGATGAAATTAGTTGAAAATAGTGAAAACATGTTGTGTAAAGGGTTGTAAAAGTGAAAGTTTTATTAATTGTGGAATATCATTTCACAGGTAAGGAACAATTTGTTATATTTTACGATAAAACGACAAAACAAATGTCAAACTGATTAGGGTGACTATGACTTGGGCTGGTTTTGCAGAAATATTCGTTATTAAGTGTTTAGTGAGAAAACCTTTTCTAAAGGTCAGTTGAAATTCAATCTTTTAACAATTTTGTTATCATTATGAGCTTTTGTTTAACTTGGACTGTATGTGATTAAACTGTGCAAGTACTTAAGTTGTCGTTCCAATTTTTTAACCATTTTACAGCTACTTTCCGGTATCCAATGGAGCTGAAATTTAGCATACTTATGTACAGTATGCTAATTTTCACGCATACTGTACATAAGTATGCTACATTTCAGCTCAATTGGATACCGGCAAGTTCGGTAACAGTTATATTGTATTGTTACCTACCGAACTCGTGTATCATGGCACCACCGTGCTGATCTGTTGATGGTGAATTAAAACTCGTCCTCGTCTTTTTTTAATTTACGCATTTGTTAAGAGATTTGGAAAATAAAGTAGGGCTTAGGCAAAAATTACACAAGACTATATTGTTTAACAATGTATGGATAATTGGATACACAAACTTGTGATTAGCGAAAATAAATATTTCTTTGAAAAATATTCTTATTTTATTTACTACCTAATTTAGTTTAAATTTCATTGTACATAGAACCTATATTAGAAATAATCCTCATATCCACAGATGTACTTGGTCACCCTAATTAAAACGAGATGCAATCCTCGAGTTTGGCTTCTCTGTCGGTCACACTTTTTCGTCACAGTACTCAATCCGGTTTAGGTATAGATCCGTGGTTACAGATCACAAGATAATAAGATTAGATTCGTTCGTTCATTCGTTCGTTACCTTGTGTCCCTTAGAGCGGAAATAGAAGCCTTCGTAGACTCGCTGCAGAAAAGCATGAACAATTATCGGTTCACAATATTTTTAGCGACTTCTACATACATACATACATAAACTCACGCCGTTATCCCATAGGGTAGGCAGAGACCAAAGAACGCCAAATACTACGGTCCTTACATACTTCTTTCGCTTCAATCACATCCATACATCTTCTCATACATGCTCGTCGGTTGCGGGTACTTCTGACCTGGCCCTTTTTCAGTATCGCCGAAATTTGATCCAGATAACCTCGCCTTGGTCGTCCCCTTCCGATCCTACCACTCATCTCCTGAACGTAAATCCTCTTAGTCATTCTACTTTCACTCATTCTCTCTACATGCCCAAACCACCGAAGCATACCCTTGTCAATCCTAGTCACTTCATCTTCTATTCCACATCTTTCTCTTATCACACTATTTTTTATCCAATCACACAAACGTACCCCACAGATACTTCTTAACGCTCTCATTTCAACCGCATTCAGTCTACTCTCATGCTTTTTCTGCCATACCCAAGTCTCGCTTCCATACATGAGTGTAGGAACAAGCACGCCTTTGTAAACCGCTAGTATTAAAGAACCTCGGGATGTCAATATTATCGCGAATTACAAAATTGTTTAGAATTTTTCAATATGCATCAATATTCACGCGATACTTACTCCTCAGAGAAGACGTCAAATAATAATACCGCTACCGGGCGAGATGCTGTTATACTATATTGAATAAGAGCGACAGAGAGGTATATACCATTGTTTGTCCTTGTCATAGTTCCGTTTTTCTATATTTGACTCAATGCCATGTCAACGTCAATGTCAAACAGTTTCAAGCAAATAAACGACTACCCGCCCAAATTAAAAAGGTTGTTTATGGTAACTCCATAATTTTGCCGTGTAAGAGCTTTTCTGTCCCCCTTAGTGAAACTCGTATTGGATCTCTATTAGAAATCCTTACTCTGAATATTTATCAATTTATGAAAAGCCTCGAATATCGATAAATCTATCACTACAAAACTCCTTTCATTCACATTACATTCTGACACAGAAAACAAAATTTGACAGTGTCACCAACAAGCAAAATTCATTGTCATCAAAATAAAAACAGTTTTTTGTACATATATCAGAATGGAGGGTTACGTAACTCCTTTTGTACAGTACCCCATTATGCCGGTTGCAGACCAGGACCATGGGGATACAGTCGACTACTATAAAATGCAGCCTAAGAATAGCAGGAATGCAAGGTAGTTTTTTTTCCATAGCCCTAGGTAGAGGGGGATTCTTCACGATTTGAGCGATGGGTAGAGCTATGATTGTAGATCGAGAGGACCAAGGGAGTGAGAATGCTCGCGTTTCGGACACCGAGACTCTTTGGAACAACTTTTGATTCAAAATCGTATACGGACTCCTAAATAGTTATGTTATTCGCTCATAAGCTACAATAGACTATCAACAAACTACTACAGTACGTGTTAAGGACTTTAGAGATACCTTTGGATTTGGTTTTTAGTACATAACCCAATTTTTATAGGCACAGCACCAATAAGTTAAGTACGAGGGCAATACAAACATAAATTGAGGACAGTCTTTTGAAAAGGGTTTATTTTTTTCTGTAACTCTATTTCTAAATTGGACCTTAAGTTTTTTTAGCAAGGTTCGCTTTAGAACAACCACTACGAAATACATAAGCCCTTTTGAAAGGACGCCGCTCAACTATACCTATAGGTATAGGTGCGGGAAGCCCGCTGTCAAAGTAGATCTTAAGTACTCGTACATCTAAAAATTGTTATTGCATTACCTAATAAGTAAGGTATTGTTTTAAGAGTCATAACTTAAAAACTTTCAAAAATCCTATAAAGAATTTAAATTAAAAGGAAAATGGTTTTTTTATAAAATAAGTGTTTTTTTAATTAGTCTTTAAGCCTATTAGATGTATGTACACCTAAAAAGGAGGGTTTGGTGAAACAACCAAATTACATACATAAATGCAATTAATACCGAAAACTGTAACCCAATTCCCACATGCATTAATAAATAATTTCATTAAATTTGGCTTAATTTAGAGATGTTTGACAGGTTTCCCAGTTTTACTCCCTTCCCGTTTTGGCAGTGAGAACCTGTGCGCCATACAGGGGAACCTAAGTATGTGATTCTTGTTGTTGTTTTAGTTCACCTAAGCACCGTTACCGACATCGAGGCAAGCGATCCCGGAGCGCCAGCGGTTCCAGATCACGGTCTAAATCTCGCTCGAAGTCAAGATCACGGTCTCGCTCGGGGTCTAGATCTCGTTCGCGCTCGTTCCAATCGACACGTAGCGCTCGAAGCCTTCGGCGGGGACTTAATTTGAGGGACCCGAGTTTTCTGGACGCGTTCCGAGTTTTGTATTTGACATGTGAGTTTATGTATCTATTTATTTATACAAGGTGGGCCCTGTAACTGGAGCAAATATTTAAAAGGACGCTTCCTTAGAGCATCTGAAATAACATCTGGTGTACAATTTTTGTTCAAAAATTTTCGTTTCGGAGAAATTTTGAGCTAAAGTTATGACCTCCGAGTAATGGATCTTGACTCCACGAGATTATAGCACATCAGTCAATGCAGTGTTTGAAGTAGTATATCAAGTTATGAGTCATATTATAAATTAACTTTGAGAGAATGCAAACTTAAATTAACTACCTGGCTTGTTACTTTGACTTACGATGAAATTGAAGCTCTCATCAAATTTACTTAACCTTAGGAAAGTACTTACGTGACATATTTGTGCATATGCACAAACATACACACACGCACACACGCACGCACGCACGCACGCACCCACGCACGCACGCACGCACACACACACACACACACACACACACACACACACAGACAGACACACACCGACACACACACAGAGACACACACACACACACACACACACACACACACACACACACACACACAGACACACTCTGCAATATGCTTGTAGAGCCTTTGCATGCTTGCTGTACACTTCATTTGTTCATCTGTATATCTCACAATACCTACCTAACCTTGTAAGATTGCTACAATCCACTAGCTTCCGGGGTGAGGGCCTGGAGATCTGTATTACAGGTCTGTACCTAGTTCAGACTCCAGTCCCTCACAAAGGGTATGCAAAAATGTCTGGACATTACATACATATGTACGGTAGCAAATGTAAAAAATATGTGTCCCTTTGTGAGGCTAAATAAAGAAATTTTATTATTATTTTATTATTATAAATGTTTTTGCATTATGTGTTTTCATGTATATTTTTGATCCTTTTGTTATTTTTTTTAAATATTTTATTGACTTTTTAAAATAACTTATCATTAATTTCACTTCAGAAAAGTAGCAAAAATACACGTAAGCCATCTTTGAAGAAAAAAAATTTTTTTTTTCAACAGAGCTCTTGGAAATAATTATTGGCCCGCTAAATAGTCCACCGTTTAATTTTTTGCTCCTGTTACAGGGCCCACCCTGTATAAGGAGAACAAACAGCTATATTACATATGCACCACGACCATATCAGCCGACGGACGTCCACAGCTGGACGTCCGATTTGTGTAAGATTGTCGCCTCACCATCATCATCATCATCATGTCAGCCGAAAGACGTCCACTGCTGGACATAGGCCTCCCCTAAAGACTTCCACAATGACCGGTCCTGCGCCACCCGCATCCAGCGGACACCCGCGACCCTTACCAGATTGTCCCCTAATATTTATTTATAGGCCTCCCCCAATTTCATGCCTTAATCGCCACGGTTGGCATGCAGATTGGCGATTGCAATATCTCCACCGTACTCCAAGGATGCTGCTGCCCAACCCCCGATGGTTTTGGCCGTAGTTTTAGGACGTACCCTGGTCTACACACACGCATAACACAGAGCCAATGGAGACAGTTAATATGATATACTCTTGTGTATTTACCTGCTTGTGTCCAGTTTGTAGTCTTTAGCAGGAGAGCTCGTGGCTAAGCGGGGCCCGCGTACCGCATACGGTATGCGCGGTAAGCAACGTTGACCTGTCCACTCTCGGATGGGTGATCGCTTTGAGTACTAACTGAGCGCTCCCGTGCTTTGGAAGGCACGCTAAGTCGATGATACCGGCTGCTGTATATGACAGCACTCGTTAAGCCAAGTTAGAGGCCTTCGGGTGAACTTGTAACAGTCAAGTTGCCCCCTTGACAAAACTAATCCCAATAAGGTCTAGTTTCGCCCGTGAGTTGGAAGGTCAGATAGTAGTCGCTTCCGTAAAAACTAGTGCCTACGCCAATTCTTGGCATTAGGTAGCGGACCTCGGGCATCCTTCAGGATGCAACTGTACTGGGAATAAAGCTAGGATGATGATGATGATGATATTGACTTTGGCTGACGTTTTCGACTGAAAAGAAAACTTGGTAAAGTTTGCGGGAGTCCGCTGGCCTAGTCTATGTCCAGCAGTGGACGTCCTTCGTCTGAAATGTTGCTGATGATGATATTGACCTTTAATCTGCGATAGGTACTTTTTATTCCACCTTAGTATTTTTCTCCTTTCCAGCCAGCACCAAAACCAAAAGAAGTACTTCGAAGTATCTCGCAACGAAGAAAAGGCAGGACCATATCGAGGAGATCTTGAAGAGTGACGGGCTCGGCTCCAAAAGGTGGCTGTTTTACCCACGAGCCACCACCACCACTAGTGAGCCTAACGCGGGCAAAGTTGCAGGTGCGTGCTACTTTGCTCCTTTCAGGAAATGTGTTACAGTTCTGAGGCAATGAGGGCACGCTTGTATGCCACCGACGTGGTAAAAATAATTTATACCAAAAAAAAAAACCGACTCCAATTTTGTACTTCGCTATGCCACAATTTGTGGTTTCCGTGAGCCAATGCTTGGTTAACTACAGAAAATACCGAAATCGGCATATGTGTGCCTATCAAATTCGAGGATTTCCCTCGATTCCTCCTAGATCCCATCATCAGACCTTCACTAAATTTATATGGGACCAACTTGGGGTACCTGCTTTAAAACAAAAAAAAAAGAATTTTCAAAATCGGCCGACGTGGTCAAGAGTTATCGGGGAACATAAAAAAAAAATGTAATCATGTAATCAGTCATCTTTATTGATTTCATGGGTGCAGTAGCTTGTAAAAAACACCTAACCACGTCATTATTTTAGTTACTAAGAGCGGATCCACAAGCCAATAAAGGGTGGGCAACGCGCTTGCAATTCTTCTAAAGTCGCAAGCGTCCATATGCTACGGTGTCTGCTTACCATCAGCAAGGCAAAACTGTCAATGTTGTTGTATACAAAATAACTCATTAAAATTCACAGGAGCACGGGACAATTCCGACCAACGCATCAAAATCGACGGACAGTTCTTCAGGAAGTACCAACGAGGCAAGTCCGTCGCCGCTGATGCCCCCATCGCGAAGCTCAAGCGCTGGGAGCTCATGTTCTACAAGAGGCTCGGTTTTATTAGGACTGATTAGATTTGTAATTTACGTTTATTTCAATAAATAGGTTTAAAGATATGCTGCTGTGATTTTTCTTTATCCCTTTTTTACGTCTATTACTAAACGACAAACCACTCTGTCCACCTGGTTGGATGATTAGTATTTTTTTTTACCAACAACCAGCCTATTTGGTTGGATAGTAGTATGGACTTTTAGTATTAGCCGATCAATGGCATTTATTATACAGAGTGGCCTGTAATAGGAGCAATAAATTTAACGGGCGGCCTTAGAGCATCTACAGTAACCTGTTGTGTCCAAAAAATAACTTTTTTAATTTGGGAGGAATTTTGATCTAAAGTTATGACCTCCAAGTAATGGATCTTGGTACCCAGAGATTGTAGCGCGGCACCGGCAGTCAATGCTGATTTTGAGGTTGCTTCAAGTTATGACTCATAATCGTTGTCGCATTTTTGGTTTAAAAGGATATTTTTGGATTTAAAAATACATATATATATATATTTTTGTGTTTTTTTAAATAAATAATTATTAATATAGCTCCAGTAGAGTAAAAAATTACATATAAGCTACTGTTATGAAAAAAAAAATCCAAAAAAAACTTTTTATTTTCAATTAAAACCATCTGGAAATATTTGCTGGAGAGCTCAATAGTGTACCGTTTAATTTTTTTGCTCCTATTACAGGCCACAGCCTGTATACATAGTCATGCACTGCCAGTCCAAAAACAATGCCGTCGACAGAGCCCGACGCTTAGAAGTAATGGGCGCTTTTTATTAGCCCAACATTTCAAAATGAATGTCAATGAATCAAAAAGTGGTTAAAGAATTCCCACATTACTTTTAAGCCACCTATCCAACAATACGATACACGATGGGTTTGCGAGAATAAAAATGAATTTCCACTTTACGTGTAGGGGAAGTACAGTCAGCATCAAAAGTAGCTACGCATTTGAAAAGTTCAAAAGTGTTTCGGCCCATACGACCAAAATACAGCTTACAGCCAAATTACAGCTTTCTAGTAGGAATGGTTACTGAGTTAAGCCACGGTAAGACGGGCGGACGGACGGACATGGCGAAACTATAAGGGTTCCTTGTTTACTACGGAACCCTATAAACGTACTTCCGTCAAATTTGAATGATTTGGACACTTGGGTGTAGTTTTTTTTTATTAAAAATGTGGTTGCTCTTGGCCAGCATCTAGCCAGGGGGCAAAGATGAGGCCGACGATGAAGCGAGCTCACCTAGAAGATGCCTATAAATTATCGTGCCTTAAAATTAAGTCTAATTTTAGGACCATAGTTAAGGCTTTTATAACAAATTTTCGTATCACATAGGAATTAATTATATTCTAGAATCAGGCGTGTTCAAATTTTTTGACCATAGACATACACTTTTATCAAAATTACCGACATTTGTGACATGTATAATCGTCATCAGATTTATCGGAGTCAACAAGATGTTCACAAACATAACAACACGATTCTATTGTCAAGGCGTCAGAGTGCATGTTGATATTTTTTGAGCACCCTCTTCTAGAGAACAAAACAGCACAGGTGGTACAGTAAGCCAAGAAATAAGTAAACTAGTTTAAAACCTGAATGGTTAAATTATAGAGTTGAAAAGTGGTAGACCAATTTGTTGCATGACTTACTATTTATAACAAGTATTTTAATAAAAAAATAAAAACAAAACAAAATACATAACTATTGAGTACATTTTTTTTCATAATTTTTAGCAGTCCATTTACTGCTAATGGCGTAGTGCGGATTAGCCCCACTGCCGGCTTTATAGCGCGGAAAATTTAAATATGTTGCGGCTACTTTGTGCTTAAGTTTAGTGGAACAACAAAATAAAAACCGGTCAAGAGCAAGTCGGACTCGCGATCGCGCACCGAGGGTTCCGTAAAAATATTTTTTATATATGATGTAACTAAAAATTTACGGTTTTCGCAATTTTTCCTTTATCTGTGCTATAAGACGTTGCTTTTTACCAATTCTCAAGATTCTGAGTTCACGGGATGTACCCTGTAGGTTTTGGTTCCCTTGCGAGTGTCGAAAATTTGCAGAAATTTGAGGCATAAATGGCTGTATCTTTTGATTGCGTTGACTTAGAAGTTTGTTTTTTTCACAGCTCCAAGGGACAGTAGACCTGAATATTTAGTATAAGTTCCATCTAGATACCTCCACTCGTTCCTGAGATAAAGAGCCTTGACAGACAGACAGCCGGACGGACGGACGGACAACAAAGTTTTTTTTTTTACGTTTTTTTCCTTTCGAGGTACAGAACCCTAAAACACTATTTTCTCCAAAGCTTGGAGTGGCAGAAGTACCTATGTTTAAATACTTCCTTCCATTAAAAAAAAGTCAAGTCTTCGTATGGTCATAAGTTTTGAGAATATTGTTTTTTTTGTTTTAAATAAATCTATTATTAAAATGATTTCCGTCAAGCTTATTATTTTTATTTAACCACTACGAATATTAGTTGAAAAGAATGGAGTTTATTTAAATTGCCTTGTATAGGTACTTTAGTTTCAAGACTTTAAATGCGATTGTCACTCATAGGTGCCGGCACGAAACGCAAAAGGTCATGTTAACTGACAAGATAATGTCTATGGTATAATGAAATTTAAGGCGGCAGAACGACAAGTTGTACTTATACAGTCAGCATCAAAAGAAGCTACGCATATGAAGGGGTCAAAAGATCTTATTCCCTTGTAATAAAGACTTTTGAAGTTTTCAAATGCCTAGCTACTTTTGATGCTCACTGTACACCAAAATGTCGATAGTAAATGTTTCGGCTACTTGCACAGAAAGTACCGCAACCTCCATTATCCATTTACCAGGTGGACAATTGGAATCACATGACATTTACGAGTATTTGGCATGTTTTTATTTAAATGACTGGACCCGGGTATGTCCTAAAACTACGACCAAGACCACCGGGGAATGGGCAGCAGCATTCCTTGAGTGCGGTGGAGAAACTGCGATCGCCAACCCGCATGCCAAGCGTGGCGATTATGGCATTTGCCCCCCATGAAATTGGGGGAGGCCTATGTCCAGCAGTGGACGTCCTAGGGCTGATATGGTGGTGGTGGTGGTGGACTGGTTTTCTGATAAGGAAAAAAATCTCTTTTATCAGTTCAAAGTAGTAGTTTAGAAGCGAAGCGAGAACTTTTGACTAGTATTATGTAGCGGCTAACAAAAGACATCTATGTTCCAAATTATATTCTTTGACGTTCATGGCGAAAGTTTAAGGGTTCTGTTTTTGCTATATTTACTACAATAACCCGAAAAATAGGACGGACTGAGCGTGTCCCATGTGTCGTTTTTTTCGAAATTGCAAAGATAATTTTATTATTATTGATCCCCTTCCATAAACACCGTACCCCAATAAAATAACAAGGATGTAGTTCGCGTGTCCTAGACACATTGACAGACGCACAAACACCAATTATAAGGGATAACAAGTAAAATAGCGGAAGCTATCAGTTTTTAAACGGAGGGTGGTACCCCAAAGACAAACCGTGTGAATAAGTATTGGTTGGCAATGGATTCGATTATCAATCGATAATAACAACGTTTGGGAAGTTTAATATAGTTAACGTTCGAAACGGTTATTTAAACTGCATCCAGACGACTTTAATAAAGTCACAAAGTGCGTGGATTATGCTAGACTGCTTCTACACCATTATGGACAAGCGAGCCACATCTCTGGTGCGCATAGTTAGGGCTACCTCCAGCATTCTGAGCATGATAGTGGACAGGATTGATGGCCTGTACTTGTACAGCGGCTGCATGATACCTGCACGCAGGAACAAGTAGGTAGGAATAGTACATTACTACAGAGGCCGGGACAAAAGGGGTTGCCAGCCGAAGACATATAGACCAGGATAGGTCTAAGGATGGCAACCCCATATTTCCCGCCGAGGTATGTATAGTGCTTTTCTCAAACATGCAATGAAATAAACAACAAAAAAAAAAGTTTTATTTTTAATACGCATAGTGGCAGAATGTCATGATGCCTGTGCCACAAATTTAAGTGGAATGGAAATTAAAAAAGAGGACTTTGCAGGCCTAGGCCTGCAAGATTTGTATGAAATTCCATTAATTGTATTAGCGGTAAGCTTCCTGTTAAATTCAGTTTTTCAGTAGTACCTATCTAAAAAACGCCATGAATCCTGATAGGAAGATATGGAGCCCTAACAAAACGACGTGTCTGATATGCCCGTCAAAAACACATCAAAATTTTTATTACTGACTAGACCGCATGGTGCTCGAGCAAAATCGATGATGGTCAAACAATACCCTCGAAACCGCCACATGAGGTTGTTGCCAACACTAACAAATGGAGACAACTGGAGAAGAAATATTTAAGCTTCAAAAAGATTGCCAAAAGAAGGAACGCAGGATAGTGAGTCCCTCCGTACCAACAGATTAATCATCATCCCAAACAGGAGGAATCCTGGCACCAGCGAAAATGGCCTTCAACATCCACGAGCCAAGGACCAGCCACGCCAGGCCTGATGAAATACAGCATATGGATCAGAGTTTCGAATCATCCCGGATGAAGAAAGTTAGACAACCACCTCCTAATCGTCTGTGGTACGTTGTCGCTGACACTGCAGCGCTGCCTGCAAATGCAGCGTGTTGAGGATGTTGTCAAAAATGATAAATAATCATACCAAACAAGAGGAATCCTGGCACCAGCGAAAATGGGCTACAACATCCACGAGCCAAGGACCAGCCACGCCAGGTCTGCCGAAATAAAGCATATGGATCAGAGTTTTGAATCTTCCCGGATGGAGAAATTTAGACAACCGCCTTCTAATCGTCCGTGGTACTGTTGTCGCTGACACAGCAGCGCTGCCTGCAAATGCAGCGTGTTGAGGATGTTGTCAAAAATGATAAATAATCATACCAAACAAGAGGAATCCTGGCACCAGCGAAAATGGGCTACAACATCCACGAGCCAAGGACCAGCCACGCCAGGTCTGCCGAAATAAAGCATATGGATCAGAGTTTTGAATCTTCCCGGATGGAGAAATTTAGACAACCGCCTTCTAATCGTCCGTGGTACTGTTGTCGCTGACACAGCAGCGCTGCCTGCAAATGCAGCATGATGAGGATGTTGTCAAAAATGATAAATAATCATCCCAAAGAAGAGGAATCCTGGCACCAACGAAAATGGCCTTCAACACCCACGAGCCAAGGACCAGCCACGCCAGGCCTGCCGAAATAAATCATATGGATCAGAGTTTTGAATCTTCCCGGAAGGAGAAATTTAGACAACCGCCTCCTAACCGTCCGTGGTACGTTGACGCTGACACAGCAGCGCTGCCTGCAAATAGCAGCGTGTTGAGGATGTTGTCAAAAGTGATAAACCATCATCCCAAATAAGAGAAATCCTGCCACCTATACCCGCCGCGGCCAGACATGAGAACTATGACACTCACAGTCACATTTCTGATAGTGTTGTGCAAGTTTAGATACTTATATTCATTTCGATTTCCGTCATAAATGTGAAAAAAGGAACAGTCGCCAGTAAAAGTTTATGTATTTAAAATAATTTTAATTGACCGAATTGTATCAGCGGTAAGCTTCCTGTTAAATTCAGTTTTTCAGTAGTACCTATTTAAAAAACGCCATGAATCCTGATAGGAAGCTATGGAGTCCTAACAAAGACTACAATTTTTTTTTTATTATTTCAATAGTTTAACTGACTAGACCCGTCAAAAAGACATCAATTTTTTTTTTATTATTTTAATGGTTTAACTGACTAGACGGCATGGTGCTCGAGCAAAATCGATGATGGTCAAACAATACCCTCGAAACCGCCACATGAGGTTGTCGACAACACTAACAAATGGAGCCAACTGGAGAAGAAATATTTAAGCTTCAAACAGATTGCCAAAAGAAGGAACGCAGGATAGTGAGGCCCTCCGTAGTACCAACAGATAAATCATCATCCCAAACAGGATGAATCCTGGCACCAGCGAAATTAAAATTCATTAAAGAAAATGGTAGGTAGGTATATTATTTTCTTTTTTTCTCCGCTACCCAAATGTTGTCTGGAAGAGATCGCTGTTTAGCGATAAGTTCACCTGTTGTCTACCTCTACCTACATATAGCTGTTTTGTTTCTGTATGTAATGTTTCATTTGTGCGAAGTGTGCAATAAACAGTATTTGTATTGTATTGTCTTCTAATAGCTGCCTATTAGAAGATTTTCGAAAATTCAAATTGATAGTCTTTTACAGCAACACAACGTCAACTTTATGAAATGCTTTATAAAAGAACCATACAATCTATTATGTGATAAGTTGTTTGCAATCTATATCATTTATTCATTTGTTTGTTTACATATTTATATAGAGGATAAAAGCATGGCTCATAGTATCTATAAAAACACGAATGACCTTGCAGCGCTGTCTGAGTCACGTGCAGGCGACGATGTTAGTGGGCTGGGATTTTTGCACAGAACAGTCGTATTTTTAGACTGCAAATTATAAATTGCGGAGTGTTCTTATCGAGTGCTTGCAACTATTTTAATAAGAATTGTGTGTACTAATATTGCAAGGTAAGCATTATTACTGTTATTATTACTTTTCCCTATAATGTCCTATACTGTTAAACGAGCAACATTAGTATATTTATTTGTTTGTTTGTAATTGAAAGAGTCAGAATATAGAATTAGCAAAAGTTTAGATTATTTCACCGACCCAGCGTGTTTCAGTTATCCTTGGTTCCGTTTTTGAATTTAATCCCAAGATAGGTATTCATTTTACGAATGCAACTGCCATATGATCTTTAAACCCAAAAGGAAAATAAGATCTTAATAAATAATAATAGTAAATAAATATTGGGGAACACTCTTATACGAATCGACCTTGTCCCAAACTAAGCATAGCTTGTACTATTGGTAGAAAACGACGATCTGCATACTTATATAGATAAATAACTACTTTAATTCATAGAAAGGATCTTAGACTCGGGAACAAATATTCGAGATTATCACACAAATAAATGCCCTGACCTGGATTCGAATCCGAGACTTCCGGCTTCGTAGGCAGAGTCACTACTAAGCTAAATTAGTCATCATCGTGTTGGGATTAGATCGGTTTTCTCACGAGATTTTCCTTCACCAAAAATTTACTGTTAAATGTACTATGATATTTCCTACATATGTTTTTCAGAAACCCAATGGTAGGAATCGGTTTTACACCCAACAACGGCCTCTAGATTATCAGACGAGTACCTTAACTGCTTCAGTTCATACTTTTCGATACTCATTTATATATTTTTTTCAGATGACGCTATCCGTCCCGCAAATATTATCGGGAAATAATTTGGGAGAGCGCCATCGTCATTTGAACTCCCTGGTGAGAGAGGCTTTTCATTCATCAGTACCGTTTGATTCCATTCAAGATATTCCCGAAACATCACTCGTAGACAGACTGTTCAAGATCGATCTTGCTTCAAAATACAGAAATGTAAATTATGTCTTTAAAAATCTCAAGGATGCAGACATGCTTTTTGTTTCAAGAGCTCTAAAATGTAAATGGCTATTGGAATCAGAATACAAAAATATCATAAATGCAAACTACTTGGAAAGTGAGCTATTCCCAGAGATGACATCAACCGCCGTCTGTAAAATGCTGCATTGGATACAACGACATTTACGCGATCCGGAGAGATGTAAAGATTTTTACATGTTTTACAAAGAAAAAGAGTTTAAAATAGCCATTAAATTCCTTTGGCATTGCTCCAACGTATATCTGCTTGAGGAGTTTGAGAATATCATCGATAAAATAGATGCATTCAATTTGAAAGTACTCAGCGAAAGATGTACACTATTAACCAAAATATTTTACGGAAACTTGGAGAAAAATCGAAATGTGTTAAAACGTTACCTTGACACTGAAAAATCTTTCTTCTATAATTTAAAATATGTCCTTAAATCTGACCCTGATACATTTTTCGAAGTTGTAGAAAAATATTTCAATGTCAAAACATTTCATGCCTATGGACCAGATAGCACAAAACATATAATGATAAATCATCGAAACAAATTCTTTTGTAAGGCTGAATTGTACACAGCATGGATACTAGATATTAATACTTTAGCCAAATACCTGAGCCAAGAAGAAATAAGAGATGTTGTTCTAAAATTAGCAAGAGCGGAGTATATGGCTAACTGGTTCACTTATCAAAAGGTAGAACCTTTGATAAAAAGGCTTGATAAGGATGAAAGGGCGGCATTTAAAAAACTTGTATTCGTTGATAAAGCCTTTGGAGACAAAATTAAAGACTGGCCTTATACTCTACCCAAGTCACCAGTCATCAATGAAATCCCCGGATATAGCCTCTTTCTAGATAGAGAATACGGTGTTATTAAGAAAAGGACTGCAAAACGTTTAATTACAAAGAGATGCTGCAAACGCTCACGTATGGATCAAAAAATTATGAAATGTAGAACACTACTTGATGACCTATTTGATCGTTATCGTTTTATGGGTTTCGAAGCGACCTTAACTGAACTTCGGAAACGTCTGCGAGCTGAGAGCAATATGCAAAATCGTGAATACATGATGCTCGTCTTGATCAGCAAGACAGGCGGACGAGAAGATAATCTCAGGACCTTGATGGAGCTTATGTCTCAATATAGAAACGAGCCCGTTCATTTTCGTGCGGCTATCGTGCGGAGTTTAGTTAAAAGAGCATTTGTCTGGCGTTTGCCTGACGATCTTTGGACTAATTTGATTGAATGGGCGCATGGGATGGGCTTAGATGGTGAGCCCTCAGAAATTGAATGCACGGAAGGACTGCATGCCGTCGTTCTTCGAAATCTCCTCACTAATCCGACATTTGATCCGGTGGTTTGTAAGTTATTTTTTGATAACTTCACATACTTTACCCAGTATTCACTAAATACTACAGAACGCAGATTACTTCGAACGAGTTTACCCAAGTTGTTACTTGATGCAGCTATATCTGAAACTGCATCTGATAAGGAGACACGCTTGGAACAGTTGCTGAACACTCTTGATGGGTACAACATCCCCTTTGATAAATTTCCAGGTGTTATTGAAGCTATATCAACAGCTGTTCAAGAAGACCTGGATTCTTCTGAATGGCTTTTAACAAGATTATTTAATGCACGCGTTGCCCGGAAACAATTTTTTAAAGAAAACTTTGCTCAAATACTAAATAACGCGTCTCACATGAATGCTTTACGTCATGATACCTCGGTAATTAATGTTAATACATTTAAAGAAATTATGGAATATGCGTCACCTTCAATTTACGAGCAATATTTTAGAAAATTGGTGGTATATTTTGCTGAGCCTGCGGGGCTTGCGGAGCAGAACTATACGTATTTCAAAAGGTTAGCTGAAACACGAGCACATAAGTGTCTTGCGAAGCCTTTATCATTACTCGCTGGTAAAGATCTGACATTATTATTAAAAACCTTGGATGCTTCCCCGAAAAAATCAGCCGAAAGAAGTCTAGCGGCTGCGTTAAGAGCAAATGCTCATAACACCCGACCACGGATTGCATTGAATGTCTTCAACTGGCAAGCGGCCGGGGTAAAAGCAGTAGCTAACTTAGTGTCAGTGAGCCCCCGAAACCTACGCGAAGAATATGTCAAAGAGTTAATAGCCTGGGGGCGTACTGCAATACGATTAGCATTAGCTTTGACCGAAATCGAAGAAGTAAAATGTTCTGCTTACAAGGAAATGGTAGAATTGAGACCAGGAGCAGCTCTAAAAACATTTTTACAGTATCTAAAACGTAAGAAATTTGGCAGCGAATTTGAGATTATCTGGGATATCGTGAAACCGCTTATTGCTGAACTAGATTATTCAAAACGCGAAAGACTATCGAAAAATCTAGGAGATGTCAAATTAGTGCCTGTGTCAATAAAATCTGAGTATTGTGTTCTCGTTTATCAAGTTTTTATAAAAATACATAAAGATATGGCACTGAGCATGCTTTGCCATATAGAAAATGTATGCAATGAAATAGATGGTGAATTCTTCACTAGCGTCATAAAGGTTATTTTAGAAAATGAAATATGGGAAGATGATGATTATTACCATCGACAAAAATTGAATCTTTATGTAAGGCTCATCGCAAAATTTTTACTACTTTGTGATTCGGAAGAAACTCAAAGAAAAAGAATAAATTCACTGGAAAAATCTTTTTTCCAACAATTTGAAGGGTGGTGGAAGGGATCCATGGATAGAAAAATATTAACCCCATTATTAGAATCATTTCTGGAGGCCCTAAAATACAATAAGGTATTTTTGAATGCCAAATATGTATCGTGCATGCTTGTATTTGAAAAGGTGCTAGCTTGGTTGCACAGTATGTTGCCTATTGATAAATGGTTCGATGTATACATTAAGTTACATTTGACAATGCTTTATTACAAAGCGTCCAAAATTTGTATTAACCAAAAACCTGAATTTTTCACTGGAGACCCAGAAAACCTTGACAGAGGAATAGACATGTTTGGAGATATTCTCGGGAAGTTTATAGCACGTGATTATGAAGAATTGCAGGGAAAGTATTTTCAAAGTGTAAGGGAAATATATAGAAAGGAGATAATGGATTATTTGATAACATTTATTGATTACACAACGTTTGATTACAGTAAGGAAAAGTTTGTTTTTACTGTTATACTAAGTATACTTGAAGAAGAGTCTAGTGAAGCACATTTTGTGGCTAGTTATCTCTTTGGGAATCATAAGACACGTTATTTTAAATATGGATATGACTTGAGTGGCATTCAAAACATTCTAGCAGAAACAAAGAATGACGAACTACGTTTTTATTTAGAAATGCAAGCTGATGACAATTAATTTTTTAACCTTAACCTACTGATTTTGTGGATGTATGTTGTATGTAAATGAGCGTTTTCACTCTTTTTTGTTCTAATTTTGACTTATATTCCCTGAATTCAGAATTACGTATTTTAATGACATATTACTCAAGTGAATGAAGGTACACTTGTAAACAGGTTAGAAAGGGTGAGAAAGGCAGAATTACGTATTTTAATCATATATCACTCGAGTGGATGAAGGTACACTTGTAAACAGGTTAGAAAGGCTACCAAGTGTGGTTTATATTGGACCCGCTGCCGCTACCAAACCCCGTTGAAGTCTATTACTACTACACTTCAACAAAATAAATACAATATAAATCACAAACGCGAAACATCAACAGAGCGCTGTGAATGTGACTGGCCAACATTTCACTCACACAGACGTAGTCAACTTTACGCACAGCACACACAAGCAAAAGCAACATTTATACTAGGGATTGACTAAAACAATATTTTACCGGTTTATTAATCCGTAATTAGACAGTGTGAAAATTACTGGACATCCTATAAACAAAAATCTAAACCTAAAACTACAGCACTGCAACTTTTTTTAACCAGTGTATGTTAATTAAATGTTATAATTGTTTTACCGAAAGAATACACACCCACACAAAGCGTATTTTGTGTGAAGTGGTCTCCAAAATGCAGGGAAGGAAATGCACGTCTCTCGGATTATCGCCTGATATTTTTTTTTAAGTTTAGTATGGCGACGTCATGAATTATTTTCATGTGCTTTTTAATAAGAAATTAATAACACAATCCTCTAGATTTGATATTAACCGATAACTCGCACAGTGTCTGACGGCAAATCCCCTCTTGTTCGCGCGCTCCATTGCATCAATATGCTGCTCGCATCAGCACCGGAATTTGATGTTTTTGAAATTAAATGAAATTTATTTGCTGAGAATGGGTTACAGTAGTTGTTAATCCAGCATGCAAATGTTACTTATGTACCCTAATTCTGTCGATTTACATTATAGATCAGACAAAATAGGTGTATTTTAATATTATCAGTTAATTATAATGCATTTATTTATTTATTGTTATGAATTTAAAATAATCATTAACAGTATAAAAACACAATTCACTCAGCCATGAATACAGTTTCTTTTTAATATTTCTTGGCAGCTTATTATAAATTTTTAAGCACATAAAGTATGGACTGCGAAGTGTTTTCCTCAAGCGGGTTTTAGGCACATGTAATAGTTTACACTGTCGAGATATACGATCGTTATTATAGGAGTTAACATTACAGTTTTTTTCGAAATAGTATCCATTAACATGCACAAAGATGGCCACTTCATATATACATGGAAGGTAACGACAGCAATCTGTGGCGCTTAAAAATAGGTTTACATGATTCACGTCGGCCTAGTGAGAATATTGCCCTTATACATTTTTTTTGTTTCACAAAAGCTTTCCGTAAATCAATTGAATTGCCCCAAATAACGAGGCCGTAACGGAGAGTGGACATTATATACCCATGGTACGCTACTAAGGCGGCTTCTTGAGATACTGTTTCACGTAATTTGCGTAGTGGATATATAAATTTATTTATTTTATTGCAAACATTATCGACATGAACATTAAAGTTGCAATACTCATCCAAGTGTATGCCTAGATATTTCGTACTCTTATCTATTTTAACAGGATCATCTCTGTAAGCAATAGAGAGTCCTACATCTTTTGCTCTATTTGTTCGAAACTGAATACACTTGGTTTTGCTTATATTAATTGACAAGTTGTTACTTTCCAGCCATTGTACTGTGTAATCCAATGTTCTATTTATTTCGTCTTCATAGCTTTGTGCGTTTGTGCATGGAATAATAATAGATGTGTCATCTGCAAATAGAACTGATGAATATTTTATTGATCTAGGTAAATCATTTATATAAAACGAAAATAATAGTGGGCCCAGGACACTCCCCTGAGGGACCCCAAATCCATTTATTTTATATTATGATTTGTAAAGAACTATTGAGTGACCTTCTTCTCTAACTACTTCTGTACATTGCAATCTGAAGCTGAGATATGACTTTAGCCAACAATTTACAATACCTCGTACCCCGCATAATTCTAACTTATTTAAGAGCCTTTTATGTGATACAAGGTCGAAAGCCTTGGACATGTCCAAGAATAAAACGCTAACAGGCTGCCCTTTGTCAACATTACGTACGACATCTGCCAACAACGTGAAACCAGCAGTTGAAGTTGATTTATTATTTCTAAAACCATGTTGTTCATCACTCAAGAGAGAATATTTATTAGCGAATTCGGTAAGTCTAAAGTACATAATTTTTTCCAAAATTTTGGACAGAACAGGAATCAGTGATATAGGCCTATTATTGTCGACATTATTTCGTTTACCCTTTTTAAACAAAGGTTTGATGATAGATTTCTTTAAGTTGTCAGGGAAGACGCCTTCTTCTAGTGACTGATTAAAAATAATTAATTTGATAATAAATAATAAATTTGATGATAAAATAATTAATAATTTTGATAGTAGTTGGATGATCATTATGTGACGATAGTGTATAAAGTTGTGAGAGGCGATGGATAAACGACATTCATCACTTGTTAATCTTAAGTAGTACAAATATTAAGTCCTTATCTGTTTGTCTATTGTTTGAAACCAGTGCTTTACTTATTGTGCCTATTATTATTATTTTTTGTTAACAAAGTAATTTATAAACTCCACGGTGCCTTAGATTTTACTATAATACGGTGTTTTTCGTCGAAATAAATTAATAAAACGTACTGTTAATGAGTTTCATGTCTGCAAAATACTATGTCCACTATTTTTCCCATTGACAATAAAGTAGTCTTTTCAGTGTTTTCAGTATTTACCCCGTTGGCGTTGCCAACTTCTCGTACCACAATTGACAACATTTCATTTTTTTAAGCAGGCTTTTTTCCGATGAAATCAAATAGACGATAAAAAGTTAAGTAAAACCACATTTTTATATTATAGAAAATATCCCAATTTCATATAAATAAATCAATTTCAAAAGTTCCTCATTCTAAAAGAGAGTAAGTGACAAGTAAGGCGTCACAGCGTAACAAATCATGCAGAAGCACTGTTACTAAGACAAATTTACTAAAGAAAGTGAGCTGCTGTTCTTTTTGTGTACTGTGACTGTCACAATTTCATAGTTGTAAATGATGCACTAATCCTGATTGATTAGGCCCAAAAATATAAACGTTTAAAGTGGACTGTATACAAATGACTGGTAGTTCCTCTCGTAAAATAACAGTGACTGACTCTACTCTAATATTGGTGCCACCTTGGTTCTGCTTTTTCTTATGATTCGTAACAAGTAAATAAGAAGTCCGGACGGATTGTAAATGGCTTATATTGTTTATCACAGATTATGTTCTTAATAAAACGTATTTGGAAGTTAACACTGTATATAATAAAGTTACTTATTTATAATGACTTTAACACTGATTTTATCTAAATCTAGGACACAATGTCTAGATTCCTAAACTTTTCCTGAGCTGAGTTCCCAACGCACTTTTTCTTTCTTGTTCTGGGTTTCTTCTTTGGAGTGTCTCTTCGGTACTAAGTGAAGTACGTTGCGAACTCACCTCCTTTCTTTCGTAATGGCTGACCGTAACGTGAGCACCACGAAGTTGCGCACGCTACGAGGCGCTGTCCGAGTATAAATAGGGAATCTTACAAATCTCGCGGTTTTCCGCGGATTGCGGAGGCTGTGATTATCTCACTGGCCTGTACTAGGACTCATCGAGTCGGCGTTCGGTGTGGTCACACGTGACCCTTTATACTTGGACAGTGTCTCCCTAATATTGGCTCTGAGAGGGAAGAACGTTGTGTAAAAACGACTATTCTGAATTTATTCAATCTTAAGAAATTCGCTGCGCGACCATTTCTTAGTGCCTGTGATTCAAACAGGGCTTATAATATGCGCCTCAGCGCCTACTTTATATAATAAAAACCTTATTGTCTCAGAGTCAACTGTTTGTGAGTTAGCTCACAAACATGCCATTTTCATAGCGTAATTTCGATCTACGATCGATATATTTTACATTATTACGCAATCTTTCATTCTACTGCGTATGGAAACTTCCAAGTATTATTGCGCAATCACTCGAATTGTGTCATAATACTTGCTGAAATGAATAAACTCGCCCTAAAGAGTTATTCCTTCCGCTTAGTGCGTCAAGGTTCTAATATTTACGTGAATATGACAATATTTCTTAAATATTCCATTTTAAATAACAGGGTTACTCTTACATTTACCTAGCTAACGTCTTATCTTTATTTGATTCTAAATTACGTGCTAGGTACATCAGGGGAGGGTAGGGTCTGTCGTCTACATACTCCCCGCCGTCTGAAGACTCAGACTTTGTGGCTACGGTAGCTCTAGTCTCAGGCTTCTCTGGTTCGGGACACGGTGCGGGCTATGGGCTCGACGCAGGCTCGTGACTCGACGTAGGCTCGGCGCTCGAAGCAGGCTCGGTGCTCGACGCAGGCTCGGTGCTCGGCGTGGCTGGCACTAGCACGGCCAGCCGTGATGAAGCTCGACGTAACACGCCGTTCGTTGTGCGGACATCCACGTTCCGCACTTTTCCGTCGGGCCCTGGATAGGTGGCCACGACTAGCCCTCGCGGCCATACGTTGCGAGGGCTTGCGGGGTCGGCGACCAACACTAAGTCGCCGACGTGGATCTGTTGGTTCCCACCGCCGGAGGATTGACGGGGGGCCAACAGTGGGTAGTATTCTTTTACCCATCTTCGCCAGAAGTGGTTGGCGAGCGCCTGTACTTGGCGCCATCTTCTTCGGTCATCTTCCTCGCAGGGACCGATGACTAGTTGCTCGTTCGCTGACAACAACAGGAAATGATTCGGTGTCAGCGCGGCGTCGTCTTCAATGTTCATTGGTACGTGGGTAAGTGGTCTGGCGTTCACTACGTTCTCTACTTCCGCCAGAAGTGTCAGGAAGATTTCTTCACTCGGCGCCTTCTCTTTTAGCGTGTAGCTCAATGCATTTTTAATGGTTCTCACCATTCTCTCCCAGCTGCCGCCCTGTGATGGCGCAGCCGGGGTGATGAAACGCCAGTTCAATCGATGCTGCAGTCCGTATTTCTGGAGTGCTGGCAACCATTCTTCTCGGGCCGCCTTTAGTTCTAAGGCGGCCGCGTGGAACGACGTTTGGTTGTCGCTCCACATGGTTTGTGGCCATCCACGACGCGCCGCGAAGCGTCGTAGCGCGTTGATGGCACTGTCGGTTGACAGGCTGTGCACGACTTCTAGGTGGACCGCACGTGTCGCCAGGCACGTGTACAGGGCGACCCACCTCTTCTCGCGTCGCCTGCCGATCGTTACCCACAGCGGGCCGAAGTAGTCTTGGGCCGCGTGGGTGAAGCAGCGCTGGTAGGCCTCTAGCCGCTCAGGCGGGAGGTCCCCCAGAGGCTGCGCGCGCGGGATCGCGCGACGTAGGCGGCAGAGTGCGCACGCCTGTGCTACGGCGCGCACGCTCGGCCGCAGATGCAGTATCCACATGTTCTGCCTTAAATCATTAACAACACTTTCATTATTAACATGCGCGCCCCGGCAATGGGCGCGCCTTATAAGCAATTTGGTGTAGGGCTCCCTACCATCCAAAATGATGGGCTTCTCAGCCGTGTACCGTACTGGTGCACGGCTCAGCCTGGTCCTCATTGTCAACAGACCATCTGACGAGAGCTCGGGATCGAGCTTATACAACTTAGACTGCTTCGTTAGCTTCTTTCCAGCAGCTAGTGTGTTTAATTCTTCTGGGAAGCTATTTCGCTGGCTCCTCTGCACCAGCAAATGCTCCGCCGCTCGTAGATGCCTCGCTTCCAGCTGTCTCCTTCTGTCACGAGACTTCAGCTTTTCTATAAACAACAACATGTACCCGACTGTCCTTACGACGCGTTCATGGCTACTGAACCGTTCGATGTCCGGTAGCGCTGTGGCCGGTTCATGTGTTGTCGCGAGGACTACCTCCTTCTTTCGCTGCTCTGTCGGCTCCACGCTCTTGGTGGATATGACTGGTGGCCACCGGTCCTCCGCCTGGCTCCAGAAGGCGGGACTCGTGGACCATCTATCGTTGATGCTCACCTTCTGGCTCGTTCGCAGGCGGGTGGCATCTTCTGCTGGGTTTATTGCGTCGTGCGACTCACGTTCGCACGTCGCGTGGTACACCGTTTGTTCCTTCGTTCCGAGATAACCGGGGTTCTTACCGAAGAGCGCCCACCCCAGCGCGCTCTTTATAGCGACGGGGCCGTCTCCTGGTCCGGTTCGTATCTCCTCGGGTACCAGCAGGTGCCAGTGGTCGGCACCTAACAGCAGCTGCGGCGCACCGTAGCTGCATACGGCACCGCGGGCTTCTCGCAGGTGCTCGTATCGATCCAGCAGATCTTCGTTGACGGTCTGGCCTCTCAGGCCGAGGTTACTTACCGTTCGTAGTCTTACGGGGTAAGCTAAGCCTCCATTCCTTGACCGTACATAGGCCGACACTCGTTCGGAGTGTCCGCTGTGCGCGATCCCTCCAACGCCGCGCACTGTCAGCTGATCCTGTGGTCCAGTAGCTCCAATCAGGTCAGCGACTTTCTGCTCGAGGAGTGAGACGGTCGATCCCTCGTCCAGCAAGCAGTGGATATGGGCCTTGCCCTTGGGGCCCGATATTGTTATGGGAAGAACTTTGAGTAATACCTCGGTAGCTTCCTCGGCGTTACTCGCGTAGCTGCTCTGCTCTACCCCGCTGTCCAGGTTCGGTTGGGTGCGGGGTCCACGAGTCGCTCCCTGTGCCGTGCCTCGTTCACACGGCGTCGGCGATCGTGGTTCATCCGGATGGAGCAGCTTGTGATGGGGGTGTTGGCAGCCAGGAACACTGCAGCCTTTCGCTCGGCATTGAGAGCGCTGATGCCTGGCGTCCATACATCGGAAGCAGATTCTGTTCTGCTTCGCCCAGTCCCATCTCGCCGGTAGTTGCAGGGCCTGCAGTTTCCGGCACTCGTTCGTTCGATGACTCGCGCTACAATAGAGGCATACCTGGACCCGTGATGGCTGTACCTGTTCGGTCACGTACGCCACCTTTGAAGGCAACGGCTGCGGCGGGCCCCATCGGTTCTGCTGGGGCGGCGGCGGGCGGTTGTCATTCCGGTTCTGGGTCTTCGGTGCGTTCGTCTGTGGCGGTGCTCCCCGTGGCACGTTCTTCACGGTGGGAGCGCTAGCGTGGGTGAATTCCAGCTGCAGATCACTCTCTTCGAGCAAGAAATCTGCCATCACCTGGATTTCTGCTAGGCCGCCGCCCCTCTGCCCTCGGGCGTAGTCGCAGTAGCGCGATCGGAGATGCGGACTCAATCTGTCCGTCACCTCGCGCACTAGTAGCGGGTTGTTCGCGTAGTGCGCATCGTCCAGATCCATAAGCGTACTTACTATGTTCATGACCTGGATGGCGAAGGTGTTGAGCTCGTTCGCGCTCGACCCGACGCGTGGCAGCTTCTTCAGATCTTCTAGCGCCTTGTCCACTAGGAAATCTTTGCGACCATACTGCTTCGTCAGTATCCTTATCACCAGGTCTGGTGTGGTCGCCGTTGACAGGATGTGCTGCACGCACGCCTTCGCCTCACCTTTGATCGCGGCCCTCAGGCGCGCGACGTTCTCGTAGCCGCTAAACTTATAGCGTTTGTTGCTCTCAATGTATGTGTTGAGGAAGCAACGCCACTCACTGACGTCCCCGTGGAAGTGTGGTAACTCGTACACCTCCTTGGTTGCTGGACGGGCTGCGCTCTGCATCCGTTCAAACAACTCTACCATACCTTCTGGGGTCGTCGTCGCTGTGAACCTCGAACGAGGCGTCATGGGCTCGTTCACGCGTTCTGGTTCATGCTCACCTTCGTCCTCGTACTCCAGTCCCTGGGTTGGAGAAAGGGGGCGCCGGCCGTAGTTCATGGTCGCGCGCTCCAGCTTCTTCGGTTCGGTTCTGATCGGGATCCGCTCTCCTGGACGCCTCGGCGTTTCTTCCACTTGAGCGAGGACTGGTACTCGTTCGTACGAGACGACTGGTTCGTTGTCCCGGGTCCGTAGCACTCGACGGTCTTCCACGTCGTGTCGCTCCGCGGACTCGTCCACCCATCGGGCGATTCGGTCGCTACCACCGGAACTTTCAGAATCTATTTGTGCAATTCTTGCCTGTAACCGCCTGTTTACTAGGTCGGTTTCGATCGCCAGCTCCTGTCGACGCTGGTTGGCATCGATCGCCAGCTCTTCTCGGCGCAGTCGCGCCAGCTGTTCTGCGGCCTCGGCTTCGGCTTGCAGTCGGTGGCTCGCGGCGCGACTGCTTCGGTGCGAAACCGTGCTCGCCGGTCTCGGAGATCTGTGTGGGGTGGACTGGACGAGGTCCGCGAAAGCAACATTCCTCGATGCTGCTTCGCCACTCGTCGCTGGGTGATGCTCAGCCCGTTCGCGATCGATGACGCGTGTTCGGTCCCATGCGTCGTCGTCTGGCTGTTGCTCCCGTGGTCGCAGACGGCCGCCGTCCTCGCGGCGCCATCTTCCCCGTTCGTGGATGCTCGGAGATCTTGGTGGCTGTTCGTGCACCAAGGCCGTTGGCGCGGCCCCGGTGCCAGTTCGGTGTCTACTCACATTTGCTGTCTTCCTGGGCCTCTTGTCCGAGGGCCCCTGCTCTGCCGTTCGCTCCCGACGCTCGTTCTGAGCGTGGAGTGCAGATGGAGGGAACCAAGTCGGTTCGGAGAATGCCCCAGGGGCACCGGTGATGGTGCCAGCAGCATTGCTAGCACTGCCAGCTGGATCGCCGTCGGCGCCAGCGGCAGCGCCAGCATTAAAGCCAGCGGTGCCACCAGCGCCAGCGGCGCCAGCGGCGGCGCTAGCGGTCTTCGTTCTTCTTCTGTCCCTTTGTTCCCGTTCTGCCGATCGCTCCGGGCGCTCGTTCTGGCCTCGGAGTGCAGATAGGGGAAACCTGGACTGTTCGGAGATGGCCTCTCGGGCCATAGTGTTGGCGCCAGCGTCCACACCAGCGGTGCCAGCGGCGCCAGTAGGTCTGCCAGCCATGCTAGCAGACGTGCTAGACATGCCAGCAGGTCCGCCAGCCTTTCCGGCAGACGTGCCAGCCATGCCAGCCGATGTGCCGGTCATGCCAGCAGATGTGCCAGCCATGCCAGCCGATGTGCCGGTCATGCCAGCCCTTCCAGCAAGCCTGCCAGCCATGCTAGCAGACGTGCCGGCTACGCCAGCAGGTCCGCCAGCCTTTCCGGCAGACATGCCAGCCATGCTAGCTGCAGCTCCAGCGACGCCAGCGGCGTCAGTGGTAGCGCCAGCAGCCGATCCAGCGGCCGCGGCTCTTCGTTGCTGCGCAGCATCCGCGCCCTCCCTCAGGAACAGGCGTCGCTCCTCCGCGTCGCGGTCCGACGTTCTCGACCTCGTGGTCATGACGCGCGCCGAAGGAGAAGATCGGGATCGGGTTCTCCGATTCGCGGGCGTCTTCATTCGCCCTGACTCAGCTCAGTATGACGACCTAATTGACTAGTACCGACTTTAGAAAGACACACGTGATTCTGAATCGCATTCAGGATCGATCAGCGTTCGGCTGATATACACAAGAAAACCCTACTCGTACTCGTTCCGACGAGTATATGCACTTAAATCGCTCGGATATTAAGTGCGCATCAGCGTTCGGCTGATATACAAAACAAAACCTATTCGAACTCGTTCCGACGAGTATACGCTCTTAAATCGCTCGGATATTAAGTGCGCATCAGCGTTCGGCTGATATACAAAACAAAACCCGTTCGTACTCGTTCCGACGAGTATACGATCTTAAATCACTCGGATATTAAGTTCTCACAGTCAAAAAACAATATAAACCACCGTAGCTATACGTTAACACTACTGCGCATTAAGTTCCGACACCCTTAATCACAGTTTACAAAAATAAAATCCGTCCACTATTACGCGTCGCGTAAATAAAAAAAATAAAAACTTGTTCTTTAAATAATTATAATTTAACACTACTACGCATTAAGTCTCGACGCCCTTAATCGCAGTTTACAACAATAAAATCTGTTCACTTTTACGAATCACGTATAAAAATAATAATTTGTTCTCGAAATAATTACTTTAACACTACTACGCATTAAGTCCCGACGCCCTCAATCGTAGTTTTCCACAACAAAAATTCGTTCACTACTACGCGTCGCGATTCGCGTCACGGCGCACTTCGCGAATGTTCGAATGTTCGGCACTGAATTTAACACTCGCACTGATATCCTAAAAGATTCGGATCGCTAAGGACCAAAATGTAAATGATGCACTAATCCTGATTGATTAGGCCCAAAAATATAAACGTTTAAAGTGGACTGTATACAAATGACTGGTAGTTCCTCTCGTAAAATAACAGTGACTGACTCTACTCTAATATTGGTGCCACCTTGGTTCTGCTTTTTCTTATGATTCGTAACAAGTAAATAAGAAGTCCGGACGGATTGTAAATGGCTTATATTGTTTATCACAGATTATGTTCTTAATAAAACGTATTTGGAAGTTAACACTGTATATAATAAAGTTACTTATTTATAATGACTTTAACACTGATTTTATCTAAATCTAGGACACAATGTCTAGATTCCTAAACTTTTCCTGAGCTGAGTTCCCAACGCACTTTTTCTTTCTTGTTCTGGGTTTCTTCTTTGGAGTGTCTCTTCGGTACTAAGTGAAGTACGTTGCGAACTCACCTCCTTTCTTTCGTAATGGCTGACCGTAACGTGAGCACCACGAAGTTGCGCACGCTACGAGGCGCTGTCCGAGTATAAATAGGGAATCTTACAAATCTCGCGGTTTTCCGCGGATTGCGGAGGCTGTGATTATCTCACTGGCCTGTACTAGGACTCATCGAGTCGGCGTTCGGTGTGGTCACACGTGACCCTTTATACTTGGACAGTGTCTCCCTAATATTGGCTCTGAGAGGGAGGAACGTTGTGTAAAAACGACTATTCTGAATTTATTCAATCTTAAGAAATTCGCTGCGCGACCATTTCTTAGTGCCTGTGATTCAAACAGGGCTTATAATATGCGCCTCAGCGCCTACTTTATATAATAAAAACCTTATTGTCTCAGAGTCAACTGTTTGTGAGTTAGCTCACAAACATGCCATTTTCATAGCGTAATTTCGATCTACGATCGATATATTTTACATTATTACGCAATCTTTCATTCTACTGCGTATGGAAACTTCCAAGTATTATTGCGCAATCACTCGAATTGTGTCATAATACTTGCTGAAATGAATAAACTCGCCCTAAAGAGTTATTCCTTCCGCTTAGTGCGTCAAGGTTCTAATATTTACGTGAATATGACAATATTTCTTAAATATTCCATTTTAAATAACAGGGTTACTCTTACATTTACCTAGCTAACGTCTTATCTTTATTTGATTCTAAATTACGTGCTAGGTACATCAGGGGAGGGTAGGGTCTGTCGTCTACAATAGTAGTGACGTCATTACTACGATATGGCATTTCTTCACATTTTCGTGAATTTTTGGAAAACTAATAGCTATAAAAATATGAAAAAAAAATTTTGGGGTTTCTTGTTACCAAATTAACGAAATGAGTTAAGATTTCATACGACTTGAAAATATGAAATGTTGTCAATTAAAAAATATTTTATTACTATATTTTTTTATTTTGTCTCAATTTACAAGAATATGTCATCTAATAGTTAAAACTATATTGTTTTTTGAAGTTTCATTACTGTCAAACATGGTTAAACGAATATGTACTTTAGAAGTATGGATCCAACTTATTCTCGAAACGTACAGAGCGAAGGCGCGGCGCGGTGCGAGCCGGAGGAGGTTTTGCATTTTTGATCTTTCCGAAACTGTCGACTGTCGATAGTGTCGATTACTGCTAAATATGTCACACCCGCACATAGCACGTAGAACCGATGGCTATTGGGGCGGAAAGGTTCTCGAGTGGCGACCGCGTACCGGAAGGCGTAGCGTGGGCAGGCCCCCCTCAAGGTGGACTGTTAAAAGTAAAAGTAAAAGTAGTTTATTCTTCAAACTATGCATATTACATTCACCTATGAACGTCAATAAACTAAGACCGGTTCGGAAAGATAAACCTCTGCCACGAGCCGAGCTGGCGTAAGAAACTCGGCGACGTGTCATTTTTTCAAAACAATATACATTGTATAGTTAAATATAAAATTACAATGTCAGCTACTGCAAAATAACAATGCTACAGTAGAAAACCTATTTTCGCGATAGATAAGCCGTGCAGGACACTATCACTGCCAAACATCCCTATCCACGATGTAATCGTTTATCTTGTATTATAATATGCTTTGGAAATAAGTGTTTGTTTTACTACAAATTTGAATTTAGGATTGCTAAGTTTAGTAATGTGTTTAGGAATTTTATTGTAGAATTTGATACAATTTCCGAAGAACGACTTTTTCGCCTTTACTAGTCTATATAAGGTTATTTTGAGTTTCCCAGTGTTTCTGGTGGCTATTGGTTTATCAGCGTTCGTTGGGAAATTGCACAAATTCTTCCTAACGTACATTATTGTTGACCTGGTAAGGGTCGCAAGTGTCCGCTGGATGGTGCTGCAGCACCGGCCATTGTGGAAGTCTTTGGGGGAGGCCTATATCCAGCAGTGGACGTCTTTCGGCTGACATGATGATGTCACACCCGCCGCCTCCACTCCGCTACCCCACGTGGTATTTTGGTGCTTTTATCAAAGACTAGCTGTTGCCCGCGACTTCGTCCGCGTCTTCGCTCCTATTGGTCACAGCGTGATATAGCCTAAACCCTTCCTCGATAAATGGACTATCAAGTTATTATACTGCAATATTAATTAAGATTATACAACAAGTGTATAAAACAAGCCATTTTATCCGGGAAAATTTATTGATCCGAGCCGTAGGCGAGGGTTGATATAAAGTAGAGGATTTAATGGGTTTTATAGACGAGTTATACACTCTGATTTCATTTCGATTGAGAGATAATTAACAAAAAAATCAAGTCATATAATTAAAGCTATGTTATCTATACTTTGTGCTTGTCGATCCCGGGTAGTGGCGTCAGGACGCACTGGCGCGCGTGCAGACGCGCCGGGGACGGATTGTACTTTATGCTCTAGAGCATAAAAAGCGACTTTATGTTGCCTATGCACAGCATGAAGACAAACTTTTAGAGCATGAACACATTTATATTTTAGACCTAATATTATGATTTTAACAAATAAAACACTTGGTTTCCTAAAAATAATATATTTTAGGTATTAAAAGTATAAATTTTAGGTATTAAATTCATAAATTCTTCTTCTTCATGAAAGACGAACCATGTCAAACTAGCAGGTTTGTAGAAAACCAATGTACCCTTTCTACACAGGATGTTCAGGAATGATTTAAGATTCAAGCTAATTGCTAAAAGGAGGAAAGAAGCGAGCACAACAAAGTCAGAGAACGCCGTCAAAACAATAGACCAACCATCATCCCAAACAAGACAAATCCTGTCACCAGGGAAACTAACCTTCGTCATCCAGGAATCAAGGGCCAACCACGCCAGGTATGACGATATGAAGGAAACTGATCAGAGACCTGAATCTTTCTGGATGGAAAAACTAAGACAACCGACCCCTAATAGCTGCATCTAACGTCATCATCAGCCATAGTCTTTCCACTGCTGAACCCTCCTCCATCATTTTGCGCCACAATAATTGATTTTGGGCTCTAACGTAGCAGCAGCAAAACCACAATGAGTAGATAGACTACCGCCTTCGGAGTCGGGCTTCTGATAGATTCTCATTCGCAATTTCCCACTTACAGCCCTCGTTAAACAATGTACTATTCCGAATCTGTCGACTGCCTAACTATGTTGCACCCACCGCTTCCACTCCGGTATCCCGCGCGGTTATTTGGTGCGACATGGTGCGACTTCTTCCGGATTCCGTTCACTTTACCACAAAATCGCCTCCGCCCCGCAACGACGTGCGTTTCAAGCTTATAGGCGCAGTAAACGAGATTCGAAGGCACCAAGCGGCTCCTTTGGGAGAAAATGAAACCAGGCAAAGACAGGCGTAAGTCACGAGTTCCATAGAAATCGAAAATACGAAAATCGGCCCAAAAGCAAAAAAGATAAATTTGACACTATGCACTACTAGGTACTATGAACTACGATAAATGATAATACATAACGCTCGCTCAATTGTAGCCAGTTTTCACATAAAACTGAAAGAAAGAATAAAGGTTTACGCTAAAAAAACCTTTGAAACACATTTAGAAGATTACTTTCCGTCTATATTAATTTAGAGTGATCTGTGAGGAGTGAAAACTTTCCAAAAGCTCGCTCAAAGAAATATGAAAGCTCCCGGAGATACGGTGTGCGCTTACATATTTCATTCGTTATAATTTTAATTCAGTCTGCCTTCGAGTATTGAAATCGATGGAGAAGTCATAATTATAAACATGCTGTTGGTTTATACTTCCAGCCTGGCTAGCACGGTAATCCCGACCAATTTTAATGCTCTGACAAATATGTCCGGTGTTAAAACAAGTCACAACTAAACGTGCTGCTGAGATTTTATCCTAATTAGCTAACATGCTAATGGTACAACGTATATGTTTATCTTCATACAGAAAATTTACGTAAATGTTGTCACCTTGTTAACTGTTAAAAATATTTACATTCATTCAGTATTCGTTCAATTTGTAGTTTTATGGAAGGAAATTATCATATTAGTGCTCAAAAGCAAAGATGATGACCCAATATTCGTTTGAGATTATTTATGCGCAGATTCAGAACTACCTGTTAAAATTCTCCATACTGTTAATTTTTATGTGGGGTCCCGAGTAACCTAATATACATATATCACGATTACTTGCACTTAAAATTTTGACATTACGTATAAATAGTCACGTTATACGCATGACGGTTTAAGACGATATTGACGATAAAGCGTGACTGTAAAAGTTGTCGTTTTGCTATCATATTAGCCGGGCAGGAACTTGAGA
The DNA here is from genome assembly GCA_905163555.1 of Notocelia uddmanniana. Taxonomy (NCBI): domain Eukaryota; kingdom Metazoa; phylum Arthropoda; class Insecta; order Lepidoptera; family Tortricidae; genus Notocelia; species Notocelia uddmanniana. The sequence goes on along the minus strand of LR991056.1, from coordinate 29,940,853 downwards.
GTAATTTTGAACGCCATGAAAGTTCAGGATGGTGACTGTACAGTCAACCAATTTGATTTCTGGGTCATTTCCTACCTTGTCACAGTGACAATAATGTGAGATCTCTAGCAGCTTTCATATAGATTTTCACTGTGACAAGCAAAACCCTAAAAACTGTTTTCAATCATGATCTCGACGCTTTGATTCGACCATGACACAGCATGACGTCCAAAAAACATCTTAACCATCTCCGCACTTACCAACCCCCGTGCGCCCTTCTGCCTTTGCCCAAGGGAGCAAAGTGGGGAATTTCTATATTTGCATTCATCTTGGACCTGCGTTTTTAAGTAATTGCATGCATTTTATTTACCCAAGCTAAAGGCAGGTTCACGAATGGAATAATAAGGCCCACTATCCATTAAAGTGTCGGGTGTTAGAGCGTTCGTGGAATCTTAAAGATGGCTGGACTGGAAAATACGAATTTGTATTGGATATTGAGTTGTTTGTGGTGTTTTGTTGGAATGATGGAATTTCTTGTATCGATTTTATAATCTATTTGGATAAGTATTTAACAAAATATAAGTTTACCAAACGACGTGACTCGGTCAATCTGAAAATACCACAGTAAGGCCCAGTTTTACAAAGCTTAGACCAAATTAACGGTAGTTAATTCATTCTTAAGAAATGGTTGGCCATACTTCCGTTACATTTATCGGCACATGTTTTATAAAATAAATTTCGACAGCAATATATTGCCGCTAACGTAATAAAATAATTAAAAATACTTTTTTTCACTTAGTAAAGATAATAATAATAATAATAAGAGAACCTCGTGAAGGCCGAGAAGGACAAAGTCAGCAAGTACCTAGACTTGGCACACGAGGTAACCGCCATGTGGGATGTTGATTCGACGATCATTGTCCCGATAGTCGTTTCTGCGAACGGTCTAATAGCGAAGAGTCTCGACCAACATCTCAAGAGACTCTCGCTAGATGGCTGGGTCAAGGGTCAAATACAGAAGGCGGTACTCCTGGACACGGCGCGGATAGTCCGGAGGTTCCTCTCTCTGTCGCCCTAACCACCGGTGGCTTAGGCCCTGCCTCGCTGCCGGCGGCACCCTAGGTTAGGTTTTTATAATGTTTTTATATTTTGTAAGTGTATTTTTATATTTTACCTTTTGTAAATCCATTGTACAAACCTAACCTAAGACGAAAAATAAATAAAGATATAATAATAAAAAAAATTTTTTGATTTCAAACTGTCAAACTAACTTCGGTAACTGCCCGGGCGCGCGCGCAGCCATTTTATTCCTCATTTTCTTTAGAGTGGAAAGTTCCATAACTTACTTTGGGTTTCATGGGTGTGATAAGGTATATATTTTCACTTCAAGAAGTTCATTTGATCATCTATTATTTTTCGTCGCTGCATGATACGAAGCAGATAGCCAAATTTTTCGTACCTATCTCGCACCACTGCCAAATTTGTCTAGAGAGATCGTTTGAATTGGTGTATTGAATTCCTCCCATTCTGTTCACGTAACTCAGCGCTGTTGTATTATCCACTCTTAACAATATAGCACATATAATATAATCTTGCGCTAAACTTTTTAATCCCAAGAAAATTGCTTGCAATTCAAGATAGTTTTCTCGCTGTCACTCCAATAACCATTAACACGATGATTGCCACAGACTGCTCCCCAACCCGTTGTGGAAGCATCGGTGTCTTGTCGTATTTTAATATTTTCAAAGCACAAATTAGCGTTAAATATGTTTCGAGCCCACCAGGTCAAAATTGGTTTCACAGTTATCAGTTTCTTGTAAAAATAGGTATTTTTCTCGCTCCAAACTTTTTGTGTACAACAACCCATAGCGAAAAGCTGGACAGGCAGTGACCAAAATTTGTGTTGAATATTATAAAAATATTAAGTAAATATTAGTGATCAGTGATGAAGGCTGTATTTAAACAACTGCATGCAACTAGTTTTTAGTGTGCACGCAAGCTGACTCTCGCAAGACATTCAAAAATATGTGTTTTATTCTTCCTTCTTTCTTACTTATAAGTGTAAATAATGTGTTGAATATTATAAAAGTAAGTATAAAATATTAGTGAACGTTTTTAGTGAGCACGCAACCAAAAACTGGTCTTTGTCTCGTCTCGTTCTTGCGCTACAGATATAAGTGTTCAAGATTGTTAAAATAACTACCATTAAGACGCCTTCCTGATTTGTCGATGCGGAGACTGTACGATGTGAGAAACTGTCAGCTGTCAGTGTCAACCGAAACAAATGGTATTCTACTTCTGCGCATGGTATTACTACTGCGCTCCCGCCCCGTTAAGGCAGGAAGTCGCCTAACACGATCATTGTCACAGACTGCGCCCCAACCCGTTGTGAAGGCATCGGTATACATAACCTTATCGTACTTCAATATTCTCATAGGAAAATTAGCGTTAAATATGTTTAGAGCCCACCAGACTAAATCACTAATGATCGTTTTTGGAGGAGTAATTTTGGTTTCACACTTACAGTAGCGGGAAAAAATCTATCATATTGTGATTTTTCTATAAAATATTTCAAATTAGATGAAACAAGAACTGAATTTGCTGATACTTAACTAATCAAAAAATATTATATTTATTTATTCTCAACCAATTGTAAGCTAACAGGCCGCATATTTCGAAATTCAATTTGAATATATTTTTCTGGAATTTAGCGTCCGTCACTTGTAGTATTTAAGTCGATAAAAAACGGAATATCGTGCTAATTCATAATCATATTTGTAAGAAATATCAGTTCCGTCATGGGGAGACCTCGTGGAAATAAAAACTTAACAGTAGTTATAGTACAAGAAGCAATTATAAATGGCTATAGAAATGGCACACAATCTACGCTAGCTAAGCAATTTCAAGTTCATCAGTCTACTATATCGAAGGTTTTGAAAGGCGAAAAAGCTCACGGAGGTGTCAAAAGGCCCAACAGACCTGTTCGCCCATGATGCACATCAAGTTTGGTAGACCGCAACATTTTGCGAATATCAAGACACAATCCACGACTCACGGCCAGCGACATTATGCGGGAAATATCGTGTGGAAATTCAGATTCTGTGTCCGTACGTACTGTAAGAAATCGCTTGATGGATGGTGGACTTTGTGCTCGGCGTCCTGCAAAGAAACCACTGATTTCCAAGAAAAATCGAGCAGTTAGAAAAAAATATGCGAAAGGACATCTTTCTTGGACTGCGGAAATGTGGGAAAAGGTAATCTGGAGCAATGAATCCAAGTTTTTACTTTTCGGAACAGATGGAATTACCTACGTACGACGTCCCGACAATGCTCGCTGTGACCCCAAGTATCAGCTCCCTACAGACAAACACGGCGGCGGCTCCCTTATTGGTCCTTTACATCAAATAAACGGCATTATGACGAAGGAAGTTTATGAAGGAATATTACAAGATGTGTTTCTTCCCTGGGCACGCCAAAATTTCGGCAGAGCGTTTATGTTTCAGCAAGATAATGACCCGAACGAAACATTCGTCTCATCTTGTTAAACAATGGTTCAAAAAACGTAGAGTGAGGGTTTTGGAATGGCCCAGCCAAAGTCCGGACTTGAATCCTATAGAAAACCTATGGAAGGAGCTAGGTCATCGGGTGAGTGCAAGAAATGCAAATAATGTCAACGAAAGATTTGAACATTTAAAGGAAGAGTGGGAACGCATTCCAAGTTCTTTCCTCGCGAAGTTGATTGCAACACTGCCCCGAAGATGCCAAGCTGTTTTTGATGCAAAGGGTTTCAGTACAAAGTACTAATTTAATATTTTGATTTTCAGTGCAGCATCTGTAATTTTTGTTGTTTTTTTCATGAATAAACCACTTTTACCTATATTTCGAGTATTAGTTATTTTATGCACTTTTTAATAAACTCGTACAAAACGAGTTTCTTATACGGTGTCATACAAATGTAGTATATGATTTTACTCTCCATCTAAAGGACTTTTACATGATAATCGTTTAGGCAGCCTTAGTCGTTCTCATAAAAAAAATACTTAAAAAAAACACAAATATGATAGATTTTTACCGCTACTAAAAGTAAAAAAGTAAAAGTAAAAGTAGTTTATTCTTCAAATTAGGCATATTACATGCACCTATGAACGTCAATAAACTACCACCGGTTCGGAAAAATAAACCTCTGCCACGAGAAGAACCGGCGTAAGAAACTCGGCGAGGTGTCATTTTTTCAAAACAATATACATTGTATAGTTAAATATAAATTACAGTGTCAGCTACTACAAAATAACTGAAATAACAATGCTACAGTAGAAAACATATTTTCGCGATAGATTACCCGTGCAGGACGCTATCACTGCCAAACATCCCTATCCATGATGTAATCGTTTATCTTATAATATGCTTTTGAAATAAGTGTTTGTTTTACTACAGATTTGAATTTAGAATTACTAAGTTCAGTAATGTGTTTAGGAATTTTATTGTAGAATTTGAAACAATTTCCCAAGAACGACTTTTTCGCCTTTACTAGTCTATAGAAGGTTACTTTCAGTTTCCCAGTATTTCTCGTGGCTATTGGTTTATCAGCGTTCGTTGGAAAATTGCCCAAATTCTTCCTAACATACATTATTATTTCAAATATATATAGGGACGGCAGGGTTAGAATATCTATTTCTTTGAAAAATTCTCTTAATGACTCACGTGACCCCAAGTTATAAATTGCTCGGATAGCCCTTTTTTGCAAAATAAAAACAGTTTCAATATCTGCAGCTGATCCCCATAAGATAAGACCATAAGTAATTATACTATTAAAATAAGCAAAGTAAACTAACCGTGCCGTTGCCACATTGGTAAGCTGCCTTATTCTCCTGACTGCAAATGCAGCAGAGCTCAACCTACTTCCTATCGCTGTTATATGGGAACCCCACTGCAATTTTGAGTCCAATGTAATACCTAAGAATACAGTAGAAGTAACAAATTCTAATGTTTGACCATTAAGTCTAATATTTGTATATAAGTTTCGGTTTGATGAGTTCGCAAGAGAGAATTTAATACATTTCGTTTTTTTCGGGTTCAATACTAAGTTATTGGCAGCAAACCAGTCAGATATCATGGAGAGGGTATTATTTGGTTCAATGAGTTCAGTATCTCTCCTATTTACCTTGAACAGTAATGAGGTGTCGTCTGCGAACATTACAATGCCTGATCTTCGGCTTACCATATATGGCAGATCATTTACATAAACAAGGAACAGGAACGGACCTAGAATAGACCCCTGAGGTACTCCCATTTCTACCACTGTCTCTGACGAAATGGCTTTATTTATCGCTACCTTTTGATTTCTCTGTGTTAAGTATGACTTCATGAGATCTAATGCGTGCCCTCTGATGCCATAAAACTTAAGTTTACAAATTAAAGTACCATGATCTACACAATCAAAAGCCTTGGAAAGGTCACAGAACACTCCGATGGCGTCGTGCGACTCTTCCCAAGACTGCAAAATAAATTTTAATAAACTTGCACCTGCATCAGTAGTTGACCTACCCTTCGTGAAGCCGAACTGCTGTGCGTGTAAAATATTGTGAGAATTAAAGTGAGAAACCAATTGCGTAAGCATTATTTTTTCGAATATTTTGCTAAACGCAGGTAGGATAGAAACTGGACGATAATCAGAAGGATTATCTCTATGACCTGATTTGAAAATTGGAACTACTTTACTACATTTCATTAAGTCTGGAAAAATGCCATAGTCTATACAGTTATTAAAAATGAGAGCTAGAGTTGGTGCAACGACCTCCAGAATAGATTCCAGTACCTTGACTGACACGCCCCATAAGTCCTCAGTGCTCTTTATTTTTAACATTTCAAAGGACTTCAGTACATCTAGAGGAGAAACATGATGAAATTTGAAATTAGTTAGTGATTCTAATTTTACGTTGTCATTCAGAAGGGATTCAGCTTTTGTGGTAGATGATGCTAAACTTTGAGTAGTGACTATAGGAATTTTAGAAAAGAAATTATTAAATTCATCAGCTACTTTTACTGCATCAGTTATTAAATTATCCTTTACTTTCAAAGAAATTGTGAACTCTGTATTATTTCTCTTCCCAGTCTCTGTGTTTATTATTTTCCAGACTGTCTTGGCTTTATTATCTGAGGACTTAATTTTATTATTCAAGTGCATTGCTTTTGCTTTTGTGCACACTATTTTAAACAATTTGGAATAATCCCTAACATACTGATGGAAACATTCGTCAGTGGTGCAAGATCTCCTTTCATAAAGTTGGTATAATTTATCTCTACTTTTCCGAATTCCGGTAGTTGCCCACTCATTAAATCTCATTTTATTATTTATCTTAATACGCTTTTTACTACAAGTCTTATTAAATTCGTTGCACACTGTATTCAGAAGCATTTTGAATTGATCATTCGGATCATTTGATTCTACCTGGGTGTTCGGCATGGCGAATAGTAGATTAGACTTTAGTAATTCTAGTCTACTTCTACTCAGCGGTCTTATTTCTATAACGCGATCTGGATGTTTTACTTCGCAAGGTAGCCTGACCATCTGAGCTTTATGATCCGAACGAACTCCATTCACTATACTACTGTCTATATGAGAACTGTTTAACCAAATATTATCTATACAAGTGGCCGAGGTCGGAGTAACTCTGGTAGGTACTTCAAACAAGTAGTCAAAATTGAAAGATTTCAAAAGAGTAATGTACTTATCTTTTTCAGCTGATTGTGATAAAATATCGATATTAAAGTCGCCGCAGATCACTACTGACTTTTTACCACTTGTTGCTTTCCTGAGTACATCCTCCATAATTTCCATAAAAGATGTTAAATCACCTGATGGTGGTTTATAAATGCAAATTATCAGATACTGATCCATCTCTGCACAAGCAATCTCGCAAACACGATCAACAGAACAGCCTGAGACGTCTCTACGTTCCTTAAAAGTCAAACCATTTTTCACTAAAATAATAGATCCACCACCCTCTGCTGTAGTTCTGTTGAACGCGCTGGCCAATACGTAATTATTTACATATAATTTCATCATGTGATTCTTTAACCAAGTTTCTGTTAAGCAGACTACATCTACATTAAACTCTTCCGTAAATAATTCTAAATCTAGTATTTTGCCAGTGAAGCGATTAATATTTTGGTGTAATAAAGTTACACTATTGTGCTTCTCCGTTGTCCTAACAGTCAGTTTAAAGACAAATCCGCAGTTGGAGATGTCGTCCTATCCAAGGTGGAGAGGGAGCTTTGATTTCCGAAAACGGAATTAATAAAAGATGCTAAAGATTTAGCAAGTCTGTCAGATGTAATACGGTAATCACTAATAGCATTATTAGTGTCAAAAAATATAACGTCACTATGACGGCACGTCAGCTTATATATAAGCTTATTAAGATTACACGCATGACTGTTAGCACTGCATGGAGAAGCAGAATAGGGTAATGCGCCTATAATAACATTTTTAGCACCTAGCTTAGACAGGCAGTCAAACTCAGCCTTCATCTCAGAGTACCTAATATTAGAACCATCACCCAACATTAATACAATTGTTGTTTGTTCATTTATATGGGTATGTTTGATGTTATCTATAATTTTTAGAAATGAGGCATCGGGCATACAATGATTTATAACACAGCTGTTGAGAATATTATTACATAGAATTTTGCCCAATCCTCGCCCTATCCTATCTGAGAAAACAAGGGTTCTACTCACATTATTAGAGGCTGGAGTTATAGTTTCCGGTGACACCGACAAGCTGCTGTGACACCGACAAACTACTGTATCAGTTTCTTGTAAAAACAGATATTTTTCTCGCTCCAAACTTTTTGTGTACAACCAACCATAGCGAAAAGCTGGACAGGCAGCGACCAAAACGCCAATCAGTGGAGCATACGAGGAAAAAAACTATAAATTTATGTGGCGTATTTTCTTGCTGTCTCTCCTATAACCATAAACACGATCATTTTCACAGACTGCTCCCCAACCCGTTACGGAGGCATCGTTGTACATAACCTTGTCTTACTTCAATAATATTCTCATAGGACAATAGCGTTAAATATGTTTCGAGCCCACCAGACTAAATCACTGATGATCGGTTTTGGAGGAGTAATTTTGGTTTTACAGTTATCAGTTTCTTGTAAAAACTGGTATTTTTCTCGCTCCAAACTTTATGTGTACAACAACCCTTAGCGAAAATCTGATCAGGCAGCGACCAAACCGCCAATAAGTTGAGCATACTCTCAAATAGTACATCGGGGCAAAACTATAAATTTATGTGAAGGGTTTTCTTGCTGTCTCTCCAATAACCATGAACCCGATCATTGTCACAGAATGCTACCTAACCCGTTGTAGAGGCATCGTTGTACACATAACCTTGTCGTTCTTCAATCTTCTCATAGGACAATTAGAATTAAATATGTTTCGAGCCCACCAGACTAAATCACTAATGGTCGTTTTTGGAAGTGTAATTTTAGTTTTATAGTCATCAGTTTCTTGTTAAAACAGGTATTTTTCTCGCTTCAAACTTTTTGTGTACAAACCATCCATAGCGAAAAGTTGGACAGGCAACGACCAAACCGCCAATAAGTTGATCATACTCTCGAATTGAACATCGGAGCAAAACTGTAAATTTATATGGTGGGTTTTCTTGCTGTCTCTCCAATAGTCATTAACACAATTATTGTCACAGACGGCTCCCCAACCCGTTGTGGAGGCATCGGTATACATAACCTTGTCGTACTTCAACATTCCCATAGGACAATTAGCGTTAAATATGTTTTAAGCCCACCAGACTAAATCACTAATGATAGTTTTTGGAGGAGTAATTTTGGTATCACAGCTAAAGGATGATTCACAGTAGGCCGTTCCGTGTCCGGGCCGGCCCGTTTTCTTCTAGAGAAATACGCCGGCCGTTGCGTTTGCTGTCATAGAAAACGGGCCGGCCCGGACACGGAACGGTCTACTGTGAATCATCCTTAACAGTTTCTTGTAAAAACAGATATTTTTCTCGCTCCAAACCTTTTGTGTACAACAACCCATAGCGAAAAGCTTAGCAACCAAAACGCCAATAAGTTTAGCATACTCTCGAATTGTACATTAAATGTATTAACTAACTGTGCAACTTTGCGTTGTTTATCTAATGTAATGACAATATTAAATTGGTCGTATTGAACAGGATAGGTATTTACAAGTTTGGGTTGCCTGCAATTAGTTCTTATCATAATTAATGACAAATCCTCGGCAACTAGTGCCCTTGGAGTTTAACATTTTCCTTATATTCCACATAAGTATTACCGATGCATAGATGTCAATGCGTGTGTATGAATGTGGTAAGATGACGTCTTAACGTAACAGGAGGCCTGGCCCAGTTACCCCGATGTTGAGAAGGGCGAGACGCTGGTGTAAATGGGGCCGGAATTGTTCCGCTTTTTTGGGCTCCGAACCCAAAGGGTAAAAATGGCACCCTATTACTTAAACTTCGCTGTCTGTTCTGTCATTCTGTCCATCCGTCTGTCTGTCACCAGGCTGTATCTCAAGAACCGCGATAGTTAGACATTTGAAATTTTTACAGATGATGTATTTCTGTTGCCGCTATAACAAAAAATGTTAAAAACCGTGGCCAGTTTTTTTAATTTGACGCCCTTGCTTTTCGATTGGTCCCGGGTATGTCCTAAAACTACGACCAAGACCACCGTGATATGGGCAGCAGCATCCCTGGAGTGCGGTGGAGATACTGCGATCGCCAACCCGCATGCCAAGCATGGCATTATGGCATTTCTTCTCCTTCTTCGTCGCATCCTCATGACTGAGGGTCGTGACTACATGAGGCCGTCATTTTGCGCACAATTGCTCTCCAGGCCGCTCGGTTTTCGGCCATCCTGATAGACGTTAGATAGATTTCCTTTACGGCATCGGTCCAACGGGTCGGTGCCGTCGGTGTTACCGACACAACTGTCACATTTATAATGAAAATACCTAACTAGTCACGCGGCTTATATACCCTACGGCGGCGGAGAGCGGGGAGCGGTGAGCTCAAATGATTCGTATTTCAATTTGGAAAGTAAGTATTTTTATATTAAGTAAGGAGTAAGTATTAAAAGGTTTTAGGTATTGTAGGTGGAGATTCAGTGAACGTCGATCGGCTAAAAATGATGATGATGAGGTATTTTAGAATGTGAACAAACTATTTAAGATGATATTTTAAAATATCTAAAATAGTTTGTTTACATTCAAAAATACCTTAATTTTTACACTAAACTACCTTATTTTTATGGTTCCGTAGCAAAAATGGCAAAAACGGAACCCTTATAATTTCATCATGTCCGTCTCCGTATGTCACAGCCATTTTATAATGATTTATACTCGTATCGTGGGCGTTAGCTAAATTAGTTATTTAATTTTAATTCACGACCAGTGATGATAAAGTCCCGGACCCGGGGTGGACCCGGGTATGTCCTAAAACTACGATCCAGACCACCGGGGGATGGGCAGCAGCATCCCTAGAGTGCGGTGGAGATACTGCGATCGCCAACCCGCATGCCAAGCGTGGCGATTATGGCATATACCCCCCGTGAATTTGGGGGAGGCCTATGTCCAGCAGTGGACGTCCTTGGGCTGATATGGTGGTGGTGGTGGTGGATGATAAAGTAAATTTAAAATATTTTTAATCTGTATCTAATTAATTTAATAGTCATAACTTGATGCTACCTCAATATCTGCATTGACTGCCGCTCTTCAATCTCATGGTGTCAAGATACATTACTTGCGAGCTCATATCTTTAGATCAAAATTTCTCTGAATTAAATACATAATCCCGGACACATTCGTCACTTTTCGACTAAGTTCCTATAAACGCATTTATGTATTTTTTGTGCACTTTCGTCAGTAGTGACGAATCTGTACTTAAGTTAAACTCCTGTTTGTTTTTGCCACTAGTGAACAAAACGAACTTATAATAAATTTGGGTACATTTTCGTCTGCAACGAAAAATGTCATATCTTTAAACCGGCTACATTTTATTATAATTTCCATAATACGTTTTCTGCCCTTCAAGAAACTTATTTTACATTTTTCTAACTTGCCCCGCAATAACTTTCAAAGTAAACCCTAATTAATTAACCCCTCTTTATATCAGCAATAAAAAACGGGGTAATTCCGTGCAAATTAATAGCACGGGACACTATGCCCCGTACCAAATGGTGCAAATAAAAACATTAGAATACACTTGATCAGTCTCCACCCTTTCCTTGCTAATGTATTTAGTTAAATGACCCTAGAACCGTTAAAAGGGTCCCCTGATGTTGTTGTAAAAAAGCGTATAAAAGAAAACGAGAATCCCCCGTGGTTTGAATAATTTTGTAATTATTTGGACATGTTCGCAGGATATTGGCGTCATGTTTGATGATCTACCAAATGGCAGCGAATTTGGGGTTCAATCTGCATATTATCAGCAAATCTGTCATATTTTCTCCAAACACCCATGTCTGCCAGAGATGTGAGCTATGATTTATCTAGCATATTATCTGAAGACTGTTTGCGCAAATACGCAATGATAAGTTTTTAGGAATAGTTTTAATTACTTAAACAAATGATAGTATTCTTGTAGACAGGACTTTGATTATTTTATATTATTAAACATGCCTATACTGTGTAGTACATATTTTTTAAATGGAATGCCTCTCTGCTATGAACTCGGTGGTGCCATAATATTGCATTGTCGCCGAACTTACATAAGTATGCCGAATTTCAGCTCAATCGGATACCGGCAAGTGACTGAAAATGGGATTACAAATTTTGAGGACAACTTGCATACATACGAACAGTGTAAGTTAAATAATAGCTTGTTATTATCATATTTATCTTTCCTATCTGCATTACATCCAAAAACTCCTTGTCATCAAGTTATAGCGTGCATAATTAAATTAATAAAAAAATGGCAAAAAATGAAGTATAGTGCCTACTATTATTAAGAGTTACATGTACATAGCGACATTTGTTGCTGCAGCATCACACGGATGTAATTGCCTAGATAAGTTGTCCAGGCGCTTCTTTTCTCTATATGTTGTTGGTTTGGTAAGTTTGTATCATACAAAGGTTGTGCAAGTTTTTTTGCGTTAGTTTTGGCACTACATAACTTTTTTGTTGGTAGATATTGGATATACTCAGAACTTGATGTTGAAATTTTGTATTATTTAAAAAAAAAAAGATACAAAAAATAATTAAAATTAAAAAAGAAAAACATTAAGACATAGCTAACAAAAAAATAAGTATATGGACCAAAAATAGTAACTGGAGTGCAAACACAAACGAAGAAAATCTTGCACAAAGCTTGTATGGAAAGAGCTTACGCACCCCTTCGCCTTAAAGGATGATTCACAGTAGACCGTTCCGTGTCCGGGCCGGCCCGTTTTCTGTGACAGCAAACGCAACGGCCGGCGTATTTCTCTAGAAGAAAACGGGCCGGCCCGGACACGGAACGGCCTGCTGTGAATCATCCTTAATGGTGAAAAACTATATATTATTTTTAACATATTTTTGCATGTTGAGTTGGGGCGATTTATTGACATGTATTTTTCTTTTTTTTGTTATTTTATGCTTCTTCCTATTTGTAATTATCACGAATAAATGATTTTCCATTCTATTTCTATAAAACCTTTCAATACTGTACGTTCGCAAAGTTACATGACTACCCCCCGCCCCCTGTTCGGAAATATTTAATTTACTAGATGAAAGCCCGGCTTCGCTCGGGTGAAATAAATAAGAAAGAAATAAAGTAAACATTTATTCGTGACAGTTATGCAAACGACGAAAGAAATAGTGTACAAAAATGTATAAAATTAAAACTTTACAACAACGGATTATGATGAAACTTCGTATAGAAATATAGTCTGTACTCTGGATTAACATATGGAATAGGGAGTAAAAGATTACGCTGACGACGTCACGGGCAAAGGTTAGTATCTTTGCAAGTTAATCCTAAGCATTTTTATAAGGGTAGTATTTAAAGGTACTTTTGACACCGTAATCAGTACTGATTTGTATAGCTAAAATACTAATCGTTTATTAAAATTCAGTTCAGATGTGCAATTGTTAAATATTGATGTGCCAGTCAGTATTTTTGGTGCGAAGTCAGAGCTGCTAACGCGAACGAAAACAAATGAAGTTCGTGTATTTCCCTCTCTGTCGAACTTGCAAAATCGAGCGACACAGAGGGAAATACACGATGTTCGTTCGTTTTCGTTTCGCGGTAGCAGCTCTCTATTCTCCACCAAATTATATTAAGTGGGGCCCTTTACACTCAATATTATATGTCAATATTATCGCGATTTTTAAAATTGTATGGTGTCTGTTACACGCTTAATATTATCACAAAACTGGTGTGTCAATATTATCGTGGTTTTCAGAATTGTATGGATTTTTCTTCAGTATTCATTGCACGTGATACGGATCGTGATATGAGTATATCGCGTGATAATAATAACCATATAACAGGCCCCTATGGATGTTGCTTCAATATTCAGTGTTTCGCGTGATAATAATACCTAACAGTTGGTAATATTTTCTCCAATTAATGGAAGCTATTTAACAACGTGTTCCGTTTTGCCAAAGGTATTTCACTTTCCGATACGCGCGCCATCCAGGAATAGGAGCCGTCAGACCAGAGGGCCTACCGCGATCTGAAAACGAAGTATTTCCCTCTCCGCGCTCGAAAATGCAAGTGCGACAGAGAGGCATATATATTTAGTTTTCGGTTGGTAGCACCTTAGTCCGAGCGCGGCGGACAGTCGAAGAAAGTCAAAGAACATTCCGTGTGTTGTCAGTCACACATATAATTTTTTAACTTCCCATCGACCTATGAACTTGAAATTAGGTGATAATGTTTATTATGAAGTATATTTTACCAAAAATATCAATATATTGATAAATCACATTAGTTTTTAGTTGTACGGAACCCTCAGTGTGCGACTCCGACGCACTTGGCTGGTTTTTATTACATTTTGAATTTTATTTCTCTTATAGTAAAATACCCTATTCGTTTTAAAGTTGACGCCTGAGGGCCTAAAACCACGCGAACCAAAAACGAACTACCTCTCTGTCGTTCGAATATACATGTGCGAGAGAGAGGCAGATACTTCTTTTTCGGTTCGCGGTAGCGCCTCTAACGTCCGAGCGCGGCGAACGGCATGAGCTCCCCAGCTACTCCGAAATTCAAAATCCTAACTTCGTATGGTGCCGTCCCTTTCACTCTCCTGTCATAGACTATATGAGTGAAAGGGACGGAACCATACGAAGTTCGGATTTCGAATTTTTGAGTAGACCCCCAGTACCACTAAGTTATAAGATAGAGCGCGATAGGGATAGAATTTTGCTAGACGTTTAAAAGCCATAAGTCACCTAGTAGTTTGTCACAACAAAATACAGACGCAGCTTTAAGATGGCGGACAGACTCAGCAAACATTCAAGTGATGTCCTTTAAACGATTAATATTATCACAATACTGGGGTGACAATATTATCGCAGTTTTCAAATTTGCATGGATTCTGCTTCAATATTCACATGATACTTATCGTGATATGAATGTATCACGTGATAATAATAACCATGTAACAGAGGGCCTACTACGAACTTCGAAAATCGAACTTCGTGTCGTGCCTTCCCTTTCACTCTCGTGTTATACACTATATGACGAAAAGGGACGGCACGATACGAAGTTCGATTTTCGAAGTTCGTAGTAGGCCCTCTGGCCCCATACATTCGCTTTGAAGGCGGTTGTTGTGACAATCAGCCTAGCTAGCACGATAGATTATAATACCGTTACGTTTTGTGTGACGTTTTAATACATTTCGCCCATATAACGTGATGGTATAAGTTATCGTGCTAGCTAGGCTGATAGGTGTATAGAACGCTTGAAAACTACAAAAACAAAACGCTGCAGACGCGGCTAGCCGAATCCACACAATGGGTGATGATGGCCCATCACCCAGAACGCAGCCCAGCAACCTGGCCAACACACCGGACGCAAACATAGTTTACAATTTCCGAACGTACCCAACCCGACGCTGACAACCAACGGATTTAATATGGCCGACCTTTCGTCATAAAATTAACACTTTTAAATGCAAAATACGCGACAATCCGAATTTTGCGGATACATATGTTCAACTCAAAAATCGTTATTTTTATACGTTCTTCAATTTGAGACAGGTCTCGTTCGGGTCTACCGTACCCCTGCACGAAATTATTAATATAGATGAACTTGAAATCCAATATGTACCTTTGACGGGGGTTTGGACGAATACTCTAGTTCTAGTTGCCAAGGCTCGAAGACTTAATGACTTTGAATATGTAGGTTTCTAAGTGATTGGCAGCGCTAATTTAGGCACAGTTAGTAACGGTGAAGAATATTTTTAAAAAAGGAATGCACAGACCTGCAATAGCACAGTCAGACACTTTAATTTGAATCCCCCTTAAGGTTGACAGCCTTATTAAACTGTATAGAAATTCAAGGATTTTTTTGATGACATTTCGAAAATAAATAAACCACTATTAAAGAGCGCGACATACTTGTGTTTATTAGCCGAGTGAAGCAAAAGTCTCCGTTTCAGCTTCGGCAAAAATGCTTTATTTATCCGGCCGGCGGATGGCTTTTTTCCGGATTTCCCACTGTTCTACTTAGGGTTGCATTTCTCAACCAGTTCTCGTGAAATTTTGTGAGCAGGTTTGATTTATCAATAATTATAAATTTTAATATTATTTACTAATAATTATAATTATTTTTCTTTACGAGACTGATTTCGGTATTTTTTGAAATTAAAAAAAAATCTATATTCGCGAGATCTACAGCTCACAGAACCACTACTTAGTACTTATGGCACAACAACCCCCGTAAAACAAAACAAAACTTTAGGTGGAGTAAACCGAGAGGCGCAATACATTGAAACAACACAAACTAGTAGAAATAATTAATGATGACAATACTCCTTGATCATCGTTGATTCTCTTACAATTTTCCTCAGAGCAACATCTTAGGCCTTGTCATCGCTTTCCATCAGCCCGGCTAGTATGATAGCTTATATGTCGGACATATAGCATTCGTCCCTCTCGCACTTACAAACTTGACAGTACGGGACGAATGCTATATGTCCGACATATAAGCGATCATACTAGCCCCTCAGGTGAGACTAAGGCCAATCGCTGGTCAGTCTATCGTAAAAAAAAAATCTTTAGACAAACGAATACTATTCTTGGCCGATCCAGTAGACCACCATCTGTGTGATCCCCCGGGTAATTCAGACGCAGAGTACTGAAGAAGTTCCGTGCATGCGAACCGACATGTTGCTGTATTTCTTAATGGCGCCCGAGGCGGGTCGTTTCGGGGCTGCCCGATTTATGAATGGGACGTGGCGGCGTTGTGTGTAATGGGATTACTAGTGAGTTAAAACTTCTAGGATAATGTGTAGTACAATTGTTGGATACACTAATACAGGAACAGTTTATCTACATATTACATATCTATTTATTTCATATTCATATTCATTTATTTGTTGCAAACAAGGTATTACAAGGTATTTTTATTTTTTTTCTTTTTGTTTTCATCTCCTGCTACCCAAAGGTTGTCTGGAAGAGATCGCTCTATAGCGATAAGACCGCCTGTTGTTACCTATTAGTTTTTAAGGATTATCTTGTAAGAATTTCTGTTTGTGGTGCAATAAAGAATATATTATTATTATTATTATTATTATTATTATTACAGATCTTTAAATGGAGTGAGTACAATCATGGACCCTACTAGGGCGTAGCAACATTTACATAGTCTTATAAAATAAATGTATAAACAATAATTACAAATAGAATAATAGGTAAGTAATTAAAATCAATATTTACAGTATTACAACAATTAAAATCAAGTATTGTCTATGTAGTTATTTTAATATATCACTATAACATTTATCATGCTCCATTTTTATTAAGCACATAATAATTATTTTTTATTCTAACTATCCATAAATTCTTGTAGAGTGTATGGGCATTCAGTTAGAAGGTAACTCTTAAGCTTATTTACAAAATTATTATATTTGGTTTCATTTTTTATATACTGAGGGATGTGGTTATAAAATCGAATGGACATTGAGTAAGGGCCTTTACTGAACATTTGGAGGTTAGATGGAATTGCTTGCACAAGTTTGTTGCGTTTACGTAAGTTATGTAGTTGTGGTTTGGGGTTTTGGATTTTAAACAAGTCATCGTGTTTTCGTACAAACTTACAAGTTTCCAAGATGTATAAGGATTATTTATTTGCTTCATGCAACAAAATACCCACATTAACATATACATTCTTAAAAACTAAAAACACATTATTTAGGAGACGTAACAGCGTGACTCTGTTTCGTCATCATCTCCGGTGTAGGACTTGGTAGGTTGCGCCGAAACACTACACACTTCGGCCAGAAACCAGCACACGCGACGGTCCCTTGCAACGGCCGCATACACCACGCCCCATACGGTACAATATATAACACGACATAATGGAGACCCACATGTAGCCGCCGTTGCCCGTGATGTAGAAACACGACGACTTTTAAACGGAAAGTTGACTGTATAATTTCTAAATAGGTTCTGGTTTTACAAAATAGCTGGCCGAAAGAGAAGGGCAGAAGTGGTAGAAGTGTAAGAACAAAGAATTTGGTAGGTAATTAATTATTGACAAGTAAGATTTTACTATTTCAGTTAACGTGTAGGTATTCTACTGGATTTAAATAAACGGGTTAGGCGTTGCTATTGGTGGCTTTTAGAGTCAGGCCAGTATATCTTTTCCAAGCAAATGAACTGTTAAACATTTAAAAGTTACATATGGCAATGTTTTATATTTGACGCAGATGTCAAATGTGAATGTGTCATACGAATTAAATTGAATTAGTGGAATTAATTTGTTTATGATTGTTAGCTCAAATTATGGGCAAACCGTATAAAAATGGAGAACGAGAATTATTATCCCGAATGATCAATAATTATGACGCCGTGAGAGAACAACGAGAGGCGATTATCGCACAAAAGTGGCAATGTTTACATCTCATCAATCTTTGACCGGTAAACATGGTACTTTTTCAATGTTTGTATGAAATTCTATTAAAAACCTCTCGTCTACCAGAACTCGCAACGAAAATTATGTTGCAGCTCAGCTAACAGTTATACAGGCTGTATTCCCTTTTTTGTAAAAGTTACTAAAATTGACGAGTTTTATAACGTATATATTTTTCATTAAGATCTGACCACTTTTATTTTTTTACATACATGGTCATGGTTGTATGGAGCTCAATTTTAGGTTAGTTTTCACCATTTTTTTTTCAGTAACTATTCATAGGAAGTTTTACCCCCTCACTTTTTTGATATACATGGTGTAACGAGAACATATCGAAAAAAAAATAACAGCTTATTCCTGAGGCCAAAAGAAGCAAAAAATGTTGTATGAAGTTGACTGTGTTCTCCCATCTTAAAGGCCGGCAACGCACTTACAACCCCTCTGGTGTTGCGAGTGTCCATGGGCGGCGCTAATCGCTTACCATCAGCACGGAATAAGTAATAGTACAAGTCCATCAGGCGATTCGTCTGCTCGTTTGCCTCCTATGTCTTAAAAAAGAACCTTTTTACGAGTTTTTCAAATGGGGCGTTTTCTATCGAATTATATTACGTATCGGTGATGGACCGACATCAGGCTCCATAAAAATTCAATCTTTATCGAATAGGCTAAAAGTAAATCTCCCATCGTCCAATCAAGCAAAGTGCCATACGTTCTTTTTGCGAAAATTCGCGTCCCCTCCCAAAAAGTGCAATAAAAGACTTATCGCTCACTTTGGGTCTCTAGGGCGTAAAGTGGACATGATCTGGCCATCGTCGGGGGGACAGGTGATCTGTCAATGGCCCGGCTTATTGAGATTAAGTGCCTACTGTAATGACATTTTAAAAACAACACTAGACACTTCGCCGACGACGACGGCTGCTACGAAAATATGGAGTTTCTTAATCAGAATATTTGGCTGTAAGTTTTTAAGTCAGAATTTCGTTGTTTTTTAATTACATGAGTTTCGTAAATTCGTTTTATTACACGAAATGGTTCTAGTTGATAATAGATACGTTATGTTTAATAGGTAGATATACGATATAAAAGCAGTGAAAATGTATTTTTGATTCTTATAATATACACCCTTGTTTAAACACTTCGCTTTGGCAATCGAAATTGTATAAAAATATTGTAAAATAGTAATTTGCGTTCACAAACATATTTCTTGCATCTATGTGTGCTAGTAAAAATGTTCATCTAGTTACTTCAATGATTGATTGAGCGAATAAAACCTTTTCGTTTTATTATTTAAAACTCCCAATCTATTATTCGTCAAAACACATTTCGGCCCAGCCTCCCCTTTGTACGAAAACAAACATGCGAGGCAAATGCAAGAATACATCGGTTGCATACAACGCGTCCCAGGAGGCACTCTTTATAGCCCCAACTTCCCCTCCGCAAGAATTTGGGGGAAATTTTGTTCATCGTCTCGCTCCCGACTCCCCTCTATACAAACTTAAAAAAGAATACTAAATAACTCTTAAAACGATTGTAGTAAGGTTGTTTTCGGACCGACACGTGTGTATTTGTTTAGATTGTAATAACATACACTTTTGTACGTCACAATAGGGTAAGTAATTTAATTGATGACGCGTTCGATTTACGAAAATGGATGTCGGCGAATTAAAAATGTATTTTTATTTCTTTTAAATCGGCGTCTTGTTCGGGTGAATTGGATGTTTTTTTGTTTTCAATTTAGCTAATGGGAGTTGAGTTTTTGATGTCAATGGAATTGGTTTACGGATCATTGATTAGATTAGTTGAGAGTTTGTTACACTGACGTGCAGTGTTTTGGTGAGGGTAGACGGCAATAAAATTAAATTTGAAAGCGATAATTTAATTTCAGAAAATATGACAGACAATAACCATAATTTATATTAGTTAACCTGAGTAGAGCATTGAAGGCACAAGCAATATTTAACGAAATAATTTGAATAGGTACTCAAAAAAAAGTATAACGGTCGGGTCACGTCCACGTCTTTAAGAGGGCGTATAGTAAGTTCGGTTCTTCATACAAACGTATTTACGCTTCATGAAACTTTGTATACACAATGGGAGCCGGCAGAGCTAGGTCGGAAATTAGTTTCTGTTGCTAGAAATTGTAAAAGAAAAAAAATACAGCGGTTTTTTGAGTATTTTACGGCTCTGTATTTTTTTTCTATTATAATTCCAAGCAACAAGAACTAATTTCCGACCTAGATATGCCGGATCCGATTGTGTATACAAAGTTTCATGTTATTCTAGCATGGCGTTTTAAAATGAGAGCGTAAATACGTTTGTATGGAGAACCGAGCGTACTGCGCACTCTTAAGAATGAATATCGAGTATGTCGAGTATAGTCTGCTAAAAGAACTGCCGCCGCGATAGGTATTTAGTCATGATTTTGGACCGCGAATCGGTCTGAAACATATCGCGCGATATTCGACCTTAAAGACGTGAATGACCCGTTTCATTATATTTTAATATGTCTCAAACTCACGGGAGTTTTCTATATAAAAAAGAAAGTGTAAAGAATCCTTTTAAAGTTACTTGAGAATCCGGGGATTATGTGTGAGGCATCCATTTGAATACAAGATAATTTGAAACCCCGGGAAGGACATAGGGTAGGTTTTTATTCCGGAAATCATCTTTTATAAATATAAAAAAAAAACTTCTATTTGAGTGCGATATTTTTTTTTATGAAATAGGAGGCAAAAGTGCTGACGAATCGCCTGATGGTAAGCGATTAGCGCCGCCCATGGACATTCGCAACACCAGAGGGGTTGTAAATGCGTTGCCGGCCTTTAAGGCGGGAGTACGCTTGATGCTGCAACTGTGGCAAAAATCCAAGTAATCTCAAGTTGTTTTTCATTAGGACACGTGGGACTTCAAAAGAATCACAAGCGCATTACCTACCGGGATTTAGACGACCTGTTTATCCTAGTTGGTAGTGACACTGCCTCCGAAGCTGGAGGTTCCGGGTTGGAATCCCGGCCAGGGAATTATTTGTGCATTTAGCACGGATTTTGTTCTTGGATCTTGGATGTTCGCTATGTATTTAAGTATGTATTTATCTATATAAGTATGTATATCGTCGTCTAGTACCCATAGTACAAGTTTTGCTTAGTTTGGGACTAGTTCGATTTGTGTGAGATTATCCCCCAATATTTATTTATTTATTCCCTGTGTTGACAGCTATAGACATATATATGCACTATTCAAGTCGCACATTCTCAACACAGTAAAAAAAGTAAAAGTAATTTATTCTTCCACCACTACCACCATATCAGCCCTAAGACGTCCACTGCTGGACATAGGCCTCCTCCAATTTCATGGGGGTAAATGCCATAATCGCCACGCTTGGCATGCGGGTTGGCGATCGCAGTATCTCCACCGCACTCTAGGAATGCTGCTGCCCATTCCCCGGTGGTTTTGGTCGTAGTTTTAGGACATACGGGTCCCGTTCAATAAACTACCACCGGTTCGGAAATATAAACCTCTGCGACGGGAAGAACCGGCGTACGTGTAAGAAACTCGGCGAGGTGTCATTTTTGCACAGTGCATCCTCGGGAGCTCTGGTTATCAGGAATACTTAGGTACTTGTTACCTAAACAGTAAGTAGTGGTGTTATTATAGCTGTGGTATTCTGTAAGGCGGAGGTACTTCCCCAGTTGGACTGCTCCAAATATGAGCGAGATGACGTTCCGCTGTATCATATCAAATCAGCCGATAGATGTCCACTGCTGGACATAGGCCTCCCCTAAAGAGTGCTGTCATACTCGTATCATCTCTCATATATTTGCTTAGTAACATATTAGCCAGTTTTCTATTAACGTTTTTATTTTAAAGTCCCCGCATACTTGTACAAGTACAATATAACGATAGTACTTCAGACCTGTCATTTTAACTTCATAGCATAAATAACTGCCTAGTGTACTTCACCAAGTACCTAAAAAATAAAAGAAGAGCTAAAAACCATAGACATACTGAATAAAACAGATGGCAAGAATTTATACAAAATCGAAAAATTCACGTCTGGGACTGAAGTACTACTCTCTTAGTTTTGTTCTTGTGGTAGTACATTGCGTAATAGTCACGACTACTACAGTTGAAAAAACATAGGGCTTTCGAGGTTAAGACAGTCAATAGAGTGATATGATAAGTACCTAACAAACAAAAACAGAACTACCGTATTTCCGTTCCATACATTACAGTCCAAATGTTTCACTATTAGCGACAGCTGACATGCAATCTAGCGTCGAATAAACTTGTCCCATTTATGACTCCCTGGGGCCACTGCCCTATCAATTTAAAAAGACTTAAGTACCGATCTATTCTTATGAACATGTGTCTTTTAAAATTGGCAAGTACATGCCCCTGCCAGTATGACGTCACGCACGCAATGTTTCACGTTTGTAAAATGACTCATTCGTGGGTTTTAGGACTTTTAAGAGGCTGAGTAATTTGAGTTTTTACAAATATCTTGTATTTAGTTTACAATATACAACGTATTTATGGGCGTACCTTCTATTTTTGAGCTGAGCGAAGCGCAGTAGTACTCCTCCTAGACACTTCCACCGATCATGCTCACATTTTACATGTTTATAGAGGACATCATTACGATGGGTTAGATAAAAAAAAAATTGGACATATCACGAAGGAATAATCATCGAAAAACTGAATTTCCGATATAATTCTATAATTAATCGCGGTTATATTTCAATTTCTGGCGTCTTTATGTGTGATTAACTGTAAAATTAATGTATTGCTACGTAAACTGATTGCGATGACGTCACTTGTTTCGATCAAGCAAAGTGATCAGGGTGGTGGGAGTAGTGGGGTTGTTTGTTACCTAGTAGTATTTACAAAATAATAAACAAAGAGGTTCAGGGAAACAGAGGTAAAATAGCAGGCGGTCTTATCACTAACATCGATACCACCCACCACCATATCAGCCCTAGGACGTCCACTGCTGGACATAGGCCTCCCCCAATTTCATGGGGGGTAAATGCCATAATCGCCACGCTTGGCATGCGGGTTGGCGATCGAACATCGATACTTAAGTAATAATGATCTTAGTCGCTAAAAAACTATGTCTTCCAGAAACCGTTTGGGTTGTGCCAAATTGAAATATAAAACTGACAGCTACAAAAGACGATCGTATATAGACAAATCTAGACTACCATAGACTACTATCGTAACAAGTAGTACATGTTTCAGTAACCAAAATAATAGAAAAAATCGCGAACCTTTGCGTTAATAACTATATTCCTCCTCCTAGCGTTATTTCCAGTACAGTTGCATCCTGCAGGATGCCTGGGGTCCGCTACCTAATCCCAAGAATTGGCGTAGGCACTAGTTTTTACGGAAGCGACTGCCATCTGACCTTCCAACCCGAGGGGGAAACTAGTTAGTGGGTAGTAGTTAGTGGTCTAGACCTTATTGGGATTAGGCTTGTCAAGTGAGTGTGTTAGAGGTTCTCAAGCCGCCCGGAGGCCTCTAACTTGGCTTAACGACTGCTATCATAGACAGCAACCGGGATCAACGGCTTAACGTGCCTTCCAGAGCATGGGAAACGTTAATAACTATATTAACACGATAAAAAAAGGAATTCGATTCGTGACAAATAGAAGAATTCAATACGGACAAGATCGGGAGCATCAGTGAATATCAAAATGGTTCCCTACTTTAACTGTACAAAATGTAATTCCCAACATTAACAGTGACAGCACCGAGATAAAACTGACGTGTAACAAACTAATTTAGGGCACGCAAAGCCATTCATTATGTTAAGCTGTGAAGGGTTAAAAATCGCTTCGCATAAATCCGTGGTTATCTCGGAGCCCGCGGCAGTATTAGGGTTAACCCAGACGCTTTGAACACAGGTACGAATGAATTTGGGTTATGTTAATCTTGATTGGTTTTTATGCAAAGAGACGGCATTTTATGGCGAAATCATTGAAGTCGTATAAAAAACATAATTAAGTATAATACGGATAGTACCTAAACCATCAAAATGCAAAGTATTCGAAAAGTTAATCAAAATCATAAAAAAATCATAATAATAAATAAATAAATATTAGGGACAATTTTACGCAAATCGACCTAGTCTCAAACTAAGCAAAGCTTGTACTATGGGTACTAGACGACGATATACATACTTATATAGATAAATACATAGGAAACATCCAAGACTTAGGAACTATATTTGTGACAAATGTACAAATAATGCCCTGGCCGGGATTCGAACTCGGGACCTCCGCCAAAGATATATGTGAAACTTCAAAAGTTCAAAAAATTACGCTCATTTTATTGGGTGCAAAGGCTGAGCGGCGCATGGTTGTACGAGTATGACATGTGGACATCATATGAGTAAAACTCGGAAACAGGAGAATAGTTATTTGTACAAGAAGAGAGCAAAGTAGATTTTTGCTGCGAGTGTTGATGTTGAGTCCCGACGTCCCGAGCAAGCGAAAGATTCTATAATTGAATCACGAGCATAGCGAGTGATTCAAAATTAGAATCTTGAGCGTAGCGAGGGACTCAAAGGCACGAGATGCAAATATCTTTGCTCTCGTGTGATACATATAACACTTCACCTCAGCGGCGAGAACATATAACGCAAAGGAATAGTGATAGAGAGAATGAAGTTACTTTAACTAACCTACGATATGAAAAATAAAAAAGTAAGTTTTTTTCACGCTCGCAGCAAAATTGCATTTTGCTCACTGGTTTCAAGCAGCAAAACCGCCTCTTTCGAGCCGCTGAGGTGAAAAATAATTTGGTTTCGGTGATTATTCTTCCGTGGTCAGTTCGATTTTTATGATTGTATATGCACTCAAAGTCTATCCAATTGTCATTTTGCCAAATTTGAAGCAAATCGCTTAAGCCGTTTCGGACAAGTAGACCCACAAGCGATTTACATTTGATGCCTAAGATTGAGCTCCGCTCAATAAATCCTTACTTTTAGAGAAAAACCACCCTATTCACAATTTCATTTATCATTCGTTCAATATTTGCCAGCCTTAGCCAATAGGGAGTCTAGACGATAACATCATTAACGCGCTTAAAAGACGGTTCAGAGAGGAAATGGAGGCCTGTTCCGGCGGCGTTTGTAGAACGATTGTTCGAATAAAGCAAGTTCTTACTACGAACCTGCGGTGAGTATTTCCTTTCAAGTCTATTCTTTATCTAAATATATCTAAGAATACTGAATGACACTGTCGAAAGATTGTTATGGCAAAGCAAGGTCTCCTGCTACGAATCTGCGGTGAGACTTTTCTTTGAAATATTATATTCTTCTTTTAGGGTTTTGTACCCGTAGGGTCCAAACGGAGCCCTATTGCGATCACTCGTTGTCTGTCACACATTTTTAGGGTTCCGTACCCAAAGGGTAAAAACGGGACCCTATTACTAAGACTTCGCTGACTCCGTCCGTCCGTCTGTCACCAGGCTGTATCTCAAGAACCGTAATAGCTAGACAGATGAATTTTTTTACAGATTGTGTATTTCTGTTGCCGCTATAACAACAAATACTAAAAACAAAATAATAGTAATAATTAAGGGGGGCTCCCATACAAAAAACGTGATATTATAGCCCTTTTTCAGGGCTACCACTCGCCAAGCTAGATCTCAAGAACCGTAATAGCTAGACAGTTGAAATTTGCACTTACTTACTTACTTACTAGGCTGGCTCGACGACCCGAAGAGGATCTTGGCCTCCGACACAAGAGAGCGCCACTCTTCTCTACTCTGCGCCACCTCACGCCAGTCGGGTACTCCGAGGTTAGCCAGGTCCTTGAGGGCCTCGTCACTCCAGCGGTATCTGGGACGACCTACCGGACGTTTTCCATTGGGCCGGCCCACACACGCTCTCTTCACTGACCGATCGTCTCCCATCCTCTCCAAATGGCCGAGCCAGCGGAGTCGCGCTGCTTTTACCTCGCCCACTATGTTCGGCAACATACATTCTTGAAATTTGCACAGATTATGTATTTTTATTGTGGCTACAACAACGAATACTAAAATCAAAATAATAATAATAATAATTAAGGGGGGCTCCCATACAACAGAGTAGTTGTTGGCGTTTTTTTTCTGGTACGGAACCCATCGTGCGCGAGTCCGACTTGCACTTGGCCGGTTTTTTTTTTTAAATATTTTTTTAGCTACCCATTGACCTATGAATTTGAAATTTGGTGGTATTGTATAATATTACGTATATTTTACCAATAAATACCAATATATTTATAAATCACATTTGTTTTTAGGGTCATATACATTTGTGTTGACAGCTAATTACAAATGCAAGTCCCTCACTTTCAACACGGCGAATCCTCGGGAGAGCTGGTTTTCTTCTAGAGAAATACGCCGGCCGTTGAGTTTGCTGTCATAGAAAACGGGCCGGCCCGGACACGGAACGGTCTACTGTGAATCATCCCTTGCTCACCACCAGGAACACAACAGCACATACTCAAAGAGCGATTAGCCGATTAGTTATTTTATTACGGCTGCGTGCTTCTGTAAAGAGGAACTACCCCTCAATTGGGCTGTTCCGAATCTGAGTGAGGCAACGTTCCACTGTGCCTCACCTAAACACCTCCACACCACGAATTGATCTGTACCTAGGTATAGGTCGATTCACACGAGCTGGCGCGGAATGTCTATGAAATTATTGACAGATTCATACATTTTCCGCGCCAGCTCTTATGAATCGACCTATATGTGGTGTTGTGCTAATATCAAACGATTTAATTTATATTGCATTGTATCAGTGTATAGTACTGGTGGTGGTGGTGTGGTACTTATGACTTATGACTTAGTGTATTATTTCCTAATTTCACACCATTTTCTGTAGCGGTTTATAGAACACAATTTTTCAATAAATTTTATAACTGTAGTGCTTACAGTCTGCGTGCTGTTTTGATTTTCTGTTTGTAACGTTTCATTTGTCACACGTCTCCGAGTAAATCGGCTGTGACATACGCATTATACGGACGGACGGACGGACAGACATGACGAATCTATAAGGGTTCCATTTTTGCCATTTTGGCTACGGAACCCTAAAAAGGCTCTGTGATATTGGAATTGCATGCGTCCTTAGGCTACGGTAGTGTCTGCTTACCAACAGGCAGCCTGCATACCTGTTTCGTCGTAGTGTAATAAACACGTTATTTAGACTTATAGTACGGCCCCAATTGTGACTTTAAACGAATCCGAAGCAGCCCCATTAACTTCTATATCTTGTTTCGTCTCCTGAGCAAACTTACTAACGATTAGTTTTCAGATTGACTCGATTGAGCGCAAATGGGACGGAATTACTTATGTATTCGAATGTATTGAGGATTTACTTAGTGCTAAATGGTATTGTATTCATAAAGACAGTTAAATTAGGTGTGATGATGGCAACCTGGGTGTTATTCACAACAAGACTCGTCCTCACCTCTAACCTTTTAAAAATTCATCATTTGTCAAATTTTCACAGTAAAAATTGGAGATAGTCTATCTCCAATCAGGAAGAAAAAAATTTAAACTGAATAAACTGGCGGTTGATACAGACAATTGACAAATTACTGATACCGCACCGACATAGGTTACCTATCGTATTGATTGTTAATAATACATAGTTTATATTGTATAAACTTTGGTTTGTTGGGTAAGTGGACAGTGGGTATGTCCTAAAAATACGGCTAAGACCACCGGGGGATGGGCAGCAGCGTCCTTGGAGTGCGGAGGAGATTATGGCATTTACCCCCTCTCATGAAATTGGGGGAGGCCTATGTCCAGCACTGGACGTCCTTCTGCTTATATGGTAGTGGTGGTGGGTTTCTTAAGTACAGTCAGCAGCAGTAGAAGCTACGCGGGCCTAGCGCTCAAAATGAGCTACACACAGACTCTAATGTGAAAAGAATAAGGCTCTGTGTAGATAATTGTGAACGCGTTATACTGATTAGCTTCTTCTGCTGCTGACTGTACGAAGTCGCATGACATTCCTTGTCTAAACTCATTCCTCGAATCGTCTGTACCCGTACAGAAGCTATCTTGACAGCGAGCTACCAGATATGTCACTCGGTTCATTTTATAGCATTTGTACCAGCTACGTTCCATTAGACCTACCTCTATAAATTAGGAAAACAAAGCGACATTTTTCATTCTCAAATTTTTGTCCGACGTTTCATTTTATATTTTTTCTATTGACAGATTTTTTTACGGTTTAAATTTTATCACTCAATTGATTTATATTCTCAATGATTACAGTATTGTGTTTAAAAATATTTGGCGAAGAAATGTGTGGACATTTCTTCTCCAAATATTTCTAAACACAATAATGTTCGATTTCCAGAAGAAAATGACAGTGATGTCGAGCTGACATTGTGGTAAATCGAATTAGTGAACGTATTAAGTACGTAAGTAATTACGTGAAGTAAAAAATCGGAACGTCGATTGTAGTACCGATATATGCGGAAGTAGCCTTAGTTTGGGTTGCACCAAACTGCCTGTAATCGTAAGCGGTGTTCGTTAAAATTTGAATGTATGGAAAGTTTGACAAATTTCTATAGGATGACAGCTGTCAGCGCCATCTTTAAGGTTGATCGGTCTGTGATCGTAAGTTGGTGCAACTCAGCCTTAGACTTCGTTTTTACGCTAGTCGTTTATATTTATTTATTTATTACTAGCGGTTTGGGCTGTGCGTTGATATGTCAGTCAGTCAGTATGAGGTGGTTGGGATCTACCTCCTAGCGGTCCACCCCGGGCAACGTCGCCTCACTGGCGGCGGCTGAAGATCCCACAAAGCGGCGTGGTAGGCCTGAAGCAGTCGCAAAAGGCCGCCTGGTTCGCGACCACCCTCCCACCGAAGTCCGGCGCCAAGTGACCGCGTTCCGCTGAGTGTGTGGGAGTACCAGTGCCTTTGGGGAAGTAAAGGGGGATGTCAGTTGCGCAGCCCAAGTCTGGTCTGGAAATTTTTGGGCTGCACTGAATCGGGTAACTCATGCTGGAGGCTAGCGGGATCTTAAGCACGGTCTTAAGCCGTAGGCCGACCGCCGGTAGTAGGGGGTCCAATTAGCACGTTAGCCGCGTGTGAAAGGCTGCCCCACACAACGCGCGAAAAATCCCGAAATGCTCCACCGTGCCAGTTGGCGACTGGAAGGGAGGACCCGGTGGCCATTTCGGGGGGGTTAGGGCGTCCCCGCAGGCTCCAAATGAGTTTCCCATCGTTCGGTGTAGTTCTTCGGTTCCTTTTGGACAAACTGGGCTGCGCCTCGACTTTTCCCTTACTTCCCCACAAATAATCACTAAAAATTATGCAAAGAAAGAGAAAGAATATAGTTAAAAAACGGCTGCATTTCCTCCCATTTAAAGTGCACCTCTCCAACATCAGAGGATTGCACTCCAACATCGATCCGGTCCATCACCACCTCGAGACCGAGAAGCCGCACCTATTCTTTCTCACGGAGACGCAGATAGCGACACCGTCAGACACGTCGTACCTCAACTACCCGGGGTACTCACTTGAACACAGATTCAGGAAATACGCTGGGGTCTGTGTGTACGTGCATGATGACATTTGCTGTCTGCGTCTCCGTTGCTTTGAAGGTACTGGGTTCCCAGCAAACATTTTAAGTGTTTTTTCCTAGGTTGACGAATATATTACCAATTTAAGTAAAAATTACGTTTAACGCACCAATTATATTCACTTATTGTACACTTTTACTGCCAAGTAAATTGAAAAGACATTAAAACGTAATTTTCACTTAATTAATACACCAAGAAGTCCGAGACTTAATGGTTGAAAACATGATAGAAATATGATGTAGAATTGACTACAAATCCTGACCAATAGGAAATATCTACCTATAAGTGCATGTTAGAGGTATTTGCTACGTAAATATTACCTATACGGAGACCTCCAGGTCGTTTATTTTATGTCGATTTTGCTACCAATTCTTAGTAAATATTACTTTCAGTGGATACTAAATTACGACTATGTAGTTAAAAATACTTGTAAGATATTTACAATACCATAAGGTTATTGTCTAATTACCTAATAGTCAGACTTACTGCCAAATTCAACCAATTAGTCGAGGGCGACTTCTGGTTAAATTTGTTTTAGTACGTAATCGTCAGTATTTGGTGACAGCAGACGTATTTACTTTGAGGTAATTTTCTTTAATAACAGTTCCCGATTTATAATGGCCAAAGATAAAAAAAAATATAGACATTCAAGTAGTTACTATAGAAAGTGTAAAGGTAAAATGAAAGTTCAAAAGGAAACGTTAAATAAAGAACAACAGTGTAAATTGTCTGCAAATTTTGCTAAATTCCATGATCTTCCATCGGCTTCTACATCAAATTCTGATGAAAATTCAACGAGTAAATTAACTGATTCCCATACACAGCCAAGTAAGAGTTTCAATTTCGTGTCTTCGAATAATGAAGAATTTCAAATTCAAGAATCTGTAAATGAAGACTCTGGAGAAGAAGACGTTGGAAATGAATTAATAAAACGACCGTGTTGTATAGTCAATGAGAACAGAATGAATTTTATTCATGTCACAATTCAAACGTAACAATTTACTTACAGCCAGTAGGTACTGGCTGTAAGTAAATTGTTTAGTCTATGGCAACCGGTAGGTACCTGTGGCCATAGACTAACCTAAGTAAGGAGTATGCACCTATGAATTAATTATAGATATCAAAACTACAACAGAAACCATACTACAGCGACACCGACAGTTAGGTCCCTTTTTCACTAAACTTTAAGGGATATTTTTGACCCATAAAAATCGATTTAAAAATCTGTGTCTTTGTCAAATTACAATTTAGAGACTACTTATTATAATGGAGTAAAAAAAGAAAAAATGTTTTTTTTTCGACATTTTACTTTGAAGGCGATTATCTCGGAAACTAGAACCGACAATAAGGTCCCTTTTCATAGATAATGACACATATAACAATTGTTTAATAGAGAGCAATGAAGAGTTTTACTATGACCATATATTTGGTTTTTCTATTGTATGTACACTTTCTAAACATCTGTAGGCTCGACATTCAAATTTTTGTATGGACCATGCGTCAGCCCGCGTTTACTCTTAACAATTTTAGCCGCCAAGCGGTGGAAAAAGTTTAAAATTTAGATTATCTTATATAACTTACCCACTCTTGAATCTCACACACTACACGTAAGTATTTCTTCTTTAATTACACCGCGCGCGACCACTGCCAATCAAGTACTGAACGCGACTGCGAGGTCACGAGACGGTCGCATCGACTCTCCACCACCAGTTTTTGTAATTATTACCTATAGGTCGCTGATACGACCTCATGGTCAAAGTATTGACGACTTAAATAGGTAATTTATACCATTAAGTTGCAGGTATATGTATATTTAGCCTAAAAT
The DNA here is from genome assembly GCA_905163555.1 of Notocelia uddmanniana. Lineage (NCBI taxonomy): Eukaryota > Metazoa > Arthropoda > Insecta > Lepidoptera > Tortricidae > Notocelia > Notocelia uddmanniana. The sequence continues at coordinate 29,909,354 of LR991056.1, read as the reverse complement.
TAACTTAATTACCTACTGGTCGTATTTGTAGGTGAAATGTAACTTTCTGGTCGAGCCGACATTTTGTTTTATTATAACTAAGGCGCGATATTTCCAATGGCATAGTTTATATTGTAATATCTTAGATAATTCCGTCAAAAAGTACTTTAATGTGCTGACATTTCAAATAAAATAATATATTTTATCAAATTAGTTCATTTACATACACTAAAGCTCAATTTGACACTCTATTACAACCATGTATATGCATCTTCACTTTACAAAAATTCGGAATACTTGAATATTTCATAAGCCCATCGGTGTATTTGAACGTAATCCTAACATAATACACGAAAAAATTTTCACCGCACTAGATTTCATCATATCATCTGCACTAATAACTTTAATTATTTTACAAAGAATTTGTAGCCGCCATCTTCATTTAAAACTAGAGATTACTTTTTAGTTAGACATTTTGCTTTTGCTTTGAAATGAAAACATGTCCGTTATATGTTTGTCTCTTTTTTACACCATCAACGTCTGATTAAAATTTACCTCGGCAAGTGATTAAATGGTAAAATATACGTTGCCATATTGTTTAAAAGTGGTAAAGATTACCAAATTAGTACATTGCAACTACACGGCACGTCGTGGCGACGTCGAATCCACGTCGAAAATGTGACCTTTGTAATGACCTAATAGTTGTAATTACTAAAGTTACGTGGAATCGACGTAGCCGGCACGTGCTTTTTTTCCCCATTTAGGTTGAATCCACGTCGATTCGACGTCGATTCGAGGTAACTCATTTTGGTCACCGTAAAATTTGTAACCTAAAATAGGTGCATTTATCCTAATTTTTACTTAAAATGTTTGCTGGGTTTTCTACCATTTGGATTTTGGTGGATACAGGAATAGACAAAACTGTCTATGCTTGTATCTACCGTTCGCACAAAGGTAACCAGGAGACAACCAGACTTTTTGACCATCTTATAGAGACGGCAGATCTTGCCCAACAGCGGTATCCCACGGTGGAACTAGTTTTCCTGGGGGACTTTAACGCACACCATAGTGAGTGGCTATTCCCGTACCAGGAAAGCGACCACGCTAGGAGAGAGGCGCGCAAACTTGCATTGACGCTAGATCTCACCCAGCTGGTGAACGTTGCAACGCGGGTGCCTGATGTTGACGGGCATACACCCAATTGCCTTGACCTTCTGCTGACAACTAATCCAGACCAGTACTCCGTGTCGGTTTCCGCCCCCCTAGGGTCATCCGACCATTGTCTGGTGAAGTCCGTATCGATCCGATCTCCTCCTGATGACAGCCCCAGAGGCACAAGGAGACTTTGGAGATACGAGTCAGCAGATTGGGATGAGATGCGGCACTTCTTTGCGTCTTATCCTTGGCGGCAAATGTGTTTTTCTCAGACATCCCGCTCGGTCACAAAGCCCGGCCATGGTACAATGCGGACTGCGCGCGTGCTGAGGCCCGCAAAGAGTCTGCCTACCAGGCCTGGGTTCAAGCTCGTGACCGTAAAATTCGAGCTCGAAGGGTTCGTTCTAAGAAGAGGGCATTCAACTTAGCCGCCAAATCTTGCAAAAGGGTGATCCGTAAGGCTCGGTTCGATCACATCCGTAGAATAGGGACCAGACTAGCAACCTACCCCCCAGATAGTAAGCAGTTCTGGTCCTTATCTAAATCGATCGAAACCAATTTCTGTCGTCTGATGCTTCTTCCCATGCAGAAGCCTGATGGCTCGCTAGCTTTCACCGCATTAGAGAAGGCAATCTCTTTGCCTCTCTGTTTGCCAGTAACTCGCGTCTGGACACTGGCTCTCATCTACCACCATCAATACCTCAATGTGGCTCCTCGATGTCGAAGGTCACGATTCATAACAAAGAGATCCGTAGAGGATCTCGAAGGCTTTTGACAGGGTTTGGCATGCTAGTCTGCTTCGCAAGCTTCCTGCATACGGTATCCCTTCTGGCCTCTGTAGCTGGATATCTGATTTCCTGAGTGGGCGGTCGATCCGATTGATGGCTGTTCGTCGGACCTCATGGCCATTGATGCCGGTGTTCCTCAGGGATCTATTGTCTCCGCGACCCTTTTCCTGCTTCATATTAACGACCTTCTTCTGCCAGGAGTGGTCGCATACGCAGATGACAGTACGGTCATGGAGAATATTTATCCAGCGCGGGGGCTGGTCGTGATGAAATTCAGTCTGAGAGAGAGACAATAGTAGAGCGAATTAACTCAACCTTAAGTCTTGTCTCCCAATGGGGTGATAACCATCTGGTTAGTTTCAACGCCAACAAAACGCAAGCGTGTCTGTTTACCGCAAAAAGGAGCTCATTCAATCTGGCTCCTACTTTCCGAGGTACAACCGTGTCTGTAGCCAACGATCTCGAGCTGCTTGGCATGACGTTAGGCTCAAACCTTAATTTCGGCACTACCATCGAGGCTTAAGCCGGAACAGCGGCCAAAAAGCTGAGCATCCTAAATAAGGTCAAGCGATACTTCACCCCTGGGCAGCTTCTATCTTTAATAAAGCCCAAGTCCGGTCTTGCATGGAGTATTGTAGTCACCTTTGGGATGGCTCGGCTAAGTACCAACTTGCCGCACTCGACTCGGTGTGCCGCAGAGCCAGAAGGCTCATTGGCGGCAGTACGGTAGTGGGAAATAAGCTGCAGAGCTTAGAACATCGACGCAAAGTAGCATGTCTGTGCGTCTTCTACAAACTGTACTTCGGTGAGTGTGCTCAGGAGCTCCATGAGCTCATACCACCTTCCCCCTTCTTCCATCGGACATCCAGACGTACGGCTGGCTACCATCCTTACCTGGTCGAAATTCCTCTAATTCGAACCAAGCGCTTTGCATCTTCTTTTATAATGCGCACTTCCGGCGTCTGTATTTCCGAGTTCATATAACCTGGACCTTTTAAGGCACGAGTGAATAGGCATCTTCTGGGTGAGCTCGCTTCATCGTCGGCCTCATCTTTGCCCCCTGGCTAGATGCTGGCAAAGAGCAATCCCATTTTTAATAATAAAAAAAAAAGTCTGTCAGTCAGTCAGGCAGTTTCTTCTTTTATATATTTAGATAACTTCACCGGATGTCATTATTTATTATAACTCAACATACATTAATTTACAAATAATTAATAAAAATTGGTCCAACTAACGTTAGGTAGACCTGACTGTCATTTTTAATTTGGAAAATGACATTTAGGCCAACCTTAAACACGCTCGAAAACGTTAAACAATGCTCTCTGATTAAGACATAAATAATTTATTGTTAGAGTAAAATAATCATTAGAACTGTAAAGAGGAAATTTTATTTGCAACACAGAAAAATTATCCGCGGTCATGCGGCGCAGTGCAGTGACAGATTGGATTCCAATTTGGATATCTCGTAACTCACCGCCGATTCCTGAATCTGTCAAACATAAAACGTTGGCAGCAATCTGAACAGATACCTTGCGTTCCTAACCTTAGGCACAGAATAAATATTTTTTTAGACTATGTCGGTGGCAAACAAGCGTACGGTCCGCTTGATGAGACGCGGTCACCGCAGCCTATGGACGCCTGCAACTCCAGGCGTGTCACCTGCGTGTTGACCCTTTAAAAAATTATAAACCCCTTTTTTGACGAACACCTTACTCCCCTGTAACCCTCAGGGAAACCTTAAATATTGTTAAAAGCAAATAAAAATGGGTATAGTTTATTTTATATAAGACGAAGAAAAGCACTTGAAGCGGGATTTAACATCACCTTTTGTTGCCTAAATATGAAACGAAAATATAACAAAGAGACGTCATCAAACTGACCGAAAAACAGCATGTGTACCTACTTTATAAACATATTTAAATACCTGCGTAGTTGTTTTTTCAACCCTATTTGAAGATAATACAGCCTAGAATTGCTTAGACATTATTAGACGTAGATGATGTGATTTCAAACCAAATGTTAGTACGCATCAAACTCTAGTGTTTTTTATAAGGATTCTAGTCAAAAAGGCATGTCATTTAATAGTTTTGTCATATCCGTCTGTCCGTTCGTCAGCTCGCGAGTTAGTTTAATGATCCTTATTACGAGAAGGCTGTAATTTGGCATGGATAGTATACATATGAGTCACAACAACAAAAAGGACTGGTAACCGAAACCAAGATTCTGGTTCCCCACCACCACCACCATATCAGCCAAAGGACGTCCACTGCTGGACATAGGCCTCCCCCAATTTTATGGAGGGTAAATGCCATAATCGCCACGCTTGGCATGCGGGTTGGCGATTGCAGTATCTCCACCGCACTCCAAGGATGCTGCTGCCCATCCCCCGGTAGTGTTGGTCGTAGTTTTAGGACATACCCGGGTCCCAAACCGGGTACCGGGTCCGGGATAAATACAACAAACTTAATTAAATATACAGAGTAAGATATGAAATTAAAATATCACAAAAAAAACACAACCAAAAAATACTACCTACTTATACCTAATGGATTAGTGTATTACAAAAAGAACAAGCCTCAGGCAGGTCAGACTGCACCATGGACCCCATTACACTGGCGGCATTATCGCTCTGAATCGCTATGGAGATGCGTTGCGAGAGGTAAGCACCAGCTCGGCGGTCGCCAGTTGTTTGGACCAGCGACGAAGACAAGGTATTTAAGAAGTTTTTTATAGCTGCTGACCAGCGCTCCAAGGTTTCCCCGGCAAGCGCCGAAAAATCGTAATGGTTTTCGTCATCTTAAATATAACAAACAAACTATACACTTTGTTATCGAATTTACATAGAAACTGACCCGTTATATTTGCTCCTGAGTGTACTTATTACGCTTAAGCACAGAAGAAGTCTCTGTACTCGAGTGGTAAGGCACGCGAGTTTCAATCTAAGTCGTGTGTCCGAACCACGGCTCGTACCACTGGGTTTTTAATAAAACTTTTGTACGAAATATCATTCAACATTAAAATTTAATAGTTGGAAGGTCTGATGATAGTTCCATTGAAAAACTTTTATTTGGTAAAACTCCTAAGATTAGGTTCCTATATTTGATAATTGACATATGAATTAAAACCGGCCTGGTTTATCAGTCCACCTCCAACCATTTTTCTGCGCACGCACATTGATTTACGGCCACGGTCAGTCACGGGAATTTAAAATTCGAACGTCACGTGATACGATCGGATAACGATAACGTCACAATTTATTTATATGCAAGGAAATATTTCATTACGAAATGTGGAGTTTTTATTAGTGGATTATTTTATTAATTAGGGGAATTTTACGATCCGGGCCTTCGTGGCCCAGCGGCGCCCGCGTACTTCGTGTGGTAGGCGAATGTCAGCCGGGGTCAACTTTTGGATGGGTGACCGCTTTGGGAGGCATGTTAAGCCAAGTTCGGGTGGCTTTGGAACTGTTAACACTCAAGTTGCCGACTCACTTGACAAGCCTAATCCCAATTAAGTCTAGTTTCCCCCTTAGGTCGGAAGGTCAAATGGTAATCGCTTCCGGAAAAAACTAGTGCCTACGCCAGTTCTTGAGATCAGCTAGTGGACCCGGGCATCCTTCAGGATACAAATGTACTGGGATTACGTTAAGATGATGATGTTGAGGGGCATTTTACGATTTCATAGGTATCGATAAAAAGGGGTGATCAGCTAGAAGATTAATGTAACGTGTAGAACTTACGCTAGATAAATCTAACTATCATTTTAGTATCATCATCATCATCATCGGCCTTTGTTGGCCTGTTTAGCCTAGTTGGTAGTGGCAACTGCCTCCGAAGCTTGAGGTCCCGGGTTCGAATCCCGGTAAGGGCATTTGTTTCTGTGGTGAGCAAAAACATTTGTTCCTGAGACTTGGATGTTTTCTATGTATTTAAGTATATATCTATTAAATATATCGTCGTCTAGTACCCATAACACAAGGCTTATTGAGCTTACTATAGGATTAGTTCGATTTGTGTAAAAAAAATGTCCTTTATATTATATTTATCATATGTATGTCCACTGCTGGACATAGGCCTCCCCCCAAAGACCTCGACAATGACCGGTCCTGCGCCACCCGCATCCAGCAGACACCCGCGACCTTTACCAGGTCATCAATGGATAAAACATTTAAACTTGGGAGTTCTGTATTAGGTCACTTTGTATCTAATTCATAAGAGGTTAACGTCCAAATGTGGCATATGCTGAGTGACAACCTTTTCGGTGTATAAGTACCCAATTCTGTTAATTTTTAATTTTTTGTGTACCATTATATTTCATTTACAGACGTTTCTTTTTCTTCTACTTTAAATTATCTTGATGCTGTTTCTATCTGTAATTATTTATTGAGGTGTACAATAAAGCATATTGTATTGTATTGTATCTGACACCTTTAATTTCAAAATTAACACCCTACTTGATTATTGCTATGAAGCCATGACATAGCTGTTCGACATGAACTCCGACTGCACCTCTCACCATCGGCAGGGTATCTATCGTCACACTTTAGAACCTAAATGGTCGCGTACGGTACGGTTTCATAGGAATTTCCTCCCTCGGACGCTCCGGTTGAGGAATGAGCTCTCTCCCTGCCGAGGTTTCCCGAGGGAATACAGTATGGGGTTCTTTAAGAAACCAGTGTATACATTGTTAAAGGATCAGCAAGGCGCAGGCGTCCATAGGCTGTGCTGTGGTGACCGCTTACCATCAGGTACGCTTGTTTTCACTGCCGCGATATAAAAGAGTACACCAAGCATGCAGATTTATATTTTGTACTCTCGCTATACTCACCGTTGCTACACCATAAATCCGCGAAAGAATAGAATAGAATAAATTTATTCAGAGAACGCTTCCACACAATACAATACAACAAATTTATAAATTTATTATTAAGCGTCACTGAAAGGGTCTCCACTCAGCTTAACGTCAAGATACCACTTAAGGATCTCGACGCTGGTCTTCCGTAGAAAACCCTTCCGAGAGAGCGCAACTACGCGCTAAGGTGCATATAACATTTCATATAAGTGCAAAAAAATCAAAAGTGTAATAAGGTATAATTATTATTCTACAATCAAACTTACAATAACAAATTAAAAACTACAATAACAATTTAAGGTACCCATACAGTCATTAATCCTTAATACAAGGTGAAATTAATGATGTAGGAGGCGTTCGTTTTAGTAGGAATGGCATGGCACAGGAGTATACACAATTATTATTATTATTTTTGTAAGTTTAAATTTACATTTGAATGAACCAATTGATATATAATGTAATGTCAAACAAAAATGAAATAATGAACTAAATCGATGTTTCATTTTATTTAAATTTAGTTGTGATTGAACTAAATTATAATCAGGGCTCGAACTTTTCGTGCCGATGACGTAAAATTGCATATAGGATGATTCCAATTGGTGTTATAGTAATTATCAATCATTAATCATCAATCATTTAATTATGCATTTATAGTGGTCTTTTTTCAAATACGGTCTATTGCATCCGAAGATTATAAAGGATTTCTCTTTCTATTTAGAATTTTAATTTATACGCAGGTGAGGAACCCATATTCTTTCAAGTTTTATAACAGGTTAAAGGAATGTTGAATCTAAATATGAACGTAAACTCTCTGCCTTTAAGGTGGTATATACTTTTGCAAATACGGCCTATTTGAAAAAATATCATCATAAATGCATTGTTAAATGATTGATTCATCATCATCATCATCATCATCATGTCAGCCGAAAGACGTCCACTGCTGGACATAGGCCTCCCCCAAAGACTTCCACAATGACCGGTCCTGGGCCACCCGCATCCAGCGGACACCGGCGACCTTTACCAGGTCATCGGTCCACCGTGTGGGGGGCCTGCCCACGCTACGCCTTCCAGTACGTGGTCGCCACTCGAGAATCTTTCCGCCCCAACGGCCATCGGTTCTATGTGCAATGTGCCCCGCCCACTGCCACTTAAGTTTAGCGATTCGGAGGGCTTTATCGGTCACTTTGGTTCTGCTGCGGATGGCCTCATAATAGATTGATAATTACTATAACACCAATTGGAATCATCCTATATGCAGTGTGACGTCAATTTTACGTCATCGGCATGAAAAGTTCGAGCCCTGTTTATAATAGTTTATTTACTCCATATGTGCCTGCGTCTACATTCAAACACACGTAAAGTGGAGCAAAAGCTCAGCAAAAGCTTGTCAAAGTGCCGTGACGGGATTGCGACTTACAGGAAAACAAAGATGGTAGAGCTTCAGAACAAGTTCGCATTTAACTGAATTAAAAGCTCCGTACGGTTGTATCTTACTAACGAGCCTGTACGTAAACTTGCAGATGCAATACGTGTTAAGGGAATAGCGATAGCAATTAACGTGATAGAAAGAATTAATAGTTATATTTACTTCTCATGCTCGAAAAGAGTGTTATATTAGACTTATCAGGCGGGGCTAACGTAGTACATTTAGTCCCTAGGAAATATGTATATTATATTGTATCATTTACAAAATATTTTAATTTGACCTAGCAAAACACATCACCATATCAAATTACAATACAATACACTAATAAGTTAACAGAATATATTTCTCAAAACGTTGTTTTCTTAGTCCTTGCTTCATAATAATTCAAAAGTAATACATTAGATTGAGCAACGACGCTTTGAAGCGCTCAATGGCTTTTCTGCCACCATGCGGAAGAGGGCTGCTTCATTGCTGGGCAGGGTGACGACAAGCCCCAACAGCATTCTGACAATGTTTGCAAGCAGAATACTGACTTTTCATCTGTTCATCTGTTAATGAATCACAATCACCAAACTTCGTATACCAAAACCCCCAGAATGTAACAACTACTTTTCTGGAGACCGCATCTAAATCGGTTCAGCCAAACGCGAGATAATCGTGGACAAACATACGAACCTGTTTTTTGTAGACTGTTAAAAATTTCGCTTAGTACGCGGGCGAAGCCGCGGGCAAATGCTAGTATTAGTATAATAGCTCATTAATTACTACACGCAAATTTACGGAATGTGAATGTCAGAGAGGAACGGAGGCGTATTTAATAACGACCACGACCACTCAAGAGTAAAACTACGAGGAAGAAGAATCTGAACCATATTACTAGGACAGGTTTATTGAGCTTTTGGGAAGGAATCTGTACGGAAGTTCATGTCTCGGAAGGTCTGTACGGCGATATCTTTTACCACCTTCACTTTAGTTGTCTTGTTTTGACTCCCTACCTGCAACTTCATATTACTGCACATTTTACTAATTTAAGACTGAATTTCCAAAAGTGAAGAGTTAGGTTTTTAAAAGTCATGTCAGTACGGAATTGGCAAATGTCATTGACCGAGCGAGCGAAGCGTCTCCGTTTCAGCTTTCGATAAAAAATATTTCGTATGTCTATCTGTCCGGGTGTTCCCCTCTAAAGGTCGCATTTTTCAAACGATTCTCGTGAAATTTTATTAGCAGGTTCGGTAATTATATGGAATTATAATTAAATGTCTACAGCTCACACACGTAGCCACTAGTTATTAACTTCTTTGCCAGCAAACATATTGCCATGACACGTATTGAGCGCCGCAAGTCGGCCAAGCCTATTCGGGGAGTTAGTGAGTTTTCCGTTCCAAGTAGCGAGACGAAGTAAACATGGGACGGAGTGCTTTCACACCTTCCGCGCGTAATTACACTAGCGACTGAGCCGTCTGTTACGATCGGCCCGCGAAAACGAGGCGTTTACTAACTTTTAAATAACTTGTTTGTTGTTAGAATACGGACGTTTGTTGTTTGTTTTTTATCATACAACGCCGGTGGCAAACAATCGTACGAGCTGTGATAGTAAGCTGACAACGCAACGTATGTACGCCTGCGACTCTTGAAGTATAACGAGCGTGCTGTCGACCTTTTCTTGACTAGCTAGAGGATTCTTTTTTGTACATAATACTGGTCCCTAACTCTCAATACAGAGCATCCTCGGGGGTTTAGGTAACCTTTCTTACTAAAGTTGTGACTCTTAGAACTATCAGGAACTTATATAGATTGAGATGCACATGCTATAAGAATTTATGGCATATGCTTATATGATAATGAGAATATGAACTCGAATCGGTCAGGTGTCAAGTCACGAGCCAGTGCGTGATTCTGTGATGAAATTATATGTCTGTAAATCATATAGGTATATGCTCCCTTTTGGCTTTGAGAAAAGTCAAAAAGTGAGATGTGATAATCCAATTAGACTGAAATTGTTGGTCACAGCGTGTACACCGGCGCTTTATCTGACTAAACGCGTTGGATTTAAATAAAATTGTGATTTGCTTTGCTCGCAATTAATAAGTATCTACATTACTATAATGGTCGGTACCGCTACCATGAGATGCTATCGAAAACGTACATTACGTTACTACAGTCGCTACCGAATAAACGCGTTTCGAGTAGATTTCGATTGTGCTCGTACCATGAGTCAACCGCGCGTTCACTGCGCCCGCCTGACGCTAACGTCATTCGCTAGCGACTAACGTTTTGCAGCGCTTGTCGTAGATCGGTACCATGAGTCACCAATTTGAAAGTCGCTATCGAAAAATACTGTATCTACTCTAGTAAACTATTTCACTAGCAAATTGGAGCGTGAAAGCTTATTAGAGATCTTGTTTTTTGTAATAATTCTTTATCTTAATAATATCGACAAGACATTATTTAGTATGGAATATGTTAGCGACGGCTGCGTAAAAAAGATGAACGACAAATAACAGGGTTAAATTCAAGCTAATATGAGAAATAAATAAATAAATCCACTTCAACATATTATAAAATGAGATAAGTTTTATTAATTATATATAATCTATGTACCTACCCCTAATCACATGAAACAAAAAAAAATCATCATAAAAACTGGGCAGACTGAACAATGCACAGTTTATAGGTAAGGCAATAATAACCAAAAATAACAATAGCTATTACACGTTCACTAACGTTTTACCTTGTCCTACTGTTCTATGACACTTTAAATTAGCAGGTTTATTTCTATACTTTTGAAAGGAAGCCTTGAGTACTTAGCCTTTTGTCCAATATTGTCCTTGCTCTGTCTTTTCAGTATAGTTAGAAAGAGACCTTTGTATGCTGTGAAGTTAGGCACGTCACTCCGTATCGTAACGTAAACTACTCGATGAATCGAGTAAACGCACAGACATCATATAAAAGATTTCTCTGATATCTGTGAGTAAACGTTAGCGAGTATAGTAAACGTGAATTGACTAATGGTACGAGTACCGATCTGTAGTTCTATGACTGACCACCAGAGGCGCTGTAATTATTCTCCATACTGATTGTTTACGCAGTCGCTAGCGAATACGGTCACTGAAAACTCATGGTAATGCTACTGGTGACGAGGAGTTGCCTGCTGAGTGTGATGTAGACGGCCAAGTATAATTGAGACCTTCTTGTAATACGAGGCAGGAAATCTCTGTTCCGGGCGAGGTATGTATAGTGCTTTTCACAAAAGATGCGAGAAAATTTTGGTTTAATAATAATAATTACTAATAAAACACGCGCTGCAGCAGCCGATGCCACCAGCACCGCCCGCGCCTGCAATGTTCAAGCTCGCCGACAAGTTTCTATGTCTATAGGACGCTCGGGATCGTGGTCTTGCAGTATGGCAAAATAGGATCTCTTTTTCCGAACAGGTTTGCGAAAATTTAATATTATTATTTTAATCCATTTTAGTCAGAAGCCCTTTAATTGAACCCTTTGCATAACTCGTTTACCAGATTTCAAGAACATTATAAAATCACTGGCAGCAAACAAAACAATCGCCGCTCAAAAACAAAAAGCAAACGCTTAACTCGCGAAGCCTGCGATCCGATTAGCGGAGCGCGTCCAATGAACAAGCTGGCAGTTATTAATTATTTGCGATCGGTGCAAGGCTAGTATTCACAAACCCATCTTCACTGGCTAGTATAACTCACATCCACGATGGTACTTAATCGCTATTTACCTACAGATCAACTTATATTGGCCCCGCAGTTGCGTACGAAGAGAAAGTGGTTAAGAATTAAAAGGCAGGCGTTGGAAACGTTCCGAATTCGAATTTAAATATTAAACGGTACGGTGTTTGTATTTGGGATTGTTTTATTGGACTTTATTAAGATAACTCTTGTTCTGAGATTGGAGTTTGTCTGTTTCGTATTGTTTTATTGCATAGAAAGTTCGGATAAGGCCTATAATTAGCTATAAGTGCAATAGAAATCAGTCGTGTTAAATATATAAATACTCGGCACCTTAAAATGCTCGGAAAAGGGATGTTGATATTTTTACGGTTATTATTTTAAGGGCAGCTAGTATAATGAACTAGCATATTTTACTTGGAATATAATATACTAAATTGGCATCTAAAATAATAAATTGGCATTGGTCGACCAGGGAATAGTCGCTGAGTTATTATTGTAGCTGTCAATGTAATATTTTTGTAGGTTACGTTAGACTTATAATGTTTTCTTTGCTGCCTGATTATATACATGCCGTATTATTAGTAGGTACATTAAATTGTTATGTTACATCAATGCTTTTAAAACGAAAGTAGAGAACAACGCACAGATGCACGTACTTACATGCCTGTACATAAAAAACGTCGCACGGTGTATGTTTGTTGATTGCGCTTATACTGATATTAGGCAATATAGGCATATTACTTATTCTGTGCGATACGGATGCATCACGCCGCCGGACGCCTCGCTTGATCGTAAACGAGCTCATAGGTAAAAGTTCTGACAGTGAAACATTCAGGATAATTTAAGGATAAGACGTAAAACTTAGACAGCATGTCCAACGCACTTCGGCTTGGCCAACAAATAAACTGAAACATTATTTACTTTACCGCCCTAGGTATGTGATGTCCGATTAAAACCCACGGCCACTTGTGTTGCGCCCCTGGCATCGTCCTGTCTAGCCGCAGACTGTAATATCCTCTGCCCGTTCGTGTTTTGTCTGACTTTCGTTTGTCTTTTGTAAGCGGCGCGGGAGAACTCACAAATGAAATTGCACATGTGGGAAAGTGTGTATTTTAGGCCTAATTCACGTTGATAGGCAGCAAAGAGCATGAAGTCATTTTTAATAGGTGGACAAGGATCTTAATAGATGATTGCGTATAAAGCATTTGATAATTTTTAGGCGACTTGGCGGGGCGGGATGGGTATGTAGTGTTTTGTTTTTTTATGTGAGCTTTCTGATGTCGCACGGATTCGTATCGCATCGCCGGGCGATACGATAACGAGAAATGCCAACTAACATAGGCCCGCAGGCAATGTATATGCCTTCTGGAACATGGCTGCAAAAGGATTCCGTGCATGAGCGTTTCCTTCATAAATTGTTAATGAAGTTTACAATCAAGCTAATATTAGGTTTGCAAGCCGTGGGGCTTCGTTAGCGCTGCACTTGCAAGACTCTTGGGAGCAGTGCAAACTAAAACCAACTTGTTACTAAAAGGAGGGGGTTTAATACATGAACTCTAATGCTGCATAGCCACTTGCGGAGGCAAGCACAAGCGTGTACAGGCAATTACTTTGGGAGTCCATTGGATGCAGGTCGACGTCGGCTGGACGCAGGATCGGTCTTTGTGACACTATTTGGGGGAGGCCTATGTCCAGCAGTGGACGTCCTACGGCTGATATGATAATGATGTTGATGATGACGGACTAATGGCTAGGTTATTGAGCAAGACAACGGACCCCTCCTTAATAGAACTGCCTCTCATTTTTATCTCCAGCGGACGTTGACTTGCCCTCTGCTAGATGCCCTATAAATAGCGAAATTACGAAAGGACCTAAGAGCAACACCGGTGCAGAGGGCTGGGGGTAAAGAGGTGGCACGGACTTTAAACATATAGAAAACTCGCCACTTAGGTGACCACATCCACCCTCGAGAAACAGCTCTAGTCCGCTCTAGACTCCACACTGGACAGCCGGTTAACGCAAGCCAGACAGAAAACCCAAAGGAGCATTCCAGTAGGTAGTGTCGCAACTCCATAACAACTCGCCACATGTGGGTGGCGCAGGACCGGTCATTGTGAAACTTTTGAGGGATATCCAGCAGTGGACGTCCTTCGGCTTATATGATACAGGATCAATTATGAAAAAGTAATTTCTACACTATCATGTTCTACGAGCCTATTATCGTTATGTCTTTGCGTGGCGTGAAGACTTGAGAGATTGATAGATTTTATTTATGACTAGCTGTATCCGGCATGCGTTGCGTTGTCATGTTAATAAAGATTTATTTTAATATGTTAATAAGTTAATAAAGATCACGGGCATCCCCAGAACACTCTATCAAACAAACATATAAAGATTGGTTTTTATTAATATAGAAGTTAGATTAATATAAGATTTTATTTTTATCTGTTAATCGAGTGATTTTATTTTTTACATATTAGCGTTTGGCTATATTTCCTGACTTCTCGAAGTAAAGTCGGTAGAGTGCAGTGTTTAACGAGCAATTTCTGCTACCTAATTATTTTTGGTAAAAGATCATGGCATCTTGACCAAACCTCTCTTATCCCAACAAGGTCTAATATTTCTCTAGGTAAAAGTTCAGATAGACAGATAAATAGATAGGACTTTATTTAATACCCCAAATATACATGGCATCGCATGACATATAGCAGTCGTTTCGTTAAAACTATTGGCTATCGCAATTCTTAGGGTCAGCTGCCAATCCGAACCCTGGACTCTTTGAGGAAAACGCTATCATGATTAAAACGGTTTAAAAAAAGCAATTACTATCAATCATACTTGTTTCATGATGAAAGATTATGGCAAATCATTCATCGAGTTTAACCCTACAAAGCATTCGTAGTCTGTCAACACGTCAGCGTCCTTATCACGTGGATACTTCATTAACCCCCTCACTACATTTGAGTCCGGTTAATCGTTCGGAATGGTGAGTTATGGCGATGTGAGCCGTCACACGGGTGGTTCAAGTGTTAAGCGCGCAGCTATTTGCAAAATAACAAACAGAAAGTGAAAAAGAATTAGTTTAGACTCATTACTACAGTTCTTACCTATCAGTTCCATTTTCCACTAGACTAGGCTAACGGTTGTGATCACCAGATGGGTGAATAGGTAACGTTTTGGAGCGTGCATAAGCTAATCTAAATGTAATTTATCATACTGTAAATTGCAAATCTCCCCAAGTAAGTTTAACACGGTATCTATCAACTAGCTAGAATATAATTCTTCTCTGCCTTAATGAATGCCCTCTGGCCGATGAAATGAAGAAACTCAATCAATCAAGGAATAGTTTAGTAGATAGATTACGCACATGAGTGCACGGCTTGTGTACCCGCTCCAAGGGGAGCGTTTTATATGTGATCTACATCCCGCCCCGCTTTACGCCTTACTCAAGTGAGAGTGCTCGGCACAGCCGTACACTAAGGCGACTTCCTGATTGTCGGTGCGGAGTCAGTACGATATGATATATAACCATCAGATTTCAGAGTCAACTGTTAGGCGACTCAGTAGGTACAGCGTTTTACTGCGCTTCTACATTTAAATGAGTGCTTCCTGGCTGGCGCGGGATGTGTGAAATCAGGTTGATAAGAATACAGTACCTACTGCCCAGCTTCTGCGCTTCACATTACTGCTGCGCAAACGCATCCTCTTCAAGTGAGGAATTCTCTGCGAAATTAGTAAGCTCTCGTCAAAGAGAAAAAATACCACATATCAATCCCGCCCAACCATATCAGGAAGTCACCTAAAGGGTGCGAATTTAGTTAATTTGTGCAACGCTTTTCGCTTCTGTTTACACCAACTAAATGCTAGAATTAGGAATATTCGATGATAGGGCGAAAATTTTATGGTTCGTTCGATAAATGGCGTGCGAGCTTAACGTTGGCATTCAAATCCTTAATTTATCCCTCAGCAGTGAGATATTAACACAGATCAATGCCTCCATAGGCTGAACTTGGCAAAAAGTGTTCAAATTTACCGAGAGATGGCGCTGTAAGGAGCAGACGTATTTTTGAATCACGCTATAAGAACTATTGCAAGATGTTGGGATCAAGTTTACAAGTCAAAATGCTTTGTATTATCGAAATTTGGCAGTAAGATAAATTACAAATAGTTTCAATATCTTCAAATTTTCATCTCGAATTATGATGATATTCCCGCCCTGTACGAAAATAGGGCTAGTTGGTAGGATACTTAAATCCTATTTCCTCACGACAGTATGATATGAATATAGATCAGTTTCCGTAGGCTAGCCGTGGCCAAAGGTACCTATTCGAGTTTACCGAGAGATGGCTGTGCAGGGGTGTCCCTATATTTATGAATCGCAGTATGATAATTAATTCATGCTCTATCTTAATCTCCCTTAGATCTGAGAAAAACAATATTGATTGATTTTCAAAGAACCCTTACACAACCTAAAAAATCGAGTATGCATACAGTAAATTATTTAATTATGGAAATTGTAAGAATGTTAATGTCTCTAAAGTAGTTTTTACAAAAGTTCTCCTTACATAGAAGAAGTGACCTTCGTCTTTCTACTCCTACTTCTAGAATATCCTTCTTAATTTCTTTTTGTCTTGTTTCTTCTCGCAATAAAAAAGCGTGAATTTTTCATTATCCAGTCTTAGATGTCAGGGATGTGTAGTTTCGTTTGCGACCGTTCTCGAATAGGAGACGATTGTCAAAACCTACACCGAAGACTGAAATTTGAAAAGTCCTCTCTTATCACAATCAGAGAATAATTTGCTAGATGCATTTATCCTGATGGAAGATGACGAAGGCAGTCAGCAGGTAAATACAAAAAATAAAAGAAAGCATCTTATAAAGAGGTGAGCAAGAGATTAATCGACACAACTGGTGACAGAAGAGCTGGCAGCTTCCTCGCCCAACGCATTAGTATTGCAATACAGCGAGGAAACGCTGCCAGCATCCTCGGCACCATGCCACGGGGGCCCAATTTTCTAGATATATTTTAGTTTAGTTTAGTTTTAATTTAGATATATTTTCTTTCATTTTTAGGTCCATTTTAAGATGATTATTTTACCAATGAAAATACAAATTTTCGACTTCTGAAGATATAATCAGTGTGAAAATTAAGGTTTTGAATTACACAGCAATTAGTAATCAAGTGAATGATGATGATATTGAAGTAAGTTTCGATAAGGAATCGCACATTTCAATCAATCATCTTTCGTATTTTGTAGAGTACACTTAATAATTTTATATTGTAACTTTTTTTATAGAGAAACTTCCTCATTTATGGATAGTAATATAAGAGTAGAAGAGAATGAATAAAGGATGATTCATAGTGGGCCGCCCCGTGCCCGGGCCGGCCCGTTTTCTTCTAGAGAAATACGCCGGCTGTTGCGTTTGCTGTCACAGAAAACGGGCCGGCCAGGACACGGAGCGGTCCACTGTGAATCATTAGAAATAGTTTTTTTTTTCAATTATTCGCGATTTTCTTCGCTGTAATCCTATAAAATATGCACACATAACAGAAAGGTAAGAAAAATATATCTAATACAAGCAATATACCAATATTAGACTAACAATTTCATCAACACAACCCCATCCAGCAACTTTGCCAATTCTGTACTTCGGTAGGTTTTTCATGACTATTATTCTTTTAACATTTTGTCCTAGTTTCAGTTCTGCCTGTAGCATCAACAACGCAATGTCGTTGAAAAAAGTTACTTCATCAAAGTTATGCATTATAAAACCGATAACATTGCTCTTAGAACCAAATTATTCACGTTTAGAAACCTTATAAACTGTTAGTATACAATTGTCATTCTTGCAAAACTGGAACTGGACACAGTGTGCAACAGTTACAATTATCGCTTGGGTTAGTACGAGTAGATACGCCACTAGCGGTCTCCGATTTAATCAGAGCTATGTAATAAAATACAGAATACAGGAAGGTTCTCATTTCGGAATATTTTCTTGTAACAATAAAACCCGTTGACTCAGCTTTAGTAAATTCGTTCACAATAATGTAAGTACTTCAGTATTTTTGACACGATTTTCACCGTCATTTCCAAGTCTTATAGTAGCCCACAGACTAGATTTAAAAGTGAAGTACAATTCTTTACGATTAAATAGTAAACAAGAGTCATAGTTTCATTAAAAATAACTACAAAAAATAAGTTTAAGTACCAATTAGCTTATTTATGAACTTGCCATGAAATTTATAAATATAATCAAAACCGTATGAGTAGGGTATGTAAATTTCCCGGGAAATCCCGGAAATTCCCGGGAAATTTCATACAAATCGGGACCGGGACTGCAAACCCTACGTATGAGTATTGGCACATAATTAAGCTTTAGACTTCGGCCCGCCAGAAGTGCATTTCCTTGGAAGGATTTCGATGGTTAAAAGTTTCATATGCATCATAAGAATTGAGGCAAAGTACTCTTTACGGGCCCTGGCACAATTCGGTTCATCATTATCGCATTCCGATTTGTTATGTTTCTGGCACCGCCTGAAAACCAGTGCAAGAAACTGAAATAACAAATTGAAGTTCTTGATGGCAAGACAGTTGATGTCCGCTGTTTTGCCACTATGCCAGCTTGTATTTTCTCGTCTACTGCTTGGCTATCTCCAATTAATTAATTATACCGACACTACGACGTCTGTGGACTGAAAATTAATGCATTTAACTAAACCATTTCATTGAGACCCTCCATTCCTTGCTTCAAACTTTGCTGAATAGGTCAAATTGTAAAAGTGCACTGTTTGGTACTATAAAACCCGACTTTTTTTTCGTCTGGATGCGAAACAAACGGGCTTTAAAACAGATCGAGTCATACTATATGAAGTTCAAATTTAATAGGACTTTTGATAGTTGTTAAAGTTTTTACGACAGGTACATCTGACGTTGTAATTTATGATTCCTTAATAATGATGGTCCAATAAAATAAAATTATATTAGCGGTTTATTTCTTTAAAATTCAATCCAATAAAAATTTGCTAATGATTTCTGATCATATTTATAAATATAACAAGAAACAACACAACACAACATTATTACACAACACACACACATGACACATGACATTATTTCTTGTTATAACAAGAAATTTTATTAATAAATATAAAAAAAATGATTCAATAAATTCAATAAAAAATGTTATATAAACCTAAACTACTGCTTGGCTGTCCGATCTTTTACTTCTCTTTTCTTTGTTTCTTTTCCTTCTTCTGTCTCAATAATTATTTTTCGCAATACATGGTATATGCGGTATCCCTTATCCAGTGCAGGTAAAAAGAGACGTCCGTGTAGACGACTGTGTCCTTTGAATATGCTGGTGTCTTGAAGGAGACGAGCCCTATCTGAATGGTCTTATTTTCGATTACGAGAGCACTGCCAGAATCTCCGCTGTGAGACGGGGTTAAAGAATATACATTTTAATATTTTAAATACCAGTCACCGGACTGAACCAGTGTGGAAACTACTACCTGGACTTTCCCTCTCCTCTATAAGAGGAGGCCTGTGTTTTGACAGCGCAACGTATGTAGGTTGACAAAGATGATGATGCTGCCGATCATTGGCGTAACACAATTTAAAATTCAATTTCTTTTTAGAGATTTAGAGACAAGTTGTTCTAAGGGGCGAGATAAGTTTCAAAAATCACTGAGAGGGATACGACAATGAAAAGGACATCTAAGTATTTCAAAGGCAAAAAGGTCATTAAAATCATAGATTTTTGTGAAATCAAACTGACAGACAGTTAATTACAAAAGAAGTTATGATGTACAGTACTGATTTTATCCAAAAGAGAATAGTCTTGTCAGTCTCTCCTGGAAAATCGTATTTTGTTCCTTACCTACGACGATATATAATCCAAGTGAATGTTGATGACGATATCGAACTAAGTTTAAAGTATATAGTTCAATGCTGTTTAGACAGTACAAGTGATATTGACATGAATGATGCAAAGTATCCCTTCGTTCTTTACCGTTGATTCCTTCAATTACCATACTGACAATAGTAATGGCACTAAAGGCATTACATTAAGGTAGATAGTGAGTGTCCGACATTGAAGATTCGAGAACTCAAGTCTTTCTAATTTAATGCGTATACTTATGTAAGTATCAATTTTGTTATTAATATTCTAACACAGAATATTAGAAATATGAAATTCTACGGCTGTGGACCGACGATCTGGACAGGATTGCAGAAACCCGTTGGATGAGGGTAACGCAAGACCAGTAATTATGGAGATCCTTATTGTCCAGCAGTGGCCGCCCTTTCGCTGAAATGAATGATGTTGAATGACGACTCTGCTAATGTGAACTTACTGGTCAGGGTAGCTGCTCTCTCGTGCGCAAAAGGTCCCTATGGGCATATTCTTTACTATGGAGTTACATGTATTTTTGTCTAAAAGCTGCTGATTCGTGTGTCTCAAGACAACGGAGCCTCTTACTAAAGCGTGCTGAAAAAATAAAAATTTACAAAATGCACGAAAAATAAATCCAGATATGATGAAATTTTGTAAAAGTAAAAAAGCTTCCGATTAATCTACCTCGAGCTAAATTTTTACATTTTGCGAAAATAAAACATTACTACTCGTCGTTATATGTTATATGTTGTTTTTTTATCCCGAAAGCGTTTTTTTTTACTTTTTCATGAGCAGTATTAATTATGAAATCTCATTTATGGAATTCAACATGCATTACCTCGACAATATGTAGCCTTGCCTGTGCCTACATGCCAATAAATATCATTACTTACACGGATTCAATACATTAAGTGTATTACTTTGTATGTCACGATTTCTATGAGAGATAGCAATAGTATGTGGTGTATCAGTATGTGGTAAATTTATTATTTGACTTGATCCACAGATTAAGATAAATCTTAAGCTTACTGTAACACGTGCCAAGTAGTAATGTGATGTTCTGAAGAGTGGCTGCAATTCCTTTGAATCAAGAAGCTCTCATTTAAATGTAGGATCGAAGCGGTAAAGAAGCGGTATATAGTGACTCGACTATCAGTTTTTTGCAATCGTACCGCCTCCGTTCTGAGTAATCTCGAAGTTTCCGCGACAATTCGTGCTGCCGCTGTCGTCGCGATATAAATAAATTAATAGAATAGACTTACATCGTAAAGGCCCCAACCGGCGACTACGGCAGTTTTAGCCTTTGGTGGGTCTTTTATGACTATTATTCTTTTAACTCTTTTACCGAGAGTCAGATCACTGTCTAACCTCAACAAAGCGATATCGCTGTGTAAAAGCAATTCTTCAAAATATCTATGAATCTTAATATCGATAACTTTTCTCATTAAACCATCGTATCTCATCTTAGTGCCGGTAATAACTACAATTTTAAAACGACGTGTCTGACCTCTATGTACACAGTGAGCAGCAGTTAAAAGTATTGCTTGGTTTAGTATAGATGCGCCGCAAGATGATTCTTTTTTATCACGTCTTATATGGACCAATGCAGAATACGGAAAATCCGTTATTTGGGAAAATTCTCCTCCAATTATAAATTTTGTCAACTCGGTTCTGGCAAATTTCATTATAGTAATATACGTCAGTATTAAAATGATTTTTACCGTCATCTCTACATCAAACACTCGTAGTGGGCGTATAATTTTAAGCACTATTCATTACGATAAAAGAAACTATAAACTAGTATAGTTGAATTAGCTTATGGTATTTAAGTTTCGAATTGCAATTACCTGTTAAGAAATTTATGATTTCAATTAAACATTGCGGATACTTTGCTTTAGAAATCACAACACTAGTTTTTACGCATGCGCGCAAACATTTTTTAATAGTATCTTGGGATTTACATAAATCAAATATATATAACCTTATTTAGTACTGGAACCCAACATGAAATGCGAATATTGGCAACGAGACATCATTAGGAATACCATACGAGTATACCGGCTAATCAGTATTTAGGAACTATCTGCGATGATGATCTATTTTATTTTCTAATATGATGTTTCTCATTATTTTTACTAACTTTTATTTGACTTGCGATGTGTATTTCTATAGTATAGCAGTAGTGTCATTACAATTAACTGATTATTAGTAGCCTTATCTCGTTGCAATAAGGTTCACGAATTATCATTTAACTCATAGTAGCTATAAGCTTCGATAGACGTGTCATAAACAGATTTAGATCATCATACATCGTATTTGCCGAAAGACGTCCACTGATGGAAAAAGGCCTCCCCAAGGATCTCCACAGTGACCGGTTTTCATCTAACGGTTTCCCGCGAACTTAACCAGATCGTCGGTTCATCTTGCTGGTGGCCTTCCCTCGCTGAGTCTTCCGGTGCGTGGTTGCCTTTCCATGGGCCATCGGTTCTACGAGCAATATGCCCCGTCTACTTCCACTTGAGTCTTGAAATTGTAGACATATCTATAAATAGATTCATAGAGGACTATTTTTGGTTGGAGTCCTAATCAACATAAACGGCGTTTCCGTTTCTATAAACCTGTGTTAAATATATACCAGAGGAAACAAGATTATTTAACGATATGTGGCCTTACAGGTGTTTTCATAACAAGATCCAACTAGGCTAAACTGCCCTCTCCCAATATTTTCTTTAAAAAATATTTTGCTGGTTTCTTCTCCTTTGCTTTCTTCCCGCTACTTTTTTGTCTTTGTCCATCGCAGTACATCTCCTTAGCGTTCTTTTTTACCCAATCGTAGTAGTAAGGGACGTCAGTATACACGATAGTATCGTTTGTATAGCCCCTCTTCTTGAAGGAAACGATTCCAATCTGAATAGAATTGTGAACTACGAGAGCACTGCCGGAGTCTCCTCTGCAAAATACGGTTAAATTTCAGGTCCTGTCTCAATTTGACTTTTATAATGATTTCTAGTGTTTATATTACACATCTGCCAACGAAACTACTTTCAACTAAATGAAAAGGTTAATTAAGGTCGTGTCGTGTCTTTTCAGAAAGGATAGGAGATAGCAGAGAGCACACACAAGTTCGACGGTCGACGTCCACCAACAAGATAAGTCAACTCTTAAATAGAATATCTGCGAATATGAAGTAAACCATCGTGTATTTAATCGATTTTTTTTAGGAAGTCTCGTAAATTTCGGAATTCGGGTGCATTTTTTGAATACTTACTGTTCATCTTAAAAATAATTTTCGACAATTTCTATAAAACTGAACTTACAGAACGAAAAGAGTTCAAGACGTTATTCACAAATCTCTACAATAACTGACCCTCGTATAAGAAAATACTGGCAAAAGATATCTTCACCTCCTAATTCCTGCCATATATGTAGCTTGTTGTCTGTATGTAGTATTATGTATGTCAGTAAATTGAAACATATGTTTGGTCTGTGCTAGAGCATAAGGTTCAGGTTACCTTTCAGGATAACTTAGACCTTCCAGATCTCGTCCGCAAATAGTTCCATTGGGAATACTTTTCAGTATTGTGAAACATGTCAGGTGGCTGTAAACCTGCTGACTAGCGTGTTTCAAAACATTGCTCTTTCTGCCCATTGACTGTTAAACAAAGAAGAAAACATTACTTAAAATTATGAACATTAAACATTTGAGGACAAATACCAGCGATTACTAAAGTTGTCGCAAGTACCTACGAATATATGGGTAAGTTTTAGAACGTTTCTGATCAATTGACGGTTTATCTTAAATATCTACATTTACTGCTACCTCGGCTAACGCATTAGCATGGCTTTTTAGAGAGGAACTGCTGCTAGTGTCTTCTGCACAATAATCTTTTGAGTTTTAATTTAGTTGGTCCATGGGGTCCCAGCGCGCATAAGTTATTTGCAGAAATTGCGAAGCGTCTGGTTGACGTAACTGGTGACATGACCGAAGAGCTGGCGGTTTCCTCGCTCAACGTATCAGCATTGCGATACAGCGAGGAAATGCCGCCAGCATCCTCGGTACAATGCCTCAAGGGCCCGTTTTAGATTTAAGTTAGTTTTAATTTTCTTTATATTATTTTGGTTAAGTAGTCTTGTATATATTTTCGTTGTACATAAATAAATGATACATTTAGTTTTATTTAGATATATTTACTTAGTTTTACTTTTTAACCGACTTCAAGATTTCAAAAGAGGAGGTTATCAATTCCGTTCTATGTTGTTTTTTTTAATGTTTGTTACTTTCATTGCTCAACCGATTATGAAAATTATTTTTTTAATTGTAAGAATATATATCCAAGTTGGTCCCGTTTTTGTCAAAACGCAGTTTTGATGACAGGATCCACGAGGAATCGAGGAAATTCCTCAAATCTTAAAGGCAAACATATAGTGATTTTTGTGTTTTTATCAACAAATCAAGTATTTTCATACAAAAATGTGACATTTGATGAAGTGAAACTGCTGATGATGATCAGAACAGAACTCTTCAATGACGAAAAGTTCACGTTTGGCGATTGGTTTTCCTAGCTGTGTTTGTTCTATTTTCACGACTAATTTTTGTTATGCTCGAGTTCTGATGATGGGATCCAAGAGGAATCGAGGGAACTCCTCAAATGTGAAAGGCACACATATAGTGATTTTAGTATTTTCATGAACTAGTCAAGCATTTTCATTCAAAAAAGTGACATTTGATGAAGTGGAACTGCTGATGATGATAAGAACGGAAATCTTCAACGCCGCATATTTCACGTTTGGCGAATTGTCCTCTTTGCTGTGTTTGTTAAGCAAGTTAGATTTTCAAGACAATCATTCTAGCCCGAGAGCTATACGGTTTCATTGTATGAAAAACCAACAATATATCGGTATCAGCAAATTTTGTGCATCAAAAATTAGGTTAAGTAATTATACTAAGTATTCTTTAATAATACACCTACATTTATTAATGCGACGGTAGAAAATATTAAAACCAAATCTATAAAAAATCCGTAAAAATCTAGCGAAAACACTATAAGAATTATTTTCTTTACGATATACTACTTTTATTTATTATATATATATATATATGTAAACGAGGTTCATAGCTCCTCGTTTAACTTGTCTATGATAGTTATTCCGCGAGTTGTCAGTTAGGTTTTGAATTGACAAGATATGTAAAAAACTTAATGTCATATTTTAATCTAATAAAATAATTATAATAAATAGAGAATGTAACGGAATATTAGCATTAAATGTTGTTTCTCTTTTCAGGTAGTGTTCAGTTAATAGTGTACGTGATATACTTTATTTTTAACATTGTAATTAATAAAACATTCTCTTTTCAGAGCAACACAATTTTGTTTGTATTTCGTAGTTCCTACGATAGATAATGATATTATAAAACAACATTTCTACGGCTAATACGACATACGACAACGATGGAGAAATTGAGGTTCGAGTTCGTAGTTAAATCGAGTGAAGATCCGAAAACAAATATAATCGGCATTACTTCAATTACGGATGCCGATAAACGTGTCTTTTTAATCCCGGAAAAATTTCAACCGGTAAGACTACATGATACGATTTTAACAACACCAGCTTTTCAGAAAGTAAGAAATACCTTGCAAAGAAGACACGACAAGCGCCAAGTGTGGATTTCTGTGACACCCGAAATAAGTAAAATTTACATGGATGAAGATGGAAATATGCAATTCCAGGGATATTTGTTGGAGGAGATTACACCCGAAGTTCGGGAACAGACTCCGGCGGTTGGGATTTCAGGAGAGACATTAACAAAAATGCTGGAAAACATTGCTGGAATGAAGGACGTGTCTAAGCCTCAGAATATAAGAAGTTTAACTGAGAAATTCGTTATAGAAAAATTTGGCAGAAAAACGTCAAACGTGTGTCAATGGATGGCCAATTTTGAAACTGAGTGTAACCGATTAGGAATAGAAGAAGATTCGAAGAAGATTGAAGCTTTTAGGTTATTTTTGGAGGACTCGTGTCTCGACTGGTATAGTTCAATGCTTATAAAATTTACAGTCGACTCGGAATGGTCGATGTGGTCAAAAATATTTTGTGAAACTTATGCGGACAAAGGTTGGTCGTCAGTCAGGTATGCTATGTCTTTCAGATATATACAGGGTTCGTTACTAGAATACGCGTTAAAAAAAGAACGTCTTCTACTGGAGATAAATAAAAAAATGGACAAAACCACACTGATAGATCTTATAGCTACAGGGTTGCCCAATTATGTAGCTGACAAAATTTACAGAGAAAACTTGAGAGAGACCACAGATTTATTCAGTAATCTCAGGGGTTTAGAACATTTGGTGGTAAAAAGGATTCCAGAAAAGAAAACAGTTGTTTTTGAGAATAAAATTAAGGAAATAAAATACCGACCATGCAGAATTTGTGAAAAAGAAAACGGAATAAATCGGTACCACCCCGAATCATTGTGCTGGTTCAAGAACAAAATTAGTGACAATTTAAAACGAGACCAAATAAGAACTGTTAATAATTCTCAGTTGGAGACAGAATTGAATGAAATAGATCCAAAAAACTAGAAATCCCGCCATTAATCAAAATTAACTTATTGATAAATGACACTTTAGAGGTTTTTGGCGTTTATGATTCTGGATCAAATGTATCTTTAATAATTTCTAAATTGTTGTCGTTGAATGATAATGCAATTAGGAATAATAGTAAGACTGCAAATTTAAAAACGATTAATGGCGTAAAAAAATCTATAGGGATAGTGACTTTAAAGATAAAAATCATAAATATGGAAAATACTATAAATGTTTTTGTGATTGATGAGGAAAATTTTGACTACGATTTCTTGGTTGGATTAGATTGTATTCAAAAATTTCGCCTCACTCAAAACGAAAACTTGAAAGTTACACAAAATATTGATACTTTAAAGAATGATAATAATGAGAAGGTAGTATGTGCCGAATCTGAAACAATTCCTGACATTTCAGGTAATAGAATAAAAGAGAAAATATATAATAACGGTAAGGATGTGAGTAACTTAGTAATAAGAGAAAGTAAAACAAATAAAGAGTATAAAATAAATTTTAATGAACACATAGAGGTTGGTAATTTTAATATTTTCATAAATCATCTCGACCATCAGCAACAGTCTGAAATAGAGGAATTGATAGGCAAATATACATCACTTTTTGCCAAAGATAAATACGATATAGGTACTGTAAAGGACTATGAGGCACACATAGATTTATTAATAGATAAGTATTGTTGTAAAAGACCTTATAGGTGCACTATTGAGGATAAAAGAGAAATAGAACAGCAAATATCAAAATTATTAGAAAAAAAAATAATCGAAGAGTCTTATAGTCCTTTTGCCGCGCCAGTAACATTAGCCTACAAAAAAGAAGATGGAAGAAAATCTAGATTGTGTATAGACTTTCGTGACTTAAATAAAATTGTTGTCCCTGAGTCACAACCATTTCCACTAATTGAAGATTTAATGATCAAAACTAGAGG
The DNA here is from genome assembly GCA_905163555.1 of Notocelia uddmanniana. Classification (NCBI taxonomy): domain Eukaryota; kingdom Metazoa; phylum Arthropoda; class Insecta; order Lepidoptera; family Tortricidae; genus Notocelia; species Notocelia uddmanniana. Next base: position 29,882,037 of record LR991056.1, on the reverse strand, counting down.
TTGTAAGTTCTTCTCAACACTGGATATAAACTCGGCATTTTGGTCAATTCCTATGAAAATTGAAGACAGGAAAAAAACTGCGTTTGTTACTCAAGAAGGACACTTTCAATGGACATGTTTGCCGTTCGGTTTAAAGACTTCGCCGGCCATTTTTCAGAGGATATTAAGCAGCATTATAAGAAAAAATGGCTTATCCAAATTCACTGTCAATTACATAGACGATATTTTGGTATTTTCCAAAACATTTCAAGAGCACATTAGCCACTTATCGTTGCTATTGGAAGCAATTTCGAAAGAAGGTTTCAGACTGAAATTCTCAAAATGTAACTTTGCTCAGGATTCGGTAAAATATTTAGGACACATAATCAAAAATAATACAATTACTCCGTTGAAAGATAATTTAACTGCCATAAAAGACTTTCCTATACCAAAAACACAAAAAAATGTACGACAGTTTTTGGGTAAAATAAACTTTTACGGGAAATACGTGTCAAATATATCTATTCTATTAGACCCTCTCCACAGTTTGCTACGAAAGGGACAGACATTTATTTGGTCTAAGGCATGTCAAGAAGCTTTTGACACTATAAAAAAACTATTATGTATGAAACCTATATTAGCAATATACGATCCGGAATTACCAATACATATTTATTGCGATGCATCAATACAAGGTATTGGCGCAGTTATGAAACAACCACAATCTAATGGAGAGGAAAAACCATGTGCATATTTTTCGAGGAAATTGAATGATACACAGAAAAAGAAAAAAGCTATATATCTGGAATGTTTAGCGATAAAGGAAGCAGTAAAATACTGGCAACATTGGCTTATAGGCAAAAGGTTTACGGTTTTTTCTGATCATAAGCCATTAGAGAAAATGAACATTAAGGCGAGAACTGATGAAGAATTGGGAGACCTAACTTATTACCTGTCTCAGTTTAGCTTTGACGTAATATATTCCCCTGGAAAATACAATTTAGAAGCTGATTGTTTGAGCAGGAACCCGGTATTAGAACCAGGTGACAATCAAGAAGATAGTTTAAAAATTGAGAATTTTATTCAACTAAAAGACATAATAAATGATCAAGAAAAAAATGACGAAATAATACATAATAAAGATAAACTAAAACAAAAAAATAAAATATACTATAAAAATATAGGAAAAAAGGAAAAAATCATCTTATCTGCAGAGTTCTTTAAAAAACTTATAGAAAATATACATTATTACTACTGTCATATAGGCATACAACAAATAGAAAAGAAAGTTAAACCATTTTATACATCCAGAAATTTGACGAGCATTATCAGAAAGGTTTGTGACGAATGCGAGATTTGCATAAGAAACAAATCTAGAGGAAAATACAAATATGGGTTAATGTCACACTTAGGCCCTGCTACTTATCCTTTTGAAATTATATCTATAGATACTATTGGTGGATTTGGTGGATCTCGTTCTACAAAGACATATTTACATTTACTAGTGGATCATTTTACGAGATATGCGGTTATTTTGACTTCTAAAACCCAGAGCTCAAATGATTTCATAAAGCTTGTACAAAAAGTGATACCGGGAAATAAGGTTGGCATGATTATATCTGATCAGTACCCGGGAATCAATTCACGAGAGTTCAAAACATTTTTAGAAAGGGAAAATATTCAAATTATCTTCACGGCAGTAAATGCTCCATTTTCTAATGGTTTAAATGAAAGGTTAAACCAAACGCTAGTTAATAAAATACGGTGTAAAATAAACGAAAAAAAGGAAAAATTGGCTTGGACTACTATTGCTCACGAATGTGTCTTAAAATATAATGAAACGGAACATACTGTTACAGGTTTTTCACCAAGGTATCTACTAGAAGGGAAAAATATTGATATCTTACCGGATGAATTGAAACAAGAATATACAACTACAGATTTATTACGAGATAGACAAATAGCGTTAGAAAATAGTATAAAATCACACAATTATAATAAAAAACAATTTGACAAAAATAGGAAGAAGTGTGAATTGAAAGTAGGAGATTTGGTTTATGTTGAAAATGGAAATCGGTTAAATAGGAAAAAACTTGATGAAATAAAAATTGGTCCTTATGAAGTTGTGGAAAAAATGTCAAACTCGATTTACAGAATAAAGACAGGTCACAAGAAACATGAATCAAATCTTTTTCATGTTACAAAATTAGTTCCTGTTCCATAAAAATAGAAACAAAATAAATAAATAAATGTACTCAGTGAGGGGGGGGAGATGTAAACGAGGTTCATAGCTCCTCGTTTAACTTGTCTATGCTAGTTATTCCGCGAGTTGTCAGTTAGGTTTTGAATTGACAAGATATGTAAAAAACTTAATGTCATATTTTAATCTAATAAAATAATTATAATAAATAGAGAATGTAACGGAATATTAGCATTAAATGTTGTTTCTCTTTTCAGGTAGTGTTCAGTTAATAGTGTACGTGATATACTTTATTTTTAACATTGTAATTAATAAAACATTCTCTTTTCAGAGCAACACAATTTTGTTTGTATTTCGTAGTTCCTACGATAGATAATGATATTATATATATATATTTATGTTCTTTGTAATATATGAAAATCAACTTATTTTTGTTACGGTAACTTAATAATACAATCAATTATTAATATCGTAAAACATAAAAATGCACTACGCTAATGGCATATAAGGTATCATTACAGTTAGGGTTTTTATATGCCTTTATTATATTTATTGACACTTTTTATACTGAATCAACCCAAAATACCTAAAGCTGTAATAACTTTTGGAATTAATGTGGCAGCCAAATGCACTCTGTAGACTATTCATGAAGGTCAAATTGACTACTACTAATAATACCTATTAGATTTTTTTTTCTCATTTTCCGTTGCATATATTGTTCGATTCTTGTCGTAAGTATTAAAATAGACATAAACATAGAAGTACTCATCATAAAAATTCTGATTACCCTGTTTGCTGCAAAAATTCACCAGTTTTCGGGCACATCATTTTTTTTCCAACTTCCGGTCTTCAGATTCGGAAATTTTAAAAATCTAGGTTCTTAAAATCACATAATAGGACCATATAACAAAAATTGGCCAGTTATTGAATTATTTCCAAAAAAACCGTATCTTTCTCGGGCTATTCGTCAAGCTCGAGTTCTGATGTTGGGATCCATGAGGAATCGAGGGAACTCCTCAAATATAAAAGGCACATCTAGTGATTTTAGTATTTTCATGAACTAGTCAAGCATTTTCATTCAAAAAAGTGACATTTGATGAAGTGGAACTTCTGATGATGATCAGAACGGAACTCTTCAACGACGCATAGTTCACGTTTGGCGATTTGTTCTCTTCGTTATGTTTGTTTATCAAGTTAGGTTTTCAAGACACATTTTAGTCAAGTTTGGGTTCTGATGGAGGATTCCATGAGGAATTGAGGGTACTAAGTCTTCTACCATTATAAACATACCCACCATATCAGCCCTAGGACGTCCACTGCTGGACATAGGCCTCCCCCAATTTCATGGGGGGTAAATGCCATAATCGCCACGCTTGGCATGCGGGTTGGCGATCGCAGTATGTCCATCGCACTCAAGGAATGCTGCTGCCCATTCCCCGGTGGTCTTGGTCGTAGTTTTAGGACATACCCGGGTCCACAATACGACAATAGTTAGTAATTAGAGAGAAAACTGTAGCGAAACTAAAATAATACACAAAATACCTTTAAAATGTGGAGATCATACTATTAATAGGTCAAACTAAAAATTGTAATTTACAAATTATATTCAAATATAACGACCAATAATACAATTTGACTAAAAAGACTTATAGTAAAACTAAACCTAAGAATAAAATAATACTATTAATTAGTTTACCGGGTTGTTCGAGCCTAAAAACTTTTAAGAAATGAACATGTAAAAGATACTTACATCAATCCAACCCCAACCAGCAACTACAGCATCATCATATTTTGGTGGCTCCTTCATCAGTACAATTCTTTTCACTTTCTGACTAAATGTTAGAGCATTCTCTAATTTCAATATAGCGATATCATTAGCTTTGCTTTCATCATTATATTCCTCGTGTACTTTGAAACTTACGACATTGTTTTCTAAGCCTTTGTACCTGGTCTTTGAACCAGTGTAAGCATTGATAGTAAATTTATTCTTGCATTTATAAACACAATGAGCAGCAGTTAATAGTAACGCTTGGTTCAGTATAGACGCTCCACAAGACGTATTTTTGTCGTTACAGTTTATGCTAACAAATACAGAATGTGGATAATCTTCTATTTTTGAAAAAAATCCTCCGACTATGAAACCTGTTAATTCAGTTTTTATTAATTTTATCGCGCTTATTACGATCAGTATTAGTAGCGTGATTTGAAGCTTCATTTTAAGATCAAGTAGTTTTTATCAGTATGTTTTCTAACATAAACTGGACTCGTTAAAATTTCGTTGCCATCAAACTAAAATTACACAATTCAATCTAATTAGAAATTATGCGTGGACTGCTAACTTAAGTCAATGTAATTATGAACGTCGTAATTAAAATATACGGAGTTGCAATTGCCGATTTTCGAGCAATTGCAAATGTATGTGCGGGTAGAACATAATAGTACTCGTATTGTGGTATATCTAATATTCTTTGGATATTTTGTTATTGAAATTCCACATACCTAACTAGGTAGAATTAAGTCGTTTTCAGGATATTATAATAGACGAAAAAATCGAAGCAGGAACCCAGTGAAATTATAAAACTGCAAATTTTATCCGAATCAGTCTGCTATTTCGTTATCTGCAACGGGAACGTGGATAATTGACCATTCATGGATCTTATTTCAACTAGATACGGTCTACCACAACGGTCAGAGTAGCGTGATTCTGCAACGGAAACGTGGATAATTGACCATTCATGGATCTTATTTCAACTAGATACGGTCTACCAACGGTCAGAGTAGCGTGTTTCTGTTCGTACGGTGATATTGCAAATATTTATAAATAGTTAAATTTGGATAAGGGCAACCTCAGTCTGTTGGGTATGCTGCACTTACTTGACGTTACTTTGGTGACACCTCGAGTATTCAGTATTCCTTACTTACGTGAATAGGTTTCTAGTAACACTGCGTTTAATTTATGTTTTTGTATCGTTAATTTAGTCTCCTCTATACCTAAACGATATTGAAGAGGTAAATTTTAACGCTTGATTCCTCTTTGAGAGATTTATAGCAGAATCGTGTCCATTTGCTGCTGTGGTACTTATTTTTAAAACAAGTATTTTTGCAGGGATTATTGAGTAAGCATTTTACCTCGTTATGTAAAAAAATCTGTGTTATTTTTCTGACTGTGTAGCCGAGGATATTATAAAAGTGACTTTAAACAATCTGGAAGAGAATCTGTGCGAAGCCACAGCTTACAATGTGTACTTGTGTAATATTTCATTTTAACATGTTATTGAATTCATTAATTAAAATATTCGTGGTTAGCATTATATAATAGTACATTACGATACAGGTGCAGAGAACAGGAAATTCGCAACGAGTGGTGATAAATTGAAACACGACCGAAGGGAGTGTTTTAAATCGACACGAGTTGCGAATTACCTGTTCGCACGTGTATCGTACAACGTTTTACAGTACATATGGCTCTTTAAAGTTTCGACATATGCACGTAATCTGCTGATTACCGCACTCGTGCGGTAATATAGCACCACATGTACTGTAAATAACTTTTATATAGGGTTCGTTACTTGTGCACAAAAAAAATTGACACAATAAGTGCAAAGGTTCAAAATAAGATAATGTATGTATGTAAATACTTTATTGTACACAAAACACAGGTAGAAATACAGACAAATTCGGTTATAATAATAATCAATCTGTCAAGTTCTCCTGCCATTAATATTACAATTAGTGAATTTATTTGTCTCTGTCCTTTTCAGCTACAAAGCATGTTGCTGTTGCTGCTTATCGGTCACGTGGCCAGCGTATGCGCAGACTGCCACGCCTACATTTCCGACATCTGCCACACACGAAACACTCTGATCCAAGGATACCGCGCAACCGACCAGTTGGCTATCGACCGCACCAACAACATTCTCTACACCCAGTTGAATTACAGCCTAAATATAGCGCTGCCTCTTAATGAACTAAACATGTCTCGGGTGATAGAATCAAAGCGGACATCAGGCATGGCCATTGATCAAAACACTCAAGACTTATACACAAGCCAATTCGGCGTCATATACCGATATAAGTACAAAAATTATTACAGTATAGACCGCTTTACGCTTGGCCAACACATAGCTGATAAACTTTATTATGATGATACTTTGTATTTGATAACGCCTGGAGGCAGATTTATTTATCTCAACAAAACCACACAGACAGCAGATGAAAGTCATTTACGAGATTACAAATTAACTGACATGGTTAAAGTTAATTCGATAACATTTTTTATCGCCAATAACGATGTTTTTAAATTTGATTGGGATGATGAAACTACGCAGCTTGTTAGTGAAAATAAACAGATTCTTTCTACAGATAAATATGGTAACGTGTATTTTGTAGATTCATCTCAAAGAGTTATCTACAAACGAGACAATACGACACAGAAATTAACAGTACATGCGTCATTTAAGTCTGGCACAATTAAAGACTTTGTTTTTGACAAAGACAACAATATAATATTTAGGGATATGGACGGTGTGGTCGCACAATGGAAAGCGGAAACCAGCGAATGTGTTAATTCCTCGCCTCAAAATGGATGCAATATGAAAGAAGTCTAAATTTTTTTAATTTGTGTTTTAACAGTCGGATAATAAATAACAAGCTTGGATTAATCCTAAATTATCTGTTTTATGATTATTAATTGAACTTTTTAAAATTAAATAGTTGTGGCTACCGCGCATTACTTGTCGGCGCGGCTTTTTAAGATCTGATTTTTAGTTTTAGTCTTAATTTTTTACCATTTGATTGAAATTATACACAAATTACGAAAGTCCGCTGAAGTTATTTATTAAAAACTTTTAAACAAATATTATTTCGTCCATAATCTTAATAGGCATCTTTTTAAGAAGTAATATTTAAACCCTGACTTCTTTTCTGTCATTCTTGTCTTCCATATTTTCTCTTCTGCTTTATTCCCTTTTCCTTTCCTTAGACTTGTTTTTGTTTTGCCATCACAATACATTTCTTCTGCGTTCTTCTTTACCCAATCATAGTAGTAAGGAACGTCAGTATATACAATAGTGTCGTTTGATTGAGCTATATGCTTGAAAGATACGATTCCAATCTGAATGACATTGTGGACTACTAGGGCACTGCCGGAGTCTCCTCTGCAAAATACCGTTGAATCCACTTACTGACGATATATTTTTATACAAAAATTATCTATTAATAACTAAATGTATACAAGTCTAAGTATTACAGTAATTAAAGTTTACAATAAATTGGACAATAAAGTAAAAGAGTGTCATCTAAGGATATTTCAATGAAAACTAATATATTACTTAATGAATAAATCTATATAACTTAATTAAAGAACATTACGCAAATGCTTTTGAATAAGGGTACTTTTTTATTCAATGTTGTTATAATCAATTTTGCTTGACATTTCTACTGTAACCTTTTTAATGTTGACATCTTGGTTTCTTTGACATTATCGTATAGTATTGTATGTTTATAATTGAAATGCATGCATTTAATCATGTTTTATTGCAAATAAATCAATGATCACTGATAACTGATGATTATTACGCATCCATCAGGGTTACAGCTAGTTAGAAGTTTCCCCGAATGGTCATTGAACAAATCATTGAACTGAACACATTAATTTCAGTAGTTGTTAATCTTTTAGAATTTCTTCAAAACGCGCCTACCTGAACCAATCAGTTCAAATATATAATATTCACAAATCTCTGGAATTACTAACAGTTGCCTCGGGAGAAAAATATCTTTGGTTGGAACATAAGCCTGTTTTCTATATTATACTAAAAAGTAAGTGTCAGAGGATCTAAAGTCAAGAAATCTAGATGGTTCTACATCAGTGGAGTTACCTTTCAGGGTAGCTTAGACCGTCTTTTTCTCGTCCACAGAACGTCCCAAGTGGCATTAACTTCAATATTTTGATACATGCCAGCCTGCTGTAAATCTGCTGACTAGTGTGTTTCAGACTATAACTCTGTGTGCCCATGGTCTGTTAAAGACAGAAAATATTAAGTTCATCCCATAAATTAAATCAGTACCTGGTTGACTATGCTTGCTCCTATTTTCCCGAAGATGAGACAAACTATATCGATTTGTCGCCCTCGTAAACCTCTATTTTGTAAATTAAAATCGTTAGAGCGGCGGAACAAATGAACAAATATTGCTTACGTTTAATAGTGTATAATTATGATAGGATTATTGGTATGTATATCGCATTAGGATATCCAGTTTAAGTCTGGCCTCTGATTGATTAAACGTAGTGGTTGCGTCGTTGTTGTTGTTGGACCCCGGTATGTCCTAAAACTACGACCAAGACCACCGGGGGATGAGCGGTAGCATCCTTGGAGTGCGGTGGATATACTACAATCGCCAATCCGCGTGGCGATTATGGCATTTACCCCCCATGAAATTGGGGAAGGAAGGACTATGTCCAGCAGTGGACGTCCTTCGGCTGATATGGTGGTGGTGTGGTTGCGAATGTCAGTATGAAATTGCGATAGATTGATAGGACAAGCGAGCCAAAACGGGTTGTGAATACCTTACAGGATGTTAGTCGGTAAGAGGTCATGTATGTAAGTAATTTATTATTAAAAATGAACATAGACTTACATCAATCCAACCCCACCCAGCCACTACGGCATCATCATACTTAGGTGCCTTTTTCATCAGCGCTATTCTTTTAACGTTTGCTCCGAATATTAGATTATTCTTCAATTTCAATAAAGCAATGTCATTTGCACAATTAACATCATTGTATTTTTTGTGTATTCTGAATTTCACAACTTTGTTTGTGTTACCTATGTATTTGTGCACCGATCCCGTGAAAGCCATGATATTAAATTTATCATAGCATTCACTTACACAATGTGCGGCAGTCAATAGTATTTCTTGCTTCAGTATAGATGCTCCACAAGACGAATGTCTGTCATTACAGCTTATAGTAACGTAAGCAGCATGTGGGAATTCTCCATTTTTTGAATATTCTCCTCCAACTATGAAACCTGTTAAATCACTTTTTGTACATTTTACCACGCTAAATAATTTCAGTATTAGTAGCGTGATTTGAAGCTTCATTTTAACATCAGCTATCAATATGACTGTAGGACTGTAAGTAAACCTTGCAAAAACAGGACTCATTAAGATTATGTTGCCATTAAACTAAAATGAGTCAAATTCAATCTTATTAGCAATTTCATTAATTTTAATTATGCTACCTGCGCGGTTCTGCCTGTTTGCTCCATCTGCCATGCCAAACATAACTATGATGTGTACTTTACGATTCTATAACAATAAAGAAATCCTTAAAATACTATTAAAGCGTGTTTTCTCTATATACAATGCATAGGTACTTGCGTCAATTTTAGGGAACTATAATTTCGTGCGCTAACGACAATGCAAGTGCAAGAACATGATTTAGCGATCGTGACATCATACAAAAATGTAAATATATTCTCCATTTTACGGCTATGTCTGCCAGCACGCCGCTGTCTAAAAAAGCCTATGTTTACAGCAACAACTTTGGCACTTACTACCTTTTAACAGACGGTTGTCTCCTACGGACTAATTCAGAAGTTTGTTCATTAGGAATTTCTCCGAGAAGTCCTCTTGCCTTCTTTTAATTTCGTTTTTACTTAATTTCGACGAAGAAAAGTTAGTGTCTCACAATGAGTTTCCACAAACAGTGAGATAAATAAAGTTGGAATCGGATGAAAAATTTGATTTATATTTTGGATTACTTTTAAACCGAAGTCGTATCCAAGTGTTTTGTGTTTATTTAACAGTTACTATAAAAAAAAAACCTTGGAACTAGTACCTATGCTTTGATCTGTGCCTTGGCTAACAACAGACATAGACATAGACATAGACATAGAATTTTTTTATTTAACACCACATTGAAAAAAGATTACAGACAATGCTACAGAACATTGCAAGCCTTAAAATAAAACATAAATAAGCACAAATTTATATGTTTACATCAACAATTATGATGTTAAAAAGGAGCGAACCTCAGCATGTGTTGCAGCAGGCTTATCTACTACAACGCTGGTTTTCAGGTCGACCCTTCGTACAATACAGATTTGCTTGCTGCTTGTCGGAAACTGTATGGCTAAGACTATTATAGTTTGTGTAGAAAATAATATAGGTATGAATATATATGTTTATGTTCATGGACGTATTATATATAAAATTATACTGTATGATAGTATGATATATGTGAAGATAGGTTTGATGTGTAGGCTAAATAAATACGTTGGGTAATAAAGTACATATTGAGGAAATAAATAACATGAATGTAATAATTTAAAGTTGAACGGCGCATATTACGATTTCGACCACTATAGATATGACGGTTTTACTCTAGTACCAGGAGGTAGCGTGCTTTGAAATTCTAGAAGTTGTTGTTTGAGTTTCAATTTAAAAGTACCAATTGTATTTAAGTTTTTGATAGGTGGCGGTATGTTATTCCAGCATTTTGCTGCTGAGTATTTAAAGCTACCTTTGAAAACGGAAAAGTGACAACGAGGTAGTAACAGATCTTCGCAAACCGATCTGATTCCATACAAGCTTGACCTGCTATCGCAAAATTTAAACTTATTAAACAGATACTCTGGTTTAGACGTTTTAAAAACACCAAATAACAGAGATGAAAGATGCAATTCTCTACGTAGTGACATTTTAAGAATATGTGCTGAGTTCAAATATGGCGTCACGTGCTCTCGTGGGGCGACTCCAAAGCAGTAACGTGCGCAGGCGTTTTGCACTCTTTGCACCATCCGGTCTGTACTAGCTAATAAACGTGGGCCATATACGACATCTGCATAATCAAACTTAGAAAGTACTAATGAAAGACAAAGCTTAATTCGTAAATCAACACTTAGGAAATCGCGAATCCGATAAAGTATTTTAAGTCTGTAAAATGTGTTCTTCGCAATTTGCGCTATGTGACCCTCGAAACGCAATGACTCATCCATCAATACTCCCAGATTTCGCGCCTCCGATACACGTTCTACCTCATTTCCCGAGATAATGATAATTGGGTGATGGTTTTCTACCTCTTTAATCTGTTTCTTGGAACCAAAAAACATAACTTTGGATTTACTAGGGTTTAACACTAAACTGTTTGACTCGGACCAGGCTGTAATATTCTCAAGATCTTTGTTTAATTTGTCAACAGCATAACTAGTATCAGTTGGGTCGAAAGAGATGTAAATTTGGATATCATCAGCGTAAAGGTGAAAATTACAATCCTTAATGATACCACTGACATCAGCTGTGTAGAGAATGAAAAGGAGCGGACCCAAGATTGAGCCCTGTGGCACACCTCTGGAGACAACAGATGGCTTCGATTTTTCATATAAACTAGTATTATTTGGGATTTGAACTACTTGCGTACGGCCACTAAGATAACTAGCAAACCATGCGACCGTATTTGACTCAAAACCATAGTAACTCATTTTGGATAGTAATAATTGGGTGTTTATGCCATCAAAAGCACGAGAGAAATCTAAAAGTGCCATTATCGTACTATGACCCTTGTTTTGTGCTGACAATATATTATCAACTACATCCAGGAGTGCCGTCGTCGTGCTACGAGATTTGCGAAAACCAGACTGAAGGGATGGGAGAACTTTATTTGTTTCGAGAAAAGCTGACAGTTGCATATATACCACGCGCTCAAGTATTTTGGACAAACACGGAAGTATACTAATCGGTCTTAAATCTTTAAAACTTGTGACATTATTTGTTTTAGGAAGCGGCGTTACCAATGCAACCTTCCAGGTGTCAGGAAAAACGGAGGTAGAAATAGATTTGTTAATTATTGCAGTTATTGCACCTAGAGAATGGGGAAGGGTAAGAAGCAACATGTCTAAAGAGATACTGTCGTCTCCCAGAGCGGACGATTTTAAGGTCTTGATTATTTTAAGTACTAGGTCTTCTCCCACTGCCTCCAATCTGAAGGTCGAGTCATGAAAGCGACTTGTTTCAAATTTAGCAAGATACGATCGCGGTGCCGCTACGTTACCTGCAACTTCTAGAAAATGTAAATTGATACGTTCAGGGTCACGTAAGTGTGAAGGTATTTCTGATGCATGTGAGTTTTTAGTTATTCTGACAGTGCGCTTAAGATTATTCCAAAGAGCTCGAGAGTTGCTGGCATTTCGGTTAATATTTTGATTAAAATACGCACGCGTTTCATGAAATAAGGCTTTACTTACACATTTTTTGAGCTCATGATAATACACTTTATCTCTGTCTAGTCCAGACGCTTTATACGTGTCATGTGCCTCGTCACGTAAACGCATCATTTCCTTGATGGTGTGAGTTATCCATGGATAGCTCCTTTCTCTAATTAAAATTACTTTCTGAGGCGCATACGCGTCAAGCAGGGATAGAACTACACAATTGAAGGTATTTACCATGTCATTAACGGTCATTAACTCGCATATGCATTTCCACTTAATAGATTCAATCGATCGATTAAATAATTCCTGATCAATATCCTTAAGTGGTCTAAAACATATTTTTTGTGGCAGAGGTTTATATTTTCTAATATTTAATTCGCAAGATAAAAATGCGTGGTGACTCAAAGTCGGAATATAATTTACGTGAGTTTTAGTAACGAGACAATTACTACATATCACGTCTATTAAGGCACTGCTAGTGTTAGTAAAATGCGTGGGTACGTCAATATGTTGTTTTAAATCAAAATATGTAAATAACAGTTTGAGCTTAGAGGAATTTTTATCATTATTCAATAAATTTATATTGAAGTCTCCCATTAACACAATATAATCAAATTTAGAAACAGGTGGTCGGTGGCCGCCATACCATAGTTAAGAGACTTTGATCTCTCAATGTTGTCTTGCCGATATATCTGCTCTTCCTCCGCACACGGACCGTCTTACGTGATTTTAATAGAAACCATATTATAAAACCTATTACCAATATTTTGACATTGAAAATGTCTTTTCGTTCGCTTCAGTATAGGGTCCCATTTCACGAAATAGTGCGATCCCCTTATATTTCAGAGAGTTGTGAAGGTATGATATTCAAACTAGGCTCAAAAGACGCGTATTTACGAGATGTGTAAGATGCAAAGAAAAGAAAAGAAAAAAGAAAAAAAAAAAGATTTGAGAAAGACCAGAACGAAAAAAGTTTTGGCCGAAATAGTGAAAAAAAATTCAATTTCCTCCGATTTTTTCATTTTGGCACTCGATATTTTGGAAACGAAGAATGATATCAAAATTTTGATCAAAACTCCTCTGGACAATTTAATAGTTGGAGACAACAATAGCACATTATTGCAGTGCCCGGGAAATAGCAATTCGTGGATAAGTTAATGATGTTTTGGAAGACCAATATCTTCCAAAACCTTGGCAAATAAAATAGTTGATTGAGATTGCATAAAACAAGCCATTTTATCCGAGACAATTTATCGACCCGAGCCGCAGGCAAGGGTTGATATAAAGTAGAGGATAAAATGAGTTTTATACATGAGTTATACATCTGCTTTTCACTTCGATTGCGAGAAAATTAAACAAATAATCAAGGTTATGATATCAAATAATTTATCCTTCTCCTGGGGCCTAGGGTGTCATGTTGAATTCGACTTTGAAAATTCTTGTTATAGTTATAGTCGGAGTTTGGAGGTCGAGTTAATTTGAAGTCGCCGTTATCTTGCGTGAATATTAGTAAAGTGGCAAATGCCTTTTTATGTGGTTACCGTAACTTGGCTGCGCTTTAAAAAATTGCCAATTTAATAGGAATTTTGTATATGAGCTATGTTTATATATTATATATCAACCAAATTGGCATAACGTTAGCAAATGTAATGCATTTTTTTTATTTTGTTGAGTTCATTTTCAATGTACCTTGATGGTCGTGTAGTGCACGAGATCTGTGAATTTTTTTTATGAAATAACTATGAATGTATTTTGTCGTGGGGTTTAGAAGTGGATACGTTTAAAACGACATTTTACTTGTTATACGTATTATTCAATGTTTGAGAAGAAATTTAGCGTATCAAAATATTAATAAAAAATAAATAAAGTACAACAATTTTTTGTCAGAATTATTCTTATCGTTTCTCTTAATACCCGAAGCAAATCTCGTTTATTAAAATGGATAAATCGATTGAAGTCAGATATTCTTAAATCAATAGTCTTGTCTGTCGAGATGTGGAGATGGTTATAGCTATGTTTGTTTTTATTATTAATTGTTTATAAATGATGTTTTCTAATGATTATCAATTACACACAATTCGATTTAAGGGATACTTAATGATGTACCATTTTTGGTTTATGGGTGTATAATAATGTCAGTGTTTTTTTTTGTTTAATTGGATGTAATAGTAGTTTAAGAGGCCTGCTAGAGCTTATAAGTGAATACAGATAAAATAATGACGGTAATTACCTATTTCTATTGTATAAATGACAGTAAGATATACTTAGCGTAAGTTTCGACATGTTAACGTTAACAACTAGCAGTCGTGATTCAGATAATTTAGATAAGTTAGATACATACACTCTTTATTCATATCCACAACATACTACATGGCATAACACAAGTTCCGAATAATAACATGATATTATAATTTTCAAATATTATTAAGTTCTGACAGTATAACATCTTTTCGTGGAACGTAACGTAACACAAAAAACGAACTGTGCCTTCCTCAAATAAATACCTTATTCACGATGCAGCGCAAGCAGAGCAAGTTTCAATCGCAGGCGAGCCAACATTTTCAGCGGCCAATAAAAGTTGCCCGATCGCCGGCGCGTACCCGGAGGTATGTTTTAGTTCAACGCTTCCAATACCAGTCAAATTTCAACGTATTTGATTTCAATTTCAATTTCAATTTATTCACCATAAAGTAATATGAGCATTACATGGTATGTCGGTACAGTCATCAAAAATATTTTACAGTAAATAATTATAAAAAAGGCAATAGGTGCATTACATTATATGGCATCTCGTTACAATAATTCCAAAAAATGGTAATTTATAAATAATATATGATACGAGAACCAATAGCCAAACACCGTATAATCTTATTGATTTACTTACCCTATACAACAATAATGTATATATACACAATATATTTAACACTAATTAAAATTAAAATTATTCATGTCAATATTACTGGTTAAATATTCTGTCACAGAATAGAAAGCATGTTTCCCAAAATAATTATATATTTTATTCTTAAAGCTATTTGTAGGCAGGTTTGCTTAATGCCGAGCTCAGTGTCAGAAAGAGCAGAAACATATTGCCCGTATTGGGGCGTTTTCACTCAAATGTAAAAGGTACGCTTTTTTATCAGAATTTGTAAACATTGGGTTTTCCTTACTTCAAATCATGAGCTCTTGACTTTGATAAAGAAATCGTCTTTCTTGTGCTTTATGGACCGTCAATCATACATACCCTGAACAGGAAAACCAAATATTTCCGAATACATAGAAAAAAAGGTAACAGGTGTGTTTTGAAAGAAAACTTCAATTGAAATTCGATTGTGATGTAGAATATAATAACCCAATCGAAACTCCAGCGTTCCAAAGAGTTTCGACTGGTGAACAGGTGTGTACAATGACTTATAAACTAGCGACCTAGTTAGGTTACGAAATATATATATTTTTATAATTTACAACTATCTTTATAACAACTTTAAACATGCCTAGGAGTAATCTTCTAAAGCTTATTGTGACTAACTCCTTGAAATATAGGTTTTGCTATGTTGACAGTGGACAATATAAGTTGTATATAAGTATCATGTCTGAAGTGTATTGCTTTTCTGGAATTGTGTTGACCTAAGTCACCGCCTGTCTAATTTCTTAGAGCATTCTAATTGTAACTAAGAAAGAAAACTCTGCACTTGGTTTAGTAATTTTATTGTTGTTCAACGAAAAACACATTATTCGTTCTATGCTTAACAGTAGATTGGTTTTTTGGATAATTATATCATTTAAAATTAAAAGAAAAAATATAGGCGAACTCGAGAAATAAATACAAATAGATCCGGAATGCTTCAATATAGGAAAATGAAAGTACATGAGATCATTAAAATAATGAACTCTTACAGAATCGAGGGCCAAGCTTTGCTTAATCTGGAGCATTTCGAACAAAATAGTACTTTGTAAAGTTACTCAAAGTATCCAATAAACCTTGCTTTAGGCGTTAAAAACAAACCTCATTTTCCGCGAAGCATTCCCCTAATGGCCTGCCGTTTAAAAAGAAAACATAAAAACAAAATGGCCGCAACTCATATAAGAGCAATGCACGAAAATGTTTGCGCGTCATCACAGCAACGTCTAAGGTAAAACTTTTATTTATGCGAAAACTTGTTTCATTTTTCTTTCCCGGGTATTTCAGAGAATAAAGCCTCTGGTACGCCGCTCAAGAACATAAATAACGCCACATTAAAGATGTATGAAGAAGACGAACCCACTTCTAGATTTATTTACAAGCGAGGACCCAGCGTTTAGTTGGTTTTGCTTTGAAAAACGCCCAAAGCCGTGTCGAGTCACTCACCTCCATTCAGTGAATTTGGAATTCGAATAGTGTTTTTAACCGCCACAAATATAAACGTTCCAAATTTGAATACGCAGTGTCATCTAAATAAAATTCGTTATTCAATTTGCAATTTGAGAGATTGTGAAAAATGTAACCGTTTTACTATCATTTTACTACCAAAGCTATAAATTCAATAGCTCACAGCGTAGTTAATTTACGTTCGAGATTTGAAAATTCAAAGTTTTTTTAGCGTTCGAAAGACTCAACTATTTCAATTAAGAATCTCGTAACGTTCCATTTTAGAAGTTTGTTTGAAATTGCAGCCAGTTGGAGGAGTTGAGTTCCGAAGTCATTCCACGGCCAGTAATAAGGTTCCGACACGTCCGACCTTTGACGGCCCTTAACAAAGTAATCGAACGATCGAGAAAAATAGAATGTTGCACTTGATCGTGCAATTTCCTTAGCATTGTGAAAAGACACGAGGTTGTAAATTCTGTTAGTAGGTTGTTTTAACTAAATATACGACTTTTCGAGTGACAAGGTTTACGAAAAATAAGTAATTTGGAAAGTTAGGAACTAGCGACCACTTAGGTGATCAATTTTTACCTAAAACTATTTATGTATGTTTATTTATCTTTTTTTATTAATACTCGTATTAACGATTGGTTATTATCATACGTGTATATTTTCTTTTAGTATGTAGTCTCTTTTAATCTTTTTTCTTTTTTATCATCTATACATAAATAAATAAATATTGGGGGACAATCTTACACAAATCGACCTAGTCCCAAACTGACCAAAGCTTGTACTATGGGTACTAGACGACGATATACAACATACTTATATAGATAAATATAAGTATGTTGTATATATATCGTCGTCTAGTAAATGCCCTGGCTGGGATTCGAACCCGGGACCTCTAGCTTCGGAGGCAGAGTCACTACCAACTAGGCTAAACAGGCCGTCAAACATATAAGTACGGGTAAATTACTATCTAGACGTTTTTGCATTTGTAGTTGTGACCTCTGTAGCCAGCTTGTAGCCAGCCTCACACACACGTTGACGTGTGTCTGTGTACGTCAACGTGTACGTGTGTCCCTGTAAATATACACATACTACTACAGATGCAAAAACGTATCGAAAGTAATTTACCTGTAGTTGTTGTCTGCATTGTCTCCACTAACGAAATGTTGTCTGGAAGAGATCGCTCTTTTGCGATTAGCTCGCCAGTTGTCTACCATAGTTCATGTTTAGCTTATACTTAATCTTTTGTTAAATAATTACTTATAAAGTAATAATAAACTACACTCTGCTTACTATGCTCTTAGTTTCTGTAGAAACGCTTTTATCTTTATTAAAAAGAACCTAATTATTTATTAAAAATAACCTAAGTTATTGGTAAGAATGTAATATATTGGCAATAACCAAATTTATTAGAAAAAACCTTTTTATTAGAAAAAAACCAATTTCTCAAAAAACAATCTAAATAATTATTTAGCAGCGTAGCTAAGTATGATCGTGTTTACATTGGACATAAACTATTCGTTTATTAGTATGTATTTGCAGAGTAGATTGAACGTAACTTAATAAATTAATACTGTAATACACCTTTTAAACATATCTATGTTTTCTAATGTCACCTTTGACAGATCCTTTTCTCTTGACACTGACTCTGATTACATTTGACACGTAGCTCTGTGCTAAATATATTTATATTAGGTATATATATTATTATAAATATATATTATAATAAAATAATTTATACCCAAATAAAACCAAATCCAATTAACTGCAGAAAACGCCACACACGTGCCTATCAAATTTGAGGAGTTCCCTCGATTCCTCCTGGATCCCATCATAAGATCCTCACAACATTTATATGCGATCAACATGGGGGGTACCTACTTTGAAACAATAAAATAATTAGCAAAATCGGCCAACGTGGTCAAGAGCTATCGTAAAACATACATAGATACAGACGAATTGAGAACCTCCTTCCTTCTATGAAGTCTGTTAATAAGAAAAGTCATCACACTCAACACTGAAGACCTCAATTATTTGATTTATGCGAAATAAAATACAATAGGTATACCTATTTTGCTTTCGAAATAACCTCCAAACTAATACAGCCAAATTCAGAACGTGGAACTTATAAATACTAATCAATTAAGTTTTTGCATACCATCGTG
Source organism: Notocelia uddmanniana (assembly GCA_905163555.1). Taxonomy (NCBI): domain Eukaryota; kingdom Metazoa; phylum Arthropoda; class Insecta; order Lepidoptera; family Tortricidae; genus Notocelia; species Notocelia uddmanniana. Next base: position 29,863,131 of record LR991056.1, on the reverse strand, counting down.
ACAGATTTCATTTTTTCACGTTATAAAACATGTTATTAATATCGTAAATAAAGTATTGTGCATGGCATGCTTGTCTGACAGCTGGCAACTCTCGCAAACTTATATTTATGCCTCAACTTGTTTCATATTTCTTGTTCCGAGTTCACGCAACGCTAAAAATGGAGACGTGTTCAAAGGTTGTCATGGTTTTTGCCAAAAAGGCCTCATTTATTAAACTTGACGTGTTTGCTAACATAAAATACCCTGTTCTGTGTACCTACTTTAAGATTCAATAACTAAATAAAAATATAGATCTCAAAAATTGCACCGACTGAATTCCTAATTTTAACACAATTTTATCAAAAGCGATTTTTTTTAACTTATTTTGAAATATCTCAAATAATGTCCAATATCTATGCAACTGTTTCCACTCACAGTTAAAGTAGATGATATTTTAAATTGTAATTTCATACATGAAGTCCTTTGTTTGAGGTGTATTTTATTCAAATTAAGTTAGTTTGTGTGGAACCTCCTTTCGCTTTGATGTTGTTTAGTATTATGGCATTTTACTTTAGATACATTTTTTGCAATGATATTATATTCGACAGGAAATCAAAATCTCTTAAATAAAGTTCGGGGATCTACAAAATGTGATATTTTTTATGATTATTTATTGTGATGAAACTCCGTGGTTTAATTATTATTATTATTATTTATCATTAATTGTCAGACTGCAAGGATCCATTTGGGTTAGTATAAGCTAACTTCATAATAGTTGACTGTATTTAAAGAGTAAAAAAATCAATACATAATAATCAAATTTATTAAAAATTTACAACAATTTACTAATTATTTTTAATTACAGTGTCCAAAATACTTTTTATGTTTGGCATTGGTTCGTGAAGTAACATCCAGTGTCTAACAAAAGGACCATCAATCCTATCTCCGATCACAGGCAGGACTGATTTAATACGAAGCCCAACCCGTAGTTCGCTAGGCTTGGATGTTTCATTAATAAGTAACAATAAGTACTAATTTGTTTTTCTTATTATCCGGTGGTATTTTTACTTTATGATTCAATTTTATCCTTCTTCGTTTTGCCGAACCTGTCTTGCCTCTGTTTATCACTCTGGAGTTATGCTTTATAACTTCAATGAAATATACTATTAAACAACCAAAAAATTTTATACTAAAATTATTTTTATACTAAATAAATTAAAAAAAAAAAAAAATTAAGTACTATAAACTTCCAAAATGAGACTATGAGTAACTTTTTTTATCTGCAGGTCCTAGAAAATTTTTTAAACACCATCTTTTTACACATTCATTATATTTTCCTCCTTCAAAGGCAAAATCTTGTTAGATTTAATGAAGTAACTTAGCGTCTCATTCAAATTAGGCACTACCAGCTGTGCCATTCACAATATAATCTCAACTCAGTCCACCAAACGTCTAGTTTATCTTGGCTCCAAGAACTGTAAAGATTGTATGTATTAGAGGTCTGACTAACATTGGTGAACTTAGAGAAATAGGTTGGTAAGAGTAGTGAATAGTGAGGCAGCTCTTGAGAGCAAGGTAGTGTTTTATTAATCAAATTTACTCGTAGCTGTGCGATCTTCAACGCCATCTCCATTATTAAATACACGTTTATAAGATCCTGATAAGTATGTCAAATGCATTCGATTTTGCCATCTTAATATAATTACAGCATAGGTATAAGCACTTAGGTAGTTTATTGGTATACTTTATTTTAGTTCGATCAATATTTTTTTATGAACTAGTGTTTAATTTTCCTGGCAATACAAAAACTGTTTTGGCAAACTTAAATAATATCCTTGTTTTTAACACATACGCCACGTTTGACTTATAAATGGTTATCTTCCTCATATTATCACATTTATTAATAAATAATTTATACGATAGCATTTTTACCGACTTCAATAAAAGGAAGGAGGTATTCAGTTCGTCTGCATGTTTGCTTGTTCTTTTTTTATGTTTGTATGTGCCCCGATAACTCTTGACCACGTTGACCAATTTTGATATTTCTTTTTTTGTTTCAAAGCAGGTACTCCGACATTGGGCCCATATAAATTTGGTGAAGATCTGATGAGGCGATCTAGGAGGACTCAAGGGAACTCCACGAATTTGATAGGCATGCATATGCCGATTTCGGTATTTTCTGTAGTTAACCAAGCATTGGCTCACGGAAATCACAAATTGTGGCATAGCAAGTACAAAATTGGAGTCGGTTTTTTCTTGGTATAAATTATTTTACTTATTGTTCCAAGGTTGTTGTGTATTCTAAGAGCAAAATTCCATTCTAAGAGCTACAATCGATAATCCGATTGAACATTTAGTGTAATTTTAATGGTAGTTTTATCGCACCTAACGACTAACGAGCCAAGTTTCAGTCCAGTAATCATTGATACGTTTAAAGCCTCCTAACGTAACTTATGTAGAGCAATGTCAGTTAAAATTGTGTTTGTAATATTTGCGTATCTTTTACTTAAATGTGCTACATGTGACATGTCAGGTTTTATAGTCGGAGGAAATTATTCAATAATAGAAGATTTTCCTTACTCAGTGTATATTAGTAAGAATTGTAGTAATAAAAATTCCAGCTGTGGAGCATCTATACTCAATCAAGTAATATTATTAAGTGCAGCGCATTGTTATTTTTCATGCCAGGTGCCTTTTAGTATTAATGCATATACGGGTGCAGTAAAAAAATTTCATGGTTTGGAAAGCAAAGTCATCGATATCAAGGTACATAAAGAATACCATCCGGACACAAAAGCTAACGACATCGCTCTTTTAAAATTAGAAACTCCACTAACGTTTGGGAACGCAGTGAAAAGAGTAGCAGTGATGAAAACGCCACCGGAATATGATTTCGCTACAGTAGCTGGATGGGGTTGGATTGATGTAAGTATATTCTTTTAGTTTGCCAGATTGTTTTACATTTCGGGATGTTTATAATTATGATGGTATATAAAAAGATTGATCAAATAAAAAATAAGCCCTGTTAGACCTCCTTGTGGGACACTTTTAATAATTATGCTAACTTACATTTAGTGTACATATAGTCGTAAGCAGTACATTAGTATGTTTAAGGAAAATTAATATAGAGATATGCATTTTATTAAATTAAACACATTACTTCCTATTCCATTGACGTATATGTAATAAAGTAATATTGTGGTATCAAATGCATTTGATGTATCGGTATTTTAGTCTGACGATGAGGAAACACACTATTTAATTAATTAAATTATAAAGTGTCATTGATTTCCTATTATAAAAAGTCCGTAGGTACACGTGATAGTCATCTAAAGCACGCTCATCAGCTAGTTCTAGATAATGAAGCATGTACTGCCCTGTTGCATGGTATACCTAATGGGACGATTTGCGGGAGAGACAATGGAGGTGCCAGCTATCCTGAAAAGTAAGTTTTGAAATATATAGGTATCCAAGAACCCTATTTTTTTAAAGGATCTTCCTTGAGTTTAAATCACTTCATATTTATTTAAAAGAGGCTTAGCAATAATAATTATTATAACAGACGGGATTCAATGAACACTGCAAAGCTAAGAAGATCATCGCGATGATCGAAATGATTAGATTAATGCTTTGATAGCTTTTTTAAATCTAGGTACTAAACATATATATTGTAAACTACGAGTACATATACAACTATTAGAAAATAATATTCATTGCTTTATGTACCAAGCGTGTAACTGCCATTGTGTGATATGAATTATAAAAAGAACAAATCTAAGAGCAGAACATTCCTAACCACTACGCCTAAGTACATAGCTATGCGTGGGTAGCTATGTTTCTTATACCGAAATAAGTAGTTTTTATCGATAACAATGCTCGTTGTTAATACAGGGTGATTTCGGGGTCGTGGATCAAGAACCAGTTTTTAGACTTGGTATCTATTAGCCATTTCAAAAAAATTGTATTGACACGAAACATACGCATTTAATTTTTAATTTATTTTGATAAAAAAATACAAATTCACAAAAAACCATGATTACCCTACTTTCTTTGACGGATGGTATGGAGAGTTGACAGTGGGGTAGGGTGACCAAGTTGTATGAAAAAGTATTATTTTCCATTAAAATTTGTAAAAAAAGATATATATTTGATTTTTAAACCTTCATACCGACTGTGATGTTGTCTATAATTTCGGATCACGACCCCAAAATCACCCTGTATAATGCAAATATACTAAGGCAAATATTTGTTCAATAAACAAACCTGTGTGTAAAATATCAATATTGTTGTTTTTTTACGTATTTCCCAGAGGAGACTCCGGTAGTGCCCTCGTAATCCACAACTTAATTCAGATCGGACTCGTTTCCTTCAAGAAGAGAGCCTATACCAACGATACCATCATATACACCTACGTGCCTTATTTTTACGATTGGATATTAGAAAATGCAAAAGAATTACTCTGTTCAAACGGCACACATATGCTTCGGCTGCCTCGCTCCACCACTTTCTCGTCGCGTGATTTTTGTTCATTGTTCAAGATTATGTAAACATTGATTACGATTTCTTTATACTGATTATTTGTTTTATTAAATAGCCTATGACTTGGTCTATCTGAACTTTTCACATAAAACTCCTCTCCTAAATTCAACCTCCTGTAACGGTATTAAGTCCCGACATAATACTTATTCTATGTAAAAACATAAATTGACATAATATGTCAATCCAGGTTATGAAATACATGTCTAACTTTTGATCCAAATCCAGCAATCCGTTAAGGCATAATTGAACAAGAAAGAATCAAACACTAAAATAAATGGCAAGATGAAAAAAACACAAAGCCTTCAAATACCTAATCGGGGAAGTTAAATATAGTTCTCAGTCTCGAAGTCATTTTGACACTAGGTACCTGACGAAGCCTGCATTGCGGATTAAAATTACATGTTTAAATTTTGTACTGAATATAAAAAAGAAAACTGTTTTGACACTGGCACGTATCGTGAAGTATAACGCACGTGATTAAATGCAGTTGTGTGGAATTCATATTGTGCAGAATCATGAATAGGAAGAAACAAGATTGCGTAGGAATAATGACTGTGAAGCATTAAGCATGTGATTAAATTCAGTTGTGTGGAATTTATACCGTGCAGAATCGCGAATAGGAAGAAACGAGATTGCGTAGAAATAATGACTGTGAAGCATTACGCATGTGATTAAATTCAGTTGTGTGGAATTCAAATTGTGCAGAATCACGAATAGGAAGAAACGAGATTGCGTAGAAATAATGACTGTGAAGCATTACGCATGTGATTAAATTCTGTTGTGTGGAATTTATTTTGTGCAGAATCGCGAAAAGGAAGAAACAATAATGGCATAAACCTCGTATAATCCGTTTTGGTCATCAAATATTATTTGACGCAAATTTTCATTGGTTGCGCGATGAATATTTAAATTTAATATAATGAAGTCCATTAGTTTGTTTTGAAAGTAATCCTTTCATAAAATAAGATAACAAAAGATGGAATAATGACACAAAATTATTAAATACAACCCATCCGTGACAATATATTATAAAATAATATTTTTTATGTTATCTTCATCTACCAAGAAGTAACAAATGCACCAACGATTTTTCTCCTAAAAAATAATCAAGGAAGAAGCCTACAGGGTGCCCATTTTACATAAAGAATATTGAAGACGAGTACCAGGTGGCGACTGAGGGGGAGTAATGGCCAATCACACGCCGACCTGCCCGGAATCGCATCATACTGTACATTTGCGATGTACGCTTGTGACGTCCACAAGTAAGTGAGAAAAAGTGGTAAGATTGTGACACTGCGCGAACTTTTATCATATTATATTACTAAAATAGAAGGCCAATACTTATTAAAAAATGGCCTAAATCTTAAGTACAAATACGAAATATTGTTTCAACAGAGGAATTTATAAATATGCTGATAAATAAATAAATATTGGGGGACACTCTTACACAAATCGACCTAGTCACAAACTAAGCAAAGCTTGTACTATGGGTACAAGACGACGATATGTATACTTATATAGATAAATACATACTGAAATACATAGAAAACATCCAAGACCCAGGAATCCATGGTAATTGCACAAATAATGCCCTGGCCGGCTAGGCACCAACTAGGCTAAACAGGCCGAATAGATAATACTACCAAGAATAGAGAATAAGCTGAGATTAAACTAAGTAATTGTAAACTTGCTATTAATCCAAACACTCATCTGACATGCAATTTAGGTCTAATACTCAATTTAAATCTAAAAATACCAATTTAGGTCTTTTTTGATACGCTAAGATTTTTATAGTACATTACTACAGAGGCCGGGACGAAAGGGGTTGCCGGCCGAAGACATATAGACGGCCGAGCGAAGCGAGGTCGGATAGGTCTCAGGCTGGCAACCCCATATTTCCCGCCGAGGTATGTATAGTGCTTTTCTCAAACATGCAATGAAAAATAAACAACAAAAAAATCAAAGTTTTTATTTTTAATACGCATAGTGGCAGAATGTCATGATGCCTGTGCCACAAATTTATGTGGAATGGAAATTAAAAAAGAGGACTTTGCCGGCCTAGGCCTGCAACATTTGTATGAAATTGCATTAACGACCTCTTGTCCTAGCCGCACCTGAAACGTCATACTTTGCAGCCTATAAGGAACATAACATCAGTATTTCATTGCATGTTTGAGAAAAGTAAATTATTGAATTTTTTTTTTGGCAAAAATGTTGATATAACCAGAACGTATAAATAACTTTTAAAACATTAAATATAATGCCAAAAAAATCTTCCTGGTCGTTTTCAACTTGAAACTATCAAGCTCGGAACGCACAGAGCGGGCACAGCGCGGCGCAGGCGCGGGGCGGAGGCGGTTTTACATTATTATTATTATTCACTTTATTTATTTCTCGTCTTAGGTTGGTTTTTACAATATTTCTATAAAAGTAAAATATATAACTATAAATACTAAACATAAAATCATTATAAAAACCTAACCTAGGGTGCCGCCGGCAGCGAGGCAGGGCCTAAGCTACCGGTGGTTAGGGCGACAGAGAGAGGAACCTCCGGACTATCCGCGCCGTGTCCAGGAGTACCGCCTTCTGTATCTGACCCTTGACCCAGCCATCTAGCGAGAGTCTCTTGAGGTGTTGGTCGAGACTCTTCGCTATTAAACCGTTCGCAGAAACGACTATCGGGACAATTATTATTATTATTTTTATTAAAAATGGGATTGCTCTTGGCCAGCATCTAGCCAGGGGGCAAAGATGAGGCCGATGATGAAGCGAGCTCACCCAGAAGATGCCTATTCACTCGTGCCTTAAAAAGGTCCAGGTTATATGAACTCGGAAATATAGATTCCGGCAGAGAATTCCAATTCAAACCTTAGAACATTTTTGTTCTTTGCAGAACTTTCGACTGTCGATTATTGCTTCATATTCATATCTCACACACGCCGCCTCCGCTCTATCGCGCTACCGAATACCACCCGGTTTTTTGGTGCGACGTGTTCCGGGCCGCGTTCGCTTTACCGCAAAACCGCCTCCGCCCTGAAAGGACGCTGCGTGTTTCAAGCTTAGGTGATAACCGTAAGTGAGGGGTATAACTTACGAAAAAAGATTGGTAGCCTATTTATTTAAAATATGAACGCTTAATATTTCGAAATAATCCTTCGTTTTGAAAAAAATTAATCCAGTAAATATTACTTCCATTTCGCAATTTGGTCCAAGCGCTTGCGAAGTGTACGGTATGTCGAGCTGCCACTAGCGAGTGAGCAAGATAAAACTTTGGAGCACCATAGGTCTGAAATGTCCATTTAAGGAAAAAAACCTGCGGGCCTATGATGGTTGCCATTTTATCACTTATCGTCGTGGATAAGAAGCCCGTTACTCTCGCACCCGCATACTTGTCAGAACGTGACGAATGTCTTATCCACGACGATAAGTGATAAATGGGCAACCATCATAGGCCCGGTGGGGAAAAACTTTACTTTCTTAGATCAATTGACACTAGATAAGCATCTAAAGGGATCAATTGAGAAGGTAAGACATAAGTTGATTTTCCATTTTTTTATTATCATTTAAATTGAAATTATATTTTTTTGAAGCAGGCGAAATTAATTACGTATAACAGCTTATTACCGAGGCGGTCATATGACTACAATTCCGCCGTTAATGAAACAAATTAAGCAGCTTTATGAGTCTAAAGTCTGCCAGCGCTTCAAAACAGGAGTCCATATGTTGGTCTACAATTCTTTCTTTCATTCAAGATTGGAATTGAACTTTACCGTAGGCAAGCAGAATTAATTAAGCGTAACTTATTATAGAGCCGGTCATTAAACTATAATTTTGCCTCCGGCTTTATCGACAATTGTTTATTCTGTAATCAAACCTACCATGGCTTTAAGAGTGCTACTCAAAATATTAACATGTTTAAGTTTGTCAAAATTTGTTACTACAGACGACATGACAGGTTTTATAGTTGGGGGTAATTATTCCACCATTGAAGAATTCCCACATGTGGCATTTCTTTACATTAGATGCAAATATGGTGTTACTTCTTATTGTGGTTCTTCTATAATAAACCAAGTTTTGCTTTTAACCGCTGCTCATTGTGTAATAGATTGTCAAGATAAAAAGACATTCGCTATCAAAGCTTACACGGGTAATGTAAAAAAATATAAAGGCAATGAAAGTACAGTAATAGGTTTTAAAATTCATGAAAAATACGATGCCAAAAATTTTACTAATGATATTGCGCTGTTGATATTAAAAGATGATTTAAAATTTAAAAGCGGAGTGAAAAGGATCTTGTTGATGAAGAACTTGCCTGAATACACATCCGCTAAGATTGCGGGATGGGGATGGATAGATGTAAGTATTTTATATAATATTTATGGTATCGGAGAGGCAGACACGAAAAGAAGTCAGGTGAAACACATGCGTTGATGCCAATCACCATGTAGAAAGTCAGCCAAATATATTACGATGCATAGAAGTGTCATTTAGAGGTGTTGCTACTGTCACCTGCCGATGCCGTCTCGCCTGGCCATAAACAAGGTCTTAGTCTGGTTATTAAAAACGTAATCTTAATCATTTAATGATCATGATGCTTTTTAATTTTGTATTAAGCAGTAATGCTGCTAACAAAAATTCCAAATTTCGATTTAAAGGGAAAAATTCAAAAATTTAATGCGTTATTCAAATTCAATACATAGTTAATTAAGTATGGGATGACGCATCGTTACTGACGATTTCTCAATGTTGGTGTCGTTAATAAAAGCCTAAGTCTTCTACGGTAGATATCGCTGTACGCCTACCTAAGGCGTTGTAATAGGGAACTAGTAGTAGAACTAGAGGCTAGAGCGATTGGCTGCGTATGCCAGATGTCGCAGGTTCGAATCCTGCTCGGAGCATTATTTTTTTTTATCAGGCAAGCATATTTATTCCAAATTTTGGATTGAAGAAGTAATTTGTGCGATCCTACGACAAAAAGCATCTACTCGGCCTTGCACGGCAGTAGCACCGTACAGAACCATGTGAATGTTGTTACGTTCTGCATTTTTCGGAAACAAATTTCAGGAAAACGGTTGTTCAGGACAATTGAATTCAATCGTTAAAATCTACATTCACAAGCGCGTAGCGCCTTCAAAACAGTTTGCTGACAAGAAGCTGCATACACCACATACATACACGTCTATTGGCTACGCATAAGGCGTCTTCCTGATTTGTCGATGCGGAGGCGGTACGATATCAGAAAATTGTCAGCTGTCAGGGTCAACCAATACGCCCCGTTTTGCGCATTGTATTACTACTGCGCAAACGTAATACTGACAGTATTTTGTCAAGTGAGGAAATTCACATCCGTAAACTCACGCCAAAGAACAAAATACCTATCAGCCTATCACATATCGCTCTCGCCCCGCCAAGTCAGGAGCAGCCTAAGCATGGTTGCTGGCTAATCACTATCTTCTAACCTAACCTTCCCAGTAAACTAATTCATTTCATGTGCTTTTAGGATCACAATACGAAGACGGATCTTCTGAAACACACATCGCAGACAATCATAAGCCATGAGGAGTGCTACCAGAAGCTGATTTGGACACCCATTGGGACTATATGTGGCTTCAATCCCAGTGGCAGCCATCCTCAACGGTAAATCAAAGTCTTGAAATGTTATAAATGCTGTAATTGTCTTATCATCATCAGTTCAATTTACTCGCACGTCAGTGGTGAATTCATAAGTATAAGTACACAGAACTTTATTTTTCTATACCAATATAATCCCTGTTTTCTTCTTGACTTTATCTCATCATTCTCCTGGTGTTTTTTGCTTATATCCTAAAGGAAACCAGATACCATTTTCACACGTAACCCCTAGTTTTTTTTACAGAGGTGACTCCGGTAGTGCGCTTGTTATACACGACAACATACAGCTCGGTATCGCGTCTTATTTTCGAAGACATGTCTCCAACACTACACTTGTCTATACCTACGTACCATACTTCTATGATTGGATATTAAATGCTACAAGTGATTTATACTGTCAATATAAGGCTAAGAGAGCTAGGCTAGACGAAGAAACCAAAAATTTAACAGAATCGACATCCACCAGCCGTGTTGTCCACGACTTCTTGCAGTGAATCTTATTTGCTGTAATTATCATCATCTATGAAGTTATGGTAGGATAGCGTTAATATTAGCTCCAAGAAGCTCAGTAATTTAGTTACAATGATTACATAATCTAATGTATTTAAAACTAGAAACCACTCTTTAGAATTTCGTTTATGGATCATAAACCCAAATCAAATGAGCTGCCAAGTTGCGTTGCATCCGATTCGACAGAAAGAGGGCAGATTTTCCGGTCTCTCGAAAGGTTTCAGCGCCGGATTCAGTTATAGCAAGTCACTCTCACGACCATGTACAAAAAGAATTACGACTTCGAAGAACCAACCTGGCAGAAAATCGCCGTCGACGGATACGTCTAGGAGGATTTTAGAATCATAATCCCCCAATCGTTAATCAGTTGTATTATAGCGTCGTAAGGACCACGTAAAATTAGTTAACGTGAATCATGTAGCACATGGAATTGATTTTTTTCGTTCCTTAATTGAATGAAAAACACGAAACACAACTGTGTGCTACGAAAGTTCTAATTCTATTGAAACCGAGTGTACAAGAGCACGTGATTCTATTGAAGTGGTCCGTTTTGGCATCAGCAGCCATCTGACCTTTCAACCCAGATGCAAAACTGGACCTTGTTGGGATAACACCGGTAAAAGCTACTTTTCCAATATTTCGTTGGTAAAAAAGTTTTTTTTAAACACAGTGGCACGAGCCGGGGTTCTGACCCACGACCACAAGGATAAAAATCGCGTGCGTTACCACTCGGTTACTGTAGTTTTTCCAGTGTAAAGTTAATTCATTACATCTAAATATTGAACAAGAAAACATAAATAGGGTGACCGCACTAACGAGCTCGCTAACTATCACAAAGAATTCCTTTGCAAACTTTAAGCCTTGAGAAATTATAGCTAGTGGAAATATTTAATTGCATTTTTTCTAAAGTAGAACGGTCAAAGGAAAAACCGCCACCGATCACCTTTTGTGGTCACTCTGAAAGGCTGCCTGGTTTAAAATTTTGTCCTAGATTTTGCTGAAGTGTTGTGCATTAGCAATTTAGCAGGAAAATTTCTTCACAAGTCCGTCAGCCATTCTGTGTTTGAAAATTGGTCCTTATGCAATAGTCTCACAGTTATGTTTTCATTGACGTGATTGTAGGTTTCGATTTGAATTATATGTACTTGAGTGGGCAATTTCAGATGAACGCTCATATTTTGTGCTTGAGTTCTTCATTGTACAGTCAATTGCATCAATATGTATGCATTTATCACCTTACGCCATTGAAACAAGGTCTTAAATTGTATGTATATTTATGCTCTCGACTGTACTACTGCATTTAACTCATTACTCAAGCTCACGAGCGATATTGAGCCGTTGAGTTTAAGGAGAAATTTTGCTTCCTTGTGCGTGTTCTATCGCTTATATAATGGGTTGTGCTCCGAAGAACTGTTCGACATGATGCCTACGGCCGCTTTCTACCATCGCACCGCTCGCCGTCGGCAGGGCATTCATCCTCACACCTTAGAACCTAAATGGTCGCGTACGGAACGGTTTCAGAGGAATTTCCTCCTTCGGACGCTCCGATTGTGGAATGAGCTCCCTGCCGAGGTCGGACTACAGTATGGAGTTCTTCAAGAAAGGAGTGTATAAATTCTTAAAGGGTCGGCAACGCGCATGTGATACCCCTAGGAGTTGCAGGCGTCCATAGGCTGCGGTGGCCGCTTACCATCGGGCGGGCCGTGCGCTTGTTTGCCTCCAACGTAGTATAAAAAAAAAATTATCCTCCTACAGTTTTCCCAGTTACATGCTAATGGAGTTTGGAATCCGCTTTGACACCTTATCCTAAGATTTGGCATCGGCACAAGTTTAAAGCAACTGACCTTCCAACCCAGAAATACATATTGATATCTCTATAAAAGGCCTGGCTATCTGTTAAGACCCGGAAAGTAGGGAATTGAGTGAAATCAAGCATCATTGTACGTGTAAACGCAACGAGTTGCAACGTCTAGCATGTTTACTTGATGTAGCATTAGCAGTAAAGATTAGACTGGTTTTCTCACGATGATTTCCTTCAACGGTATGCTATTGTTACATATCGAATGATATTTCGTACATAGGTTTTCTTTATTATTGTAGTCATACACATTAAGTATTATGCAGGAGGGATTGTAGACGAGATGTTAAGCACAAGAGTTTCGGGCTCGAACCTTGGCGAAAGCGAAGAACCTTGACCTCCTACATAATACTTAATATGTATGACTACACAATAATAACTATATAAATACCTAGAAGATAGCCAGTTATGTTTTGATTTCAAGTAGGCACGTTATTAAATAATTGGAAGATTACGTCCCTCACAACAATTTGTAAAAATCCGCTTCTACAATGCCTTTAAAAACCATTATCATTATGAATGGGACCACTCTACGAACTTCAGAATAGCATGCGGCAGGCTACGGCCCAGTTGTGACGATTACATCGGAAATATCCAAAAACTCGATCGAGTCTTAATCACTGTAATAGCACTTGCTAAGGAACAGCGCCATCTATGTTTTCAGACTTTAACCACTAGATGGCTTATTTAGTTAAAACTTATAGATCCTCTCATAGGAACCTAGTTAAGTATATTATTATAGTTAAGGATTAAGTCTACAGACGGCGCTATAATAAGTAGTAAAGTGAATTAAATAGTATTATCCTAATAAGTCGCTATACTTGATAGGATAATTATATTTAATTCACTTTACCAATAAACGCGAAAGGAAGTAACGGTGTCTAGTTTATCTGCCAACCTGTCCAACGCACCTCGAGCCATCTGCATTTCATCATCACTTTAGCATCATTCATATTGTTTCCTATGTATTTAAGTATTAATCTATCTATATTAATCATGTATATTCGCCTAATACCCATCCTATAGTACAAGCTTTGCTTACAATACAATAAAAATACTTATTTATTGCACACTTTAAAAAAATACAAATTGTTGTAAACTACAGCTTACTTAGGGACAAGGTCTATTTGTGTAAAATTGGCCACAAAAACTACATATTTATTTATTTATCATACTGATGCAAACAATTTTTAATCAAGGTATGCAACTTAAAAAAGTTGTGCTTTTACTTAATTTGAGTTAACTTTTTACTTATTTCGCGTGAAAAATACCGCATAGAAAGTAATTACACTTACATGGAGCTACAAAATATCTAATGTTTAAGAATACTTTTATATGTATATTATGTATATCAAATATAATCATGTTGAAGGCAGATAGCAATAGTGACCCTGCCCGCAACACTGGATGCTCTTGTTAACCGACTTCAAGATTTCAAAAGAGGAGGTTATCATTTCGGTTGTATGTTTTTTTTTTTTATGTTTGTTAGTCCATAACTCCGTCATTTCTTAACCGATTTGGAAAATTCTTTTTTTGATTGTAAGTATATATATCCAAGTTGGTCCCGTTTTTGTCAAAACGCAGTTCTGATGATGGGATCCATGAGGAATTGAGCTTTTCCAAATCAGTTAAGAAATGACGGAGTTATGGAGTAACAAACATACAACCGAATTGATAACCTCCTCTTTTGAAATCTTGAAGTCGGTTAAAAAGTGACATTTGATGAAGTGGAACTGCTGATGATGATCACAGCGGAACTCTTCAACGACGCGTAGTTCACGTTTGGCGATTTGTTCTCTTCGTTTTGTTTGTCAAGCAAGCAAGGTTTTTCCATGATTCCATGAGGAATTGAGGGTACTTAGTCTTCTACCATTATAAACATACTTATAGCCATTTTTATTTCATTGTATGGAATCTAAGAGTGCACCGTCTAAGTATAATAATCTTTCACCGGCCTCCCCCATTGAAGTCGGTTTTTTTTTCTTATTTTTTTTTTAATTCCGGACTTACGGACCAAATAGTGCAATGAGCACTATTTGGTCCGTAGGTCTTAGAAAGAGGAAACTATATGTATGTAAATGTGGTATCATCATATACAACCCATAGTTAAATATTAAGCGTCTTATAAAATGCGCCAGTTGTGTTAATTGACATTATAGAGTGTGAATTTGTGTTCGCTTACTCATACCGCCTACACTTGCGCCTGACCCCAAATTAATAGCAAAGAGCAATTCAATAATGCTCGAATGATTTTTAATATTCGAACAATTCTCGGCGTCCATGTATTGTCCATTCAACAGCACCCATTTTTGGACACCGCGCGTCAAATGAAAACCAATCCACACCCCATACAATAGGACTCAATTTGCCTTAATACGAGACATGGAAAATGTATTATGGGGATATTTCGACCGTTTATTTGGCCGTTTGGAATAATTACGGGGTTTTGGTAGACCAATATTTTACGGATGGCTGGAAATTACGAGAGGTTAGTAAATTTTTAATATCTCGCCTTTGCGTATTTTCATGGTTGGATAGACCATCATTTTCACAGAAAAGGTTGAACACCTTCTGGAACAGATTGTTTATTTGCTTTTCTATTCTATAGTATATTATTCCCTAGTTAATACATAGTAATATCAAACTTCAACTTAAATTTCATGACATAGGTACCTATGCCGGGCATTGCTCATGGACATGACTATGATGTTGTGAACGTCATGAAGACCGAGACGGACAAAGCCAGCAAGCACACACGTGATACACGAGGCATTCAACATCATTATATACTCGTATTGTATCGATAGTCGGCTCTGCGAACGGTCTATTAGTAAAGAGTCTCGACCGATTATTGGAGTGTCTCAAGAGACTCACTAGATTATTCTGACTTAGACACAGACCGAATAGTCAGGAGGTTCCTTTCTATGTCGCCTTGATAATTGGTAGCGCAGTTACCCCTCCCCAGTTTGCCGTTAGGTTGTTATAATGATTTTATGTTCTTTATACACCGTTATTTATTCCACTTATTATATACGCAATTATTGAACCTAGCTTATGAACATATTTAAATAAACAAATAAAGAAAATAATATAAAAAATAAAAAGAATATTCAAATTTTAAAATATCCGAAACAATAACAACAGTATTTCGCATACTTCGAAGACAACACGTCTTGGCCTTATTTTATGGGGTAATCTCGCAGATGAATGGTTCTCGCTCGTAGTGAACGACGCCATCGAAGCCGCCGCCTCGTCGTATGGAGCCAACGGTTTGCACGCCACCGCGGATGTTTCGCTGATCCTTGGCCCACTGTTCATATCCGGCTGTCGTGAGGGTTTCACCTAATAGATATATAGTAATTACTAAAACGTTTATCATCATCCTTCTAAAGTGTACACCCGATTGTATCTTAAGGAATAGATAACAAAATTTGGTATAGAATTTATTTTACGAAAGCGACTTCGTAGTCACTTTCGTAAAACAAATCCTGAGAGAATACTAGATCTTGTGGGATGAGACTGGTATTCCCGTTAAATAACAAATTCTCGTTAAATATATTACATTCGTTTTTTTTCATCCGAAGCTAGGGGTCGAGCCCACCTTCGGATTGAAAGCAGAGTGTCAAATCTTAAAAACAAATTATGCGTGTTTAGATTTCTAAGTTCATTTGAAGTTTGACGTTTTAAACTAAAACTGCCCCCTACTTTTAACCGTAAAAACGAAAGATCCAAGCGTGCAGTTATGAAGGAAGAATGGCACCTGGTGGTAAAGCTCGCTACCAACAGCATGACGACCACGATCACTGTTGTGTGATAGTGTTGATAAGACAAGTCGTTCTATGTAATAAATAACATTAAATACATACAGTATTTGTAATCTGATTGATGGTGATGAAATCCTGATGCGGTGATACCATAAGTTTCTACTTAGTATGTAGGTATTACCAAGTCCTAATAGACTTTAAACGAATTTTTACCAACAATATTTATGCCTGCCAAATATACACCGGAGGTGCTGTGTTCCATTTCTTTCATAAAACAAAAGTGAGGTCAATGGAAATTTGTTTATACTATGATTTTTTCAGTTGGACTTTTTCTAAGACTGATTTACAGTACAGGATACTATTAATAATAATTATTATTATAGTAAATAAACCATTACTCTTACCATTAATAGTCAGCCACTCTTCATCTTTATTATATTCCCATCTCCAAAAGCCAACGAATGCAATATCTTCGTGTTTTGCATCAATGATAGTGTCAACAGGGTTCTTCGTGAAGAGGTCTGTGATCAGCTCAGCTTCAGAGTCACTGTTGATGATGACCAGGTGACCACCTTCGGCGTTGCACACCGTAGCTGCTTGACGCCAGGTCTTGGCGTGGCGGTGAAACTTGTAGCAGCTGCCTGTTTGTTCGAAATATTCGTATCCTGTAAAGTAGAGAGAGGTGATTTGAAATGACAAAGTATGAGTAATTATATTTTTACGTGAGCCATCTGAAGTGGCAACCATACGTAAAAAGTATGGACGAATGCTTGCCGTCGGGATGCAATAACAAAAAACCTTATTAGTAATTACTTTTTGAACGTAATGAATTTTACGTACATACACTACGCATCATATTCATTCACTATTTAGGCATAACAATGTTGTACAGTACACAATATTCGCTGACCGAATAATGTGTTTATAGCTGGGGAGCCCTTAGATGTTTCATCTGCTCCGGCGCTGCTGAAGGGCCTTCAATGTGTAATGGCGAAAGGCGCTTTCGCCATTACATTGCAAAACACAAGCCTTCATGCTCGCCTACGCAGCTTCCGTTAGCTAGTCGCCTTCAAGCCAGCCCCAACCGCCCCTGCACGCACGGTTCCCCTGCGTTTTGCAACCGCAGCAGACGAGGCCTGCGCTTACTGCGCGCTTCCGGGCTTGCAAAAAAACTCTAGTATATAACTATTTAATAGTGGCTCTGTGAACTGTAGTAGACCTTCTGATTTTTTAACAAAATCTGGTACGACAAAAAACTGTATCATTTTTAAATATCCACCACCACCACATCAGTCCAAGGACTTCCACTGCTGGACAAAGGCCGCCCCCAATTGAATGGGGGGTAAATACCATAATCGCCACGCTTGGCATGCGGGTTAGTGATCGCAGTATCTACACCGCACACCAGGGATGCTGTTGCCCATCCCACGGTGGTCTAGGTCGTAGTTTTAGGACATACCCGGGTCCCTTTCACAAATGCTCACAAAATTTCACGAAAAGCAGTTAAATAACGACAAAACCGCCGGAATATCTAAAATCCGGACAAACGAGAACATTTTTGTCGAAACTGAAACGGAGAACTTAGTTTGGTCCACTATGCTAGTTAGTAAGTAGTAACCTCAAACGATCTTAGATCAATCCTACATACCAGTGGCGATGGTCCCACAGCGTGGGTTGTTATCCATCGTTTTGTTTTGCTTGCGACAGAAGTAGGGATGAACGCTAGTGCAGCTCACGTCGGCCACATCGGCAGTGGGGTTCAACACAAGGCAGTTTCCGTCATTATTTTGATCATTAGGTTCGCCCGGTGCCCAGTCCAGGTGGATATTCTCGAGAGGGATGCCTGAAAATCAAAATGGCCTTTTTCACTTCTCATTCTCGAAAAGTGTGTCACATTAGACTTATCACTTACCATCACTTCGTTAATACCCCGTTCCTAACAGTATTTAATGACCATGTTAGCTTGAACTCCAAGTCATACAATATACTATTGACGGCCTGTTTAGCGTAGTTGGTAGTGACGCTGCCTCCGAAGCTAGAGGTCCCGGGTTCGAATCCCGGCCATGGATACTTGTTCCTGGGTGTTTAATGTTTCCTATGTATTTTAGTATGTATTTATCTATATAAGTATGTATATCGTCGTCTAGTACCCATAGTACAAGCTTTGCTTAGTTTGGGACTAGGTCGATTTGTGTAAGATTGTCCCCCAATATTTATTTATTTATTTATTTATTTATTTATTTATTTATTTATTTATTTATTTATTTATTTATTTATTTATTTATTATTATACGTTGTCATAGATACATTAGCTCTTAAAGTTGTAAAAAAACCGTACTAACGTTCGATTTCAAGCACTCAAAGAGATACGTGTCGCTAATTGTGAACTAAATTAGTCACGTGTGTCGCGAATGCATGCATAGAAACTGCAGGGCAATCGTGTATCTTTTCGAACACACAGCAGGTCCAACTGACATTTTTACTATGGGAAAGGACATTCAGATCTACCTTACGCAACGTCTTAGAAAGTGCAGTCTAAAAAGGTCTTTTGATACAGCTTTAGCCATTATATTTTACACACAGGTTGACTAGGTTGTGTACATAGTGCAATATATGGCCTTAAAGATGATTCCCAATAGGCCGTTCCATTTACGGGCCGGGCCGAGACGTTTGTGTTCACTAAAGGCCGAGCCACACCGAATGCGTGCACGCCACGCAAGCGGTGTGTCGTCTACTATAACATTTCATATGATGATGAGTTGCACGCGGACGAAGTCGCGGGAAAAAGCTAGTATAAAATATTTATGTCACTATTGGTACTGACTACTTTGCCGCTTCAAAAAATTCTACTGTCATTAAAATGCTAGCATTTTAATTCAAATTTCAAATTCAAATTCAAAATTATTTATTTGTAAGAACACGGTAAAATGACAGGTCTTAAAAATAAACAAGAGTCCATCGTATTCAACCTGCATGCAGGTGTACAAATTATACATGCAATGTGATTCTGGGAGCACCACAGTTAGGTACATACAAACTATTACAATATATATTTGTGATTAAGTATTATAACTGATTCTGTAATGTCAAATATTCCTTTATATTATAAAAACATTTTTCTTGAAGCCAATGTGTCAGTTTCCTTTTAAATGCATATTTATTTTTTATTTTTATTTCGTGAGGTAACTTATTATATAGGGTTATACAAATATTATAGTAATTCCTTTTATAAATGTGCGAGTCGCAGCGGGGCTGATACAGTAGATTCTTGTATTGGGCCCTTGTATGTCTTGAGCTTGTCTCACTACGGGATGTAAAGTAGTTTTGGTTATCTTTAACAAGTAGGCACGCGTCTCTTATGTATTGACATGGGAGTGGCAGTATATTAAGTTTTTTAAACAATGGTCTGCAACTTTCCAGAAACCAAGTATTTTCTAGAGCGCGAATACATCTCTTTTGAAGTTTAAAAACTTGCTCCACATCCACAGAGTTTCCCCACAATACCAGTCCATACCTAATCACTGAAGATACATATCCATGATATGCCATCAGCGCAGCTTCTCTTGAGACCGTTTGTCTTAAACGTTTAAGAGCGAATACAAATTTACTTAACTTTTTACAAATATGTTCTATGTGGTGTTTCCAGTTTAAGTTTTTATCAATATTGAATCCTAAAAATGTCTGCATGTCAACTATCTCTACTTTGGCGTTGTCAAAAATAATTTCTAAAGGTGGTGTGTTCTGGGTATTATTACTAAATTTAATCGCTTTCGTCTTTTCTATATTAATTAATTTTATTTTTTTATTGCTTAGCACCGTCGTATAATGTGGATTAAGGTTCAAAGTTGCTTTTATCTTGCTTTCTTTACAATATATTAAGTATCACGCAAAAAACTAAATGTCTCACCTTTTTTACTTTTTAGTTACGTACTCTTTAGTCACACCATTTTTGAGTAGTTTATTTCATTTCTGAACGAATCTACATCATTTTATAGTGGCAAAACTAAAAGGCTTCCTATTGTTTGATGGTAAATGTAATCGCTATATTGTTTCTCTGTGAAAAACTAGTTTCTCTTAGTGCGCTGGCTGTTGTACTGTTTCGTTACGGAAGAAAAATATTACTTTATTGGAGTAAGTACTTCTAAATTGTGTATCAAGTTAATAAATATTTATGTTATAATAATTGTTTAAGTGAATTACATTGGTTAAATTCATGTTGAGCAAAAAATGTACTTTTAAAACTGTTTTAGGGTTATAATTCCTTTTACTGTGTCGTTGCTTTTCGTCACGTAACGAAATAGTATTTTACTAAGCTAGGTGTACATCAATGCTTTATTTAATATTTACCGGGGTACTTTTTTTTCAATTGACATCCGTTTGCCCTGTTATTACTTAATAAGGTCTAAAGCAACAACTTTTGTTCTACGACAAAATAAACAGCTGATCGGTCCAAAAACTACGCCAAGTTGTTTTTTTTTCTGTGAAGTTGCAAAACTCGGAGTACAAAGGTCTGTTAAAAAATATACATTATTAAAATAAAATAAAAAACACAACAATGATAGCTATTAACAGAAAAATAAGCACATTTTCCAAAACAATTACTGTAGCGCCAACACAAACGAAGAAAATCGTGTACAAAGTTTGTATGGAAAGAGCTTGCCTTACTCTTCGTCTTAAAAACTTTTTCTTATTCCTGTCTTTTAATTTAAATTTTTCATTTTGATTTCGGCGAATAACAAGTGTATGATGAATAATGTAATGTTTTTATTTATTTCCCTGCACCTCCATTAAAGGGCCCCGTGTACACTCGCCTTAGTTAACAATTTCGTTACATTATATAAACTATTTCGTTATGATATTTCGTAACTACTTTTTCGTTACGTACATCTTTAGTGAGAAATACTCACATGCAAAGTGACACCTAAACACCCAAGTCCAGCGGGGTAATTTCCCAACAATTTTGAGCATTAAAAAAAGTAGGTACGTTATTATTCATTCTGCTGTTACAGTAAGTAAAAAGATAACATATGTATGCCCTAAACTGTATTCATCTAGGCTAGGCGCATGTGAAGCATTGTAGGATATTGTTTGTTACTTAAAGACTCCAGAATTCAATGTAACACTTACCATCCAAGGACATAAAGTCACGCTCAGCAATCAGGCCGTGAATGCCAGTGAACACTTGACGGTTCACCTTATGGGAAATCATCAGGTACACCATTGCTTTGGTCAAAGCCGCGGATGAAGGGGAGGCTAAAATACCACCTGGAACAACAAAAAGAGAGGTTTTACGTGAGAATCTTTATCTTCCCAGCGTAGGACTTGAAAGGTTAATACAATTGTTATTCTGCAGAAGAACGCTATTCGAGCAATATATGAAATAAACCATAGAGACTCACTTTAGAGATAACAAGTTCAAGAACATTAGTACTTATAGTGTATATACATAAAAACTTAACAATTTTAGAAAGAACTGTAAGATACGAGTACATGACATTAATACTCTAAATTGCTCTAAATAAATAGCTTAAGATAATGTTTAAACTGACGATTGGAAAGTTCTTGTTTCTAGGCCCATTAGAATATATATATATTTATTATACTTTGACTTACCTAGGCTTTGGCTTCAATAGTTTCTGCAGCATACTTTGAGGATATGTATACCCGAGTTCAAATTTTGTATGTCATAAAATAAGGTTTTTTTAACTGTTAAACAATTTTAGTCCCTCCCATAAAAGATCATTAAGTTCTGATTGCTAAGTAACCCAGCCGGGTTACATCCGGGCTTGAGCTCATTCGTGGCAGGAAAAGTATACTGATTTCTACAACCAAAAATTCTATTTAATTTTTGGCAAAAATTTTCTTCAGTGATTACGAGTATTATTGTATTTAGCTCCACCACCACCACCATATCAGCCCACAAGGACGTCCACTGCTGAACATAGGCCTCCCCCAATTTCATGGGGGGTAAATGCCATTATCGCCACGCTTAACATGCGGGTTGGCGATCGCATTATCTCCACCGCACTTCAGGGATGCTGTTGCCCATCCCACGGTGGTCTTGGTCGTAGTTTTAGGACATACCCGCCGATTACCCGGGTCCATTATTTAGCTCCATCATTTAGTTCTAGTTCCTTCTTATGAGAATGTAGACTTGTAGAGTGCACCCCCACTGTCTGACTAATCCGTTATTCTTTAGAAATCATGCCTTCCTCATTTGTAGCTCTTTTGTATTACCACGATTATAATCTTTGTTGTACAGCTTATTGAATAAAACTGTTTACTATTGCAAAGCAACGTAAGCACGAATGCCAACCACGACACGAGTCTGCTCGGTGCTGCCTACCTTCAAGTTGGCAGCGCCGACGCGCGTCCTGCCAGGTCGCAGGCACGATGTGCAGGCGCAGCCACGTATCCGCCTCTGGCACGTATTCATAACTGGGAGATAGGACACCGGCAGTACATTGCTGACCTGTAAACAATTGAAGTCTACTTGTACTATTATCGTATCATCATCATCATATTAGCTGAAAGACGTCCACTTGTACAAAGGCAAGGATCTCCACAATGACCGGTCTCGCCCTCATTTAAAGGCTTGCCGCGAACGTGACCATATCGTCGGTACACCTTGTTGCTCTTTGCGTCGTCCGGTGCTTTGTGTATGGTATCAATCACTATTAATCAAGGTGGCTTTAGGCTGGGTTGCACCAAACCGTCGGTAATCGTAAGCTGTGTTCGTAAAAATTTGAATGTATGGAAAGTTTGACAAGTTTCTATGGGATGACAGCTGCCGGCGCCATATTTAACGTAGATCGGTCTGTGATCGTAAGTCGGTGCAACCCAGCCTTATTCAGAAACAGGCCATACAAAAGTGGAATAGCGGTAATTTATGTCGTTCCTATTGCGTTGGTCGTTTTCACTCATTAGTGTGCCTTTTATATTTTTTATTCTTGGAGGTGTTGGTTAACTGTTTCTTGCTCCGAATAATGAGCATTCTTGATTCTGATAAAGAAAAAATGTCCCCATTTTCAGGTTTCCTAAATGGCAAAAACGGAACCTTATAATTTCGTCATGACTTATCTATCTGTCCGTAAATATCGTATTATCATCATCACCCAAATAACTCTGAACATAATTTTCAGGTAATTTCTGTAAAGACTGTAACCCGTGCCGACTTGCATCTGAATTTCCAATATAATGTAAGGAAAAAGAAAAATAATCTTTATTTCGAACGTGTGTGTACAATAACCCCTCTGGTGTTGCGAGTGTCCATGGGCGACGCTAATCGCTTACCATCAGGCGATTCGTCTGCTCGTTTGCCACCTATGTCATAAATAATAATAATAATGTTGTGCAAACATTATTTTATTTCACCAAAAAATATCATCTTGTCCGATTTTTTTTAAATACTCATTCGTATGGAGAAATCCGAACGCAAGTCGGCACATGTTATATGATTAAACCGAAATTTATTTTCAGAGTTATTTGGGGCAAAAAATAATTTTAAGGGTGGTAAGTGCGTGCGTAACCATTAAAAAAACGAAAAATATGGGACACACTAATGTTCAAAATTGAGACCTTTACTTTACATATTATAAAATATAATATCTTTGTATGACTGTATATAATAAACTTTAAGAAAAAAACCGACTTCAATGGGGGAGGCCGGTGAAAGATTATTATACTTAGATGGTGCACTCTTAGATTCCAAACAATAAAATAAAAATGGCTATAAGTATGTTTATAATGGTAGAAGACTAAGTACCCTCAATTCCTCATGGAATCCTCCATCAGAACTCAAGCTTGACGAAAATGTGTCCTGAAAACCTAGCTTGCTTGACAAACAAAACGAAGAGAACAAATCGCCAAACATGAACTACGCGTTGTTGAAGAGTTCCGTTCTGATCGTCATCAGCAGTTCTACTTCATCAAATGTCACTTTTTTGAATGAAAATGCTTGATTAGTTCATGAAAATACTAAAATCACTATTTGTGTGCCTTTCACATTTGAGGAGTTCCCTCGATTCCTAATGGATCCCATCATCAGAACTCGAGCATGACATAAAATAATCGTGTAAATAAAATTTGCTTAACAAACACAGCTAGAAGGACAAATCGCCATACGTGAACTTTTCGTCGTTGAAGAGTTCTGTTCTGATCATCATCAGCAGTTCCATTTCATCAAATGTCACATTTTTGGATGAAAATGCTCGACTTGTTGATAAAAACATAAAAATCACTATATGTTTGCCTTTAAGATTTGAGGAGTTCCCTCAAATCCTCATGAGTCCCATCATCAGAACTGCGTTTTGATAAAAACTGGACCAACTTGAATATATATACTTACAATCAAAAAAAGAATTTTCCAAATCGGTTAAAAAATGACGGAGTTATGGAGTAACAAACATTAAAAAAAAAAACATACAACCGAATTGATAACCTCCTCCTTTGAAATCTTGAAGTCGGTTAAAAAAGTAAAAACAAAAGTTATTAGTTCGTCCATTTAGGCATATTACGAGTATATGTACCTATGAATGTCAATAAACCACCACCTGTTCGGAAAAATAAACCGCTGCAACGAGAAGAACCGGCGTAAAAAACTCGGCAAGGTATGTCATTTGTTCAAACAATATACATCGTATTGTTTAATATATAAAATTACAGTGTCAGGTACTACAAAATTACAATGCTACAGTAGACAATCTACTGCGATACCTAACCCGTGCAGAACGCTATCACAGCCAAACATCCCTATCTTAATATGCTTTTGAAATAAGTGTTTGTTTTATTACAGGGTTGAAATAAGAATTTGTAAGATCAGTATAAAGTGTTTAGGAATTTTATTGTAGAATTTCATTCAATTTCCCTACAACGACTTTTTCCACTTTACTAGTCTATAAATAGTACATTACTGCAGAGGCCGTGAAGTAAGGGATTGCTGGACGAGTTTGGGACGAGTTCGTTTTATCCGGCCTCGTCTACGACTCGGCCGTTTATCCCAAACTCGTCCAGCAATCCCTGTTCCGGCCGAGGATTGTATAGTACTTTTCTCAAACATGTTAGAAAAAAACAATAAAAAAAAACTACAGTGCAATGTAAAAAAAACTAAAAAATACAAACGTCCAAAAACAGCAAAGCATCACGACAAATAACGGAAATTAAATAAAAACACGAAGAATGCTACAAAATACAATCACCATTTAAAAAAAACACGAAAGAGCTAAAAAAATACCAAAAAACACGTAGGATAAAAAAAAATACCAAAAAAAAATGGAAAAACAAAAAAAATGACGAAAAGTACAAAAAAAAATATCTAAATACTTTTAAAAAGTCTAAAAATATCATAAAACACAAAAAACGCTACAAAATAATACGAAAAAACTAAAAAAAATACATAAATACTCGAAAAATTCGAATAAAACAACAAAATACAAGAACGATAAAAAAAGGCCGGAAAAACCTAAGAATTACCAATTTACATAACAAATTAAATATATATATATATATATATATATATATATATATATATATATATATACAAAATCGTGGCGGTTGGCTCTATGTAATATTTCCTTTATCAGTTGATTTTAGTAAGCAAATTTAAAAAGTTAGAGCAGCGGACAATAATGTTAGTTTCATACATTCTCCATACATTACTTCTTGGCCGCCGGCCAAGAAGTAATGTAGGGAGCCATAAACAGGTAACTTCATGTCCTCTTTTCGTGACATTAATGCATACATTTAGGCGCATGTTTGAGAAAACGATATTTTGGGTTTCCTAGTGTTTCTGGTAGCTATGGGTTTATCAGCGTTCGGTGGGAAATTGTACAAATTCTTTCTAACACTAAATACTCAAATTATCGAACAGGTTACTAAAACGTATCATCAATGGACAGATTTTTTCACAAGAAAGGTTTTATGTTTCGTTGAACATACATACGGCCATACATACTTACGGCGCGCTTCCGGACTTGCAAAAAAACTCTAGTATATGACTATTTAATAGTGGCTCTGTGAACTGTAGACCTTCTGATTTTTTATCATCATGCATTTCAAAAACTGGTACGACAGAAAACTGTATCATTTTTAAACATCCACCACCACCACATCAGTCCAAGGACGTCCACTGCTGGACATAGGCCTCCCCCAATTGAATAAAGTAAATACCATACTCGCCCCCAAGTAAATACCATACTCGCCACGCTTGGCATGTGGGTTAGCGATTGCAGCATCTCCACCGCACTCCAGGGATGCTGCTGCCTATCCCACGGTGGTCTTGGTCGTAGTTTTAAGACCATACTATTTAATTTCCTCAATCACTGTATTCCACGCACACGTATTATTTACTAAAGAGTTAAAAAAAACCGGAACACTTACCCGTAAATAATATAACACAAATAAATATAAATTTCGACATGTTAATGTTAACTACTACTTATTATAATATTTTCTAGAAACAACTGTAGAAGGTTGTCAGTAGGGTCAGCTACCAAAGCGGTATGGACAAAATATGTTTACGCATCTTCTTTTTATTGGAATATGTATGTAACGTTCTACGAGTAAAGGCACTTATGTTTAGTTTCGGATATACTAAATAATAATAATAAAAATAAATAAATATTAGGGGACAATTTTTACACAAATCGAACTAGTCCCATAGTAAGCTCAATAAGGCTTGTGTTATGGGTACTAGACGACAATATATTTAATAGATATATACTTAAATACACAGAAAACATCCAAGTCTCAGGAACAAATGTCTCTGTTAACCACAGAAATAAATGCCCTTACCGGGATTCGAACCCGGGACCTCTAGCTTCGGAGGCAGTGACACTACCAACTAGGCTAAATAGGCCGACAAATGTTTGGTAAAAATTAGAGAAATTAAATATATTGTTTACTTTTATATAAATGTAGAACATGTGCCATAACATGGCACATGGTCTATCTACATTTATGAATTTGTTTGCCGTTTAGTAGAAAATGTAAAAATTGGATCAAAATTAATAAAAAGTTACCGCGTCACGTTTCCGCCACGTTTCTTTATATGTATGAATCAAAGTCGTTTTGATGTACGTTTAAGTGACTTCTAAAGTTTTAATTACTCCTTTGCAGGTGTATTATTACAGACTAATTGGCTATACAGAAAATATTTTGTTGAAATATATAAAAAACCCAATATTTTTTTTTACATATAATAATATTTTGGTATATTTTGGGATTTTCCATACATACATATATTAACAGTGACTTTCAACTCTCATTATTTTCTATTCTTTCTTGACTATTTCTAGTAATTATTTTAATGATTCTTTGTTTTTTAAGTTTCCCACTCACTTGACTTAATCCCAATAAGGTTTAGCTTCCCCCATGGGTTAAAAGGTCAGACGGCAGTAGCTTTTGTAAAATTAGTACCTACGCCAATTCTCGATATAAGGTAGCGGATCCAAGGCATCCTCCTGGATGTAACTGTACTTGGATATCGCTAGGATGATGATGATGATAACGGATATTGGATAAATGATTATTGAGACATTTATAATTAAATTACCTATATAGTTTTTTGGTAGTGTGAGCTACGTTGCTAAAGTGAGTAAACATCATTGTTTTAGTACCAGAGACACAAAATTATAATACATATATTTCCTATTTTTCTCCTATTAGGTAATTCAAAAATAGAACTCGTTCCCTAATGCTCAAAATACCATTTATTGTCTTCTTCCAATGAATTTACCAAGGGAATATATTTTGCCTTTTATCAATGCGGCCAAGGTAAAAACCTATAATATCAAAAATTCTATCAAAAAATCAATTAAATTTTATCAAAAAATAAATTTTTGGTACAAGCTTTTATTGCCGACTGTACTTTTTTCCACAATCATCAACTACTCGTTGGGATGAATCGAATGAGTCGAAACACGATAGGTTTATCTTGTGTAGTTTAGGAGTTGCTATGGCCACCTTCTGTCTCCATCATCAGATCAGCTCGGTGGTACCATATTATTATATTGTCACCGAACTTACATAAGTATGCCAACTTTCAGCTTCATCGGATACCGGCCAGTGACCGAAAAAGGATTGCTGATGACAAATTACTTACATAATATTTATATATGTACCTCTACTTACTTACTTATGTACATACGAACAGTGCCAGCTAAATTAAATGTTTTAAAATAAGATTTCTTTTGTTAATTGATTCTTGCTTATCAGAATACTTTGTTTATAATAACTTTTTTAAGAGGTTAAGTTCAAAGATCAAGTGTTTCATGCATGATGCGTGATATATATTACTATATTTAATTAACTCGTTAATGTTTAGGTATAAAAGAGTGTATTTCACTTGTCTTATGGGATGGTATCTTGTAACACTTTACAAATAAAATCCGGTACGAAGGACCATTTCGCCGCTACTAAAAATGATTGTTAAGTACTTGGTGTATACTACATATAACATGTATATCATGTATAGCTGTTAATAAGCGATTATATGTAAATCCATGTACAAGGCAATAACTATAACATCGTTATAACTGTTATAAGCTTTATTATTACATTTGAAACGTTACGAAATCGTCATTTTATTAAAGAACTTTTTAGGGTTCCGTGCTAAACAAGGATCCCTTATAGTTTCCTCATGTCCATCCGTCTGTACGCGCAACAGTTACTATTACAAAGCTGTCAATTTGCAAGGATGTACATATCGAGCACGCCGACAAAACGGTACAATAAAACTTAGAAAATATTTTTTTAGGGTAAGTAGGTACCTACCCGTAATGTGAAGATGCATTTTGTGTTCTTGAAAAACCCATCGTGTGGGGTATTTATTTATTTGCACTTTATTGCACAAATCACCTGAGTACAAAGGGTGGGGAGGGGTATTGGATAGCTCGTTTAAAAGTAAGTCTAAGCTCCAATGGGGTTTTCGTTTGAAAAATGTGCAAACTGCTTTTTTTTCTTTTGTTACGCTGGTTACTTCGTTTTTTTTTACTGTTTGTGAATAATCTCTAATTATTTTCATCGTATTATAGATATCAATATTAAACTTGATTAAAGTATATTTGTTTGAAACTAGACAATGTCCCTGATCATCTAATTAAGATTGAAATTGAAGAAATCGTTTCTAAATATTAGTGCATTAGGGAGAGGCAGCACCCTCCGACAGTTGAGCCACTTAGGTAGGCTAGGTATATAGGGGCCCTCGAGTCCCTACCAGTGGCTCACTAAATGGAGGGAGAAGATGAACGTATAGCAGCCTTCTGCCTCCAACTCCTGGTCTTCCGAGCGGGGTTGATTAGGATGGTACACTTAACAGACTTCATACAATAAGTACAAGATTCATTTGTATCGTGTTTTATGTCGCATTATTGACCATATACACAAGCAACAATAAAAATAACTAATTATAATAACACTTTAGCATAATGAATCATCATAATCATCTTGTCTTCAGTATGGAAATTATTTATCAAGGTAAAACTAAAATAGTGTTCGTAAAATTACTTCTAGCTTTTTTAAGCCCACACAAAGCAAGTAGTTTTTATATTAATAAGTAAATGATAAATAATATTTTTGTCTAGCAAAAACCTTTATGCGAATCAAAAAACATTTCCATACTTACTCAAAATTAAATCAAATTGACGCCAGCCAATCAAAAACAAAGCATATATGAAAACTGAATGGTGTATATAATAAGTGTTCCGGACGTTTGTATTTTAGTTTTTTTATTTTATTTTGGGTAACTCCATTTCATAATTTTGACGATAAAGAGGAAAACCCACCTCACCCCGTAGTGCCTCGTATTTGGGGTGAGAGGGGTTTTCATACAAAGGTGATTTTGGAAAATTGTTGGATCGATTTTTTTATTATGCGTATTACTATAGCTCCATTTTAAATTGGAAAACATTATTTCTGTAGCAGTAGCCTTAAAATCCCTTCTCACTCCCCTCTCAAACCTTCTCTCCCTCTTCATAACCCACCTCTCCCTGCGAAACCTACTCACCCCGTTTTAGGTAATACATTAGGTAGTATAATATTGGTGAAACTAGATGTGGCTACAGGCACGAGTACCTACTGAAAGAGATTATGAAAAATGCTTACTTCTTCAATTTATATTACTAGCTGACTTGACTAACTTTGTAACGCCTAACAGTCAATTAATGTCATGTTAACTTTTAGCTAAACAAAGGATTTAATTTATGTGATAAAATGAATGCAAAAAAAGTTCAATTGCTTATTATTATATGGGTTGGTCATTGCGATTTTCTAGGTTGACGGTTTCTCATTTCAATGAATTGAGCCAATTCACGGAATGGCTCTCTTTGCTCCTGTGTTTGAGAAACTCGAACAAGTCGGGCCAAAGATACTAACGCGGCGCTCTTTTCGTACGATTTCTCTTTCTTCTTCAGTGGATTGATTTGCAATGTACCGAAGCCTAGCCCTTGCATGTTACGAAAGATATTTTATGATATTTGATTTTTTTGATTAACCAAAATAATATAAAGAAAATTAAAACTAACTTAAATCTAAAACGGGCCCTTGAGGCATTGTACCGAGGATGCTGGCGGCATTTCCTCGCTGTATCGCAATGCTGAACCGTTGAGCGAGGAAACCGCCAGCTCTTCGGTCACCAGTTACGTCAGTTTTTTTGATTTGTCTATATATCTCCGAATAGCAGAATAGCTATTAAAATATCGGTGAAATACCAATACGACAAAAATCATTAGCTCATACATTTCGTTTGAAACGGGTCGGAGGAGAAACGAAATTTCAGAGAGCTTGTTTTATTGTAGTGTCGAAGCTAAACTGTTTTATTTGCACGCCCAGACAGCTTAGCCTATACATTCTCTCCAGTACCTAGATGATAGTATTCTCAGGAGTAAGCCGAGGGAAGTGAAACAAAATCTACGCACGTTTCCAGGAATTGGGGTTAGGAATCAATCCAAGTAAATGCGAGTTTTTTTTTCCTTTTGTGCCGATTATTCTTCTTCCATTCAGTGCCTTTCTTTCTTTCGTGGACTCAAAAAATACCAACACAAACATTTAGTCTTTTGGGTTCTCCCAATATTTCCTGAATCCATCCATGAAGCCTTCGAAGTACAAAGAAGCTCCTCCTGTCTGCTAGGCAAAGGTAAGATCAGCAACAAGCGCATGTAGCTCTAATTTTAGTGCGGGTCGGTGTCGCCGCTCCCAAGCTAAACTTACTTTTTGTTACTGTTCCGACATGGCTACACTCCATGGATACTGGCTCGTTCGATTGTGTGCTTAAAGAAGATTTGGCATTTCTTCCAATACGAAACGGCTAATTAGGCCTACGGGACGCACAGGTCGTAGACCTCGTCAGTAAAATTCTTTCATCAGACGTTGACACAGCAACCATACCATACCGATGCTTTGACAGCCTGGATGTGTCTCAACCCGAGTGCGCCCATGCCCGAGAAACTGGACCGGCAACGGTTGTGGGATCACATAGGAACGAAGTGAATATTAGGCAGCCTAGTGGAAAACGCGGCTGGGGATAATGGATCAAGATTGATTTCAATATCGAGCCCAGAATCTGGAGCATGGCATTTGACAACTGTCCTTGACAACGACTCGTTGCGGGTGGCCGTAGCTCTCCACCTGGACTATGTCTCTGAACCTCATGTATGCCTCTGTGGCACTACGGTGGAGAGTAACGGCCATCGCGCGTTAAGTTGTACACATGGTTGTTGTAAAACAAAGTAAATCTTCCAATGTTAAATACGTTCATTCCTAACAGTTGACTCATATTAATAACGTCCATTGTTATGAATTTAGATTGAACGTGTCTAGTATTAAGTCAGTGTCAGCAACGACAACACTGGGTAATATCGTTCTTAAAAAGATTTTTCACTAGGGTTCATTGGCATACAATTTGCTTATTTTTGTTTTATTTTATTTGTTCTTACTTATGGCTGAAATACACTAAATGGTTGTATATTAAAATACAAATAAAGAAAAACCTTGGGATATATTTTAGAAAATAAACATTTAAAAGCATACATAAATAGAATAGTACAAAACAATAGTAATTTGCATAGGTAGCAGACAAATCGGAGTATGGCTTTATTTTAAATTCGAGGTCATCTCGCAGATGAATGGCTGTGGATCGTAGTGAGCAAGGTCATCGAATCCGCCGCCACGTTGTATGGTGCCTACGGTTTGCACTCCACCGTAGTTGTTGGGCTGATCCTTGCCCCATTGTTCATATCCAGCTTTCTTGAGGGTTTCACCTGATAGACAAATAGTAATCACTAAAACGTTTATCATCCTTCCTTCTAGTGTAAGAAACAAGGGAGTCCGGAATCTGATTTGGTACCAAATACGATGATTTGGCGCGGGAAAACTAGACCTTGTTGGGTTATTTTTAGGAACACAGGTTTTCTGAAGATGTTTTCCGTTAAATATCAAATGGTTTTTTCTTAAAAAGGAGTTGTACGAGCTGAGGGTTCGAACTTACGGTTTGAAATACGCGTGCTTTACTGCTCGGCTATAGTGGCTTGCCAAGACGTACATTGGCTTAAGGCCCCTAGATGAACTGTGTATACAGAAGAGCACGCAGGTATGAGAGAGGTGTGGCACTGGGTGATAAACAGGGGTCGTACTTTTCGTGCCGGTGACGTCACGCTCCATATAGGTGATTTTAATTAGTCTTATTGTAATCAATCAATCATCATAAAAAAAATAAAATAAAGAATAAATAAATCATTCATTAATCAATAATCATGTATACAATACAATACACTTTTTACAATTAGGTCCCTATTACAAACGCAATTTGCCTGTCACGTCACAACTTATAAAGTACAACATAAGGTAATACTGCAAGTTTTTGTGACTGGTTCATGTGTAATACCAGTTATTAAGCAAACCTCGTCATCATAGAGAGTTTACGTTCATATTAAGATTCAACGTTTCTATAGCCTGTTATAAAACTTGACAGACTATGAGATCCTCTTGACAGACTATAAGCAGGTGCTTATAAATTAAAATTCTAAATATAAAAAGATTTCCTCAATAATCTTCGGATGCAATAGCTCGTGTAAGAAAAATTATCATTATAAATGCATGATTAAATGATTGATGATTAAATATTAATAATTACCATAACACCAATTAGAATCATCGTATATGCAGTCTGACGTCAATTTTACGTCACCGGCACGAAAAGTATGACCCCTGGTGATAAAGTAAAACTTGCTACTCAACATTTATGCTTGTCAAATCTACAACGGGAGCGCTGTTGCATTTTTTCACAAAAAATTACTTTCTCTTTTACTTTTATTATAATAGATATTTAACGATAATCTTGGGCTCTTTTTAAGACAGATTTTTAGTACCTACAACCAAATATTATTGTTTATCATCACGAAAAATATACTATCTTCTTTACCATGAATCGTCAGCCATTCTCCATCTTTGTTATCTTCCCATTTCCAAAAGCCAACGTAGGCAACATCATGATGTTTTGCACCAATAACAGTGTCGACAGGGTTCTCCCTGAAAATTTCTTTAATCAGGTCAGCTTCTAAGTCACTGTTGATGATGGCCAGATAACCACCTTCTGCATGGCATGTCTTAGCTGCACGGTGCCAGGTCGTGGCGTGGCGGTGAAACTTGTAGCAACTACCGGTGCTTTGGTAATAGACGTATCCTGTAATAATAATAATAATAAATAAATATTAGGGGAAAAGTTATTACATACATAAATCGAACTAGTCTCATACTAATAATCACCTTACAAAAAATAATTTGGAATCTATTTTAAATATACAGCTAAGTATAATAGGGGTATATTATTTTATGTGAGCGCTATAAAGTTGAAACCATATGTGTACAAGGTTAAGATGACTGCTTGCCATCGGGGTACAATAAAACAATGATTTGTATGTATAATATGTCTACGTATAAATAAATCTAATCTCATAGGATATGTTGCGGCAGGTATATTTTGCACATTTCCACTCGCTCATGTCCTATGGTACTATTATTTGGGGAAATTCCACAGATGCCAATAGAGTTCTGATAATACAGAAACAGGCAGTGCGCACAATCGTCGGAGTTATGCGTAGACACTCGTGCAGAAATATTTTTTACTTCGCAGCGCATCATGAGCCACTACTCATGGTACATATTCGAATTCATTATGTTTGTGTGAAATAATTTGTCAATTTTTGAGAGAACGCTTGCACCAGGGACACAGTCTCGTTGAGCAGGACGGCTCAAAACGTTTCATCGTCGAATGGCCTTAGCGACAAAAAACCCCCCTATTATAGGCCCAACTTTTTATGATCATCTACCCGCCGATATAAAAGCCGAAAGATCAGACGATACATTTGAACGCGAACTCTTTTATTGGATACACCAATGTATTCGACTAAGGAATTTATAGAAGGATTTTAATAAATTTTTACGATTTTGACATGGGAAAATTTGTACAGCAATTTATATCATGAAATTAATCTAATCTTATCTAATCTAATCTAATCTAATCTAATAACAAAACCTGCCAAGTGCGTATCGGACCACGCACAAAGAAGGGTTCCGTACCGACACGACGATTTTATAATAAAATACCCTTAGATATAGTTAATTTTCCACTCAGTAAATTTAAGTCTCATATTAAACGTTATTTGTTAAGCCAGGCCTATTATACTGTCAACGATTTCTTAAATGACAAAAATGCTTTTAAGCCAGTGATAGTTAAATCCTGTTAGTTTTAATATACCTATGCTTCACTTAGCATATTTCCTTGTATAAATAGCTCTGTCGTTGCATTTTATGTTACATGATGCTGTTTCTCGCCGAAGAGTCATTTCAATCTTTGATATTATTAATGTCTGGCAGCCTGAATATGTCAAGCTCGCTTAAAGGGCTTTGCTTACGGTGGCGTCATTGATCGGGTCGCCACCTTCCCTAACAGATGGTTGAGGGAGGCGATGGCTGAGATACGCGTCATACTCGTGATCAGGTGCTGTTTGTGGAGTCCGGTCTGTTCATACTTGCAAGGTCATAGTAAATACCTTAATACTAGTGTTATTTTATTGTATGTAGATTGACGAGAGACATAATCCTGTTCTGGATTAGTTTTATTGTTATTGACGCTTAGAAACCTTATACATCTCTAACAATATTAAGTTTACTTATTTTAATTTTAGCGCTTAGAGATCATTTTCATCTCTAAGGACTTTTAAGTAATTGTTATTAATCCTATTTGGACGCTCAGAGACTATATACATCTCTGAGATATTAAATTAATTTTATATACTTTTTGTTTATTCGGACAGATTGTATTCAATACGTCCTTAATATTTGTAAATTTATTTTCATTTAATTGTTAATCAGTATTTTTTTATCATTATTATTAAGTAAGATTGTCAGTTTTTTTTTAAATTGTATAAATTCAACCTTTGACAGGTAAAGGATGATACACAGTAGGCCATTCCGTGTCCGGGCCGGCTCGTTTTCTTCTAGAGAAATACGCGGGCCGTTGCGTTTGCTGTCATAGAAAACGGGCCGGCCCGGACACGGAACGGTCTACTGTGAATCATCCTTAAAAGTGCCCTTGTGGCCTATTTGCAGAATAAATATTTAATTTTTAATTTTAATTTAACTTTAATTTTTTGACACTTCGTAATTTACATTTAAAAACACTATACAGTACTTGAATAAAAAAAGGTCGTAACTTCATAGGAAACTCACGGCACTTCTTTTGATTGGGCAAGACAGTTTTTCAGCAATATCTCAAAAACCGTTACACTTTAATGGCCATCGTGATTTTTTTTCAGAATAGATAGAGGATCAGGATAGATAGAACTTCATAGTTTGGAAATTAGAGGGGGGGGGCACCCTTTGTACGACTTTGATCTAGACACGCGGCAGCGTGTCCAGCCAAGTTCACCTCAGGAACTGGCGGACAGCAGCCGTGTGTTATATTACATGAACCGTTTGAAGCCACTTTGGACTCTCCAATAACTCCAAATCTATCTAAAATAAAATAAAAAATGAAATTCGATACATGTATTTAGATCCTTTAGAACAACTAGAACTAGAACCCCAAATTTCATAAATATAGGTTTAACAATTATTGAGATATTAAATTAAAAAAAACGGCATTTTTACCACTGACTGACTGACTAGTAATCAAAAACCACAGTATTCTATGCAGTATGTTATAATACCATAAAAGCTGTTGGATATTTAGAAAAACTGCCAAGTTAAAGCTCAAAATGCATTAAGCCGCAGTAAATTAGTTTAACTGTAAACACTGTAGTGCCGGACTTGGCACCATTTCAGAGAATCTACGGAAAGTGGCACCCATTTAGATCTCAATTCTTTTGTCGGTGAAGACTACATACAACCAAGTATCGCATATTTTTATTTGAATTTGGCTCCTATTTTCACATTTATGTTTTTGATGGGATATCTCGCCAATGGTTGACTTAAAAGGAAAATTTTTTTAGAAACATTTATGTCATTTTTGAAGGCCTTTTATTTAATAGATACAACACACGCCTATGTGCACATAAAAAAAACATTGACTCCCCTGTTTCACGTATGGGGTGCCCCCCCAGTTTAATATTTTTTTCGTAATATCACACCGGATTTTTATAGCGGTTCATAACATACACCTTCGTACCAAATTTCATAATTGTAGTGCTCATAGTCTCCGAGTAAACCGGCTGTGAAATACGGACGGACGGACGGACTGACATGATGAATCTATAAGGGTTCCGTTTTCGCCATTTTGGCTACGGAACCAAAAAAAAAAACAGAAAACAGTGATTTTTATTGTTTTATTATTATTATTTATGCTAGTTATCTCAGAACTCCGTCATTTATTAACCGATTCCGAAAATTGTTTTATTGTTTGAAATGGTATACTTCAAGGTTGGTCCCATAGTTATCAGGTAAGCATCTGGTCATAGGGTCGTGGAGAAATTGAGGGAACTCTTCAAATATTTTAGGTGCAGCTACAGCGATTTGGGTATTTTGTATAGTAACTCGTGCATTCGCTCTTAAAAAACATTATTTGGCGAAGACTGACAAAAAGTAATGATATCCCATCAAAAACATAAATGTGAAAATGGAAGCCAATTTCAATATTAAAAATAAAAATAATGCCGGACTTGGCACCGTTTCAGAGAATCTACGGAACTTGGCACCTATTTAGATCTCAATTCTTTTGTCGGTGAACACGATAACCAAGCATCGCATATTCTTAATATTGAACTTGGCTTCCATTTTCACATTTATATTTTTGATGGGATCAGTATTACATACCAGGGGCGTTGGTTCCACAAACTTCGTTTACTTCGATTGTGTTGTTCTCTTTGCGACAGAAATAGGGGTGTGCGCTGGTACAGCTCTCGTCGGCTACATCGCCAGTGGGGTTCAGCACCAGGCAATTTCCGTCATCATTTTTATCATCAGGCTCGCCCGGTGCCCAGTCGAGGGGAATATTCTCGAGTGGGGTACCTGAAATTTAAAGAAGGTCTCTATGTTGTCACAGTAGACATATTAGCTTGAAGAAGAACACTTCCGACTTGACGTCCTCTAACTGATACGCATCGCTACGACAAACTTTTAGCAGTCTTCACAGGATGTGGCGGTAAGTACACCAGTCACGTATGCTGCAAATGTGTGCATAGAACTGGTTTGGAATGGATATGTGAAAGAATTAATTACTAAACTTAAATATCTTGTCAGTTGTATCCAATAAAGAGTAAATATACATATTCGACATTCACATAAGTCACGGGTGGACAGCTACAGATCCCCATTGCACGTGACCCGACACGCACTTGACCGCTTTTTTATTTTCATTTTAAATTACACAGTGAAGGTATTACGTAGAGTCACAAAGGTGGGTTCTTTCTGTGTCTTGTATATTTATAATTCACTCAAAATCAGTGTCAAAATGTTTCATATTGAATTTAGCTTCTTACTTCTATTCAAGGGATTCAACATTTGTAGAAATCAATAACACATATTGCAATTACTAAAAATGTAGTTTTAGCTAAAAAATATATGGCAACTTGGCAACATTTAAATTTCTAATGACCAAACAATATAGGTTATATATGAAGAATAACATAAAGAGATCTTCATAACTTGCTTAAAATAACTACTAAAACTATATCTAAATACAAGGCTCGCCTAAATTTCTCCCACTGGGCAGGATTCCAAGGTTGGCCGCGTGGCCTTGCTGAAAGGAAATTAATGCCGATTCACTGTGCGAGGAACGAACCAGCTCTACGGTCACCCGAGGACCGGATAAGGAAATAACTTCATCTTTTATAAAAGTTTAGTAGCATCCGGTCCCCATGGACCCAAGGTCTCCACCGCAAACGCCACAAATATGTAGCTCTCGCCTAGAATCGCATACTGAAAACCCCCTTCCCTCTATTAAAGTCGGTTCCATATCCTATTCCAAAAACCTTAAGATAATGCTTTTTATAAAAACGATTTCTGTATTCGCTGACGCGCTTACCATCCAGCGACATAAAGTCACCGTCAGAAATCAGGCCGTGGATGCCAATGAATACCTGACGGTTTACTTTATATGAAGTCATCGTGGACAGCATGGCTTTGGTCAAAACCGTGGATGAAGGGGTGACTAAAATACCACCTGAAAAAAAAAACAAATATAATATTAAAAATATTTACTACTTAACCTTAGTTTTTATATTAATAAGATGTTAATTTCCTTTTACTTTAATAACCAAAGAAAATATAAAGAAAATAGCTAACCAAAATTACAATAACTTAATTACAACATTAAAAGAAAAAAATATTTTTCTCAAACATGCAATGAAATATTGATGTTATGTTCCTTATAATATGCTGCGAAGTATGACTTTTCAGGTGCGGCTAGGACAAGAGGGCGTTAATGGAATTTCATACAAATCTTACAGGCCTAGGCCGGCAAAGTCCTCTTTTTTAATTTCCATTCCACATAAATTGTGGCACAGGCACCATGTCATTCTGCCACTAAGCGTATTAAAAATAAAACTGATTTTTTTGTTGTTTATTTATTGTTTTGAATTTAAAAACTTCAAAGATTTATACCTAACAATAATGTGAACTAGGGATTCATGGAAATGACAATATTTATAGACAACACCGGAATTTCTTGACGGTCCTAGAAAAGTTGTTTGGAGTAGGACAATTCAACACCAACACGGAATAAAATAAAGTATTTAATCTAGTTCCTTCTTATGTTCATTAGACCTCCACTGTCTGAATAATACGATATTCCGTAAAAATCATGATCTCCAGTATTCCCATTAATCATCATAATTCCTTGTTTGTAGCATATCACGTGTTCTTTTGATTTACCGGGATTATCATATTTGTTGTTAGGTACAGATCATCTAGTAAAACTGTTTACTGCTAATTCTGTTTAGAACGTGACCTTGACTGAACCTGAGTAATCTGCTCGGAGCTGCCTACCTTCTAGTTGGCAGCGCCGACGCGCGTCCTGCCAGGTAGCAGGCACGATGTGCAGGCGCAGCCACGTATCCGCCTCCGGTACGTATTTGTAACTGGGAGAAAGGACACCGGCAGCATAATGCTGACCTATAAACAATTGAAAGTCACTTTTCGTATCGTTTTTTTGACACAGAACGACTGATGGGCCATTTACTCTATAGCAGCCTTTACAAAAGTCTAATTATCATCATCATCATCAGTCTGTATAAGCCCACCGTACAGGCCTCCTCTCATGGATTAAAGGGGTCGGGCAGTACTCTCCACGCTGGCTTAGTGTGCGTTGGGGACACATAAAACCGCAGTCCCTGTGGTGAAACGGCGGAACATGTCCCAGTTCGCTTGGGACTATCTAAAACCAATATAAACAAAGGAAAGATGCCGACATGACATATCGCTCGCTCATATTCATATCGGTTTTATAAATTAGCAGTGATCGGCACGGACTGTTCAAAACTTTAACAAAACTTGTAAAGCTGACATAAAATCATAACTACTTACAGCCATGAAAATATTAATTATCCTTATACTAAATCCAAGACTGATATATAGTTAAATTGAACACTAATCTGCCAATAATTACATTAATCTTCTTGGTTGTACGTTCTCCTTTATGTCAGCTTTACAAGTTTTATTAAAGTTTTACAGTGTCCATGCCAATCACTGTTAATTAGCTATTTACTAAATAGTAAAAGACGAGGCACTTACCCGTAAACACA
This sequence comes from Notocelia uddmanniana, assembly GCA_905163555.1. Classification (NCBI taxonomy): domain Eukaryota; kingdom Metazoa; phylum Arthropoda; class Insecta; order Lepidoptera; family Tortricidae; genus Notocelia; species Notocelia uddmanniana. The sequence goes on along the minus strand of LR991056.1, from coordinate 29,822,620 downwards.
ATAATACACAGAAAAGTAAATTTGGACATGTTAATGTTAAACATATGTTACATATGTATAATAATAATTTAGAGAAACAATATGATGAGCTGATAGAAGGGTATCAGCGGCCAGTTACCAACGCTGTATGGACCAAAAACGTATCTGTATCTTTTTTTATAGGTTGTTACAATTATTTATCAATATTGTAAAGCAAAACATTTTAAACAAATAAAGGTGCCTCATACGAGTAGATAGCTGCTCCGACAAATTATTATGAATGTGAGTGTGGACCCGGGTATGTCCTAAAACTACGACCAAGACCACCGGAGAATGGGCAGCAGCATTCCTTGAGTGCGGTGGAGATACTGCGATCGCCAACCCGCATGCCAAGCGTGGCGATTATGGCATTTACCCCCCATGAAATTGGCGGAGGCCTATGTCTAGCAGTGGACGTGCTAGGGCTGATATGGTGGAGTGTGGAAAATTGGAATAACGTTTCTTTTCGGTAGATCCAATACAGTACTAGCTCAGCCGGCACGATAGGTTTTATGGTCTTGTTTTACTGCCAAACCGCCCGGCTTCCACCCTAAGACTTGACCTTAAATTTCATCATGCTAGCTGAACTGGTACCGTATTGGATACCAAAAAATGGCAGGAGCGGGGAGGCGATTTTTCGGTAAAGCGAGCGCGTCCCGGGGTACGTCGCCCCAAAAACCCGCGCAGAATTTAGTAGCGCGTTAGTGCGCGTGCGCAAGCGGCGTGTGTGACGTATGGAAGCAGTATTCGGCAGTCGACATTTTCGAAAAGATCAAAAATGCAAAACGCCTTCATCCCGCACCGCACCGCGCCCGCTCTGTGCCTTTCGAGCTTTAGAATTTTATAGTTTTTTGATAGTTTTAAACTACACTGCTAATCATTTTATGGTACAGTCACCAGCACCAATATCTGCCACAACAAAGCGCGCATAAATGTCTGACACGATTCTATTTCTAGGGTCGTTAGGGCGTGTCAGATATTTTCGCCGCCTTTGTTTTTGTATTTATTCATGCTGGTGACTGTACCAGAGATTAAGTAGTTTTAAACAGCAGTGTAATTACCCTACGTTTTCGAGCGTGCTCGTACCAAAAATAACAGTTAGATTTACCTACCGTACGTTAGTTACGTTGTTAGGTATCCTGCAGATCTCTAAATACAACTTTTTACCCTAAAGCTGTACCCCTAATGTCTTCTTAAAATATATGGTATCTTCTATCAGGGCCCCAGGCCAAAGCAAAAATGTACCTACTTAGTCAACAGAGTTTTATTTTGTCGATTCATAAATTCTTCCTTATCAGAATACTGTACTTAAAATAACTAATAGAGTTTAAAGTTCAAGTGTTCCATGCGTAATGGTTACCTAACTAATAGTAATAACATTTATTCGGGACACACACAATTGGGTTAATAATCTGTTACTGAAAATATACTTACAATCAAAAAAAGAATTTTCCAAATCGGTTAAGAAATGACGGAGTTATGGAGTAACAAACATTAAAACAAAAAAAAACAAAAAAAAACATACAACCGAATTGATAACATACTCTTTAGAAATCTTGAAGTCGGTTAATAACAACAGCAAAAGAAAAGAAAAATGTTACGAAATGGTCCCAACTTAACATGTAGCTGGCGTCACCAACAGCGCTGATCTTCCGTATCAATACATAGTAAGTCGCTTCCCGCTGTCTGTCCCTATGTATGCTTAAATCTTTAAAACTACGCAACGGATTTTGATGCAGTTTCTTTTAATAGAGAAAGTGACTCAAGAGAAAGGTTTATATTTATAAAACATGCATAGTATAGTAGAGAAACAGTGATAATTTTAGAGGTTTCAAACGTGATGTCATAATAAAATACATTATTTTGCGCGTACATTGCAAACGCTGGCTGAACCCTACGAGATAGATCAAAATAATGTGCTACAGTATTTTACGTCTTAAAAAGGCCTATCTCTTAGGGAAAACCCACAATAACCATTTATAATTATTATATTAAGTTATTATATACCTAGTTAAATGTCATACCCTCATAAAAGTGAAAAAGTTATTGTACATTACTACAGAGGCCGGGACGAAAGGGGTTGCCGGCCGAAGACATATAGACCGGTTAGGTCTGAGGCGGGCAACCCCATAATTCCTGCCCAGGTATGTATAGTGCTTTTCGCAAACATGCAATGAAATAAACAACAAAAAAATCTAAGTTTTATTTTTAATACGAATAGTGGCAGAATGTCATGATGCCTGTGCCACAAATTTATGTGGAATGAAAATTAAAAAAGAGGACTTTGTCGGCCTAGGCCTGCAAGATTTGTATGAAATTCCATTAACGACCTATTGTCCTAGCCGCATCTGAAACGTCATACTTCGCAGCCTATTATAAGGAACATAACATCACTATTTCATTGCATGTTTGAGAAAAAGTAATTTATTTTTAAATTAAGGCATATTATATGAACCTATGAACGTCAATAAGCTACCACCGGTTCGGAAAAATAAACCTCTGCCACTAGAAGAACCGGCGTAAGAAACTCGGCGAGGTGCAAATTTTTCAAAACAATATACACCGTACAGTGTCAGGTACCACAAAATTACAATGCTACAGTAGAAAACCTATTATCGCGATTCATTACATTATAGGTCACACTCATCGATTGCCATTAATTAGAATGCCTAAGTTAACTTTTTTTAGCGGGTAAAATTTCAAAATATTAACTTAACTTAGTGATACCTACGTATTTTGTTTCAATTGCATGCCAACGGAAAAGTTCAAGTGTGACTTAAGCCCTTACATAAATTAACGTGCCCATTTTCCTACGCCGTATAAACACATACGTTAGCCATTATCCAAGGCCGTGCGAAGTTTATGGTGTACCATGACGTCCATGACACAGATGTATCCAGCTGAACCACTCGAACTGAAAACCATCACTACCTCCATCAAGATAATCTCTAGGTTGGGCACAGCTACCAACACACCAGAAGACTTAGCGCCCTACAAGGTGGACGGACCATCCGATCAGGATCGTGGGAAGCCGTATGAGCCGGCGCAAGACCAAGTGGAGGCCTTTTTCCTGCAGTGGACGTCTTTCGGCTGAAATTTTATCGATGACGGGGAATTCGTCGAACTCGGAGCGAATATGTATGGGTGTTATTCAGGGGCGTGCTCGTGAATCCACTGTCGCCTCGGTTTTACCCTCAAGAGAGTGTCATCCGGGGTGGACCGCTCTTGGTGTAACACCAACAAACAACATCTAAACCATCAAGATTCACAGTATGCTTTGGGCCTACCGACACATCTGCGTAATTGTTTTAAAGCCCTATTTGAATATAACAACTAGATAATAGATGTTGGTAATGTTTAATTTTAAGTACTTTTCGTCATCTGAACTAAAACAAACTACAACTATTTTGCCTTACCCTGTTCATGTCGGTACAACCTACACTGAAGAACACACGAACCGAAAACAAAGTTTGCTCCTGTCATACACCAACTTCATTTTCGGTACGCGGCAAGCCCTCTGTTTTCATTCGCTGTATTTCACAAGATGCTGCGGCTGAACTCTCCTAAATCCCTTCACATTTAAAAGACGATACAAAGCTTATGCGTTATGAGAAAGTGTTTTGTCGGAGAAAATTGTGATCGCGCTTTATCTCATGATATGTAAAAAAATACACGTTATCCAAGTCGTGAGACATACAGGCAGGGATAAAGTTTCTTTGAAGTGAAAGCATATTATCGAGAAGAGTATAATTATTACGAATAAACCGACATAGTACTTGTAAGCAGTAACACAAATAATATCCATAGAAAATCTAGTACTTTATTATCAGCGGGACAGCAACCTAATGATCCGTGTTAAGTGAAATGTTCTCTCTCATTAATCTATATTAGAAAAAATATTTACTTAAGTGTAAAGGTAAAAGAAATAGGGGACTGCCCTGCAATTTCCTTTTAAGTACGAATAATTATTACAAAATCAAAAATATTTTCTCACAACCTAAGTATCAATATAAGCATACTTTGGTTAAATCTTCAGGCAAATGATAAATTCTTTAAGTAACTTAAGGTATTAAAAAGGCCACGAACATTATTTGTCCACAAACTACTTTGATAACTCCATGAAGGGTTATCTATCACATAGTTAGCCATAATTATTAGTAAATGTAGCACAGTATACGAATAGCGTTACCATGTTTCAGTTAGGCTTCTTGATTGTTATTTTATTTATGGGTGAGTTTTTTAATATAAAAAATACGAAAATATTAAAATACGAAAATCATTTTTACCGGCGTCAGTCACTGCTGACGGCATACGATACTGTTATTTTACAGGCGTGGAATATGCAGTTGGAATCCTTGCTCCCGGTTACGAATACGTGCCAGAAGCCGATAGTTGGCTGCGCTTGCACATGGCACCTGCTGTCTGGCAGGATGCGCGCGTTCGCTGCCAACTGGAAGGTAATTTATTATAAGTATAAATCAGATGCAAGCTAACACTTTAGCACCACCCACATGTAGTCGAATTCTCTCCATGTTACACCTTCTTCCATCGGACATCCAGACGTACGGCTGGCTACCATCATTTCCTGGTTGAAATTCCTCTAATTCGAACCAAGCGCTTTGCTTCATCTTTCATAATGCGCACTTCTAAGGTTTGGAATTCTCTGCCGGCGTCTGTATTTCCGAGTTCATATGACCTAGACCTTTTTAAGGCACGAGTGAATAGGCATCTTCTGGGTGATCTCGCTTCATCGTCGGCCTCATCTTTGCCCCCTGGCTAGATGCTGGCCAAGAGCAATTCCATTTTTAATAAAAAATAAACCTTGTGGTTTAAAAACACATTTCTGATTCGCACTGCTTCAATCTGGAATTCTCTTCAGAAAAAGAAAGTGTTAACTTACTTCTGCTACTTACTAATGCTAGAGGGTATAATCGAGGGCAAAATATGTGTATGTTTTTGGACCTTGTTTCAATAGAATAAGGTGAAAAATATATAAAGGCACATACATATTGGTGCCCTTGACTGTACTAAACTCTACTCTGTGCTGTTTGGGCGCTTGCAACAATGGGGGCAGATGGATGCGCGTTGTCGACCCTTTGAACGTCTTATATGTATAGGTATACTAATTTTCTGAAGATTCCAATTGTACTCCCTCGAGAAAACCTTGGCCTTGGTCGGTCTTTAGTCATATACAGAAATTATGTTAATTTTGTCAACTAAAATGGTTGTCTGAAAGAGAACGCTGCTTAGTAATACGACCGCCAACTGTCTACCGTTAATTTATTATATTACCGTTGTTTTATTTTCTGTGGACAAAAAATAATATGTATTCTAGTTTATTGTAGTGTTCTTATGACTGCGTTTTTCTTAAGTTGGAGTTTGTCTAGTTTGTTTGTTTCAAATTTGAGAATGATGACATTTAACGACGAGGAAGGCACCGATAGGCTTGCATGACAAACTACGACAAGAACTAGGTACAGTTCTTGGTTCAGTTTATTTTATTTTTATTTATTTCTAGAAATATTAAGGATTAGGATTTGGATCACTTGTGTTAAATAACCTAGACTCAGTTTGTAAAAAAAACTGATATCAATCATTGTAATAGGTACGAGAAATAACAAATGGCCCTTAAAAAGTTTCATTTTGGCAAAGCAAGTGTTTTTTGGGCAATATATGTACGTTTTCATCATCATCATGTCAGCCGAAGGACGTCCACTGCTGGAAATAGGTCTCCCCAAAGACTTCCACAATGACCGGTCCTGCGCCATCCGCATCCAGCGGACACCCACGACCCTTACCAGGTTTCAGTCCACCGTGTGGGGGCCTGCCCACGCTACGCCTTTCGGTACGTGGTCGACAGTCAGTAACCTTTCCGCCCCAACGGATATACGTACGTTTTAATTTGTTTATAATATGTTACCTCATAATTATTATGTGCCAATGCGTACTTTTTTCAGGCGGTGTCCTAGCCTCACCATCAAGCAGGGCGCTGAGTAAAGCCATGCTGTCCATGATGACTACACACAAGGTGAACCGTCAGGTGTTTATCGGAATACACGCCCTCATCTCTGAGGGTGACTTCATGTCTTTAGACGGTGAGTAAAAAGTACAGGTAAAGTATAGGCTTATATACCCAAAAGGGATAGGTAGAGCACATGAAAATTAATGTTCAGTGTGGCTTTTAGCTATTGCAGGTTTATTAGATGACGAGAATATTTCAGTGACAGGATGCTAGCCCATCGCCTACAACACAGTTCAACCTGGTTTCCTGGTGGTTTGTTGATTCCTACGACACCACTACAAGGGAAGGAAGGGGGTGGTGCTATTCTAACCCGACACGACACGGGGTCGTAATCGGTAGACCAGACATTTGTGTCGTAAATATAATCCAGTGTAGAAAACTTCTAAGCTGATATCGAACGATATGGGTAGTAAAACCACTTCAATTAATTTTTAAAATCAAACGAAAGGTTGGTGTTCCAAACCGGAAATAATACTAATATGAAAAATCATCAAAATTTTCGCCCAATTCTTTTTAAGTAAAGCGGGAAGAGAGTGAAGACTTGTTTTATAATAATTACATGGTAAGGATAAAGGTAATAAGGTACCTTGGTAGAGGAGTTTAAGTAACTCTCCAGCTGACTGTTTAGTATAACGAATTTCATGGTTAACAATATGTTCTTTGTCATTTACAGGAGTGTCTCTCAACAACATCCAACTTAATTGGGCTAAGGATGAACCGGACGACCAGAGCGAGGACGAAAAATGTCTGGTGCTGAACCCCTCGGGTGAAGTAGCTGATGTGCGGTGTGACAACGCTAAACCCTACTTTTGCCACAGGGATACCGCCGTTATGAATGCCAGCTATGAGTGTCCCACCACTGATATGGGTATGATATAATCCCCACGGGTTGTCATCAGATTTGATAAAAAATGTCTTCAGCTTGAAACAAACGCACAGAGCGCGGCACAGCGTCGTTGAGGTGCGGAGGCGGTTTTTCTATAAAGCAAACGCGGTTTGAGGCACATCGCACCACTAAACCGGCATTCGGTAGCGCGGTGGAACGGAGGTGGCGTGTGTGACATATGAAGCAGTAATCGGCAGTCAACAGTTTCGGAAAGATCAGTCTCATTTTACGACTCTGGTTACAAGGGAAATTAATAACTCAAAATTCAAAGCAAGCGAGTACCCACTCGCCTTGCGCTTACCTAACCACGCACCGAATTCCTACTCACCCTATGGTACCGGGCCTATGTGGTCCATTGATATCAAATCTATTGAACCCTACTACTCTCAGAGCCGTCAATGTTTGCTAGGTCTTAGATCACTGGGCCGCCTCATCATCATCATCGTATCAGCCGAAAGTCGTCCATTGCTGGACATAGGTCTCCCCTGAAGAGTGCCACAATAACCGGTCCTGCGCCACTCGCATATAGCGGACTGGCCTGCCTAATCCTAAAATTAAACAAAGCTGAATGAGCAGAGATTAAACTAAACTATATTTTTCTCAAGCCCGTAACAAACGAGTCCTCAAATTAACAGTGGATCATAAAAATCTATAGGCTCTGCTCATCAGGCAGCCCATATACTATAGGTACCGAAATCTAAAATGTTCTTAATTTTTTCGGCAGAGTACGTGTTCGAACCACGCACTGGCAGTTGCTACAAATTTCACCGGGTCGCCCAAACCTGGCATCGCGCCGCCAGAGCGTGCCACGCTGAAAGAGGACACCTGGCTGTTATCAACAGTGACATAGAAGCTCAAGTCCTCAAAGACATTCTCAAGAAGAATCCCCTGAATACTATATTCAAGCCACGGCATATAGACGTGGCTTTGATTGGCTTCTGGAAATGGGATGATCATGATGGCGAGTGGCTAACTATAAACGGTAACAAGTTATAAGGTATTATTTTAAATGTACCTATAAATAGCACATAATTATTAAGGATGTACGAGGAAATCTAAAGAAAGATTTTTAACGCTATAGGCAGTCAAAAAACAGTAGAGAAAAGTGATCCACTCTCTGAATACAAACTAGTATATGCAGAAGTTTAATTTTTGGTGCTTTCTTACTGGTCAGTCTTGTTAATTTGGTACCTATCACAAATTATTAGCATCTATTATATAGCAAGTACGTTTTTAACTGATTAGCATTCACAATTGGTAACACAACACAAACGTTATGTGTCAAGTGCTGCCTACCTTACACCTTTCTTAATGCTGAAACAAAGTATTACTTTCTTGAGCCTTTTCTTTCGTCGCCTCTTATGTTATGACATTTACTTTTTGTTTAACGGGGTTCGTGTACAAAAATGTAGTATATCAATAAACTTGCTACTCAGTATGTTATGCATTCGTTGAATCGTGAAAGACGCTAAATCTTTTCACAAGCTTTTATTTAACTATTGTTTGTATTTATTTTTGCTCAGGTCAAATCAAATCTCACAACTGAATTTTAAAGTAGTTAAAGTATTATCCTCAACCGATCGAGTTTAAATTAGGCACACTAATGTAAATTCTGTGACAATGTACTCGTAATATTATGGTGTACCATCAAGCAGATCTGTTGATTGACACAATATGGCAGCTCCTAAACTACACAAGATCAACCCATCATTTGAACTGTTTGTCTCAACGAGTAGTTGATGATGATGACTGTGAAAATAAAAGTGCAGTCTAGAATAAATAAAATCTTGTACAAAAATTAAATTTTTGATAGTAACTTATTTACTTCTCCCATTCTCACATATTCCATTCATCTGAATATAATCATTTCTTATCCACCAGGCCAAACGCTCGAAGAAGCTGGATTCGCAAAGTGGAGCGACGATGAACCCGACAAAGGCGCTGTCAATACCTATGGGGCCATACAGCGAAGCGGCTTGCTGGACGCCGTAAATAAATACGACCACGATCCATTCATCTGCGAGATCACCCCGTAACAGAGTTTTTCAAGCTTATAACCCCATGCAAATCCGGATTCAAATTTATCTGACGTCATGCTTTCTGATGCGGTGTAACGGCTGGCACTTGTATGAGCCGTCGTGTCAGAGATCTGATGATTAATGTAAATCTTACCGTGTATTTTTGATACAATCTCGTACTTTACAAGTTCTTAGTATAGGCCCTAATGAAAAATTCATAATTCCTTTAATTTATTAACATGTGTTTACATTGGTGTCAAAAATTCAATTTGTTTCAACATGTACCCTTCCCCGCATAGCAATTTACTACAACGTCTACAACTAACTATAATTATATTATAGCAAATAGGTGAGCATACAAAACTTTTAACATTAATTAAATTCAATTGATACATTATTCTTCAGCGCATATTGATTTCCATCCATTACTATTATAAGTTTTAGTCTGTAATTTATAATATCTTTGTTATCTATGAATAAAATATGTTTTTCTATAACTTATTAAAAATTAACGATATTGTATGTTCTTACAAAACAATTCAGCACGTTTTCATATCTATTTTTATTTATCCAATAGAATAAAAATTTTTTACCACATTGATAAACAACAATACTAAACACGCTTCTTCCATGTGTCAAATAAGTGTACGCAATAAATTGCTGGTCGAAAAAACATACTTGTAATTATGACGTCACATAATTTATTCGAACCTACTGTTATGAGGGGGGAGTAAGTAAATCATTTTTTTAGTCGTGAATTGCTGTGTTTAAGTTACATAGTTGTACAAAAAAAAAAATGTTTACATATGGAAGATATATGTACCTAGATAATATCTTTTACACTTCTCACGCTCGCAAATTGAGTCATATTAGACTTATCAAGCGGGGCTAAAGTAGTACATACAACCCCTATGGAAAATATGTAAGCATATTTATGACTTGACGATTCAATTTTAGAATCTTTCGCTTGGTCGGGATTAAAAATCAGCACTCGTAGCAATAAACGACTTCGTTTTCTTGTTGGAAAAATAACTAAGAGCCAGGCCACACTGCTCCGTTGCGTTGCGTCGCGTCATCGCAACGGATTTAATGTTGCATATCATAAAAAAAAATATGGCAGCAGCGTTGACGCGAAGCTGCGACAACACCAACGCGACACAACGCAACGCAATGCAGCAATGTGGCCGGGTAAAAACGTAATTTTGTCATTTTTTTAAGTGTAAGAAACCAATTCGTCAAGAGATGGCGCTGGCTTCGAGATAGAACGCGCTAACGACATGTCGACGTAGAATCATGACTACCCAGCTGTAAACTATCATTTGTGGTCTTGGATCTTGTGTTAGGCACACCTGTGTACTTGGTTGGCTGCATTCAAGTCTTGGAACACCTTCCAATACGTTTGTGCATTAGGGAACTACTCGGGTCGCTGTACGGTTTCTCTTTCGAAACGCATGCTGTTTCCTGAACAGTATAGTGCTAATCAGTGTACCTGACTTGAATAAACTATCGTCACTTAACCACATACGCTGTTCTTCAACAAAAGTGTAACTACCCTTACAAAAGTATCTATATTTATGATTTTGACAAACTTTTGTAATTTGCAATTTATTGCGATATTTTTATGGTTTACCATTCGTATAGTGACACCATGTTAAAAGTACGTTTTAACACGTAGGTAACCAATGACTTGTTATTATGTACGAACTGAAAACGTAATCGTACATATTTGATCTGGCTTGTACTAGGTCGCTTGAGGTTAAGGATGCCTAACTGATTATTCCAGTATAAAAGGCTTGCAAACATTTTTGTCTAAACCACTTCAATAACAGCAATTAGTGTTACACGTTCAGCCTTTTGACACATCGTAAAGTATATATGTGCATGTAATAATTTGAACATGTTCAAATTGGCATCTCTGTTTGTTATTTTGTGTATGGGTAAGTTTATAAATAGTACATTACGATACAAGTGCAGAAAATAGGAAATTCGCAACGAGTGGCGATAAATTAAAACACGACCGAAGGGAGTGTTTTAAATCGACACGAGTTGCGAATTACCTATTCGCACGTGTATCGTACAACGTTTTACAGTACATATGGCTCTTTAAAGTTTCGACATATGCACGTAATCTGCTGATTACCGCACTCGTGCGGTAAAGTAGCACCTCTCCGTAAGGAGTATTATATTCTCTTTGGTAGCACCATATGTACTGTAAATATATTTTATTTAAATAAGGATGCTCATTCATTCATTGTACTCGTAAAAACACCTAGCATACACCTTTGTGCAGACAAGTACAAAAATGTGGGTAGAACTTACTCAGAAAAGTCCCATGACTCGTTATCAACTTATCATCATTGTAAATTTAAGAGTATGGACCCGAGTATGTCCTTAACTTACAATCACGACCACCGTGGGATGGGCAGCAGCATCCCTGGAGTGCGTTGGAGATACTGCGATCGCCAATTCGTATGCCAAGTGTGACGATTACGGCATTTATCCCCCCTTAAAATGGAAAGGCCTATGTCCAGTAGTGGACGTCATTGGGCTGATATGGTGATGGTGGTAAACACTTAAGAGTTAGGCACCTGGCGATGGAGCAATCTCCATGTATTCTTTTCCTGAGCCGTTCCTTTGACGGCCTGTTACGACAGAACGTTTATTACGACAGAACGTCCAATGGTTCTAATGTTGTCTAATTAAACATTAGAATAACTGTTAAAAACAGGTTATTTACCATGTTTATGATATTAATTGAGTTCCTGATATTTCCGCGCTGTTGCAAGCACCATTTTCAAGGGTTAACTGAGGTGCTGCGAGTTTTATTTGCGGTCTACCCACACTCCATAGCGATCTACTCTCTTCTTGGTTCGCTTTTTTCGCACTTAGTCAGACCTACAACCACCTTCCGCACTTTCACACATAACTCGAACACGATCACGACACACAACACTTTAATTAAATTTGATTAAAGGGAAAAATTTATTGCCCCGAGCAGGATTCGAACCTGCGACATCTGGCATACGCGGCCAATCGAGCTCTAGCCTCTGAGCTATCGGAACAACCAAGCTCGTCCACGAAATCCTTTAATAGTTCCCTCTTACAACGCCATAGGGAGGCGTACAGCGACATCTACCCTTTCTATTTTTTCTTTTATTTTTCCCTTTAATTTGAAATTTTCGTTAGCAGCGTCACTGATTTAGTACAAAATTAATTTACTACAGTATCAACTCGCACGTTCATGCCAGTTGCAGTCTCTTTTCTAGTCTTATTTAGTTGTTCTAATGTTAATGTCCATGTTAACTTGAAAGCTTGTATCGTCAAATTAAAATTTTGGACACGTGTTGCGTTTTTATATGAGAGTAATATTCGAGACATATTTTGGCACTTCACTGTACTTGACATTGGCAACTTCCTGAGTTGGGGGGCGGGATAACTGATACCGAACATGTTTCCTTACTTGACAGTATTACATTTGCGCAGTAGTATTATCATGCGCGGAAGCGGGGCAGTGCAGCATTCGTATCGCCCCGATTCCGTGGATTTCGCGCTAGACAGGAAGCACTGTAGGAGCGCATTACTGACTCAACTACGTTTTTAGGGTTCCGTACTAAAATCGTAAAAAAGAAACCCTTAGCGTGCCGCTTTGTCTGTCTGTCACATTGCTAAATATCTCAAGAACTTATATAATCGAACTTTATGCAATCGATTTGTGGAATAGTTATAAACAATGCTAATCCACATTGAATGTCTTTTACTTTAACTTACTTTTACATGCCGAGAACATGGTCTTTTTAATATTTTTATTTTATTTTCTGTGAAAGTTTACTGAGGGGTGTTAAAAGTTCAAAGTTTAGTGACTCTGTCAAGCGGGGTGTCTTATAACAGTGCTTGAATTACACATTCCAGAACAGTTTTTTTATTTACTTAGTGGATAAATTTCGATTTATGAAGGAAACTGTAAAAAAAGAATATTACAAGACCAAAAGCTTCAACTTACAAAATAGACTTAACAGGCATTAAGGTTGATTGGTACAGAATGCTTTATGGCATTAAGTCCGCCTTTTGTGCTATAAGTTTTTCTTTGCTGCAATAAAGATTAAATAAATAAATAAATAAAACTAGGATACATTTGTGAAGCCAATGGCAGATGTTCCTATGGCTGCTGACTGCTATGCTGTGTTATGTATTTACGCTATTGCAGGCCAGCATTATGCTGCGGGCTACCTGGATCACGATTACGAGTACATCCAGGAAGCAGACGTGTGGGTGCGCCTGCACATGGTGCGTGACTACTGGACGGACGCTCGTCGTCTCTGTCAACTCGAAGGTATGGTCACTGGTTTTTACAGTACATCTATAGAGGCCGGGAAACGAAGGGTTGCAAGGACGGATAGGGATGCGCGGCCTGCAGCCCAACGTTTCTCGCCGAGATTTGTATAGTGTTTTTTTTCAAACATAGCAATGAAATAAAAATTCACAACACTCTAAAAATATATTGAACAGACACCATGTTTGACATTAAAATTTAAAAACAATTACTTCCTGGCTTAGGCCTCCTATTTTGTATGAAATTCCTTTACAGTTCTCCCGAGTTGTTCCGCTTGCAACGTGATATTTTGAAGCCTGTTATAACGCACGTAATGGCAAAATTTCATTGCACGTTTGAGAAAAATTAAATATTTATTCGAGCATTGTTATAATTATAGATGTAGTTAATAATTCTTTCCCATCGGGTGAATTCGAAATACATTAGACCCGAAGAAATGCCAATCAATTACCATAATATTTCTCGTCTGTCATGTCAAATGACAAAATACTACCAGTTTCCATTCTGACATTTGACATTGCGCCCTGTCTCCTTCTGACATTCTTTCGAGATCTCCAAGCCATGAAATTGGGTGAGGCTTGAGTCCAGAAGTTTTTGCTGTCTTTATTCTCCCATGATGTTGGAGTCAGATACTATAGTATGGTATGATTTGTAGTCAGACATATTATGTCTTCCTATCTCCCATCGTTAGATTTGTCATAACGAATTGTTGAAGTTGCGCAAACAACAATTGCGCAACTGCGCAATTGTCAATAAAAACTTGTCTCGAAGATTATTTTTTTGACGGAAGCATGTGTTTATTCCGTTTTATATATAAAAAAAAATCTTTATTTCAGATTATTTCAGATTATTGAGAATCCATAAAATGTTGTTAGTTTCCTTCGTTAAAGCTACATGTTAGTACATTATAATAATTATTATTATTTAAGTATGACTCCAGCTGTGAATATATAGGGAGTTTGGTTTGGGAGAGGCGACTCCGCTAGTTTAATGCGTAGTTGAAGTATGTGATTTATTATATTCATTAAATAAGTCTATATTTTCAGGTGGACTTCTAGCTTCCCCTTCAACCACTCCATTAGCCGAAGCCATGCTTCGCATAATGTCCTCGCATAACGTCCGCGAGGTATACACTGGCATACACGCCACTATCACCGAGGGTGAATACGAATCCTTAGACGGTAAGTGAGACTATAATTATTATAGGCCTTGGACCAACGAACGGCCTTATTAAAAAAGCAAGGCCAATGCAATGTTGCTCACTGGTTCAGTAATAGCCTTTTCACTCTTGTCTTGAAGATACACAGATTATATGTATCACTGTATCAGTAAAGACAGAAGACGGCAGCAAATTCCACTCCTTAGCTGTATATTTTACTCCTACATCTACTTCTATATTTATAACTTGTACTATAGTCATGAAGGGTTACGGGTTCGGAATTTACAAATGAAAATTAACCACTATAATAAGCAAAATATGAAACAAAACTTGGCTTTAAATAGCTAAATAAATTAGGATAACTCCACTTGACATTGGCAAAGTTCCTTAGCAGCAAGACGCCATCAATAACGAAAAAAAAAATAGGATAAGTATTTTGCACTGACATCTACAGATATTGGACAAGAACCCATAAAAATAATCCGAATGTGTATAGAAGATTATATATCATCAACCACAACCAATCTGTTGATGTTTTTACCACGTTATTAAAAATAACTAAAAATCTTCCAAAGTGTTCCAAGCTTGTGCCTTCATCCGTTCATGAACAGTATTAAGGAGATCGGGTACAGCGAAACATCATGTCACTCGTATTTGAAAAAGCCCAACTGAGAAATTACGAGTAGGTACCCCCACCCTACAGAAGACAGCAGCCATAATATCACCACCACTTGCTCTTGGGTATGCGCCATGCGGTGTGGTGGTGTCCTTCTAATGGTAAGTGAGGCCAGGCCTTCATAGCCGAGAAGCCGGCGACAACAAATGTCCCCCTGGATAAAGATGCAGGATAAACATGCACACCCCAGCACGACGCGTAAAATTGTGCTCTAATTTGTATCCGGGGTAATGCAAGTACGATGTGTCCGCCGGGCAGGATATTTGTGTCTCCGTAAAAGCAAGATGGTGGTAACTGCGTTGACGTTGGAGTGTAGTCCTCTGATGGGGCAAAAGTCCACGGATACATCACATCTTTTTTAAATTTACCTGGCCATAAAAAAAAAAAGGTTTTACAAAAGGGTTCGTCATTACAAGCGTGTTACGACATCTGTTTACAACCAAGCAGGTTGGAAGCTTGTTTGCCGAACTCTTCATATAAAAAAGCTATTTTAGATTACGTCACGCGTGTCAAGTAATAAATATCCTGCGGAGCTGATAACGGACTTTGCCTTTTTTATTTATCTTACAGGAGTGCCTCTTTCCGAAATACCGCTTGACTGGGCCCACGACAAACCCAACCAGCACCACAATCACCAAGAATACTGCGTGATACTGAACGCCACAGGCAAAGTCAATGATTTTGGTTGCTCCTACACCTATCCTTACTTCTGCCGCAAAGAAACCGCCGTTATGAATGCTACTCACGTGTGTCAGACCACCGTCAGCGGTAAGATACCTATGTGCAAAACAGGAGACGCCCGGCAATAAGTCCTAGGCAACAGTCGATTTCGAGAGAAAACTATTATAGATAGTGTCACTGGGTTTAGATCTCAGGACGATACACTGTTAGAGATTAAACTAAAAAGACATGGTCACTATGTGAACTTTTACTTAAGTGAATAAACCCATTTTGTTGCTAAGTATATGGATTAGTTTCTTTCCCCTGCAGCCTTATACAGTATCTTAATTAATAGGTTTGAATCACGACAATCATGAAGATTGACTTTAAACAAAAGCATTTGTTCCTATTCCCAGTTCTTCACCAATGCTCGTAATCGTTTTTCTTCACAGCTCATATTTTTCACAAAAGAGTTCCATTCCCCTCCCAAAATTGTAATCAAATGTAATTATTTGCAATAGCACTTCACTACAGTATTTGTTATTAATCGCAGAGTACTGTAACACGTTTCAGTGCTATCATACAGAACAGGAATAGCCCAAATATGAAGTGATTGGGTTGGTTGTCCGTTACGAATAGGACGAAATGCTTTTGTGTAAAACTGAGGACTATGAAGAATAACGAAGGAGTTAGACTGCTGCTGACAAAAATGGCGTTTATGAAGAATTGGGAATACGTAATAAGCGTAATCCTTATTAACATACTACTGGTTGAATCGTGGTGTGACTCCGCAAGCATTCTACTGCCGATGACGAACCAGATGTTTAATATCATTGACAGGATATGAAATCGAACCTCGAACTGGCAGCTGCTACAAACTCCACCGAGTTTCCCAGACTTGGCACCGCGCTGCTAGGTTGTGCCGCGCCGAAGGTGGACATCTGGCCATCATCAACAGTAATACAGAATCTCAAGTGCTTCAAGACATTTTCAAGAAATATCCCCAGGACACTATTGCTGGGACTGAAAATAATGATACTGCTTTTATTGGAGTCTGGAAGTGGGCTAAATTTAATGGCGAGTGGCAGACTGTACACGGTAAGGACCTCGGCATAGGTGTTGTGATTAGACGATGCATATAATAGTGATTACATGATTATTGAGAAAAACATAAGTAACATAGTAGTCCTAGTAGCATAAGTAGTGTAACTATGCCACGGATACTTGTACAACACTCTCCGTGTCTTCTGACACGTTCAGGTATTCTTTAAGGATGATTCACAGTAGACCGTTCCGTGTCCGGGCCGGCCCGTTTTCTATGACAGCAAACGCAACGGCCGGCGTATTCTCTAGAAGACAACGGGCCGGCCCGGACACGGAACGGTCTACTGTGAATCATCCCATTCGGACAAATAATAAAGTAGGTACAAGTAAAGTAGACAAATTTATGTATGGTAAATGATTTTAGTAATACTTTTATTAATGTAGTTGTGCCTAAAGATAGTAATGAACTGATAGGTAATTATAGGATTTCACTTTTAAAATCTCCAAAGTTCAAATATTTGAATATACAACGTACAATGTTTGGGTACCAACCAAAAAATTTAATGATTTGCGACCATGACAGATTATGTAATACATTATAGTAGTACCTACTAAATAATCTTGTTATTATAGGTATTGAGCTATAAAAACAAGATTATTCGCTACTGTTTTTAATTGTATGCCGATAGTGCACTATCACTTTATGCCATATAATTATATATCTGCTCTTGCTAAGAATGAGGTCGCACATGTCAAGTTGTCACGTGTTTATACGTACTTAGTTCTTATATACAGATGTTAATTCAACCGCTTTCCATATTTGAAATCTTTGAAGACATTATCTACATTTATTATTTTTACCTACCACATAGAAAGAACTTCACTTCAATTTCAAACTAATTTATTGCCAAAACATGATATACAAAATATTAAAATTAACAATATGGTAGCAAAAATAACAATAACAATTTGTGTCATGTTGGCCATGGGTACCCACCTCAGCATATGCCGGACTAGTGTCCAGCGCTGGTTTTCAGTTTGGCCCCTTTTTCGGGTCGGACGAAGTATTTAAAGATTACAACTGTGGTGGTGTGGTACATTAGGTTACAGCATTACATGGTTTACGTTATCTTATACTAACATTGCGGAAAAAATATAAATGATAGTAAAAGTAAAATAAGTGCGGGAGAAGGATGAGCGTTATTCAACTATAGTTCTGAGTTTACTGTTGTTGTTGAAGAAGTAGGTAAAATTATATTTATAGCACCATTGACCATATCTTATTGTAGGTACCTATTGATATTTCAATATTGTACCAATTAATATAAAGATCAAAGCACACAGAAAAAAAAAATGCGGAAATTAGCAATCCCTGGTGTTATACCATCGTTAGATAGATAACGCTAAAGTTTCAAAAAATAAAAGGGCACAGGGGTTGTCAATAAGTACTACGATAAAATTCGGCAGCATTCCTAGTGCAGTACCTATACACTATGGACCGGTAACCCAGACACTTCGGGTTCATTTCTCGGTCTGCACCGCCGGTGTAGTCTTTTTTTTACCCGACTACGCTAGAAGGAGGGTTATGTTTTTCGAGAGTATGTATGTATAATTGTTTGGCACGCTCTGCAGCCTGAACGGCTGGATGGATTTTAGCTTGAGAGGTGTCGTTAGATTCGTATTTACTGTGAGAGTGACACTGGACATATAAAAAAGTGGCGGGTTTTTGGCGCCAAATTCCAAAGTACACAGAAACACAGTCGGGTTTAAGTATAAGTTTTTTTAATTAATTAGTCTAACAATTGTTGACAGCAACATCATATTTGTATCAATTGTTATAAGTTTATAGCGGTTATCTGAATTGAAAATCAATATTTTTATCTTCCGTTTTACCAGGTGAAACTCTTGAGGAAGCCGGATTTGCACAATGGAGTGATGAAAAAAAAGAAAATAACTATGGCTATTCGGCTGCTGTAAAGAGAAGTGGCTTGCTTGTTCCAGTCGGGAGATACGACACGTATCCATTCATCTGCGAAATTACTCCATAATATTATTCCATAATCAATGGCATTTGTACATGTCCCTTATTATTCTCAATTTTTTGATTATATAAATTGTTACTTTATATATGAGTTGTTCGTTTTATTTTAGTGTACCTTTTCGTGGGTTTGATTACTCTGGAGACGCAAGTGTACATGCTTATGACGCGTTTTCTCCTTACCAACTCGTACTCAAAAGCCGTCTGCTTGAATGTCTACTACGTCTAAAAAACAATAATAAATCACAAAAACAAACCTCTGATATAAAAATTGGTCAAATTACAAAAGGTATACATACCAACGTAATTATTGCCCGCAGCCCATGCTTATTATATAACCATCAATTAGAATAGCAGAACATTTAGACGATTATGAATGAATAATGGTCGAGGCAAAGATTATGGACTTTTCATAGTAATTTGCGGGCTTGGACGTAATTTTACATTTTAGGTATAATATGGGTATATATACGAGTACCTACAATCTAAAGTCAAACTGATGTATATTTATTTTTATACACTTAACTGTAATGTGAGGGGTGAGGGTCGAAGCTGAGTTGAAATAAGTGATCAAGATAAACGATGCTTTTATTACTGCCTGTATGGAGAATTAAAAAAATTGAGGCATTCCAGTATTTTTGGATTTATTCGTCTCAGAATCCGATACAAGAGAAAAAAGTGTCCTCAAATTTACATAGTCAATTTCGATGCTGGTTTTGGTAACTACTTATTCTTATTATACACGGAGATTCGGGAGACGTGAGCAAGCTCAACACTACGGATTCAGTAGATCATAAGCTACTGCTTCGTACCGCTATTAGTGAAATTAACGTTCATTTATCTTTGGTGTTGAAAACAAAATGTTTTAAATTATTTACGAAATTCATGGTCACTCTACAATCAGAATACTTCAGTCAAGTGATACGTTTCAAATTTAATGTCATCTGAGTCCGATTACTTTTGAAACTCACTCAATGTGACAATTTACTTTCTTCATAATTAAAGTGCTGTCATAACAGTTAGAGGTTTAATCTTTATAAACCAGTTGTTGTAGGGTGACCATGATTGTAGAGAATTAAACTTAACAAAAATTAAAATACAGGAAAAAGGTATGGGTGTTTCGCTTAAATACAATGGTGAACGATTCATTGCCATTTACTATGTATGTAGTGTTGGAGGACCAACACTCACAGTCAGCAGAGCAGGAGCAGAGCAGGAGCTCACGTCTCCTGAATCACCCTGTAGTATGCAAAGTAAGAAAATGGTTCTGGGGACACATTTTTAGGGTTCTGTAGTCAACTAGGAACCCTTATAGTTTCGCCATGTCCGTCTGTCTGTCTGTCTGTCCAAGGTTTTGCTCTGTGATTGTTAGTGCTAAAAAGCTGCAACTTGGTATGGATATATAAATAATTAAACTGACGAAGTCGTAAAATAAAATCTATAAAAAAAAATTAAGGGTATCGTGCAAAGAAGGCTGAATTTTTTTTTGCTTCAATCCAAATTGGTGTTGTTTGTTGGATAGGTCTTTCAAAATGATTACAGGTTTTTATCGTACATTTTTTGATAAAGTTAATATTTTCGGAAATATTCACTCCAAAAGAAAAAAACCGGCCAAGAGCGTGTCGGGCCACGCTCAGTGTAGGGTTCCGTAGTTTTCCGTCCGTCACATTAAGTTGACATATTAAGTACAGAAACACAAAACCTTTGAAAGCACGTCATTTCATTGTGATTTTGTAGAAATGACAGGTACAATAAACACCTGTTTATACGGTTAAATTACAAACTTAGTTCAGAAATTATTTTTGTAATTTTTTCAAAAACTATTCAACCTATCAAGTTCAAAATAATTTTCCTACAAAGTTTTTATAAAGTTCTACTTTTGGGATTTTTTTCATATTTTTAAAACTTATGGTTCAAAAGTTAGAGGGGGGGGGACACATTTTTTTTTACTTCTGGAGCGATTATTTCCGAAAATATTAACATTATCACAAAATGATTTTATTAAACCCCTATTTATTTTTAAATACCTATCTAACAATATATCACACGTTAGGGTTAAAATGAAAAAAAAAACACTCCCCACTTTACGTATAGGGGAGGTACCCTAATAAAATATTTTTTTCCACTTTTTATTTTACCACTTTGTCGGCGTAATTGATATACATATTAGTACCAAATTTCAGCTTTCTAGTGCTAACGGTCACTGAGATTATCCGCGGACGGACGGACAGACGGACGGACAGACATGGCGAAACTATAAGGGTTCCTAGTTGACTACGGAACCCTAAAAAGAATTTGTCCGGCCCTCTAACTTTTGAATCATGGGTCTAAAAATATGAAAAAAAAACATGAAAGTAAAGCTATAGTGGACATGATCAATTAAGCTGTTTTTGAGTTATCGTCAAAAGTCTTCTCTTCTTAGTAAAAGAGACGTATAAAACGCTGCGAAAGTATTCCTTTTGCTTGTTATTGATTTTTTAATGTAAGTTCATTGGGCAACTACGGAGCCCTAAACCGATCATGGCCCGAGATGTTTTTGGCCGATTTATTTCTTCTTCTAGAATCTATAGCGTCATTGATTCTGAGTGGAATGAGCCAAAAACTTCATATTCTGAGAACCAAATGAAATTTGCCTTTTATAAGTGTCTTATAGGCTAGGATCCGTACGTATCACCGCATCACCTATAGTGGTTTAACAAATAAACATCCAGATTTTTGTTACATTGATATTACTACTTTGACTTATTAGGTCCCTGGTCAGACAGAGTGAAAGTAACTTTAAAAAATATTAAAGTGTGAAACTAAATCCCCATTCACACACGACTCCTGCAATAATTGCATGCAATTTTAACTATATTGATCATTGCGGGGTTCGACTCTTGCTCAGTATAAAATGGGGTTTTAGTATCTTAATTGACATATTAAAATTTATAGCACGACACCAATTGATGGCACTAGCCTACCTCCCGCGCCCATACTAAAACTCAATACACAAGCTTCGGTTATGCGGGTCCCCAATAGATGGCGCCCTCATCGAGTTAGAACGCGCTATCGTTTGTTTGCCGTAGAATCATGATCCCCGGAGCAGTGCATCGACTCATCGAACTTTGCCAGTAGGGTCTTAGTATCTTGCACGCTTTGAGCACTCACCTTGTTGAATCTTTTAAGCGTCTTGGCACGTAATATCCATTGCTGCTTTAGTGTACTTCAACCTAGCTTGGATACACTACACAGTTCTGGAAGTAGTTAATGTATAGTACACGTCCTCTTGAAACGTAATAAAGTCCAATATCGCATGTACCCGGCTCTTTAAGTTTCGTCCCCCGCCTCTCCGACGATACATTGGCGCCCTGCACGTGAGGCCCGTCTACGTGACGTCATCATTTGCTACGCGAATCGTTACGTCATTGGCTACGAGCTACGGTTCCCGACCTGCGCTACGAGCACTGCTACGACATACGCTAGTAGACGACCTACATTATTAAATGAGTCGAGGAGGTTTTGGAACGTTGAAACTCAAGAGCCCAACTTTTGTCACGCGGTCTGGAAGAGTCACGACGATCAAGAGGAAACCAACAACAATGCTTTCACCTGAACAATTTGCACAACTTTTGGATAGAATGCCTGCTCCGTCAACGAATAGGGGCTCATTCATCAACTGTAACTACAGTTATAACGGAACCAAGGATCCGGAAGTGGTAGAAGCTTTCCTGTCTGCAGTAAACATATTCAAACGATCAGCTGACATGGGAGACCAAACAGCCCTTAGTGAGTTGCCAATCTTACTGAAAGGCGAAGCTGGAGTCTGGTGGTTAGGAGTCAAAAACGACGTTACAACATGGACCGATTTTGAGGCACGACTTCGGGATAACTTTGCACCTGTGCGAGAACCTTACCTGCTGCACTTAGACATTTTACAAAAACAGCTGCACGGCGAGTCAACGGACGACTTCATACGTCGGAAACGGCTATTGTTCTCACAGTTACCTAGCCCCGGACATACAGAAACAATTCAGTTAGATATGTTATACGGATTGCTGCGCTTAGAAATTCGAGACAAGGTACCTCGCGCCGACTTTAAGGACTTCAAAGGACTGCTTAAAGCCGTTCACGCTGCTGAACACATCTTGAACGAGAAGGTTGTTGTAACTTGCGACGAAACGAAACTGGTCCAGCACAACCAAGACGCCCGGTCCACTTCAATGCGTAAGCCGCGGTGCAGATATTGCAAGAACTACGGTCATGCCGCTGAGAATTGTCGGAAGCTGACTGGTCGCAAAGATAACGCATCAAAGGAAGCTGCGAGATCGGATACAATGGATGCAGTTGTTCAGCACCCATCTCCGTCCACACCAAGATTTAGATGTTATGGCTGCGGTGCTCCTGGAGTAGTTAGGAGCAGCTGCCCAACCTGCCATACTAAAAGAACACAACAACCGGCACCTGAAATTGGATTTTGTTCAGTTCTCGCTACCATCGACGCCAGAGATCGTCCAGTTATATATGTTGAGATAGGAGGAGTAGCTGGCGCCGCGTACTTGGATAGTTGCGCCAAGTCAAGTATCGCTTCGTATTCTTTGTATTGCGAACTAAAGAGACAGAAGTACGAATTTAAAGAGTTGAGAGTTGGAGTAACGCTCGCGGATGGTATCCCAAAGCACAAGAATGTTTTAGTTACCCAAGCTCCCGTAAAGGTTAACGACCGCACGGTACCTACAACTTTTTTGGTACTACCTGAATCACGTCGTAACCGCACACTCCTTGGAGTTGGATTCATTCGAGATGCCCTTATTGATCTCAGTTTGCCCCAGTGCACGTGGCACTTCGTCGATGATCCTTCCCAACAGTTCGAGCTTTATGAAGAGAGCTTCGTATTCGGTGAGGGGGTTGCGCTTGCTGCCATGACGCCCGATGAAGACCCTTCTCTATCGCCTTCGTTACCAGAGGAGAGTAATACCGCACGCACATATGGTCCGTTAGTAAGGATTGATGCTCCGACCCCTCCGCGCAGGAAGAGATCTCACACGGAGTATCCTGCAAATTACTCGCCTATACTGGATGCCCTTTTTGAAGATGCGAGGGCAAGCCTTCAGAATTATGACGAAGAGTGTCAAAATCAAAAATCAAAATCAAAAATTTTTATTCTGCAAATAGGCAAATAGGTGTGACTTATATGACCTTGATCACACACTCTTCCTATCAACATCTTTCTTTTCGGTGGACATTGTGGTACTGGACGAGTTCTTGGAGAAGAACCAAGACGTTTTCAAGGCTAATGGAGAACCAGTGAAAGGTTTCGAGCACTCCATTGAGACAGGAGATCACAAGCCTATTTCGGTACCACCCTACCGCTTGTCACCGGTCAAGACCGAGATCTTAAAGAAAGAGGTGGAAAAGATGTTAGCTGAGAAAATTATCGAACCGTGTACATCCCCTTGGGCCGCGCCAGTAGTGATGGTGCCTAAGAAAGACGGAAGCACGAGGGTATGTGTGGATTACCGTCAGCTTAATGCGATTACGACACCTGATGCGTACCCACTACCTAGAATCGACGACTTACTCCACGACGCCAAACCAACGCCATTTATGAGCACTATTGATCTCCGCGCTGGATACTGGCAGATAAGCGTCAAGGAAGAACATCGTACGAAGACTAGCTTCGTCTCCCCTTTCGGAATGTACAGATTTTGTCGTATGCCGTTTGGCCTACGCAACGCACCGGCCACATTTCAGCGAATGATGGATCGTTTACGAATTTCGCTCAGCCACATCAAGTTATTAGTATACTTGGATGACTTGATAGTCATGTCCTCTACCTTCGAAGACCATATAAAAGATCTACAGGACGTCTTCAACAAACTTAAAGAATACAATTTGACGGCAAATCGGGAGAAGTGTCACTTCTGCTGCCAAAAGGTAAAATATTTGGGGCACTACATTACTGCTGATGGACTTCAGCCTGACCCTGAAAAGGTTAATGCTATATTGGGTATGTCACCTCCGCGAAACCTGAAACACTTACTGTCATTCGTTCAGATGTGTTCCTGGTATAGAAGATTTATACCTGGTTTCGCCAAAATAGCCGAGCCACTCACACGCCTTTCTAAGAAGAACGTCACTTGGGAATGGAAAGATGACCAAGTTAACGCTTTCGCCAAGCTACGCGAATTTTTGACGACTTCGCCTGTGCTCGCACAAGCTGATGAAACCAAACCCTACACCATCAAGACCGATGCAAGCAGCTACGCACTCGGAGCAGTTCTGGTCCAGGGGGAGGGAGAGACAGAGCATCCGGTAGAGTACGCTAGTCGCCTCTTGACTAAGTCCGAGCGTAACTACTCCACGACCGAACGTGAAGCCCTAGCAGTAGTCTGGGCTGTCAACAAATTCCGAGGTTATATTGAAGGAGGCAAGATAACAGTTATGACGGATCATCAAGCCCTTAAATGGCTCATGTCTTTGAAATCACCAACTGGGAGATTAGCTCGATGGGCTCTACTACTGCAGCCTTACGATATCACTATAAAATATATCCCAGGGAGAACAAATGTTGTTGCTGACTCTTTGTCCCGTCCCAATTGCGAACCCGAAACAGAAAGTGATTGTGGACTCTGCATGGTGATTGTGGATATGCCCGCCAAAAGCAAAGAAATAATAAGAACAGAACAACACAAGGATGAAGAGATTGTGAAAATAGTTAACAGTCTAGAGAGTAATGACGAAGAAAACGCCCGATACTGGAGCGGTAAAGGTTACTACATGAGCAATGGCTTATTATATCGCTACAGTCCAGACTCTGACGTAGAAACAAGCCAGTTAGTCATCCCCAAACAAGAGCAAACGAAGATTATCGCTGCATACCACGATGAAGCAACAGCTGGTCATTATGGAGCAGAGAAGACCTTTGAACGCATTGCAAAGCGTTACTTCTGGAAAGGGATGAGGAAGCACGTCGAGGCTTATATCCGTAATTGCCTACAGTGCCAGCGCTACAAATGTTCTAACCAGAAGCCCGCTGGTTTACTCCAAACCACAGCTCATAACCAACGCTTTGAGGTAGTAGCTTTCGATCTTTTCGGACCCTTGCCTCGGACTGCGGGAAACCATAAAATATTGGATCTTTATCGTTGAAGATGTTGCATCACGTTGGGTGGAATTATTTGCATTGGAACGAGCCACTGCAGAAGAATGCGCCAAGGTACTACTAGATGAGATTATCCTGCGATACGGCACGCCACGCCGATTTATAAGTGACAACGGCACACAATTTGTCAGCAGTGTCATGCAACAATTGACGTACTGTCTTGACATCAAGCATGGCTTCACGCCAGTATATCATCCCGAAACAAATCCGGTAGAACGAAGAAATCGAGACTTAAAGACACAATTGGCCATACTCGTTGAAGACAGCCACACGACATGGGCAGCGAAGTTACCTAGTATCCGCTTTGCAATGAATACGGCTATAATGAGCACTACGGGTTACACGCCCGCCTATTTAACGTTTGGACGCGAGCTAAGGACGCCAGACGATGTGGAGCATGATCTTTGCGAGATAATGAGAAACGAGAACTTCATCAAAGAAATCACTCCGCGCCTTGTTATGATGGCTGATACCTTGGTCAAAGCACGAGAAATACAAGAAGGGAAAGAAGAAAAGCGGAAAGACCTTGTCGACCAGAAAAGGCAAGCTTGTCCCAACTATCAACCTGGAGACTTGGTCTTAGCCACCACTCATGTCTTAAGCAAATCCAGTCAAGGATTCACCTCCAAGTTAGCTCCACAACGTGATGGGCCATATATTATTTTGCGTCGCCATGGCCCCAGTTCATTTGAAATCGCTACCACCGATTCTAACACTCCAGTTGGCATCTATCATGCATCAGCTCTAACTCCATTCCGGTCTCAAAACGCTACAGTACCAGAGCCTACTATGCCGATCAGGAAGAGGGGCAGACCTAGGAAGCAACCCGTTGCACAAAATAATGCGACTAGACCCCGTGGTAGACCTCGCAAGACAAAACAATAAAGAAGACTCCTGTCATACTCGTCGGGACGACTTCGTGGACAGAGGGGGAGATTATAGCACGACACCAATAGATGGCACTAGCCTACCTCCCGCGCCCATACTAAAACTCAATACACAAGCTTCGGTTATGCGGGTCCCCAATAGATGGCGCCCTCATCGAGTTAGAACGCGCTATCGTTTGTTTGCCGTAGAATCATGACCCCCGGAGCAGTGCATCGACTCATCGAACTTTGCCAGTAGGGTCTTAGTATCTTGCACGCTTTGAGCACTCACCTTGTTGAATCTTTTAAGCGTCTTGGCACTAAGTAATATCCATTGCTGCTTTAGTGTACTTCAACCTAGCTTGGATACACTACACAGTTCTGGAAGTAGTTAATGTATAGTACACGTCCTCTTGAAACGTAATAAAGTCCAATATCGCATGTACCCGGCTCTTTAAGTTTCGTCCCCCGCCTCTCCGACGATACAAATTGTTTTTAACTATATTTATACATTTATTAAGGTCATAGATAAAAAAAATGATCTTTGTTAAGGTTAAGACTACGCTGCCAATTTTTGAAGGTCGTCTTCAAGAGGTTAAGTTTCTTATCTACTTGATTCGGATTTTTAAAGACAGACATAAAAATAAATATATTCCTATGACATAAAAATCTTTCTTTGGATATTGTTCATACAGAATGTCGAAAAGTGGCATTCTCAAACGAGGGCACCTACTGAAGGCGTCAATAAGATGTAATTTAATTACGTCTTATTAGGTATCGGTATCCTCATGTACCTGGACAAAGGGAGACATTTTGCTTGAGAATATGACACATCCATACTTACTAATATTATACCATAGTAACTCTGTCTGTCTGTTACCTCTTCACGCTTAAACCCCTGAATCGATTGGGATGAAATTTAATATGGAGATAGTTTGCGATCCTAGAAAGGGCATAGGATAGTTTTTATCCCGTAAACCAAATGGTCCCAAGTCAGGTGATCCTGACGGAGTGAAATTGGGCGTGGTAGTTTTTATGGAGGCTCTATATACACAAGGCCGACGCGGACAAAGTCACAGTTATATAAAAGAGCATTATATAAAGGAGCCCTTACATATAAAAAGGGTTATCAAAATCATGGAAACAAAGGCTAATAAATAAATAGAAATATATTTAAAAGTGTACAGCCATTTAGTGCTGAGTGTACCAAAGCCGGTTGGATAGTAAATGTAGATGAATGGGCCGGTATACTTGTTTTATGGGTTCGTGGAAGCGATTTAATGATATCTCCGGCTGTATTTTATATTTTTTATCTGGAATTAGGATAACTTTGTAGACTAGTTTGGCGCATAATTTTTGGTTGTCAAGTTATAAATTATTCTCCTCATCATCATCATCATCATGTCAGCCGAAAGACGTCCACTGCTGGATATAGGCCTCCCCTAAAGACTTCCACAATGACCGGTTCTGCGCCACCCGCATCCAGCGGACACCCGCGACCCTTACCAGGTCATCAGTCCACCGTGTGGGGGGCCTGCCCACGCTACACCTTCCGGTACGTGGTCGCCACTCGAGAACCTTTCCGCCCCAACGGCCATCAGTTCTACGTGCTATGTGTCCCGCCCACTGCCACTTAAGTTTAGCGATTCGATGGGCTATATCGGTCACTTTGGTTCTGCTTCGGATAACTTCATGCCTGATTCGATCGCGCAGAGATACTCCCAGCATAGCCCTAAATTATTCTCCTAGTATTTGTAAATTGTGCTATGCTGTTCATAACTTGGTTATCTTCACCGCTCATCCTTAGTACTTAATCTTGGAATGAGCATTATTTACACTCGTACAACGAGACTCGTTTCACTACATTGCGCGGTTTGACAGATCGATTGAACTCATTATACTACGGCAACCCGCAATGGAATGAAACTTGCATGCGAATCTCGTGTGTGTGTGTGTACAAATGCCTACGGTGAATATCGACGAGAGATGTGCTGGTAGTTAAGCTGTGTTTTTAATATTTCATTTATTTATTTTAGAAGCAACAGAAATACCTAAGTACAATGGAAGTATGTTAAACATTAGGTGTATACCTACTTCCTTAAGAGGGCGCTCGGTCTGGCTCGGTTCTCCATACAAACGTATTTACCCTCTCATTTTAAAACGCCATGCTAGAATAACATGAAAATTTGTATACACAATGGGATCCGGCATATCTAGGTCGGACCGTAGTTTCTGTTGCTAGAAATTGTAAAAGAAAAAAATACAGCGGCTTTTTGAGTTTTTTACGGCTTGTATGAAAACCTTAATAATAGCTGTATTTTTTCTCCATTATAATTTCAAGCAACAGAAACTATGGTCCGACCTAGATATGCTGGATCCCATTGTGTACAAAGTTTCATGTTATTCTAGCCTGGCGTTTTAAAATGAGAGGGTAAATACGTTTGTATGAAGAACAGAACGTACTGCGCAGTCTTAAACGCTTTCACTAAAAGATTTACTTATAATGCAACATAGGTAAGCAAAACAGTACAAAAACATAACACACTCTAAAAGCTAAAGGTACTAATAATAAACGAATATAAAAACATCAAGTTGTTTCAGCTAAGGTATCGAGAATTTGTTTTTGGAAACATCATCATCATCATCATCATGTCAGCCGAAAGACGTCCACTGCTGGACATAGGCCTCCCCTAAAGACTTCCACAATGACCGATCCTGCGCCACCCGCATCCAGCGGACACCCGCGACCTTCACCAGGTCATCAGTCCACCGTGTGGGGGGCCTGCCCACGCTACGCCTTCCGGTACGTGGCCGCCACTCGAGAACCTTTCCGCCCCAACGGCCATCGGTTCTACGTGCTATGTGCCCCGCCCACTGCCACTTAAGTTTAGCGATTCGGAGGGCTATATCGGTCACTTTGGTTCTGCTGCGGATGGCCTCATTCCTGATGCGATCACGCAGAGAAACTCCCAACATAGCTCTCTCCATTGCCCTTTGGGTGACTTTGAGCCTTCTTATGAGGCCCATAGTAAGCGACCACGTTTCAGTGCCATATGTCATCACTGGCAACACACACTGGTCAAAAACTTTTGTCTTGAGACACTGCGGAATATTGGACGAAAAGATGTGCCGTAGCTTCCCGAACGCGCCCCAGCCGAGTCGGATTCGACGATTAACCTCTTTCTCGAAGTTGGACCTACCCAACTGGACAGTCTGTCCTAGGTATATGTAATCGTCTACAACTTCGAGCGTAAAGTGTCCGATTGTTAAAGGAGTTGGTGCGACATGGACATTTGACATGATCTTCGTCTTGTCCATGTTCATCCTTAGACCAACTCGCTCGGAGGCTTTACTGAGGTCATTGAGCATTGTACTTAAATCCTCCATGGTCTCAGCCAAGACAACTATATCGTCAGCAAACCGAAGGTGAGTGAGGTAGTCGCCGTTTATGTTAATGCCCATCCTTCTCCAGTCCAGAGTCTTGAAAACATCCTCCAGTGCAGCGGAGAACAGTTTAGGAGAAATAATATCTCCTTGCCTGACTCCCCGTTCTGGTCCTGGAGTCGGACTGACATAGTGGCATTCTCGTACAAACACTTCAGCACTTCGATATAGCGGTAGTCCACTTGGCACCGTTGGAGAGATTGTAGTACAGCCCACGTTTCAATCGAATCAAAGGCTTTCTCGTAGTCCACGAACGCTAAACAGAGGCGCAGGTTATACTCTTCAGTCTTCTGTATAACCTGACGGAGCGTATGGATGTGGTCTACGGTGCTAAAGCCTCTTCGGAAACGCTTGTTCGGGAGGCTGGAAGTCATCTAGCCTGCGTGCGAGACGGTTCGTAATGACTCTTGAAAACAGCTTATAGACATGGCTCAGAAGTGAGATGGGTCGGTAGTTCTTCAGTAAGGAGTGGTCACCCTTTTTGAAGAACAGCACCACCACACCTCTGTTCCATGCCTTAGGAGTTTTCCCTTCCAGTAAGACGGAGTCGAACAACTTCTGAAGGGCCCTAAGGACCGGTTTTCCACCCGCCTTCAGGAGTTCCGCTGTAATTCCGTCTTCACCGGGTGCCCTGTTGTTCCTCAGCTGCTTAACATGGTCCGCTTGAATTAAAAATATCTACTGACGTAAATGATTTGTTGAATGAATAGCAAGGACGGCGTTATGGTGCGCGTTTACCAGCGTTAGTCGAGCTGGTCGGGACGGTAAACATGGCGGCTGGGCGTGACATACAGCGTGACGGGACTCTAAACCGAAGACCTTACACCTCGTATGCGTGATAATTAACTGTCAGTTGTATGACAACACACAGCTTTGCACAAATCTGCATGCTCACCTTATGCTCTGTACTCACACTTCGAGGATGATATTCGTTCGCTTAGTTCATTATTTCGAAGTTCGTTCAATAGATGGCGTTAGTAGTAGCTAACAAATGGAATTGTGCCATCAAATCCGGCAAATTCAGGCGTTTCCTGTGCTGGTGCTCGCGGCTACATTCATAAAGGAAAACAAAAAAAAATGAAATAAAACATCCCTTGCTTTCGACATCTCCAATTAAATTATAGTGAATTAATTATTTATTTATGCATAACGAAAATATATACAAGAATACTTAACCAAAATAATATAATTAAAATTAAAACTAACTTAAATCTAAAACCCTTGAGGCATTGTACCGAGGATGCTGGCGCCATTTCCTCGCTGTATCGCAATGCTGATACGTTTAGCGAGGAAACCGCCAGCTCTTCGGTCACCACTCACCACTCACCAGTTACGTCAACCAGATGCTTCGCAATTTCTGCAAATAACTTATGAGCGCTGGGACCCCATGAACCAAGAATAATTGATTGATAATTTTATTATAATTTATTAAGTAGTTAGTATTCGTACAAATATGCAGAATAGAATAGAATATACTGTGTTACCCTGACGATGAGAGCAGAACTTGGCTTAGCTACTACCTGCTGATCATTTGCCTCATGGGGGTCGTCCCATAAAATGATGAAGAAAAGCCTAACATCGACAGCAGGTACAGGTTGTTTCTATGTTTTTTGATGAGTAGATAATTTACGTCGCGGGTTTACTGCTTGAATGACAATCGATATCTCAAATTCGATTTTTGCTCTGTGGTTTATCCTGTAAACATCGAATCAACGATCTTCGACTGCATAGCAATCCAAACAGTCAATAGTCAAGACTATTATTGTCTATTTAAAATAATGTTTTTTTAATTTATGATCAATTTAGTTTTATGGACATGGTTTACGAATATCGGTATTAATAAAACGGTGAGGTCACAACGTATAATACATGTTAACTGTTTTTTTTTTTACAAAAATACTGTAAGAGGAGTGTTAGGCCAAGGAAAAGGTGGATGAATTGCGTGAGAGACGATTTGAAGAGAATAATGTGAGTGGGTGATAAAGAGGCGTGGAAGAAAAAAAGCATGCTGTGTTGACCCCAAGTAAATGGGAAAAGGGCACGCGAATGATGAATACTGTTCGAGTAGTCTCCAATTTTTGTATTACTTATTCGTATTTATATTTCCTTGTAAGTGCTTACGGGGTCCGTTTTCCATCAGGATGGCCGTATACTGTTGGTTTGCATAAACATTTGTTTGTTCTGTATGTTTTAATTGATACTGTACAATGATAAGTGGTTCCGG
Organism: Notocelia uddmanniana; assembly: GCA_905163555.1. Taxonomy (NCBI): domain Eukaryota; kingdom Metazoa; phylum Arthropoda; class Insecta; order Lepidoptera; family Tortricidae; genus Notocelia; species Notocelia uddmanniana. Next base: position 29,790,091 of record LR991056.1, on the reverse strand, counting down.
TGAAATATTATAATTAGACTTTTTAAACACGAGACCAGGTGTAAACCCAACTAAACTATTTTAATATTCATTTAAAACACGGTAAGTAGCAAGCAGCGGGTGTCTTTTATAGTTTACAAGTAATTTATAGTTGTCCTGTCTGAATTCCGCATTTTCGTGATAAACCTCTTAACTATTTTCTTTTGTTTTAGGAACTTCAACTTTACAAATGTATTAATAAGGTTCTTTTTAGATTGACAGACTTTATAGATAAGAGGTTAAAAAGGTAAGTGGGAGAATTTATGTTTGACATGTGCGCGGACACCATTAGTGCACCCTTTTAAATATAAATAAAGTTTGTATAAAAACGTAATGTTTCCTGTTATTCATAGATTCGTGTAGTCAGCTCGTTTGAGTTGAAATAGGTACACGTTGTTATGTTTTTACCATTTTTAAGCCCTCAAAGGAATCGATTTCTAAGTCCGTATGTCGCTGTTATAATTAACACATTAATCATTTTAGATTTTTTTAAATATTACGTAACTAGTACCTATATCACGAGACAAGATGGTAGCACTGAGCTACGACAAAATTTAGGTGTCAAGGTCATGTTCAATCATAATTATTTTGATTCGCAGTCATATAAATAGATATTTTATAATTATAAGCCCATAGTGTATACTCACGTGGGCCCCAATAACCCGAAAGATGTAAATTAACAATTCTAGAGCCTAATTAGAATATAAAACGTGGGATAACATACTGTCAAAAAATATAACACACCCTAAAGGCGTAACACCCTAACTCTAAATTTGTGACGACAGTGTCAAGTCAAAAAGTAATAGAGGGCTACATCTATTACTTTTTTGACTTGACACTTCTTGTCTTGAAGACATAAATTTGCAAGTCAAGTAGAGATTTGTTCACAAAAAAGCGGTCAATTAATTTGATTTATTTTGTACTGAAATTAGTAATTTAATTAAAACAAATAATTGGACCCATGTTGACATAACATTATTTACTCGTCGTGTCGTCAAAAATACGTGGCAAAAACTTTCGGGTAGGCCCTGTGGTGTATAATAGGTATATCATATGATTGATCATCTTATACGACATGAAACTATAATATAAATAACAACATCTACCACCACCACCATATCAGCTAAAGGACGTCCACTGCTGGACAAAGGCCTCCCTCAAATTCACGGGGGATATGCCATAATCGCCACGCTTGGCATGCGGGTTGGCGATCGCAGTATCTCCACCGCACTCCAAGGATGCTGCTACCCATCCCCCAGTAAATAACGTCATAGGTAGCAAGATTCGTAAGTGATGAAGGAGAAGGCCAAGGATAAGTTTAAGATGCATTAAACAAATGAACGAAAAATTTGCAGTCATATCGTATATGGAAATCAAGTGGAGATAGAGTTAGATGGAGAGAGCATAGCTAAGCCGACAAGAGTCTAACTCTAAATTTGTGACGACAGTATTTACTTATTAATTGTCAACATACAAATTATCCTCTGTTCTTCTAAGGGTCCCCCGCACGCTTGACTGAACTCGATTCTCCAACACTCGGTTCCCATTTTAAAACGCCGCGCTGAAATAACATGAAAGTTTGTATATACGAGTACAATGGGACCCTATCTCGGCCGAAAACTGGTTTCCGTTGCTACAAATTGTTATAGAAAAAAATATAGCGAGTTTGGAGTTTTTTAGGTCTTTTATGAAAACCTTAATTATCGCCGTATTTTTCTACGTTATAATTTCAAGCAACAGAAACTAATGAGAGGTAAACTACGTTTGTATGGAGAACCGAGCTTCTTGCGCACTCTTAAGAGGGCGCAGTACGTTTGGTTCTCCATACAAACGTATTTATGCTATCATTTTAAAACGCCATGCTAAAATAACATGAAACTTTGTATACACAATGGGATCCAGCTTGTCTAGGGCGGAAATTAGTTTCTGTTGCTTGAAATCATAATGGCGAAAAAATACAGCGATTATTAAGATTTTCATACAAGCCGTAAAAAACTCAAAAAACCGCTGTATTTTTTTCTTTCTACCTACATATTTAAATTCTAAATCATTAACATACGTTTTGATTGTTCACTATGCGTGTAACTACATTTTTCATTTAGCCTTCGTCAGTGAATCCACAATTAACTATTCAAATTTAATTGAAAATGCATTCTGACTGCGATATCGCGTCTCTATCGCTAACATGGTACGATTGGCTTGATAAAAGATTCAAAAAATAAACAAGGACTCGTTACACTCATTCGAATTTAATTATTTTGTATGGTTCGTTAGCATAACAAAACGTTTAACTTTCCGGATCTCCTATTCAACGGGACATTTATAATAGAAAACATACCTTATTAACAGCACAGAAAGTTGAATATAAAAAAAAGTTTATTTGTGATAAAATGTAATGAAAATTGTGTAAGGTACACGTTCGCTTTTTGTTTGTGCTGGCTGCGCTCGAGTATGGAATAAATGAATAGTTTTATTGGTATAGTTAATTATATTTGTATTTACAAATCAAATCATATAGTAATATATTCAGTTAACGGGTGCCTGAATTGATTCAATATGATTTATTCGATTGGCTATACGAATTCAAAATGTTTTGGGGCCTGTCAACCAATGGATAGAACCTGTGACATCATTTCTTATTCCTGCAGAACTCCCTGGCAAATATAAATAAATAAATAATAATAATAAATAAATATTAGGGGACAATTTTTACACAAATCGAACCAGTCCCATACTCATATTCATTTATTTATGATACACAAATACATTACACGTCAAAGTAATGTCACGTCACTTAATAATAAGCTCAATAAGGCTAGTGTCAGTTATGGATAACAGATATATAACACATAAACACATAGAAAACAGTCAAGTCTCAGGAACAAATAAATGGTTTTGCTCACCACAGAAACAAATGCCCTTATTACCGGGAATCGAACTCGGAACCTCCAGCTTCGTAGGCACTGTCACTACCAACTAGGCAAAACAGTCCGATAAACATAAGGTGGTCTGTATCCAGAAGTTTGTACTAATATTTTAACCTTTAAACGCTCTGTAAAATACAAAAACTGTCACTCACACGCCATGACACCGGAATGTCAAACGTGATATTGAACACTATAGAAATCCATGTGGGTTGATATGGCACTGCACGCCATGAAGGATATATCCGTCGTTGGCGTTGAACCGATGGTTTCAATTAAAAATATTATGAAACGGGTCTGTTATAGGTCAAATATCGCTCCAAATATAAGCACGCTCAACAGGACGCTACCAATGCTCGCTCATGAGTAGAACCACCTACCGGTCCGAAATATGTCGAGCGATATTGGGCATTACAAATGTGTGTGTGACCTGTTTCATAATATTTTAATATTTCTTAAGCTAACTGTAGATTTCTATATAAAATTGGGCTTCAATTATTTACACCACTTCCAATTATGGAAACAAAAATATGTAAGTTTTACAGTTTTGCCTTTATATCTTCAAACATAGCGTGAATTAGAATACCAGTTTCATGGAAAATTCACCTCATTATACCAAAAATATAATGATATGAAGGTGTTTAGTTTGAAATTGAACGTTAGGAAGAATTTGTGCAATTTCCCAACGAACGCTGATAAACCAATAGCCACCAGAAACACTGGGAAACTGAAAATAACCTTCTATAGACTAGTAAAGGCGAAAAAGTGGTTCTTGGGAAATTGTATTAAATTCTACAATAAAATTCCAATACACGTTACTGAACTTAGCAATTCTAAATTAAAATCTGTAGTAAAACAAACACTTATTTCAAAAGCATATTATAAGGTAAACGATTACATCATGGAAGGCTAATCTATCGCGAAAATAGGTTTTCTACTGTAGCTTGTTATTTTTGTAGTAACTGAGACTGTAATTTTATATTTAACTATACAATGTATATTGTTTTGAAAAAATGACACCTCGCCGAGTTTCTTACGCCGGTTCTTCTCGTGGCAGAGGTTTATTTTTCCGAACCGGTGGTAGTTTATTGACGTTCATAGGTGCATGTAATATGCCTAATTTGAAGAATAAACTACTTTTACTTTTTTACTTTTTACTTTTAAACATGTATAAATTATATACCTCTAGCATGTAATTTTTTAAGATTTTGAGGTCGATACGCGTGTATGTACGTTTACGTAATGATACAGACCGTACACTCTCATAAATCTCATAATCATAGTTTATACTTATGCCAGTAAGTACCCGATACCCACAAGCGCCCGGACGGCCGCTATAAATTCGCACTTGTCACAGACAGATGGCGCTTCTTTTCACCGCCGACTCTACCCGCGGTTTTTGCCCCAACCACCTGTCATGCCTTTCACCGGCCTGTCTCCACCAATCCCCAGTAAAACTTCACCTCGATTTTCATAACAACCTTTTTCGTAGTATTAGTTCGGTGAGTTAAAGGCCTCGCGTATAATATTTTTTTCCAAAAAAATCCAAAAACTAAATTGACAATAACTATTTTGATTGTTTCGAACCTGCTTACAAAATGCCACCTGTAGAGGAGAACATCCGAAAATTTTTTGGACATCTGGAAACCCCCGGAAATTCGTTGGACATCCGGACACACATACGAAAGCATTTTTACCCAAGCTGAGACGGAGATGCTTCACTCTATCAGGTAATTAGGAGGATGATACACGCAAATATATAATATAATTAAAATTGTTTACTAATAATAATGCAAGCTTAAATTATTATAAGCCTTTGTAATTTTACGGAGGTGGCAACAAGCATAAATTCTGCTTGATTGAAAGATGACGCTGTAGTCTATGAACGCTTGTGATTCTAGAGGAGTAACCTTTATTGAGCATGAATAGGCAACTTATTGCAACCAGACCTAAGCTTCGCTATTGAACTATCCTAATTGGTGGATGTCACACACATCGTTAGCAGCGTAGCCTAGCCGATGAAAAGTCACCTTAAAGTGCCTTGCCTCCCTTTTTAAGGCACGAGTGAATAGGCATCTTCTGGGTGAGCTCGCTTCATCGTCGGCCTCATCTTTGCCCCCTGGCTAGATGCGGGCCAAGAGCAATCCCATTCTTAATAAAAAAAAAAACACAAAATCTTTATGACCAATATAAATTTGAAAGATTGAGACTTCAAAAGTCCACTAAAACTTATACTAACAACACCCAAGCCTTACCCTAATATCAATTAATATAAACGAAAAAAACTCAATAAGGATATTAATAATTAAAAACATCCACAGGCGGTCTAATTAGTTTCGAATTCTTCATCTCCCGTCCCTTTTTCTCTTGTAGAATAAAAACAGGACGAAGTAGGTAGCCCGATAATTAATTGGGGTACATTCTAAACACCATTTCTGTTAATTTAAATGTTTGCTTTGGATATTTTTGAAGGGGAATGTTATATTGAAGTGTATTTTGAGACCATTCGTTTTTTTGGATCGTTATATACCTAATTAGGTGCCGCAGGTTATAATGTATTTGTTCTCTTTTAGTAATAAGTGTCTTAGTATTCTATGCTCTGAGGTTTCTAAGCTTGTTCGTGTGACATCGGAGACGTAATCAGAAGCAAATTTTTCAGACTCTACACATGATCGCCTTTTCAATGCAATAGTTGTTACATCGAATAAAACAAGTTTATTTTTTCAAATTTTTACTAGAAAAATAATAACGCCATACTCAAATCATGGTCACCGTATCACTTTTGACACACGTTGTATGAGGGATGACTAGACGGCGTGTGGTGTAGGGTGATCAAGGTATATGAAACATTATTTTTTCTGTTAATAATTTGACAAGTAATAGTCAATATTGCAAGTAGTAACTGTGATATCATCTTTATTGAGTTTGCCTTTCAATACTTCATCGAGTCAAATAATTTCTGATCACGTCTCCAATGTCACCCTGTATACGTGGCAAAAAGTGGAGCGGCGTACGCGCAAATGCGATGGCGAGCGTTTATCTCACTAACATTAGGTATAAATGCGAAAGTTTAGATGTTTGGATGTTTGTAATTACCCCGCTGATCTTATCGGTTGTTTTTTATAACTCAGCAGCAAGTAGCTTCTTTATCAAAATGATAAAGGTACATACGAATATAAAAAGTGCCTATTCGACATTTTAATTAACAATCTTTAAGAATATTAAAATATAATGCAACGGGTTACTCAAATACTCATGTCTTGAAGCTCGAATATCGCACGACATGTTTTAGACCGGTTCGCGGTATATAAAATTATGAGTATGTTTGTTCTGTACTACCGCGATAAGTACTCATGATTAAGGACTGCAAACTAGTCTGGAACATGACAAACGATATTCAACCATAAAGACGCGAGTAAGGCGTTTTGTTATATTTTAATAAGTCAGAAACTAATGAAAAATTTCCATATAAAATCTTTAAGAATAATTTAATTTTCTTATCTGTTTTGTACTTAACGAACAATCTTAACACTATTGCACCTTAATTCCTTTACAATTATGAGAAAAATGTATATTTCTTTGTCGTCGACTGTACGTGTCGTCAGTAAATTGTATAGCTTTCGTATTTATGTCTGAGGTATAAGGTTCAAAATCGTTTACATAATTATTATAGAGTTGGCCGGACCTTCTGATTGATAGCCCGTCATAATTTAAAAACATTCCACACACAACCATAAATCACGCAATTACCCCAATTTATTAAGTTGGTTAAAATTTTTGGACATAAAAAACGGGATAAAAGCCGGGCGGGACAACGTCAACATTTCTCATGTTTTCACGTGAATGCGGGTAAACTGAATTACTAGATTATGGGGTTAATTAATAATTGCCGCCAATTTTGTGATTATATATGGAGAACGCTTTAGAATTGAAAAAATAACTTACTCATGCTTAAAGTTTCTACGTAGTACGATCTCCTTTTGTTTTTGTTTATTTGGGGCATCGACAGCAATACAGAAAAATAATATAAGACTTAATAGCTAGTTAATAATAAAGCCAATTAATGATATCCACAGAAATAAAGTGAATTGAAAACAACGTATAACAAAGGTTTAGTTAACAATTAATTAAGAGCGTACTCCCAGCATCTTAAAGGCCGGCAACGCACTTACAACCCTTCTGGTGTTGCGAGTGTCCATGGGCGGCGCTAATCGCTTACCATTAGGCGATTCGTCTGCTCGTTTGCAACCTATGTCAAAAAAAATGAACTAAAAAAAATAAGATTAAATTATGTTTAATTATCCGTATATGCTAGTAATAATGGCGTAATATGCTTTTTTGCCTTCTTTTAATACAGGGTGTGGCCTGTAATAGGAGCAATAAATTAAACGGTACACTATTAAGCTCTCCAGCAATTATTTCCAAATGGTTATAATGGTTTTAATAATAACTATTTATTTAAAAAACAAAAAAAAACCCCAAAAATGCAACAACGGTTATGAGTCATAACTAAATGCTACCTCAATATCAGCAGTGACTGCCACGCTATTATCTCGTGGTGATAAGATCCATTACGTGGAGGTCATAACTTTAAGTAAAAATTTCTCCCAAATGGAAAGATATTTTTTTTTGATACTAGAGGCACAGTTTAAGGCGACGCATTGATAAACAATTAATCTCGAACAGAGCCCTCTTACCCTTTCCCCGCATCTACCCCTGTATTTTTACGCGTCTTGCGATCGCGGAGCGCCGGCCGGACAGAGCTCGGTTGTTCGACTCGTGCGCTGCGCGGCCGCGCGCTGGAACATAGACGTCCAAGGAGATTCTATGCTTTCACATTTATTTAGATATTTTTTAACTATACATTACTTTTTGGAATTTACAATGCTGGTACGGATTAGGTTGTATAAGTCTAATTGATAATTTTTTGATTGTCGAATCCAAAAGTTGATTTAATTTGCGGTAGGGTAAAGTGCAACAAAAAACATCCTTACTCTTTAGGGGTAACTTATAATAATAAACAATAACTTATAATAACAAATTAAATGATCTCACGGTCAGCTACATAAATATGCATACACTTGTATTTATATTCGAACCTTATTTCCCTTCCCTTTTTTAAAACCCAGTTTCAATCTAAGAAAATTAATCTTTTTAAGGAAACTTAGCGGCGATATTGTTTTTATTTTCAGCTCCTTCAATAAGGCTGAATGTTGTTTATCGAAAAGGATGTCTCTTGTCCGCCTGTTATTTTTAAATGGCACGAACAGCGTGTACTTTTCCATTTTTCTGTCGTAATGTTGTATTTCTATCAAAAGTATACTGAACACTAAATACCAGTTTGGGTTCAGAGGATAATCTCGAATTAATTTGACTGTGGTAACCCTCACAACTGTTAGTAGTGCGATGAGTGTCTCCCGCACAACTTATCAAATTGTGGTTCCTGTTATACCATGTTTCATGGAAGTAATCAAAAAATAATTTCATTTTCTTCGTGGCAGGAGCAACATTTTTAATAGCCTTTCAAGCTTGTGACATAAAAGTGTGTGGAAGTAAAACAAAATTAGAGCAAATTCTTGCAATGTTTCTTGCACTCCTATCATCACTAGAAGGTTTTCGGACCCTTGCTATTTTCAGCACTTTGCCTTCCTCCAGATGGCTTTATTAAAGTGTTGATAATTTAAATAATAACATCCAGATAATTTAACGTTTGGAAAAGTCGATTTGACGGCATTGATCTGGGCAACCTCGTAATCACACTTAAAGGACTTCATGACGACAGGCAGTTTTTCTTTTATTAATTTAAATAATCTCATGTACGTTTTTTGTGTTTTATTTGGCAGAAATGCATATATAACAGGGAATATGTTTACTGTTGTTTGGTCCGAATATATGTCTAGGTGAATAATATAAAGCTGACTAAAAGGACGTGGAGCTGTTTTGAATGTGCCGTCACCACTGTAACTACACAAATTTGATGATTTTATAGCCGATACCCCCTCAGGTATTTTCTTTGGGATTTTGATGTTTTCTTTTTTCTTGTAAACAAGCGAATTCGTGCCCAAGTAGTCTATTCGTGTAGTAGTTTTTCCGCCCCAACGGCCATCGGTTCTACGTGCTATGTGCCCCGGCCCACTGCCACTTAAGTTTAGCGATGTGGAGGGCTATATCGGTCACTTTGGTTCTGCTGCGGATGGCCTCATTCCTGATGCGATCACGCAGAGAAACTCCCAACATAGCTCTCTCCATTGCTCTTTGGGTGACTTTGAGCCTTCTTATGAGGCCCATAGTAAGCGACCACGTTTCAGTGCCATATGTCATCACTGGCAACAAACACTGGTCAAAGACTTTCGTCTTGAGACACTGCGGAATATTGGACGAAAAGATGTGCTATAGCTTCCCGAACGCTGCCCAGCCGAGTCGGATTCGACGATTAACCTGCTCTTTCTCGAAGTTGGACCTACCTAACTGGATAGTCTGTCCTTGGTATATGTAATCGTCTACAACTTCGAGCGTAAAGTGTCCGATTGTTACGGGAGTTGGTGCGACATGGGCATTTGACATGATCTTCGTCTTGTCCATGTTCATCCTTAGACCAACTCGCTCGGAGGCTTTACTGAGGTCATTGAGCATTGTACTTAAATCCCCCATGGTCTCAGCCAAGACTACTATATCGTCAGCAAACCGAAGGTGAGTGAGGTATTCTTTATGCTGATGCCTAGCCATATCCAGTTTAGAGTCTTGAAAACATCCTCCAGTGCAGCGGAGAACAGTTTAGGAGAAATAACATCTCCTTGCCTAACTCCCCGCTGCAATGGAACAGGCTTTGAGTTCTGGTCCTGAAGTCGGACTGACATAGTGGCGTTCTCGTACAAACACTTCAGCACTTCGATATAGCGGTAGTCCACTTGGCACCGCTGGAGAAATTGTAGTACAGCCCGGGTTTCAATCGAATCGAAGGCTTTTTCGTAGTCCACGAACGCTGAACCGAGGGGCAGGTTATACTCCTCAGTCTTCTGTATAACCTGACGGAGCGTGTGGATGTGGTCTACGGTGCTAAAGCCTCTTCGGAAACCGGCTTGTTCGGGAGGCTAGAAGTCATCTAGCCTGCGTGCGAACGGTTCGTAATGACTCTTGAAAACAGCTTATAGACCATATTTACCATATTTATATTTATTTATTCATAGCAACCATGGTATTATAAGATGTTCTTATATCTATACTTATAAATATAGAGTTGGTATGTACAGCATGGACCCTGTTAGGGTATAGCAATTTAACTTAATCTTATCTAAATAATATTACATTTGAAATTAGATTATATAATGAAATTAAATTACAAACAGTACAATAAAATTAAAGAATTAAAGTATTATTAGTAATTATCTATTATAGCATGTCAGATTTATAATTAGAATAATAATAGGAATAATAGAATAAATAATTGATTAAACATCGAATTGGCTATCTTTAAAAAAGTCGTCAATAGAGTAATAACATTTTCGAATTAATATCTTTTTTATTGTTCTTATTAATCTGGTGTAATTTCCTTCTTGCAATATGTTAGTCGGTATTTTGTTGTATATTCCCACGCATCTGCTATATGGGCCGTTTTTGAAAATAGTTAAGTTAGATTTTGGTAATGCTAGTAAGTTTTTTGATCTCGTGTTGTAATTGTTACATAGGTCTCTTTTTTGCGCGAAAAGGTGGATATTTTTGCGGACAAATATTATAGACTCTAAAATATATAGGGATGGAAGTGTGAGGAGATTATGTTTGATGAAGTGTGGCCTGCACCTATTCCTGCCCTTTATATTGACCAATATGCGGATACATTTTTTTTGCAAGACAAACAAATCATGTGTATCTGTGCTGGCGCCCCATAATATTAGTCCATATCTAAGCCATGAATAAGCATAGGCATAATATGCTGACAGAGCTGCTTCAAAATTTGTGTTCGCTTTCAGGATGCTAAGTGCATATATGAACTTGGATAACTTATTGCATATGGTTTGTATGTGGGCTTTCCAATTTAACCCGGTGTCTACTGTTATACCTAAAAGATTAAAATGGTCGACGAGTTCTATGTTCTGGCCTCTAAATTGTAGTTTGATATCGAGAGGTCGTTTTTGGTAGGGTTTAAATTGTATGATCTTGGTTTTGCGAAGATTTATCTCTAAATTGTGGTCCTTTAACCAGTTGAAAATTACGCTAAAGTATTGTGACAGTTTTGTGTTACACTCGTTGCTTTCACTACAGTGCAACAACACAGAAACGTCATCGGCAAACATTATACAAGAGGTATCTAGGATCTTTGGTAGATCGTTGATGTATGCTAAAAAAAGGGTACACCCAATCACGCTTCCCTGTGGTATTGATGAGGTTACGTAACGCGTTTTTGACAGTATAGGTTGTACTTCTCTTGAGCGTTCGTTATATTAATCAATATGTACGCATTGCGACCGGTTTTGTAAGTAAGATTTTAGCCAATTGTGCGCGTTTCCTCTAATACCCATGCCGTAAAGTTTTGAAAGTAAAATTTTATGAGAAACTTTATCGTATGCCTTCGTCATATCAAGTAATAGACCGACCGCATATTTTTTATTGTTTAGATGGTGTAACTTTCTTGGACGTATTTATAAACGGCAATTGTGGTGGAATGCTTCTTTCTAAATCCGTGTTGGCTTTTGTCAAATACATTGTATTTTTCAAAAAATCTATTAAGCCGGTTTGTCATACATTTTTCAAATATCTTTGATAGTGACGACAAGAGGGCTATAGGTCTATATTGTTCCGGATTTTTTGCGTCGCCTCCAGGTTTTAGTATAGGTTTTATTTTTGACTGTTTTAGATCATCTGGGAACACTCCTTCTTCGAACGATTGGTTAATCAACATAGTCAATGGTATCGTTATCTCTAATGCGCACGTTTTAAGCAAAGTCGTGGGTATTTCATCTAAACCGTAACTATGTTTGTTCTTTAGATCGCGAATAATGTTAAACACCTCTCGCGCCGTAACGGGCTCCAGGTACATCGAGTTAGTAGTCGGGGCGTGCACGGCGCGGCCGCACGCATCCGCGCGATGCATTTGTGACGATGATGACTCACCCACTGATATAAAATAATCATTAAATAGGTCAGCTATTTCGCGGGGCAGGTGGATAATTTTATCATCCTTTATTAACTGTGAATTTTTAAATTGTCGCGTGTTTTCGTGCGTTTTGGATGTCGTGGTCTTTATGATATTCCACATTGTTTTGGTTTTGTTATCAGACGAGTGCATTGTTTTTGTATAGCTCAGTCTTTTTGATGATTTTACACATTTTTTCAGTATCTTCTCATAATTTTTATAATACTTATATAGTACGATACTATCGGTTTGATTTAAGAGTAATTTTAATGTTCGTTTATGTTTACATGCTCGTTTTAATCCTTTTGTTATCCAAGTTGGTTTTTTTTGTGGCCTTAATTTAAATCTTAGTTTAGGTATATGTATATCGAGGCGTGTTTTCAAACTTTGAATGAAGATGCTGTAGTTTTTATTCATATCCTTATGTTTGAGGAGCGCTGACCAATTTATGTCACTTAATGACTTTCTAAAATTCTGCATATTATTCTCACAAAAAATACGTTTATATATATACCATTTTTTTTTGGCGATATTGTATTTTTGGGTCAATAGGTTATACATTAGACCTTTGTGGTCAGAAATACCGTAGTCTTTTACTGTTACGCAATAATGGCTTTGTACATTCGTGAATATGAGATCTATACAAGTGCTAGATTTTTTAACTTCACGCGTGGGTTCGGTAACTATTTGCCTAAGATTAAACATGCGCAGAGTGGTTAGTAACTTGGCAGTAGCTGGTGAGTTTATTGCTACATTTATGTTGAAGTCCCCTCCTAATATTACGTGTTGTTTTTGTTCTTTTAGTTTAATCTTATTTAAAAGTTTATTTAATGTTTCATAGAATATATCAGGATCTCGATCGGCCCTGTATACACTTATTATTAATAGGTTCAATTTAGGTATTTCTAATCCGCAGCATTCGAAGATGTATTCTCTGGATAACTGGTTAATGTCCTGTCTTTCAAAGTAGTCAATCCCTTTCTGTAGTAAGATAGCTACTCCTCCTCCAGCTCTCTCGTTCCGACAGTATGCTGTGGCAAGTTCGTAGCCGTCTATCTGTATATGATTTCTTTGATGTTCCGCTATCCACGTTTCTGATAAACAGGCTGCCTGTATATTTTGCGTTTTCAGGAATGTTTCTATAATGTGTAGTTTATTTTTAATGCTCTGTGTGTTCTGAAAAATAATTTTAAAGTTACTCTCGAAAGGAATTGTTTTCGTCGTCGCGTATAGGGTTTTGCTGTGGATTTGTTTCGTCTTGTTTGTGACCAGGAACGGGAGTGAAGCTGTTATTTGTCTCGAGAGTAGTGTCCTTGTTTGCAGTACCTGGTAAGGTTTGTGTCAGTTGGGGCAACAATATCGTGTTGTTTGTGTCTGGTGGGTAAAACTCTTCGCCGTTAATGTATAGTCTATTGTTTCTTACGATCGCGTGTTTTCCATTTCGTCGTGCTTGTAGTAGGTATTCTCTTTGTTTCTTCTTCTCCAACAGGGCTTCGCGCCCTAACAGTTCCGATATTGCATAACCGCTATTTCGGAAACAATAGCTATGTTCCACTACGTATTTTGCTAGCCTCTTATTTGTTAGTTCTATAAGGATTGGACGTCTCCGACTTCCTCTTTTCCCCATGCGAGAGACCGAATCAATGTGGTGTTCTATATGGATGTTTAAAAAATCATAAAACATATTAGAAATACGAAACACTAATTCTGACTCGCTTTCTATTTGGTTATACTCATCTAAGCCGTATAGTACAATGGTTTTTTGATTATTCTGGTAGGTTACATTTGTATTTTGAGTGGCATTCTGTATAGCCTTGAGCTCAGTAACTATTTTTTTATTTTCCTCTTCTAGTTGTCGAATCTTGCAGTTTATGTTACTTATCTCTTTCTTGTAAGTTTGCTGTTGTAATAAAATTGTGTTATTTTGGTGCATGAAGTCATTTTTCAAATTATTAATAGCCGCGCTCACTTCAGTTTGTATCATATTTCTCATATTGTGCATAATTTTGTCATTATTTTTCTCTAACTTAGCATCAAGAAGGTTACTGAATTGCTGTAAATCAATCGTTTGGCGTATTTGAATCGGTTGTTGTTCGTAATTCATGTGGTTAACCGAGTTTTTTGTTTCGCCTAATAGGCTTTGATCTTCGAGGACTAGGTCATCAACCGACATCGTAGTTTCATTCATAGCCGCACGTTCGTTTCGTTTACAGACTGGGGTATCATCGTTTCTCCGCCGAAAGGTTATATTTTCGCAACACGGACAAATCCAGGAACTATTCAATTCATGTTTGTATTCTCTAAGATAAGCTGAGGTTATATTTACGCACATATAGTGGTAATTACTTTTACATAATGTACATTTTAATAGTTCCAGTGGGGTTTTTATGGGGCTACAACATGCTTGGCAATTCATTTTTATTTTCGGTATTATTATATTAGTACGGCGGATAGTTTAATAACAAAGTAGGCCTATTTATTTCAGTTGCCGTCGGAAGGAGCCGCAATGAGGCGGGGCCGTTGGCTTATTAATTGAGCGCGCTTAAGTAAACACGGTTTTCTCATCCGCTATCCTCTTCTCACGTACGGTTATCAGTACCGGTTCGTATGTTTCACAGTTTGTCACTAGATGGAGCTTGTAATAATATAGTGATATAATGATTTATTTATAGGATTTTACCTTAATTATCCTGCTACACACAAGTATATATGTAAAGATGTCTTTATTTAGATTTTTCTTGGAGTTACGTCTCTGTATCAATCAATGTATAGTCGTCAAAATGTTCTAGTTAGTAGTTATTTGCATTACACTTTTCCTGTATAGGATCGACTTTATTCGCTTTCTAACCACTGTAATGTCACGAGCACTAATTTATTTGTGTTATTTTCTTCTTATATCACTATTTAATTGGTGAATATTCATTTCTGTGATGCATTTTGAAGTTTGTTATAACGTCTTTTTCGAAGGTATCACATGATATATTTTGGGTTTATTTTGCACTTTACACGGAATGTCTCACTCGTTGATAATAATATGTATCTTGTTCTGAATTGTATACTGATGTTTACACTCGTAGTTACACTATATTTAGCTCTCTACGATTTTTATGATAATTTATTTACACAACCGTTCTTAATCGTGGCACACAGACATGGCTCAGAAGTGAGATTGGTCGGTAGTTCTTCAGTAAGACGTTGTTACCCTTTTTGAAGAACATCACCACCACACCTCTTTTCCATGCCTTTGGAGTTTTCCCTTCCAGTAAGACGGAGTCGAACAACTTCTGAAGGGCCTTAAGGACCGGTTTTCCACCCGCCTTCAGGAGTTCAGCTGTAATTCCGTCTTCACCGGGTGCCTTGTTGTTCCTCAGCTGTTTAAGAGCCATTCTAATCTCGTACAGGCTGATGTCCGGGATATCTTCGGTATAGTGCCCGGTTAATCTAGCTCTAGGGTCTTCCACCAGACCAACTGCGGGTCTGCTAGTTGACGTGTATAGCTGTCCATAAAAGCACTCTATCTCACTCAGAAGCCCAGGTTTGGACGAAACGATTCTACCATCCTCGGTTTTTAATCTAGCGAGCTGGCTCTGCCCAAAACACAGATCTCTTTAGAAAACTTTAGAGCCCTTATTTTGCTCGATGGCCCTTTTCTATACGGTTTGTATTGAATTGAAGTTTAAAATTCAGAAATAATCAAGGTGATGTACATTAATAAACCCATTGAATGATTTTTAGTTTGAACAAGAGTCGTCTAACTGTGTTTGAGTTATTGCCGAAAATCTGTCTTGCCCAAACAAAAGGGCGCAAGTGCCGCGAGTTTCCTATGAAGATACGATCTTTTTTGGTTGAATGTATTGTATAGTGGTTTTAAACGTAGATTAGGAGGTGTCGGTACAAAACCCTTCTTTGTGCGTGGTCTGACAAGCACTTGGCTAGTTTTTCCATAATCATCAACTACTTGTTGAGACGGTTTGACGAATGAGCCCAAATACGGGTTTATCTTCTATAGTTTAGGAGTTGCTATAGCGACCTTCTGTATCCATCATCAGATCAGCTCGATGGTACCATAATATTGTATGTATTATCACCTTACATAAGTATGCCCACCGTGGGATGAGCTGTAGCATCCCTGGAGTGCGGTGAAAATACTGCGATCGCCAACCCGCATGCCAATCGTGGTGATTATGACATCTACCCCCCATGTAATTGGGGGAGACCTGTCCAGCAGTGGACGTCCTTGGGCTGATATACCTAGTGGTGGTGCTTACATAAGTACGCCAAATTTCAGCACAATCGGTTGAAGATATCTATTTCAAAATCGAGTTACAAGATTCCACCCGAACAAACATACATACCACCGTATCAGCCGAAGGTTGTCCACTGCTGCTCATAGGCCTCCCCCAAATTCACGGGAGATATATGCAATAGTGTTCGTTCTTAGCGTTCGTGCTTAGGGATCTACCTGTTGTAATTAAGTCGACTAATGAGGATCTACTACGCATTCTAAAGTGGAGCGAGAGTTTTGGGCTGAAAGTTAATCCCAACAAAGACCCAAGTTATTATTATCGGCAGTAGTAATATGATTTCCAGAATCGACTTCGCCAATCTCCCTTCTGTATATTTCGATGGTATTCAGATTCCTTTCTCAACCCAGGTGAAAAATCTAGGGATTATTATGGATCGCACTCTATCCTGGGTGCCGCAAGTGAGCGAGGTCAGCAGGAAGATGTTTGCTGCAGTAGCTTCTCTAAGACGCCTTCGTAACTTCCTTCCCATCGCCACTTAAATTGCACTTGCCCAAACCCTTCTTCTTCCTATTCTCGATTACGCGGACATCTCATATCTTGATATCACTGAGGAGCAACTCAATAAACTTGAGCGTATTCAAATGTATGCATACGGTTCATATTTGGGTTACGCAAGTATGACCATGTCTCTAGTTTCCGTTTAAAACTCAAGTGGCTCCCAATCCGTCTTCGTCGCAACTCTCACATTCTTTCTCTTCTCTTTAATATACTTTTTAATCCGGCAACCTCTCGCTACCTCAAGGAACGATTTAACTATCTGCGTTCAATTAGATCCTCTAATAAATTTCTTCTTGCTGTGCCTTCGTCCTCCTCTAAATTTTATAACAGTTCATTTACTTTTCAAGCAGTCCGACTATGGAACTCTCTGCCCCTTGATGTAAGACGGGCTAAATCTAGTGCGTCTTTTAAATCTAGTCTGAAAGAGCACTATTTGTCTCTTCCATAATATTTTTCGATACTGGTCTGTAGTTTACTTTTGGGTCTTACTTAAGTTTGTGGTATATATTTATGTTTATTTATTTACTTATCATGTTTGTTTACTTTTTTTTCTCCGCTACCCTAAGGTTGCCTGGAAGAAATCGCTTATTTAGCGATAAGGCCGCCTGTTGTTTACCTCTGCTTGTATCTTTATGCTGTTTCGATCTGTAATTCTTTTTTGAGGTGAGCAATAAAGCATATTGTATTGTATTGTATTGTAATTTCCACGCTTGGCATGCGGGTTGGCGATCCCAGTATTTCCACCGCACTCCAGGGATGCTGCTGCGGTGCTGCCCATCTTCCGGTGGTCTTGGTTGTAGGTTTAGGACATACCCGGGTCCAACAACACCGACCGACCAACATACATACCACCACCACCACCATATCAGCCAAAGGACGTCCACTGCTGGACATGGGCCTCCCCCAAATTCACGAGGGGTATATGCCGTAATTGCCACGCTTGGCATGCGGGTTGGCGATCGCAGTATCTCCACCGCACTCCAGGGATGCTGCTGCCCATCCCCCGATGGTCTTGGTCGTAGTTTTAGGACATACCCGGGTCCAACATACATACATACATTTCAAGTTAAATAAAAGCTTGTAATATAAGTAGGTATTATAATATATTTAAATTAGTTTATAAGTACCTACCTATCTCCCAAATACTAACCTTTCTAAGGACTTATCTGACATAGTTTCGATTTCGCCTAAATCCGGAGACGACTTTATGGCTTTGCCTTGTTCTAATTATTGTTTTCTAAAATAGGCAAATAAAATTTATTTTTGCTTTACTTATAAATTTAAAAGAATATTTTGTCAGTAGAAACATCTCGGTTTAGTATACACGAGTTTAAAAAAACGATTTATTTTATAATTGGAACATTATTTAGTTTGGCAAATAAAGTTATTTTGGGAAAATTACTTAAAAAAATTTACATTGCTCAATTGAACAAGCCTTCCGTTTTTTTAGAGATCTTTACCAATTATTTCATTATTTTTAAATGAATAAAATACCACTTTAAATCAAACATTATCCATAACGCGTGGGAGCTCGCCTAGCACAGGCCCAACGCTGACAATAGTCGGTAGCGGACTGAGGGGGCACTGATTGCATAGAAAACACGCGGGCGGCTAGCTTATACCGTAAGGGCGTATGCGACAAAACAGTCTTTTTCAGTTTAAATAAAAACCATTGGTAATTTCATAAAATCCTTTTACAATATTGAAGTGTTTGTTTAGACAAATTTAAATGGAAAACTAAAAGACTTTAACAAGTGTCGTTGATCTGTAAAATGCAAATCTCTGTTTTTAAAGAGGTTTAAAAGAGAATTATTTTTGTGTTATGAAAGTTATCCAATCATGTAAATTACAAAAGTAAAGCCAAAGATACTATAAATCATATAAAAAATTATCGGGTTCGTATGTTTCTTGGTTGCGGAGAAAAATTATAATCCCTGTCGCCAATATTTTCAATTCGTCGTCTTAACAACATACAGTTGGGCAACGAATGTACTTGCACAGAGCAAGTGAGGGGGGCTAGCGCGGGTGAGCGGGCGGCGCGGGCCGCCGACGCAAACTCATTCAGTCTGCGTTCTCTAACATTCAAGGCAGGCGCGTACATGTTTTTGAGTTGAGTGATTGTGATTTTATTATTAAAACTCAACAACAATATTAAATAAAGATTTCATAGATTTCCCCGCGATGAGCGGTAAGTTTGTATACTTAATTTCGTTGATTACGTAGGTACCTAACTAAGCGGTAAGCGATGGAATAGAGTTAAATTGCCGTGGAAGCCATATTTTTTGAATATTTTGTGTGTGCTCCGGCGCCATTTTTTTATGTTATACCTACGGCCTATAGAATTATTAATATTATAGCGAGTTACGTATCTGTTCACAAAAATTGATTTATTAATCAGTGGCTATTGAATTTTCTTATGAAACAGCATCTTAAGCGCGATCTCGGAACTTTAGTGTTGTTTGTTCATATGGGCCCAAGTTCTAACCCACTTGTTGCTATCGTTATTTTAAAAAGACGTCAACAATTCAAAATTCTCACAAACAATTGGGGTATAGTCGCGGAATGAAAAGGTTCGTCACTTTTCGACCTTGAAATAGATTTGAAATGTAAATATATTTTTTGTGTTTATACTTCGTAACGTTTCAAGATAGCTGTGTGACGTCACAGCCCTTAAATGTAAACAGAAGTGCCCTGCGAGATGAATAAAGCAGTTCGTAGTTTCAAGTTCAAGTGTTACTCTAACGACGCGTGAGCTTGTAGGTAGGCATTAAACATACCGCTTCCCACAAACATTTATGCTCAAATTGTTCATACGCATGTGAATAAATTACATAGTTAAATTTAATAATAGAAAATTTAAAACATCTTAAAACTAAATCTCACGTAAATATCTGGCTGTGCAACACATGTAAATAAATCATTGCATAATAATGTTTGTTTTAGTTTCCATTTTGTGACAACCCTGGCACATATCCGCGCGTGACAGCGTAAGTACTTACACGAGCGGCGGCGTTGCCCGACATCAAAGGCGTTTCAGTACTGTAGGGAATATATTGTAATACTTTGCTAGAGGTTACTGCAGATGCTCTAAGGAAGGATGCTTTTGCGCGTATTACAGGCCACACCCTGTATATCGTTTTCATTAACATGTACTAATTGGGGGGCACGTTCTAAGGATTCAATATCGCTAAATATGATGTCGATATCAATATCTATCACGTGGTACATTACATACTCGTAGTACCAAGTCGCTTTCTGCGTCTGTCTGTCTGTTTATCCGTTACGTTAACTTCTAAACCACGCAATGGATTTTGATGCGATTTTCACCATCAGATAGAGATATTTTTCACGGAAAGTATTTTAAGGTGTATGTAGGTAGGTGGTGGTAGGTATGTTATTATACACTTCCCGCAACATGAATAAGACCATTATATTTTTTCTTTATTTTTCAAATATTTATTAAAATAATTTCATCATCAGTGATCTTACGTTTGTTTTGTTTCAAGCTGCGTAGCTTAGTACAATTTGTTGCGCGAGACATTATGTGCCCGTGTCAATAAGACAAGTTTATGCATGTCGCAGCGCGCCGCTTGAATACGACCACCAGTGACTTGCTGGTGTCTAGTTGAAAAAACAAAAGCGTGCGACTTATAGGTCCGTGTACTGTGTGGTATTGTATCACAAAAAAATAGAATTCGATGTTTAAATCGCTTTTATTTAAACATGGGTAAAAAAAAGTGTTTAAATCCAGAAGAAAAAGGGGCAATCAAAATTTTGCATGAAGAAGGTTATTCTAACAGAGCAATTGGAAAAAGGATCGGGCGGTCTCATCAGGTAGTGAGTAAATTTCTTGAAGAGCGTGAAAATTACGGAAAAAAAATTAAAGGACGTACAAAATTTGCCACTACAGCAAGGGAACGTCGAGCAATATTACGTGAAGCATCTAATTCAACTTTAACAGCGAGACAAATTAAAACTAATGTTGGAACTAAAGCCTCAATAAGAACAGTACAGAAAATTATACAACAGTGTCCGTATATAAAACGCCTTAAAATTAAACGGAAACCGGCTTTGAAGAAATTTCATGTAAGTGAACGCCTTAGATTTGCTCAAGAAAAAATGCAATGGAAAACTGAGTGGTATAAAGTAATTTTTAGCGACGAAAAAAAGTTTAACCTCGATGGGCCCGATGGCTTTTCTTATTATTTTCACGATTTGAGAAAAAGCGAATTGATTTTGTCCCGAAGACGCAAAGATTTTGGTTCGGTGATGGTGTGGGGAGCGGTCTCATACAAAGGTGCTATAGATTTAGTTTTTTTAAAGGGTAGACAGAACTCTCAAAAATATATAGAACTATTAGAAAAAGAAAGAAAAAACTTTATGAAAGTAAATGGCAGTTCAGATTTTATTTTCCAGCATGATAATGCAAGTATTCATTCTGCATACGCTGTACGGTTATGGTTTAAAAATCATAATATAAATGTTTTAGAATGGCCATCGAATTCACCTGACCTCAATATCATGGAAAATGTTTGGAGATGGATTTCTCAACAAGTGTATAAGAATTCTCGTCAATTTAATACTGCCGAAGAATTACAGAAAGCGTTACAGCAAGCCTGGAATCAAATCTCCGTTAATTACTTAAAATCCCTCTATGATTCAATGCCTTCAAGAATATTTGAACTGATTCGAAACAACGGCAAATATACTAATTAGCTAATTACTAACCAATAAATGTCATTTTTATTCGTAAAAATATTTGAGCTTCATTAGCTGGTCGTATTCAAGGTGCGCAGGTACAGTAACAGTATACTAGTCAAATTTACTGAGCTACTATTGTTAATCTCCTAGATCTACGTGACTAATAGTAATTGTTTACTGAACTTATAAGAGTATTATAACCACATTTCAAAAGCTGTAACACATCAGTTTAATAAAAAGTTGCCTGTAATGTTTGTGGTCTTATTCATGTTGCGAGGAGTGTATAATATGTATATACCTTATATGCGCGCTTGAGGATTTTAAGTAATTGAAAGTATTTTGATCAAGAAATCTAGAAGGCAATCTTTATTATTCTTACCAACAAATATGGAAAAAGGATTTAATTGTTTACTATGAATCCCATCTCCTAAAAAAAACTTTTGATATTTATTTTTATTTTAAAATGATACATAAATATTTTAAAATAAAAATTTAATGTTGAATAATATCTTAATAGGTCTTGACAGTAACATCGATCGATAGGTATCATTTTTAGTCGCAAAAATATAATAATTTTGACACAGGTACCTAATATCTTTTTATCAAAGAGTGAGTATTCTCGTTTTTAAGAATTAAAATTTTTAGGTCGGTTTTAATATTTGTTCTGTTCAAAGAGTTCTATCTACATATGTCATAAGGTCCTATGATTAGTGGACAGATAGACAAAATGCCAGAACCCACGACAAGACACAAAATGCCATCCCAATAAAATAAGTCTCTACTTTTAAACTTTGTCACTAAAATATTAACCCAATCAATTTAAACCTAAACTTAACAAAATACTTTGAGGCCACATTTCAACAAAATAGTTTTGATAGTCAGCGGCTGCAAACTTTTTAAGTTGTCCCCAGGGCCTGTTCGAAATTTCCCGCAGGGCTTTTTCTTAGGTCGATTCTGTTGGTCGAAATTTGATAAACAGAAGCAACTTTTAACTGAAAATTCTGTTTAAAAATCGAGCTCATACACACACACATCACACATACAGTCATGCGCCAATGCAAATCAAAGCGAGTGCATGTGAACTAACGACGATTTTAAATTACATACATAATTATAATTTTTAATTATCTTTTAATGCTTCTTTAATAATGTAATTATAACCGAAATTAAAATTGTTAATTTAAAGGACAAAAATTTGGAGGACAAAAAGAGATGGATTTGCATAAAAACTCAAAACCATAATAAACTTAAACTAAACACGCATCTACCCACTCACTTGTCCCCACTAAGTACCTACACACAAAAAATAGGTGTTGCCAGGTTGGAATATCTTAGAACGACACAAGTACATATTACGGTCAAAACTAATAAATATTTCATTATATTATGTTTATTATATGAAAGTTGTAAAGTGTACTTAATTATTTGTTAATGATCTGTACAAATTATGGATACAATAAATATGACAAAGGTGACGATTCATATATTATTATTTATGTTTTGACGATCCTATTGGGAATTTTACTACATAATTATTTCTTATTAAGACATGTCTACAACAATACAATATTTATTGTAAAGAATAATAGTAGCATCAATAAATTGCTCTAAATAATTAATTAATATATATGTTAATACATGTTATAACCGACGATTCGAAAGTGCTTGTTGCTAGGCCCATTTGAATGAAGAATATTTTGAATTGAATTGAATTTAATAATACCGATTCTTTTTTGACCAATATGGAATAAGGTTGGCAACAACTTACTATTACAGACCGATCAACGTCTAATATGGCACTTTTTTTGTAATCCCATATAAACTTGTCAAACTTTCCATACAGTCGGATTTTACCGAACACAGACGATTACCAGCACGCATAGGGTTGCCAGGTGTCCGGTTTTTCACGTTCCTGTCCGGCCAATTTTTTTCGTGTCCGTATTTTGCAAATTAACCATTGACTAAAAATGTATAAGAGACTAAAAACAACAGAACAAAAAAAAACGCCAAGGTCGGCTTTTGAAATTTAGCGCCTGGTCAAAATGTCCGGCTTTTTGGCCATTATGTCCGGTTTTTTAAGTTTAGGACCCGGTGTTTTATACTAATCGTTTAAATAATGTAACCGTTTTATAAGTCGAATTGAAGCTTAATAGTTATTAACCTCACGTCTATTTTAAACTGAATAAAGTTTCCCTGACCCAGTAACTCGATAGTTATACCCAGTTTCCTCCGTTCTAATGAGCTATAGAAGCTACCCCAGTTCAAAACTAGGCTACTGCAATATTTGTACTGGTACCGTTTCGTAGGTACATAAAAGTATAAGCCTGGGTTGCACCGACTTACGATTATAGACCCGTCAACGTTAAATATGGTGCCGGCAGCTGTCATCCCATAGAAACTTGTCAAACTTTCCATACAATCGGATTTTAACGAATACCGCTTACGATTACAGACGGTTTCGTGCAACCCTGCCTAAGTCCATAATACCGTGGGTGTAGACCGAAATTTTTGGGCCAATCTTCTTCTTTAATCCGTCTATAGTTTATTTATACCGTTGTGACACGAAATTGTGTCATTAATTTTTGTGCCACAACGGACAAAAAACG
The DNA here is from genome assembly GCA_905163555.1 of Notocelia uddmanniana. Classification (NCBI taxonomy): domain Eukaryota; kingdom Metazoa; phylum Arthropoda; class Insecta; order Lepidoptera; family Tortricidae; genus Notocelia; species Notocelia uddmanniana. The sequence goes on along the minus strand of LR991056.1, from coordinate 29,765,907 downwards.
AAAAAAAAATAATTACTCAAATTATTAAAAAAAAAACTACATTTTTATAAACAGTTTTTTTTTTTCTGAAAACATTAAACATCGAAGGAAAAACCAAAAGATCGCCCCCGGGTGGGCTTGAACCACCAACCTTTCGGTTAACAGCCGAACGCGCTAACCAATTGCGCCACGGAGGCTATGAGAGAGCGCGCGAAATTTTGCTTTGCGCTCTACGGCGCTCATAGTCCGTCCGCTGGCACATGACGTCACCGAGCCAGCGCGTTGTATGATAAGCTTATTATTTATCACTTTATTGTGATAAGTATCGATACGACACTCAAAATAACAAGAGGAAATCATCGATATTTTGATATATTCGCAATGATTATTTTAAAATTATTCTTAATAATAGAGTAGGGACTCTATTAGAAATTGATTAGTATCACTGAAGTTTGGTTTTCAGCTTGCAATGTGTTGCAAAGAGACACGAGATCTTATTATTATAATTTAAATGATTAAGGGACTGTTGAATTAGGGGAAAATTGACGGAATTAAATATAATAATTACATCATAATTATCATCATTATCATCAATCTGCCACTTCGTAACAGAAGTGATACCGCGAACCGAAAACGAAATTACGTATACAGCACGCGGTAGGTCAGGGCTCCGGTCATATATGAAAGGGATCTAAACAAATAAAACATAACGTACTCGTAATTCACCATTGTTTTTGCCCACTCCACGACATTGTCTTGATATACAGAAATCCAGCATATGATCGCTGTGTCACGAAATGATGTCAATAATATAGATCGAATAGCGTCCTCGGTCAGTGGTTTGTACAGCTGTTAACAGAAAAAGGTGTTCTTTAGAAAATTAAGTACAGTTAACGTCAAAGCTGTTAAAGTCTAGTGACTATGTCAACTGGGGTATCATAGAAAGAAGTTGAATTACACATTCTAAAATAGTTTCCTTTTTTTTCTACGGTGGATAAATTTCGATTTTAGAAGGAAAATGTAAAAAATATGTCCCCTGCAACCTTACCTTAAAAAAAAAAACTAAAATTTACCGCGAAAAAAATATGAATTTAAATTTAAATATTACCTACAGGAAAACTATAATTATATCTCTATCTAGATTATATATTTTTTTATCATCAAAAAACATTTCTAAACTAAGTATAGTGCTTCAATAGATGGTGCCCACCATGTCATTACTAAAATATTAAATAAATATTATAGGGGACAAGTTTTTTTTACCCAAATCGATCTATTCCCATAGTAAGCTTGATAAGGCTTGTGTTATGGGCGAAAGGGGTCGAGACGGGTCGACGATCGTTTTGCGGAACCCTCGGTGCGCGAGTCGGACTCGCACTTAACCGCTTTTTTTATTTCTAATTTTCTATACAGTATGACTGGGCTGTCTACCTTAACTGGGTAACATATTAACCTTGACTGTACCCATCCACTTTGGCAAATAGTATTTCAAACCATACAAGAGTAAGAACTACGGTTCTTCCTAACTCTCACAAGTCTCACAACTAAATGGAATATGGAAGTACTACGGAGTCCCTTTGAGAGGTTTTGGATTTGGTAGGAGAGAAGAAACTGCTTTTGAGGACGATTGAGAACAGAAGAGGAAATATGTTGGGGCACCTGATATGTCATGACAATTAGATAAAAACCATAACAGACGGAAATATAGAGGGGAGCAGAGGCAAGGGAAGACCGAGACGTGTGTTTATAGATCAAGCCAAAGAGAAGGTCAATGTAATGTCATCTCAGGAGCTCAAAGCAGAGAACCGAACAGAATGGCGATTACTCCACCGACAAGAGCTAGACTCTTAAATATATGATGATGATGGGGAGTCCCTACTACCTACTGCCGATTTTCGTATCATCCAAGAGGAGGAGGTCTGATATGGTTAGCGGTGGTAGGTATACATATATAAGGCGGAGGATGATAATAATTGCAGAAAATCTTTTTTGTACAAAATTAAATTTTCATGGAAGCCATTTTATTCGAGCGGTATAGCACTATCAATAAACGATGATAAGTCAAACTAGACTTTAGTTTATCCTCAATCGATTCTCAGTATTGATTCGTCATTCATGACTGTTGGATTTACGATTACAAATGAGGTCTTAAATCACGTCCAATAAAACCGCAAATTAAAAAGAACCATAACTTATTTTATTAACATTGGTGACTTCCTAAATCTGCAATTTTGGTTTATAATGTGGACCATTTTACAAGCTTTTATTTACTTTCACTTGTCCCGTTGTCTGTCGGTCTGTAATCAAATCTTGCAAGTTAAATTTGAATCATTTCTCGGTTTCCGATTGAGCTGCAATTTTGCATGCATGTATAAATTGGATGGCAATGCAATATTATTATGACATAGAGCTGATACATCATCGCCACGCTTGGCATGCGGGTTGGCGATCGCAGTATAGATCTCCACCACACTCCAAGGATGCTGCTGCCCAACCCCCGGTGCTCTTGGTCGTCGTTTTAGGACATAGCCGGGTCCATTCGTGCTCAACACACAAATAATGTACTGACTGGGATTCGAAGCCAGGGCTACCAGCTTCGTAGGCACGGTCACTACCAACTAGGGTAAAGTGGTGGATTTGCAGACATAAGAAAGACATCCGGTTTAACCCAAAGTCCGCACATTACGTGCCCCACACGCCAAAGACTTCATATCAAGTCATGTCAACTGATGTAAAGGCAACCTACGTGCTGTCAAGTAAGGTTCATTTTCAGTCTTTTGCTACAAAGACTTTGGCGACGGTGGCACGCTATTACTTTTTTGGCGTGGCGGCGAATAGGTTAAATATGGTCAAGCGAATATAATACTCGCTGGAAGAGAATATTAGCTAGTAGTATAGCAGCTAGAAATGCAAGACAAGATTCGCTATGATGACGTAATGGTGTGAGTGGACTAGTGGTAAAGGCGCCGGCCCAGCCAACCAGAGGCGCGGGTTGGATTCCCGTCTCAGTCTGCGTTCGAGATCACAGTTCATTTTTCTATACAACGCGGGCCCTAATAACCCGAAAGATTATAACCACGTAAGTTTAACGACACTACGAGTAAATAATGTTATGTCAACCTGGGTACAATTATTTGTCTTAATTAAACTATTATTTAATTACAAAATAAATCAAATGAACTTGTTGTGTTGTGAACAAACCTTTACTTCAGAGATTGGAAGAGTTAAATTAATCTCAAGTTCAAGCTATCGGCTAGTTATCAGCGAAGGTAAATAGTTTGACAGTTATGGGTTTTCGGACTTCATGTTATACCACATTAAAATAAATAAATAAATAAAATAAAAAGCATTTATTTCGGACAAAGTAATCCATAGAGTGTTAGTATTACAAATAAACTTAAATAACTATGTTAGTACCTAAACATAAGTGCTGAGAGGTCCAGGGCCTGATTAAGGCGCGGTCCCATCTTCCTGCCACGACGACCAAGAGACTGTGGCGGCTGGCGCGCACTCTGCGGAACGTCGCAGCTGCAGCGCAGCGCTTGCGCAGCGTGGCGTGAAATCCGTCCACGTGCGCGTCGGCGACCATGCCCGACGTGCTACAGTATCGCGGCAGCCGCAACAGTACCCTGAAGGCGTCGTTATACTGTACACGCATGGCATTCATAGCACGCTGCGTGTATCTCGTCCACAGGCTACAGGTGTACAGCGAGGTACAGTACGCTCGAAAGAGTGTTACCTTAACCTGCGCTGTAAACCTGCTGAATCGCCGGGCTATCATATTGGCCCTGACGGCCAATGCCCTACGCTCGTGTTCTATGTCCGCATCGCCACACAGATCATCGGTCACCAAGTGTTCAAGATATTTAAATGAACAAACCCTTCTTAGTTGCTCGCCATTCAAACGAATGGGTGGGACATGAGATGGACGACAATTAACTGTATTTAGGCTCTAGAATCGTTGGTTTAAATCATTGGAGTTATTAGGGACCACGGTGTATATTTGTTCTGTGTACCAAATAATTGCTAAAAGATTAAGGAAATCTCCAATGTTCCAGCTCCAACAATCAGATTAAAGTTTCCATATTGAAATTTTATCGAAGAATCCGAATGTTACTATCACTGTCTCAGCTATCATTACAAGAACGGCCGGGGCAAAGTTCTCCAATAAGGGTGCGCGGACGATTGAACGAGCAGGACGCCTATTTTCTCCATCGTTTCCCATGTCAATCACAATCCAATACGTTCTGACACGTTACCACAGCGTGGGTGGAATCTGTTCCGTGGAACCGTAGACAGGTAGGCCACAGATAAATGTTCTCTCGATCATAGTACCTCCTTGCAGAACACCGAAGTTTTGATGCTACTGGCCTGTAGGTGTTGGTGGTCTGTATTTCTGGTTGTAGGTAAGGTCGCTTGAGCTTGCGAGGATGCGCTGTGTTAAGAGTGAGGAACCTGCGTTTGTCGTTAGCTGTCAATCATGACAAATCCTAAAGTTGAGGGTCGGTAACGCACTCGTGACTTCTTCCATCATCAGGCAGGCCAACTGCTTGTTTGCCTTCGTAGTGCTATAACACTGTTTCTGATTACCTCGACGAACGCTTAAGCTAGCCACAGATGATATACAAATATAAGTTACTTTACTGCCTAACAGTTAAGTTACTGCCTATAAGTTTGGAAATGGGGCGTGGCGGTGCATTGATCTTTGTAACCGAATAAGTGCGAAACTGTTCAGTGTTTCAGCTCCAAGAATTAAATTAAAGGTTCTATTTTGATCTCTAGCTCTCGCTCTCGACGGCCGGCGTGGTATTATTCGACGCCGCACTAGTAAAAAAGTAAAGTAAAAGTAAAAGTAGTTTATTCTTCAAATTAGGCATATTACATGCACCTATGAACGTCAATAAACTACCACCGGTTCGGAAAAATATACCTCTGCCACGAGAAGAACCGGCGTAAGAAACTCGGCGAGTTGTCATTTTTTCAAAACAATATACATTATATAGTTAAATATAAAATTACATTACTACAAAATAACTTAAATAACAATGCTACAGTAGAAAATATATTTTCGCGATAGATTACCCGTGCAGGACGCTATCACTGCCAAACATCCCTATCCATGATGTAATCGTTTATTTTATAATATGCTCTTGATATAAGTGTTTGTTTTACTGCAGATTTGAATTTAGAATTGCTAAGTTCAGTAATGTGTTTAGGAATTTTATTGTAGAATTTGATACAATTTCCCAAGAACGACTTTTTCGCCTTTACTAGTCTATAGAAGGTTATTTTGAGTTTCCCAGTATTTCTCGTGGCTATTGGTTTATCAGCGTTCGTTGGAAAATTGCCCAAATTCTTCCTAACATACATTATTATTTCAAATATGTATAGGGACGGCAGGGTTAGAATATCTATTTCTTTGAAAAATTCTCTTAATGAATCACGCGACCCCAAGTTATAAATTATAATAATAATAATAAAACCATTTATTTCAGGCATTGCCCATAAAGTGTTAATAAAATTACAAATGACTTACAAAACTACTGTTAATTGGTACAGAACACAAACACAATAACCTAAAAACCGGATGAGCATTCAAGTAAAATCAAAATATACAGGATGTAATCTGGGTCATGATTCAAACCTATTGGTCCTAACTCCGTAAATAATTGCGAGTTTATGTATGTAGTTAGTTTTTAATTAATTGCAGCTGATTATTAATTAATCAACCATTTCCATATCCCAGTTAATGACTTAAAATATGGTCACCTTACAATTAATGTTGAAACCTCTATAATGAACAACTGATTAGATGAAGAACAAACGTCAACCGTCACTGTTATGACAAAGTCAAAACATCGAGCTAAATAAAATTATTTAAAGATTGGAAATTTAGGACAAAAATGCCTGCGGCGTATCCGTTTACGAATATTGAGCGGTCTGACATGGTAAGGTTGTATTACCAAACCAATCGTGCGACTGCTGCTCGAAATTTATTTCATGAACACTATCCTGACTTGCCTATTCCAAGCCGAAGATTGATTTCCACGATGGTTCAAAATCTGCGAGATTATGGACAGTTTTCTGTGCCGGTTCACGCCCAAGCACGAGGCGGTGACAGGCCACGACGACGACAACGATACGCGGACAACCTCGACGAACAAATTTTAAGGTACTTCTATCAGGATCCGCGAAGAAGCACGCGACAAGCCGCAAGACGATTTAATGTCAGTCATTTCTTTGTATGGCGTCTTCTGAACGCAACCGGGTTGCACCCATACCATTTCCTACCAGTACAAGATCTTTCACCGTTAGATTTTCGTTCAAGAATAGCCATGTCTAATTGGATTTTAGAAAACCAAGACGCTAACATTCTTTGGACCGACGAAAGCACGTTCACTCGGATCGGGCTATTCAACATGCATAATGAACATTACTGGAGTGCCGAAAACCCACATTTAACAAGGAGGAACGCATACCAAGTGAGATTTAGTTTGAATGTATGGGCGGGAATAGTGAACGATGTTGTTATCGGGCCCTACTTCATAGAAGGGAGATTAAATGGTGCTAAGTACCTTGATATGTTGAGACAAGTGGTACCTGAATTACTGCGAGAAGTACCGGAACATTACTTACATAACTTACACTATCAACACGACGGTGCTCCGGCTCATTTTGAACACCGAGTACGTAATTACCTCGATGAACAATTTCCCGGACGTTGGATTGGCCGCGGCGGACCTGTGGCATGGCCTCCTCGCAGTCCCGACCTGACGCCCCTGGATTTTTTTCTCTGGGGTGAAATTAAAAGATTGGTTTACGAACAAGAGTCCGACACTATCGAAGAACTCCGTCAGCGAGTTGTAGCAGCATTTGAAACTGTGAAAATGAATCGTTTCGCTCAGTTTAATATTTGTATCTAAGTTTCTGTTTGATGAGTTCGCTAGAGAGAATTTCATACATTTCGTTTTTTTTGGGTTCAATACTAAGTTATTGGCAGCAAACCAGTCAGATATCATGGAGAGGGTATTATTTGGTTCAATGAGTTCAGTATCTCTCCTATTTACCTTGAACAGTAATGAGGTGTCGTCTGCGAACATTACAATGCCTGATCGTCGGCTTACCATATATGGCAGATCATTTACATAAACAAGGAACAGGAACGGACCTAGAATAGACCCCTGAGGTACTCCCATCTCTACCACTGTCTCTGACGAAATGGCTTTATTTATCGCTACCTTTTGATTTCTCTGTGTTAAATATGACTTCATGAGATCTAATGCATGCCCTCTGATGCCATAAAACTTAAGTTTACAAATTAAAGTACCATGATCTACACAATCAAAAGCCTTGGAAAGGTCACAGAACACTCCGATGGCGTCGTGCGACTCTTCCCAAGACTGCAAAATAAATTTTAATAAACTTGCGCCTGCATCAGTAGTTGACCTACCCTTCGTGAAGCCGAACTGCTGTGCGTGCAAAATATTGTGAGAATTAAAGTGAGAAACCAATTGCGTATGCATTATTTTTTCGAATATTTTGCTAAACGCAGGTAGGATAGAAACTGGACGATAATCAGAAGGATTATCTCTATGACCTGATTTGAAAATTGGAACTACTTTACTACATTTCATTAAGTCTGGAAAAATGCCATAGTCTATACAGTTATAAAAAATGAGAGCTAGAGTTGGTGCAACGACCTCCAGAATAGATTCCAGTACCTTGACTGACACGCCCCATAAGTCCTAACGCAGCACCCGTATATACGCCTGTGGGTACACTCCTTAATACGATGATACATCAGAGAAAAACAATCTTTTACTTAATATATTGGAGATATTTAATACTATAAAACTCACCACACCAATAATAAAAATACAAGAATAATAAATCCCAGCATTGACAACCTCTGTCATCTAATCCTGTCATATTGAGCCAGTGAGATCAGCGGCTAACATCTACGGAGGTTTCATACCGCTGTCGCCACACGCCCGTCGAACTTATTTGCGCGGGCCGATTTCTGCGAGCTCCTTGCAGGTAACCTGAGGCACCTGAAACAGATTGTATAAAGCTTAGGATTGGAAGTAACGGAGGAAAATAGACCTCCCGGCAAGTTTCTTTAACTTCTTGCTGTTTTTTTGCTACTGTGTAATGATGTGCGGTCACAGATCGGCTTCTTGAGCGAAAGGAACTTTAACGCTTAATGCATTCTTCCCATTGTGCGTGTAGGGTATTTTGCGTTCCAGTCGTTTTAAGGTATAGGCATAATGTTCGGTGGTCAAACTGCAATGTAGGCAAAACAACACTAGTCATTTTGATTTGTAGACCATCCGCTTTAAATGTTGCCTGAGACGCTGGCTTGTTGAGCGCCCGTTCTATACCTAAAATGAATTTATTGCAAACGCCTAAAAATAATGGATGTACATACCCGGGATGTCCTTAAACTACGACCAAGACCACCGGGGAATGGGCAGCAGCATTCCTAGAATGCGGTGGAGATACTGCGATCGCCAACCCGCATGCCAAGCGTGGCGATTATGGCATTTACCCCCCATGAAATTGGGGGAGGCCTATGTCCAGCAGAGGACGTCCTAGGGCATATATGGTGGTGGTGGATGGCCTAAAAATAAGAGTATTTGTTAGTTTAATTGTAGACTGTGTTATGATTGTATATTTTAAGGATTTAGGATTTGTGAAGGTGTATGTTATGAACCGCTATAGATATATGATGTGAAATTACGAAAAAAATATTAAACTAGGGGGGGCACCCCATACATGTAACAGGGGTTTTTTTTTCGATGCTCGAGGCGTGTGGGGTGTCTATGGATATGTCTTCAAAATGACATAGAGTTTTATACAAAACTTGTCAATTTAAGTCAACCGTTGGTGAGTTATTACCTGTCAAAGTTGTTAAAAGTGTGCCCCCCCCCTCTAATTTTCAAACTATGAACTTTAAAATTCTGAAAAAAAAAATCAAAATAATGTAGAGGTTATTAATAAATAATTTCAACGAGTTTTGGTTAGAACAAGATAGGTCTAACGGTTTTTGAGTTTTTGCTGAAAAACTGTCTTGCGAAAACAAAAGGGCGTAAGTGCCGTAAGTTTCCTATGAAGATACGACCTTTTTTGATCAAATGTATTGTATAGTCGTTTTAAATGTAGATTAGGAGGTGTCGGTACAGAACCCTTCCTTGTGCGTGGCCCGACACACACTTGGCCGGTTTTTTTACGAGCTATTTAACTTTTTCTGTTTTATTATATAATCTAGTTTTAAAAATAATACTGTTTCAATAATGTGACTTTATAATTAACAAATGTATATAAGAATCCTGTTGACCTGTACATTAGCTTAACTAAATAAATGAGTATGAGTACGATTGTGAGTACAAATATCGAACTTCAAGCCAAGGAAGCCGGCTGAAGCCTTCAAGTCTTCCGGACTTGGCGGAGTGGCAATGATGAAGTATGTTGTTTTTTCACGTGAACTTAATTACGTCACAGAGTTTTCCACACTCGTCGAGATACTGTCAGTATTACGATTGCGCAGTGGTAATATCATGCGCAATAGCGGGGCACTGCATTCGTATCGCCCCGCGTCCGCGTATTCCGCGCCAGTCATGAAGCACTCATTTACCTAAGGCGCCTTCCTGATTTATCAGTGCGGTACGATAGGAAAAAAATTTCAGCTGTCATTGTCAACCGATACGAATGCAGTACTGCTCCGTTTCTGCGCATGTTATTACGACTGCACAAACGTAATACTGACAGTATTTCGTCAAGTGAGGAAATGGTCTAAATGGTCGCGTACGGTACGGTTTCAGAGGAATTTCCTCCCTCGGACGCTCCGATTGTGGAATGAGCTCCCTGCCGAGGTTTTCCCGTCGGACTACAGTATGGGGTTCTTCAAGAAAGGAGTGTATAAATTCTTAAAGGGTCGGCAACGCGCATGTGACACCCCTAGGAGTTGCAGGCGTCCATAGGCTGCGGTGACCGCTTGCCGTACGCTTGTTTGCCACCGACGTGGTATTAAAAAAAAAACACATCAGTAAACTCACGTCATAGAACACAATACCTACCGCGCCCGCCTCGCCAAGTTCGGAAACTACGTAGCCTAAATGTAGGGGCGCAGTAAACAGCGGTACTGACTCGACTGAGAGTTAACGCTGGCAGCTGACAGTTTTTTTCATACCGTATACCGCTTTCACACCGACAAATCAGGAAGTCACCTAAGGATTCTCACTCTACTAATAAATCCTATTTGTGTAAAATAATAGTACATTACGATACAAGTGCAGAGAACAGGAAATTCGCAACGAGTGGTGATAAATTAAATCACAACCGAAAACATTAAATCGATACGAGTTGCGAATTACCTATTCGCACGTGTATCGTACAACGTTTTACAGTACATATAGCTCTTTAAAGTTTCGACATATGCACGTAATATCCTGATTACCGCACTCGTGCGGTAAAGTAGCACCATATCGTATCGTAATGTACTATTATGCTACACTTGGCCAAAAAGTGACTTTTACCGCACGCTACGTGCACGGAAAAAGCCGCTTTCTGGCCAAGTGTAGTAATAAAATAATGTACACAACACGGGAGGTAATAATGAAAGCCCTCGATCGCATATATATCCGTCCCTCGCCTACAGCTCGGGCCGCAAAATCTTCAATCTCAGCCTTTCTTTGCTTTACCACCCTAATTGTGTAATGTACTAATAAATGCACAATTTTGTTCTATTACAAAAGCGTTTCACACCAGTTTATTTTCTTAAACTTCACCGTTGAAGATAATAGTCCACTAAAATAAAGAGAGTCAAGAACAGGTGGTGCTAGCCAAATAAATGAACTAGAACTAGACTTGGATTTACCCATAACAGTCGGTGAACCTATTACTCAGGCGATTTGGGCCCACTCCAACTTTGACGATGCCTTATCCGACATTTTCGAAAATTTCCAACAAACGATCATATTTCACGGAAACTATCAGAAAACGAAGAACGAACGTCGTTTACGACTTTTCGACATGTTCAGATATTATTTAAGGCCCGTGTATCTCTCAAAATGTTGTCTTACTAGCTCCTTAATAAATAACCCGTTGGAATGACAGTATTACTTTTTAAAACAGATCTTCATTTAAAAAAAATGCACAATGCAGTTTCATTCTTTTCCAGCGGGACCGGTCTCAATATAACTTATATTATAGCTTAGAAGCAGTAGTGAATTTTTGATTAGTTAAAAACAGCCTTTAAGATAAACATTGACGCAGTACATATTGCTGCATAATTATTTAAAACATTGAAATTAATAATTAACTGGATACTTAACGTTATTTATTTTTTAGTTTATGTGTAATTTTTTCTTAAAATCACCTTTTAGCCGACTGCAACGAAGCTCAAAAGTGGGGTTATGTATTTGACATATATGTATGCATGTACGAAATGTTCGATTGTATGTCCGTACTTAGTCCCCTCGTTTTTTCATTGAATTAGTCTTTATGGCTTGAGTGAGATGGTAACTAGGTGCAAAAATTAAAAAATATAGTTTTCGCTTTTGTGCGCTCGTGCGGGAAGAAAACCTATTTTTTTAGACCCTCATAGAGGCTCATAGAGGGGAAATCAAAATAAAGGACTTTAAAAGGCGATTACAAAAATGTATAAAACACAGCCGTGTTTTAAAAATATTTTAAATTCACTTGTTATCAGACTGGGGGTGGTAGATACGCCTTAACAGCATGTTAAACGTCCTAAACGACTGTGGCTTTGAATAGCCTCTGAAATCAATTCGTAAGAAATTTGTTTGCGGTAGTTTGATAGAGTAAGTTTTAGCAAGAAGTAGACTGGAAGGTGAGTTTGAATTAAAACTTATTTGCGAGTCATTGCTTCGGTGTCTTTGATAGGGTTTGTGCTGGTTTTTATAAAGCAAGTTACTTAAGTAGATGGGAATTTGAAGTATTCTAGTGTATTCAAGTTTACAAACTCTATAAAGTAAAGATTTATCGGATGAGAATTATCGTAGTCCTACGCATATATGATGAGTGTAATCGATCTATCAAATCCCGCAAAACAAGTCAAGGTTGAGGCAATATACATGTGGGATTAGTACTTTTTGATAGTTGTATATGGTGCTGGCTGTTAGATGATGAATAAGGAACGTTCGAATGTAGTTTGAATTGCTTTGTAATGGCGAATGAGTTGACGGATGAGGCAGTGTGAATGATGAGCTGAACGAAGCAAGACGTGTTTAATATAAATGAAGAAGTAGATTTACAACAAGAGTTCATTATTCCACCGTGGACCCTGTCCAAGGTCCTACATACATATTATGTTTATAGTTGAAATTATTGAAATTTAATTTATGACCGAGTTTTTGTAAATGTTGTCATTACATTTTGAATCTTCATTCTAGACGGTAAGGTGGACTGATGACCTGGTAAGGGATGCGGGTGCGGGTCGTCCATCGGCTGACATGATGATGATGATGATGATACCAGTGTAGGGAAGTCTCGCTCTTCCAAATTTAGCACGCTCTAGTAAATTACTTAGTTTTGAACATAGTTTGAACGATACATGTCATTCTATATTCACCCAGCGTAATGTCAAGCTATAATTAACAGGCATCAGAAGTTTAAATTGTTCATTAACTATTTATGTCGAATAAGGTGCGGCCTACAGATCCTGTAAATTACTTTGAGTTCACTATGAATGTTTGAGCAGTGGGAGCTGGGGGTTTGTTGTTATTTATAATTCCGTTTAAGAGTTTCACAAATAGCTTAAATTATAAATTTGTTCTCAGTAGGCAACAAGTTTTTTTACCAACGGAAACATCAGGGGTACTTAAGCTAATGAGTATTTTTTTCAAGTAAGTTGTAAGTTAAAGTAGTTTCTGATGTTTCTTTTATTATGAAATTTTCGGAAATAAGTGTCTCCAATTAGCGTGAGTTGTTAAATCGTTATAAAAAGTTATTCAATGTGAGTTTTGTGACGATAATTGAGCAAGAAAATTGAAGAACAATGAACTATTGTCGCGTTTATATTTTATGACAACGCATATAATTGATAAAATAGACTAGAAATAAGTCTATAGGAAGACCACCTGCAATGTGGTGGTCCAGTGTCGAAAAAGAGATGAGGAAACTTAACCTGACCACACAGACAACCTTTTTTTTTTTACCTGGGGAAATGCATTTACGCATACCGCCTAGCCGGGGAACTAGGATAGGTATGATGGACTCCCGGGAACCGCCCGGACTACCGTCTAAAACCACCAGGGTATGCCCATCACGCAGCATTAGTGGCGGTGACACGGGATCGCCAAAGCACACAACCGCGAACACCGCCTGCTGCAACAGCCGAAGCTGTTCCCTCACTGCTGAGGCAAGCGCCTCCCACCCCTCGGCAAGCGCGCAGGGCGACACCACACACTTGCCGACCAAAGGACCTCCACGCCGGGAGAGAGTGAAAAACCCCGGATTCACCCCCTCAGGTCCCCTTGTGACTTTTTATAGAGGTTTTCTCCCTCGCCCACCACCCGGCCCCGGCCTGACGGTGTCAGCCCCCGCTCCCCGCTCATGGCCTGTCCCTCTCGCCGCACCTGGGGAGTCTTGCAACTCCCTGATGCGGAACCCCCCATCCCCCCCGTTGGTCGCATCTGGAGTGTCCTCCGCTAAAACAGAGGAACACCCAGAGCGACCCCGTCTCCGGGTTATTAGTAGCACCGGTAAGCGATTCCTCCGAAGATGAATCCCTTACCGTTGCCTCCAGGGCGCACCGGCCAGAACCCTTCCCCTTCCCCCAGACCCGCGAGGGTCCAGGGGAACTGGAAGAGCCCAGACACTCGTGGAGGTTACCCGACTAGCGCCCCGCCATATGTTACGGCCTAGGTTCCTTTCTGAATAGTTCGGGAATAGCCTAGGCGGATTTTCAATGAAGAATTGTATTTTTTAAAATACAAAAACGGATTTATTCCGTATAAAAATTTCGTAGGTAGTTTTGAAAGCTGATGCAAATATAATAATAATAATAATAATAAATATTCTTTATTGCACCACTTAGTGATAAGTTGTACAGTAGCTGACTAAAAAAATGGTAACAACAGGCGGTCTTATCGCTTTAAGCGATCTCTACCAGACAACCTTTGGGTAGCGGGAAAACAATTAACTAAAACTGGGAAAAACAGGTAGTGCAGAAGAACTGCAAGAAGATTCAAAATAACACATACGCATACATCAGAATAAACGAATAACACAATCTTCATAAATACATATACATACATAAATATATATTCTATAATATATATATATATATATAAAGGCAATTCAAGGGAGTGACAAGTAATGTTCCTTCAAATAATTTTTAAAAACCGGAAGTGATTTCGCACATCTTACATGCCGCGGCAAGGCATTCCACAGTCGAACAGCCCGAAAGGTGAAAGAATTATTATAAAATTTTGAGGATGAAGGTGGTGGAGCGAGAAGATGGTTTTGTAAAGATCTGATGGAAGTGAGCCTATTAAAGCGCTCTTTGAGATATAGAGGAGTTGTGGGGATGAAAAGTATGCTGAAAAGTAAGGCAAAAATATGAGAATCCCGACGACGACGAATGGGAAGCCACTTGAGCTGAGTGCGAAATTGAGAAACGTGGTCATATTTGCGCAAGCCAAATATGAACCTGATACAAAGATTTTGGAGGCGCTCAAGTTTGTTCAGCTGAACCTCAGATAGGTCAAGGTAGCAAACGTCAGCATAGTCTAATATAGGAAGAAGAAGGGATTGAGCAAGCGCAATTTTAGTGACGAGAGGCAAGAAGTTGCGGAGCCTGCGGAGAGAACCAACTGAAGCAAACATCCTCCTGCTAACCTCGCTCACTTGAGGCACCCACGACAATGTTCTGTCCATAATCACACCTAGGTTCCTGACCTGCTGCGAGTATGGAATCTGCACACCATTAAACACTACAGTAGGCAAGTTGCTAAAGTCAACCCTAGGTATTAGCTTGGGGCTGCCTATGAGTATCGCTTGTGTTTTAGCGGGGTTGACTTTTAGTCCGTAGCGGTCGCTCCAGTGAGAAATACGTTCCAAGTCAACATTTAAACAGTGGATAGTTTGTGGCAAATTGCTAATAGTGCCTTGAGCGTAAATTTGGAGATCGTCAGCATAAAGGTGGTAAGATGAGAAAATGTTGGTTGTGATAGAATTAATAAAAATTGAAAAAAGAAGAGGAGACAGCACACCACCCTGCGGCACGCCGGCTAGCGTGCTGCACCACGATGAATGGAAAGAATCTACCTTTATACGTTGCCGACGACCAATTAAATAACTATGAAACCAATCAATCACTCCAGGAGATATGTTAAGAGAACGCAATATTGCAAGCAAAATTTCAAAGTCTACGGTGTTAAAGGCATTGCTGAAATCCAGCAGCGATAAAACAGTCACTTTCCTATTATCCATGCCTGCCCGGATATCGTCAGTGATTTTGACCAGAGCGGTAGCCGTACTATGACCCGATCGGAAGCCAGACTGGAAGGGATTCATAAGGTCATTTCTATTCAAAAAAGATGTCAATTGTTGGTGAACAAGGCGTTCCAGGACTTTTGACAGGAACGGAAGAATAGAGATGGGTCGATAATCAGAAAGAGAAGAAGGAGAGGTCTTTTTTGGAATAGGAATAATATTGGCACCCTTCCACGACGAAGGGTAGACGCCAGAAGAGATCGAGCTATTGAGGATATTGGTAATTATGGGAACAAGGAGATCAAGGAGAGGCAGGATCATTTTACGGCTAACGCTGTCAGGTCCCACGGCATTGGAGGTAAATGCTAATATGTTCTTCTTAACATCACTGGCTGTGAGTTGAGCAAGAGAAAAGGGAGGAAAGTCCGGAGTTGGGATACTCGAAAGAAAGTTAATAGTATTAGTTTTAACTGGCCCACTAAACGTGGCAGAAGTAGAGAAATGCTGGTTAAGCTGGTCGAAGTCGATATTTTTGTTAGGAACAGAATTTTGTGAAGATTTACCAACTCCTAGGGACTTAAGAAACTTCCAGACCTTGGACGGATCGCCATCTTTAACGGCTGAATGAATGTGACGCCTCTGAGCATCACGACAGACCGTGCTACACTGATTGCGCAGCGCATGATACTTGGCTTTATTCTTTTCAGAAGAATTCCCCTTATACTTCGATTTTGCCAGATTCTTTTTATTTATAAGTGCCCTAATCTCCTCAGTAAGCCAGGGAGCAGGAAGATGCTTAACTTTAATTGGACGCACGGGAGCGTGAATGTCGTAGAGATGAGACAAAGTAGCATTAAAAAGAAATACTTTCTCATCAACAGTTTGTGCCTCTAAAATTGCATCCCAATCAGCAATTTCGGCATCCTCTCGAAGCTTGTCAATATTCATCCGACTAAAATTGCGCTGAAGAAGAACTTTGGGCTTAGCCTTAGGGGGACGGATCTTGTAAGACAAAAACAATAAATTATGATATGAAAAAGCGTCCGCAGAGTATTGAAAATATTTTGCAACATGTTCAGTTGATGAAACTAGTGTGAGATCAAGAAGCGAAGGGGCACAATTAGGGAAATAATGTGTGGCATTTGAGGGTAAGATAGATAAGTTGCAAGCCTCAACAAGTGCTTTAAGGGATTTTGAGCGTGAGTCATTTTTAAGCAAGCAAGTGTTGAAATCGCCCATAATAATATTATGCAAATATAAAAACCTTATTGCGGCTCAGACACTTGTGGAGGTTACCCGACTAGCGCCCCAGGGTAGAATACCCTGGCGCCAACGTACGAGGAGGCACAACCCCATCTAAAATGGGAAATGGGCTGGACAAAGAAAGAGAGAGAATAGAAATAAGTCTTCATAGAAATTGAATGCTTAATTTATTGTAACAAAAACTTTTATGCCCGATTTACAAATAGCAAAAACCTACCGTTTATATATTGTCAAATTCAAAATGAATTTTACAAATAAATCCCTAACCAAAAACCACAAAATCCATTTTAATTTTACACAAAATACTCTTCAATCCTTAACTTATTTCAGAAAACCTCATTTAAGGTGTATTGTGTCACCTGAAAAGCTGTTGGCGCTGAAGTAAGATAACATTCGTGACGCCTATATTGTGTCGACCCTCACCTTAATTTTTGCCATAATAGAAAACATTGTTAAGTAAATGAACGTACAAATAAACCAACATAACTCAGCATCTAATGCAGACCTTATTGCTTTGAAATATAGTTTATTTTGCTTTAGTACTTAGTTTTTATCGTGGTTTTGATATACGTGTCTGTAAGAATTTTGTACGGTTTTCGAATTAGAAATAAAGTATTTTAGGTAGCTAAATTATTTGTTTGACTACGTCTAGTCAAGAAAGTCATTCTTCATTTTCAGGTATGGGATATAATGATCGTGATATAGAGAATTTGCTATGCAATTCATTTTTTAAATTATTAACAAAATGAAAAGGTCCACATTAAACTATAATTGTAATTAATGATTTACAACAACGTATCATAATCATAATAGCCTTTATTGCCGAAACTAAAACAGTATTACATTTAATTTATAAACAATTTACTTAAAATCTAACACATCGGATTGTCTGGATTAGTGTTCAGCGTGTCTTCTGACACATAGGCCTCTCCCAGCTGTTTCCATTCCTCTCTATTAATGGCTTTCCTGGTCCAGGTGGCACCCCCTATAGACTTGATGTCATCCATCCACCTTTTAATTGGTCTACCTCTTTTTCTGTTACCGTCTCGTGGTTGCCAGTCTGTAATTATTTTGGTCCATTTTTCCTTACTATCCCGTGTCATGTGTCCTGTCCATTGCCATTTTAACTTTCTTACTTTCTTAATTACGTCTTCTACTTTTGTTTTTGATCTTATTTCTTCTGCTCTTTTACGATCTTTTAATGTGATGTTCATCATACTTCTTTCTATTCCTCTTTGGCAGGTTCTAAGCTTTTGGAGATGTTTCTGAGTCAGTGCCCAAGTTTGGCAACCATAGGTTATGCATGGGAGGATACACAAGTTAAAAACTTTTTTCTTGGCTGACATTGGAAAGTGCTTACTCTTAAGTATCTACCAGAATCTTTTCCAAGCACTTGATACTCTTCTCTCTACTTCTAAAGTCGTCTGATCTCTGAGTGATATAATTTGTCCTAGGTAAGTATAGTTCTGTACATATTCTATATTTTCATTATCCACTACTATGGTCCTTTCCTCTCTGTTTGTCATTATGTTGGTTTTTGATTTATTTATGGTAAGTCCGACTATTCTACTTGCCTCTGTCAGCTGTTGTAACATGTGTTGGGGCGTCTCAGCGTTGTCAGTTACCAGGACTAAATCGTCAGCAAACCTCAAGTGATTAAGTATCCAGCCGTTAATATTTATGCCAAGTGTATCCCATTGAAGGTCTCTGAATATGCTCTCCAGTAAGGCAGAAAATGGTTTAGGTGACAATGGGTCTCCTTGTCGTACCCCCCTAGCTATTGGAAACTCTTCGCCAACTGTTTCTAATTTTATTTGCGCTGTGCAATTCGAATATATGTTTTTAATTAAGCGTATGTATTTTTTTGGCACTCCTTGCTGCATTAGAGCTTTCCAAAGCGAACCGTGATTGATCGAATCGAATGCTTTGCTATAGTCTACAAATGCTATATACAAAGTCTTTCCGTATTCTTGGCATTTTTCTATAAGTTGCTTTATAACATGCATATGATCGACAGTTGAGAATCCCGCTCTAAAGCCAGCTTGTTCCATGGGTTGTTGTTCGTCCAGTATATTTTCTATTCTATTTAGCAGCAATTTAGAGAATACTTTGTAAATGTTGGACATAAGGCTTATAGGCCTATAGTTTTCAATCACGCTTCTGTCCCCTTTTTTATGTAGTAATATAATGGCACTCTTTGTCCATTGAGATGGTATAAGTTCCGAACTTAAAACGGTGTTATATATCTCTGTGAGTTTTCTCAAGTTTTCCGGAATAGTTATAGAAAGTTTGATCATCTCATTTGTTATCTGGTCTGGTCCTGGTGCCTTATCGTTTTTTTGAGTCCTTACCGCTTTTTCTACTTCTGACTGAAGAAATGGTGGTATGAACTCGGTCTCGTCGTCTACTAGATTTATACTAGGAATCGAGGTGCTATCTCCTGCTGTGTAGAGATTCTTATAGAAATTAGTTGCTGTTTGAATTATATTTTTTCTTGTCATTTCTTGCTTTCCTGTTTTATTTTTAAGATTTGGTATCCATTGTTTTGTTTGTGTCAATTCTTTTAAGGCCTTTTTAACTCCTCCAGTCTTTTCTATATGGTGGTTTAGCACAGTTTTTACTTAAATCTGAAATATCCTTAAGATTTTTTCCGTCTTTT
Organism: Notocelia uddmanniana; assembly: GCA_905163555.1. Lineage (NCBI taxonomy): Eukaryota > Metazoa > Arthropoda > Insecta > Lepidoptera > Tortricidae > Notocelia > Notocelia uddmanniana. The sequence continues at coordinate 29,746,547 of LR991056.1, read as the reverse complement.
CCTAATTTTAATATCTCCTTTCTTTGTTCAATTAATAACTTGGTCTCTGCTCCAATTTTTTCTATTTTGTTTTTTGTAGATTTCTTGAATGCCCCATAAATTTCATTTAGCTGAGTGTTATATAATTCGTCTGTATTATTTCGTGGGTTGTGTACATAAATATTGTTGCTCATGACTTTAGTTGCTGCATTGAATGTGTTTCTACTTTTTCTTGGTTCTTTATTGTCTATCGCTGCTCTCACCATTCGATGGTTGGTATTAAAGTTGAACTGGTTTAAAATGCTTACGTCTTGGAACACTTTTCTATTATTAGTTGCAATATAATCAATTTCATTATTGTATGATCCGTCTGGCGAAACCCAGGTCCATCTGTTCCTTGGATGTTTTTTGAAGAAACTATTCATGAATGACAGATTGTTTTCTTGGGCCATATTCACCATCCTTTCTCCATTTTTGCTCCTTATGCCATGTCCGAATTTGCCTACTATCATTTATTCACCAGTTCTTTGGGTTCCTATCCTGCCATTAAAGTCTCCTATCACCATAACGTTTTTACATGTATCTTGTAAGGTTGCTGAAAGTTGGTCATAGAAAATATCCTTCCCATGTTCATCATGTTGTTCTGTGGGAGCATACACATGGACTATAGACCATTTCTTTTTATATCCTGGTAAGTTTATATTAAGAACCGCTATTCTCTCTGATATACCCTTGAATTCATCAATGTTTCTTTCTAAATGTTTTTTAACCATAAAGCCAACTCCGTGGCTTCCTTTTGTTTCACCTTTGTAAAAGAGTATATATTCTTGGTGGTCTTCAATACTTTCCCCTAATCTTCGCACTTCACTTAAGCCTAATATATCCCATTTTATGTTAGAAAGTGCTAGCTCTAGTTCGGTAAGTCTCTCTTGTGTTCTTAGTGTTAAGTAGTTCAATGTTGCTATGTACAGCTTTTCACTTCTATTTGTTTTTAAAGATTCAGTTTTGAAACTATTTCTTATAGGAGCTGGAAGGGATTGGTCCTTGACCCCCACGGGGACCAGCCGGGTTGGGGGTTTATTGTGGATTTTCTTTGTCTGGTTAATAGTTTTGCTTTTGTATGTTGTGTTCTTCCGGTTTCCGATGTGTATCTTTACAGGTTTTTTGGCTGCGCTTCTTCTCGTTGGATCTTTCTGTTTGCCATAGCATCAAAAGGGGTAGGTTTTGATTGTTTAGCTGGCTGCTTGATTCGTTCTTGGGGTTTGGTTGGGCCAAAGGTGTACTAGGGGGTGAAGAAGGAACTCTTTTCCTTTTATCCTGCTTTGTATTTATGTTTCCCTTTACAATGAGCTTGTTATATTTTATTATGGCGTACTTCCCTGATTGTCTTGCCTCTATCAGTTTTGGTATGAGAGCTCTCCTTTCCTCGAGAACTTCTTTAGGAAAATCTTCTGTTATTTTAATATTTTCTGGGTAAAATTTTTTGTTCCTAAGTAGTTCTAATTTTCGCCATTCCAATGTAAGGGTGATTTTTATTGGTGATCTTCTTGTCGGTCTTCTTCCCCATTCTCTCCGCTCGACTGATCTCCCATCTGTCCCACTCCACACCATTATACTTCTTGTTGAAGCTATTTAAAGTTTCCAGAACTAATCTTATAAGCTCAGTATTGTTGTTTTCTGTTTCATGCGCGCCGTGAATGATCACATTATTTTTTCTAGAGTCAACTTCCAGATTTTGTATTCTTTGTTTTAATTTTCCATTTTCTGCTTTAAGATTCTCTATCTCCAGTGTCAAGGGCAACAATTTTTCTTCTATTGTAGAAGAAATCGTGTTTTGGACTGTTGTGTTAATGGAATTCGTTTGTTTTTGGAATTCTTCTTTCATTTTATTCCATAGTGCATTTATTTGGTCCTCCATTATATTATGTGACAGTTTTCGAACGTAAGTTGTTAAGAACGGAACGTATTTTTTCTCTGTAGGTTGTCAGTCTTGCCACTGACGTGGGCCGCTGACGTTTATTTATTTTTGTGATGACAACACTAATATCTTGTTGTTACGTTGGCTGTCTTGTCAGCTAAATCATTGTTTATGGCGCTCGACTTTTTAGGTTATGTTCACTAATGGTTTTTCACTCGTTTTATGCTGAGATTTTATCGTGATGCACTGAACTTTATTTAATCGCACGAATTGAGTTCTAGCCTATAGTTTTTTACACTGTCCACTTAAAATGATGTAGTTTTCACTGGTTTATCGATTTTTTCTTCGGAGGGCACAAAAAGCCATCTTTACTTAGCAAGAACCGGAACCGGAAAAAACAACGTATAGGTTTATTTAATTATTCATTTAAACTTTATTGCACAAGTCACAAATAAAGTTACAAATGGCGGACTTTTATTGGTATTTATTTTCCTTTTCAGACTTTTTTTTTATATTGAAGGTTTATATTATAAGCAACTAACTACGACATTGATTTAATAGTTAAATATCCTTTTGGTTCAAATTAAATCAAATGTATTCAATGTATTTGTCGAAGTAAAACTTTAGTTCTCCTTAAACGGGATGTTTTAGTTCAGTACGTATTAACTTGGTATCATTAATTTGACAACATAATCTTCTTACCTAGCTACTTTTGACGTTAACTGTACTAAATCTCTCAACATCAAACCAATCAGTAGTCTAATCCCATATTAAATTCAAATATCATTGATAATCATCAGATCTCCGGCTGCATGTTGTCCTATACACGCTGTTGGAATATTTTTTTCCCTTAATAACGTCAAAGGCGATCTGACAGCCGCTGCGTAATCATTTGGCGGTGACTGGCCATATTGAAGCACCCAAAGCCACTACAAAAAAAAGTTCGATACCAGTTTGCCGTCTCATTAAACGCGTCGAAGCGAGAATGGGACAGCACGATTGACCGGATTTTTCTAAATAGTGATCAAGTTTAGAAGCAAAGGTATTGCTTTGATCGCCCCGTTACCTATATCCTTCAACGAGCCCTTAATATATTTTCCTTTTTGTATTTTTTAAGTCATTGTTGCCTTTATTTATTCTATCGGCTTGAGGCTAGGGAAGAATGGGCTTAATTGACTCTGGCTGGATATAGATACTCTTTGTTGCGATCTCTTTTGTTATGTTCGAAATTTGAAAATATTTTTGGAACGTTCGAGTGACGGGCTATTTATTAACGGTGTTTGGAGAGGCTTTGGTGGTTTAGAGGAAATTGATGTTTGGAAATTAGGATTTCTCTTTCTCGTTCTGTGTTATTTATTTAAATAGTAAAAACAAGTAAATATTTATCTTAAATTAAGTTCAATGTCTTGGTGAATAGACAAACAAATAATAATAGATATGTGCTTCAATGGTGCATGTAATATGCCTAATTTGAAGAATAAACTACTTTTACTTTTACTTTCTTACTTTTAATGAATTTAGTTTTAGTGTTGTTAACTTCAAATTTGAAATTGTGCTTAGGAAAGGGTATTAATGAGTAACTAAGAAAATACAATTTATATGAAAAAAGCTCCTAGAGGAGCACAGGTTCCGCTTCGGTACCTTAACCCAAGATTTGGCGTAGGCACTAGTTTCATGAAAGCAACTATCACCCTGACCAAGGGAAAGTAGACGCTGAGTAGGATTAAATCGTGTTCCTTACAGAAAAGCTACTTATACTTGTAGATGCATAAGTTTAAAAAAATACATAACGCATTAGCCCCATTTTATCATAGTCATCATTATCTTCTTATAGTCATCAACGTTTTTTTAAAAGTAGGGTTACCACAATGACAAATCCACCTCAACGCATCTTCGACGTTTTGCCATACTCCCCCATGCTTTCTTGTCATCTGTCAAAGCACCCTCAGCACTAATTTGATTACTATATTTATATTAAAAAGCTGCTCGTCATTTCCTTACGTTTAGGGTTGCTGACGTTAATGCAATAATATAATCTGGGGAGGAAGGGTGTCTGTAATTTGAATCATATATCATTTGTTTTACAGTCGATTTCCCCATGAAGTTTTCTTAGTAGTCACGACCTATTAGTTTCAGGAAATGAAATATCACTGTCAACGTAATCTTACAATGCTGACATGTAATGTGGTTTTATTAATTATGTTCTAAAATTAAAATGCGTAGACTGAGTTTTTTTTTTTTAAGAAAATTGTTTCATCAATAAACGAGTTCAATAAAGAAAATTGTTTCTTCAAAAATAACCCCAGACTACGCATTTTAATTTTAGAATTTAATTAATAAAACCACATTACATGCCCCAATGGGCTACTTAGTACGAACGTAGCATAAAAGCAGTACTGGCGCTATAGCACTTTTTGATTTTGTCCAAGCGGACAATGAGAAAATTGAGTTTTCTTCGAAACTATTTATTTATCGAAACGGAACACGAGATTCAAATAAATACAGAAATTAGCTCCGCGCGACATGCGCTTGACGCTGGTGTGGCTCGCCGACTGCCGAGGCCAGAGGCGCGAGCCGCGCGAGCGCCGCTGCCCGATTCGCTCTCCTCCCGCGCTCCGCTCCTTCTGTCGCCCGGTCAGCGCGCGTACAAGTATAACATTCAAGATGATGTACTAATTTATCTGTTACAGCCCGGCTAGTATGATAGCTTATACCGTCACGTTTTATGTGACGTTTCAGTACATTTTGGCCATATAACGTGACGGTAAAAGCTATCATACTAGCCGGGCTGGTCCCGCGAAAATAAAGACAATATAATATGTACGAAAAAAAATTGGCATGATAAAAAGCCAAACCAGTGCAGGTCTATACCATAGACAATTCATTATATGACTGGTGGAAGAATCATGATGGATTTCCATACATTGTTATGCAACTGTTACTTTTTTAATTTTTAAAAGAGAGACGCGTCAATGCCAGTATTCTTACGACATTCCGATTTAAAATTTGAATTAAATTATTTTGCTGACGTAGAAAACATATTATATGAAACGTTATAGTAATATAATTAGGTACTTAGGTCTTGAACATCGAGAGACGCTATAACATACCGAGCGTAGCGAGTTTTTTTTTTTATTAAAGTCTCGAGAATTACCTCCCTTCGGTCGTGTTTTAATTTATCACCACTCGTTGCGAATTTCATATTCTCTGCACTTGTATCGTAATATACTATTAATATGGCGATGTGTGGAAGAGGTACATGCTAAGATATAGTTAATCCCTTCCAAACTGAATTTTTAGCTTATCTTTGATTAATTTAATAACAGTCTTGTGACTTAGGTATAAAGTTCATTTTTTTTTAATAATGGAAAAATTGTCTAAGATATGAAAGATATCTGTCTAGTTATAAGTTTTTAAAAATAATGTGCTTGCTATGGCCAGTTACGAGCAAGTGAGTTGTTCGTCCTTATCTAAACCAGATGCTATCATGGACCCACATCACAACCCTGAGTAATCGAATTCGAAATTTAATTGGTACTGAATACGTTGTTTATTTTCATTGGAAGCTGATCGATATTTGTTTAGATGGTGATAAGAGTTTCGATAAATTCCCGATGACTTTTATTTTTGTTAGTAACCGTAACGAGTACTGTGTGATTATTAAGTATATTATACTTTATTAAGGATTTTGCTTAATAATTCATCTTTATTCCAGACTCTGTGATGCATAATTTATTAGTAACATTAATAATTACATACTACGATTAGGGCAACTAAAACACGTAAACAATAATACGTTGCGAGTCTAGTACAATGTGATAGGCAAACACTCGTATCTGCACGTATAAATATAATAAGCAATTATTAGATCAACGACAGATTGAGTGTGTGCTAACCGGATAAGAGATTCCCTCCCAAAGCACGTAAATTAATAATATAAATTGTTAGGTTAAGAATAGAATGGGACGCAGTTGTACAGAGGTTCGGACGAGTATACTATGTACCCCGGAAAGTGTGTTTCTTTGTGAACCCTCTCTCTCTCCATCAGCCTACGCAACCAACATATCACAACAACAATATCTTCAAGAAGCTGTTCAAGCTGCCTTGTCACTGCAGTGCGTCCGGCATGTTTGCCGAAGCGCACACTGATGGCTTCTATGTCATCATACGCAAGAGGGTTGCCTAATTGCTGAGATGAGATGAAGTGAGAATTATTTGCTGAGAATGTTGGAAAGACGTAGTACAATGGAGTACCTAGTACAATGGACTTGGGTATATCCTAAAACTACGACCAAGACGACCGTGGGATGGAGATGCTTGGATAAAATCGGCTTCGGCTGATATGGTGGCAGTTGTAGTACAATACAATACACTTTATTGCACACGTCAAAAAAAAACATAACAGAAACAGCATAATGAGATACAAGTAGAGATAAAAAAAGGCGGTCTTATCGCTAAAAAGCTATCTCTTCCAGATAACCTTTGAGTAGCGGAGAAAAAACGGAGGGCAATACCTTAATTACATAATAATAAATGTTATTGTTTCTTATTGTCTCTACTTTATAAGTTCATCATCCTCCTAGCGTTATCCCCAGTACAGTTGCATCCTGAAGGATGCCTGGGGTCCGCTACCTAATCCCAAGAGTTGGCGTAGGCACTAACTTTTACGGAAGCGACTGCCATCTGACCTTCCAACCCGAGGGGGAAACTAGACCTTATTGGGATTAGGCTTGTCAAGTGAAAGAAAGAAAGAAAAGAAAGAAAATACATTTATTAACGTCGCACAAGAAATAAAAAATACAAACACATAAAATAACATAAAAAGACGTTAAAAAGGACTCAGCATGAAGCCACAGCAAGACTCAGCATGAAGCCACAGCAAGGCTCAGCATGAAGCCACAGCAAGACTCAGCATGAAGCCACAGCAAGACTCAGCATGAAGCCACAGCAAGACTCAGCATGAAGCCACAGCAAGACTCAGCATGAAGCCACAGCAAGACTCAGCAAGCAGAGGTGCTGATTTTCGGTGGGGACCTTATTTAAGTAGATTTAAATCTAAGACAAGAGGCGACACAGACGCGAACGACAGGTGTTAACGCGCTATCCGTGTGTGCGCTCACACACACAAGCGCGTCACCTACACGGCGCCGCGGGCCGGCGGCTCGCCGCCATTACTCCATCTGCCACGACGCCGACATCACGCTGTACGCTATTCGGTCGCGCGTCCATACAAACCCTTTCTACAACAGTATTTTGTAATTTAATCGCTCCGAAAAATAAATCAAATACAATCCAAAACTCAGTTGTCGGCTACTTCATTTTCTCAAGAACCTGCGCCAACAACAGGATTACCATATAATAAAAAGTTAATAACCATAATAATAAACATAAAGAAGAAGCTACATCGGATGACAATCATTTTTAAGAAATCAAAAATAAAAATTAGCCTGAAACTAAAACCTACATCAGTAACAGACAAAAAAGAAATAAAAACTAAAAAGAAAATTTTAGGAAGGCGTACATAAAAAAACATAGAACCTATGTGTACAAAACACACCATGGCGTACCGCCATTAATTATCTACCTACGTACGCATAAGGAGTTTACTTATAGTCATAACTGTGTTCGTACCTAGTGGCTACTGCGCTAACAAAAAAAAAACCCATAGTATGAATTGCACCAGATTAGATTACACACACCATGGCGTACCGCCATTAATTATCTACCTACGTACGCATAAGGAGTTTACTTATAGTCATAACTGTGTTCGTACCTAGTGGCTACTGCGCTAACAAAAAAAAAACCCATAGTATGAATTGCACCAGATTAGATTACATATGAGAAGGTAAGAAAGTAATCCATATCCGCCGAAAGATGTCCACTGCTGGACATAGGCCTCCCCCAATTCCTTGGGGGGTATAGAAAGTAATAAAAATACGTAAATGAAAACTACGAGTATTAAAAGCAAAATAACTTAACTTAAGCAACGTAACTTACCTATTATTGCATTTGAAATAAATACGCACCGTATTTTGTTTTGAATGACGAATTCGTTTTTAGGGCACAGATCGGAGGAGGTAGATTATTCCAACACTTCGTGGGAGCGTACCGAAAGCTACCACGAAATGCTGCTGACTGGCTGACGTGAGTGGGCAACTTGACTGTTAGAAGTTCTCAAGCCGCCCGGAGGCCTCTAACTTGGCTTAACGACTGCTATCATAGACAGCAACCAGGATCAACGGCTTAACGTGCCTTCCAAAGCACGGGAGCGCTCAGTTAGGAACCACTCAAAGCGGTCGCCCATCCAAGGACTGACCTCGCCCGACATTGCTTAACCTCGCATACCGCACGCGGTACGCGGGCGCCGCTGGGCCACGAACGCTTCAAAGTTAAATAATGAAATTTTAATGCCATTCTATGTAAAGGTAGAATTGCTGATATTAGGTAGTATATTTATTGCACCCTCCTTAATAATTTGATTCCCACCGAGCAAAATAAAGTCGCCAGCTTTTGAGGATTACGCTGTCACGAAGCCACCGCCGATTGTGTTAGGGGACTGTTTACCTCTGTTACAAATATACTAAACTAGCTACTGCCCGCGGGTTTCATTCAGAATCTGAGTGAATAACGTTAAATAAACTTGAATTAGCTTTGTACTCGTATAGCATGATACTCAAAATTTGAAATCAGAAGTATTGAAGTAGGAATTCCCTAAGATACATAATACATACATATATTAGGTAATTGCGACGAAGGGACAGCCGGAGTTATATCATAACTAGCTCTTTCCCGTGACTTCGTCTGGTTGGAATTCGTTTATATCATATCTCCATACAATCTTTCATTCCCGGTTTTTCACCCCATTAAGGGGTACTTCCGGTATCAAAACTATCCTATATCCTTTCCCGGGACTCAAACCATCTCTATACCAATTTTCCTCTAATTCGGTTGTAGCGGTTTCACATCTATACTTATATTATAAAGCTGAAGAGTTTGTTTATTTGTTTGTTTGAACGCGCTAATCTCAGGAACTACTGGTTCGAATTGAAAAATTCTTTTTGTGTTGGATAGTCCAGTTATCGAGGAAGGCTTTAGGCTATATAACATCACGCTGCGACCAATAGGAGCGAAGACGCGAACGAAGTCGCCGGCAACAGCTAGTTTATAATATGTACCTATGGATGGTTATTTGTACGGAAGACTAAAGAAACGACATCGTTATATTTTAGCCAATTTACGCTAAACTTATATTAAAACAACACTATTAGTTATTATTAATCATTTATTGTCAGACGACACGGATCCATTTGTGTTGGTAAAAACTTACTTAGCGAAGTATTTAAAGAATTAAAAAAACCGGCCAAGAGCGTGTCGGGCCACGCTCAGTGTAGGGTTCCGTAGTTTTCCGTCCGTCACATTAAGTTGACATATTAAGTACAGAAACACAAAAGCCTAAAAAGCACGTCATTTCATTGTGATTTTGTAGAAATGACAGGTACAATAAACACCTGTTTATACGGTTAAATTACAAACTTAGTTCAGAAATTATTTTTGTAATTTTTTCAAAAACTATTCAACCTATCAAGTTCAAAATAATTTTCCTACAAAGTTTTTATAAAGTTCTACTTTTGAGATTTTTTTCATATTTTTAAAACTTATGGTTCAAAAGTTAGAGGGGGGGGGGACACATTTTTTTTTACTTCTGGAGCGATTATTTCCGAAAATATTAACATTATCAAAAAATGATTTTAGTAAACCCCTATTTATTTTTAAATACCTATCTAACAATATATCACACGTTAGGGTTAAAATGAAAAAAAAAATAACTCCCCACTTTACGTATAGGGGAGGTACCCTAATAAAATATTTTTTTCTACTTTTTATTTTACGACTTTGTCGGCGTAATTGATATACATATTAGTACCAAATTTCAGCTTTCTAGTGCTAACGGTCACTGAGATTATCCGCGGACGGACGGACAGACGGACGGACAGACGGACGGACAGACATGGCGAAACTATAAGGGTTCCTAGTTGACTACGGAACCCTAAAAACCGGCCAAAAGCGAGTCGGACTCGTCCATCAAGGGTTCCGTAAAAAAAATTTTTATTATACATAATATGATGTAACTAAAAATGTACAGTTTTTCGCAATTTTTCCTTTATCTGTGCTATAAGACGTTGCTTTGTACCAAATTTCAAGATTCTGAGTTCACGGGAAGTACCCCGAAGGTTTTGATTCCCTTGCAAGTGTCGAAAATTTGCGCCCTAAACGGCTGTATCTTTTGATTGCGATTCTAAACCCATTAGAAGTTTGATTTTTTCACAGCTCCAAGGGACAATAGACCTGAGTATTTGATATAAAGGTTGTCTAGTAGAGATCTCTCTATAGCGATCCTTTTGTTTGCCTCTACTTATTGTTATTACGTACCTACTGTACTGTGTCCTTTAATTGAGGTGTACAATAAAGAGTATTGTATTGTATTGTATAAATTAAAGCTTGATACCTCCACGCCTTCCTGAGAAAAAGGGTCTTGACAGACGGACGGACAACAAAGTGATCCTATAAGGGATCCGTTTTTCCCTTTCGAGGTACGGAACCCTAAAAAAATCAACACTAAAAATTAAATTAAATAAAAATTAATAACACTTTTCCAATTATTGTTAATTACTATATAAAAATACTTATTGATATGTATCCTGTCCTATGTCCTGTCCCTATTATTTGGCATTGGTGTGTGGACCCACATCCAGTGCCTCACAAAAGGACCATTACTAAAATATATACATATATTCAAATGAGGCTGATCTTTCAAATTCGTTAACTGTTTCCAACCAACCAACCAAGCATATCAGCCAAAGGACGTCCACTGCTGGACATAGGCCTCCCCCAAATTCACGGGGGGTATATGCCATAATCGCCACGCTTGGCATGCGGGTTGGCGATCGCAGTATCTCCGCCGCATTAAAACAAATCAACTGTAGATTTCCTATTCAACTTTAGCATAATTATTCTCTTATCATCCTAATTTCTTTTTAGCACCTCCCGTTGTCTTCTATGGTCCATAAATATGTCACTGTCTCCGAATCCCCTTGTCAAAGCATCCCGGACAGACGTGAAATCCCAGGACTCAGCCATTTACCCGGTCAATGACCCCGTCCACTAGACTGGAACACTTTTAAGGTCATCCTTTTGGTTGGGTTGTACGTACATTCATATTTTACATTAGCATATTTTCTGTTTCGTTCATCCGTCCGTGATGATCATTTTTTCTGAAACGATATGTTACTTACGGTACGTTTTTAACCGACAACAAAAAAAGAAGGAGGTTCTCAATTCGTCGGAATGTTTTTTTTTTATGTATGTTCACCGATTACTCGGAGACTAGTGGACCGATTTCGAAAAATCTTTTTTGTTTGTGTGTTTTCTAGTTCGTCCCATTGTGACCAAGTCTGGATCTGATGACGGGATTTTGGAAAAATCCAAGGAACTCCTCAAATTAGCGTTAGTGCTTAATACACAATTAATTCATTTGGTTTTTCTTGTAAATTGTTGTATTTGTTTTCACGTGACCCGTGGCGGTTGAATTATTAGAATATCATCTTGGTGTTTACTTGATTAAATCTACCTTATTACTTTTAGGCTACATTATAAATGACCAAAATAACTCATTTTTAGGGGTACTAATAAAACTGGTCAAGTGCGAGTTCGACTCGTGCCCCGAGGGTTCCGTACACGATTGTGTACCCATTATTCCAATCCCATTAATTCAGGAATAATCTACAGTACCAGCTATTGGCGCATTTTGTTACTAATTTTCGCGACTGAATAACGTAGTATGTATACTATGTATATTGGTCTTTCAAGTATAATTTTTTATCACGTAAACCGATTTCAATTATTTCTGTTTTATTTGAAAAAAAAATATTTTTAGCATATTATATATAACATAAAAAAATTACAACAAAGGTGATCTAATTACAAACTAACAAAAAATATATAAAATCTAGATAGAGATATCGTTATATTTTTTTTTTAAATATACATTGATATTAACATTATAAAATAGTTTCATATTGTTTTCATCGAAAATAAAGGCATTTTTTAATATATTTACGTTTATAAATCGAAATTTATACACTGTAAAAAACGATTTTAGAATGTTCAATTAAATTCCTTTCATATGATACCCCATAATATGACATAGTCACAACACTTTGAATTTTTGACACCCCGTTGTATCGGTGATTATTCACATAAAAAAAATCAATTTTAAATAAGAACGCCGATATTAGCTGTTAAGTTAGTTTTGCTAACATTAGATTTAAGTACATACATTGTTACTAACAAATTATGGATTCCGTGTCCGAAATAAATGATATTAAATTTTTATAAGTAGTTTATGAGATATTTAGCAATGTGACAGACAGACAAAGCGGCACCATTAGGGTTCCTTTTACGATTTTGGTACGGAACCCTAAAATGACAGTAATTCTATCTAACGTAACTTTGACTCTTGCCTTATCAACAAGCTGTTTATCAAAGTGGCGATATTGCGCCACTTCTAAACATTCTAAAAGTTACACAGGGTGGGCCCTGTAACCACCACCACCACCATATCAGCCCAAGCACGTCCACTGCTGGACATAGGCCTCCCCCAATTTCATGGAGGGTAAACGCCATAATCGCCACGCTTGGCATGCGGGTGGGCAATCGCAGTATCTCCACCGCACTCCAGGGATGCTGCTGCCCATCCCACGGTGGTCTTGGCCGTAGTTTTAGGACATACCCGGGTCCCTGTAACATAAGCAAAAAATTAAACGGTGGACTATTAGCGAGCCAGCAATTATTTCCAAGTGGTCTCAGATGATTGGCGATTATGGCATTTACCCCCCATGCAATTGGGGGAGGCCTATGTCCAGCAGTGGACGTCCTAGGGCTGATATGGCGGTGGTGGCCGTGGTCTCGGATGAAAAAAAGAATTCGCAAAGTTTTTTTTTCTTTAAAGATAGCTTATTTGTATTTTTATTACTCTTCTGAACTGATTTTAACGTCAATTTATTTTAAAAACTCAATAAAAAAAAAAACAAAGGTATCCTTGAAAACAAAATGTGCAAAAACAATTACGACTCATAAATTCATACTACCTCAAACACTGCATTGACTGATGCGCTATAATCTTTTGGTGTCAAGATCCATTACTCGGAAGTCAATTAAGATCAAAAATTCTCCGAAATGTTTTTTTTTTAATCTATCTCTATTGCGTCCTTTAAATATTTGCTCCCGTTAAAGTTACAGGGCTCAACTTGTACACTAAACTTATCCCGAGAATTACATTGGGATATGGGTGTTCCTTTGAACAGTTTGAACATGTTAACGACAGAGTCATGTAACAAGAGATATAACGGTGACACGAGGTAAGTCGAATAACGGCCGATTTTAGACCAAATATAACCAAATCGCTATATTTCATTTTTCATAACATAATCTCGATATAGCTGCATTAACGTATTGTTTCATTCCATTGTGGACCCTTACTTAAGCCACGGATCTGCCCTTTGTGCTCATTAAATACGTTATTGTTCCCTTTCATTGTGTCCTTAACCTTATTATATTAATAGATGCCGATTGTGTATAACCACCCTAAATTGTAACACAAAGCCATGAGAGGTGATATGTTTTTTATACAACGTTGGTAGCAAACTAGCATGTATATGGCTTATCTGCACCGAAAAAAACTGGTAGGTAACCGGAACCAGAATCCCCGGGATCGGACCCGGGTATGTCCTAAAACTACGACCAAGACCACTGGGGTATAGGCAGCAGCATCCCTGGAGTCGGGTGGAGATACTGCGATCGCCAACCCGCATGCCAAGCGTGGCGATTATGGCATATACCCCCCATGAATTTGGGGGAGGCCTATGTCCAGCAGTGGACGTCCTTTGGCTGATATGGTGGTGGTGGTGGGGAACCAGAATCTTGGTTTCGGTTACCAGTCCTTTTTGTTGTTGTGACTCGTATGTGTACACTATCCATGCCAAATTACAGCTTTCTCGTAATAAGGATCATTGAACTAACTCGCGAGCTGACGACAGACAGACGGACATGACAAAACTATCAAATGGGTTCCTTGTTGACTACAGAGTTCTTATAAAAACAGTAGAGTTTGATGCGTACTAACATTTGGTTTGACATCACAATCATTGTATGCCTGCGGTCCATAGCCGTGGTCTGTCGTGTTATAGTTGTGTCGAGATGTCGCCGACAGCGCGGCCGCGGGCCGACATGCGACATGGCCGGTTAGGGCGAGCCGTGCTAGCATGGTGTACTTCAATATAACACAGAGTTTAACTCCTGCGACTAAAGTATGATTCCCACAAGACCGTTCCGTGTCCGGGCTGGGCTGAGACCCGGCTACTTCCGAGCTTAGGCCGTAGCTAGATTGTCCGTCAAACGTTAAAACTAGTGATTATAACGGTTAAAACACACGGACGTACTCATTCTGAGGAAGAACACCCGATGACTTCGAAAAATGACACCCGGAGTGACAATAAGGATGATTCACAGTAGCCCGTTCCCTGTCCGGGCCGGCCCGTTTTCTATGACAGCAACACGCGGGCCACGTCCGGGCCCGGTGACGCTCGGAAGCGGCCCGGTCCGGCCGCTCTTTGGTCAACGCAATCGTTTGACGGCCAATCTAGCTACGTCTGAGGCTTGGAAGCTGTCGGGTCTCAGCCCGGCCCGGATACGGAACTGTCTAAGGGGAATCATCCTTTATACATAAGTTTCAATAATTTTGTGATTAAAGAATTTTATTGATCTCAAAAGAAATTTATACATTTTTAATGGTATAGACTAAATAAATCATCATAATCCTAGTTATTTTTCCCAGTTATTCCCAGTACGGTTGCGTCCTGAAGGATGCCTGGGGTCCGCTACCTAATCCCAAGTGACGTAGGCACTAGTTTTTACGAAAGCGACTGCCATCTGACCTTCCCACCCAAGGGGAAAACTAAACCCTTTCCCCCTTATTCATAAAACTTAACAAACCTCTGATAACTTAAAGTTGTTTTCTCCCTTTCTCACAAACATAAATGTCAAAGTGACAGATAAGGACAAACCAACTTTAGCGACTTATTGTTAACTAATAAAGGCTTGATGGACGTTTATGAATAAGGGGGTTTAGGATTAGGCTTGTCAAGTGAGTGGGCAACTTGACTGTTAGAAGTTCTTAAGCCACCGGAAGGCCTTTCACTTGGCTTAACGACTGCTATCATAGACAGCAGCTGGGGTCAACGGCTTAACGTGCCTTCGAAAGCGCGGGAGCACTCAGTTAGTAATCAGTCAAAGCGGTCACCCATCAAAGGACAGACCCCGCCCGACATTGCTTTAACCTCACACATCGCACGCGGTACGCGGGCGCCGCTGGGCCACGAACGCTCCAGACTATAGACTAACCCCCTTATTCATAAAACTTAACAAACCTCTGATAACTAAAAGTTGTTTTCTCCCTTTCTCACAAACATAAATGTCAAAGCGACAGATAAGGACAAACCAACTTTAGCGGCTTGTTAACTAATAGAGGCTTGATGCACGTTTATGAATAAGGGGGTAAACAAGTACTTACACAATATCCAGGTTTCACGTTTACCATGCTAGCCCTGCTCTGAACAATATTATTGTGTGTAGTGAACAAGGCCGCTCGGCCGGTCCTAGCTGGCTCAATTAAAATCTATCATTTCGCTCCTACCCTCAAATATTGCTATCCAATCTAATACAAGATGTGACCCTATACAGGGTTTGATGCAAATGTGCCAGTGTGAGGAAATTAGAAACTACAAGAGCCAGGGGCCAGTCAATTTAAGGACATACAAAAATAGACCCGTGTGATTACTTTATAAGCTCTCTAAAATATGCTCATAATGTAAGTTATACGAGTATGTATTTTTAAGGATGATTCACAGTAGACCGTTCCTTGTCCGGGCCGGCCCGTTTTCTATGACAGCAAACGTAACGGCCGGCGTATTTCTCTAGAAGAAAACGTGCCGGCCCGGACACGGAACGGTCGACTGTGAATCATCCTTTATTCGTACTTTTTATATTGGATCACAATAGGTTAAATTAAACCTAACTATTTTACATATATGTTAAGTTAAGAATTTCTAATTATCATTCGAATTTCAAAAATAGCATTTCATCGTTTTACATAGTTTTCGAGTGAAAGAGTCGAGCGTTCGAAACTCAAAAGTTGGTTAAGTTGGAACGCAACATATTGCGTAAACCCTGGTGGCTATTTCAGAAAGCTTCCAGTTTAATAATTTTACAATTCAAACCAGGCATCACCATTTTTCGCAAAACGCTCAAATTACATTTTCCCCCGCGCAGTCCCCATTTTAATGATAGAAATAGTACATTACGATTTCTTTGTTGTAAAACAAAGAAAGGCCGATATCGCAGATGTTTGAGGCCCGAGCCGCAGGCGAGGGTCATAAATGCGAGAGGGGGGCTTTCTGTTTTACGACCCGTGTTTTGTACACAATTTTACGTCACCACTTGGCCAAAAAGTGAGTTTTTCCAGACGCGCAGTGTGCGGAAAAACGCGCTTTTTGGCAAGGTGTGGTGTGGTGTGAAGTATATATAGTTTCTGAAATATTTAAATTTTTTCACTGAATTGTGTTGTTCTTTACTTTAATGTTTTGTAACATAATATAAATCTTTCAACAATAAATATATATAATCTCTGGGTTTTAAGTAAGGTTTTGTTGAAAATATAGAATAAATACTATACTTAAGTATATACCTACCTGAACAAACTTTTAGTACTGTTAATGTTATTCAAACGATCACCACGATACAGGTTACGCCTAGTGTACCACGGGCTAATTTATATTGTGATCTCTTCCTTTTAAATAAACGATTTTTATTTTATTTATTTTTAAACAAGAAAATTAATACATAAATAAAAGAACAAAACAAAAATGGAGACCGTGCTGGTTACGCAAAGAACCACGGTCTCAAACATCTTAACATTTTTAGGGCTAAAACCCTACTCTCTGTAATCGGTTAAATTTAGTTAAAATATTCAATGCTACCCTAAGGCTGCTAGTCAAACTGAAAAAAAAAAACTGTGCACAAAGTAATCAGTATATTGTTGATATGCCGCTGATTCACACGAAGCGATTTGCTTCTAGTTTTCTTGCGAGGACTGCAAAGGAGTGGAATTCTCTTCCGGATAATCTTTTCCCACATACTTATAACTTGGATCTTTTCAAGACGAGAGTGAATAGATACTATCTAGGTACGTATGTAACACCCTCGACCTCATCATCACTTACCATCAGGTGAGATAATGGTCAAATGCTTACCTATCTTATATATAAAAAAAAGATATCAGAATAGCTTTTCTAATTCTTAGAAAAATAACGTAAAAACACTCATAAAACACGAAAGGGCTCTTAAATCAGATATGCCTCTCATTCAAACAGCTCCATGTAAGTTTTAGGTTTGTGAAATTGTAACTTGTAAGCTTCGTGAAACAAGTCCTTGTAATATCACAACATGTCAGCACAATCATAATGCCACAGAGAGTTAATTTACACGCGATAAACGACTTTGTGAGCAACTTTGTTTGTCAGTCTGAGGGAACAGATTAAAATGGCCGCGAGGGAAAAGGATGCAGATTAAAAACAGTGGAAAGTTTTTTTAGCAATCTCGCCGCCTTTTACGTCTGTGCTAGGACTTATTTTAAAATGTGAGCGGGGACATTTACTCGTAGTTTTACTACGAAAACTGTAGATTAAAACTATTTCGTCGCATCACAATGCCATTGGATTGTTCGTTCCATAGAAATTAGTAGTACCAATATATTCAATTGTTATATAATGTATGCTTTGGTATTATAGTTGAGTACCGCGTTTAGGCTACACGGCTTACCGAAACTTTCAAAGCTATATTTTTCTACGAGTCAACCGAATTCTACGGCGGCAGGTGATTGGTCAATTTCCTTTTTTTTAAACTACTTGTGATTGGTGGATTTAATATGGTGAATTTTGATTATTTGGTTAAATTAAAATGTTTTGTCAATAGTAAGTATATATACATATTTTCCCTAGGGGTTAAATGTACTACTTTAGCCTCGCTTGGCAAGTCTAATATCAATATAATAATAATAATATAATATTTATTCATGACAAACACAATGCAATTTAGAAACAATCACATTACAGAATCAGATTTTGCCCCGAAATGGTCACAGCTCAGCGTAATGCTGGCAGAGCCAGCGCTGGTCTTCCGCTGTGGCCATTTGGTGAGATCACGGAGCCATGACGACGCACACATACACACAATTACAAGAAATATGACACACTTTTCAAGTATGAGAAGTGAAATGCAATTATTTCTCTAACGGACGATTCCACACCAAACGACCGCAGTCGGCGCGCACGCCACCAGAGTCAAAGGAATTCGAACCTGGCACAGAAGCTAGACTTCGTATACAAACGGCAGCGGGAGAGCTGGCGGCAGCCGACCGGAGCCGACCGGCTGCCTGCAACCCAATATGAAATCTAACTTCTGTATGGAGAGTTCCAATTCCGTTGACTCTAGTGGGGTGCGCGCCGACTCCAGCCGTTCAGTGAGAATCGTCCATAAGGCTATAACGCTACGCGAATGTGTCGCGGACAAAAGCGGGTTCTGTATATGATTTCATTTTGTACTCTATTATACAATACATTTTCCCTAGAATCTACAAGTATCCCTTTTGTATGTTAAGCACCATAACCTTTTAGCACATAGTTCAGACATAAATAAACGTCAATTTACACCAACGACACCACTAATTTAAATATAACCTTAACATCTAGAATCCTCCAGCAGACCTTATTTTCACACGTATGAGGCTCGTATGCGTTTTCACTGCATTGCGTCGTTTGACAGAACAATTGAACTCATTATACTACGGTAACCCGCAGTGTAATGACACTCATGCGAGTCTCGTCATCTGTCTCGTTTCTGTGTATAGGCCTTTAGCCTCATGTAAACGAGGCTATTACGATTCTCGATTGTTCGATCGCATATCGCTGTCCTTTACAAATATGGGTTCGGTGATAAGGACAGATGGAGTAAGGGGACAATGTAGGTTTAGGCTGTAGGGCTGGGAAATTGGTTTCGTTAATTTGGTTGATTATTGATTACAAGCCCGAACATAGTGTTTCATTTGCGAAATTTGTATTATTAGCGGTTAAGTTATAGAAGACCGCATCCATAAATAACACTACTACTTTACGCTTTTAGCACCTATGTGTTCCTGAGGAGTATGGTCGCCACAACTCCCGAGGATGCACTATGTTCTGGGACCTGAATAAATTTGTTTCTAGCTATTCAACACAATGAGCCAAATCAATAAAGGGTTGGCAACGCATTCGAGATTCTTCTAAAGTCACAAGCGTCCATGGGCTGCGGTGTCTGCATACCATCGGGCCGACCGTGAGGTCGCATGTCACCGTTTTTGTGTTTGTTTTTTCGCCGCCGCGCCGCCTAGGAGTTCTGATAGGTTCTGTTCTACCAAAGACCAACCCTAGGTTTATGTCGTGAGAACTGATTCCCTTTATCTTCCCACGTCTCGCTTAACCCTGCGTTAACCCGAGATGGCGCGAAAACGCTACCGTGCACAATTACCTATTACCTATACCACCACAGTGCAGCCGCTGTAGCCCTTACCACATTGAGTTAAGGTTCAATTCTATCGAGCTGAGTGATATGTAAATTGGCTGAATACCAGAAACATACTTCCATAATGCAGATGTTGTAATGCTTAATGCAAAGACTTAAGGTTCAAATTGTGTGTGCTAAGTGGTAAGGAAGTTTGGGCTGCAGCAGCGACAGGTTGCGATTTGATAAGGTTAGTGTTACGTTTATTTAAATTTGATGAGTGCGAGCAAGGAACGCTAAATGCTTTGGTATGGTTTAGATTAGTTGGCAGATAAATCTGATTTGTAATATTTAGTGTTGAAATTCATAAACGTTATGGCGTAGCATGGCACAATATTAACATAAATAGGGAACTCAAACTTTCAGATAACATACCTAATTAAATGATACATTATTTAATCTCCCTCTACGACCTACCTATTACTACTACTATCTACTACTATTTGTTCCTTAGTCTTGGATGTTTCCTTGTATTTAAGTATTTATTTATCTTTATACATATAAGTATGTGAATCGTCGCCTAGTACCCATAGTCTAAGCTTTGCTTAGTTTGGGACTAGGTCGATCTGTGTAAGATTGTCCCCCAATATTTTTTTTGTCTAGCCACATTATTAGAAATAGGTATTTATCTCATACTTTATTATCACACTATCTGATATTGTAATATTGTTTATTTTTATACAATGACGTTGGCAAAACAGCAAACAGCACGGCCGATGAGAAACGGTCACTATCTACAATGAAATTTTCAGCCATTGTAATGATATATTCTAATCGTCCTAAAGTAACACAGTTAACTAATTACTATTATATCTCATCATCATCATTATATCAGCCGAAGGACGTCAGCTGCTTGAAGTAGGCATCCCCAGTGGCGCAGTGCCTTTGTTATTCCCCTTCCTAAAGTCCCCAATCCTACATTGCTTAAAGAGTTCTGACCCATATCTATTCTCCTTTTCTGTCGAAGGTCCTCGAAGCTATAGTCCACAAGCAGATGTCTAGCCACATTCTTTCTAACCCTCTCCTCTCATCACTGCAGTCAGGTTTTCGTCCTGGGTACAGTGCAACTACCGCCCTGCTTAAAGTTATAGAAGATGTAAGGCTGGGCATCGAATCCAATCATGTAACAATCTTAGTTTTAATAGATTTTTCTGACGCCTTCAATGCTGTGAATCATGAACTCCTCCTCGCTGCTCTGGGCAATTTGAATATCTCACCATCAGTGGCTGAGTGGTTCGCGTCTTATCTACAAGGCCGTCGACAGGCAATTCGGGCTGACAGGTCACTTTTCGACTGGTGCGATCTTACTTCTGGCGTTCCTCAGGGTGGTATTCTGTCTCCTTTACTCTTTTCAATGTTTATCAATCTCATAACATGAAGTGTTCTTACCATCTATAAGCTGACGACCTGCAATTGTATACTCACGCTAGAACCCAAAAAGTGGATGGCACTATTTCAAAAATGAACGATGACCTCAATACCATTCTATCCTGGTCTAAAGATTTAGGAATTGCAGTCAACCTTTCCAAGTGTCAAGCTATAATGATTGGGAGTCCTCGCTCAACGTGGAACACTGACTTAACACATGTAGTGCCAATCATCTTCGATTGTTTAGTCATAGCGTTTTCGGCGGAGGTGAAGAATCTGGGACTAATAATTGATCGCGACCTAACTTGGGAACCCCAGATTTCTGACGTTTGTCGCCGGGTTACAATTACTTTGAGATCTCTGTATAGATTTAATTATTTTCTGCAGTCAGTACGAAAACTCTCCTCATCCAGTCCCTCGTGTTGCCAATTATCGATTATACTGACGTGTGCTACACCAATGGAACTCAAAAACTACGGGACAGGTTGGACCGGCTCCTTGACAATTGTATTAGATTCATCTTTGGACTTCGCAAATACGACTACGTGTCTGCATATCGTAGGCAACTAAACTTGGTGATAGATTTACAGATCAAAAATGTAAAAAAGCGAGTTGCCACCATAAAAACATTAACGTATGCAGTGGGTAATTAAAAACCATTGGAATACTAGAAAAAAATTATCGCGTTAAAAATTCCTATTAATACAAAAAATAACCACTCTGAATTAAAAAGCGTTTTAATAAAGTATTGGTGTTGTTTTAAGAAAATATTTGGAGATATGATTTATGCTACTGGTAATGTCAAGAGGTTTTAAAAAGGAAAGTCATGTCAGATTAACAGCTGTTTGTTTGCATTTTTGATCTCTAATTCCATCTCAGACTTTACAGTGGCTTCGCATTCGTGAGCGAAGATCACTTAAGATTCTGACTACCCTTTTTTCGATTTTATGTGACCCTGCTGCTCCTGAATACCTCGATTGTAAATTTAAATTTGTTTTTCCCGGGCTGTAAACTCCACTCCTCATGCAGGCTTATTCTTTCTGTCCCTTATCACCGCACCAATTCCATGTCCAGTTCTTTCACCGTGCACGCTATTTGACTGTGGAATCCTCTCTCCCTTAGCATTCGACAGGCTTAGAGTAAGTCTTCATTCAAACGCAAGTTGCACAAGAATTTATTTGAAACTTCTCGAGACTAATAAGGCTGGGTTGCACCGACTTACGATCATAGACCGATCAACGTTAAATATGGTGTCGGCAGCTGTCAAAACATAGAAACTTGTCAAACTTTCCATACAATTAAATTTTAATGAACCCAAGTTTCGATTACAGACTGTTTGGTGCAGGCTACTCATAGTTTTAGTAGCAGGTATTTTATGTATCGTATGTATGGTATATTGTACTTATTTTGTATCATATTATCCTATAACTATTTTACGTATATATAAGGCGTATAAAACGACCAATAATCTGTCGGCTTTGTTCGTTTCTTTGTTCTAGTCTTGTCTCGCACTTACTATATTAATTCTCTGTTTGCCCTGAAGGTTGGATGGTAGAGAATGCCTTATGGCATTAAGTTCGCCTTTTGTATCTGTAACTTGTAACTGTGCATTAAAGTTTTAATAAATAAAAAAATAATAAGATTACCCGAAGAGTGCCACTATAACCGGTCCAGCACCACCCGCATCCAGCGGACTTCCGCCAACTTTTACCAGGCCATCAGTCTACCTTGTGGAGGGTCTACCCACACTGCGACTTCCGGTACGTGGTCACCACTTTAGAATCTTACCTTATCATTATTAATCAATTTGCTTGCAACAGTTGCAACAATGAACCACGTAAAAACGTTCCACGAATTTTATTCCACACAAACGAGGAACGAACACATAAATTCATGAATGATATTGACGACAAAACGCACGGAACTAAATAGAATAAGAAGAACGCAGTTGGATCACAATAATTCAGCCGCGAAACTTCTAACGTCAATATACTGAAAACGGGCACTCCTCAAACAAAAGTCAACCAAAAGATAACGTCACTAGAGTATATTTTAGATGAGTTCGTTAACCGCGTTACCATACTCAGTATTTGTCTCACACGTCCCGCCAGTCACTGTGTAAGTACTGGCAATTTAACCTAGTATTTTATTTCCATTCTTTTCCTTTTTCTGATTTTCGGCGTCACGCGAAACTCGCCCTTAATGTCTGGCGGCCATTCATCATATTCGGGCGGCGTGTCTGCCGTCCCCAGGGGCCGAATTTGCGTGTGGTGTACGGTTTAAAAAGTTCGTGAGGGGTCTTGTTCAAATAATTTTGTAAGAAGTTTGGGAAGGGCTGTGGCCGGAGGGCGAAAACTTATCGCCTTGGAGGGACAGGGGTGTTTGGCAGAATACTGTTAGGAATTTCCTACTGTACTTTGAAGTACAAAGCGCTATAAAAGTAGCAACAATCACTGTCTGGAACATCTGATATGCCCCTAGCGATACCCACATGTTACCTTATTTCAGTGTATAAATGTAAAGAACTGTTGTACCTGAGTGTTTGCGTTATTCACAATTACTATTCGTCGGCCTCATCTCTGCCCCTGGCTAGATGCTGGCCAAGAGCAATCCCAATTTTAATACTAAAAAAACCATTTTCCTAAAATGAAGTTTGTTGGATATGATCACAAATCACATAATGTCGGATCACCAATACTAGACAAGACCGGGACAAGCGGCGTATTGGAAGATAGGCCTTAAATAAAGGGTGTGGCCTGTAATAGGAGCAAAAAATTTAAAGGCAGCTTCCTTAGAGGATATGCAGTATTACCCCTTGTGTCCAAAAAAATATTTTTTAATTACGAGTTAGGACCTCCAAGTAATGGATCTTGTCACCACGAGTTGGTTTAAAAGGATAATTATTTTTGGGCTTTGAAAAAAAAAACAATTTCATGTGCTCTTGAAATAGATAGTTATTAATATCACTACAGTAGAGTAAAAAAGTACACTTAATAGGTATATTTGCATTTAAAAAATCCAAAAGAATGTTTTTTCTTTTTCAATTTAAAAAAACCATTCGAAAATAATTGCTGGAGAGCTCAATAGTGTACCGTTTAATTTTTTGCTCTTGTTACAGGCATTCTGAAAATCATTATGATTACAATGATTTTATTTATAAACACTATGAATGTGAATAATGTGATGTTTTAATAATGTTCCGCAATTTACCTTCCTTGTCTAAATATAGCATTGTACCCATTTTATATACTATGCTCGGGGCATTTCGAAATTATTGTTTTTGCCCTTGTTTTTATCAATCGTTCACCGAACATATTTTACCGAAAATTAAATTAAACGAAAAATTAGGAGACAATTTATACCCTAATCGAACTAGTCCCATAGTAAGCTCAAAAAAACTAGTGTTATGGGTACTAGACGACGATGTATTTAATAGATATATACTTACATACATAGAAAACATCCAAGTCTCAGGAATTAACAAATGTTTCTGCTCACTACAGAAACAAATGCCCTTACTGGGAATCGAACCCGGGAACTCTATTATCGGAGGCAGCGTTGCAAAATTCATTTAAATTCGTTATTCTTTCTCTATCTCTTTGATATTTGTGTTTATGACAAAGGGAGAAAACATATCTTACTAAGCAGAGGTTTGTTAAGTTTTATGAATAAAGGTTTATGTCCTTGTTTTTCTTATAAATTCTCAAATAGTTGACAAAGTTATCATTATTTATACCTCCGACTTCCAAAATTATCCATCTTCACCTTTATGCGATTTTCCTCATAGTTTCGTATAATATTGTGGGGCAAGTGATTCCGTTTCTTCTTGTGTCTGCCCCCGGGACAGTGGGCGCTCATCGCGTGAATACCAAATGCTAGTGAGCGCTGTTACACGCACGTTGATGTAGATGGATTCAGTGCTCATATACATATAGCCAGTGGCAGATTTATCTTTGATAAGCATACCTTGTCGTCAGGAAGTAGAATTGTATTTAGTTAGGAATTGAAATGCTAGAGAAATTATTATTAAGAATAAGACCTGTATTTTGCCTAGTAACGAAGAGTTTATGTTGAATGCCCTGGCCGGGTTCGAATCCCGGCCAGGGCATTATTTGTGTGTGATTTTGTTCTAGGGTCTTGGATGTTCTCTATGTATTTAAGTATGTATTTATCTATATAAGTATGTATATCGTCGCCTAGTACCCATAGTACAAGCTTTGCTTAGTTTGGGACTCGGTCGATTTGTGTAAGATTGTCCCCCAAATATTATTATTATTCCCTGTATTTATTTTCTTACTTAAGCTAGGTTTATTAAAATAACTTTATAAAAGTAAAATATGTAAACATACATACAAAATATAAAAGCATTATAAAAAACCTAACCTATTAGGGTGCCGGCGGCAGCGAGGCAGGGTCCAAGCTACCGGTGGTTAGGGCGACAGAGAGAGAAACCTCCGGACTATCCGCGCCGTGTCCAGGAGTAATTTCTTCCGCCTTCTGTATTTGACCCTTGACCCAGCCATCTAACGAGAGTCTCTTGAGATGTTGGTCGAGACTCTTCGCTATTAGACCGTTCGCAGAGACGACTATCGGGACAATGATCGTTAAATCAACATCCCACATGGCGGTTACCTCGTGTGTCAGGTCTAGGTACTTGCTGGATTTGTCCTTATTATTATTATTATTAATTTCAAGTTTATTAGTGTCAAAGAATATTATGTAGGTACGAAAGTTTTTTTGTATACATCAATATCTTAGAAATATATTCAGTGAGTGAGTAATGTTTGTGTTTTCCGAACTTCCCTTCCGCCATTATTGACCACATGTAAGTATGACATTCACGTTTTATTAACTTTAAAAGTACCGCTACATATAAGAGGTACACTTCGTCCACGACAGCGGCCATTATTTGTGGTTCCTAATACTACAGTAAGGATGAGCACCAGTCCTTTGTATAAGGCATTGAACCACATCAATAATATTCTCCTTTATGACTGTACCTTGGACATACTCTCGCAATCGGAGCCGAAATTCCTTGCAACAGCCACTCTGTATCTGGAGTCAATCAACACTCCTACCTCAATACAAATCTAACTGTGTCGACTAAAAGTAAGTGTCATGTATCCAAACTTGCTGTAAAATGTATAAAAAATCTTATATGGTGATGACAATGTTAATTTTAATTTGAATATTGTTAATTTAATTTCTAATACTATGACCTATAACTTTCATGTTTGGCAATATGCTGTGAATGTGAGTTGGTTGAAAATAAATAAATAAACTTTAAAACTGTTTCAAATGAAATTCGAATGGCACCACTAAAAAGTAAAATAGTCAGTTGGAGCAACTCTAGAGCATGGTCGCTGGGCGCCAATAGTAGCAATTCAATTTTAAAACAATATCGAATCTGCGTTCCATAACACGCGCCCCGCAAATCAGCCCTGGGCCCGGCAAATACGTGGAATCATCGAGGCAAAGTCGGCGTTCGGCGTTCGGCGTCACAATCAATTCGGCGTCGGCGGAAATTGCAAGCGAATTTGCGGACAAACGTGCAATAGTTATCGGTTTTCCCAGTTTGGGCTGGCATTGTCATTTGTGATTACAATGAGGGTAAAGTAGTCTGAAATGAGGTTTTGGATGAGAGTGGAATGACGTATTTCTTGATAAGGAAACATTATGTAATTTTTCTTACTTTTCAGAATCAGAATAAGATATTTATTGGTGATCAGATATTTATGTATTTGTAAACATAGGTTTATAACAGTTCTTACAGTCAATATAATATTATTATATATTTTATTTATATCTAGCCGTTAGGCATACAAATATTTCAAGTGAAAATGGAGCATGTTAATCAATATTACCTACATTATATAGCGAAAATTACAAATCCAAATCGGATAAATATTCCCATACTGAATAATAGTTTGTATTACTTGGTTTGGTAATACATATTACAATACAACACAACACGATAATATAGGTACTTTCTCTTTATTGCGCACCTCAATACGTATAAGAAACTAATACGGAACATAAAACTTATAAATACAGGTACATTACACACGATTACAATATAATAAAACACATTAAATTCACAAAGTAGGTTAATAACATCATAATAGTACATTACTACAGAGGCCGGCAACCCCATATTTCCCGCCGAGGTATGTATAAGTATAGTGCTTTTCTCAAACATGCAATGAAATAAACAACAAAAAAAAACTAAGTTTTATTTGTAATACACATAGTGGCAGAATATCATGATGCCTGTGCCACAAATTTATGTGGAATGGAAATTAAAAAAGAGGACTTTGCAGGCCTAGGCCTGCAAGATTTGTATGAAATTCCATTAACTACCTCTTGTCCTAGCCGCACCTGAAACGTCATACTTCGCAGCCTATTATAACGAACATAACATCAATATTTCATTGCATGTTTGAGAAAAAGTTACTTTTTCAACTTCAACTTACTTCGTCAACTTTTATCTCTTAATAAGTGTCAAATATGAGACCAGGTTATTTTCTGTTTAGAAATACATGTTATATAAATAAAATATTACTTCAACACCAATAAGGACTCATCTTTACATAATACTGGTTGCTACAGAAAGTTTCTGTTAAAATATATTTTTTAATACAGTTGCTCAAAAAGTGCTACTTTACGTAGCTGTTTAGCGTGCGGAAAGTTGGTTTTCGCGCACTAGTGCTTTTCACTTTTCCATTTTTTTTAAATTTATGCTTGTTCCAATGCATGACTCCTTATTGCTGGGTGTTAAATATTAGTTTCCTTTAAACGTCGTAATCAACATAAAAACCTACTGTTAATATCAGAATACGAAAAATATACACATTTCATATTTTATTACTTACCTCTTCATCATTATAACACGTTTATTTTTTAATATTGAATATTGAAAAACCGTTCTTAATAAGTTGTCTGAGTGGAACGGAATAGCTGCCGAAACGCCTGTCAAAGAAGAGGCGTTTTTACTTACTGCAAGCATGTTTTAAGTTTTTAAAGGCAACATTCGATATTGTTTTTATAAATATTACTTGTTGTTTTTCTTATTTTTTCGCAACTGTATTAAAAAACGTCGTTCAATACACGTGCGGAAATGTCATTCTTCACTCGTCCCGAGTGTTGCCACTCGCCTGCGGCTCGTGGCATCCCTCGGTACTCGTGAAGAAATGACATACTTTCCGCACTAGCATCGAAATGTACTATTTTAATACAGTTGCTCAAAAAGTGCTACTTTACGTAGCTGTTTAGCGTGCGGAAAGTTGGTTTTCGCGCACTAGTGCTTTTCACTTTTCCAATTTTTTTAAAATTTATGCTTGTTCCAATGCATGACTCCTTATTGCTGGGTGTTAAATATTAGTTTCCTTTAAACGTCGTAATCAACATAAAAACCTACTGTTAATATCAGAATACGAAAAATATACACATTTCATATTTTATTACTTACCTCTTCATCATTATAACACGTTTATTTTTTAATATTGAATATTGAAAAACCGTTCTTAATAAGGTGTCTGAGTGGAACGGAATAGCTGCCGAAACGCCTGTCAAAGAAGAGGCGTTTTTACTTACTGCAAGCATGTTTTAAGTTTCTAAAGGCAACATTCGATATTGTTTTTATAAATATTAAATACTAGTTCTTTTTCTTATTTTTTCGCAACTGTATTAAAAAACGTCGTTCAATACACGTGCGGAAATGTCATTCTTCACTCGTCCCGAGTCTTGCCACTCGCCTGCGGCTCGTGGCATCCCTCGGTACTCGTGAAGAAATGACATACTTTCCGCACTAGCATCGAAATGTACTATTTTGGTCAGTTTCACAAGGTCTTACTTTTTTTGCACAGTTTTTAACAACTCGTTAAGAGGGTTTCAATGACCATAGACGTGACGGGTTTATCATGTGTTGTTTTGGAGTTTCTATGAAATTCCGACTGCATCATCAGACCAGCTCCATGGTGACATATTATTGTATTGTCATTTAAGTTACAATAGTTCAGTCGGTTCGCGGGAAGTGGTTCAAATTCAAATCTTCCTTGCAATATTTGACTCGAACGTTCATACATATACAAAGACAAACAAGTTGAATAAATGCTTGTAAAAATAGAATATCAAACTGTTCTCGCTACAAAACACCTTTCAGAAATCCCACTTAAAATTCAATCCACACAAAGCGCCAAATTACAATCTCGTTTTACTACCTTGCCACTGTAACTCATCCAACACTCCCATTTCACAGCCGAATACCAACTGAAGATGACAAGGTTCTATTGGTGGCTGACCACTATAACTTTCCGACACGTTTTGATATTGTCATCTAAACGTATCTGTGTCCGTATCAGCGTCACCCGATACGGTACACGTGTGTGACCGCCATACTGTTTTATAAAACGTGACAGAGATTGCATCGGAATTAAAAGGACATAGGGCGAGAAAATTTTGATGGACATATGACATTTGGGTGTAGAGCACAAGTGGGTGCCAGTGGGTGGACCTACCTACATAAGTCATAAGATATTTCACACACGGAACAGAAAAGTCTTTGTGAAGCCGCCACCGAAAAACCTTAAAATGTAGCGAAGAATATAAATAAAGAAATAAATTGTTGTTTAAAATTCGGTCTATATTATAGAGGACTTGCCCTAAAAGCGAATGTGTTAATAGTGGATTAAATTTCTTGTAATTTCCCCTTCCTAGTATACAGGCTTGAATTATCTTTATATATATAATTCTTTTGTACGTGTGTTTGTCACCCTACTCCTCCTAAACGGCTGGACCGATTGGGATGAAATTTTGAGTGTATATTTGAGTGGATTCCTGGGTGGTTTGAAAATACAATTGGACCCGGTAGGTGGCGTCGTTATCGCGTTTTTATGAAAAAACGGACCTGCTAAACAATTCTGTGGTATAGATGGCGTTGTTATCAATTCTTTGGCATTTAACGTACGCTACGCAATAATACATGCACAAGTCCCGTGCTTCATTGACATTTTTGGAATAAATTGAGGAAATAGGATAGAACTCAAACCTGTAGTAAGTTCTGCAGCATAAGAAAATATGAGTGTTGAGTAGGCTTTATGCAATACCAGTAAAATAACGAATCATCAAATAAACGGTCTGTTTACAATGTTTACATCTCAGAGTAATGCTTTCTATAGAGATCCTATAAGAGTTTACCCAGGGGCGACAGAAAAGCTATTACGCAGCTAAATTGAGAACTGGTCTTAAACGACTGGCAGCTTACCATAAACTAACTCTTTAATTTGTGCGGGTAATCGTTTATTTGCCTCAAACTATTTGCCATGACGTGAAGATGACATTGAGGAAAGAAAGAAAAGCGGAACTATGACAAGAACAACAAATGATATATCCCTCTCTGTCGCTCTCATTCAATTTAGTATATGACTATCTTTCTCGGTACCGGTATTATTATTTGTCGTCTTCTCTGGGGTATTCTGAGGTTTAAATGAATGACAGACATGGTGTGTCATTTTCAACCTTTACACGATTAAAATTATCTTATCACCATTATGCTGGGGTGTCAATATTATCGCGGTTTTCCTAATTGTTTGTACTTTATTTCAATATCTTAGATTAATAGAGGTAATACCAACAGATCTGTAGTGTTGAGCAAAATGATGTTTCATATAGTTGTCTCTTTGAATCCTTATGGTAAACCAAGATGAGTTAGTACGGGACAGATAGTACGATCATTTTCGACTATTGATGAATAGTCTCCATATAGAAGGACACCAAATGTCAAATTCCATACAAACCGAAACATCACAAATGTCATATCAGTACAATTTGCAGTTATGAAAACGGAGACACTCACATGTGAATACCTGTGAGATATAACTCATCTGTCTCTCTCAAACTTACTGATTGTGCATTTGTGAGAAAAGATCAGATGTACAGAAATTGTTCAACTTAATATGATCTTTTACTCTGATATTTGTGTTCAATATTTATGTGATACTGATATATGAGTGTAACGCGTGATAATATTCACCGTGTAAAAGGCCCCAATGGGCTTAATAAATGTCAATATTAAAATGTCATCTCTACATCATTTCTACTAAATACAAACTCATTTTAGGCTACTTCTTCGTCGTTCGTCGGAAGTGTTGGTATACTCAGCTCACATCAGCCTGCGGGGCTAAATGAATACTATGAAATATGTTTGCTTTTATGGTTATTTTACAGGACATGCGGCCTCTGCGGGCTGGAATGACTACGGAAAAAAGAAACATGTCATAGTGACGACTACAGCCCCGCGGGCTAAGTCTACTTAACGATGTACTTAATGACTTAACATTATATCGATGTCGGCTCCAGTAAGACTTTAAACTACTACAGTCTTCTTAAAATTAAATATACAACAACCATTTATACCATAAAAGTAAACTTGGTACACAATTATTTATAAAAAAGACCATATACAAATAGTGTGCACTTTGATACCTAAAGGTTCCGCTAAAATTTAATGAAAAACTCCAACTTCCAAAAACGAGAGGTCTCAAATTCTGTTTAATATCTGCCTCTTTTTCCGAGTTCAGACACACTCTAAGTTGATTTAAATGGAAATATATTTCATTGTAGTTCTTTAGATCCGTGGGTTGAGTTGACTAGGTATGAATATAAACAAAAGTTCAGGCTCAATTGACCAACACAGCCAACACTTCATTCGTCGGAAGGCATTGTGGCCATCGTACACATAGTATACGCTTTCGGCAATTATTGTATGAAATAGCATAGACTTAAAGGCCTTTTCTTACTTTTGGTAAGGAGAAGCGTCAGAAACGGATAAGAGACGTTGTATCACAAAAGTTATACCTATGCGCTTTAAAACTTTCAAGATCCAGTTGTCTAAAAAATGAATTTAGTGTAGTACTTTTTCCTTATTCCTTATTTTACACATATAGATTTTCCTTATTTTATACATATAGATTTTTTAAATCATTCACATTTGTACCTTATTTACTAATAAAATTTGTGTGTGTGAGTGTATAGAATAGATATTTTGGATGGATAAACTTAGATTATATTTTAATCCGCGACATCCCTTTCGTTATTTGTAATACGCGAGCGAAGCCGCGCGGGGCAGCTAGTTTTTATACATATTACTGTGTGATACATTAAATAATAAATATTGGGGGACATCTTTTACACAAATCGACCTAGTCCCAAACTAAGCAAAGTTTGTACTATGGGTACTATACGACGATATACATTCTTATATAGATAAATACGTACTTAAATACATAGAAAACATGCAAGACCCAGGAACAAATATCCGTGCTAAATGCACAAATAATGCCCTGGCCAGGATTCAAACCCGGGACTTCTAGCTTCGGAGGCAGTGCCACTACCAACTAGGCTAAACAGGCCGTTAATTGTAACATTGGACTAAGTTTGGTAGGTACGGAACACTTAATAGGTAGATTAAGTCTGATATAAGCATACTTATGAGTACATATGGACTAGGGCAATCGCTTATAATCGTGGTTCGTACGCTTATTTACGACATAAAGGGTAAGTTTTGTGCACCCAGCTGTTAAACCGCTTATTACAAATGCAAACAATATCTGATCATGGCGTCTATTAAATACTTGGTCAGAACAAAAATAAGGGTCGTTTTAGACGCAGCGGGGAACAAAGAACGGTGTGATTTTTTTACATTACACTTTATGGGCCAGCTGTGAATGGAATTAGTTTCATGTGGGCAGGGTAATGGGTTTGATTCCCGACTGTTTCAAGCTTAAATTAAAATGTAACGTGTTGGTTATGGTGTTTGTGTTTTAAAAATGTAATTAACTGCCATTTAGTCCACTGTTTGACTTTATTATGATTTTAGTGAAAGCGTAAAATTGTGATATTTTTGCCGTTACGTGTGTTAAGTATATATAAATGTCTATGGATGGTAATAATGACTTTAATTTTGAAAAAAATATGATTCAAATTAAAAGGTAATCTTAAAGTTTAAGTGAGCTATTTTTTCACTCACGGTTCATGGTTAAAAATACATCGTTTAAAGTCAAAAAGCTTACCCAATAGGTAATTAGGTACACACATTATTTCCATTCTCATTTTTATGCTTGCGTATCGAAATGATTAAAGAGTTCCAATAAGCATCAATCAAAACTATTTTTCTGCATGAAAATTTACTTAATACCTGCTATTAATTCACAAAAATATAATCCGTGATTTCAGTCACTAAGAACACCTTAAGATTCGAAACAGCGTAGCGCATACAATCTCAACAGTAAATCCTGACATTAATGAATAGTAACTAACATCAATGAATTATGCCCGAAAATATTCGCCCTTGCCCTAAACACGACATTTGACATTACAATTAGAGCTTGACATTTGTCAGAAATAGATGACGAATAGGTTATGTAGACGTCACGGATATGACGTCACGTCACGCCCCCACGTCCACACGTGTTGTTAATTAGGCGGTACACAAAAAGGTAGGGTAACCACGAAAGCTAGGCATAGATCCCGTACATGTTAAAGGTCGTTTTGGAATAATTCCGGTATATAATAAATACGCAATGTACTGCATTTCGCACGAACGCATCCGTTCTTAAAGATATCGGCCGAGACAAGAAACCACGTCTTTCATCTGTCTGCCTTCACCGTATTCTCCAGTATTTTGGCCATATTGCTCGCCGGAATCCCGAGAATTTGGAGAAACTGGTGGTTACCAGTACAGTAGAAGGCAAAAGACCAAGAGGCCGAAGCCCCAAACGATGGCTCAACCAGGTGTCGATGTCGGAGCATCTTAGTGTGGTGAATGCAGCCCTCCAACAGGCCAACCGAAACTCCTGGAAAAGAATACTGGCTATGCTACGTCGGCAGAGTCACGATCCTCAGCAATGAGGGACCGATTGAGGAGGAGGATATAATAATACCGATTTGTACAACGAGGTGATACAGCAGGTGCTTAATAGGCTATTTGCCAAAAAAATATTAATGATGCCATTCGAACCAATTTTTTAAAGAGGATTACATTTTTGTATGGGACCAACTACGATTAAAGCACAACAAAAGCCGCTAATGAGGTTCAAAGGTGGATATTGTTCCCGGAGATCAAAAACGCTCCATAGTTATTATTCTCAAAAACGCTAATTTCAGTGGTGTAGGTAAATTAAAGCTATTCTTTACTATTTAGTCTCAAAAACACTAGTTTCAGAGGTCGCACCGGCGGCGCAGTAGTTGTCAACGAGCCAAATTAGTTGTCGACAAATAACTGAACTCATGAAGCGCTCATTAAAGGCACGCTCACACTGACGAATTGATAAAGTCAAACGAAGAGAACCACCCAGATTTGAGTTCCACTAGCAGAAAGTCCAAAATAGTTAACTGATCACATCTGTTGGGCTAAAACGTAAGACGAACCAAGTACATGATATGGAAAACATCAATATTACCTTAGCGGGACTTAAACCCGGGACTAATCAAGAAGTCTTCTCTCGGAAATCCATTCGGTTACCTCTCCTAATCAGTTGTTTACTTCTAAGCATGAATATTTGATTAGAAGTAGAAAACACTTTTGTATCAAGTCAATCCACAATGGCCCAAAAGTTAAAGAGGATTACAGTACATATGGTGCTATATTACCGCACGAGTGCGGTAATCAGCAGATTACGTGCATATGTCGAAACTTTAAAGAGCCATATGTACTGTAAAACGTTGTACGATACACGAGCGAACAGGTAATTCGCAACTCGTGTAGATTTAAAACACTCCCTTCGGTCGTGTTTTAATTTATCACCACTCGTTGCGAATTTCCTGTTTTCTGCACTTGTATCTCTCTTCTTGTATATATTTATAAAAATGTTTTATTATAACTATATACCATGTAATGAAATTATTACCATTTTTTGGAATTACCTATTCTAACGAGATGCCATATAATGTAATGCACCTATTGCCTTTTTTATAATTATTTACTGTAAAATATTTTTGATGACTGTACCGACCGACATACCATGTAATGCTCATATTATTTTATGGTGAATAAATTGAAATTGAAATTAAAATATCGTAATGTACTATTGTTTTATAAGAAATCAATTATTGAATTTTGATTTTTTTGTGGGTTTTGCGTAACAAACTTTTTAAGTTATGTAAACCGACCGGGTAGACCGTTTGTCAAGTTTTCGAACAATGTTTCGACCAGATCTTTTGGGTTAACTCCATTTAAGTACCTATGCCAAAATTATTTTAAGTCAGTATTGGTCGTTTTTTTAGGTTCCGTGGTAAACAAGGAACTCATATCGTTTCGACATGTGTGTCCGTCCGCGTGTCTATCCGCGGCTTAGCTCAGTAACCGTTACTACTTAGAAAGCCGTGATTTGGCATGAGCATAAATGTCATATCAAACACGCCGCTAAATGGTAGAATAAAATTTTAAAAACAATGTCGGTTACCTTCAACCATTGTTTGATTCAGGAATCCGTTTGCATTTTTTTAGAAACAAAGTGTCCCCGCCACCCCCTCTTCCAGCTAAAAGCCGAGTCACACCGAATGCGTGCGCAGCACGTGCGCGTGCGCGTGTGCGTGGCGTGCGCGTTGTATCGTATGAAATGTCATATTAGATGACACATCGCTTGCGTGGCGTGCATGCGTGCTGCGCACGCAAGCGGTTTGTCACTCATTTCATTCGGTGTGGCTCGGCCTTAAACGGTGGCTACTACTACATAAGGAATTTAAGAGGAAAACTATCACAGCTAAGAAGAAGTGTAAAAGCAAACTTTCGGACAACTTCCATTGATTACTTCTAGATACTTAACGTTGTTAGTTGTCTCGAACATGTAGTAAATATAAGTTTGTGAGCTTTTAAGTCCTCATAATGTAACGTGAGGGCAACTACGGAACCCGACATTGCGCGTGGCCCGACATACACCTGGTCGGTTTTATGTCCTCAAGGTATTTTAATTATCATATAATATAACAAGGCGAGTGGGTTCATAACCAAGAACTAAGCAAATTTCCTTCCCAAAACTAAGACAATTTCGACTATGTATAAGGTTCACACCCATTTCAACCGTGCGCACCTCCCTTTATGGCTGTCAAATAAATCATACCGTAGACGCGTCCGTGTAACAATTTTAATTAAGCTGAGGATTTACTGGAGCCATGATATAGGTAGGTAGAAATGTTAAATTTAATGTGGGGTATTGATTTCTTACTATAGC
The DNA here is from genome assembly GCA_905163555.1 of Notocelia uddmanniana. NCBI lineage: Eukaryota > Metazoa > Arthropoda > Insecta > Lepidoptera > Tortricidae > Notocelia > Notocelia uddmanniana. The sequence continues at coordinate 29,710,346 of LR991056.1, read as the reverse complement.
GTAATATAACGTAATATTAAATTGTAAGTTTATTTTCATTTAATGGCATAAGTTTCATCAGTATAGTTTTGAAATCTTTATTATTAAGTATTGTTAGTTTTTTTTTTAATAGAATAGAATACAAATTTATTGTCACATAATGCACTTTACAAATAGTGAAAAGTAAACATACTTTAACATTTAATTTATTTCACAAAATAAAACCACACACATTAATGTGACAATAGGAGTGAACTCAGCGTTTGCTGCGATACAGACTAGCTGCACACAGCGCTGGTTTTGAGTTCACCCCTAATGACAACTGGTTTAACAAAGTGGCGGGTGCTTATATTAACCTAGTACAATTCTTTTTTTAGTTTTATAATTCACGTTTTGACCTGTAAAAGGGCTTTCGTGGCCTATTTGCTAATAAATAATTGATATTGATTTTTGATAGCAGTTGTAGGACTTATGAGGCATACAACATTTTTAATTGTTTCACATTGACATATACGGGGTGTAGCCTGTTATAGGAGCAAAAACTTAAAAGGACGCCACCTTAGAGCATCGGCATCTGCAGTAACCTATTGTGTCCAATTTTTTTTTTTTAATTCGGATACATTTTGATTTAAGACCTCCAAGTAATGGATCTTGACACCGCGATCAAATAGCGCGGCAGTCAATGCCGATTTTGAGGTTGTATCAAGTTAAAAGGTACTCATGCAATCGTGGTTGAATTTTTAAAAGATATTTTTAGGATTAAAAGAAAATATTTACAATTTTATACTTGTTTTTTTTGTAAGTTTAATTAATAACACTCCAGCAGACTAAATAAATACATGTACGCTATTTTTACATAAAAAAAATCATTTTTTTAATACCACGTCGGTGGCAAACAAGCGTACGGCCCGCCTGATGGTGAGCGGTTACCGCAGCCTGTTTATGCTCTCATACAAGCGTATTTATGCTCTCATTTTAAAACGCCAGGCTAGAATAACATGAAACTTTGTATACACAATGGGATCCGGCATATCTAGGTCGGACCATAGTTTCTGTTGCTTGAAATTATAATGGAGAAAAAATACAGCGATTATTAAGGTTTTCATACAAGCCGTTAATAACTCAAAAAGCCGCTGTATTTTTTTTCTTTTACGATTTCTAGCAACAGAAACTAATTTCCGACCTAGATATGCCGGATCCCATTGTGTATACAAATTTTCATGTTATTATAGCATGGCGTTTTAAAATGAGAGGGTAAATACGTTTCTATGGACAACCGAGCCAGACCGAGCGTACTGCGTCCTCTTAAGGGGTTCCTATGTCCGAACGACCTTCGATCTCTAACTCCGTTTTCTCGTATGTTTTATGGCTTATCGTATTAACCACTCAAGTGCTCGCGTTAAAAAAAAAGGTGGTCTAAAGTGCTCACGATTCACCGGGCATTAGCAGCGCATTGTCTTGTGTTGTTAATAAATCGATTGCCTGGCTTCGTCTACACTTTTTGCTATGATTCTTTTTATGTTACAAAGCTAACAAAACAGGCAATTTGTTTATATAATTAATTACATAGGTCACAATAGTAAAATATTTTAAAAAAAAGTCACAAACTTAACATACAGTTTCGAATGACATCTTTTGCAATAAATATATTTTTATTTTATAATCTAAATCGATAACATATGTAAATTTTATGTTTATTTAAAACTGTAATAGTTTACGCTTCGATTGATACCAAATAAAGTATATAATCCCGCGGAAATATTTTGCATAAAACCTTTTTCATATGCAATGTTTACATTGTCAGTTTTGCAATTCGCCGCAAAACAGTGTAGTTTGTTTATGATTTTTTTATGAATAATTTAGGCAAACGAGTACAAAAATAACGTCAGAAATAGATATAGACACTATTAATCTTTAAATAACAAGTGCCAGTTTTGTCAAAATCGCAGCAATTTCTGTCACAAATTATCAATAACAAAAAATAGCCTTACATACCTAACGTAATGAGTGCCGCTTTGACGCCCGATTAAAAATAATTCCATACACTTCAAACCACATAAAACACTTAACACAGATACTACACATGTTACACTTCACAACTTAACAGATATTCGACCGATTACAACTCGATTTATATTTTTGTTCACATTTCAAAGGTATACAAAAACCCACGTAAAGGTCCCGACTCATACTAGAGGACATACTCCGGCGGGCCTGCGCTGTCAAAATTTAATCATGGCGGCGATATAAGGTCGGGATACACTGGTGCGCAACGAAACCACAGTTCATGCAGTGATCGTCAATATTGAAATTACGAAATTTACATTTCTTATTAAATCAATTACGAATATTTACAGATCCTTAACTTATTACTTATATAATGCTAATACGAAATTAACAGCGGTAAACTCATGGTGACTTTAATTATGTTGACTAAATAATAATAACGTTTGGCATTTTATTTTAAATATCAGTGGCTGTCGTTATATAGAATAACTGACAAAGTAGAAAAGTTGGAAAACCGCCGATATTTTCATTTCAAAGTTATATATCTCAGCAACGGCTAAACCGATTTTGATAAAACATGTTTTACTAATATTATCGTTTTCAGAGAGAAAAGTTATGTTATTATCTTTTTATAAATTCGAGGAGTTACAAAAATGCAGTGTTTTTTCACCATAATAGTTACAACTTTTTGGCTCGACATATCAGATCTCAATGACCTCGTGTTTGCGTGTCTAGGCATTTATAGTTGCTTCAGTCATATTGATCCACGGCTATAAGATACTACTAAATTTCTCTTGGAAATCCTGCTCTGAAAAAAAGACAACCAAATGGGTAGTTAAAAGCTACGATGCCACAGACAGATATACACATTAAACTTATAACCCCCCTCTTTTGCGTTGCGTAGTATAGTAGGTATGGTACCAAAACTGACTATATTGTAATTTCATCATGTCAGCCGAAGGACGTTCAATGCTTGACATAGGACATATATTTATTTGGCACCCCAACAAGTTTTTTTTTAACTCTAACAAGTTCTCATTGCTGAGGTGATAAGTTTTATGTAATGTGGTATGTGTGTGGTACACGAGAGCAAAGTTACCTATATGCATATCGTGTATTTGAATCCTTTGATACACTATAAAATCTATCATAGAATCACTTGCCACGCTCGCTAGTGATTCGATTAAGGCATCCTTCGCCACCTCGGGATTCGAAATTATCACTCGTCGCAAAAAAACGACAGCTCTCTTATTGCACAAATAATTATTGAATCCTTGCCTGACACCTGACACATCACATAACCACTAACGAGTAAAATTGTAATGAAAATTTAAGAAATTAAATTAATATTAGAAAAAAATACATCACAAATAACAACAACATTCATACACTTATTTTGTGAGGTAAGTATTTTTTTATTGGTACGTGGTTTTCACTGCCGCAATGAAGAAATTTTGGGGTGTTAAGTTAAAACGACTAAGACAATAGTTTATATGCGAGCTACAAATAACTGAGATAACGGTCAATACGGGTCATAATCAGAACTGGTTTTTTGAAAAAAAACCATACATTCTTATTTGAACCATTACATGTAATATGTGAATTTTATAAATTTATATCATCAGTTGAACAAGTAAAAGTGAACCCTACCTCTACTTCATAGATTCATAAATAAAAGGTAAGCAGTTACATTGGTAATGGGCCGCCACTTAGTATGCGTAAAAGAACCTACCAAGAATGAATAAACTAAATTAAACCATTCTGCGACAATAGCCCAGTGTGCACCACGCCTTATGACATAATACGTGGATCCGACGCGAACCGGCGGAAGTGCCTTGTGCAACCACAGTTGCGTACAATAGTATTTATAGACGTCACAAGTTCATTCACCTAATCCTGCATAGAACATACCTAATTGTTCATTTAAAGTGGATTTATGTTGATTTTAATAGACGCATTTATTGATTTTAATAGCCTAGTACAGAAATATGGCATCTAAATATATAAAAGAAGAAACTGACTGACTGACTGACTGACTGACTGACTGACTGACATATCAACGCACAGCCCAAACCGCTGGTCCTAGAGATTCCAAATTTGGCATCTAGGTTCCTTATAAGGTCTAGGGGTGCACTAAGAAAGGATTTTTCAAAATTCAACCCCTAAGGGGGTGAAATGGGGGTCCAAAGTTTGTATGGGGAAACAAGATTAGTTGGACTATTTTATTCGAAACTTCACAGGAGTATTTTTAACGATAAATGAGTAAACACGTGTTTCAGTTTTTTTGAAAAATCAACCCCTAAAAGGGGGAAATTTGGTGACAAATTCTGAAAATCGACATGGGTGTTGTTTTTTAGGTTTATCGGGTCGCTAATAACGAAAACAACAATGAATCTTAAATCCTACGTGGAGGACGTGAAATACCATCCCCCCCCTGTTGGGGTGCGAGGGGGATGAAATGTCTAAATATTAATATGGGTGTCGTTTTTATGGTTTTTTGGGACGTTAATTACGAAAATGGCATCAATTTTGAAGTTTAATATTGTGGCCATGATAACTTTTGAAAGTTTGTGCCAAATTGCAAGAAATAACTGACTGACTGAGTGAGTGACATATCAACGCACAGCCCAAACTGCTGGTATGTAGGTTCGTTATGTAGGTTCCATATAAGGTCTAGAGGTGCATTAAGAAAGGATTTTTCAAAATTCAACCCCTGGGGGCGGGGGTGAAATGGAGGTCCGAAGTTTGTATGGGGAATCAAGATTAGTTGGACTATTTTATTCGAAACTTCACAGGAGTATTTCTAACGATAAATGAGTAAATATGTGTTTCAGGTTTTTTGAGAAATCAACCCCTAAAAGGGGGAAAAGTGGTGACAATTCTGAAAATCGATATGGGTATTGTTTCTATGGTTTATCGGGTCGCTGATTACGAAAACAAAAATGATTTTAAAATCCCACGTAGAGGACGTAAAATACCATCCCCTCTGTTGGGGTACGAGGGGGTTGGAATGTCTAAATATTAATATGGGTGTCGTTTTTATGGTTTTTTGGGTCGTTCATTTCGAAAATGGCATTGATATTGAAAGTTAATACTGCAGACATGAAAACTTTTAAGAGTTTGTGCGAAATTGCAAGTAGAAACTGACTGACTGAGTGAGTGACATCAACGCACAGCCCAAACTGCTGATTCGAGAGATATCAAATTTGGAATGTAGGTTCCTTATAAGGTCTAAAGGCGCATGAAGTGCCGTGAATTCCCTATGAATATACGACCTTTCTTGAATCAATGTATTGCAAGTGGTTTTATTCATCAGTGCCGTCCGATACGATTTCGACAAAAATCGATATTTAGGCGTCCGAGAGGACTCTTAATACGACTCCTAGGTAAATATTGGAGAAACTGGCGGCCATATTGCTTTTCTTCATTTTCGTCCCGATTTTGTTCAAAATAGACATCTGAGCGTCCGAGATGTCTCTTAATACGAATCCGAGGCAAAATATGGAAAAAGTCGCTGCCATATTGATTTTCTTCATTTTCTTCCCAATTTCGTTCAAAATCGATATCTGAGCGTCCGAGAGGTCCCCGAATACGAATCCGAGGTAAAATTTGGAAAAAGTTGCGGCCATATAGATTTTCTTCAATTCCGTCTCGATTTCGTTCAAAATCGATATCTGAGCGTCCGAGAGAATTCTTAATACGAATCCGAGGTAAAATTTGGAAAAACTGGCGGCTATATTGCTTTTCGTCATTTTCGTCCCGATTTCGTTCAAAATCGATATCTGAGCGTCCGAGAGGTCCCCCTAATACAACACCGAGGTAAAATTGGAAAAAAGTGGCAGCCATATTGATTTTCTTCATTTCCATCCCGATTTCGTTTAAAATAGAAATCTGAGCGTCCGATATGTCTCTTAATACAAATCCGAGGTAAAATATGGAATAATTCGCAGCCATATTGATTTTCTTCAGTTTCTTCCCGATTTCGTTCAAAATCGATATCTGTGCGTCCGAGAGGTCTCTTAATACGAATCCGAGGTAAAATTTGGAAAAAGTCGCAGCCATATTGATTTTCTTCCCGATTTCATTCAAAATCGATATCTGAGCGCCCGAGAGGTCTGTTAAAACGAATCCGAGGTAAAATTTGGAAAAAGTCGCAGCCATATTGATTTTCTTCATTTTCTTCCCCATTTCGTTCAAAATCGATATCTGAGCGTCCGAGAGGTCCCCGAATACGAATCCGAGGTAAAATTTGGAAAAAGTGGCGGCCATATTGATTTTCTTCAATTCCGTCTCGATTTCGTTCGAAATCGATATCTGAGCGTCCAAAAAAATTCTTAATACGAATCCGAGGTAATTTTTTTTTTTGTTTTTATAACATAGGTGGCAAACGAGCAGACGAATCGCCTGATGGTAAGCGATTAGTGCCGCCCATGGACACTCGCAACACCAGAGGGGTTGTAAGTGCGTTGCCGGCCTTTAAGATGGGAGTACGCTCTTTTCTTGAAGGTTTGAAGGTCGAATCGGTCCGGAAATACCGCAGGCGACAGTTCATTCCACAGTTTAGCTGTGCAAGGCAAGAAATTTCTGGAGAAACGCACAGTTGAGGACTGCCAACCATCTAAGTGGTGAGGATGGAAATTTTGTCGCGGATGAAAATTTGGAAAAACTGGCGGCCATATTGCTTTTCGTCATTTTCGTCCCGATTTCGTTCAAAATCGATATCTGAGCGTTCAAGAGGTCCCCCTAATACGACACCGAGGTAAAATTTGAAAAAAGAGGCGGCCATATTTATTTTCTTCATTTCCGTCCCGATTTCGTTTAAAATAGAAATCTGAGCGTCCGAGATGTCTCTTAATACGAATCCGAGGTAAAATTTGGAAAAAGTCGTAGCCATATTGATTTTCTTCATCTTCTTCCCAATTTCGTTCAAAATCGATATCTGAGCGTCCGAGAGGTCCCCAAATACGAATCCGAGGTAAAATTTGGAAAAATTGGCGGCCATATTGATTTTCTTCAATGCCGTCTCGATTTCGTTCAAAATCGATATCTGAGCATCCGAGAGAATTCTTAATACGAATCCGAGGTAAAATTTGGATAAACTGGCGGCCCTATTGCTTTTCTTAATTTCCGTCCCTATTGCGTTCAAAATTGATATCTGAGTATCCGAGAAGTCTCTTAATACGAATCCGATGTAAAATTTGTGAAAGTGGCGGCCACATAGATTTTCCTTTTTCCGCCCCGATTTCGTTCAAAATCGATATCTGAGCTTCCGAGAGGTCTCTTAATACGAATCCGAGGTAAAATTAGGCACTCCATACATGCCAGGGATTGTAAAAAAAAGGATTGACTTTTAAAAACGACATTTACTTTTTTTTACAACATTACGAGTACATTATTGGAGTTTTAGTAAGAATCCTTATTTTTTGAAAATATAATATAGCCCATGTCAATGTCACCCAAGAATAGTGTAGCTATTCAATGCAAACTTACAATCAAATCTTTCCTTTTTATAATATTAGTATAGATTAGCTGTCTAAGTCGTAAAAATTGTGTCCCCTCACTGTACGAGTATATAATTTCCAAACTTTGAAGTTTAAGATTCTGAAAAACATTGAGATGGTGCATATTAAGTAAATACTTTCAGCGACTTTTGGTTTCAACAAGAGATGTTTACCATTTTTTGAGATATTGTTGAAAAGCAGTTTTGCCCAAACAAAAGGACTCAAGTGCCGTGAGTTTCCCAGAGTGGTTTAAATGTGGACTAGCAGGTGTTGGCACGGAACCCTTCTTTGTGCGTAATTCGACACTTGGCCGGTTTTAATTTAATGTTATGGACATGAACATTTTTGATAGTTTGTGCCAAATTGCAATTCTATCGGTCCAGTAGTTTTAAAGCAAATCGGTTGTAACAGACGGACTGACGGACAGCCACACGTGAATAAGGGTCTCTTTTTGCTTTTGAGGTACGGAACGAGCCCCGCGTATCCTAACAGAGTTTTGGGTATGATTTAACAGCTTTAGAGGGGTTAGTCAGGACTAACTATGATTCATTAACAGATGAACAAAACTCAGTATAAGTACGCCCAAATAGTATGGAGTGCGAAAGGAAGTGAGGCCAAATTTTCTTTTTGAATGCTCAAACGGAAACTGGCATAATCTACCAATTTAATTTAAATTTAGGAAAAATAAGGGTTACACTAGATATTGAATTAGCCGTATTTCTGTACTTCAGAGGACCAGAGTTTATGACTGCTGCTTGGTCGTTACCAGACCTTCTATTGGTGTTACTGTAGTACACAGATACTTTTACTATGGGCCCTTTAAGACAGCCCGACCCTTTCCCCCTCGGCCTCTCGAAAATGTATGATAATAGTTTTCGATCCTTATTATTGCCAAAATCTAATGAAATTCTACAGTTTGCCGGTTCTCAGAATGTATACTTTTCATCTGTTCATCTGTTTATGAATCACAATCACCAAACTTCGTATACCGAAACCCCCAAAATGTAACAACTACTTTTCTGGAAACTGCATCTAAATCGGTTCAGCCAAACGCGAGATAATCGTGGACAAACATACAACCTAGATACGTACATACATCTGTTTATGAATCACAATCACCAAACTTCGTATACCGAAACCCCCAAAATGTAATAACTACTTTTCTGGAAACTGCATCTAAATCGGTTCAGCCAAACGCGAGATAATCGTGGACAAACATACATACTTACATACGTACATACATACATACGGGTCAAACAGAGGTTTTTTTTTTTTGAAGACGGTTAAAAATTATGCTTAGAGTACGCGGGCGAAGCCGCGGGCAAACGCTAGTAATCACATAATAATGTACGAATTAAAATTAACCTCGCAAAATTTTCATCACTCAACGTAATTTGTTGGAAGAATTTATCACATTCTATTTTAATTAGTATCAGAATATATGCTTCGTCTTATGAAGCAGTAAACCAGGATTAATTTGGTATATAATACCAATTAAAAAATGCGAAATTGATTGCTTACAGCATTTTTTAATCGCGAGCTCTCTCGCTGACGTACCGAACTTCGATTGTCATCAAAACAACTTTTATATTTTATATAAATTGTTCCGTAGACTGCGGTTTTAATTTTTTTTAATGTTGCCACATTCATACTCTACCTATATAACTCAATTAAAAAGCGTTCTTTGCATGTTCCGCATAGCAACAATTTAAAAACCGTTGGAACTCCAACTCGCAACTAGTGTTGCGAGAGCACTGTACGTTTTCCCAAGTCGCAACCCTAGTTGCGGAGAGCACGTGAGTGGATAACAACAACGAGGTTTACCGTAATAGTATCTCATATTTCCTTCAAAATTCACTGTTTTGGAGATACCTATACGGCAGCAAACTTTGGCAATTTTAGGCCAAAAAAACAGTTTTTTGGACGAGAAGAACCGGCATAAGAAACTCAGCGAGGTATCGTTTTTTCAAAACATTATACATCGCATATAAATGAATTTAAAAGCACAATTTCACAGTGCTACAAAATTACAATGGTAACACTATATTTGCGATAGATTAACCGTGCAGGACGCCATCACTGCCAAACATCCCTGATGATGAAATGATTTTGAAATAAGTGTTTGAATTTAGAATCGGTAAGGTCAACAATATGTTTAGGGATTTTAAACTCGCTACAGAGTTTATCGCCTTTACCAGTCTATAAAAAGTTATTTTGAATTTTTCAGTATTTCTGGTAGTTATTGGTTTATCACTACCAGTGTTCGTTAGGAGTTTGCATAAATTCTTCCTAACATACATTATTATTTCGAATACGCACAACGACGGCAGAATTAGAATATCTATTCCCTTGACGACTTATTCAAGGTAATATATATTATAACGTTTGGTACATTACTATACAAGTGCAGAGAACAGGAAATTCGCAACGAGTGGCGATAAATTGAAACACGACCGAAGGGAGTGTTTTAAATCGACACGAGTTGCGAATTACCTGTTCGCACGTGTATCGTACAACGTTTTACAGTACATACGGCTCTTTAAAGTATCGACATATGCACGTAATCTGTTGATTGTCGCACTCGTGCGGTAAAGTAGCACTATATGTACTGTAATATCTATTTACTATACAAGGGTTGTAAATAAAAATAAAAATAAATAAATATTGGCGGACAATCTTACAAAAATTGACCTAGTCCCAAACTAAGCAAAGCTTGTACCTACTGTGGGTACTAGACGACGATATACATAGTTATATAAATAAATACATACTTAAATTCATAGAAAATATCCAAGACCCAAGAACAATTATCCGTGATAAATGCACAAATACGGCCTGGCCAGGATTCGAACCCGGGACCTCTAGCTTCGGAGGCAGTGTCACTACCAACTAGGCTAAACAGGCCGTCAAACAAAGAAAGAGCGATATCGCAGATGTTTGAGGCCCGACCCGCAGGCGAGGGTCATAAATATGCGAGAGAGGTTTTTCTCTTTTACGATCCGTGTATTGTTTACAATTTTACGTCACCACTTGGCCAAAACGTGGGTTTTTCCGGACGCGCAGCGTGCGAAAAATGGCGCTTTTTGGCAAGGTGTGGTGTAAATATTTATATACCTAGGTTTATTTTCCAACCACTTCTAGTAATTTTCTTATCATCTACGGGTCCTACCTATATTTTTTCTTTATTCATCTCCTAGCCGTGTTCGGCCATAGTGACTGTTTCACTGTTATCACTCTTGAGAGCGTCGCTGATGTGCTCTCTGGTGACATGCAGGTGACTGACGTAGCCGATTTTAGCAGTGAACGTGCGTTTCTCTCTTCTTTATGTTTAGTTAATTGAAAATATACAAGCAATCTTTCTGTATGCTTGTAAATAATTATCCTTTATTTAATTTTGTGACAGAAAATCTAACTTCAAAAGTTGAACTAAATACTAAGAATACGAAGAGAATCATTGAATAATAAATGGAATCCATGCCTTTGGATTTCCAAGAAAATGAAATTCGAAGAATAAGTAAACTTAGAGCAAGTACCAAATAAAACCTGTTTACAACCTTCGTATTTTTACGCACTAACAGGCAACGTGGAATATTTCTACTCGACTTGAAAGCTTCAGTAATACCTTTCTTTGGCGCACTCAAGGCCAGGTATAAATTTAGACCAAAATATTATTTACACAGTCACAGTTTATACATAATATGCAGTATACATAGTATACTCAAGTTACTTTTATATGTATATTAGGCATTACGTACTTCTCTCTATCTCTCTTTGGCCATACCGCTTCACCGTTCTGGTTTTATGTCCAATTATTTTTTCATCCAGGCGGCTCGTCTATGGAACGGTCTTCCACCTAAAAATATTTCCAGCAAAATTGCCTTCAAAAAAGCTGTACGCGTTTTTGTTGCTAGTAGTCTACGGAATTCTTAGGGTATCTGTTTAGTAGGTATTCGTCATTATACATATAAGTACCTATATTTATTTATTTATAATCGTGTATTTGTGTATGTCTATGTAATGAGTATAAATAATTATTTATGTAACTATATGATAGATGTATATATTTGAATCAATATTTTGTATGCAAGCTTACCAAATTTGTTCTCTGGTATTTTATAGTTGCAGCGCCTACAACTATAAAATACCAGAGAACAAATTTGGTTTCTATTTTGCCTGAAAGTTGACTGGTAGAGAATGCCTCATGGCATTAAGTCCGCCTTTTGTACGTCTAGTTTTCTTATGGTGCAATAAAGATTAAATAAATAAATACGTACCGCAGGACCAGCAGCGACTAGAGATGAAAGATTTAATACGTATGACACATTCACATTTGACATCTGCGTCAAATATAAAACATTGCCATACGTAATTTTTAAATGGTTGACAGTTCATTTGCTTGGAAGAATACTGGTCTGACTCTATGTTTATCTCTAAAATTGTTATTCATTTATCTTAACACAGTGTGAGATAATGTTAATATTATGTATTTATAGAGGAACAAGCGCCAATTGAACGAACCTGCGCTTCCAAGGTTGCGTAATTTTCAACTGGGTGATTCTCATCCTAAAAAATAAAAAAATCTTAATTATTCCTTGCCAGACCTGGATTTTATGGCACTATTCTAATTAAAAAATATATATATTTACGTTCTGGCCAACAAGGACATCAATTAACTTTATATCGGTGAGATTACCCATCTTAATGTCATTTCCTATCCTAAAAATTACAGTTAGATCTACTTAGCGCAACCTAGCGTGAGTTTGACACGGTACATAATATACACTAGCTGCCAGCTGTTATGTTGGTTTACGTACTGAAAAAAAAATGTTTAGATATTTGAAAAAATGGATTTACTCATTAACCTTTACTTACAGTTTAATAATTCAAGTTTATCAATAAGCAAGTATGTAGAAGTGCGGCCATGTTTAAGCATGGCAAATATGCAAGCCTGGAACTGGTGTACAATTTCATCCCGGTTACACGGGACGAAATCATAACAAATTTTAACGAAGCGTGTTGCTGAAGCTAGCTGTTTTGGAAATTGACGAAGCCTGCGTTGTGGATAAGGTTTGTACTGGTTTGGTTTAATAAGTTAGTATATATAATATTAAATGAAGTACCAACGATACAGCCGGTGCATAGAATAGTCAAAAAGCCTATTCTTGATATCTGTGTCGTTTTACCGTCGTCCTTAGCATTCCGAAGCCTTTTTCTCACCCCCCGCGGCTGGCAGTAAAAACTTCAGGGCGTCCCAACTTGTTTATGGAGACCGAACACTTGTAGATATTAATCTTTGAATAAATTAAGGATTAAGGATGACTTTTTAAGTGGATCGTGTTTGTAAACGGCTGTTTTACAAATGAATAATTTTGATGTTATGACTTCTTGCGTTGTGTAGGTAATTTATTTTTAAGATATTTTGTTTTAACTATTACAACTATAATTAAACAGGAAACCTGGTATTGTATTTAGATTGTGCTTATCAAGTATTCGAAGTGTATTTATTTGTTATGATATTATAATACTAAAGTTAACATTTTTACTTCGCTAAATTAGGTGTTTAATAAATTATGGCCATAAAACACGATAAAAAAATAGTTAGTTAGATTATTATGGTACTGTGTATATGCTAAAACTTTGCAGCTAGTAATTCAATTGGCAAGAACTTTTAAGCCCATTAAAATACTAATCTTTGTAAGTACTAAAAGAAATCATGATAAAATAAATGGTACAAATTGTTATTTTCTGCTTCTGCATAATTCCACGATCAACAGTTTTGCTATTTAATTTGTATGGCTGCCGCTATCTTCCTCAATCAATTTAAAGATACGATCAGAGAATTGTCATTGAACATCAAAGTAAAATATTGACGATCAACAAATTATCCACCGGCTCCGTATACTGAAAAAAAAAAGGATTATGGGAATTTTAATCATTACCGAAGTGACTTAGAATTTTGAATCATTGACGAGAGAGCCATGATTATTATCTGCTGAACAGATTACTATTAAAGATACCCAAAGTTGATGTTAATGTACTGCATTGATGTTTTATTTATATTGTGGAATTTAAGCAACATGAGTCTATATCACTTTCTTTATTAATATAAAACCAGTCATCCAGTTACCTACAAATATATTTTTAGTACATGTAAAATGGATTGTGAGGTAAATGTCCTAGCGTTTGACAGTGACCCAATACTTGACACTTAAAATGTTATGTCATATTAATACAGGTGTCAATAATTCGACCTAACGAGCGAAGCGAGCGAATTATCTCCGTTTCAACTTGGAGAAAAATGCTTGCGTATGTCCGCATGGTAATACGTAACTTTTCGAACGTACAGTAGGCAGGATCGATTATGATCGTGGTGAGTCAGCTCGCTACCACGGATGTTGTAATGCATTCGAAATGTCGGGCAAACCTCAAAAATAACAATAAATTTCAGTTGTTCGCGATTAAGTCCCGCTTATCAAAAATTATGTGTAGAAATCGTGCAAGTGTTAGTCAAGTAAGAGTATGCCACGTAGAGTGTCTTTTATTCTATACAATGAGCGCGATAAACTCAACTATATAAAAGTAAAACTTATGTAGGAAGTATCAATTAAGAATCAGGGTTTTGGTGAAGTAACACATCTTGTCTCGACGAAACGAACGTTTGAGATTTTGCTCCAGTTTCGGTCGAAACCGAATTTAATCTTTCGGCCGAAACTAGCCAAAACCAAAACCTAAACTTCAGTCGGACACTAGTTTTAAGCCCTCTGCGAGACTTTCATGCGAGTTTCATTACATTGCGGGTTACCGTGGCATAATGAGTTCAATCGATCTGTCAAAACGCGCAATGTAGTGAACCTCGCTTACGAGTCTCGTGAGTAAATAAGGCTTTAGGCCCAGTTCTTACCGGCTGTCGCGTGGCTGTAGTGTATCAGTATTTAAAGCTTTCATTTAAAATTATATAATGTATTTCTGAAATAGAACCCGAAGCCACCCGAGCACTCCGGAACTGAATATGCTTGTCCCAAAGTTAGTTTACGCGGTAAGGGCCGGCGCATACAGCCCAAGGGAGCCATCCGTCACGGACAAAATGGCGCGTGCACTCCGCTTGGCACTGGTTGTGTCGACCCAGTTTTTGAGTGGCATAAAGTTATTATTATAGCCAAAGGGTTTTGCTCTCATTTTAAATAAAAACAATTGAAATTGCCGACATGAACACTTGTAGCCCCAACATTATTTTACCAAAGAAGGAATCGGCGATAGGCATTCGTTAATACATCTATATACGTCAATAATAATAATAAATATTCGTTATTGCACCACAAAGAGATAAGTTTTAAAGCACCTTATAAAACAAAATAGTAACAACAGGCGGTCTTATCGCTTTAAAGCGATCTCTTCCAGACAACTTTTGGTTAGCAAGAAAACAATGACCAAAAATTGTGAAGCAGGTAGTGCAGAAGAACGGCAAGAAGAGTCAAACAACACATGCGCATACATGAAAAAACAAAATCTACATAAATAAATAAAGTCAAGCAATACAGTAAGCCAAGAAAGGACTATCACTTTTCGGATGTATTACTCAATTAATTAGGGGCGAAAAGGTTTTCGACTCGCGAACTGGCGACCATGTTACCAGAAGGCGCAGCGTGGGTAGACCTTCCAATGGGTGACCTGGTAAAGGTCGCGGGAGTCCGCTGGATGCGGGTGGCGCAGAACGGTCTTTGTGGCACTCTTTGGGGGAGACCTTTGTCCAGTTTACAAAATATGCGTCATTAACGGTGGATCTTTTAATAACTTTAACTCAGAAGTTTGATTTTTTTACAGCTCCAGGGGAATGCATATCGATAATCTTAACTTGATATACCTTTCCACAGGTTATCATGATAAAGGGTCTTAACCGTCAGACGGGCAACGAAGTGATCCTGTAAGGATTCCTTTTTTCGTAACCCTTAAATATATATGCTAGAGTAACAGTAACGTCAAATACAAATACAAATAATTTATTGTATGAAAGTGCGTAGTTAAAAAGGTAACAATAATCATGATTAGATCGTCACAATCAGCCATTGTATGGCGTACAATATTTTGTTTTCATTCCATGAGATTGATAATAATAAAAATGACAAAATTAAGAAAACAGAATTAATAAGTAGAAGGAATAAAATTATCAATGGCATGTTATGAAAGAGAACAGAAAACAGAAAAAGAAACATTAATATAAGAATACATAAAAAAAAAAATTAAGAATAAATATGAAATGTCAAATCGCCAACCCGCATGCCAAGCGTGGCGATTATGGCATTTACCCCCTATGAAAGCGACACAAAGGCCACGGCCCCGAGGTTCCGGCGGCCCCCGGTGCCCTGGTTTTGGTAGCGGCCAGGGTACTAGCGGGGCCAGGGGTGCTAAGAATCTCCGGCAAAGATCCAGCTACCACCACCGACGACTCCTGGCCCTGGCAACGTACAACACGCGTACACTGCGGAACGGCGAAAAGATAGCGGAACTAGAGGAAGAGAAGAGAAGAGAAGTCCGAAGAGAGGAGGAGGACACGATAACCCTAAAGTCCGGCAACTTGCTCTATTTCCGGGAGGGCGACCAACAGTCCCAGGGAGGTGTCGGGTTCATCGTCCACAAGTCCCTCGTAAACAACGTGGTGAAGATCGAGAGTGTGTCGGCTAGGGTGGCGTACCTTATACTCAGAGTATCCAAGAGATACTCGTTGAAGGTCATACAGGTGTACGCGCCGACCTCGGCACACTCCGACGACGAGGTGGAGGCTATGTATGAGGATATAACTAAGGCCATGCATAGTTCCAAAACCTACTTCACCGTTATTATGGGGGACTTTAACGCGAAACTGGGCAAGAGAGACGGCAATGAGCTGAGAGTGGGGCAATTTGGAGTTGGAAGTCGGAACCACCGGGGCCAACTACTGGCTGGTTTCTTGGAGAAGGAGGGACTCTACATGATGAACTCCTTCTTCAAGAAACGCGAGCACAGGAAGTGGACCTGGATGAGTCCCGACGGTGCAACAAAAAACGAGATTGACTTCATTATGTCGACGAAGAGGCATATATTCAATGATGTCTCTGTGATCAATACGGTTAAAACCGGAAGTGATCATCGTCTGGTAAGAGGCACATTGAATATATGCGTCAAGCTAGAGCGCTCTCGACTGATGAAGTCTACGCTCCGTCCAGCAGCAGTCCAAATCCAAAACCCCGAGAGCTTTCAGCTGGAACTCCAAAACCGTTTTGATTGTCTAGGCGGCGACGTGAACGATTTCAATGACGGGTTTGTGGAAGCTGTCCATAGCATTGGGTCTAAGTTCTTTAAGGCCCAACGGACTCACAGAGCCAAAAGGCTTTCTATCTCCACTCAGAGGCTCATCGAGGAAAGGAATGAAATAATTCTGCAGTCTTCAGCCGATGCGACATTATACAGGCAGCTCAATAAACGGATCTCCAAGTCCCTTACCCGCGATCTGCGCCAATTCAATACAAATCGTATTGAAGAGGCCATCGAGCAGAATAAGGGCTCTAAAGTGTTCTCAAGAGATCTGTCTATTGGACAGAGCCAGCTCGCCAAATTAAAAACTGAAGACGGTAGAATCGTTTCATCCAAACCCGAGCTTCTGAAAGAGATAGAATGTTTTTATGGACAAATTTTTGCTTAAATAAAAACAAATACACCTACGTGCTTAACATTTTAATTCAAATGTTACTGATTTTTTTAACAATGAAGTTAATTTTAATTTAATAAAATTTTAAACACGTTAATCCTTAATAGAGTGCAAGAAATATTAGAGAAGTTAAAAAGTAAATTACAAGACTCATTAAAAATAAGAATATACACAGAACCAAAGAAAAAAACCCGGCCAAGTACGAGTCAGACTCGCGCACCGAGGGTTCCCTGCAACTTAAAAAACAATATGATTGATGAATATATTGGTATTTGTTGGTAAAATATCCGTAATAATAAACATTACTTATCCCCAAATATTAAGTTCATAGGTCAATGGGAAAGTAAAAAAGTCTTCGGGACAAAATGTGTGACAGACGACAGACGGACACGCGAGTGACAGTAATTAGCGCTCCGTTTGGACCCTTCGGGTACGGAACCCTAAATAAAGTATGTGTTGCGAGAGTTAAACGCCAGCTCTGGGTTGTTTGGACCCGCCGCGAAGGCAAGTCCTTCCTTCCTTTTTAGGACTCAAGCCCATTTTTGAATGAATGTATGTAAATAAATGGTAGATCAAAGTGGAATAAACTTCCAAAATGGCGGGTGGTTAGGACGAGCACCCGTCTTTAATTGAGCCTGGCGCGACTTAGTTCTACAACAGCGATTTAAAATATTTACATGTTTACTACAAATACAGCGAAACGTCCGGGCAGTTGGAGGGTTACGTGACTTATTATAACTTTTAAAATAAAGACGTTCTTGAAAATAGATATCATAGAAATACATTGACTGAAAATATGGTTTTAAATGATGTCATAATATATACGGGCATACGTAATACTAGCTTAATGAGCAATGCACTACACGATATTTTTTATTCAATTTAAATATTTTTCTATAATTGTGTTAACACAAAAAAATCTATATAGAACGAAGCGGGCTCACACAACCCGATTCGGTCGCTAATGCGAACTTGTAGTAAGAAAATCCGAAAATCATCCATTATACATATCTTTAATTAATACGGTCCAATCTCGTACAAAAAGTTGATTCCTTTTAGTGATACGTTCGCCTTTGTACTTCGATCTTGTGTGACATATATATGCTTCAACCGGTTTACAATAAAGTGCTTACATACATACATAGTTTCTGTATAACTTTACTAGCGACTGGACGCATCCAATATGTTTCAACAAACAAAATAATGTCAATAGAAACGTTCCGTTCCGTGACATATTTGTTTAAAAGTCATCACGTAGTCTTTTTAATGAAAAAAGAGCTAAACTGTCCGACTATTCCTTTTTTGTCTCTCGTTGTTTGATCAAAGTTGGACATTTACAAAACGGCTAATAGTGCTGGCGGTACGCCAAAAAAATGTAAACAGTCTACTTCAGTACCCATTTCTAAGGAAGAAGACTGTGTCACTTTGTAATATTTAAAAATTAAAAAAAATATACTTAATGAAAATATTTTCAAAATTGCTTTCTTGGGGTTAGATATGAGTATATCACGTATCATTTGTGGTGTATAATACAAGAACAAAATTAGCCATATCGTATCTGGAGGAGCCCAAACTTGGTATGTTTTGGAAATTATTTTTAATTTAATTTGAAACAAGTGACTTATATGTAAAGATGTAATACATTTTTAGAATCGGCTTACTAAGCGCTTCAGAACATTTTTCAGAACGACAGGTTTCAGAACATTTTTTTTTCCACACAAATAAAAGAACTCCTTTTTTGTTTTTTTTTCGTGCTACGGGACAAATTGGTTCGTAAAGCCTAAAGATCAATCGTTCCGATTTTCATGCTTTTAACACCATTTGCAGCTTTTTACTGAATTTCGGGGTGTACCTATAAATACCTATAAATACCTATAAATAAAGGGTTACCTATAAATACATTCACTAATATGTTCACCTTAACTGGGAACGATGCTAGTGTAATTTAACCTATTATTGTATGTATGTTCACCTTAACTGGGAATGATGCTAGTGTAATTTAACCTATTATTGTATGTATGTTCACCTTAACTGGGAAAGATGCTTGTATAATTTGCCCTCTTATTGAATGTATGTACCTATGTATGTAAATACTTTATTGTATACAAAACACAGGTAAAAATACAAACAAATTCGGTTATATCGGCACAAAGGCGAACTTATCCCTCTAAGGGATCTCTTCCAGTTAACCTTTATTATCGAGAACCCGTAGTGTCCCACTGCTCTGCAATAGCCTCCCCCTCTGTTTCCAATATTGTCGTTCGAAAGCATCCTTTGACCACTCCTTTTAAAATGAATCTACTTAGCTCGTTCCGCCTTCCGCCACCTCATCGGCGAGGCCTGCCGCATCTCCGTTTCGAGCTGTCGGGCTGCCAGTCAGTGGCGATCTAGGCCCATTGACCATAGCTCACTCGGTATGCGGCAGACATGACCGACCCACATTTATTTTAATTTAGCCACTTTCCGTGAATTCTGCAAAATTTCAATTATATCCGCAAAATAAAAATCCAAAAAAATGTAATTTTTAAAATAAATGCATATAGTTTATTTATCCATCGTGGGGTTTTTAGTAGTAAATTTAATCATCAACAACTGTCGTGTTAACCGTTTTATTTATTTTATACGCTGTTAATAAATTTGTAACATTTTATTATTTCTACTGATGTAGATACTTCAAACTATTCAAAGTTTAATATTGTAGCGGAATTCTCCAAAACCGCGTAAACCGCAAAATAGAATAACAAAACAATTAATTTTTTTAAATTAATAAAAGTCGTTTATTTATCCATCGTGGGGTTTTTAGTAGTAAATTTAATCATCGACAACTATCGTGTAAACCGTTTTAGGTATTTTATACGCTGTTAATAAATATGTAACATTTTATTATTTCTACTGATGTAGATACTTCAAACTATTCAAAGTTCGAAAGAAATTAAAAAAGAAAGAAAAGAAAGAATTCTCCAAAACCGCGTAAGATGACATACTCGTATTCTTGGCCGCTATTGTACGTACACTGGAAACAACACGTTTCGAAGTGTTTTCCGGATTGAATGCATTGAATGCATGCTTGTAGCTTTCTAGTTATTTATAAACAAAACACAACTCAAATCTTTATCATCTCATTTCACGCTCTGGAGAGGTCCTCATTTCGCAATGTTAATTTATAATTTGTTTAATCTCATTAAAATTATCTTCCAGCTTTACTCCCGAGTGGATAATTATGCCGATGATTTAATTGATATCATTAATGTGTTAATAATAAATTGTGGTCACCAGTGGCTTGGAATATGCATTGACTGGGTTGGATATATTCAAATGTTCATTGAGTTCAATAATGGAGTTTTTCAATTAGGTTTATTTAAACAAAATCGACATACCTATAGGCAACTGCACCTGAATGGTAAGTCATGTGACTTGGTAGATTTTGACTCTTTGAAAGTTCTATTGCTGCCTACTTGCATTTTTTCTAAATGGCTGATCCTTGGGGGCTCGCTCGGTCTAGATACAGCTCACAGACCCACTAGTTGTAATAGTTGCCCCTTTGTGCATTGTTCATAATCCAACGCAAAAGTTTAATACATACATATAATTTTCCTGACGTTATTAACCTTATTATAGTTATCCGTTGATTGTCGCAGATACCGCTGGAATGACGGAGTCCGTCTAAGATCAAGCCGACCTCGGAGTACCCAACTGGCGTGAGATGGCGCAGAATAAAATGGCGTTCACATATGTCAAATGCCATGATCCTCTTTGGGACATCGAACCAGCGTAGTAAGTAGGTACTGTATCGAAAGTAGACACTAGGGGCTTGAACCAAAACAAAACTTGCCGCCTTTACATTCATTTATTCCAAATTATGAAGTCAAAGTCCAGTAATAAAACAGACATCATAAATATCCTCGACAAGGAGACACTTTAATACAGCAAGTAACACCGTAATACAGCGCATTTAAAATTCAAATCGGTTCACTCTCTAAGGAAATTATTATCACCTGCCGTGATGAAATTACTGGACTTTATGACGATGTATAATGGACGATTCACACCAAACGGCTGGAGTCGGCGCGCACGCCACCAGAGTCAAAGGAATTCGAACCCTCCATACAGAAGCTAGACTTCGTATCCAAACTGCAGCGGCAGAACCAGCGGCGGCGGCAGCCGACCGGCTGGCGGCTGCTCGCAACCCATTCAAATATGAAATCTAACTTCTGTATGGAGGGTTCGAATTCCTTTGGCTCTAATGGGCTGCGGGCCGACTCCTGCCGTTTGATGTGAATCGTCCATAAGTTATATATAAGGCCCCTGCTAGATAAAAATACGATATTTTCCGGGTGTAACAATTCCCCGGGGTTTACATTTTGTAAACCATCAAAATATCACAACAAAAAGTAAATTAAAACGAACATGTAAAAAGTATAGTAATGATCTTATGAGTAGGTAGTACGGTACTACTATGTATGGATGTATGTATGTACGAGTATAGACGTTTGTTAGACGAGAACTTGATTATCATTGATCGGAACGTCGTGAGATTTGAAAACTAAATGAATGTCAGAAACCGTTTCTGTTATTATTTTAGATCATGAGCCAAATCAATCAAAAGGTTGCCAAAATAAAGGCGGTTGAAAATTTATGTATATTTTTAACGTGTACACAGGGATTTTGGGCGCATACAATTAGCAAAACCTGGACATAATTCGGTAACCGTAATTTTCTTTTTCTTTGTCTTAAAGTATTGTTAGTCATGGTTAAAATGAAAATAATTAAACATTTTAAAGCTCCGCGTCAATGTTAAAAAAAAACAAAAAACTAAAGTCTTAACACATTTTGATTTTGTAAGTAAGCCATAATAAATAACTTTGTAAAAGTACCTGTATTATGATAAGAAAAAGTATCATTTAGTCAATTGTCGTGGATATTTTTTGTTTAATACGTTTCTTATAGTACTAATAAAATGTTGACGGCATCAATTAAACACTTTTGACGTAGTTATGTATTTGGTTTTCCAATAATTACCCATATTTGTGACTTTAGAGATCTGCAATATGGTGACAAATTATTAAAAACTAAACGGCTGCTCTATGCACATAACTACGTCAAAAGTGTTAACATTGACGCGGAGCCTTAAAATATTTAATTCTTTTAATTTTAAGTATAACTAACGATACTTTAAACCATACAAAAAAAAATACAGTTATCGAATTATGTTCAGGTTTTGCTAATGTATGCGCCTAATTCACAGTTCTGGATGGACAAGGAGTTACCCATAATATGATAGTTAAGTTGTTTAGTGCTACATCATTTTTGAATACATGTCATACCTAACACGACTTTTTTTACAATGACAGTGGCAAACAAGATTATGGCCTGCCACATGTTGCCTATGGACTCTTGCGACCCCAAAAGAAACACAAGCGCATTGTCAACCCTTTATTGACTCGAGGATTCATTGTGTTGACAGCTAGAGACATATGCCGGTCCCTTATTCTCAAAACAGCGCATCCTCTAGTGACCCAACTTGTCACTAGGAACAAAACACCACAAATTCAGAAAGTCTATATTGGGATCGTTATACTTCAAAAACGAAAACTATCCCCTAGGAACATGGGCTGTATATGACCGTAATTTATGTGACGTCATAAGAAACTTCTTGTAAAATACAGCTGTAGCTTGCAAGGACATCTAAGCGGCGATAAATCAATTTTTGAACTTAATTTAAAATACAGCTAAAATACTCGCGCGGAATCGAAAGAGGGACGGCTGTAGAGTCAGCAGACTACAAGGCTCCGTTTGCAATTTTCATTTTCATTTTTACAATTATTTAAACCAATCCTATTTAAGGGGAGTAAGGGGAGAACGGAATGAACATCTTATCCGACCCAATTGTCAACCCCACCTGCCCGCGTCGACAGTCGACGGCGGCGTCTTTAGGGACGTTGCGGTGCTCCCTGCTGGACAACGGACGGGGCTCTGGCGACCGAGCAATGGCGGTATACCCATACGCCCGACCGGGATACCGGCCGGATGAGGTACAGTAGGCGGCCTTGGGGTTTAAATACCCCCTAAAAAGCCCTACAGCGCAGAAGGAATTGGGGCCCCACCGCGCTAAAAAATGCTCCTAGTACAACCACTAATGGGACTCGAACACATAGATATAACGCAGCCATGCAATCCGGACAGCACCCGGCGTCACTCGGTTCCCAGATCGAATGATGAGAAATATGTAACTGGAGGAAAATATGCTATGAAACTTAATCAGAAGAAGATTCAATATATGAAGATTGCTACATGGAACGTAAGAAGCCTGATAAGAAAAGGTAAGCTGGAAAACACGATTCAAGAAATGAAAAGACTTAAATTAGATATTCTAGGACTTAGTGAAATAAGATGGGTAGACAATGGAGTACATAATTGTAATGACACAACTTTATTCTATTCGGGTAAATCGTCAGAAGAAAAGAACCACTATCAAGGAGTCGGCATCCTAGTCAAAAAAGAACTTGTGAAATACGTCACTAACTACATCCCATACTCTGAAAGATGTATACTTCTCCAATTAAATGCTAGCCCCTTTAAACTTAACATAATACAGGTATACGCCCCTACAGCACAAAGCAATGATGAGGAAATAGAGAACTTCTACAAAGATCTAGAAGACATCATTAGCAATGTCAACTCGCAAGAAATAACATTAGTTATGGGAGACATGAATGCTAAAATTGGACAAGGCGCGGTTGAAAAAACGGTCGGTAGTTTTGGCCTTGGTGAACGCAACGAGAGAGGAGACCGCATGTTACAGTTTTGTTTCGAAAAAGACATGGTGGTTACCAACACCTTCTTCCAACATCCACCAAGACGGCTCTACACCTGGATATCACCACAGGACAAACCCGATAATATTGTAAGAAATCAGATTGATTACATAATGATAAAATCTAGATACAGAAATGCCATTCTTAATGTCAAAACATACCCAGGTGCCGACATAGGATCGGACCACAACCCACTAGTGGCCAAATTTAAGATAAGGCTTAAGAAAATACTAACAAAGAATAAAAATGAAGTCAGAATTGACATAGAGAAACTAAGTCATCCTTATATAAGGCAGATGACCAAGACTCACATTAACTGTCATATAAAGGAGCATTTGGAGTCTGGAAATAATGAAGAGAGCACTGAAGAGCTATGGGGCAGTTTAAAAACTATATCACTACGGTCGGCCAGAGAATGTGTCGGAAATAAAATACAAACGGCAAAATTAGAATGGATAACAGATGAAATACTAGGATTAATGGAAGACCGCAGAAAACACAAACTTACAGACAGAAAAAGGTACAAAGAATTAGATAGATTAATTGAAATTAAAATTCGTACAGAAAGAGATACATTTCTGGAAGGAAAATGTGCTGAGATAGAGAAACTCGAAAAATGTAATGACAGCTTTAACATGCATAAGAAAATCAAAGAATTTACAAATAAAGATCGAAAGAAGACTACATCGAAATTGGTCGATGATAGCAATAAACTTGTAATAGACAAAGAAGAACAGTGTAAAATTTGGGCTAGGTATATTCGCAAACTTTTTGACGACGAAAGATCCCCATGGAATGAGAACGCAAAAGAAATAGAGGAATTAGAAGGACCACCTATTTTAATAGAAAGGGCAATCAAGTCTATGAAAAGTGGAAAAGCAGTGGGCCCCGATGGAATGCAAGTCGAGTTACTTAAACTTTTGGATAGAGATAGCATGTGTATATTATCTGAACTATTTAATAAAATATATGACACCGGAATACTCCCCGAGGACTGGCTTACATCCACCTTTCTGCCCCTGCCTAAAAAACTTAATGCTAAAACTTGTGGAGATCATAGGCTCATAAGTCTGATGAGTCACGCACTTAAAGTGTTTCTAAAGATAATTCATTATAGAATATATAACAAAATTGATAAAAATATTAGTGAAACACAATTCGGTTTCAGAAGCGGTTTAGGTACGAGGGAGGCTCTTGCATCCATGCAGATACTGATCCAAAAATGCTTAGAATTTCAGAAAGATGTTTACATATGCTACATTGATTTTCAAAAGGCATTTGACAATGTCAAACATGATATCTTAATGGGGATATTGAGCAGAACAGAAGTGGACAGCAAAGATCTTTATTTTCTGAAGAGCCTGTACTGGAAGCAAACTGCGCACATCAAGGTTGGCCAACATTGTACAGAAAACTTAAGCATATTGAAAGGCGTAAGGCAAGGCTGCATCTTGTCACCTGTACTGTTCAATCTCTACTCAGAGTTTATTTTCCGGGAAGCATTAGATGATGTTAATATAGGTATAAAGTCAAACGGAACCATAATAAATAACTTAAGATACGCTGACGACACAGCTATCTTAGCAGAGTCGAAGGAAGATCTTGAGTACTTATTAAATCGCCTGAACACCAAGGTAGAGGAATATGGTTTAAAGATGAACATCACAAAAACAAAATTTATGGTAGTTAGTAAAAAAGAAACACCGTGTGGGCCAGTCAGAATTAACAATGATTACATAGAACGAGTAGACAAATATAAATACCTAGGTTGTTGGGTAAACCAAAAATGGGACCCAGACAAATAAATCAGGATTAGAATAGAAATTGCCAGAAGTACTTTTATGAAAATGAAATCATTGTTCTTAAACCGAAATATAAATTTAAAATTAAGATGGCGAATGGTTAAATGTTATGTTATATCAGTACTTCTCTATGGATCAGAGAGTTGGACTCTCTCTAAAACTATGCTTAATAAACTTGATGCCTTCGAGATGTGGCTCTACAGACGCATCCTTAAGATATCTTGGCGAGATAAAATTACAAATCTAGAAGTACTGCGAAGAATGAAAAAGAAACAAGAAGTAGTACCCACAATTATGAAGAGGAAAACCGCCTACTTCGGACATATATATAGACATGAGAAATATAATATTATAAAAACCATAATAGAGGGTAAAGTCGAGGGGAAAAGGGGCAGAGGAAGAAAAAGGATAACATGGATGGATAACCTCAAGAGTTGGATGGGAATTGACGCAGCCTCGCTGGGCAGAAAGACTGCAAATAGAGAAGAGTTCCGGACAGTGGTAGCCGACATCCGTAGAGGATATGGCACCTAAAGAAGAAGAAGAATCCTATTTCAAGATCAGTGTGTCTCACTCATGTTCCTTGGCGTCGCACGAGAGCATGCACGAATTACGATTCACATATCTTCCTGTTATGTAAGATCGTGTGCCGAATTAGGCTACCAGAACGTATTTTAATATGGCTTGTTTTGCTGACATTTAAA
Organism: Notocelia uddmanniana; assembly: GCA_905163555.1. Lineage (NCBI taxonomy): Eukaryota > Metazoa > Arthropoda > Insecta > Lepidoptera > Tortricidae > Notocelia > Notocelia uddmanniana. The sequence goes on along the minus strand of LR991056.1, from coordinate 29,683,856 downwards.
AATATCGTGAGCTTAGCTCCTATGTATAGGGTTTTAATTTCTCATTCTTCAAGAATTTTTGCCTTAGGTATTGAGAATGTGTTGAGTACATGGCGGCTTTTGTGTGAGGTTGATGTAATTAATTGGTTTAGAGTCTCTGCAAGCGTTATTTTCCTGGTTTTTGTTACTGTCAAAATTACTGAGTGGTAAAATAACCACGTTACAGTTTTTTACGTGGCACTGAAATAGTTTATGTTTAGTTTAATTGAATGACAATACCGTGTCAAACAAAATCACTTATTTTTATGTCGTCATATGGTATCACTAGCTGTTGCCCGCGACTTCGTCTGCGTCTTCGCTCCTATTGGTCGCAGCGTGATGTTATATAGCCTAATTCTTCCTCGATAAATGGACTATCCAACACAATAAGATTTTTTCAATTCGAAAGTTCCTGCTATTAGCGCGTTCAAACAAACACTCTTCAGCTTTATAATATTAGTAAAGATTATCACAAGATATTTTAGTTTGTACGAAAACAATAGATGCCCTTTGATGGAATGCGAAACCGTTATTTAAGTATGGACGATGTAATGAATTTTTCAACAGTTATTCTCAACCGATAAAGCTGAAAATTTTCATATTTATGTATTCGTATGTTTAGTGACAACAGTACAATATTATGGTACCACAGAGCTGATAATAATTATGATGATAGAGACAATAAGGTGGTCACAGCAACAAGTCGTGTTTGGCCTCGTTGGACCAATTGGTATTTCATTCATTTCTTTCTTGACAATGAAAGCGTGTAACAAAAATGTTGTTTAACCGACATTCAACTGTATTTTTTTTATGTTTGTTACCTCAGAACTTTCGATTGGGTGAACCGATTTTGATGTTTTTTTATTTTATTTGAAAGCTTGTGCTTTCCGTGTGGACCCATTTAAATTTGGTCCAATTCTGACGATGGAATCCATGAAAAAACCATATAAGTCTTAAATTTGCATTAAGTATGTGCGCGACAAATGGACGAATAACTCGTTTGAAGTCGGTGTTTAGGGTTCCGTACCCAAAGGGTAAAAACGCGACCCTATTACTAAGACTTCGCTGTCCGTCCGTCCGTCCGTACGTCACCAGGCTGTATCTCAAGGACCGTAATAGCTAGACAGTTGAAATTTTCACAGATTGTGTATTTCTGTTACCGCTATAACAACAAATACTAAAAACAAAATAATAATAATTATTATAAAGGGGGTCTCCCATACAAAAAACGTGATATTTTAGCCCTTTTCCATGGTTACCACTCGCCGAGCTAGATCTCAAGAGCCGTAATAGCTAGACAGTTGAAATTTGCACAGATTATGTATTTTTATTGTGGCTACAACAACAAATACTAAAAACAAAATAATAATAATAATTAAGGGGGGCTCCCATACAACAGAGTAGTTGTTGGCGTTTTTTGCTGTGTCTCATGAAACGTAATAGCAAGGAGGTTATTTCTGGTACGGAACCCTTCGTGCGCGAGTCAGACTCGCACTTGGCCGGTTTTTTTTGTTAAAATGTTCGATTATTTGACCGAAACTTGTGCTGCTATCGGTCTTCAGGTAGGGACATGGTGTAATTCAATTTTATCACAGTGATATTAAGTACCGCGGCGCCTTCGCGCCATCCTTATTCCCCACACGTACTAAATGTTAACTAGGTGAATGGGTGACTTTTACATTTTTATAATATTTTATTACACTTTAAGATTACATAACTAGTCGTTAGTTGTAAACCGCCTTTATATTAAGGGTAAGTTTCATATTTTAATTTAAAAAGAATAGTTTTTAGGTCTCCGTGAGAAATTTAGATATTTTATCATATCGCTGATTTTATTTTGCTAATAAAGAGCGCTCGTGGCCCAGGGGCGCCCGCGTACCGCGTGCGGTATGCAAGGTTAAGCAATGTGGGCGCAGGTCAGTTCACGGATGGGTGACCGTTTTGAGTGGTTACTAACTGAGCGCTCTCGTGCTTTGGAAGGCACGCTAAGCCGTTGATCCCGGCTGCTGTCTACGACAACAGTCGTTAAGCCAAGTTAGAGGCCTTCGGGCGGCTTGAGAACTTCTAACAGTCAAGTTGCCCACTCACTTGACAAAGGGGGGTCGAAGTTGCACCACGTCCGTAGGGAGTACCCACCGTTACCCTACACGTGACCTGTGGTGGTGGTGCTAAAAGTGCAACATAAACTGGCAACCGTACTTGTCTTCTCGAAGATCTCACGGTTCGTAAATAAATGCCATACGATTAAATAAATAAATTTTGCTAAACTGCCTCAGAGGAAACGCTATAAAACTTAAAGAAAATAGGGACTAAAAGTACACTTTGGATGTGGCCAAATATTTCGGAAATTTTCGATAGATTCCGATATAATATACTCCTGCTAGTCAATCATCAAACCATTAATTAAACAGTCATAAGTATAAAACTAGCTAGGAGCGTTCGTGGCCCAGCGGTGCCCGCGTACCGCGTGCGGTATGCTAGGTTAAGCAATGTCGGGCGAGGTCAGTCCTTGGATGGGTGACCGCTTTGAGTGGTTACTAACTGAGCGCTCCCGTGCTTTGGAAGGCACGTTAAGCCGTTGACCCCGGTTGCTGTCTATGAAGCAGTCGTTAAGCCAAGTTAGAGGCCTCCGGGCGGCTTGAGAACTTCTAACAGTCAAGTTGCCCACTCACTTGACAAGCCTAATCCCAATAAGGTCTAGTTTCCCCCTCGGGTTGGAAGGTCAGATGGCAGTCGCTTCCGTAAAAACTAGTGCCTACGCCGATTCTCGGGATTAGGTAGCGGACCCCAGGCATCCTTCAGGAGGCAACTGTACTGGGAATAACGCTAGGAGGATGATGATGATGAAGTTTAAAACTATACCTTGCTCAAAATCAAAAGAATATCACATTAAATTACTTAATAATTTATACCCAAAAAACCGACTTCAATTTTCTACTTCGCCATGAGATTTTTACATATCCTTCACACTTCACTACATGTCTACAAAAAGATTGATTGATTTTTGTAACTTTGGGTGGATCGATCTCTTTTTAGTTGGCTGTACTGCTTTCCGATAGCAAATGAGGTGGTTACTACAGAAAATAGTCAAGTCACTTTATACAGGCCAATGATATTTGAGGAGTTCTGTCGGTTCCTCAGGGAACCCATACTCATCTTCAGTTCCTCGTCATAAATATCACTTCAAAATGTATATTTTGACGTGCATTAGTTGCTATGTTACCAAAATATCATTGGAATCTGTAAAGTGCTTACATTATCGAGGAGTTCCATATATTATCTGATGGTTATCATTACCAGTTCTACTGCACCAAATTTCTGGTTTCCGAGAGCAAATGCATGGTTAACTAGAGAAAATACCGAAATCGCTTCTCTCGATTTCTCCTGAATCTCATCATCAGATCTTCACCAAATTTATATCGCACTAACTTGAGGGTACCTGCTATGAAACAAAAAAGAAGTATCAAAACCGTCTAACGTCGTCAAGACTTATCGGGGAACATACATAAGAAAAAGACAAAAAAAGAAAACATGCAGACAAACTGAAAACCGAAGGAGGTTTTCAGTTTGTCTGCATGTTTCTATTGAAGTCGGTTAAAAAGTTTTTAAACACAATTGCAGCCCTCCAATACATCACCATCGTCTCTAACTTCTTTATCCATTTTCATCTTGAACAATTAAAAACTCACTCAAAAACAAAAGACTCCAGCAATATACAGGAGCAAACTTATCTCTGCCGTCACTCAAACCTCGGTGTATCTAGCTCGTCTTACAACTTTAGACAAGTTGTTTGTCACTGACGCCTTGGGCGACGGTAAAGTTAAGTTGGTGGATGTAATTAATGTAATTAGAAGCGACCTCTAGTGGCGTGTGGTGACTTCTTTGGCGTCGGGTAATTGGTCGCTTTACGTTGGATTTTATACGAGATTTTTAATGCTAATTAAAGCTGGGTGTGGAGTATTATATTATTAGTGTGCTTGATGATTGACATAAATAACAGATTATCCCCAAAAATGTCGGGGAGACTATTTTCTATGAACAGTATGTTTGACTTTGATCCAATAAATTTACAATACTACTTATACAATTTGACATACAATAAAATTTCGGTACCCAAAGGAAATTCTCAAAACGACTGGGCCGCTATTGCACTAACAAAATGTAACGTATCCCCGACATCACAGGGACATCACTTACGAGTACATATCTCTGTGTTTTAAAACAACAATGACACCAGGAAAAAAACATGTAGAAGAGCGTTCAGTTTAACATTGGCCCTGTTTACCTATATAACAGAACCGTTCTCGATTTAGGCGTTATTTCCATAATTAACTCAAACCGGGTAGAGTAGTAACTTGTATTGCACAGTAAGAAACCTACAGTACCTACGCGAGTCCATCTAGCGCTTGAACAATTCATTTTGTGTTTCAAAATATTGACTTAGCCTCCAATATTCCCACTAACAATTGGCCGCTCTTCATTCTAATTTAAACCACAGTAAATATTACAAATTCAGTAAAACTGTAACTCTCATCACGTCAACGCCTTCAGGTTACCAGCAAAAGCCACGCAAATGCAGTGATATTTAGTAGGAACGTTATCACATGAAATGAAAGTGTTGTGAGTCATGTTTAAAACTATATCACTAAAATTGAGACCTTGTAGAGAAGAATCTATTTGAGACAGATTGCGAATAGGAATTTTGACCCGGGTATGTCCTAAAACTACGACCAAGACCACCGGGGAATGGGCAGCAGCATTCCTTGAGTGCGGTGGAGATACTGCGATCGCCAACCCGCATGCCAAGCGTGGCGATTATGGCATTTACCCCCCATGAAATTGGGGGAGGCCTATGTCCAGCAGTGGACGTCCTAGGGCTGAATATGGTGGTGGTGGTGGGCGAATAGGAATTAATGCTTTTATGTAGCCTCTTGTTTTCATCGGTATGAAAGAAATGAAAAATGAAAAATGATTTATTGGTTCTCTTAAGTACTAATTTTACAGTGTTCTGGTGTCCCCTTTTTAAGTAAATGTAATACCTGTGCTAAGGGGCACCGCTCTTCCATATCTATTTGCCATAACCTGGATTTATATTTCTCTGACGTGACGTGTCGTGACGCGTACGAACGATATCAGTGTCATGTATACACATAGCACGGTTAGGTTCATATTCATCAGATGTTGACGTGTTTAGCCTAGTTGGTAGTGACACTGCCTCAAAAGCTAGAGGTCCCGGGTTCGAATCCCGGTAAGGGCATTTGTTTCTGTGGTGAGCAGAAACATTTGTTCCCGAGACTTGGATGTTTTCTATGTATTTAAGTATATACATATACATATATATCTAATAAATATGTCGTCGTTTAGTACCCATAACACAAGCTTTATTGAACTTACTATGGGACTAGTTCGATTTGTGTAAAAAATGTCCCCTATTAATTAATTAATAGTACATTTCGATGCTAGTGCGGATAGTATGTCATTTCTTCTCGAGTACCGAGGGATGCCACGAGCCGCAGGCGAGTGGCAAGACTCGGGACGAGTGAAGAATGACATTTCCGCACGTGTATTGAACGACGTTTTTTAATACAGTTGCGAAAAAATAAGAAAAACAACAAGTAATATTTATAAAAACAATATCGAATGTTGCCTTTAGAACTTAAAACACGCTTGCAGTAAGTAAAAATGCCTCTTCTTTGACAGGCGTTTCGGCAGCTATTCCGTTCCACTCAGACAACTTATTAAGAACGGTTTTTCAATATTCAATATTAAAAAATAAACGTGTTATAATGATGAAGAGGTAAGTAATAAAATATGAAATGTGTATATTTTTCGTATTCTGATATTAACAGTAGGTTTTTATGTTGATTACGACGTTTAAAGGAAACTAATATTTAACACCCAGCAATAAGGAGTCATGCATTGGAACAAGCATAAATTTAAAAAAATTGGAAAAGTGAAAAGCACTAGTGCGCGAAAACCAACTTTCCGCACGCTAAACAGCTACGTAAAGTAGCACTTTTTGAGCAACTGTATTAAAAATTATTTTATTATTTTTAATTTTATCAGATGTGCTCTGACATAAGTTAAGCTCATACTCGTCTGAACGCATCAGAGAGCATCGGACAGATAAGTATAAAATCGGGTTTACGTTATGAAATACGAGTTCTTATTACCCATCGTACCGAACCGAACGGGTAGTAAGAACTTGAAACTTATTTCATAAACAGTTGACAGTTTCTTTCCGTCCCGGTACCCATACCGCACCCCGCTCACGTCTAGCTCAGCGCCGAGCGGTGTGGGGGCGGAGGTAACTGCGTCACGAGAGAGCTGCCAACTCGTAGCTAACGGGTAGTATAATTAAAAGCATTTAAAATGTCCGACATTTTATAAAACTGTCACTAGATTTTGTATCTTCATGCTTGGCCGGTAAAGTCGTTTTTGGACGGAGTAATTTGTCACAACTCAGCCAATTCCAATGATTATAAGTTGGTATACTGTTCCTTAACCGCCGCCTGTGACGTTACGGTCTTTCCGTGAGCGGAAATAAATGCTATAATTTGTGGTTCGAATTCGTTCGACATCTGCGAACGCACCTGCTACTGTGGTTTACTGATAAACAGTTACATTAAAAAACGACGCATTATCTCTATAGTTACTGAACAGATACGACCTTCTGAAAATTAGGTAATATTATTGGGTTTCTCGAAAGCATTGCCGAATTGAAATGTTATTATTAGGTGATTATCTTATGTTGTTAAAAATGTTGTTGTATTCTATTTAGGTAAATTGAAGTGGTTAAGCGATGAGTAAGGATCAAATTATACATGAATCAGGATTATTTAAAGAAATATTTTTCGATCACTGTACTGGCGTTTTGTTCAACACGCGAAGTTATTTTAGAGGTGAAATGCGACTATAAGCAGTGATTTTAAAATTTAGATTATTCAATGGATGCTTATAGTACGATAACGATGTTATCGAAAATTTGAAATTTAATATTAAAAGGTTTTTTTTTTAAACTGCTCCGAGCAAGAGAGCGAGTGATTTTTGTTTAAATGTTTCCCTTTTATTTTGAAATTTTAATTTTTTAGGATTCCGTACTAAAATGGTAAAAAAGGAACCCTTATGGTGCCGCTTTGTCTATCAGTTTGTCTCATTGTTGAGTATCTCAAAAACTACTTATGCCATCGATTTGAAATTTAGAGCCACAATAAACAAGGCTAACCTATCAACCTAGGCATATAACATGATTTTTTTATCTGTTAAAGTTTACCGATATAAAGGGGGTCAAAAGTTCAAAGTCTACACTATGTCAAGTGGGGTATCATATAAAGGGGCTTGAATTGCACATTCCAAAACAGTATTTTTTATCATAAAAAAAAATTCTATGCTAAGTTTGTACAATGCTCAGATAGATGGCGCTGTATCGATGGCGTTTAATCTCTCCAAAACTAATGGGGTCGGGACGGGTACACGTTACACGATCGTTGTACGGAACCCTCAGTGCGCGAGTCGTTTTTTTTTATCCAGATACTGACTTTTATTTCATTCAGGAGTACGTGGAGTTCACCCTACCTTATACTGAACGCTTGTCTAGTGTCTTCCCCCTCATAATATGACGTAACCATATTAGGCGCCATACACAGAAATTTACAATTGAAATGATACGATTTCAAGTAGGAGAGAGGAGTTATTTTTTGATTTTTATTTACTTTTAAATCTACCATGAAATAAAGATAGTTAACTATTTTTCAAAACCGCTTATTGCTTACGATATTGAATTACAAGCCCAAAAAATTCAACGAGACTGCCATTACCTTTTACTCTTTTAAAAATAATTCAAAACTTTTACACGGGTGTCAGTAGCTCAGGGCATTTAATTCTACATGTCAACATTCAACGATAAGATATCGCTCCGCTCCTATATGGCTCTCGGGAGCATTCGGTGATGCGTAACTAGAATGCAGGGAACTGGAGCATCGCTAGCGATATGCTACGATGTCTTTGTGCGGGTCGAATGGTGCATGTGTAGATAATTTTTAGAGGGTTCCGTAGTAATTATGAACGAAGGGTACGGACGGGGGAGGGGACGGGGTAAGGGGGGGGAACGTAGGGTTTAGAAACGGAGTCGATTCAATTTGATAGGTATTAAACTAAACAACTTATACATATATGGCGAATATGTAGAGTCAAAAAACCTATCAATTAAATAGCTGACAGCAGTATTAAAACAATAAACTTTTTATACAAATGCAAGTCTTTAATAACAAAACTCGCTACGCTCGTTTTGTTACAGCAACTCTCGAATTTTAAAAACCCTTACTAGGTATGTAACTATTGAATAAAATACTATTATTCTTCAATTATGGCATATTATACAATATAATAGTGCATAAATATGCAGTATGTCAGACAGAATTATTTATAGTTGTAATAGCCAAAATAGCCAAATATATCGTAACAACAGTTTTTATAAGTCAACTATACTTACTAGAACGGTTAACGACATTCGTTGCTACTGATTGACTGTAACTGTCTGTTATTTCAACTATGATTTTCTTTTCAAATTACATTAAATCATAACTGAATGAAGCAAAACATAAGCAAAGCATAAACATAAGCGAGGTTGAAGCTAGTTAAAATAATACGGCTGCCTACACCTACCTCCTACAGTGTAGTGTAGGATCTACACTATGTTCTTATATAACAATGTTTTTAATTTTGCATCTCCGCCAGCCATCTGTTGTGGAGACACTTTTTCCAGCGTTTTTCGCAGTCACTTAATTTCATCATGGTAGTTTCCGTCTCTTTGGTTTGAATGCAACATTTTCTTCTGAAGCTAAATTAAATCCACGAAAAAGCGCCACACGCTTCTAATCTGTACGCCACAGTACAGTTGGCGTGCGACACAGTTTTTCCATAAAAGGACAGTCGGCGAGCGATACATTCGAAAATCGTTTCCTCGACTGACAGTCTGAGAGCAACACGGTCGAAAATTGGTTCCTAGACGGACAGTCGAAGTGGGACACAGTCGAAAATTGTTTCATCGTCTGACAGTCGAAGTGCAACGCAGTCGAAAATAGTGTCCTCGATGGACAGTTGGAGTACAATACAGTCTGTAATTGTTTTTACGATGGACAGTCGGAGTACAATACAGTCGATAATTGTTTCGATGATGGACATTCGGAGTGCGACAAAGTCAAAAATTCTTTCATCGACGGACAGTCGGAATGTGACAGTGGAAAATGGTATCCTCGATGGAAAGTCGAAATGCCACAGTACAAACGTTTCTCGACGGACAATCGGAGGGCGACACAATCGAAAATTGTTTCTTCAACGTTTTCTTGATCGAATATTCGTTGCATCAAAATTATCAAGTCAAAATACTTAAGATCGACATACGTAGCTTCGTTTTTGGTTCAATGTAGTAAAATGTATTATTACTTTGTCCATCATAAAATGTAGGTACCGTAAGTTAGTAGCACTAACGCAGTTATTGCCCTTTTTGTTAGGATAGCTGTTGCGAACGCAACGCTTATTTTTATATAGATTCATACCATTCCTTATGCAGTAGCAAAACGCGCTCATCGGGCACAGTTAGTATAATGGCGGCTTCTAAAAGCCGCCAATAGCAGCTCTTTATCCCTACCACAAAAACATACACTTTAAGTAAAAATCTTGCTTGTCATTAGCTACCATCTTTTGTCCATACACTTTTACCACTTCCGTATACTCTTTCGGTGAACTATTTTTGTAAACCAGAACCTTTGGGAATTATATAGTTATAGTAAACTTTCATCGAAGTTTTATTTAAAAGTCGTCGAGTTCCAACATCATCGGCAACGGCGGCTACAATAGCAAAGTGTTTCTAAAGCATTCTACACAACTATAAGAAGTTCGAAGTTCGTTCTACTATTATTGGTCAGACAATCGAAATGAAAAAGAATGAATTAAATAGGTAGTTGCTTTATCTTCAATCTATAGGTTGTTAGTGATCAATAATGACATTAATCAGTATTATTAACTAGTGATTCTGTGAGACCCGGGTATATCCTAAAACTACGACCAAGACCACCGGGGGATGGGCAGCAGCATCCCTGGAGTGCGGTGGAGATACTGCGATCGCCAACCCGCATGCCAAGTGTAGCGATTATGGCATATACCCCCCGTGAATTGGGGGGAGGCCTATGTTCAGCAGTGGACGTCCTTTGGCTGATATGGTGGTGGTGGATTCTGTGAGCTGGTAGACCTCGAGTTTTATTTTTAAACTGCGAAATATCCAAAACTCGAAACATTAATTATAAATAATTATCGAACCTCCTCTCAAAATTTAACGAGAATCGGTTAAGAAATGCGACCTGCAGAAACATACGAATCCATAAAAAAAGGTTTTTGGGTATTTCCGAAAACTGAATTGACAAAAAATCTATATAATTATCACACCTGCTCACAAATTTTCCCGAGAATCAGTTGAGAAATGCGACCTGTAGAGGAGAACAACCGGAAATCTGGACATCCGTACATAGGAAATAATTTCTGTCGAAGCTTAAGTCCTTCGTTTCAGTCGGTCAATAATTGGATGCTCAGAGACCTAGTAAGTAAGTAAGTAAGTAATATTTTATTTGCGAAGCACAGGTTATACATTGTGGAAACATAACATAAGATAAAAAGCACTCTGTGTTCTGCCAATATTGGTGTACAGATATTTAGTAAAAATTATACATAATAAAATAAAATTAAGCTAAACTATAGATAAATTTAATTGTTAATGTCGGTGAAATACTCATCTAAACTATAATAGCATTTTCTAATTAACAATGTTTGTAGTAAATTTTCAAATCTATTAGTGGTTTCTACTTTAAGCGTCTCGGAAAATTTATTAAATATCTTTCGCGCCATACCTATGAAGCTCTTTTTCATTAATGATGTATTGGTAACAAGGTTACACATCTACATACATCTGTAGGTTATGAAATTAATTGGATTATGTAAATACTTTTTGTTAGGTCGGACAGAGAAGTCAAATTTCTAACTTTCCTAAATTTGACACAACAATATCTTGTAATTTTGTTTTTCCGTCATTTAATTCTGTTAATCCGTTATTTTAATACTATTATTATTGTAAGCCTATACTAATGTAAGTTACTTTTTGTCAAATCTCTAGAACAATATTTCGATTATCTCTTTAGCGGAATAGCGAAGGAATATTGCCCTAGAGATTTATGAAAGAATTTCGCAAGGTAACGCCTGATTCCATCATTCATCAATTAAAATTTATATAAAAAATATGTATGTATATGTAGAATATGTAAATATGTATATGTAAAAGTGCCGTTGTGGCGTATTTTACCAATATAAATAAGTATTTGTTGTTTTTGGTTTTTTTTTACATTATAAAAGAAAAATCCCCCTAGCTTTGGAAGGCATAATAAGCCATTCATCCCGGCTGCTGTCTATGATAGCAGTCGTTAAGTCAAGTTAGAGGCCTCCAGGTGGTTCGAGAACTTCTAACAGTCAAGTTGCCCACTCACTTGACAAGCCTAATCCCAATAAAGTCTAGTTTCCCTCTTGGGTCGGAAGTTCAGATGGCAGTCGCTTCCGTAAAAACTAGGGCCTACGCTAATTCTTCGGATTAGGTAGCGTACCCCAGACATCCTTCAGGATGCAACTGTACTAGGATAACGCTAGGATGATGATGATGATTACTGTAAACTGTAAGTTTTTTATGTTAATTCAATTGGTTGGTTTGGGTTTTGATTTTAACTTTTGAAAAGAATAAAATTTAAACCAACGGCCACCGCTTCACACTTCGTTGAGTTATTTTATATACCCATTTACCCATAGCACTTATGGTCATTAACACAACATACTTTTCATTTCAAAGCTATACCATTTAAAATTATAACGCCAAGTGGGGTTTACGACTAGCTTTAATAGCGCAATCAATTTCATTTTATGACTCAATGATTATACAGCCAATTTTATTGTTCTATATAGAGTAATCTTCAACGTTTTATGGGATACTACACGATTTCAAGATTCCCGTTGGATCATGTTTTATTAGGGCAGTAATGGAGCAAACCTTTTTTATTTTTAAAACGTTTGTAATTTACTAAGTTTACCATAAAACCGATTGTAGTTAAGTGGTTAACGTGAAGGCAGAATCCTACGGTATTGCCAACAAAATGTCATGAAACGTAAAAATCTTTCGCATTTATTTCTTGATCCTTCTTCAATCTTTTTTGCGTTTTAGCCACTTCTAAAAACCTTAGTTTTTAACTTACATTTTATTTATTTAACGAATTATTTTGTGATTCTTTCTCACAGACAACCAAAATACGGACTCAGCCCAGTTTTGAATATATATGATAGATATTTAACTACATGTGTAATCAATACTTTGTTAAAAAAGTAAATATGTATTTGTATTTCTATTGGGCACAGTGGAACGTCATTACGCTCATATTCTTCAGGGGCAGCCTATATGACCATATCTTCATTCCACCTTACAGAATGCCGCAGTCACAATGACACCACTACCAGCTCTGAAGGTATGGGGAAGCTGTTTTGTATTTCTCGTAAGGCAGAGCATTCTCGGAACCTTTGACAGCCTTACTCCTCACTACCCAAGAGAACTCACCATATTCCTTTGGGTCCATATTGGGTCCATAGTGGACCCCAGGCATCCTTCACAATGCCACTGTACTGTGATAACACTAGGAAATTGATAATTAAAGATTGTCACAGGATGTTAATCTATTAAAAATCTTAACAAACCTGACTTTAAACGCTAGCCTCCAAAGTTCCGACCGCATCCAAGGTCCCTCAGGAGGTCTAAAGCTACCGGAATGTGCCCTTAGAGTCTAATGCGTCTGCGGCTCAAGGTCAATGGTATTGCCCTCAAGGGCCCGAAGGCGTATAATCAGGGCAGGTATTCACGAATATTTGCCAAAATTTTCAAAGGTCAACCAGTATTCTGGAAGCCAAATCCAAGTACTATGTTTTGAAGTACTTTTTTCGTAAATAAATATATTTCATTTCAAGTGGTTCAATCATTGCGGGTTCGATTTTCGGCTCGTACTAATGAGTTTTTCGAGCTTGTATGAAAAAACATTAGATATTTACTGTAAGCTTTCTTATGTAGGAAAATATCATGAAGGAACCTTCATATATTTGCAAAGAAATTCAAAGATATATGTATGTGAAGTGTTAGCATGTTGGGACCTGCTCTAGGCTAGATTGATGGTTTTGACACTGATAGCTACTGTCAGTTACTGATATCGCACGGACCTCCTACAAAAAGTGGAAGAAGTCTAAATGCCTGGCCACCACCTTGAGAGGCGGCGGCAGCGGTGTGCCATACGTGGGAGCCAGGGATCACACAGGGCTTGTGACCGGGTTAATTTTTCGTACCGGTTAGAGCCACACTTTAAGTGCCTAACCCATAATAAAGGTTGTATTAAGGACGCGCCCTAACCGGTTAATATCACGGAGCGCAAACGGAACGAAATCCGGTTAGAGAGCGCTCGCTTAAGAATTAGGATTGGTTTGCTATGGTATTAGATTTGATTTTTCATTGAGTTGACCATCGTTGCTAGCAGTAGACGCACGCGTGCTTGTTATATGCAAGCTTCTTTCGTCTACCATTATATCATGGACACACAAACACAGAAACACAAGACCGGCTAGACAGCGGCATTGATACCGTCGGCGTGACAGGGGCTTTGATCCCGTATCCAAACACCGAGTAACCGGTTAGGGAGCAGTTCGAAATAACGTAAGTACCTAAATAAATACCGGTAATATCGTAACCGGTATAAGCCTCGGGGAACAGAGCACGAGCACATGACCTATGGCACGTCAGTCGACGGCGGTAAGTGACAATTTTACGGTTTTCAGTGTCATTATTTTCGATTTTAAGAAATGTATCACCAAAATTTTCAGAAAAGTCTATTCTTAGGCGCCTTCCTGATTTGTTGATGCGAAGGCGGTACCGTACGAGAAAACTGTCAGCTTTCCGTGTCAACCGATACGAAAGCAGAATGCCCCGCTTCTGCGCATGGTATTACTACTGCGCAAATGTAATACCAGGTAATTCTGACAGTATTCCGTCAAGTGAGGAAATCTGACATCAGCAAACTCACGTCAAAGAACAAAATACCTATCCCATATGACCCATATCGCTCCCGTCGCGCCAAGTCAGAAAGTCGCCTTACCTTTGAAAGCATTGGAATCCTAAGCGGTATTCATTAAAATCTGTTTTTATGAAAAAAATGACATGGGATGACAGCTATCGGCGGCATATTTAAAGTCAAACGTTCTGTAATCGTGAGTTGGCGTAACTCGCCCTAACACAACAGCCAGATTACACTAGGTTCGAGTGAGGTAAATCGAAACTGGTTGTGAATTGCAAAGTAGGGCTTCATAGGTATTATGAGCCCTTATATACGATATTGGGGTGTTTGGCTTTTTACGATTGGGTTAGCACGAGCAAAATATATACTTACTCTAATGTACTTATATGTTTGTGTAACATTCTTCTCAATATTGTGGAAATTGGTAAACACAGCCAGTATTTCTAGATAGTGACATGTTTTTAAAAGACTTACGGTAAATGTACAAATTTTTGTCACTTTAATGCCCAATAGTTGAAAGTGGCAAGTATTGGAGTAGTGTCGAGCTCTAGGACATTGACCTTATGTTCTAAAATCTCGTATGTTACTTGTTCTGATGGCCCTGGGTTCGAATCGTGATAAGGGCAATTTGTTTGTGTGTTGCACGTGAATATTCGATTTTGAGTCTTGCATTTTATCAATGTATTTAAAGTATTCATTTATAGTAAGTATTCCGCAGTGTCTCAAGATGAGAAATGTTGACCTGTGTGTGTTGCCAGTACACTTATGACACTGAAACGTGGTCCCTTACTATGGGCCTCATAAGAAGGCTCAAAGGCAAAAGGCACCCAAATAGCAATGGAGAGGACTATACTGGGAGTTTCTCTGAGTGATCGCATCAGATATGAGGCCATTCGTAGTACGTAGAACCAAAGCAACAGATATAGGCCTCCGAATCGCTAAACTCAATTGGCAGTGGACGGGGCACATTGCACGCGCATGTGACACCCCTAGAGTTGCAGGCGTCTATAGGCTGCGGTGACCGCTTACCATCAGGTGGGGCGGGCGCTTGTTTGCCACCGACGTGGTATAGAAAAAAGTAGAACTGATGGCCGTTGGGGCGGAAAGGTTCTAGAGTGGCGACCACGTATAGAAATGGAACTTTAGCGTGGGCAGGCCCTTCCACAAGTCCGCTGGATGCGGGTGGCGTAGGACCAGTCATAGTGGAACACTTTGGGGGAGGGCTATATCCAGCAGTTGACGTCCTTCGACTGATATGATGATGATGATAATGATGAAATATATCGTCGTTGGTTTACCAATAACACAAGCCCACTAGTAGGCTCACTATGGGACTATGATTATATAGGATTTACATTTGCGTTGAAAATTGAAATGGCTTTACTTTGAAAGTCTACTTTTTTAGTAGTAAAATTTATGTTCTGAAAACATAATTATTATTATTGTCAATGTATTTCATTGTATATTTCATATGTTGACTTGTAAAAGTGCCCTTGTGGCGTATTTGCAGAATAAATGTAAAAAAAGTATGTTCACTTTGAACGCCAAGAACCTATAAACTGGTCGTGTGTCGTCGTGCCCACCACGCCAACAACCACTAAAAAAGTTGGAGTGAAGGTGTACTTTGATCAAAAATACTCGTAAAATCGATAATGGATTGGTTTTATTTGTTTTTATTGGTTTAAAGGTTAAGTACATAATTTTTTGATAACACAACAGTGCTTGGCGCGTGAGTGACTTCATTCAAATGTGAAAGCGTTCAAAGGGTTAAAAAGATCTAAATAAGCCATACGTTTCAATAAATTGACATCTTCATTCCAATTGGTTCCCTGTCTACCACCTTTATTGCTGAGACTTAAAGGTTGAAGGTGCCAATTTTTGCAGTGTCGGGCACATGAACATTTACCCTTCCTAAGCAGTTAAATTTATTAGTTGTCGAATTGTAACAAAATCCATCTACTCGTAATATCGTTTTTATTGTCTAAGCGAGAAGATTCAAATTGCAATAACAGCGTTAAAGTAACAAACGACTGTACTAAAACCACAATAAAACTAAAAGAAAGGGGTGAAGCATCAGTATCACTTAAACTCGTATATAAATCAATTGGGTGCAAAATAGACGCAAATATCGCGAGTATTTCGGGAAAAAAGTTAGGGGTTGCTACTGAATTGATACCGAAAGTGTTTTTATTTGATTCACTCGAAAAGAGGTAGCATTGTCGGAACCTTTTTGCAGATTTGAGAATTTTAAGTCAATATTTATGTCAGGTTGACGTAGGCGGTAATGGCGGTACCGAAAATAAGTGCGATAATGCCAGCTGTAGCTCCGAATGAAAATCAACTTAAAAATCATAGGATCGTTCCCGACCATTTCCTCCTAAACTTAAACAATTATTACATTTTGGAAAAGAAATTGGAAGGAAATAATTAGTGGTGGGCAATTCCTGTTTTTCCACTTATGATTTATTTATTTATTATATATTTATTTATGATTAGAAGAGAATAGAACAGAATAGAATAAGAATTTATTCGTGACAACAAACAATCAGCATATAAAAAGCATGGAAAGAAATCAGCACATAAAAAGAAACAAAAATTTGTGAGCCACTAAACGGTTCCATCTCAGCATGGTGTTGACCAACGCTGATCTTATGACGCTGCCGGAATTGTTTACTAGGCTTATGTTTGCCACCTATTCAAATGAGCCGTTTTAGATGATGGTCTTAACCAGCTAGCATCTAATAAAATTATCAATAATAAAAGAATAACACATGGACGCAAATAATGAATGAGTCAACTTTTTTGATGAAATAAGCATCAATCTAAGGTCCAATTTAGGAAAGAATCACTCGTGAACGAAACAAGATAACGTATGGTAAATGAACACTAGTGTTTCCACTTTTGCAAAAAAGATTCCTTTATTGATTCCTGGGTCCAGCGGGTCATAGGACACTCGCTTCTTCAAGAACTAATTCCAATAAATGCACGTCAATTCTTAGTTTTAGGCGTTTTCCTGTTTTGTCGGTGCGTAGGCGCAACGTTACCAGAAAACTGTCAGCTTGTCAGTGTCAACTGTCAGTCGAGTCAGTACGGAACCCTCGTTAGGCGAGTCCGACTCGCACATGTGTGGTTTTTTATTTCATCTTTGAAATGACAGTTAAGATCTACCTAACGTAAGTTTCACACGTTACGTTATCATCAACTTGCAGTTCCAAAAACAAAATCTGCGGGTATAATTAGGGATCCGTAACTGGAACACTCCGGACATTTGTTACAATTTGCCCCGGCGGATGCGGGTCCATTACGCCCGTTATTCGGCTGCCAAACGTCTGCGATGGGCGGGGATATGTTAAGTACAAAACACTTAATCACTAAATATATTGCTAGCTCGCCTATGACTTCGTCTGCGATTTTATTAATCGCGTTCCTAAATGATGACTGATTTTCGGAGTCCCTTTGTGTTTCACAACGGCTCTGTGTATCTATAGTTGCAAATTGAGTAAACATTGTTTCACTAGTGAAGTGAATGTCTAGTTCTATGTAAGTTCTTTCTTCTATTCTCTGTGAAACTTATAAGTAATGTAAAATTCACTATGTCAATTGTATAAATATGTATAGGCGTGGAATGAAAAGGCCATCACTTTTCGACCTTAATTCAAATTCAATTAATTTAAATTCAGAAAAAGGCCATACATTGAATTATATTAGCCGCATTAAAATAGAGTTCAAAATTGACGAAACGTTTCATTCCGCGACTGTTCAAGTTCAAGAATAGGCCGTAGGGAATCATGTCGACCATATTTCGTGGATAAAGGCATCCTCACCGTCCCTTGTCTCTATATTTTGGAAGTTTTGGTATTTGTACATAAGTACAAAACCCAATTTTTAGAGGTTCAGCAGCTGCGCACCCGTAAAGTACGAGCGCAATACAATTATAAATTATATAAGCCGGCTGCTAAATTAGCACTTACTTCAAAAAAATCTTTTAACATGTGCATCAAAATTTATAACAAATTACCTGATAGATTTAAGAGTTACAACTTAAAAACCTTTAAGAATATAATTAAGAATTGTCTCATAGAGAAATGCTATTACAAAATCAGTGATTTTTTAAATGATTCCTTTTAACCTTTAATATAAGCCCAAATGAATGTACACCTGAAAAGCCCTTCATGGTCAACTAAGCCCACTCTCAACTCAGCCCGCGGGTTCAGTTGAATACGTTTATTTTTTCGGGGGCAACTCGGCCCAGAAATTGGCTAAGGGGTCGACTGAGCCCACACGGGCTCAGTCGACTACAGTTTAAAGTTATATGGTTGACTCAGCCCACGGGCTCAGTCGACTACAGTTTAAAGTTATATGGTTGACTCAGCCCACGGGCTCAGTCGACTACAGTTTAAAGTTATATGGTTGACTCAGCCCACGGGCTCAGTCGACTACAGTTTAAAGTTATATGGTTCCAAGTAAGAAAGTAGGTATACCTTTTACCACTAAGCCACAAGCGATTTCGCCCACGTGGTTACAGGAAAATGCCATATATTCATTTTCCCGTGGGAATTAAATGTTTTCCTGCGTAAAAATACTGCGTGAAATTACTGGGTACTGTGACAAAAGATCTGTGAGTCACATCGTTGGCAACACGTGAGTAATAAACATGTGTTATTACGTATGTTTATAGGCTGTGGTGTCTGTTTACCATCTCGTGGACCCGCATGCTTGTTTACCAGCCAAGTAGTATAAAAAAGTACAGATGACGTCAAACTTCTTGAACATTTGACCTTGCATGCGCAGATGCGATTTTTAGGTGTCGTTGGGAGGGGGCGGGCGGTGGCGGCGTGGCGGGCGGCAGGGGTGTCTCGTCGCGTCCGCACGATTGGTCAATCAGTTGACGTTTGCGTTCCGCGCCACGTTCACGTTCCTTTGCCTCCCGCGTACACTTGCGTGCAGTGATAAAGGCAATTGTTATTGTTGGGTTTCTTATTTAAAAAAATTGTTGAGTTTTTGTTAAAGTATTGTTATAGGTATTGAACATTATTGTTGAGTTTCTTGTTAATTATTTTGTTGAGTTTATTTATTGTTATAGTTATTGCTTGACTTTGACGTTATAATGCCACGTCAAAATAATACAGTTTTAAAAAGACAAGCGCGGAAGATGGTGTACGATGTGTACTGTTTTTTTAAGAAGGACGGAAAGGGTTTTATTGAAACTGTAAAAAACACTGCCAACGCCACAAAAACGTCTGTGAGCACAGTCCGCCGAATTATTAATGAAGCGAAGGGCTCTGACTTGCTCACTGTCTTTCGAACCCCAGGAAAAAAAAGATCTGGCAAAAAGAAAGTAACGGGCATTGATAGTTTTGATCAAGCGGTTATTCGGAGGTGCATTCACAATTACCATAAAACAAATAACGAATTCCCCACCGTAGAAAAACTCAGAAAAAAATTAAAAGACGATATAAGTTTTGATGGCTCGCAAGCAAGTTTGCGTCGAATTTTAAAACACTTACGCTTCAGGTGGAAAAAAACTGAAAACAACAGAAAACTTTTAATAGAAAAAAGTAACATACGATTGTTACGAATTGAGTATCTACAGAAAATTTGTAAATATAGGCAAGAAGGAAGATATACACGGATCGACCTAGTCCCACAATAAGCTCACTAAGACTTGTGTTGTGGGCTCAATAATTATACCGAGATTTGAAATAAAAATTAGGTACTTTTTTGCACGTATGTGTACGATGCGCAAACTCTCCCCCACCACCGCGCCTAGTGTTCAAGAAGTTTGGCGGCATCTGTAGCCTATTCGTTTTTTCTTTAGAATATGACCTCTATTTCCAATTTGTAAACATTGATCGTGGTAACTTCCACTATAAAAACGAAAATTAAAAATAACAAAAAGGTATTTAATTTGCAAACACAATTGTAAACAAACACACACACACTAAGTTGTCCCCCTAGCGAAAGACTGAGCCTGCGAGCCGAGTTGTCCCTCTGGCGGTAGACTGTGATCAACTGAGCCTGCGGGGCGAGTTGTCTCCTTAGCAATAGACAGTGGTCAACTCAACCCGCGGGCTGAGTTGTCCGTCTGGCGGTAGACTGTGGCAAACTGAGCCCGCGGGCTGAGTTGACCTTGTAGGCCGAGTCGCTCCCAACTTATATTTTAGAGGTCAACTGAGCCCGCGGGCTGAGTTGTGAGTGGGCTCAGTTGACCATGAAGGGCTGAAAAGGTAGGATTTGGTGAAACAACTAAATGAAATGCAATTATAACCGCAAAATGTAACCCAATTGCCACATACTTAAATAAATCATTTCATTTCAAGTGACATGTAAAATTACTTATAATTTTATGAATAAATATCTCAGTCTCTGTGAAAAAATCTTGAAGGTTTACTTGAAGTTTTACTTAAAATTTGCTTTTTACTTCTGAACTCTAAGAGATAAATTCACGGTTCTAGTAAACAATGTATCTAAAATTTGTGCCTACGTTTGATATTCTAAAATAAGTAACCAATCAATACTGACGTTTCGATTTTTAACCGACTTCAAGATTTCAAAGGAGGAGGTTATCAATTCGGTTGTATGTTTTTTTTTAATGTTTGTTACTCCATAACTCCGTCATTTCTTAACCGATTTACGAAAATTCTTTTTTTGATTGTAAGTATATATATCCAAGTTGGTCCCATTTTTGTCAAAACGCATTTCTGATGATGGGATTCATGAGGAATTGAGGGAATTCCTCAAATCTTAAAGGCAAACATATAGTGATTTTTATGTTTTTTATCAACAAGTTGAGCATTTTTATCCAAAAAAGTGACATTTGATGAAGTGGAACTGCTGATGATGATCAGAACGGAACTCTTCAACGACGCGTAGTCCATGTTTGGCGATTTGTTCTCTTCGTTTTGTTTGTCATGCAAGCTAGGTTTTAAGGACACATTTTCGTTAAGCTTGAGTTCTGATGGAGGATTCCATGAGGAATTGAGGGTACTTAGTCTTCTACCATTATAAACATACTTATAGCCATTTTTATTTTATTGTATGGAATCTAAGAGTGCACCATCTAAGTATAATAATCTTTCACCGGCCTCTCCCATTGAAGTCGGTTTTTTTTCTTAAAAATTATTTATTAAAATACTTACGTCCATGTGCGGGCAAGAGTTATGGCATATTAAATGTAATCATTCCTTTAGGGGGTGAAGAATGGGGAAGAAGATTGTATGAGAGAGCAATAGTTAAGCCTACACCTTAAACAATATATTGCAATTATTTCTCCAAAGCAATAACAAGTTCATACGCGAACGAAACAACAGGGAGTCGGAATTAAAAGTTAGTCTATTAAGAAATAAAAGATAAGTAATCAATGAGCGTTTTTTGTGTAAATAATGAGTACAACTCCCGTAAATTTACACATTTAGTAGTAACATTCACGGCTATATATGAGAGTGTGCACAAAAATGAGAAAGATCCGGTACACGCAAGTTTCTAGATTTATTTCGGATACGTAGATTCGGACCAGTAAGCGTAACCGCTGTAATAATGGACCCCCACAAGCCAAAATCGTCTTTTTGCTCATCAATTACAAATCCCACCATACCTATAATTTGAAAAAGTCACCCTGTCAATAGGGCTCATTAAAGAGATCCATCATTTTCTAAACGACACCCTATTATCTAATTGTGGGGCACGCCTTCCGTTTGCGGTCACTGGTCCCATAGAAAGGGCCAATTATTGGGGCAATTACACTAATTCAGAATGCAGTTTTTTGCACGGCGCTATGGGACTATTTTTGCTTAAGGGCGCGCTCGGCTGAACTCGATTCTCCATACAAACGTAGTTTCGTTCTTATTTTAAGACGCAGTGCTAAGATGAAATGAAACTTTGTATACACAATGGGAGCCGCCATATCTAGGTTGGAAATTAGTTTCTATTGCTAGGAATTGTAATAGAAGCAGCGAGTTTTTGTGTTTTTACGTCTTGTATGAAAATATTAATGACCGCTGTATTTTTTCTCCATTATAATTTCAAGAAACAGAAACTAATTTATGATCTAGATATGCCGAATCCCAGGAATCTGCAGTACACCTGAATAAAGTTAAGGATCTCCTGGCAAACTATTGCCCTATCGCTTAATCCAGACGGTTCCTGCAGCGTAACATAAATGGGAGACGTCAAAGCTTAGCGAACGGGGAAGTGAGGCAGATCCCTTATCCTTAAAATACTTTCTATGATAGGAATGTATATTTACGATGCAGTTTTTACATCGATAGTGGCAAACAAACATACACACCTGCAAGCAGACACCATACATAGCCCATGGATGCTTGCCACTCCAGAAGAATCACAATCACAATGCCGACCGTTTTTCGATTTGAGGGTTCGTCGTATTGACAGATAGAGACAAATGCTTTCATATTTGAACACAGTGCATCTTCGGAAACTCTGGCGACCAGTAAAGTCCTCGAGAAACACAACACCACATTCATGATGGCAAGATACAATATAAAAAGTCAGGTAACTGAAGAGAGCTGAGCCTTAAGTCCTCGCAGCTGTTCCAAAGTTCAGACGCCCTAGGCGTTTCATCCAACGGAACGCAAACGACGCGACTAAAATACTGTCATGACTACTGTTGCACTCGCAATGGAAAGGTCATAAACGCCTCAATCATCCTATAATGATACGCCTATCTATAAACACCTTGTTTGTCTACTCGAACCCAAAATGTCATAAGTCAGTATGAACTCAATAGAAACATACGACATTTTACTACCGTGCATCTCTACTCGTATGTCCTTGTAAAAGTATTTTGTAGGACAACCATGCGTGTCCTTTTAATTGGCTGTTTCGTCGAAACGAGCCATTTTTTGAGTTCCCAGCCAGCGACGTTGCAATTTTCTTTGCGTGAGGTGACAAGCTACTTCGTACTGTTTCGCCTTCTATGCGTGTAATTGCATACCTAAACTATATAGAAATCGGTTCTTTTTGTTTAGAACTTCCTTTTTGTTGTAAACGATTAACTGAGGCCGTGGTCAACTGGTCACGGGTGGTCGCCCTATACTGCGTTTGCTGTCTTCCCCACCGTTTAGGTATTTTTACTCAATTCCTCAAAGGTTAGTGGTAAGAGATTGGTAATACGGATACGTTCGCCTTTTTACTTTAATCAAGTGTGATTATGTATATAATTTTTACATGATACTGTGTCCAATAAACTGCTCACGTACAATACATGACGGGTCCTGCACCACCCGAATCCAGTGGAGTCCCGGACGGAGTCATGGAGCAAGACCGGTCATTGTGGCACTCTTTAGGGGAGGCCTATGTCCAGCGGTGGACGTCTTTCGGCTGATATGATAATGATGATGATGATACAATACATAACTTGAGGCTTGAGGTGGCTTGTGTAGTTTAAAACGCTTGAAGTAACTTATATCCTACTTCTGGAGTGGGCGCAAACAATGTTACTGCTGTTGTTCTATAAAAAAAAAACTACCCACATTCTTATATTAAACCAAATGAGGAACGGGGAAAGTAGACAGTAGCCCTAATTACCCATTGTACTACACCAAGTACACAATTTTGCACACAGATCGACCATACACGTTAAACTATTATCTCTTGAGCACGGAAACTGCTTCATGTTGTAAAAGTAGAATAGCGACCACTCTCTCAGGGACCAGTTTGAAAACCAGCGCTGGGCTGCTAAGATTGGCACATGCTGAAACTGGGACCCATTTGCCACACTTCTTGCATTATAATATTTGTATAATACCTAGTCTAGTTAAGTTAATTTCTTTTTTTCTTTCACATTGATATGTTATTTGTTTTCTTAACTTTATTTGTCTCATTCTTGTATGTGTTCCTTAATGGCAAGTAAAGAAATTCTTATTCTTATTCTTAAGTAAAAACTAAGAGTAGTGCTTCAGACCCAGACGTGAATTTGTCGAATTTGTTTAAATTCTTGCCATTGGTTATGTTCAGTATGTCTATGGTTTTTAGCGCATCCTCAATTTGTACTTGGTGAAGTACATTAGGCAGTTATTTATGCCATACAGTTAAAATGTCAGGTCTGAAGTACATCAATTTGAAGTTGTACAAGTACGCGGGGGCTTACGAGGCTTTATAATTACCTAGTAATAGTAATCCGAATGCTGAAATTAGACACAGGACCAAGGTTTCGGATGTGGGTATAAGGTTAGCTCAACTTGAGTGGAGATGGGCGGGACCCTTGGCAAGACAAGACGATGGCAGATGGTCCAAAGCGGTCAGAGTCGTGGCCTTAAGACACAGATCAGTGGGTAAACTACAAGCTCTTTGGAGCGATGGCATTTGGCAGTCAGTGGGGAAGTCGTGGATGAGACTAGCTCAGAACTGGACAAAGTGGCGTGAGTATGAGGAGGCCTTTATTTAAGAGCGGGTGGATACAGGCTGAAATGATTATAAGTAGGTAAGCGATAATGTGTGAAAATCCTAAAATTTTAACTCAATATATTTATGACGTCCACCGTATCCTAATTATACCGTCTTCACATCTCATTTAGCAGTATGGCGAGCGCATTTGGTCTCAGGGATCAGATCTTTGTAACAACTTTCTTGGTGTCTAACTAATGTGTATACATCGGATTGATGATTGACGAATGTAGTCTCCCGCCTTCAATTCTGATATGGAAAGAACTACTTACACTTAGTTTATTATCTACAAAAAAATGCTTAAAACTACGTAAAATTACACTACATCAGCCACTATTATTTTTAAAAAACAACAACAATTTTGTTACGCCTTAATCTGACATGGCAACAACCATAGTAAAAAAAGAGAAATCCAAAAATATCACCAACCGACTAAACATTTATTTTACCCTCCGCCATGACTCTGCAAATACCAATAAATGACGTCAACGCTGGCCACACAGAAAACATCCCGAAAAAACAACTCAAAACCCGGGCAATCGGAGTAATCGATCATTCTAGAATTAAAAAAGCCACAGAGACGAATCGCCATTCATAATTCGAATTTGGAAAGCTGATAAAAAACAAAATGGCTGGTCGCAACCAGCATTTATTAACCCTACCGTAATCCCGGACCGCGTATAAATGGGGCCTTAATAGAAAAGGATTAAGTGTGCGTATATTATAAAGACACTTATGACCTTCTTCTATTGTAGTATAATTCGGGGTACTCCTTTAACTTTTACTCGTGACTCATTATGGCATTTAAATAATTCGTGGCGGGAATAGTGATTTATGACTATGATACGCTTTTGTGGATTTAATTCTTGCGTTCGAATTATGAACCCTCGATTTAGATTTAACGGTCGAACCTTTTCTGTCTTTTTCTCACTATGTCGGGCAGATAAAGAGGGAGATATTTTTAATAGGGTTGGCACTGAAGAAATGTATATTGATGTAAAGGGTTGGTTGAAGGGGAGCCTGAGTATTATACATGGTTGATAAATGATGTCTTATCTGGTTATTAAACGATGTTTGGTGGGTTATCAGCACGTGACCGGATTAAAAGAATTTCGACGGTTATTAATGGATTGATCTATAACTATGTAATTAAAATGTTAATTATCTATAGTTTACTAAAAACCTTCTAGGCGTTGTGACCCACATTTAACGTGTAGGTTAGACGTAAAATGTGTTTACGGTACTCTCAAATAATAATAATTATTATTATTTTATGACATAGGAGGCAAACGAGCAGACGAATCGCCTGATGGTAAGCGATTAGCGCCGCCCATGGACACTCGCAATACCAGAGGGGTTGTAAGTAGGGATGTTACGGAGCTTCGCCTCCGCATCCAGTAAGACGGAACTTCCGTTTGGTTTTACACCTTCGGATCCGCCTCCGCCTTCGCTATTTTTTTATTTCACACCTCTGCCTCCGCCTCCGCATCCGTTATGTTTTTACCGAAGTTATACCGGAGCTGAAGGTAGCAGGAGCGAAGGAAGGCATTTGCCGCGGCAGAGCAGCGCGGCGCACGCCTTCAAGTTTTGACTTGTCCGGGAATTACTTACCTATCACTCACGACTGCCCGCTTTTTTGTCTTATAAATCAGATAGTTCTGTCAGTCACTTCCGTATTTATAGGTGTTGCGTTATATTAGTGCGTGCTTTAAAAACTTTAAAATTGAAGTCATTTACTAGTGCCATATGGAATTACTTTGTTAATATAAAGTACAAACGCGGCAGTGTAAATTATGTGAGAAAGTGTATTCTAGGAAAGGAGGAACAACAACATCTTTAAAGGGCCACCTAAGATCGTTACCCCGTTGCAATCCTTCAGTTTTTTCAGTTATCAATATTTATTCAACTTAGTCATATCACTCATATCATAACATAACTTACGATTCATTGTGGCATCCCAGGTTTAATTTAACTGATTAGTTTTATAAATAACATTTCTTTTTCATACATTACATATAATACCATATCACATTATCTTTGCATTTCATTTAAGTTTTGCGTTGATTTATATTCGTAATAAACGAACAAAAACTAGTTTATCTAAAATAGACATTTAGTTGACACATAATTAAAGCAAATAGTTTAATTGCATTGTATTGTGTTGTTTAAATTAAACTTGCCCTTCAATACATCAACCTTCCACTTAAAAGTTACTCGGCTCCGGCTCCGCCTCCGGTAAACCTCCGGATCCGGCTCCGGATCCGGCTTCATTTTCGCCTCCGGCTCCGGATCCGAATCCGTTAAATTATAAAAATAAACTCCGGATCCGGCTCCGGCTCCGGTAAAGCCGCCTCCGTAACATCCCTAAAGTGCGTTACCGGCCTTTAAGATCGGAGTACGCTCCTCTCACCTAGATTATATTTTACTGTTATAAATGCGTAAATCGTAAGCTTCCAAGTATTAAGTGTGCTTGAGTAAGCCGCAGACAGAAGGACAGACCGACAGACGGATATGACATAGCTATAATTCTTGTTTATCGTTTTCTGCGAATAGATCTAGCTCAGTGGTTCTGAACCTGGGGATAGTACCCCTAAAGGGGTAAAACGAAGTTCTACGTGGCTAAAGTAGCTTTGAGCAATAGGTAGGAAAAATAATGTATTAACTGTAGCTTGCGTCTAAAGGGACAAAAATGTTAGAAACCAGTGATCTAGCTTGATTAAAATGGAGGTGTCAGTTTTGTCGATTTTGCCATAATAATAGTTAACGTCAGGCACAATTATTATAAATGATCAGCTATCCTATTATTATTAATATAATTTCAAAAATCAAAATCAAAATATCTTTATTACCATTAACAAAGTATACAGATTTACAGTTTCGGGGGCCTCCCTTTAGGTTGACAGAGCCTGTGTTGGGACGCCCCGCTCTTCCAACAATTATTATCAAACATGGTACTTATTACTTAGATCGAATTATACTTTTGAAACAATATTTTATGCTATGTAAATTATATGAGTAACAATTTTAGTTTTAGATTTTAAATAAAGTAGAATGTAAACCTCATGGAAATACACACGTTACTTAAGTGAGTTTATTCTAGATAGGTACTTTTTTTTTAAGTTTAACATATCCCTAATCAAACCTGTACAGTGTACGTCCCAAGTATGTGTGTGTGAGTGTGTGTGTGTGTGTGTGTGAGAGAGAGTGTGTTTGTGTGAGAGTGTGTGTGTGTGTGTGTGTGTGTGTGAGTGTGTGTGTGTGTGTGTGTGTGTGTGAGAGAGTGTGTCACCGTTCTAGTTGTCGCTCAGTCTCGTTATAGTTTTTATCCAAAAGCCACTTTGCTATAATGGTTTTACAATTATGGTAGTTTCTTTTATATATATCTAAGTGTTTATAAATTCAATTGTAAAGATGGCTGGACAGTTTAGAAAACTGTTTGCTAGCAAATTTGGTTTTAGTCTTCGAAGCTTTTATAACTATGTCTTTTCTTCGTCTATTTTCAATATTAGAGTCATATGGTAAGGTCTTATGTACTTTTAGGATACTATTATATTATTCGACTCAAATTACATATATTTACATAAGATATGTAACATGAGTCGAATAACAGCCGCCGGTTTAATTTTGTTTTCCCAATAGGTAGCGATTGCTATTTAATCAGTCACCTACGCATTTTCACTCAAACATACTCGCCTAGGATACATATTCGTACATAGCATACATTATATTTATATTGTGTCTAAATTCGGCTTTAATAATTGGCTATTTATTATATATTTGCAGTTGATCCACAATTCAACCCAATAAATAACTTAAATATATTTATCCATTCATTTAGACTTAATGTAGAGAACAGTACTTAATGATAGAAGTGTAATGAAACTAC
Source organism: Notocelia uddmanniana (assembly GCA_905163555.1). Classification (NCBI taxonomy): domain Eukaryota; kingdom Metazoa; phylum Arthropoda; class Insecta; order Lepidoptera; family Tortricidae; genus Notocelia; species Notocelia uddmanniana. Next base: position 29,655,413 of record LR991056.1, on the reverse strand, counting down.
TTTCAAATGTATTTCTCCCCTCGTTCACAATATCCATATCGTTTATACTTATAATATACAATCTAAAGCTGTGTCACGGTGCATTTGACAGGGTAATCTTGCGATGGATTTACCCCTTCATAATGATGACAACTATTCAGTGACGCTAGCGATTCATTAATACGGTAGGTACTTGAGACTGTTTGATTTGGTTGTTTGTTATGGCATCAACAATATTTAGCCATCTAAAAATGCAGATATTTTTGATCACTAATAAAGCAAGCTAATGCCAATAAGGTCTGGTTTTCCCCTTCGGGTTGGACCGTCAGATGGCAGTTGCTTCCGTAAAAATTGGTGCCTACGCCAATTCCTTGGATTAGGTTTTTTTTTAATTATTATTATTTAGAGTGCGGATCAGGGAAAATGCTCATGCACGCCTGGGAAGGGAGGCCCAGACAGTGCCGGACTTTTACCGGCTAAAAACGCTGATCCGCACTTTTAACAATTCTTTGTACTTCTCACTGATTTAGAGTTCAGTGCTTAATCTATGAGTTTATTTTTTGACAACCTGTTTAGCCTAGTTGGTAGTGACACTGCCCCCGAAGCTAGAGGTCCCGGGTTCGAATCCCGGCCAGGGCATTATTTGTGCATTTAGCACGGATTTTGTTCTTGGGTCTTGGATGTTCTCTATGTATTTAAGTATGTATTTATCTATATAAGTATGTATATCGTCGCCTAGTACCCATAGTACAAGCTTTGCTTAGTTTGGGACTAGGTCGATTTGTGTAGGATTGTACCCCAATATTTATTTATTTATTTTTTCATGCTGATGTGTGATCGTAATATTCTTACATGCATTACTGCTTAACTCACCTACTTTTTTTTACACTTAACTCACCTACTTTTACACTTAACTCACCTACTTTTACACTTAACTCACCTACTTTTACACTTAACTCACCTACTTTTACACTTAACTCACCTACTTTTACACTTAACTCACCTACTTTTCCACACATTACACGTTTATTTCAGCCTATCACCCACATCCCTTTTTTAAGAGTTGCCGTGAGACTATTAATATACATAATGCTCTCAGTATATCGCCCTCCCTGCAATCTTGTTTATTATTATCTATTAATTTTCAATTTATTACATGTATTGCATATCTAATTAATTCTTCTTCTTTTATAATTGATTTGTTTCATGCATATTGAACATATGTCGGTCACACTAGACTGTATTCCTATGTAATAATTTTTCTTAGCATTTACATTTACTGAATTATATCATTTATTTATTTACTATGCCAATTTTAGAGTTACATTCCTGTCTATACCCTAGGTGTTACATTTTCCTCATCTTTTATGTATCTACGTAAGTAAACATTTAGGCTCTATTTTCCTCCTCCTGATCCTGCAGATGATCTCGGACAGGGTGGAGTCTGCCGTCCTCGCCCGCTTTATGGATCTCCACGTGAGGGGTGATCGATGAGGGGAGGGGTCTTTTTTGTGTGTGGACCCGATGTGTTTATATTATATAACATAGATTATAAGTGGCTTGTTATTAACAAAATATGGAACTTGTTTTCTGAATTAAATGATTTTTATTTTTATTTATTTTAACAATATGTCAGTTACAACTGTAACTCAGTCGCACACTGAGCAAAAATTTGGCATTATCTGCTATTTTAAACTTAACTTGGATTCACCCCTTCTCCCATCCCATTCATCGTATTTTGTGTTAATTTTTCTCAGCTGTAAGCGTTCCATCTTTTCAATTGTCATCTCGAAACCATGCACACCATATCTTGCCTTCTACCTTAATCATTCTAAACTTTTTTCGCCCCATTCGCTCTTGCGGTTTTTCTCACTGTATGCTCCGCAAATTTGAGGAACAGACTTCTAGCTTCGCTATCACTTATAATTCTAGTAAAGTTTCAGGGAGTATTCTGCACTCGCACTCCCATCTTTCCTTACCGAATCTGGGGCACTCAGTTAAAATGTGGGTCACGGTCTCCTCCGTTTGTCCATCACATGCACAGTACGGAGCATCAGCCAACATGAACCTATGTAGGTACTGCTTGAAGCTCCCATGGCCAGTGAAGAGTTGAGCCACGGTATTTCTGTTTCCCACTTTTTCCATAACCGTTTTGGCAGTTCTTACATCTTTAAAGAATAGCGTAGTGCCCGATGCAGTTTCCGAACTCCAATAACGCTCCTGCCATTCCTCAATAGTTTTTATTTTATTTTATTTATTTATTTAGAGAAACAAACAGAGATAGATGTACAAATTAAAGTAACTTATTTAAGGTTAATGTTATACGTGCATCTAACTCCTCAACAGCTCTCACCAAGACAGCCTAATAGAGAGTTTAGCGTAAGAGATTGGGAACTTATCAAACACAGGGGCCGTTTTCCTTTTGAGGGCTGCCTGCTTGGCGAGCTCATCAGCCCTCTCGTTACCCACCAAGCCAGCATGTGCCTTAATCCAGTTGAGCGAGATCGGGCTCCCCCTGGATTTCGCTAGATCAATGTTGTCTCTTATTTCCACCGCTGTAGGGTTTAATGTATTTGTCACAGACCGGCTGCAGTGAGGATCTTGAGTCGCTATAAATATCGACCGGCGTCTTGTTCCTTGAAGCTACACAAATAGCCTTATGCAGCGCCACCATCTCCGCCTGATAAACACTGCAGCAGTGGTCTCCTAGCCGGAAACTCATTTTTTGGATTTCCGCTCCACCTCTCCAGACCGATATCGCTGCGTCTACCCTTCCTTCTATCTTACTGCCGTCCGTGAAGTATTTGGTGGTGTGGTTATCGTGAGACACAGCTCCACACTTCTCCTCTGTGGTGACTATTCCCAAATTGTACCTAACAATGACCGGCCACCACGCTCCGTCAAATGCTCCCTCAATGTTCATGGTTGGTATGCCTTCGATCGACAACCCTTTCTCCTGCAGCTGCTTTTTTAGTGATGAGGAGAAATCCAGCCAATTAGCTTTTTTGGTGTCATATCTCCAGGTTGAGGTCTCTGGTTGAGGTGTCGGGCTGCCCCCTCCAGACAGGGAAAATCGGATTCTTCTGTGATCCGTAAGGCCGGTGTCTTCTGTCACCACTCTCCAGCCACTTATCCTCCCAAGCCATATTTCAGAGCAGACCGTAATGTCGACAATGCTGGAGTACAGCCTGCCTCCCCTATGAGTGTAAAATGTGGGAGTTGATCCCACATTCAAGAAGTTCAGGCTGCACTCCGAGCACAAGTCAACAAGTCAAAACTGCATTCCCACCAGTGGCTGGAAGCGTTAAAATCACCCCGAATGACAACTCCTATTTCGCCTACTTCATCTACCGTTTTTTTTAAATTACCCAGGTACGGCTCGATTTGACGGTCGCCCTCAAAATAGACACTCTGGATGCACACCGCTAGGAGTCCTATCTTTATCGTGGCTGTTGCAATGTTTTTGGTTTGTAGAGTTGGGTTTATCTCTATGGTGTAAGTTGGGTCTAGAATGACTAAAGCCGTTTTAACCGGCCCTTCCCCCTGCGCCAGTTGCACCACTCTATGCGAGGACGACAGGTACCCCTTAGCTCCCACATATGGTTCCTGTAGGAGCAGTATATTCAACCCAGTGTCCTCAGCCTACCTCAGCCTAGCCAGTACCTAAGTTTACCTGCATAAAGGAGACGGGCTTCCTTTGGACGTTAGTGCCCTTAGCAGTAGCGCACATGCGACCTGGCTAAGCGATCCCATTTCTGCTATTCCGGATACTCTGCGCTATACGCTGGATGTGCGAGATCTTCTCCAGGTTCGCCCAGCCTATCACAGTTTGCACACCTTGGTGTCGATTTCCTGTTCTGGCATTCCTTGTTGTCATACGCCCCTCCGGAATATCCGCATGCCTGCTGGTGCGTGCATTCCCTGGCATAATGTCCAAAGCGGAGCCAGGCGTAGCATTGGATAACAGGAGATTGGTCATATGCCGGAATCACCTGATATCCCAGCCGCGCCTTTTTGTCCCTGAGGCATGCCCAAATATCAGGCTCAACTTCAAGGATCACGTTCGTCGCCTTAGATATCCGGCCTCGTGTTCTTCTGAGTACTCGCATTTGATCTTCCGGTTTCGTGATTTCCGCTAGGAGCGATTGGTTTTGCCTCGTTATTGCTCCGGGTATCTCAGCATCGGTTAATCCTTTTACTACTCCTACCAGTCGGATTAAGGGCTTCCTTAGGCTAGTTGCTGTTTTCATCTCCTCCCGATCCTCTTCGGTTGCTAGGCCAATGCTATGGCCGCCCTTTGTTTCTTAAGTCCCCGTACATAATCGACGCCAATTCCCATAGCCGAAACATCGACGCTTTCCTTCAGTGTTTTGATAACTGTGGCACTAGTATGTTCCGGGTTTTTGGACTCCAGCATGAGCGGGAAGTGCGGCCTCGGTGGATCTCTGGTAGGCAGGCTGGCCTCCCTACGTTCCGCCCTCCGCGCTGCCTTTCTTGAAGCTGGTATCCTCCATTTACCCATTCCTACCTCATCTTTTTGTGCTGTCAATTCCTCCTGCAAGTTAGGTCCCAATGGCCTCATTGCGGCTGCGGCTTGGACCTTCTCCTCCAACACTACCAGCCCCTCCGACAAGGTCGTGCGCAGCTTTCCCGCCCCCGTTTCTATCATGTGAGCCAGCGCGCCGAGAGTGCTCCGCGAGTGCGCCTTCGCGAGTCACTGCGCCGTGAGTGCCTCAATTGCTCCATCGAAAAGTGCGCGACACTGGTGAGCCACTGCGCCGTGTGTGCTCCGTTGGTGCGGCGTGCTTAGTTACCGTGCCGTGAGTGCGCGACATTGGTGAGCCGCTGTGCCGTGAGTGCTCCGCGAGTGTGCCCCGGGGTTTCTATGTGTCGTGACTGCTGCGTCTGCTCCTCTCGAGGTCCGCGCTACATCGGCGCCTCAATTGCTCCAGTACGGAACCGCGAGCCGGCGTTGAGCCGCCGCGCAGTGACTGCTCCGCGAGTGTGCCCCGGAGACTCTTTATGTCGTGAGTGCTACATCTGCTACTCTAAATAACCGCGCGACATCGGCGCTCCAATCGCTCCTTTGCGGAACCGCGAGCCAGCGTTGAGCCACCGTGCAGTAAGTGCTCCGCAAGTGTGCTCCGCAAGTGCGTGGGTCTTAGTGCCGCGAGTGCTCCATCTGCTCCACTGTGGAACTGCGCGATGTTAGCGCTCCATCTGCTCCATTTGGGAGCCGCGAGCCTCCAGTGAGCCGCCGTGCCGTTAGTGCTCCGCAAGTGCACCCCTGAGCCGTAGTGCCTCATCTGCTCCTCTGGAGAGGCGCGCGCGACATCGGCGCTCCAGTCGCTCCATAGAAGGACAGCGAGCTCGCGGTAAACCATTGTGCCGTGAGTGCTCCGCGAGTGAGCCCTAGTGAATCTGCGCCGTAACTGCTTCACCTGCTTCATTGGGGAGCCACGCGACACTGGTGAGCCACCGCGCCGAGGGTGCTCCGTGCTCCGTGGGTGCAAAGCTGAGGTGCTCCGTCGCATCTTTTGGGGGAGCCGCAGGGACCACGACCGCGAACACGGTTTCACGCAAGAGAAGAAACAACAATAGAGACTGTAAGTTTTAGTATATAATAGAATAGAAATAAGTACTGTAGAGTCAACCTTGGATATACATTGGAATAACGCTAGGAAGATGGACTAATTAAGCAAGCTCACCTGGCAAAAAACAGCCCAAAGGCATAGTAGAGAAAAACATTGAAAATACGATCCTGCAGCTAAAGACAAGAGCGTCATTAACACCATTAGTTATCTCATGCAACAGAGCCCTAGGCACTGAATACAACAGTTTCTTAAAAAAAACCGCATCTAAACTGAACGAGAAATAGGGAAAAACCTACTATCAGATCATTTGCTGGCTGAGAGTGAAAGTGTAAATATCTTTGATAAGTGCTGTCTCCATAAGGCTAAGAGGCACAAGAAGGCAAATCAGATCACTTGACTGAGAAGACGGAGCCGGAATTTACTGAAGAAGGGAGGAATCTTACCACAAATTGAGAAATATCTACTGCAACTATTTATTGACTACAACGCCTTGAAAATTATTATTAATTTAGTTCACTTACGCTGATTTTCAAAACGTGCTATTTGTACATTTCTGTGTTTCGTGTAATGTTTATACTAATTAATCATCATCATCACTAAGGAATACCTGAACCAAGTATTTATCGATATAATAACTAGCCCCGAATCTCTAAACTTAAGAGGGCTTTAACGTTTCCACTAGCGCCACTCATAAATAATTGTGGTTATTTAAATTTAACGATAGATTTCGAAAAAAGGAGGCCTCTATGACGGCCTATTTAGCCTAGTTGGTAGTGAGTCTGCCTCCAAAGCTAGAGGTCCCGGGTTCGAATCCCGGCCAGGGCATTTATTTGTGCATTTATCACGGATATTTGTTCTTGGGTCTTGGATGTTTTCTATGTATTTAAGTATGTATTTATCTATATAAGTATGTATATCGTCGTCTAGTACAAGCTTTGCTTAGTTTGGGACTAGGTCGATTTGTGTAAGATTGTCCCCCAACTTTTTTTTTTTTACTATGTATTTTATTTTGCATTTAGGTACCTTTTGAATACCTCAGACTAGTCTCTGCGTTGCTGGATTCGTCGATCTATGAGTTCAAAAATAAACTTTGGACGCATACTTATAGATCGACGAATCAAGCAACTAATAAACTAGTTTGGTGTATTCAAAAGGTAGGTACTTAAATACAAAATACATTACATAGTGGCCTCCTTTTTCAATATCTATGGTAAAAAAAATAGAGAGCACACATACATTTAAAAATAAATTTAACAAATGGCTCATTGGCAAAGCTTTCTATAATTTAACAGAATTATATGACATTAAATAAATAATTAAAAATACATATTAATATATAATAACAATTATAGCTTGTAAACACTGACATTTGTACCTAAGCCTAATCTACTCGTATATACTTGTTTTTATTTTCTTCTGCGTTTAATATGATCACTGAATTAATACGTAATTAATAGCTTTGATATGTAATATTATGAATAAATGAGTATGAGTAAGAGTAAATTTAAATAATCACAATCAATTACGAGTGGCGCTACTAGACACGTTAAAGGTCTCTTAAGTGGCAGTGGGCGGGGCACTTTGCATGTAGAACCGATGACCGTTGGGGCAGAAAGGTTCTCGAGTGGCGACCACGTTTCTGTAGGCGCAGCGTCGGTAGTTCCCCCCACAAGGTAGACTGATGACCTGGTCGCGGGAGTCCGCTGGATGCAGGTGGCGCAGGACCGGTCATTGTGGTACTTTTTGGGGGAGGCCTATGTCCAGCAGTGGACGTCCTTCGGCTGATACGATCACGATGACGAAATATTTGTTAACACCTGAAATAAAATCTTATACCATGTACCTACCTATATAGTTTATTTTATATACTACGACAGTGGTAAACAACATTACAGGCTACCAACTGGTAAGCAGACACCGTAACTCATGGACGCCTGCAACATCAGAGCAATCACAAGCGTGCCGACCCTTCGTTGATTTGAGGATTCGTTATATTAACAGTTGCAGTCCCTCACTCTTAACACTAATTTAAAGTATTTTAGAAATCCACCAAATATTTGTTTGCATTTGGCGCAATATGTTTTTTTGTAATTCAACCTAACAAAAGAGTATCGTTTCATTATTTCTCTTTTGAAACACCAATGAAAATGTTACACTTTTTTATAAACAGTAAGGCATTTGTTAATTATTCGTTGAACTTACAACTATATCGCTTGCACTTACAGTTGAATTTTCAACGACTACTTAGTAATAGATACGAGCTTAAGGAATTTATATCGCTTAATGCTTGTAAGATACTGGCCGCTGATTTTCGCTGAAAGCAAGAAAATAAATAAAAGATCTTTCACCACTTCGTTAAAAGTATTCGAAATTCGAATGTGTACGTTTGAAATCGGGTCATGTACACAATAAGGTTCCGTTAAGGCCTCTGTACTGTACACACAGTATACGAGACTCGCATGTAAGTTTCACTACACTGCGGGTTACCAAGGTATAATGAGTTCAATCGATCTATCAATATATCGGTCTATAACCTTAATTTGGTGCAACCCACCCTAAGACGTTTTCATGAACAATCGAATGGCGAATCGTTAACAGACCGATTCTCTGCTCTAATTAAACCTCATCGAGAACCTTGGAGTCGATTGCTACGCTCCTCACGCGCGGTATCGAGTGCGAGCTGCAACGCGCCTCGCACTGCCCGAGTTCGCGCTCGTGTGGAAGACTGCCACGGAGCAGATACGTGTGGAGAGCCTTTTCAACACATTTGTCAGCAGTATGGCCATCACCGTAGATACCGCCAGCGAACGTGTTAATACCGTGGTTGTATAGTGAACCACCCCATCATCCACCACCATATCAGCCAAAAGACGTCCACTGCTGGACATAGGCCTCCCCCAAATCCACGGGGGGCGATTATGGCATATATGCCATAATCGCCACGCTTGGCATGCGGGTTGGCGATTGCAGTATCTCCACCGCACTCCAGGGATGCTGCTGCCCATCCCGCGGTGGTCTTGGTCGTAGTTTTAGGACATACCCGGGTCCCGTTCCCGAGGGTGGGTGAACCACCCATTTATGTAAAACTAGAAAGCGCCACATTTTAACAAAAACGTTTTTAAACATAATCTTCTTTACCTAGTAAGTCCTTTAGTCCTCACAATTTCACACAGACATTAGCTTCAAAATCAAAATACCTGAAATTAAAATACCAAAACCTAGCAACTACCATTACAGTCATTGCGTTACCAGTTCAAAACATAGTGACTACCCTTCCGCAACCTAGCAAGTGAAGACGATATACATATATGCCATAATCGCCACGCTTGGCATGCGGGTTGGCGATTGCAGTATCTCCACCGCACTCCAGGGATGCTGCTGCCCATCCCGCGGTGGTCTTGGTCGTAGTTTTAGGACATACCCGGGTCCCGTTCCCGAGGGTGGGTGAACCACCCATTTATGTAAAACTAGAAAGCGCCACATTTTAACAAAAACGTTTTTAAACATAATCTTCTTTACCTAGTAAGTCCTTTAGTCCTCACAATTTCACACAGACATTAGCTTCAAAATCAAAATACCTGAAATTAAAATACCAAAACCTAGCAACTACCATTACAGTCATTGCGTTACCAGTTCAAAACATAGTGACTACCCTTCCGCAACCTAGCAAGTGAAGACGATATATGCTGCTAGGTTTTTGTGTGCTCGAGAAACCTTACTTAGTTAAATAGCACGGAGTCAAGCTATTAATAGCGTAGTAAGTGGTGAGGGAGTGGTCATGATCTTGCTTTTAAAGGATGATTCACAGTAGACCGTTCCGTGTCCGGACCGGTCCGTTTTCTATGACAGCAGACGCAACGGCCGGCGTATTTCTGTAGAAGAAAACGGGCCGCCTCGGACATGGAACGGCCTACTGTGAATCATCCTTAAGAGGGTTCGAGGACGGTAGGTAACCGTGTACTTACAGTGCAAGTTTCAGGACCGACGATCTGGTCATAATCTCGGGAAGTCGAGATACCACATAATCATAGTTCTAATTAAACCTCATTGAGAATCTCGGAGTAAGGCTCTATTGAGTGTATATTCGCTGTAAAAAGAGCTAGAGACAGTGTGTATCTCTTTCATAATTCACTCAAAGTTAACGCTATGTTTGATTTATTGTCGCGTAAGACTGAAGTACACTTAAGTTAGGGACTTTAAAACACCCTCCTCCTTACGTTTTTACGTATATCTGCATAATATAAAACTGTATTTGTATGTAAAATATTCTAGTCACCTCCCCACATTTCACTCGCCTCTCAGCTTCAGTTGCACTGCAAAGGACGGCACGGGTACGTGAGCAAAATATCGATTCGAGTTTATTTATCCGATACGCCTACATCTCGATTATCGCTCGTGGCGAAAGTGGCATGCGGTTTGTTCCTTAGCCCGATTTGTTCTTTTTTCGAAATTTATTGTTGTACATGCGTGTTGCACTTGTTTTTGTTAGTTAATGTACAGGATGTTTTTAGGCCAATAATATAGTCTAAGATAATCTGAAGCTTACTTTTAAAACGTGTTTTTTATGGTTTGATATTATATGCACCGTAGTAATTCATGTATTTCAAATTGAGTTCGAAAATTAGTGAAGTCTATAACAGTTTGATGACAAATATTTGCATTTTTTTTGTAGAAAATATTTTGAATGACATTGTAACTAAGAGCAAGTTTCTTACATATTTTATACATTTCTCATGCAAAAGGGGACTTAGCGGTGTCTTCAATAAGCGCTATTCTCATACTGACGCAATTATAAATAGTTCTTATTGACATAGGCAGAGATGGAGCAATTGCTCAAGAATTTAAGAATGGCAATACCTGTAGATGCTGTTTTTACCCTTTGGGTACGGAACCCTAAAAATGTGTTAATTTAATGTAGTGATCATAAATTTTAAAGTTTCATTAAAAATATTCCCATTTCAAATATTTTGAGCAGATATTTTTCCTTAAATAGTCAACCGATTTAACTTTTGTTTCAGTTAAAGTTAATCAGTTATATTCACTTACTCATCTCGTAGGAAATACAGTAGATATTATTAAAGTGCACTTTTCTGTTGAGCATAAAAGCACTGAATAATTAACTGCTCCGATTTCGCTAGTCATTTTGTTTTTAAATGTGCAAAATGTTAACCATTCGTGAGATAAAATCTTGTTATACGTTGTAGCTTTGCGTGTACGTCGCGGTGTATAAAAACTAACTTTATTTTGTATGCTTGAAGATTGAAAATTCAATAACAGGTTAATTAAATATCGGCCATCACAAAATATCTCAACTATACAAATACGGCTTTGTGGTACATTCTACTTGAAGTAATTAAGTTTGAAAATAAATATACATACAGGCGCCGGCAGAAAATTTGGCCCAACATCGTAGCAAAATGTATTAAATCTGAACCAAATATGCCCGAAATTTTCTGCCGATAAAGTATATTTCAGAAAAACGCGTTCGTGCAAGTAAGGGCGGGGCCACACTGCTGCGTGCGACGTTTTACATTTATTTTGTATGATATGTTACATACAATCCGTTGCGACGACGCGACGCAACGCAACGCAGCGGTGTGGCCCAGCTGTAAGTCCTACTAGCGAATTTTACGAGTACATCAGTTGGCGCAGCTTAATTCGAATGACATCGTGTTGACCTTTTAGAAAGTAAGATCGAAACAGCCCACCGCATCGCCACACCCCTTTAGGCTTAAACAGTATCTGTTACGTAATAACTTTTATCTACATCCCTATCATAACTTCCCTACAATTATGTTCAGAAATAATAAGCAAATTGCCAATATTAAGAGACCTGCATATGTGGTTGCATCTTCATGTTTATATTAAAGTCTCGATAAGAGATACTTTATTAAAATTAAAATTTCGAACATCTTATTCTTAAAAACGTTTTGCATTGCATACAACCATATTCTGAAGGAGTATGAGGTCCGCTATGGCACCAGATCCCAATCGATGCGTTTAATACACTCAAGTATCGAACATCTTCTTAAACAAAAGAATTATCACTCGTCTCACTCACCTTAAACAATGAATTATACTCACCTTTGGTTCGTTTTATAAATCCACACTCGAAATTTAATGCCGTTCATTATGTCATCATCATCATTATCTTAAGAGCTGGGCTCTTGTCGGTGCAGCTTGATGCAGTTCTCTCCATATCTCTGCTGGTCCGAGGCCGGCCTCTTGACGTCCTGGTACGACACGACCTCCTCATCCTCCTTTACCACATGTAACAGTCACATAAACAAACTATTAAAGCTTGTCGTCATATAAATAAGTTCACCTTTGTACTTTAATCTTATGTGACATGTATATTGTTTTAACTTGTTACTGTGTAATAAAACAACATTCATACTTGTATTTCATCTTTGGCTTCGTCAAGAGGGCAAAGCATCCCGTTTCATCACATGCGGACCAATCATGAGAGGGATCATTAATCACGCCTAATTAGGACAACCGTCCCGGATCGTAGTTGGCTCAAATGTCCCTATGATATATAGTCAGCGGTGACAACTGCGCCACCTGAGTAAGAACGCCTAACATGAAACATCTTGAAATCCGCAGATATTACATACACTCGTACACCCAAGATGCAATGGTCGCGTACGTTAGGGTTTCAGAGGAATTTCCTCCTTCGGACGCTCCGGTTGTGGAATGAGCTCCGTGCCGAGGTTTTCCCGAAAGACTACAGTACAGTATTCGAGAAATGGATGTATGTATACATTGTGTCACCCCTGGAGTTGCAGGCATCCATAGGCTGCGGTGACAGCTTACCGTGAGGCGAGCCGTACGCTTACACCGACGTGGTATAGAAAAAAACATAACAAACGACATGTTATATCCATGCAACAGACTAAACCAAGTTCTGTAATACGAGTATGTGTAGATTTAGCTATATTTTTTGATAGATGCTCTTAAGCATTCCGCCGGCACACTTTCTCTGACTGATCCTAGACTAGAGCAAACCCATCAATAAAGACGCTCTTTTCCTACGAGACATTGTTTAAATGTCTGAGTTTCTGCATACTAAGCTCTGCATTCTTTAGATGTGTCTACACTGGAGCGGTGTTACATTTATGGGGCTCCACGCGCTATCAACTATTTTTGACGAGTTTTGAGTTGATTGAATTCCTCCGTCAAAATTACAGATATATTTATAGCATTCGCCACCGGCTCTAAACTCAGTGGCAGTGGGCGGGGCACACAGCACGTAGAACCGATGGCCGTTGGGACGGAAAGGTTTTAGAGTGGTGACCACGTACCAAAAGGCGTAGCGTGGGCAGGCCCCCCACACGGTGGATTGATGACCTGGTACGGGTCGTGGGTGTCCGCAGGGTGCGGGTGGCGAGGGACCGGTCATTGTGGAAGTCTTTGGGGGAGGCTTATGTCCAGCAGTGGACGTCTTTCGGCTGACATGATGATACCTAGTTCCTTGCAATCGGCCCTCAGGTTCGCTTGTAAAATACTACTGGCCATACAAGCGAGTCACTCTACATATTCTTAATTTTTTACATTTTATTATTTGGCTTGGGTAGACATATTTCGGTTTGCTTAATCTTCTAACATCTTACCTAATTTTTTTTTATATAATAATTTTGTTCACTCGTTGGTAACTTCATTGGATAGGATATTACACCCGCGATATTTCTTTTTCAACATCAGACCTTTTTATACATATTATAACGGTGACAAACAAGCATACGGCCTGATCCGTAGACACTGTAGCCCGATGGACGCTTACGAATCATTTTTTGTTTGAGATTGGTAGCTAGAGACAAATGCAGAACGCCTTTGACTCAACAGTTCATCTTTGTTTCTACAATTTACGGAATTGTAAAATATGTAGATGCAGGCAGAACACGACATGATATGAAAAAAATATATATTTCGAAACTGCCGAACTCGTTGATGAAAAAAATAATGTTATTTATATAAAAAAAAAACTTACTATTGCATAGATCACAAATCGGTATAAAAAAGAAATGTTGTAATAAAAACTTATAAAACACACAATGCATTTCTTAACTAACTTATTCGTCCTTTTATTAGTGACAGTTTAATATCAATCGAAAAAAAGCTTTCAAAGGATTTCATTATCCCTCACGCCACATGAACTTTTGACAAAACCCACAATAAAATTATAAATCAAACACCCTTTTACAATAGTCACAAATATTTTTGAGAAAAAACTTGGGGTCCACTAACCGGATTGGAACCCTCGGGGCACAGCCGACTCGGGACAGCTGAGGCAGTTTATTGGAACATAATTGAGATGTGTCGCTATAGATGATGTCTACTGCAAGTATGAGTATTTCTGTGACATCTCACAAAATACTCATATTCGCACTCTTGATGATTTAAAAGGTTGGTAGCGACCCTGCCTACGAAGCCGGAGGACCCGAGTTTGAATACCGGTCAGGGCATTATTTGTGTGGTGAGCACGAATATCTGTTGGATGTTTTCTATGTATGTTTTTTTATAATTATTTATCTATATCGTCATCTAGTACCCATAGTACAAGTTTTGCTTAGTTAGGGACTAGGTCGATTTGTGTAAGATTGCCCCCCAATATTAAATAGGGGGTAGGCGGGTTGCGTAGGAGGGTTGGCGCAGTATCTCCACCGCACTCCAGGGATGCTGCTGCCCATCCCCCGGTGGTCTTAATATAAATAAATTTAAATATAAATATTAGAGGACAAATTTTTTACACTAATCGAACTTAGTCCCATAGTAAACTCAATAGGGCTTGAGTTATGGGTACTAGACGACGATATATTTAATAGTTATATACTTAAATAGATATACGTTCATCACCCGTTCCCAGGCCATTCCCGCTGCACATTCGTTATCAAACTCATACATCTAAGTGATACGCACCCATACCCACAAACGACACGAAAATATACAAACTAGCTCTCTGCGACGGGATTCAAATATTATGTACTCGTAATTCGCGCACGCAATGTTTAAATCTATTCGCGTATTTTTTTATACATACATAACTTCTCATAACAGATCTTGTATAACGTAAATTGCATGCGAGATTACTTGAAAAATAAAGGGAAATTGTCTTGGATGAGTAGGAAATTTGTCGGCATTTTGGATAAAGTAAGGTAAATAATTTAATTTTTGCTTTTTATATTTAAGTCCACGTTCTGAGATATAAACTTTATTATAACATTTATAACTACAACTGTTTTTGGCTATATACCAATATATCTGGTTCTGGTTTGCGAGTTGCCACACCGAGCATGGCGCTCTATGTATCGCACCTGCACTACACTGCCACGGCTTATGATGTGGTGGAGTACGTTCGCCAGAAGACCGACTTCCCGATGAGGGTGTTCCAGCTGCGTTCGCGTCACTACGTGCACTTTAGAGCTGAGCTGAATGAGCATTTCTGGTGCGCGTGCCACGGCCGCTGCAGGAGACCATCGCATGTGCTGACTTCTGGCCGAAGGGTGTCGTGTTTTTACGGTTCCGGGGCAACCTACCGAATCCTACACCGGAGAGGACGATGCAACGGGGCCACGCCGTTTCGTCGCCTAAATAGATATTTTATAAGCTTCATGGCGCATTGGTTTAACTGTAATGCCATGTAACTAAACGTTTATAATAAATAAATAATAAAAAAAAAAACTACATTTCGATAAAAGTTTTATCTCTAACATTTTCTGTTATTTTTTTCTTCTACCTGTGATAAACAAACCAATTGCCAATGCGTCATCTGCTCTCGTCTGTGTAAGGGGTTTATTGAGATATCAAATAAAAAATCAGCGGTCGCCCGAACCTCTAACAAGGCCTTCGACAATGCTCCTTGATTCGCCCCCAGTTATTGTGCAACGTTATTTATACTCTTGAAGGCTCCCTACAAGACGCGATCCAATGTTTACCTTATATCTTGTATAAAGATCCTAACCTCAATCAAAAACAAATAAAAATCAACCTTAAGACTATGCGTTTTAAAGTTGACTTTTTTTTGTTTTGGGAAAGGGGGTTATTGTCAAAGCGGCTCGAAATTCGAAATTTCCGAACGCATTTTATTAAGAATCGGGAATATATCTGTCTCGATTCCGTTGGCGGGTGTGATTGGAAATATGCTTATGGCTGTTTCGGTACAAGCGGAGACGAGCTGGAGTGTCCAGAAGTAGACTTTATCCCGTTACAATAGGGTCTACAAATGTTCAATTAACTGTGTCCATGATACATTGGATTGCTGCAGTTGATTGCGGACGAACGTTTAAAGCAGAATCGAATGGTTTAGTGCAATTTTGTAGATAAAGGAGACTTTCACGTTTGGTGGTATGGTGTCAGCCGAGTCGGTGTAGATCCTTGGAGATGGGATCCTTTATTTCTAAAATTAAGGCGATTTCCTGACATGTCGGGGCGGGAGTGATATGTAATAGGTATTTTGCTCTTTGACGTGAGCTTACTGATTTGAGATTTCCTCACTTGACGAAACACTGTCAGTATTACGTTTGCGCAGTAGTAATTCCATGCGCAGAAGTGGGGCAGTACTGCATTCGTATCAGTTGACACTGATAGCTGACAGTGCGGTACGATATGAGAAATCATATCGTACCGCCTCCGCATCGACAAATCAGGAAGGCGCCTTAATCCTTCCTGATTGGCGTGGGATGCGCCGATGCGGGGCAATAAGTATGGTAATCTAGGCGACGTAAGTATGCTGTCGGGAAACTAGGAAATATCGCATACAGGGTGCACCCTGCTACGTCAGTGGCCTAAAAGTTGATAAGTGTCTTGATGACAAATGATGATGTATGTTGGTGATAGTGATCGTAAAATTTCGTTGTTATGTTCTTTGTGCAAGCGAAACATATAATGGGACCCGATTAAGCTTGAAATATAATTTGAATGAATGACCAAGGCATATAAGTTTGCCCAAAAAGCTTTAGAATCTGATCGGATCGAAACAAGTTGATTACAATACAAATATTAACAGCGCACCTACAAATAGATTTTATTGTACACATTGAACATAAAGTTAAGAATGGAAAAATAATTATAGGTGGCCTTGTCACTAAAGAACCATCTCTTCCAGATAATATTGGGGTAGCGGAGGTAATGCATATAAAATAAATTAATAGTAATCTGTTTTATTTATTCTTAAATAGATATTTTACAAAAAAGCATAGTTGGTTGCTACAAACGCGGACGAGACTCAAGATTTTCTTTTTCTTCTTAGCAGAAGCCAAGTCAATGAATAACTCAATCTTGTTTTTTCTTGTTCGATAGAAACGCAAGACAAATGGACATTAATGTTAACATGTTTTGTTAGTTGCGGGCATCGCGCCAGGCCTCAATTCTGCGACTACATTGTATACATACTTACTCTTTGTAGGGTTCCGTACCCAAAGGGATGGAACCCTTCGTCCGACTCGCACTTAGCCAGTTTTTATGTTACGTGGGCGGCTGAGACGGCGAATGACCCTACAGCCTCCATGACAGGATTACAAATTTCAACGACTCGGGTGAACCCACGACTTCTTAAATCCGACACCTGCACACGCACTCGGTAAGATAGCCCTCCATCTCAGATGGGCTGGTCCTGAATTTGAGCGATATGACAATGCCGCCAGGTCTTACATAATTATTTCATTGGGCATTCGTGAAGGCAAAACGAACGATACACAGATCAAATGTGTATTAAATACATACGAGTATGTAACATTTAAAATATAATGAAACGGGTCACTTACTTTGTCTTACAACAACTTTACATGAATATCGCTCGACATGTACTAGTATAGGGACCTGGGTATGTCCTAAAACGACGACCAAGACCACTGGGGGATGGGCAGCAGCATCCCTGGAGTGTGGTGGAGATATTGCGATCGCCAATCCGCATGCCAAGCGTGACGATTATGGCATTTAACCCCTATGAAATTGAGGGAGGCCTATGTTCAGCAGTGGACGTCCTTCGGCTGATATGGTGGTGGTGGTGGCGGTGTATTGAAACGATATATTTAAATATGTACCTACGTCACTGATATTTTTATGATAGGATCCCGGAAATCACTTAGGTTGGGTGGTGGTTGGGAATAGTATATTATGTAACTAAATTCTTAAAGGGTCGGCAACGAGCATGTGATAACCCTAGGAGTTGCAGGCGTCCATAGGCTACGGTGACCGCGCTACCATCATGACCGCGAGTATATATTCTTGAAGCATGCAAATTCGTGCGAAAATACCCGTCTTTACACTCAAGCGAAGGACCTGTGTGGAAGGGTGCCCATTATTTGCGAGTTTTGCGACCCACAAACAAACTGGTGCAAACGATCGTAACTAAACTCAAAATGATCAAAAGGACCACATTCCATGTCAATAAAGATATATATTGGAAAGAAATATCTGATGAAGAGTAGTATACGCTCTTTGTTAAAAAATTAAAGAACTATCTGCTGTCTGAAGCTTTTTACACCGTGCAAGAATATTATATGAACACGTAACTTGGTAATTGTAAATTGTAATATTTCGATATTTTATTGTTTATTTCATCATCATCATCATCATCATCATGTCAGCCGAATGACGTCCACTGCTGGACATAGGCCTCCCCTAAAGCCTTCCACAATGACCGGTCCTGCGCCACCCGCATCCAGCGGACACCCGCGACCCTTACCAGGTCATCAGTCCACCGTGTGGGGGGCCTGCCCACGCTACGCCTTCCGGTACGTGGTCGCCACTCGAGAACCTTTATTTAGGCAAAGATTTTGTTTTTATATTGTTTTTGTTTTTATTTTATGTTATTTGTGAAGCTAATAGTTATATGTTACTAACAGGGTCCATGCTGCACTGTATGCGCCTTGTAAAATATTATAATACCAATGTTTAGCAATCAATAAATGATGATCATGATTATGAACTATATTTCCTCAACGTAATAGCGTTACATAGCGTTAACCTTGTTACCGCACTTGGGGCCGTACCTGGTGGTGCATGGTAGGAAAGGGAAATCTGAAGTGGGGAAAATTGGCGGGGAGTGTTGCCACTCTCAAACATTGTTGTTTTAGGCTTGGACTTTGGAGTAACGGTACAAAAGCTTAATGTCAAGCCTTTGCAATGTTACAAGCCATCAAAATCAAAGTCCAATACGTTATCAAATCACAAACACATTGCACTCAAAACAATTTACCTTTACCAATTACCGATGCCCACTGCGCAATCAAATTACTTTCGACAAAAACTGCGACTTTTTCGTCGCACTGTCGCCGGCCAGCGGAACGATTCGCCCATGTATCTGTTATTAATTAAAAACCGAAAACGCACCCGTTAAGCCCCGCGTTCGAAAATTGAATCAAAGGAGTAATTCGAATGGAAGAGTCGAATGAATTGAGCGTATCCGTCGCTCGAATCCGCGTTTTCGACAACAACCTTTTGCTGCTGACAAAACGCCGGTATGGCTTTGTGTGTATCTAATTGAGTTTTTTTGCGGCTGCACAGTTATGTTGGTTTGTGAAACCCTGTTATTTCTCGAAAAGTGGTGTTCTCAACCGGTGCAAATGAGTTAAGTGATATT
Source organism: Notocelia uddmanniana (assembly GCA_905163555.1). NCBI lineage: Eukaryota > Metazoa > Arthropoda > Insecta > Lepidoptera > Tortricidae > Notocelia > Notocelia uddmanniana. The sequence continues at coordinate 29,636,258 of LR991056.1, read as the reverse complement.
TTTGTTTTGTTACGGGAGTGTTTGTTGGTAAATCCATACCTGTCGAATAATTTTAACTCAATAATGCACTATTGAAGTGAAGTATAAAGCGTGTCACAAACAGGCGCGGCCTGCGGTGGTGGCCGCGGTGGCGGCCAGTTGTAAAGTATGACAATCCTAACAATGATTCAGACACAGGCGGCCTTGACGCGGTGGTTGCGTGGCTGACCGCGGCCGCAAGCCACGCCCCCCTCCACCACTGCGCATGTGTGAACGGCCGCGCGGCCTGGTGCAAATTTTCACAACTGACCGCCATTAACCAAAGATAAAAATGCATAGTTAGATTATATTATATCCAATATAATGAATATATTTTATTTTTAAAAACTATTGATCATACATTTATCAGCTAGACAGAGAAAACTGCAGGCTTAAGTTTACTTTTGAATGGCCAAAAGTACGCAAAAAAGTTTTTTTTTATATTAATGTATGTGTTTTGCGCGAAAATTGACGGAGGCCGCCACCGCAGGCCGCGCCAGTGTGTTGTTGTTGAGGCCTGTCATGCGGCCTGCGGCCAGCCGCCACCGCAGGCCGCGCCTGTCTGTGACACGCTTTATCCTTATCTAAGTGACCTTGGCTTTGGCAAAAATGCTTTCGTATGTCTGGCCGGCGGGTGGCGCATTTCCCGCTGTTCTCCTCTAGGTACAGTCAGCATCAAAAGTAGCTTGGCATTTCATCAACAAAAGTTCAAAAGTCTTTATTACAAGGGAATAAGAGCTTTGACCCCTTCATATGCGTATCTACTTTTGATGACTACGCGTTCTCAACTGGTTGACTGATTCTCGTGAAATCTTGTGAGCAGGTTTGATAACTTTATAGATATTTTGTCGAGACTCGAAATTTTGAAATTTGAAAAAAAAAACCGGGAATAAGAATGATTTATCAATGCAATTTTTTTCAGATAGCTCCTTTCATCTCTTTCTTTTTGACAATGTGTTTAGTTCGCGGCAGACGAGTAAAAGTTAAATGCTTCTTGTTATTTAATATTCTCTTTTTTTACAGCTGGTTAAGTTTGTGACGGATGAGCTCACGTTTGTAGAATATTTGTATTTCCTTTTCATCTCACAAAAACAAGAACACATACAATATCCCGCTGCATATCATACTGGAAGATTTCCTAAAGAAAATTGCACCAATGAAGAATGGCCAAAACAGAAATACCTTTTAGGCGGAAAAATTAAAATTCTCCCGTAACAGACTGAAGAAACGATTTTTATTAAAGCAAAAAACTGCGGGCCACAGGCGCGGCGGGGAACTCCTATAAGGCGTGCGATAAATCAGCCCCGGAAATATTTAAAAGCTCGCTGAGATTCACTGGTGTATGGCGCTTCTGACTGGACTATTGACCCTCCAAAAAGTAATTTTTTAACAAAAAAATACCGACTCCATACTTTTCCACTCTAACTCGGCCTCTCCAGCTATATAATTTGAGAATGTCTCTGGGTTTTTCCAAGAATACGTCATCAGACTTGATGACAATGAGACCAAATAGAAAAAATACACCTTCTAACATAAAAAGAATTTTTTAAATTGGTCCAATAGTCGCCGAGTTATCGGTGAACATACATAAAAAAATATTCCGACGAATTGAGAACCTCCTCTTTTTTTAAAGTTGGTTAAAGAAGTCTCAAGCTTTGGCTTGCTGATCAAAATAGGACCAGTAACGGCTAGCTAAGCCACTGAAAATGTCACCAAACTTTTTTACAATACTATATTAGTTGCAAGCATATCCCAAAAAAACCTAACGATTAAAAAAAAACACATTCCATGCAATTTCCAATACCCAGTTAAAACTAAACGATGATGATTAAATTTTGATAGTACTTAATCAGTAGTTCTTAAATGGCACATAGCACGTAGAACCGATGGCCGTTGGGGCGGAAAGGTTCTCGAGTGGCGACCACGTGTCGGAAGGCGTAGCGTGGACTGACCCCCACACTGTCCTGGTAAGGTTCGCGGGAGTCGGCTGGATGGGGGTGGAGCAGGACCGGTCATTGTGGAACTCTTTGGGGGAGGCTTATGACCAGCAGTGGACGTCTTTCGGCTGACATTATGATGATGATGACTACAGTAGTTTGGCTTAACTGATCGTCAAGGAGTATATAAAATTTTTAAAGGGTCGGCAACGCGCATGTGGCACCCCTGGAGTTGCAGTCGTCCATAGGCTGTGGTAACCGCATACCATCAGGCGGGCCGTACGCTTGTTTGCCACCGACGTGGTATAAAAAAAAATATATCAATATATTTGCGGTGTTAAGTTAATATCCCCTTTGTCCTTTCTTCTCTTTGTCGTTGTAGATCTGGAATGGAAAAAGCATATATTTTTGAATGATTTTGCCAAATGAAACACAGGAGCAGCTGTATAGCGTGTACTGGTCGGTTACAGACAGACGTGCTTGTTAGCTTTTGTGAACTACCCATTTTATCTAAAAATCTAAACACTACAATTTTCTAGCTTGGTACAAACATCCCGGTCCCAAGTGTAGCACACCACCCTATGGGCCGGGCTCGTTTCCTCGTACAATACTTTCCATCTGATAATATTACCAGCAAATCCCTAATAACGTGCCGTGGGAAAGGAAGTTTGCTATAGCTTATTAAAAAATCGCGAAACGGTGCGAGCATCACGGGTTGGTCACGTACGTTATGGCGCGCTTACATTAATCCGGTTGCATGGCATGAGCTAAATAATAATAATATTGGGGGACAATCTTACACAAATCGACCTAGTCCCAAACTAAGCAAAGCTTGTGCTATGGGTACTAGACGACGATATACATACTTATATAGATAAATACATACTTAAATACATAGAAAACATCCCAAGAACAAATATCCGTGAAAAATGCACAAATAAATGCCCTGGCCGGGATTCGAACCCGGGACCTCTAGCTTCGGAGGCAGAGTCACTACCAACTAGGCTAAACAGGTCGTCAAATAGACGGTAAATATATTATCTACCTAAAACAGTAACTAAAGTCTTTCAAGACCTTGTTATAGACCTGCGGCCGTGGATAAGACGCCCGTCACTCTAGCACTCGCATACTTGTAAAAACGTGACGAATGTCATTAACGATGATTAGTGATAAAACGATGAATAGCAACCACCAGCCCCACCACCACCACCACCATATCAGCCAAAGGACGTCCACTGCTGGACATGGGCCTCCCCCAAATTCACGAGGGGTATATGCCATAATCGCCACGCGGGTTGGCGATCGCAGTATCTCCACCGCACTCCAGGGATGCTGCTGCCCATCCCCCGGTGGTCTTGGTCGTAGTTTTAGGACATACCCGGGTCCAAAAACCACCAGCCCCGCAGGGGGGGTAATTATGCAACGTTTTCAAGCGTGCCTAAGGCACGGTTAATTTTTTTTTGTTATGAGATAGGAGGCTAACGAAACACCCGCAACACCAGAGGGGTTGTAAGCACGTTGCCGGCCTTTATGATGGGTGTACGCCTTTTCTTGAAGGTTTGCAGGTCGACATTTGGCGACTTCCTGACAGGGGGGGGGGGGGGGGGAAGGAATCGATATGTGGTATTTTGTTCTTTGACGTAAGCCCTTCTAAACTTAGGATTGTCTTCCAAGAGTATCACCAAATAACCTAAGGAAAGTAAAGTTCATAAGGAAAAAGGATATAACTGCTGGATTAATATAGAAATCATCAGATCACAGTAAATGTAGGGATGGCTCTCTTCCACCATTATGCAAAATCATTTTTAAAACGTATTTTTTTCGTACAATCCGTAAATTGAACATAGTGTTTGCAAAATTCGATTGATATTTGTTTGAAATTTGGAAAACCAGTATGTATCTAGTTAGTTAAGTTTGAGAAGTTGAGTTCATTGTCGTATTGAAATGTCCATGGAACGCTGCATGAAAAAAGGGACTCTTAAAATATTATTCTTGAAGATTACCTGCTTGTAAAAAATCATCAGTCTATACACGTCCCACTGCTGGGCTCAGGGCATCCGCCCATGGACGATGTTTATAAAAAAAGTGCGACCAGTAAAACTACACCTATTACCGGACTTCTGTTGAAGTTGCAATTAAATTATCCAGAAACTTAAAAAAAACTACCGTAAACACTCAACGGAACTGCCCCACTTTTAATAACAGAGCCAACTCTCCAACTCAAAAATAGTTATACTTTAAACGTGAATAACTCTAATTACCAAGATTTTACCGGGAAACAGTTTTCGCAGTTATTACTTAAGTTTCAAACTACAGAAAGTCGCAACTACCCTAAATATCCGAATAAAATAGGCGGTTTCAGTAAGCAAGAAGAACTTCAATTCACTCACAAAGAAACTTTGAGAGCATGGAAGGAAATGTTAAGCGTGAAAAATTAAGTTTCCAGCGAAACGCGACTGCATTTTGTAAGCGTTTTATGTTTGGTCAAAAAGTTAGTGTTTCCAAAGTTTAAACCCTGTATAGTTTTTTTTAACTATTTACGACACCTTTTATTATTGCTCCCGTGATATTCTGTACACTCAGGACAACCAGTAAGTAAAATATTAAGTTTTAATAAACGTAATTAGGTAATTACCGTCTTCATCATCGCATGTATGTTTTACTTTACCACAAGAATCGTAAGCAAAGGAAATGTGTGTGCATTTCCTTGCTTGCTTGGACGTTTTCCATGTATTTATGTAAGTATATATCTATTAAAAAACGATATATGAAGTAGATATATAAGTATACTTAAACGTTTATATATGATACAAGCCACCACCTTACTAAGGCTTGTTCACGAAATAAAGTAGCCACCTAAAATTGAGCCTTAACAGGTATATAGAAACATTTTTACATGCTAATATCTGTCATTCTAACATAGGTATCATCAAGTTTAAGATAAATAAATATTAGATGTCATTGACTAAATAAAATCAACATGCCGAGAATAAACGATAATATTCGTAAATTAATTATAGTCTCTTATTGTACAGAGAAGTGCATTTCGATGAGACAACTTGCAAAACGATACAAAATATCAAAAGAAGGTGTGCGAAAAGTTATAAAAAAGTTTAGGGAGTTTAATATTCTAGGTGATCTGCCAGGACGAGGTCGCAAAAAAGGCTGCGTGAAGCCGAAATTGGACTCGGCAATAGTTGCCTCGTTCCGCCACAATCCATCGGCCTCTACCCGAGATATAGCCAAAAAATTAAAGACTTCGGTTAGGAACGTGCAAAACGCTAAAAGGAGAAATAATTTACAGACCAGGAAGAAACGGAAAATCCCGAAAAAGACTGCTGCCCAGCTCGAAAGAGCGAGATCTCGAGCTAAAACTTTGAACAAGTTTTTAATTCAAAATCGCGACCGATGCATTTTAATGGATGACGAAACATATGTAAAAAAAGACATGAGAACCTTACCAGGGCCTCAGTTTTATACGTGTGCGGCAGGCGAGCATGTGTCAGAAGAGCATAAATGCGTGGCTTTTGAAAAATTCGCCCAAAAGATCCTGGTATGGCAAGCTATTTGCTCATGCGGGCTGAAGAGTTCGAGCTTTTTCACTACCGGCACAATCAACGGAGATGTCTACCGACAGGAATGTGTTAAGAAGCGAATATTGCCCTTATATAGGAAACATGCACGCCCTGCAATATTTTGGCCTGATTTAGCTTCTGCTCATTATGCTCAAGCCACCTTAAATTTGCTTGATAACGAGAATATTAGTTATGTAGCGAAAAACATGAACCCGCCAAATTGTCCAGAACTTCGCCCGATTGAGAGGTACTGGTCAAATATCAAGCGATACCTGCTCAAGAAAGGTACAGTGGCCGACAGTGAAACTGACTTCAAAAAAATATGGAACACAGCCGCTCGTCAGTTTACTAATATATCAATACGTACACTGATGGCAGGCGTTCGAACGAAAGTCAAACAATTCGCGAACTCTTAGCGTTTCTACTAAAAAATGCATTGTATTTATTTTTCTAAATGTTTATACATAGAATTAACTTTTTTTGTTGTCAGTACCGTTAGAAGTAAACGATTTATTTATATTTTATTATGGCTACTTTATTTCGTGAACAAGCCTTATGGGACTAGTTCGATTTGTGTTATTTTTACACTAATCTAATATTTATTTATGGGGTTGTAATAAAAGCTTCGAAAATAAACTAGCGTAACCTTATTAAATATAATGAAACGGGTCACTCACGTCTTAAAGGTCGAATATCGCTCGACATGTTTCAGACCGGTTCGCGGTCCTTAATCATGAGCACCTATCGCGGCGGCGGTTTTCTTAGCACTGCGTGCCCGTGCCCTGTCCGCTCGGTTGCTCGGCGCGGGTGGAGGCGGCGGCGGCGAGAATCTACCCTCGTTTTTTTCACAATTGTTCAATGCCGAACTACACACAACACTCACAACGACACTTTAAGACGTGAGTGACCCGTTTCATTATATTTAATATGTTTCAAACTCACGGGAGTTTTCTATATAAAATAGCTTAACCTTGCCTACAAAAAACTAAAACGCACTGACTGAAATACTAAGTGTGCGAATACTCATGAGCGAATAATTCGGAGAGTTGGTATTTTTGTGCACGTTCATTTTATTGATTTCTCTACGATTCTTGCACAATAAATACCAACGCATCATCGGTCGGCGGTGGTGACAGTTTAGAGTTGTCGGTGTCGTTTGCTTTGGGAGTAAAGCCCCATATAACTACTTACATTAGATGTACCGCCGACCGATGATGCGTTGGTATTTAAAAAAGTTTTTGGTCTAAAATTTCACTATTGGTACAAGATTTTATTGCCGGCCGTACTTTTTTCCACAATCATAAACTACTTGTTGAGTCGGTTCGAATGAGCCCAAACACGATGGGTTTATCTTGTGTAGTTTAGGAATTGCTATGACCACCTTCTGTCTCCATCATCAAATCAGCTATATGTCATAATAATATTGCATTGTCATCCAATTTGTACATGCATGCTAAATTTCAGTTCAATCGGAAACTGGGAAATGGATCAAATTTAAGTTGCAAGATTTGATTACAGATAGACAACGGGACAGGTGAAAGTATATAAAAGCTTGTAATAAGTATCGTCGGAGAGATAATAATATACCGGGTGTACAATCCAAATGGGTCAGTACGAGTATGGAGAAGTCGGAAACTATGAGAGATAGCGAGATCTGTTCTTAGGAACCATGACGTCGATTTTAGATTTAATAATAATTACATTCAAACTTTTTTATTAACTCTCATACATAACCGGGAATTTAACCTGGTCAATATTTCAGAATGGCTACCATTTTGAACATTTACTGAAATAAAATAATTATCTTATTGGTGGGTTTTTCTTTCAATTATTTAAACAAGATTCCATTAGTGTTGTGCTTCTTGCGACTTGCAGAATTTATACACATTGATTTTGACCAGGTTCGATTCCCGGTTATGTATGAGAATTAATAAAAAAGTTTGAATGTAATTATTATTAAATCTAAAATCGACGTCATGGTTCCTAATTACAGATCTCACTATCTCTCATAGTTTCCGACTTCTCCATACTGACCCATTTGGATTGTACATCCGGTATATTGAACTGATTCGTAGACCCTAATCAGGTTTAATATTATTACAGCTGTTTTTCTGGGATTAGTTCCCTCATCTACTCCCGCCGCTGATTTCAAACTTTACGTTTATGAAGAGTTTACGATACGAATACGATACGAATACTCTTTATTGCACACCTCACACAAATAAAACGTTACAAACAGAAAAAAAAACAGTAATATGTAGGTAGAGGTAGACAACAGGCGGTCTTATCGCTAAAGAGCGATTTCTTCCAGACAACCTTTGGGTAACGGAAAAAAAAGTAAATAATATATGCAGTAGGTGGTGCAGAGATAATATGAAACAAGTTAAACATAATTTATAATAAAAATATTTATAATATACCTACTTATATACTTATTTATTTATTAATGACTTTATTTGACTAACGATACTTAAAATTTAATTAAACTTGTAATCAATAACCTTGTATAGTTCCTATAACCTGGAACTTTTTAAGGCACGAGTGAATAGGCATCTTCTGGGTGAGCTCGCTTCATCGTCGGCCTCATCTTTGCCCCCTGGCTAGATGCTGGCCAAGAGCAATACCATTTTTAATAAAAATAATAATAATAATATCAAGCTATCCGGTAAACCGGTTACAACCTTAGTCCACGGTCAAATTAGTTAACTTTAATAATACTCTTACCAATCTAAAACTGTCATCTCCCCATAAAAACACCCCCTAAGCAAGCATCATAGAACTAAATAGCAGTAAGATTGTAAGAACTACATAGGTTCATATGACCTTTTCGAACTAAGTGATTGTAAATGAATTGAACGGTGGAAACGGAAGAAAGTCGTAATGCCGTCGTCTCTCTCGTTCGACACGTGTGAGCGAGTAAATCACGGGTCAATTTAGGGTAAAGCTACCAAATATTGGATGCGGCGGTTACGTTTTAAGACAAGGCTATGGTCATCATTATCATTTATTTAAGAGCTTAGCTCTTGTCGGTGGAGCAATCTCCATGTATTTCTTTCCTTAGTCTTTCTTTTAACAGGCTGATACGACACAACGTTTACTTTTTCCTTAATTTTGTCAATATATGTTCTTCTTACCAGGTCATCAGTCCACTGTGTGGGGGGCCTGCCCACGCTGCGCCTTCCGGTTCGGTTCGCGGGTGTCCACTGGATGCGGGTGGCGCAGGCCTATGTCCAGCAGTGGACGTCCTTCGGTTGACATGATGATGATGAAGTTCTTCTTGGCCTCCCATTGTTTGGAGCAATGAACATAGACAACAAAGGCTAAGGTAAGCAGCTAAAATGGATATGCGGGATAAATATGCAACGTTTTTGAGCGAGCGTAAGGCAGGCTTGAGACGCCCAGAGTGCGGCGAAGCGTCGTTGCGGTGCGGAGGCGGTTTTACGGTAAAGCGAATGCAGTCCCCGGCACGTGGCACCAAGAAACCGCGCGGAATTCCGTAGCGCGATAGAGTGGAGGCGGCGTGTGACATATGAAACGATCTGACGACCTGTTTAGCCTAGTTGGTAGTGATGCTGCCTCCAAAGCTAGAGGTCCCGGGTTCGAATCCCGGCCAAGGTATTATTTGTGCATTTAGCACGGGTTTTGTTCTTGGGTCTTGGATGTTCTCTATGTATTTAAGTATGTATTTATCTATATAAGTATGTATATCGTCGTCTAGTACCCATAGTACAAGCTTTGCTTAGTTTGGGACTAGGTCGATTTGTGTAAGATTGTCTCCCAATGTTTTTTTTATATTTAATTAAAGGTGAACTTAACCCGGTGACGCACTTGACAACTGTGTCAATTAATATTGTCCCCCAATATTTATTATTATTTATTATTATTATGAAGCAAAATGAAAATTGTTTATTTTTCCCTTTTTAACAAGTACAATGCCTGCAGTGATTGGGACTACCTTTTAGGTATGTAAACCTGTGTTAGGCGATGCCCCGCTCTTCCATAATGGTAAGTAGGTAGGAAATATTATAATATATCTAGAGGTTACTTATTTGAGCTTAGCTTAAAACATTTTTATCAATGGTTTTAGATGCTTATGTTTTTTAATATGGGTTTTGGGTTTTGTGTAAATGCTGTAATTGACAGTCAACAGTTTCGGAAAGATCAAAAACGCGAAACCGCCTCCGCGCCGCACCGCGCCGCGCCCGCGCTACGCGTTTTAAGCTTAAGGCGACTTCCTGATTTGGCGGGGCGGGAGCGATATGTTATAGGTATTTTGCTCTTTGACGTGAATTTACCGATGTGAGATTTCCTCACTTGGCGAAATACTGTCAGTAATACGTTTGCGCAGTAGTAATAACATGCGCAGAAGCAGGGCAGTACTGCATTAGTATCGGTTGACACTGACAGCTGACAGTTTTCTCACCAATGCAGTACTGCCCCGCTTCTGCGCATGATATTACTACTGCGCAAACGTAGTAGGGTGACGCCACCAGTGCTGGACACTTTAAGCTGACAAGCACCAGTAATGGACACTTCATTACTAATTCAACGATCATACGGTTTTAAATTGATTATTGTATAAAAAATGTATAACTCTTATTTTCTTTTAAATAAGAGTCAAGGTGCATCATTGGTCCTTGTCCATTACTGGTGCTGTCACCCTACTGGCATTATTTCGTCAAGTGAGAAAATTTCACGTCAAAGAACAAAATCACATATCGCTGCCGCCCCGCCAAGTCAGGAAGTCGCCTAAGTGTTTCCATAGTAATATCGTATGTTAAAAAATGTTACGTAATCACTCCTCGATTAGGTGATTAACGAACTTAACTTACAAAAGGTAGACGGAACTGTCATTCATAGCATGGATATTGAAAGTTAGATCGGTAGGTTGGGCGTGTGTGTGTAAGCTAAACTAGGCAAGTCATTCAGAAAATCATCAAGGTCATCCACCATATTTTATTTACAACGACGGTTGTGTGACCCCTTTCAGTTACTAGCTGAACGTTCCCGTGCTTTGGAAGGCACGCTAAGCCGTTGATCCCGGCTGCTGGCTATGACAGGAGTCGTTAAGCCAAGTTAGAGGCCTTCGGGCGGTTTGAGAAATTTTAACTTGAGTTCCCCATTCGACAAAGCATAATCCCAATAAGGTCTAGTTCCTCCCTTGGGTTAGAAGGTGATATGGCAGTCGATTGCGTAAATACTAGTGCCTGTGCGAGTTCTTGGGATTAGGTAGCGGACCCCGGGCTTCCTTCAGCTTCACTGTACTGGGATAACCATAGGATGATGATGATGATGGTGGCGGACAAGCTTATGACTCTAGATTCTAGAGTCTAAAAGAATCACAAGCGCGCGGAATAGTTTAAGTGAAAGAAGGATTAATAAGCATGTGAAATGAAATGAAAAATCAAAAATAAAAATACTTATACATTTAAGTAATCTACAAACTCAGAAATTAATTTACCATCAACTTCTTAAGGATGATTCCCATTAGACCGTTCCGTGTCCGGGCCGGAACGATACCGGGCTGTTTCCAAGACTAGGTTATTTCCTAAATCGGCCATCAAACGTTTGCGTTGACAGAAGAGCGGCCGGGCCGCTTAAAACCGTTAATACGCCCGGACGCGGTCGGCATGTTGGTGTCATAGAAAACGGGCCGGCCCGGACACCTAACGGCCTACTGTGTATCATTATTTAACCTTCCTATAATTTTGTAAAAGGCGAAGAGAAATTAGTAAAAAGACATGTTCATAAATTAAATTAAATTAAATATAACTAAACTTATAATTAAAATAATTTTATTGAAATAATAAAAACATAAAGACACAAAAAAAAAAAAAACTATACTCGCGGCTAACCAAGGTCACTCATTGGCGGAAAAGAACCCAAGATGCTGGCGGCGTTTCCCCGTTGCACAGCAATACTGAGCCTTTGTCCGAGAAACGCCCCAGCTCTTGGATCACAGGTAAATCTAATAAGTTTTTTTTTAATAAGATTAAACAGTTGGTGAGCCTCTGAGCCCCAAGGGACCGCAAACGGTACGAAAATATAATTGTCACCTAATAACATGTATTTTCGGCGCTTAGCCGCCTCCGCGTTTGTGGCAGCTCCACCTGGTTTTTGACACGTTACTGCAATGTGTGACGATGCCAAAGTGTCTACACAGGTGGAGTCCCACACTAAGGGCCGCCCCAACCGCCACGGCACTAACGTCATACCATCGGGTCTCTTGCCGTCGTCCCGTACGAGGCCATTGGGTTCGAGTACCGCAGGCACTTGGACGCTGACAAGGGCCCGACGTATGATGTCGTTGAGACAAGCATGGCGGGAGAGTCTACCGGCGTTTTTGGGGCAGCTAAGGCCATGATGTCCTAAACTATCTACCTGTGCTCCGCAGCGACATTGGTGTGGTACGACAATGTCTAGGCCTAGACGAAGGCCAACAGCCACCCTGAAAGAGTTATCGTCCAGTAAAGTGCCGAAATTAACTGAAGGAAGTGCATGGAGCCAGTAACCGGACTCAGACGCAGAAACTGCTAAGAGCCTGGCTTTGTCTCTCGGAGTGGGACATGTGTCTATAAGGTGGGTGTAAACTCTTGAGCTTATCGGCATGTCCCAAAGTTTTTGGTTCTCTGCACTCGTGGGGACGTCTGTACCAGGGCAGGCCTGTTTCCAAGCGTCCTTGGCCTCAGACAAACAGGCCACCTCAAAATCGGATAGTAAAGGAGATAATATTTTACCGATAAGAGGTAGCGAGCTATGTGTCGAGGACAAGAACGCTGGAAGAGCGACACCTGAGATTTGCCTTACGCCGAGACCACCCAACCTTACAGGCAGCGTAGCCTGTAAAAATTGACGATCGTCAAATTTTACATTAATCACTTTTTCTAAATGAGTGTGAATTATGCTGTCAATGTTTTCACATATGATTTTAAATTTCCAAATGGGGCAGCAGCGCATGGCATACGTAAACTTGGGTACAAAAAGGCAGGAACGTAGGATGAAAATAGCCATGTGAGCGTGAATTTCTAAAAGTCGGTCTGCAGATTCTTCAAACTTGCTTATCTTATTCTCTACAAAGATAGGAATCCCTTCGTCAAAGATGGGGACACCTAGAAGTTGTAACGTTTCTTTAGTTAAAAACTTGATTCCTGGACATGCAGATTCAAAAGCTTGCTTGACCGATGAAGAGTCGAAGAAGCCATCTAGAAATACTTCGCACTTGTCAAAGTTCAAATGAAGTCCGATCGTATCAAATTTATTTTTAATCAAACTAAGGTCGTTTAAGACAGAATCCGCATCTCCTCCAAGGGAACCATCATCAAGATACCAAACATTAAATTTAGAGGTTAAACCTGAAATGATTGAATGTATTGCCAAGCTAAAAATGGCCGGACCGAGAGGGTCACCTTGCTGACATCCGACAGATGAGAGCAAAGTGTTATTTTCAAAAACAAGATTGGACGGAGTACCATAACATTGCCTAAGATAGTGATATATATCTAGAACTACTTTTTGAATTTCAGATAACATAGTGTCTCGGCTGATGGAATTAAAAGCGTTCTTAACGTCAAGTTTCAGGAGGACTTTTGAAGAGGATTTTTTAAGAAAAGAGCGACAGGCATGTACTGCTGCTTCACAGCCTCCTTTACACCCGAAACCTAGCTGAACCGGTTGAAACTTAGGCTGCAACACCGGAAGAATATGCCTGCAACAAATTTTGGAAGCAATTCTCCTAAAAGTGGATCCAACCGCAATGGGGCGAATGCCACCGTCTTTTTTTAAGAGAGCACATAGGTTGGCACCATATAAAGTATCAGTGACTAGTGGGTTTACCTTTCCAGCTAGCATGAGGTTAATGAGGTTGGTTAGGCTTGTGAGAAGAGCACTATTACGACCACCAGGAACAGTCAGAAGATCTTTTAAATGTTGCGGTGAAATGCCGTCAAGACCACCGGCTGAGCCGTTCTTGAACGACATTACTGCGGCAAAAACTCCATCTTCTGTTGCATGAAGGCAAGGTAAGGTTGTATTAGGGGAGGTGAGTAGCTGAGAAGATGGAGGGGCTAATGGATGCTTGCTAGAAAGTGCAGCTAGGGTGGCGGCTGAATTTGAGGCACACGAGTCGTTTGAAAATAGTAAACGGGCTGCACCTCTCAGATCTCCGTCATTAAATTTAGTTTCTACCTTTTTAAAGATTGGCTGAGATGGTCTTGGAGGGGTCGCAACTGAAGAATATTGCTGAAAAGAAGCCGGTCGAGAGCAATTATCTTTTAATTTCTGAGTAAGAGAGACCTCGGGGTGTGCTTTACTGATGTGTAAGGTGTTATATGAGAATGACAATAAACGTAGCCAGCTACTTTCCGAGTTCTCAGCTGTGCAGTCGTCGATGGTTTTGATCAAATTATTGGCGACGGTGTGTCGCGCCCCACGGGGTATTCTTTTCAGAATAGGGGTCGATCTCTTCAAGGAGCTCAATATTGTTGATAAGGAGCTGTGTTATAATTATTTGTATTTTTGTGGGGACAATGCCTTCTCCAAACCTGATGTTTCCATGTTTTCGGTACAAGTTAGCGGCACTTACACACTTATTCACGTGACTTAACGCAAGTAATGAATTGAAACAAACACATATAGATTCTTAATCCAAATAGAAATACCTATTTTGATGTAATTAATGTCCTGTATAAAAGTTCTTTGGTTTAATTTTATAAACACTTTTCATGTAAAATGTTGCCAAGACGCGACCGCGCACGATGGTCGCACACTGTCAAAAAATTATCAGATCTCATGTAGAGACAAGCTTCTAATTCTACACGCCCTAGCCCTAAGAGAGATTTCTCAGGAACGCGTGGTGGTATCAAGCGGGAATTTACATCAAATACTCAGGTCTATTGTCCCTTAGAGCTGTGAAAAAATCAAACTTCTAAGCCAACGCAATCAAAAGATACAGCCGTTTATGCCGCAAATTTCCGCAAATTTTCGACACTCGCAAGGGAATCTAAAACTACAGGGTAGTTCCCGTGAACTCAGAATCTTGAAATTTGGTACGAAGCAACGTAAAGGAAAAATTGCGAAAACCGTAAATTTTTAGTTACATCATATAGTAAAAATATTTTTACGGAACCCTCGGTGCGCGAGTCCGACTCGCACTTGGCCGGTTTTTTATAATAGATTACGAGACATAAGACTGGTCTTTTGAAAGCCGTCATCCCAGTACAAATAATTTCATCATATCTCTGCGTGATCGCATCAGGAATGTAGTCATCCGCAGCAGAACCAAAGTGACCGATATAGCCCATCGAATCGCTAAACTTAAGTGGCATTGGGCGGGACACATAGCACTTAGAACCGATGGCCGTTGGGGAGGAAAGGTTCTCGAGTGGCGACCACGTACCGGAAGGCGTAGCGTGGGCAGGCCCCCCACACGGTGGAGAGAAGGCCTGGTAAGGATCGCGGGTGTCCACTGGATGCGGGTGGCGCAGCACCGGTCATTGTGGAAGTCTTTAGGGGAGGCCTATGTCCAGCAGTGGACGTCTTTCGGCTGACATGATGACGTCAAATTTACCTTATTTTTCGTAATCTATACTTTTCTATTATTCACACAAAAAATTATGACATCAAAAATTACGATTGATTGATTTTAAGGTGGAGCGTTAAGTTTCAGATTGTGGGATTACGATCGACGCCTCTATTAGTTCCCACAGATATACGATCTTCAAACCGCTTTGAACTCCAAAATTACTATCCATACCAGTGATCTATTTACTAATTAAGGTGAATAATGTTGTTTATGTGTTTGTAACGCCGCGGGCTCTTGGGATTATGACAAACATACACACGAGAGGGATGGCTAGACGTGGCCGGGGGAGGGAAGGAGACGGAAAGTAAATGTGTGATTATTGGTTGTGACGTGTAGTGTTTAGTAATAGACCGGGAGCTGGGGATTTGATATCCATTATACATAAATAGGAATTATGTTCATGAAATAAAGCATATTCTTCTCTCATGGATTCCAGTGAAACGTGAAAAGAGGAAAGCGACTATATTTTGTTTTTTCCTCATTGTGTCATTTAATTTACTGAAACGTAGCAGGAGAGTGGCAGTCAGAACATTAGAATTAAATTTGACGACTATGAAATTAATGACATCAGTTTTTCTATACAATACAATTTATTAAATACAAATATATTTAAGCTAAATGTACGTACGACACGTTTTGCCCAGTGACACCGATTGATCACCTCTGTCATTACCGATGGTATAATATTAAAAGTGCCACGTAATGGTTCTAAGTCGAGCTCTGGGACATTTACCTTAGGTTAAAGTAGACAGAGGAATGAAGATAAAGGTCTGGAAGGTAGTGTAGACGACAGACCCTACCCTCCCCTGATGTACCTAGCACGTAATTTAGAAACAAATAAAGATAAGACGTTAGCTAGGTAAATGTAAGAGTAACCCTGTTATTTAAAATGGAATATTTAAGAAATATTGTCATATTTACGTAAATATTAGAACCTTGTCGCACTAAGCGGAAGGAATAACTCTTTAGGGCGAGTTTATTCATTTCAGCAAGTATTATGACACAATTCGAGTGATTGCGCAATGATACTTGGAAATTTCCATACGCAGTAGAATGAAAGATTGCGTAATAATGTAAAATATGTCGATCGTAGATCGAAATTACGCTATGAAAATGGCATGTTTGTGAGCTAACTCACAAACAGTTGACTCTGAGACAATAAGGTTTTTATTATATAAAGTAGGCGCTGAGGCGCATATTATAAGCCCTGTTTGAATCACAGGCACTAAGAAATGGTCGCGCAGCGAATTTCTTAAGATTGAATAAATTCAGAATAGTCGTTTTTACACAACGTTCTTCCCTCTCAGAGCCAATATTAGGAAGACACTGTCCAAGTATAAAGGGTCACGTGTGACCACACCGAACGCCGACTCGATGAGTCCTAGTACAGGCCAGTGAGATAATCACAGCCTCCGCAATCCGCGGAAAACCGCGAGATTTGTAAGATTCCCTATTTATACTCGGACGGCGCCTCGTAGCGTGCACAACTTCATGGTGCTCACGTTACGGTCAGCCATTACGAAAGAAAGGAGGTGAGTTCGCAACGTACTTCACTCAGTACCGAAGAGACACTCCAAGGAAGAAACCCAGAACAAGAAAGAAAAAGTGCGTTGGGAACTCAGCTCAGGAAAAGTTTAGGAATCTAGACATTGTGTCCTAGATTTAGATAAAATCAGTGTTAAAGTCATTATAAATAAGTAACTTTATTATATACAGTGTTAACTTCCAAATACGTTTTATTAAGAACATAATCTGTGATAAACAATATAAGCCATTTACAATCCGTCCGGACTTCTTATTTACTTGTTACGAATCATAAGAAAAAGCAGAACCAAGGTGGCACCAAAATTAGAGTAGAGTCAGTCACTGTTATTTTACGAGAGGAACTACCAGTCATTTGTATACAGTCCACTTTAAACATTTATATTTTTGGGCCTAATCAATCAGGATTAGTGCATCATTTACAGGTAGGTTCCCAAAAGGTAGCACATTAGGCATGAATCCCACTTTTTGTTATTTGTTTTATGCCACGAAATTTAGCAATTAAATGAATTCGAACTGAAATGCAAAAGTAAGTCTGCAAACGATCTGCTGTCAGTCATTTCCTCAACTGATTTCTGTTTGGAGAAGTAGTTATGGTCTCAACATTCACCCAGAAGGCTTTTATCATTGGTAAAGCTAAGATGGCACCTAAAGTAAAATAGATTTATATCACGAATTCACGGGCCAAAGTTAATAAAAATAAATCTCCTGTGTGTGACCCTGCCTACCAAGCTGGTGGTCTCGGGTTCAAATCCCGGTCAGGGCATTTATTTTAGTGAAAAACGCGAATATTTAGTCTTAAGTTTTAAATAAATAAATATTGGGGGACACTCTTACACAAATCGACCTAGTCCCAAACCAAGCAAAGCTTGTACTATGGGTCCTAGACGATGATATACATACTTATATAGATAAATACAAACTTAAGTAAATAGAAGACATCCAAGACCCAAGAACAAATATCCGTGCTAAATGCACAAATAATGACCTGGCCAGGTTTCTAACCCGGGACCTCTAGCTTCGGAGGCAGTGTCACTACCAACTAGGCTAAACAGACGAGTGCAATTAGTGTCATAGATGTTTTTCTGTATTTAAGTACATATTTATCTATATAAGTATGTATATCGTCGCCTTGAATCCATAGTTCAAGCTTTGCTTAGTTTGAGAAAAATTGAATCAGTGTAAGATCGTCCACAAATATTTAATTATTTATTTACATAGATAACATATGATTTCCTCGGCCGCTCCTGGTCTAGCTTATGAGCGACTCGCCGCAGGCTCACTCGGCAGGCCTGTGCCCGGAATTGTTTTTGCGCGTGTACTGTAGATACTCCCGCATGTACTGTACTCGTGCTTATGTCTACGTAATGATACAGTTGCCTCATGATATTGTTTTATATTTTCAGAGGTGCAGGGAAAGAGAGCGCTCGTGGGCCGGCGGCGCCCGCGTACCGCGTGCGGTATGCGAGGTTAAGCAATGTCGGGCGAAGTCAGTCCTTGGATGGGTGACCGCTTTGAGTGGTTACTAACTGAGCGCTCCCCTGCTTTGGAAGGCACGTTAAGCCGTTGATCCCGGTTGCTGTCTATGATAGCAGTCGTTAAGCCAAGTTAGAGGCCACCGGGCGGCTTGAGAACTTTTAACAGTCAAGTCGCCTACTCACTTGACAAGCCTAATCCCAATAAGGTCTGGTTTCCCCCTCGGGTTGGAAGGTCAGATGGCAGTCGCTTCCGTAAAAACTAGTGCCTATGCCAATTCTTGGGATTAGGTAGCGGATCTCAGGCATCCTTCAAGATGCAACTGTACTGGGAATATCGCTAGGAGGATGATGAGAGGTGCACGGGAATATCCATTTGTCATACAGGGCCATCGGAGCAGAGGCAGACCAAAAAGAAGGCGGATTGATTTGGATGCGATCAGCTTGGGTTGGCGGGAGGATGCAAGCAATAGAGCTGATTGGAGGAAAACAGGGGAGCTTTTGTCCAGCAGTGGGTGGGATACCTAATTAGGCTATAAAGTGACCCTGTGCTTGATATTTTAATCCCCAATATTTGACACTTCTCGATCATCTCTTTACCCCGGGGACCCGGGTATGTCCTAAAACTACGACCAAGACCACCGGGGAATCGGCAGCAGCATTCCTAGCGTGTGGTGGAGATACTGCGATCGCCAACCCGCATGCCAAGCGTGGCAATTATGGCATTTACCTCCCATGAAATTGGGGGAGGCCTATGTCCAGCAGTGGTCGTCCTAGGGCTGATATGGTGGTGGTGGTGGATCATCTCTTTTGCTATGATATAATATTGAACTTGTATCAACTAAGACCGATTCTACCGGACTGCATTGCTGTTTGTAAATTCCGATATTAGCCGATACAAATCTGGATTAGAGTTGATAAAACCCGGAAAAATTCCCGTTTTTTTTTAAAGAAGCCATGTTTTTTTTAAGTTTTATTCGGAAAAATACAATTTCACTTATTATTTACATTTTTCCGATAAAAACGATAAAAACCGGAATTGAACGGAAAAAGAACTTGTGAAATTTTCCATTTATATTTAATTCATAGTTTAGGTAGCTACACTAGCTCCACCTACTTAGTCGTGTGTTTTGTTCTCCAAATACTGGCGATCGTTTATCTGATTCTTTGTGGTCTCAATTACTCGTAAAAGTTACAGAAGAAATTTTGTTACCCATTTCGATTGCGATTCATAACATAGAGTCAGACAATGCACTTCTTTCAGAGGTTCCCGCTACATTTTTGCCAATAGAAAAACAGATTCAAAAATGAATTTTCCAGATGACTGTCCTGAATTTGCAGAAAGCAAAGGTGATATTTTAACGTACGTTAAAAACCGTAAGGAATTTTGCATACAACCAATGCATTTAGCCGTATATACATATGTTGGACCCCAGATTCCACAAATCTGTATCCACCGAATATAAAAACGTTAAATGACACTGATTTTTTAAAAATGGCTCAGTATTAAACTAAATTAGCGGACTGTATGCACGTGAATACCTGTGACATAATGGGTCGGTTCGCTGAAAACCACGCGAAGGGCGGTTTCTGGGCCAACGAATTGATATTATTGCCTGTAAGGATTGTGTGCAATAAGACTTCTATCAACTATCGCCGTAAAGTTACTAAGGCTGGGTTGCACCAAACAGTCTGTAATCGTAAGCTGTGTTCGTTAAAATATCAATGTATGGAAAGTTTGACAAGTTTCTATGGGATGACAGCTGCCGGCGCCATATTTAACGTTGATCAGTCTGTGATCGTAAGTCGGTGCAACCCAGCCTTAGGCTGAGTTGCACCAACTTACGATCACAGACCGATCAACGTTAAATATGGCGCCGGCAGCTGTCATTCCATAGAAACTTGTCAAACTTTCCATACATTCCAATTTTAACGAACACAGCTTACGATTACAGACGGTTTGGTGCAACCCAGCCTAAGTGTTACTCCGTCATCTGCGGCATCAGAGAGGAACTGGGGGTTTACTCCGAAATTCGAAATCCGAACTTTGTGTGGTGCCGTCCCTTTCACTCATATAGTGTATGACAGGAGAGTGAAAGGGACGGCACCATACGAAGTTCGGATTTCGAATTTCGGAGTAGACCCCCTGGTTGTTGTTTGGTCGCACTCACACTAAGGAAAGAAAGCGACTTTTGCCAGAACGATTGAATAAACTGATTTTTATGCACTTGCAAATTAATTCTCACAGTATCGACGACGTCATCGATTCGGGTATGATAGACTTAGATGATCGCAGTGACAGCGATTAATAAATAATAATAATTAGTATACACATTTGATTTCTTTCTCAAAATAACAGAAAAAAACTTTCAAAACCCACTGAAAAAAACGATTTGATTTTTCCGAGAATTTTCAACTCTAATCTGGATGTATGTCTCAGATCAACTCGATATTATTTTTGGTCACCCCGACTAAGTTGATATAATTTTTATTAAGACATTTAAATAATGGCCTTAAAGGATCTATTTTGTAATCCCTTAGGTACTGTCTATTGGCAGTAAAAATATACCTAAGTCTAAAGAGACTGGTTACGTAATTGACAATTTAGACATTAGTTGAATATAACTAGACAGCGAGAACATAGAAGGAAATATCATACTATTTTTTTCTATAGAAGTTAAATACTTACTAAAGGCACGCTCCTTTTATGCATTAAACTTAAAGTAGTGGTAATTAAATTCAGTTACAAAACTATGAAAAATAACAACAAACCCTATGTAGCAAAAATGTAGCAAAAAGCACAGATTTCATTTATATTCAAAGATAATACCATATTATACATTGACGTAAATTTTACCACAATATCTGTCAAAAACAAACGACAAAAGTTCCTCGCCATTCCAAATATAAAATACATTCCGAACAAAACACAACCGCTTATTTCCAACGGTCAAACTAAAACGAATACGATTCCGAGGGAATACATGAATGCCTGCATGCAAGAATCGCTAAAAATCAGAATTCACTATTTCGCTTGAATCGATCCTGAGATATTAAATTCTTGGTAGACGTCTCTTTCGTATCTGTCGTATGACTACCTATACTAAAATTAAAACAGTACTTTGATTTGATACTTATCTTAAAATTTCACCCAAAATAACAACAGTAAATTTTTATACAAGTGTGAGTCCAAAGGTGGGCCAGGACGAGTGAAAAAGACACTTCGGCGTGTAAATTAAACTACGTTTACACCAAACCTTGCCAATACGCGCAAACGCGCTTTTTGGTAAGGTGTGGTGTTAACATAGTTACACCCACTTTTTGGCCAAGTGGTGACGTAAAATTGTGTACAAAACACGGGTCGTAAAACAGAAAGACCTCTCTCGCATATTTATGACCCTCGCCTGCGGCTCGGGCTTCTAAAATCTGCGATATAGGCCTTTCTTTGTTTTACAATCCTTGTATCGTAAATAGCTATTTTAATGCACTGTGAAAAATATAAAAAATTAAACAGTAATTAAAAGAAAAAAAGTACGAACGGAAAAGCATTCGTCCGACCAAATAAGAAAACAGTTTATTCGAAGGTTAGTTAAAATCTGATTGGGATTGGTTTTCAAGCGAATAATGTTTTTTTTTGGTGATGAGAGAGATTGATGAGTGAGATTATTTAATTGGAATATATCAACCTAATTTATACGTATCTGCATGTAATCAACTGGCACAACATGCGAGACTATTCTTGAGTTGTACCATGTCATCTATTGGAACCACCATGTTTTATGCAAATACATTATTTATGATTATGATGTTTCGGCTCCAACTTATGCTTATTTGAAATCACAGTACTGTAAATATGACGTATTTTGTGTGTTTAGCTACGTTACGGGAGTTTCCGAAGTGTAAGGGTGACATTTGGTGTTTTTATTAAGGGATAAGGAAGTAAATTCACAATTTCACGATACGAAGAGTGATATTGCTAATTTATACGATTCCATCGAATATTTTATGAAAGGACACCGGATTTATTATTTGAACGGCTTTTTTTTCTTGTATTCATAATGCAATTTAATATAATGAATATGAATGTTCGTTATTTTAGCTGTTTGATAGATATATATTGCATTATTGCATGCATGTCTATTTAGTCAAATATTTTTTTTTTAATCATGATCGTAGTAAGGTGTAAAGGAATGGGAAGGAAAGGGTGCGAGGTAGAGGTGTAAGGGTAGGCGATATGCATGCACATGAGGACGTCCACTGCTGGGCATAGGCCGCCTCCAGAGAGAGCCACAATTACAGTCGGCATGGGGGGTAAAATGCTATAATAGCCACGCTTGGCATGCGGGTTGGCGAACGCAGTATCTCCACCGCACTCCAGGGATGCTGCTGCCCATCCCCCAGTGGTTTAGGGTCGTAATTTTAGTACATACCCAGGTCTATTAATATATAAGGATATTATTAAGATCCTTTAAAAAATGACCTCTCTGAAAAATGCGCATTGTATTTGCATTAGTCGTGACTTTAAATAAATGACATGAATCGTTATGCCTAATATAATAAAACCCACGGAGCATTCAGCAATCCAAAAGGTATACGTCCAAATCCGTAACAACCCCAGCCTAAGGTAAAGTTGGTATTATCTCATAAACGTCCCGCATCCGACTCGTGTCACTATTTGCGTAACCGCCCGCGGCTATACCCGTAATATGTCACCTGTCATGACAGATAAAGACGCTGTTTTGTACCGTCTATCAAGGGAGTTATGTACTGCCGCGCGCGGCAAGGGTTTAGGGCGGTCCTTCGGTAGTTTATGGTATAGTTTTACTTTGACCCGATTCTCGCAAGTTTTTTAAGATTTGTTTTTAACAGACTTTAAAAAACGAAGGAGGTTCTCAATTCGTCAGAATATTTTATTTTTTTATGAATGTTCACAACATCGACTAGATACTTACTCGAAGACTATTGGAACGATTACAAAAAATCTTTTTTTTGTTTGAAAGGGTTTGTTTTCTAGATGGTCCCATTGGATCAAGTCTGGATCTGATGACCGGATCTTGAAGAAATCAAGGGAATTCCTCAAATTATATATTAGGAGAGGCCGAGTAAGAGTGGAAATGCATGGAGTCGGTTGTTTTTGTTAAAAATTCACTTGTTTTAAGTATATACTTCTTTGTTGGCAGCTTTTATGAGTTAGCTGTTAGCTGCCCTATACTGAACGTTATCAATTTTAGTTCCGTCACCAACGCTAGATGGCGCTAAAATGAAAGTTATGGCATCTGTGATTATCAACCAAATACTAAAGCATCATCATCAGCCCGCAGTCGTCCACTGCTGGACGTAGGCCTTCCTCAATTCGCGTCACCACACCCGATCCTCAGCTCTTCGCATCCAACCGCTTCCCGCTACCCTCTTCAGCTCGTCGGTCCACCTGGCGGGAGGTCGTCCTACATACAGGGCGAGTCGTTCGCGGTCTCCACTCCAGAACCACATATACTAAAGTATAATACTTATTATTTATATTGAGATTTATTTTATTGTACTAATAATTATGGTGATGATTGATGGTTATCATTTAGTGACAAAAATAAATAGGTAGGCAAAGTAATTAGTCTTTTTTTCGGTTAAATTCAATACCTAAATAAAGAAAGAAAGAAAGAAATAAATACTATTATACCTAGGACATTTTTTACACAAATCAACTCGTCCCATAGTAAGCTCAATAAGGCTCAGTAAGGTCGTATGGATAGTAGACGACGATACATTTAATAGATATTTATTTAATTATACATAAAAAACATCCAAGCCCCAGGAACAAATGTTTCTGCTCATCACAGAAACTAATGCCATTACCGGGATTCGAACAGGCTGACATTGCAGGCAAATTCATCCGCATAGAATACTAATAGTGATATTTAGAATGAATGAACCAAAAATGTAACCTCATTTACATTGAACAGAAGCATTTAAGAATCGTCAAAATATTAATTAATATGGCTTATCAATTTGGTCTATTTAAACGCATTAAATTACTTGATTACACCAGGAGTTTCTACGATCTACAATATTCTATTCTTAATTAATAAAACAAAATTAAAATTTTTGAAAAACCCACGACGGATTAACCTAATTAAAAAATTATAAAATAAAGTAAATGTGAATCCCCCGACTGTGTATTTACGAAGTAAGTACATGGAGATAATAAATAGATTTCAAAAATGGTTGTATGGTCGCGAGGTACAGTTACAAAGCCAGAAAAGTCCGTCGGGGGCTGCCATTGCCTGCCCTGAAATGAAGTAAGATTACGAAGTCCGTGTTATAGGTACTTCAATTTAAGTTGCTGTATGTAATGTACCTCGAGCTTTACTATTATTAATATTTTAATGAAATTAGGAACAGACATGGCAATGGCAGCCCCCGACGGATTTTTCTGGCTTTGTAACTGTACCTCGCGACCATACAACCGTTTTTTAAATCTATTTATTATCTCCATGTACTTACTTCGTAAATACCCAGTCGGGGGATTCACATTTACTTTATTTTATAATTTTTTAATTAGGTTAATCCGTCGTGGGTTTTTCAAAATTTTTAATTTTGTTTTATTTTATTATTTTTAGAGAGCAATGTCTATACGTTCCTCACTCAAACGTTCCAGTTGTAGAATGAGCTCCCTCCTGAGGTTTTCCCAAGGGATTATATTATAGTATAGGGCTATTCAAGAAAGGAGTGTATACATGTTTAAAGAGTCAGCAACGCGCATTGAAACCCCTGGAGTTGCAAACATCCATAGGCTGCGGTAACCGCTAACCATCAAGCGGACTGTATGCTTGTATGCCATCGACGTGGTAGAAAAACAATGGTTGTTTCTCACTTAACCCTATATATTCCGGAAACAAGCACGGTAGGCCGAAGGCAGAGCTCAGCGTAGGGACATATGCCCAAAGCGTCCCATTAGAAAGCACTCTCGACGCCAGCCCGAGACCTGAAGGGCAAGCCCAAGTAGATCCTTCCTATCGAGTGTTTTACAAGAGAACCGGGAAGACGAAGGCTCGGAGCGTCCTTTGAGAGAGTTCTCTCCGCAAGCCAGAGGGCCGAAGACCCAAAGGGTGAGCCACCACTATCCACCTGTGTCTTTACAATTAAATTTGAGGGCCAAAAGTGCAAAGGTGAGTGGCAAGGCACGCAAGACCAAAAGCTGAGCTCCGCGCAGGTGAGAAGGCCCGAAGTGCCTAAAAGCCTCAGCGCGAAGGGTCACGCTCTGTACGCGAGCCTACACGGGACTCTCGTGCACTATCCTATCGCTAAATGTTCAAAGTAGAGCCGATCCGAGTTCTGCGTGGGGCCGAAGGCCCTAAGCTTCTCTTCAGACCGCGCACTACGAGTATATGCGAGCCCACGTAGACACTTACATCCTCCTTCCTCTATCACAAGCACATCAAATTTAATATCACCAACTTGGATCATTCATTCTAAATTTCGACAAACTTTTACTTTAATACGAATATATAGCAAAAAATCTTAATCGGTTTAGCCGATTTGGAGAATCTGCGCCTATTGCCCTTAATTTACCTTTTTTATCTGGGGAAATGCATTTACGCATCCCGCCTAGCCGGGGAACTAGGACGGGTATGACGGACTCCCGGGAACCGCCCGGACTACCGTCTAAAACCACCAGGGTATGCCCATCACGCAGCATTAGTGGCGGTGACACGGGATCGCCAAGGCACACAACTGCGAACACCGCCTGCTGCAACAGCCGAAGCTGTTCCCTCACTGCTGAGGCAAGCGTCTCCCACCCGTCGGCAAGCGTGCAGGGCGACACCACACACTTGCCGACCAAAGGACCTCCACGCTGGGAGAGAGTGAAAAACCCCGGATTCACCCCCTCAGGTCCCCTTGTGACTTTTTAAAGAGGTTTTCTCCCTCGCAGTCACCACCCGGCCCCGGCCTGACGGTGTCAGCCCCCGCTCCCGACCATAGCGGCCCTCTGCCGAAGCTAGGGTTACGAGTCCGTAGTTATTTTTACAGGCATACGGCATGGCCTGTCCCTCTCGCCGCACCTGGGGAGTCTTGCGAATGCGGAACCCCCCATCCCCCCATTGGTCGCATCTGGAGTGTCCTCCGCTAAACAGAGGAAAACCCAGAGCGACCCCGTCTCCGGGTTATTGGTAGCACCGGTAAACGATCCCTCCGAAAATGAATCACTTACCGTTACCTCCAGGGCGCACCGGCCAGAACCCTTCCCCTTCCCCCAGACCCGCGAGGGAAGAGCCCAGACACTCGTGGAGGTTACCCGACTAGCGCCTCCCCTTAATTTACCCTAAATTTTTATACCTTATCCTTTCCGTCGTGGGTAACCAACCACCATATTAATTGCGCTCTGCTCTGCATATAATTTAGTGAACCCGTTTTGGAATAAATGTGCTTTTTAGAGTTCTGTAGCCCCGAAACAACGTAATCGGGTCCCGTCGGGTCGTTTAGTAATAGGGTCCCGTTTTTACAACGTGTAAAAGCGAGACCCTATTACTAAGACTTCGCTGTCTGTCACCAGGCTGTATCTCAAGAACCGCGATAGTTAGACAGTTGAAATTTTCACAGATTATGTATTTCTGTTGCCGCTATAACAACAAATATTAAAAACATATGGATAATGGTACGGAACCCTTCGTGCGCGACGGTCCCACTCGCACTAAGCCAGTTTTATAACATAACACGATAGTTTTATCCATGCGTAGTGTGTCCCATGGCATATTCACGTCGTGTATCGCCGATAAGTTCTAACTACACAATAATACCTACTTTAACCGAAACCATAATATTTAGATAAGCAGACCTGTTTGGGGGACATATGACTTAAGCCTACTCTTCCGTGGCGGGTATAAAGAGCAAAAATTCTACTCTTAGCAGTTCATGAGTAGTTATAGGTAGAGAAGTTACTATCACTTACTCAGTCATCACTTTTTAAAGAGCTATATCACGGTATTCTATCCATGAGGATTCACAAAGTTCCTTACTATGTTATTCTGTTTCATCATACCTACAGCTCTCAGCAGTTCATACACAGAAGCTACTCAGAAAACACGATCAAAAGAAACACGACACGTTAATGCATATATATGTGCTCTCGCAAACTTCCCTATGGTGCTGATTTGCTCCATAATCAGGCCTTCAGCAGTTCATGTGAAGAGGTTTCTCAATTCATACCAGCCAAACAATCGAAACACTGTTCACTAAATGATCACCTTAATAAGATTCCCTGCAATATTGTTCTGATCCATCATCAGACCCTTAACATACCATGTGCAGAAACTACTCAGCAAACTCAATGAAAAATAAATAAATAAATAAAATAAATAATATTGGGGGACAATCTTACACAAATCGACCTAGTCCCAAACTAAGCAAAGCTTGTACTATGGGTACTAGACGACGATATACATACTTATATAGATAAATACATACTTAAATACATAGAAAACATCCAAGAACCCAAGAACAAATATCCGTGAAAAATGCACAAATAAATGCCCTGGCCGGGATTCGAACCCGGGACCTCTAGCTTTGGAGGCAGAGTCACTACCAACTAGGCTAAACAGGTCGTCAATGAAAAGAGCCCAAACACGGCCAAATACCTATATGCCTTCGAAAGGTTCTGTGTGATGTTATTTTACTCCATCATCAGACCCTCAGAAGTTCATTTACAATCGCTGCTAAGCAAACATAAACAAAAGGGCCCAAAAACGAACAGTAAGTAATCGAACCCCTGTACAGTTCCCGACTATGTTTTTTGCTCCATCATCTGATCCTCAGAGTTCAAGTACATGTACTCTTTACCCAGCACTATCGAAATCATCCACGGTGGTGAAGTTGTTCCGGAGAAAATGCGCTCAAACCAGCACAAACGCACTTTCAAGCAAAAAACGTTTACTGCAGCGCCCCCTGGCGAGTTATGGTCGTAACAATTATTATGGGGTTCGTCCCGAATGAACCACGAACCCATTGCAGAAAACCGTATCCAATTCGGTCAAGCCGTTTTGGAGATATTGAGGTGCACACACAAACAAACAAACAAACAAACAAACAACCTCTCACCCTAAACGCATATACCTTCTCCGTTCCGTCGTGGGTAAAAATAACAAATATAATTTTTTCTAAATAACGTTTTCCAATACGTTTAAATGTGTTGAACTTGACTGTCCCACAAATACGGGTTTGGGGGTGCAATGAATAATGGTTAGAAGTTTTGGTAACGATGAGGTGTTTAGGCAAAATATAAATAGCTTGATTTAATAGTGGTTTCAATGTTTACAAATAGGGGAAAGTCCCGGTTTAATCAACGGTGGCAGCGGTGGTTAGCTTTCACTAAATAACAAATAAATATTGGGGGAAAATCTTACACAAATCGACCTAGTCCCAAACTAAGGAAAGCTTGTACTATGGGTACTAGACGACGAGCTATACTTACTTATATAGATAAATACATACTTATATAATATAGAAAACATCCAAGACCCAGGAACATATATCCGTGCTGAATGCACAACACAAATAATTTTCTGGCCGGGATTCGAACCCGGGACCTCAAGCTTCAGAGTCAGTGTCACTACCAACTAGACTAAACAGACCGTCAAATTGTCAAATAGGAGAAAGTTAGATCGAGTAAACTACGTTTGCCTATTTTACGGATCTTATTTACACCCTAACGTCGTCACATCTTCCGGGAACTCCGTGTGCGGCTGGTTCAGCTGCTGACTCAGCCGAGAGTAAAACGGCGCATGTATGCAGCCATCGATAGTGACTATAATTTGAGCTGTTCGGCGTAGAGACTAGATACCCTCGGACCGCAAGGGCTGGGTGCCGAATCTTCAATGCATTGTGCAAGTGCTTGGTCGAGGATTCACTTGATCAGAAGGCTGGCCTGTACTTCGCCCAGAGGATCATCATTACTATTTGACGTGGCAATTCTGCCAGCCTTCTGGGTACACTACCGCCTGGCAACGATCTGGGGCAATTTTTTACATTTAGTTTTAGTTTTAGTTTTACTAGATCATTTATTATTGTAATTGATTTACTCGTGTAAGTTTCCTATTTATTGCTTTATATTTTTTTGGCCTTAAAAAAAGTATTGATTAAAGATCAGATCAGTTGTTCTCGCATCGCATGGTTACACATGTCGCAAATTTTATTTCAGTAAAATCATTATGCAACCATCTTTTGTTTTCATATTTTATAAAGCGTCTAAAGAAGCCCAATTCATCTTCTTTACAGCTTGTGGCGATGTTTATTTATTTTCTCAAACATGCAACGAAATATTGATGTTATGTTCCTTATAAAAGGCTGCGAAGTATGACGTTTCAGGTGCGGCTAGGACAAGAGGTCGTTAATGGAATTTCATACAAATCTTGCAGGCCTAGGCCGGCAAAGTCCTCTTTTTTAATTCCATCCCACATAAATTTGTGGCACAGGCATCATGACATTCTGTCACTATGCGTATTAAAATTAAATTTTGTTTTTTTTTTTGTTGTTTATTTCATTGCATGTTTGAGAAAAACACTATACATATCTCGGCGGGAAATTTGGGGTTGCCCGCCTTAGACCTATCCGGTATATATGCCTGCGGCCGGCAACCCCTTTCGTCCCGGCCTCTGTAGTAATGTACTATTGTTGTGTCAATTTTGTGAAAGTGAGAATTTTATACGGTATTTTCTTTATCATTCACCTTTTTAACTGCATCTCAAGCTGAATGATGAACAAAGATAGAATCCACATTCAACATTATAAAATGTTTTTGTCTGTTACCTTTTTACGCCTAAACAGCAGTACGGAGAGAGTTTGTGTCAGTAAATGAATAGTACCTATTGTCCTCTAACTCAATATATGAGTTCTACGCGAACGATGCCATTTTCGCCCAAAGCCCAAAGTTTGAAAGAGATAGCTCTTTAGCGATAAGACCGCCTGCTGTCTACCTCCACCTACATGTGGTTGTTTTGTATCTGTTTTTAACTGATTCATTTGTGTGAGGTGTGAAATAAAATAGTATTTTTAGTATGCTGTATAAGCCGCGGGCTTGAGCTTGTATGAAATAGATGTCGCTAAAACACAACCCAGCAGTTTTAGCTTAGCTATGATCAAATTTAACTAATCCTATAGGGCGTGTTTAGCATACGGTACAAAGGGAGCCTTCGTACGTCAATAACGGAATAATGTGCCTACTGGCTTGGAAGCGGGCTAGCATTGCGAGGCTAAATGTGTACGCGCTACATTCTCGTGCGTCCATCACAGATTCACAGACCTACTCGTAACAATATGATCCCTATACTTCTATTTTTCACTAATGTTAGACACTTTAATAACCAATTTTTGATATCTATAAACAGATTTCACATTTATAAATCACTGTCACAGCGCTAGGTACACGTTCCTTTGTATAACGTCAGCTGTGTAACGCTATGTTACGCATTTTAAAGTAAGTTTAAATTGTTGTATCCACAATGTTGTACATGGCCATAGAGTAGTCTACTACCAACACAAGGGAATGTGTCCATAGTTTCTGAGTAGTAGTACAGTCAACAACAAAAGTAGATAATCGTACCTTGTCACTTTCACTACTTTGACGCATCTCAACTGTCGCAATATTGTGACGTTAGTGCGACAAAGTACTAAAATGAACATCATAATTTGCTGTTTACTGCACGAATAACATTGAAGGAGCGATTTTTACGCAGATAAATTTCCATTTAGTGTTATGCCCTAAATAGGTAATCTTCTTGTTATTTAAGCCGGTTTTACATAGTGTGTTGGTGGAATCAATAGGCAAACGGCTTGGCATAACTATTCAAACGGCAGAATTTCTTAAGGTTAGTTTTTTCGACCCCAATTTCGCATCCTTTGTGTGTTGTGTGACGTTAGACAAATATTTTCGATAAAAAATAGCATTTAATTATGTCCCTTGCATATTATTTTTATGAATATTTCCTATTGTGTTACGTACAGGTTTTTTGCAATCCACCCACATATCAGTAGGGGCGGGGCGAGTTCGAAAATATAAGTCTTCTATGATTTATATTATACTAGCTGTTGCCCGCGACTTCGTCCGCATCTTCGCTCCTATTGGTCGCAGCGTGATGTTATATAGCCTTAAGCCTTCTTCGATAAATGGACTATCGAACACAAAAATAATTTTTCAATTCGAATCAGTAGTTTCTGAGATTAGCGCGTTCAAACAAAAAAACAAACAAACTCTTCAGCTTTATAATATTAAATATAGATTTGTGCATTTATCACGAAAATTGTTCCTTATTCTTGAATTATTTCTATGTATTTAAGTATGTACATATTTATCTATATAAGTATGTATATCGTCGCCTAGTACCCATAGTGCAAACTTTGCTTAATTTGGGACTAGGTCGATTTGTGTAAGATTGTCCCCCAATGTCTATTTATTATTATTATTTTATAATTAAAGGTGAACTTAACCCGGTGACGCACTTGACAACTGTGTCAAATATACATATTTGTTCACCTACCTTCATCAATGAATCGTTCTTCATCCATCAATGTATGCATTGGGACCTATTGCAATCAGAAGGTTATGACGATTCCACGCTGGCTAAATAAATAAATGAAAAAACTGGCTGGATAAATATGTTGTATAACATAGTTTAACAAGGATAAATTTATGTAACAGTATGATGTTGAAGAGAGACAGTTCCTGTTATATATCATTTAAAACAGCCAGTGTGGGAGCACCGTTAAGGAACACTAAATACATGAACGGCCATCGGTTCTGCGTGATCGCATCAGAAATGAGGCAATCCGCAGCAGAACCAAAGTGACCGATATGGCCCTTCGAATCGCTAAACTTAAGTGGCAGTGGGCGGGGCACATAGCACGCAGAACCGATGGCCGTTGGGGCGGAAAGGTTCTCGAGTGGCGACCACGTCCCGGAAGGCGTAACGTGGGCAGGTGCACGGTGGACTGATGAACTGGTAAGGGTCGCGGGTGTCCGCGGTGGCGCAGGACCGGTCATTGTGGAAGTCTTTGGGGAAGGCCTATGTCCAGCAGTGGACGTCATTCGGCTGAATGATGATGATGATGAATACATGAACACTCAATCTTTTATACTTTTTACAATTTTACACCTACCTATGTCCATTTTAAGGTGTCGCCCGATGTAAAAATAAACCTTTAACCCCCTCAATAACCACAACATCAAAGGTTTGTAAACAACGGAAACCTGCAGGTATTCCAAGCCCTTCGAGCACTCTTGCCTTATCGCCTTTGCTTTGATGTGAATAAATTGGCTAAGATACCGGCCACTTATTCATTCGACCCCATATCTTTCTTATACTTTAGTTGAAATTTGAACCTAAAAACGAACGCCTAAGATTGCTATTGGAATGGAAGGGTAATTTGAGATACGAGGTATATAAAGTAAGGTGTTGATATCGCAACGCTAATTTTATTAGGTGATATTAATTTTGTAGGTGTAGGGAGCACCTTTACAGAGGGTTGGTATGAATTAGAAATAAAATAATCTTTTGACGTTATATTTATTGGGTAGGTAATTAATACACTTCCATTTGAATTATCTTTAATTACAATACTTTTGTAACAATCTTTCTTTCTTCTTTTGTTTTTTTTGCTTGTACCCAACTCCCTATACGCCACACAAACTAGTTCTTAGACTGCTGTTTTTGTAGCGTAAAAACTTATCTGGAACATAATGACTGAATATCTTAAATGTTGTTACCTACTTAAATTATTCGTTACTGTTGTATAGTTCCAAATTATTCATATTTAACATTAGTTTTTTCTTTGTTTTTACTTTCGATTATATTTATAATGAGTTGCACGTCTGCTCGCAGTACAGTTAAAGGCTCTAATAGGTATGTATAATTTTTTTCATCTTATTGTACTGAAATAATGTTTAAAAAACTGGCCAAGTGCGAGTCGGACCCGCGCACGAAGGGTTCCGTACCATTCTCTATAAAAACGGTAGAGTCCCACTCGCACTTGACCGGTATTTTAATTTTGATGTTATAGCGGCAAAAGAAATACATCATCTGTGAAAATTTCAATTGTCTAACTATCGCGGTTCTTGAGCCTGCTACAGCCTGGTGACAGACAGACGGACGGACTGACAGCGAAGTCTTAATAATATGGTCCTGTTTTTACCCTTTGGGTACGGAACCTTAAAAATGTAAACGTATATTTATGCCCTTGACTGTACGATCTATTTATAAGTAACAACATTGTAAACTCTATGATTTCTGTTAAAAATTCGTGAACAATCTCACCTTATTCAGTACTATCTCGCTATGTCAAATAATGCAAATCTTCCTGCGGCCAATAAATCCCGGTTCATATTTATTCGGGCCTGCTTACGCTCCTGATTGGGCGCATTAGGTGCGACCGGATTTATCGCCACCACCTAATTTATGTTTGTAAGTAAACCCCGTGCTTTGCGCGGCTTGAGTGCGTTCAGGAATTAGGGAATTGGGATTTTCGGGTGTCGGTTCGTGAATTATTCGGGGGAATATCGGGAACCAATCTTTTTGGTGGGGATAAAAGAAAACTGTTGTGTGAACGACGTAAAAAACCTAATTAGGTATACGTGATGTATTTTAGGAGTATAACCTGCCCCTTTGTCTAGCGTTCGTGGACTACGAGAAAGCCTTCGATTCGATTGAAACCTGGGCTGTACTACAATCTCTCCAACGGTGCCAAGTGGACTACCGCTATATCGAAGTGCTGAAGTGTTTGTACGAGAACGCCACTATGTCAGTCCGACTCCAGGACCAGAACTCGAAACCTATTCCGCTGCAGCGGGGAGTCAGGCAAGGAGATGTTATTTCTCCTAAACTGTTTTCCGCTGCACTGGAGGACGTGTTCAAGACTCTGGACTGGAGAAGGCTAGGCATCAACATAAACGGCGAGTAAATCACTCACCTTCGGTTTGCTGACGATATAGTAGTCTTGGCTGAGACCATGGAGGATTTAAGTACAATGCTCAATGACCTCAGTAAAGCCTCCGAGCGAGTTGGTCTAAGGATGAACATGGACAAGACGAAGATCATGTCAAATGCCCATGTAGCACCAACTCCCGTAACAATCGGACACTTTACGCTCGAAGTTGTAGACGATTACATATACCTAGGACAGACTGTCCAGTTAGGTAAGTCCAACTTCGAGAAAGAGGTTAATCGTCGAATCCGACTCGGCTGGGCAGCGTTCGGGAAGCTACGTCACATCTTTTCATCCAATATCCCGCAGTGTCTCAAGACGAAAGTCTTTGACCAGTGTGTGTTGCCAGTGATGACATATGGTACTGAAACGTGGTCGCTTACTATGGGCCTCATAAGAAGGCTCAAAGTCACCCAAAGAGCAATGGAGAGGGATATGCTGGGAGTTTCTCTGCGTGATCGCATCAGAAATTAGGCCATCCGCAGCAGAACCAAAGTGACCGATATAGCCCTTCGAATCGCTAAACTTAAGTGGCAGTGGGCGGGGCACATAGCACGCAGAACCGATGGCCGTTGGGGCGGGAAGGTTCTCGAGTGGCGACCACGTACCGGAAGGCGTAGCGTGGGCAGGCCCCCCACACGGTGGACTGATGACCTGGTAAGGGTCGCGGGTGTCCGCTGGATGCGGGTGGCGCAGAACCGGTCATTGTGGAAGTCTTTGGGGGAGGCCTATGTCCAGCAGTGGACGTCATTCGGCTGAAATGATGATGATGATGATGATGTATTTTTCATTAACAATTTGCTTATATTTTTTAATAAAACAGAAATGGCAGCCGCGAGGGGCGTTGCCTGTGTCGATGTTAACGAATGAAACATTTTAGCAAGATGCACGCCAAGATGGCAACGAGAATTTATTTTGGTATTTAATCATTCAAATTTTACCTCAAAATAAATATTATATTTATTTATTTTGGTATTTAATAATTCAAATTTTATCATAAAGAACTTTGACTCTGACTGACTTTGTCCCCCAATTTAGGCATGTAATATGCAAGTAAAGTATGGATGTGTTTTAAACTACTATCGGTTTGGAAAACTAAATCTCTGCCTCGAGAATAACCGGAGTAAAAACTTAGCGAGGATTTGTTTAAAACAAATTGAATACAAAATGGAAAATGGAATTGTATACAAAATGACAGTATCACAGTACTACAAAATTGCAATGCTACAGTAGAAATCCAGGATTCTATTACGGCCAAACGTTTCCTACTTAAGTAATTGAATAGCCAAGTAGGTTTATTATTTAGGTATAGTCCAACGTAAGCACAAATGCACGGGAATCACATAATATTTCAATAGCTATATCAATTATTAGTTCCGGCATTATGCTCCTCATCCAAATTCTAGATAATTCATAAGTCGGTCTACTAGACGACACAACACTAGCACTAGACAATTCATAGGTAGCTAGCTACCAATTTAGGTTAACCAAAAGCTAAACCAATAATAAACATTAAACACCTATTTCAACGAAAGCAAACCACTCAAGCGCTCAATTATCCAGTTTTTATTTAACAAATAGGTTATCTATACCCCATAAACGTACCTAACATTGCGTAGCTAGCCAAATCCTAACCAAACAAAAAAAAATAACGCGTATATTTTAATCGTTTCGCAAATTAAACCGAACAATAGTACGAGCAACAAAAGCAACGAAATGGAGGAAGACTTCCATTCCTCACCGGCAAGAAAGAACCGTTACTGTAGCCTTTCCATTAGCGGGCTGTCACCGCCTTCGGGAAAGAAACACGCAAGAGAGAAGCAAAAAGAAGCAACAATGCGGATTACGATTATCTCGGCCTAGTATAAGTAATGGTTGTTCAGTGAGTTCCGAAAGTTTTTCACGAACTGAATGGGAAAAGTACGTGAGATGTAATTAGTTCTCAACAATAAATTTACATGCTTATAATTACATTATTATTTACTTAAATAATAGTCGTTATCTTAAAGTTAGAATAGGGCTACCTCGGAATATTGCTAGCTATTCTATCTCATATTTCTATTGTACGTTTGACACGTCAAAATGATAGATGGTTTTTCTATCGTTTGTATGGAAAAACCAAGATATTTGATATTGAATATCGGTAATTGCCTTAATTATTTGCGTTACGATTCATTATTAATTAGTTCACATACTACATACATTAGCTCACGTACTACGTAATGGAATTTATTTATTTACTTTAAGGAATGAGGTTTGAATCACACTTGGTTATTTCTGTTTCGAACAGAAACTAGTAAATAACTAATTTACCTTCGCGCTTTCTTCACTTAAAAATGGTAAAAATAGATGCATAAATGCAACAATTATAAGTGCAACTTGGGCGGGCGGCGAAAACCAGTCGCTTCTCGCCCGCCCAGTCGGACGCACGCCGCGCAAGCCTTCCCTAAAAGCCTTCACTTCACGACTCTGAAAAGGCTCCGGAACTTCTACCCTATTAGTTCGTACTTATTAACGTCACTCAATGTCCGCTTTATTTCGTAACTTTTCATTGTAACTCAACATTGTGCTTTTTGAGTGTTTTTCAGTGTTTATTTTTTTAGTTGTGAGAAAGTTTTCGACTGCTGGCTTGGTGAGTTTATACATATTTATACATACTGAGAATTGAGATCTAAGTTATCATAAAGTGAAACTGTACGAAAATTGGAATTGTGTCAGTTGAATTTATTTCTCTTTTAATATTATTCAACATAATACGGATTAACTACTTTTTTACGAATAAATGAGAATTGAGTAAAAGTGACGATTGATTATGTCCTTGCGCGCAATTGAAAACATAGGTATGCGTTTCCCTGAGAAAAGTTTTTTTATTTAATCGTATGGCATTTATTTACGAACCGTGAGATCTTCGAGAAGACAAGTACGTTTGCCAGTTTTTGTTGCACTTTTAGCACCACCCAGGGGTCACGTGTAGGGTAACAGTCGGTACTCCCTACGGACGTGGTGCAACTTCGACCCCCCTTTGTCAAGTGAGTGGGCAACTTGACTGTTAGAAGTTCTCAAGCCGCCCGAAGGCCTCTAACTTGGCTTAACAACTGCTGTCGTAGACAGCAGCCGGGATCAACGGCTTAACGTGCCTTCCAAGGCACGAGAGCGCTCAGTTAGTAACCACTCAAAGCGGTCACCCATCCAAGAACTGACCTGCGCCCACATTGCTTAACCGCACGCGGTAGGCGGGTGCCGCTGGGCCACGAGCGCTCTGAGAAAAGTAAAGAGTGAAGTTTATAAGTTAGTTCGGAAGGCAAACTGACTTGTTTTCTGACGTAAAATTTGTAAATCCTTGTTTGTTGAAATCGCTTGGGATGTAAAGTATCATGTTCAGTCGCCATTCATGGAGTTGAGTCGGGTCTTTGGGCGGGAAATTGGAGTAGGAGGCGGGAAGTACGAAATACCTCATCAAGTTTATGATTTATGAAATTATACTTAAATCATTGGGTGTTGAATAAAAGAAAAGGTTTCATGAGTTTTAGTAAATATACATTTAGTTTACTTACCACTACTTACCAATTGTTGTCATTTGTGACGTGTTTTGAGAACACCTAAACAGTTCCAGTAATCGATTTTGGCATATCTTTTGACTACTTGTATGTTCTCTAATCTAAAAACTATAAATTTGTAATTAAATTAATAAAAAAAAATGTATTTAAAATACGTAATCCGTACAAATCTGAACGGCACCCTTGGTGAGCAAATCCGACTCGGACTTGTCCGGATTTTTTTTAACCCAGTCTCCGACTAAACGGTAATCGAACTCATAACGATCGAGATATTGAAAGACCAATATCTGTCATTCACCGTTCCGTACAGCTCACTAACCCAATTCCGGGCCGCAAAGGCCGATGATTGCTCCCTAGGGAGCCGTTCGCACTTTCAATGCGTTGTATCGAATTGGAGCCAAAATATCGAGCGCTTGTGACTCCGCTATAATTGAAAATTGAAGATTGCTTTTCATTATATTAAGTCATCAATGTCATCATCATCAGCCATAGTCCGTCCACTGCTGAACGCAGGCCTCCATCATTTTGCGCCACAATAATCGATTTATATTAAGTATTGGTTTATATGTAGTAGTAAATTATAATTGGGTGTCCTCTTAAGTTAGGTAGCAAAACTGCTTATTGTTTGTCTAATGACCACAGTTTTGATATTAATTACAAGTTTTATATTCATTTTCGTTTTAGTGATACAAATATCATAGACCACCGGGGAATGGGCAGCAGCATTCCTAGAGTGCGGTGGAGATACTGCGATCGCCAAACCGCATGCCAAGCGTGGCGATTATGGCATTTACCCCCCATGAAATTGGGGGAGGCCTATGTCCAGCAGTGGACGTCCTAGGGCTGATGTGGTGGTGGTGGTGGTGGGATACAAATATTACGACGACACGAAATATTTTACTGTATTATTAACACTTCACCGAAAGTTTCGTTTTAATTTAACACATTCAACGCCGAGAACCCGATTGTCGGATACTCTTGTCATAGCTGCTACGGGATACATACGGGCTATAAGCACGAGTGTAGCGCGGGCGGCAATAAAAGTGTTAATACTCGTAGGTAATTTAACAACTGTTTTCTATTTGCATAGTTTGCATTTTTAATTATTTATGGTTGTTTGAATGATGAACTATGTGCCGAATTTAATATTTAAAAACATCTAAGTTCCTATTTTTACCCGACTGTGCCAGAAGGAGTGTTATGTTTTTCGAGAGTACCTACATATATGTATGTATAATTAATTGTTTGGCAAGCTCTGTGGCCTGAACGGCTCGATGGATTTTAGTTTGAGAGCTGTCATTAGATTCGTATTTACCGTGAGAGTGACATTGGGTATATCAATCAATAAGTATATTTTTTTGACGACATGTTTAGCCTAGTTGGTAGTGACTCTGCCTCCGAAGCTAGAGGTCCCGGGTTCGAATCCCGGCCAGGGCATTTATTTGTGCATTTTTCACGGATATTTGTTCTTGGGTCTTGGATGTTTTCTATGTATTTAAGTATGTATTTATCTATATAAGTATGTATATCGTCGTCTAGTACCCATAGTACAAGCTTTGCTTAGTTTGGGACTAGGTCGATTTGTGTAAGATTGTCCCCCAATATTATTTATTTATATACATACAAAAAAAACAAAATGGCGAATTTTTGGCGCCAAATTCAAATGTTTGGCACGCTCTGCAGCTTGAACGGTTCGATGGATTTTAGCTTTAAAGGTATCGTTAGATTCGTATTATTTGTGTGTGTGTAAATGATGGTAGTTTATTGGTATGGATGAAACTCTAAAAGCAGTCGGGTTTTAAAAAAATACTTTTATTTTCTCTTGTTAGTCATGAAATGTGAATCATCCCTGTAAAACTATGTAGGACTCTTAAACTGATTACATCTCTTGTATTTTTCGTAGGTGGCCGGAGAGTTTAGAAAAGTATAAAGTATGTTAAAGGACATCAACTTATAGTAGGCATGATATAGAACATAATGTACTCAAAACTTTCAAGTTCCAGACCATTGTGGTGAATTGAAATCACGTGATATGTTTTTTAATTTCCTACCGGAGTGAGCTACCCGCGTAAGCTCAGTTGGTTAAGAGCGATGGACGGATTCCAGAGGTCGTGGGTTCCAATCCCGTCTGGGATTTTTCAATTTTCCGCTCCAGTAGGAAATTATAATTTTGCTTAGAGTACGATGTCGCTTGTCAAAATATTTACAACTGGTATGTTTTTCCCCAACTCGAGAAAAAAAAGCTAAGTAACTCGCACGAGAGTTGCTATTTTGCTGTATGGGATTAAGATTTTTTTTTAATTTTCTTCGTGTTTCAGCTCAAGAATATAATCTGAAACCAGCAGGCTAATCATAATCACGTAACTTTTTAAACGTACACCTAGCATTTTTCTATGGAATATCTTTCGAAAACGTTGCGGAAGTACCCCGCATCGTATAATTTTTCGGTACAACGAGTATAATACTCTGTATACCACATTTGATATTAGTATCCCTTAATGACCTGTTTACTTGACGACCTGTTTAGCCTAGTTGGTAGTGATCCTGCCTCCGAAGCTAGAGGTCCCGGGTTCGAATCCCGGCCAGGGCATTTATTTGTGCATTCTTCACGGATATTTGTTCTTGGGTCTTGGATGTTTTCTATGTATTTAAGTATGTATTTATCTATATAAGTATTTATATCGTCGTCTAGTACCCATAGTACAAGCTTTGCTTAGTTTGGGACTAGGTCGATTTGTGTAAGATTGTCCCCCAATATTTATTTATTTATTTTATTTATTTAATACTATTACCAGTATAGTAAACTAAAGCGCCAGACATACCAATCCACTCTCACGTCACCGAAAACGGATCGTTCGTATTACGTACCGAATAATTTCGAAAATGGAACACGGGGCAAAAAGTGGGCAATTGACGGATGACGTCACCGCGCGGCGGGACGCGCCATATTTCATCCTGACACGCCGCGCGTCAAAATTGACGTCACGCGACAACTAGCGACTTGGCCCGTGAGGTTTTTTGATTCTTCATCAAGCTATTTGCTAGTCTGACCGAGACGGAATAGCCTTGATGGGAGAAATGCTACTCATTTTTATATGGAAACTGTCAAATTTTGACAAATGATATTTGACAGTTTCCATTTAAAAACGGGTGAGGTGTGAGGTGACAGGTGAGGACGAGTCAGTTGGTGAATAAAACCCCTGTAAAGAAAGTGTAGGGTTCAATAGTTATCTGGTTTGGCCAGTCAGGCACTACTGAAGATGCTCTTCGAAAGCCTTACAGATTTTTTTTTCAATGTTTTTTGCTCAGAATTGAGTTTGTGGTAAAAATGCCTTGTATCAATTTATGAAAATATTTATTTAACTCTACTGCTGGACATCCTCCAGATAATGCCACAGCTCCCGCGCCCTTAACCAGGTAATTTTATTGGCCAATCTCATGTGGGGTCTTCCACAATTGCATTGTCCGATTTGTGGTCGCTACTTGAACTCGCTGGCTCCACCCGTCATCGGTCCTTCGCGCAATATTATTGGTACCTGGTTACAAAACTCGGTTACATACGCGGCCGAAAGGAACTCTTCAGGCTATGTCGATTACTTTGGTTCTTCTGCGCATTTCGTCATTTTGTATATGATTTTCGTAGAGTAACTCCGAACATAGCTCTATGACTGACTAGAACATTTTAGATAATACGTCAAAATTTAATCAACAAGTAGTATAATTTTTTATCATCTTTTTAACTAAAATTATAGTTGATTTCAATATATTTCTTATAACTTTAGCCACGCCCATTTCATTCCACGTCAAAATCCGAAGCTGGAGTCCCAGACAAATAGGTACTTAATATAATAAATAGCCTGCCAGTAAAATACATAGTTGCTGCTTGGATTCGGGCGCATTCGTGCGACAAAACTACAATTTGCTTGGATGTATGTCATATAAGTAGGTTTGATAGAATATTTTTTGAAAGAATAGAGAATTTTTATTTTTTATTTTTTTCCCGTGCTTTGGAAGGCACGTTAAGCCGTTGATCCCGGTTGCTGTCTATGATAGCAGTAGTTAAGCCAGGTTAGAGGCCTCGGGGCGGCTTGAGAACTTCTAACAGTCAAGTTGCCCTTGACAAGCCTAATCCCAATAAGTTTTGGTTTCCCCCTAGGGTTGGAAGGTCAGATGGCAGTCGCTTTCGTAAATATTGGTGCCTACGCCAATTCTTGGGATTAGGTAGCGGACCCCAGACATCCTTTAGGATGCAACTGTACTGGGAATAACGCTAGGAGGATGGATGGTTTAGAGAATTTTTTTAAGAATAGTGGTCGAAGGCACTTGTTGCACGAAATTTACTGGCATCTGAACTTCCAACCTGGACTCGGGAATGTCCTAAAACTGCGACCAAGACCACCGTGGGATGGGCTGCAGCATCCCTGGAGTGCGGTGGAGATCCTGCGATCGCCAACCCGCATGCCAAGCGTGGCGATTATGGCATTTATCCCTCATGAAATTTGGGGAGGCCTATGTCCAGCAGTGGACAGCGGATATAGTGGTGGTGGGATCTTCCAACCAAGAAGTAATATTTAAATTTGATGAGATTAGACCAGTTTTCTCCTACGACAACTCGTACTCTTAAATTTCAAATGATATGTACATTACATACATTACATACATTTTTACATACATATGTCGTAAATAAAAAATCTTAAAGCTAATGGTACAGACCGGTTTTCGGGTATCGGTATCGGGACCTCTAAATTAAAAGTCGTGTGCCTTAACATTTACTAAAGTTTTTTAAGTGCGTATTATTTAAATAAGGGTTGGTATTATCTTGCGGAACGAAGGAATTTAACCCCAACGGGGTTTTACTAAATAGTAAAACACTGAAGACCAAATACGTATGATGAGTAAGTTTTTTTTTTAATTAAAAATGGGATTGCTCTTGGCTAGCATCTACCCTAAGTGCCCTAAAATTTGTATAAAAGTCTTATATAACTTGAATTTACAATGAATAAAAAGTTATGAATTAAAGTAGTGGAATACGCTATGAAGTTGTCTTGACGTCTGATATCTTGTTTTGATCGTAGGTTATATAGATACGGTGACTGGCGCTAGATAGTAGCAATACATGGCTGCCTTCACTTTATGCTGGTAATAAAGGCCTATGCACACGTTTTTAGTTACTGATTTAGATTTTATTATTTTTACTTTTTGTTTTGTATAGTGTGTAGTGTGTTTTGTATAGGTACTAGTTATTTAGATTGCCCTATTGTCTTGTTTATCCTTTTTTTTATTGCTTCCGTTTTATTTTTGTCTTATTCTGTATGTGTTTATTTGTTTTCAGTTTGTCGTGTTACCCCCTTGCCTTCACCAAATGGACTCTGCGGAAGACCAGCGCTGGCTTTAAGCCGGCAACATGCTGAGCAGGGTCCATTTCGTGACACCTACACTGTTTTTTTTTCTTTTGTCTGTGATTAAATTGTATATGTTTCTGTTTTGTGTATGTGGTCACGAATAAATGTTTGAAGTTTGAAGTTTAAGGTTTGAATATGGGTCTGGGCAGCCAATAAGATGCTCTTAAATTTCAATGGTTTAGAATTCTTTTAACCTATTTAATTACTCAAATGATGCACATTTTTATGACAATCTTTTGAAGCTTATTGCAATGGCAATTAAAGTGGTCAACCGTGGCTCATTACTGGCGGTGCCAGGTGCTATCGGCGTATACTTAATTATCGGATAAGTGGGTCAGTATGCCGGCCGTTGGTGCAAGAATCAGGAGTACTTAGTACAAACTATCAATATCAGCAGTGTATACACTGACTGGTTGTTATCACTAAATACTGACATCCTATCCTTAAAAAAAGTTCGGTAAAGAAAACGTTCTGCAGTTATGTAATATCAAGCGATCATTCTTTAGTTTTCACTTTACATACGCAATACTTTGAACTAGCACTTTTAACCTAGTACCCTGTAGGGTAGTGACCCTGCCCTGTCCTGTCACTAGCTACGTAGTGGTGGTCCCGGGTTCGAATCCCGGCCATGGCATGTGTGATGAGCACGAATAATAGTACGAGTCTTGGATGTATTTTATGTATTTCATCATCATCATGTCAGCCGAAAGACGGATGACTGGTCCTGCGCCACCCGCATCCAGCGGACACCCGCGACCCTTACCAGGTAATCGGTCCACCGTGTGGGGGGCCTGCCCACACTTCGCCTTCCGGTATGTGGTCGCCACTCGAGTACTTTTCCGACCCAACGGCCATCGGTTCTACGTGCTATGTACCCCGCCCACTGCGACTTAAGTATTTATCAATCTACAATATAACTGTATATTTTCATCCAGTACCCATGTTTCAAGCTTTGCTTGGATTGGGACTAAGGTCCATCTGTGGAGGATTGTTCACAAATATTATAATAATATTTTTATTCAAAACTTCAAACATTAAAACCATAAATATCCTCTTTGTTTACGATCTATCAAATATCGTGTACCATATTCCCCTGTGCACTATTTCACGTTTTATTGTGCTTTTAAATACTGTTTTAATACTACCACGGTGGCAAAAAGCCGTATTATATGGACGTTTATGGCTCCAGAAAACTCCAAACATGCTGCCATCCCTTTTTAGATTTACGGATTAATTGTATTGACTGCTAGAGGGTTTTAGGTAATTGTTCAAATTCTTGACCGATTTCTCGAATCAAACTCCACGTCCACCTGTTTCAAACAGTCTTCTAAGTAGAAACGCAGATTGAATCATTCAAAATTAATGAGTAAGATATCAAAACGCTCCAACGAAATTTACACAATCTCAATAAAGGTCCGAGTTTTCGGTCAAATTAAAAATTGACGGCGGACAGATTGGCTCAACCAGAATATTCTGGATTACTCGAAAATCCGAGTATTCAATTATCACATTGTGGGGTTGTGTTAACATGCAAATTGGTCCACTCGCAAAATTTTCGGTACCCTGTCCCTTAATAGGAAATGGGCGTTTTCCGCCGGACCCTTTGTTTAAGCCTTTGTTGGGAAATCTACGGATGTCGTTATGGTTCGGGCTGTTTCGGTAAATATGTGATATAATTAGGGTAGTGTTTTGAATGATAGCTGAATTGAGTGTTTGTGCCCGTTGTTTTTGTATGAGATGCGATATTGTGGACGCGAGGGGTTTAGGGTTCAG
The DNA here is from genome assembly GCA_905163555.1 of Notocelia uddmanniana. Lineage (NCBI taxonomy): Eukaryota > Metazoa > Arthropoda > Insecta > Lepidoptera > Tortricidae > Notocelia > Notocelia uddmanniana. The sequence continues at coordinate 29,591,436 of LR991056.1, read as the reverse complement.
AGGAATATTTATTTGTAGTAATTATAATAATATTATTACTACTAACCCTAATACCCGGTCATTGCGGTCCTCATTTTTCATTTTCGATTGGAAATCATAATTCCGCTAAGTCGAGGTTTCCGTTTTAAAAATTTTAACAATAACAATACTGACAATGTCAATGTTAATGTGTGTAGAATTTTTATCCTCAGCTAAGCCGATTGAGTTGTTTGGCATAATTATGTAAGTTCAGTGTCAATACAACATTATGGTAGGTATAGTCAGGAGCAAAAGGAAGTAAACACTTTTTCACCTTATATCATGGAATACGACGCAAAAATGTTAACTTACTTCTGCTCTTGACGTACCACCGAGATGAGCTGTTAATGAAAACAGAAGGTGGTCATAGCAACTCCTAAACTACACAAGATACCCGCCGTGTTTGAGTCTTAATGAGTAGTTGATAACTGTGAAAAAAGATATAGGAAGCCGGCAATAGAAGATTATACGAAACATGAAAATTTTGACAGGAAACTAATTTCAACATAAGCCAATATATCTCCTCCCTATAGATGTGTTCAATGTCTTATAGTCTCCATTACTCTTAGAGAAACGCTTCGATCTATATTACTTAAAAGTTCTTAGCACCCGATACACATAAAGATTACCCAGCTGACCCACATAACGCTGCTACAAATACTAATACTGTTAATAAAACACTGGTGCAAACTGCACGAGTTCGGACATTCGATTTATCAAGTAGTACGTGGCCTGAGAGTTCGAAGGTTGAGAAAAATATTATTAACTAGCTTTTAAACGCGACTTAGTCAAGGAACAAAGTAAGAATTGACTCATTTCTCGACCAATGTACCCGAAATTAACTTTCTTACTTGATGGGCCTGGGTATGTCCTAAAACTACGACCGACCACCGAGGGATGGGCAGCAGCATCCCTGGAGTGCAGTGGAGATACTGCGATCGCCAATCCGCATGCCAAGCGACGCGGTTATGGCATTTACTTTTGCCCACGACTTTGTCCGCGTGAGACTCGTTTATATCGTACCTCCATACAAAGTTGTGCTCCCTATTTCAATCGCTTAAGGGATGATTTTTTAAAATAAAAATTGTGTTTGTGCTTTCCCGGGGTTCAAACTACCTCTATACCAATTTTGTCCCAAATCGGTGAAGAGGTTTCTTTCTTTCACATTTATAAAATTATAGTATGGATTGAGGTGTCAAACATCACGACATTTAACTTAGCTTGAGTGTGTTTGAATAACTGTTAAGATTATGATAGTGTACAACTGGCCTCTCCAGTGTGTGACCCGCTTAACACACTTTAATAAAATATAACTTATACATTTTACAATCCAAATAGATCGAATCTAAATTAGGATCCAAAAAATACGATCCAATCCAATGATATTAGTATTTTTCTTTTCACGCGCATTTCATAGACGAACCTATTATATCGAATCCATTTCCAAGAAAAAATAGAAAAAGTTCAGTAAATCAATCTCAGATTCATCTCATATTTACAAAGTGTTTACCACATCCCATGTAAATAAGGCAAATACTCTAACCCATACAATGGGAATTACCATATTGGAATACAGGAATGAAAGTTTTGCTCAAAGGTTTAGGTTTAGGTTTATAAGGCCTTTTAAATTCGTGTAGTATTCGATGCTCCAACCGAAGAAGGGCGTATTGGATTTCTTTTACTCGTTGATTTGTGATAAAATGATATATATAGCTATCTGTGCCTACGGAAATTTGAATGGTCAAGTTCTGGGATGTTTTCATTAACGGTGACATATAGATTTGTTCCATTGATATTGTAGTTATTGAGAGAAATATGTTAGACGAATTATATAACTAATAATAATATAATAATAATATAATTATATTCCTGAAATATGTACCCTATTAAGGGTACATATTTCAGGAGTAATATGCACGAATAGGAAGTCACATCACCCACATATATATACTTTTGTAATTAGAACCCGGGTATGTCCTTAAACTACGACCAAGACCACCGGTGAATGGGCAGCACCATTCTTGGAGTGCGTTGGAGATACGGCGATTGCCAATCCGCATGCCAAGCGTGGCGATTATGGCATTTACCCCCCATGCAATTGGGGGAGGCCTATGTCCAGCAGTGGACTTCCTTCGGCTGATATGGTGATGGTAGTGGTCATTAGCAACATTCCGAGAGCAGACGTAATTGCTTCATAAAAAAATATTTAGTTAGCTGCACATGATTAATAATCTGCTATTTTGGCGCGGTGATCCAAAGAGGACTCCGGCCTCCGAAACGGGATCACACCACCTTTTCTAATCCTGCGCCGTTTCTGCTAATTTTTAGCGTTCCGTAACCAAAGAGTAAAAACGGGACCCTATTTCTAAGACTTCGCTGTCCGTCCGTCCGTTCGTCTGTCACCAGGCTGTATTTCAAGAACCGTAATAGCTAGACAGTTGAAATTTTTACAAATTGTGTATTTCTGTTGCCGCTATATTAACAAATACTAAAAACAAAATAATAATAATAATTAAGGGGCTCCCATACAAAAAACGTGATATTGTAGCCCTTTTTCATGGCTACCACTCGCCGAGCTAAATCTCAAGAACCGTAATAGCTAGACAGTTGAAATTAGCACAGATTATGTATTTTTATTGTGGATACAACAACAAATACTAAAATCAAAATAATAATAATAATTAAGGGGGCTCCCATACAACAGAGTAGTTGTTTGCGTTTTTTTTCTGGTACGGAACCCTTCGTGCGCGAGTCCGACTCGCACTTGGCCTGTTTTTTTAATCTGAAGCTGACGCAGATCCGTCTTCACACTGTTTCTCAGTGACACCAACACCAGAACCATTCGACTGAGTGGCGACCATTCGGCAATCGGCATTTGCTGTATAATTGTACATATGACCTCTCGTTAAATAGCTCTGTAAGCCTTACAGTGTGGAAATCGTAGCAAACAATACCTAAACCCCATTTGTATTATTTTCTGAAACGAAACTGAATTCTCGTACCAACTTACTTTCCCCTCCGGATTTTTCATATCTTCCTCTAAGAGGGGGCATTCAAATATATGAATGTTTGCAGGAATATTCGCTCACTTATCTCCGCTTCTATAAAGCGATTCACGAACTGCCTCGATTCGCCAGACCACTCGTGTCTAGTATAGCGTGAACTACTCGTATTTGTGACGGGAGATTAAAGTAGACAGGAAGAGCACGCACCATCTCGCTCAGATTTAGAGCAGACCAACTGGAAAAATATAAGTACTTAAACGCACGCACTTATTTTTCTAGAGGACAGCGACAGCTAGGGCTTATCAACTGTCTATTCTATATAATAAATAACAGTAAACATAGTCGTCGCGTTTGGAAAGTAAAGTGTATTTCTGTGGGGTGTTGTATTATATTGAGTATTTGTGTATCTGTCACCAAGTGGTGACATTCCGTTGAGTACCAATGTAAAGCAATTACCATTTTTATGGATCTCAACTATCACGAGACAGGCCTCACGAATGAATTCCATTCATTAATGAGGACTGTATTAATGTATATAAAGGTTATTAAAATGCACTTATTCTTTGTTTACTTATGCTTATATATGTATTGTGTGGGCAATAAAGAGTATTCGTCATCATCATCATCATCATATCAGCCGAAAGACATCCACTTCTGGACATTGCCCCCCCTAAAAGACTGCCGCAATGACTCTGCATCCAGCGCACCCCCGCGATCTTTATACACTAGGTTACAAGAGTATTTGAGGAGTGTCTTAAAGGGCTTATTTTTATCTTAGCGACACTTCTAAAGATAACCTTGCCTAAGAAAACTTGAGGTCCATTTTAGAAATAGAGTTACAGAAAAAATAAACCCTTTTGAAAAGACACTCCTCATTTGTAGTGCATTTTATTTACTCGGACACAATAATGTCACCATCCACTCGAATAGGCGATGAACTTCTAGTGATCACTGAAGATCCACGAAAAGTGAAGGTTAGCCTTAATATTTCAGCAGGCCGCAGCCATAAAAAAAACACGCTTTTGTCTGTTGGTATGTAGATTTGTGATCTTGGTGAATAAGCGAAAGACGGTTTTTATCTCTAGCTACAGTTAATACCTGTCTTATATTTACTTTATATTTAACATAACTACTCGTTAAGTATTACCATCTACTCAGCTGTGATAGTTTTCCTTTTTTAATTCGTTATATGTATTACTATCGTTTTTTTTTACATATCCAGTAGCTAACGGGTAGCTTAGCGCGCAAACAAATAAAAGCTAAATCAAAAAATGGGAAAAGGAAGCTCATATTTTTTTTAATGAGCTATACGATACTCATTATGATGGGTTTCAATAAAAAAAAAACCGTCCCCATATTATACCGTTTCGTTGGCGTGATTAATATGTATACTCGTACCCATACCAAATGACTGACACACGGACGAACGGACATGGCGAAAATAGAAGGGTTCCTTGTTTCCTACGGAACCCTAAAAATGTTACCCGAGGTCAAACTAATGCTGAGTCTTCTGAGACGGTTGACATGCGAGTTGAATAACATCCTTGGCCATATTTATTCCAGTTCTTGCGTCACGTTAATGCTTTTAAGATATCCTGTTACTCGAAGATTTAGCTTTAAATCTCTCTTAGATAACCTTACATACACGAGTAGGGATTTACCATAGTAAAGTTTAGGAGGAAGAAGTTTAATCTATAATTTTCAAAAAGATTCTTATCATGAAAATGTAGAAGGTATTTCTTGTACGCAGCATACCTGATCACCAAAACGTTTGGATACTTGAGACTTTATGCAAAACACAAACAGTATTTTTCATTCGGAAAAAACATCCTCGAATCCTTAAAGCAATAAAGGGTCGGCAATGCGCTTGTGATTTTTCTGGAATCAATAGCGTGCACAGGCTACGGTGTCTTCTTATCATCAGGCAGCCCGTAAGCTATTTTATTTTATTTTCAAGTATTAGTCTAGAATCAGGATGTAAGGAAGAATATATTAACTATCTATCATCATCCTCCTAGCGATATTCCCAGCACAGTTGCATCCTGAAGGATGCCTGAGGTCCGCTACGTAATCCCGAAAATTGGCGTAGGCACTAGTTTTTACGGAAGCAGCTGCCATCTGACCTTTCAAACCGAGGGGGAAACTAGACCTTATTGGGATTAGGCTTGTCAAGTGAGTGGGCAACTTGACTGTTAGACGTTAAATCTCAAGCCGCCCGGAGGCCTCTAACTTGGCTTAACGACTGCTATCGTAGACAGGAACCGGGATCAACGGCTTAACGTGCCTTCCAAAGCACGGGAGCGCTCATTTTTGTAACCACTCAAAGCGGTCACCCATCCAAGGACTGACCTCGTCCGACATTGCTTAACCTCGCATACCGCACGCGGTACGCGGACGCCGCTGGGCCACGAACATAATTGACTATTCAAAGGAAATTTGTTAAACTTGAACTAGCTACGCTATATACGTTAACGTTACGAAAACTTCGCCTCATCATGTCATCTTCTTAAGACAAACAAAACATATATAAAACATGTACGCTGAACACAACATCCTCAAGTTATAAACGTTGAGCGATATTTTTTCATTATTGTGTTGAGGTGATGGTTTGTTACTTCATTTCAAACTAAAAGTATTTTAGAGTGTCTTACTATTTATTGGACGTGAATATTGATAAATAATAAATATAAAATAAAATATTGCGGGACAATCTTACACAAATCGACCTAGTCCCGAATTAAGCAAAGCTTGTTCTATGGGTACTATACGACATAGATAAATATATAGAAAACATCCAAGACTCAGGAACAAATATCCCTGCTACATGCACAAATAATGAACTGGCCGGGGTTTGAACCCGGGACCTCTTGCTTCGGAGGCAGTGTCACTACCAACTAGGCTAAACAGGCCGTGGAAGTTAGGCGACTTCCTGATTTGTCGGTGCAGAGGCGGTCAACTGAGTCAGTACCGCTTATTACTGCGCCCCTGCATTTAAATGAGTGCTTCCTGACTGGTGTTGGATGCTAGGAAGCAGGGCGGTACGAATGCAACACTGCCCGCTTCTGCGTATGATGATATTACTTATGCACAAACGTAATACTGGCAGTATCTCGTCTAGTGAGGGAACCTCTGCGACATCAGTAAGCTCACGGCAAAGAACAAAATACCACATATATCGATCCCGCCCCGCCAAGTCAGAAAGTTGCCTTAGGCATAACCTAGTACAGTCAGCATCAAAAGTAGCGACGCATATGAAGGGATCAAAAGCTCTTATTCCCTTGTAATAAGAACCTTTGAACTTTCCTAATGCGTACTCTTGATACTGACTGTACAAGCTTTGCTTACTCGTAGTTTGGGACTAGGTCGATTTGTGTAAGGTTGTAGTTGTAATTCAGTCCGTCAGTAAGTTGTCAGTGTCAGTTTACTTTACTTTTAAAGGTCATTTAGGCATTGCGATTTCCATTTTTAACTATTGTTATGACGTTTATTTTAAGTTCTGGGCGTTATCGCACATAGCCAGTACATCCGTTCAGTTTGGCGATCCGCGGCACGCGCACGTTCATCTCAAATTACACACACACTCAATTTGTCGCTTCAGTTTTCAATAATTGAGTTAAATATATTCTGTCTCAATTTGGCTTGTACAAGGTGTCCCACAGCATATGTCCGCTCCTGCATTGCACCACACGCCAAACCGTCTTCGTGCTTCAGACACGCCTCATCCAAAGTAAGTCGCGTCCTACATGTAGCTAAGCAAACACAGAAGCAAAGCCAAAAACACCACCCTAACTTTACCCTCACCGACGAGTAACTCCACTCAAGCGGGGTTCAAACTACGCTGGGCAACTAGCGAAACAAAATGAGGGTATAAATAGGTAGTGTGGACAGAAGATTCATTAGTTTTCTTGTCGCTTTAATTGCATAGCGATCATGTTATGTTTTTGCCGTACGCTATTCTTCTTCCAGTTGTGAAAATGTTTTCGTATTATTTTATAGTTTTGTATATTTACTCGTACAACCAAAGTTACCAGGCTGGTAGAATTTTAAAAGTCAAGTGCTAAGTCAAGTAGGATGGACTGTTAGGGATAGGGACATTACATAGTGGTATTATTAGCCGATTTACCCGATCATCGTATTTCAACGCACTACTCGTTATACTTGTTCGAAGTTTTAATGTTTATTATAGAGGTAACTTGTCTAATTTTAAGAAGTGGAAGTTTCGAATAAAGTGATTCACTCGACTTGGAAAGGCGACCTAAGAACGGTCGCACGTCACATGGCACTTGCAGAAAAAGCCCACGTGTCATTGGTCCGCTCCAGCACCACCGCTTATTCTCTAAGTAAGTGATGGTGACAAAAGAGTTTGACACATTCCTATGGGATGACAGTTTCGGTGCCATATTTAACTTTGATCAGTCTGTAAGTTGATGCGACTCGTGCTAAATCTCCATTCATGACGATTAATCAAACGTGTGCGACATTAACTCAATCTCCAGGATAGTATTAGTGCTGCTTGAACGTTATCGGCTCAGTGTAATTGAGCCTGTATTAGGAGCCGGTATGTAATGACACGGAACCGGACGGCAGGCTTAGGGACACAAACACTACTTAGTTAGATGCAAGTAGTGATGCAGCGCGCCCTGCAGGTCTGCTTTAACTCTGACTGTATTTTTAATTCGCAAGTACTCGGACTAGTACGTCTGTTATCTATCAAGGTTCTTCTGTCAAAAAATAGATTTTGAGATCAAAAAATAAAAAATAAAATCATTATCATCATCATATCAGCCGAAGGACGTCCACTGCTGGACATAGGCCTCCCCCAAAGAGTGCCACAATGACCGATCCTGTGCCACCCGCATCCAGCGGACTCCTGCTACCTTTACCAGGTCATCAGTCCACCTTGTGGGGGGCCTACCCACGCTGCGCCTTCCGATACGTGGTCGCCACTCGGGAACCTTGACGCCAGAACGGCCATCGGTTCTACATGCAATGGAAAAAACTTTAAAGAAGGCAAATCTTTAAGCTCATTATAAAAGTGGCGTCATATTTCATGGTACATGTAGGTTGTTTTTGAAGATATTCATCACAAATTTAAGAGTAACACTCTTGGCGGTGTCTTGTCTCTTCATCTGACTCTATCTGGGGCCGCTTCCTTCTTTTTTTTATTAAAAATGGGATTACTCTTGGCCAGCATCTAGCCAGGGGGCTAAGATGAGGCCGACGATGAAGCGAGCTCACCCAGAAGATACCTATTCACTCGTGCCTTAAAAAGGTCCAGGTTATATGAACTCGGAAACCTCCTTGATTTCCTTATACGAAATGACTGCTAATTTTTCTTTTAATTGTTTAATGTAACTTACTTATTCTTGTTCTTCCCTTCCTCGCTTGTCTTCAATCTTGCCTTCTGTGATGTTACAGAAGCGCCATGTCGTATAAGATGACCAATCATTTTCCCCATACTAAAACGAATACTCTACTCTCTGTCGTGAATACTTATCTAATAACAAGTTTGGAGCCTAAATTTTGCATTCCTGCGATGATTAAACAAACGTGTTCAACATTAATTCAATTTCCAGGATAATTATTTATTGCAGCTCGAATGTTATCGCCTCAGTGTAATCGAGCCTGTATCATGAGTCCGTATATAACTACACGAAACTGGACGGCAAGCTTAACATGTGTATGTAGTTAGATGCAAGTTGCGATTTAGCAGCGAGCTCAGCAGTAACTCGGACCGTTCTTCCAACTTGCATGTACTCGTACGAGGACGTTTTCCAAACGATCTGTAAAATAAAAACGAGATTCGTTCGTGAGAGGGATACGAACGAACTTCGTTTTCGTTTTGCACTCTATCATGGTTCTTTTAATACCTATCCTATACGTGTATTTAAACGAAAGACCACTATTAAACAATCGAGCGTAGGCGAGTCCGTCCGTCCTATCGCCTCGGTGTTCGTATCTTAAGACATGTTATAAATAAGGCAACTCCCTGACTTGGCGGGCCTAGATCGGCATGTCTACCTAATGCGGATCTTGGTATTTATTTTGTTCTTTGACGTGAGCTTACTGATGTGTCATTTCCTCGCTTGACGAGATACTGTCAGTATTACGGTTGCGCAGTAGTAATACCATGCGCAGAATTGGGGCAGTACTGCATTCGTATCAGTTGACACTGACAGCTGACAGTTTCCTCATATCGTACCGCCTCCACACCACCAAATCAGGAAGTCACCTAGAATACATTTTTTTTTTCAGAAACACACTGTCACGGAGAAAAAGAAGATATCCGGCGAGTTCCAAACTAGGCTGAGCCTGTATCTTAGAACCCGTGGAGTTATACAGGATGACTAAGGAGACGTGAGCAGGACCAACACTACCTACATAGTGTATGGCAATGAATCGTTCACCATTGTATATAAGTGAAACACCCATACCTTTTTCCTGTTTTTTAATTTTTGTGGAGTTTAATTCTCTACAATCATGGTCACCCTACAACAACTGGTTTATAAAGATTAAACCTCTAACTGTTCAGACAGCACTTTGATTACGAAGAAAGTAAATTGTCACATTGAGTGAGATACGATATTTCAAAAGTAATCGGACTCAGATGACATTCAATTTGAAACGTATCACTTGACTGAAGTATTCTGATTGTAGAGTGACCATGAATTTCGTAAATAATTTAAATCATTTTGTTTTCAACACCAAAGATAAATGAACGTTAATTTCACTAATAGTGGTACGAAGGAGTAGCTTAAGATCTACTGAATCCGTAGTGTTAATCTTGCTCACGTCTCCCGAATCACCCTGTATGTTACAGATAGACTCTCTTAGCGACAAAATTTAAGCTTACGTGACAAAATTTGTGTTCAATATGCTTACAAATATTAATTATTAAGAACGTATTATGACAATATGTATAAAAACAAGCAGAATTATTGCATTATTTCAAATATTGTAATACTTTAAGAGTAAATAGTACAGCTAGATGTCGTCACCAATAATAATATAACGTTTCAGTTGGCCAGTAGGGGCTTGCGTCATCCCTAATCTTGTAATTCGTGATTACATCCCGGCCCTATTACTTCGGAGCAATCGCCGTAGGCTGCTTGAGGTACTAATGCCCTTAACTGCAAATTCAAATATACATGGTGAGTGTGGGACTATAGCTAGACTCACTTAATTGTAGAAAAAGGGAGATCCAAGATTGCTATGAAAATGCTTGTCTTCTTTCACTTAAGATTAAATTAAAACTAAAACATGTGCTCTTGACCCCAAAAAAATGTATTTGTCAAGTATTTTGGCATACACTGCCTCCGAAACTAGAGGTCCCGGGTTGGAATCCCGGCCAGAGCATTATTTGTGCATTTAGTACGGATTTTGTTTTTAGGTCTTGGATATTCTCGATGTATTTATCAATATACTTATAAGTATGTATATCGTCGTCTAGTATCCATAGTACAAGCTTTGCTTAGTTTTGGGACTAGGTCGATTTGTGTAAGTTTGTCCCCAATATTTATTTATATTTTTATACCTATATAGATCTGATGCAGATTGAGTATGTTTTATAGCATTAGTATTTAATACTTTAAAATCGGAACCTAAGTTGTTGAACCAAAGCATTTAGGGTTAAAAATCAGCATACGACACTGAAAATAACTATTAGGTACCTAAACCTATATTTTAAAATACATAACCTTTATAAAATTATGGACCATCAGACAGTACTTCATTACTAAGAAGCTTATGTATTTATTTATCTTTATAGTTACAGCGTACAGCCTCACCACCTGTAGTAGAAGGATCATACAAGGTATTTAATTTCTAAACAAATCAAATCTTATACATTGTTGTGTTGTGGCAGAATTAAACGCACATAAAAGTGAATATTTGCCTGAAATCAAAAGATACGTGCGTTTCTTCATAAGTATAATTTTAAAAAAATAGTAATTATTCGGTTTGCTATATAACACTATGACCTCTTGCGCTTTGTACACATATTTAAAATATTTGTATTTACAGGTCATGCCTATGCGTATTTACTGTACCTCTCAGATGATGCTACCTTTATTATTACGGTACGAATTTATATTATTATTTGGGTAATGTTACAAGAACTCAGCCTTAACGTAACTATGTTGCGTGCTCAAAGAATCTCCGGGAGCCCTCTGGGAGGATTAATTTCGCACCGCTCGGAGATTGTCAAGATACATGCGAGATAACATGCTTGCTTGGGTAAAGGTCGACGCACTAAATGATTTATTACTGTTATTATTTTAGATATAAAATTACTACGTGAATTTAATGAGCATAACTTATTTTATAGAAATAAAATAGAAATGAATTTATTGCAAACCACAAAAATAGCACATTACGGTTAAACTGACAGTAAGATCGCCAACGCATAAAAAACTAGCTTAATTTAAAATGTGCACTGAAATTAATTTCATGTGCTCTGGCTACCTTGGCCTTTTGGGAATGTAATATAAGCGTGAATTTATATTATGTTATGTGTTATAATAAAAATAAATAATAATAATAAATATTAGGGGACAATTTTTTTTTTTACACAAATCGAACTAATCCCATAGTAAGCTCAATAAGGCTTGTGTTATGGGTACTAGACGACGATATATTAAATAGATACATACTTAAATACATAGGTAACATCCAAGTCTCAGAAATAAATGTCTCTGCTCACCACAGAAACATATGCCCTTATCGTGATTCGAACCCGGGACCTCTAGCTTCGGAGGCAGTGACACTACAAACTAGGCTAAACAGGCCGACAAAAGTGGCGTGATTAACTGCCTGACTACAGCGGCTTCTGATTTAATTGTTTCATATTATGAAATACAATATATTTTGTAAGTAAGACACTTAATTAACTTAATATATCCCTCAGTTTAAAATTACAAAACAAATGAAAACAACCTTACAACGGCACAAATTAATTCAGCCCTCTGTAACGGAATCAGGGCACAATTTAACAATAAAAACAAACTTGCATTTACCTTTAAACTCTTAACAAAGCTTTGATTATTTTAGTTATTCAGTTCTGGCCTGGCCCTTCTTGTAAAATTGAAGCCATAGTGTACAAATTCTCAGTACATTAACTGCATATAAGACAAACATATATAAAAAATTAAGTACAATGTCATAATAGTAATAATTATTTTTCAAAATGCATTTAATATGTCAGGAATGTAGTATGACAATTACTAACAACAATATAAGGATTTTGGTGAAGGAAAACATTGTGATAAAATCGGTCTAATTTTAACAAGGTCTAGTTTTCATAGTACAAGTTCAAGGTCAGATGACAGTCGCTTTGGTAAAACTAGTGCCTACGCCAACCCTCTGATTAGATGTTAAAACAGACCCCTGGTTCCTCTAGGGTATGACTGGAAAAACGCTAGGAAAATGATGACTAACTTTTTAAAAGCATTAGTAAGGGCGATCTCGATGCTTACAACAGAACTTGTAATTGAATGTTTTCATTTCCATACAACGCGATGATTTGCAATAGATATTGCAGCTGTCAATGGTAGACCAACGCCTTATTGTGATATTGAACTTTGTCAAGGATACACATATTTTTCGTATAAAACATTATTACGAAGGATGGTCAGAATTAAGATTTTATTTTAATTTCATACATATGCACAGAAAATAAAGACAAAATTGATGCTATAATATATTCAAACTGTCGCCATCTTAATCAATCTCTATTTCCCTTTTATTATTTCCTGACTTTACGTTCAAATCTGCCAAGGCAAATAATATTTGATTAGTTTGTACCTGAGACGTTTGTTTTCCTATTAAATATTTACTAAGGAGTTTAATGTTTATATTTTCATAGTTGACTGTACTTAACATTGGTCCATTATAATAATCATGCATTTCAATTGTTTTTAAACGTTTCACAAAACTGACTTCAATACTTATCTTGCGTCCCAGAATTGCCATCGCCCTTAACTTGGCTAACTTATTTTTCCCAATAATTCTGAGGATTCCGCTGCTACTGTTCTTGTTTAAGAAACTTTTTTCCGCGGCCTTTTAATTTGGTGTCCTTGCGAAATAAGATTTTTGCTCAAGAACGGTTTCAGTTAGTAAGAGCGTAATAGGGAGTATAGGGACTGGCTTCTAGTCCATGCAATATTACCATAATACTTACAAATATTTTTTATTATGAAAAGTTGTATTAGATCAAAAACCAGATTTAACCATATATTGATTTAAACTAGTACGATTGTCGTACTTTGTTATTTACCTTTTTTGAGGTCCCTCGATGTTTCAGATTTGTCGCAGCAAGGGATAATTCATTTTTATTTTTTGTTGTGGAATTTTATCAATGTTTTTAACTCGCGTAAATCGTCTGAAACCTGGACAAACTGGGAATGTTGGTGGGTTTTCGATGGAATGTCACTGTTACTTACGCTTTGTATACTTAGAGCCACTTTATAGAGTACGTCCCTCTGACCGATTAATGAAATTGCAGCCAAATTAACACAGAATACAGAATGGACGATATGCACCAACTTTCGTTTACAGACCGATTTTAGTTAAATATGGTTCTCATCCTATAGAAACTTGTGTCCCATAGAAATCCAGTTTTGCAACCACAAGGCAAAGCCAGGCTGGCATCCAAAAAGCTAGGTGTGTTCAATAGAGTGAAGCGATACTTCACCCCTGGACAGAGACTTCTATCATATAAGTCACCAGTCCGTCCCCACATGGAGTATTAGTGTCACCTCTGGGCGAGAGCACCTGGATACTGGATCGTGGACAAACCCAAACTCACGAGCGATATTGAACAGTTAAGTTTAAGGAGAAACTTTGCCTCCTTGTGCGTGTTCTATCTCTTGTATAATGGGTTGTGCTCCGAGGAACTGTTCGACATGATGCCCACGGCTGCTTTCTACCATCGCACCGCTCGCTGCCAGCAGGGCATTCATCCTCACATCTTAGAACCTAAATACTTGCGTAGGGTACGGTTTCAAACTTTCCATAGGGGTACCTATAGATTGTTCTAACAGATTTGAACTAACAATACCACTTACGATTACTGTCGGTTCGGTGCAACCCATCCAAACACAGCTTCAAAAGAGGATGGAGTCCGCTTTACAACCAGTGGGATTTTATTAAAATGAAATAAAATTAATTTAAATGCTAATCAGCTGGAATCCAGAGCGTCTGATGTAGTGCGCTCCGGGGACCCACGAAACGGATTGGCTCGCTTGGGATGGAAGACTGTATTTAGTGTTCTAGAGAGCTAAATCGGGTTTTACGTAGTTAGCTTTCTACTTTATGATACATGGAGAAACCAATAATTAGATAAAGCAACACAGTGTTTGTCACAAACTAAGCAGAGGTTTACATAAATAATAAAAACAAAATAGGTACTTAATTAGGGGATATTCTGTAACAAATAAACAAGCCATATAACCTCCATAAGACTTATGTTATGGGTATCAGGAGATATACAGGGTGGGCCCTGTAACAGGAGCAAATATTTAGAAGGACACTTCCTTAGAGCATCAGGAGTAACTCCCTGTGTCCAAATATATATATTTTTTTCAATTCGGAGAAATATTGATCTAAAGTTATGACCGCCAAGTAATGGATCATGACACCACGAGATTATGTATAGCGTGCCAGTTAATGCAGTTTTTGGGGCAGTATCAAGCTACATATGAGTCATAATAGTTTTTGTTTTTTTTTTTGTTTTAAAGTGTATTTATGGTATCTTTTTTTGTCATTTTATTTGTATTTTAAAATAAATATTTAATAATATCATTCCAGAAGAGTAAAAAAATACACCTAACTTTTCATTGAAGAAAAATAAATGTTGAAAGAAACTATTTTCAACTGGGACCGTTTGGAAATAATTGGTGGCGTGGTCAACAGTGGACGGTTTAATTTTTTGCTCCAGTAACAAGGGCCAGCCTGTAAATATTGGATTTTAATTTAATTGAAATGAATGTATTAATGTAGGATAATACTAACCTAATTGACATTTCTTTTGTGATTAACCATGTTCTTTTTTGTATTTTTTTTATTGTTATGTTTTAGCGCCTTTTAAATAAGTGTTAATCATGCTACTGATTTTGAATGCCTTCAAGCAAAACAGACTTCATCAATCCACTATTTATCCACAACGCACCTATGTTTACAAATAAATCACTATAGCTATGGCTATGACTTTAATTTTTTTTTTATTCCAGATATTGAGTTATTGCACTAATGACTTGCTAACCCATCGGCCATCACACTCTTCAACTATATTCCCACAGGCGTTACTTCTCACGAAAAAAAAGGTGGTGCTATTATAATCAATCCTAACTTGGCGGTGCACAACCTGTATGCGGTAATTTCTAATTCCCGACACTGACGGCGCCTAGATCATCGAAGCGGTACTGATGCAGTACTTTACCTACGCATTCTCCACCAATCAGGAACCAAGCACAATGGGATGGATCAGCTTAATATCAGCTTGAAGCGTTGGAGGCATTTGAGTATTTTAGTTTTTTATGTCATTTTTTAGTAATAAAAAAAATAATGAATTACCATACGAACATTTGAAACGTTACGTATAAACTGGCAGGTAACTTTATTGACATTAAATTTCTGGGAACATCGTGCACAGTAAGTAGATATGATTTGACTCAATTGTATTATGCATATACTGTATAATGATATTTCTTGCCAAGGTTGCGGAAAGTCGGCATTTTATGATTCCAAGCTACTGCCAGGCTTGTTTGGATTTATGGGGCCTATTTGGATTATGGCTGACTTATATAAATATATTAAGATTTTAAAGACCCTTTTGCGGTAGATATTAATTGGTTGTTAATTTACATTCTGTAAAATTTTGTAATATTTTTATGTAGTCTTTTAACTTTATACTTATTGAGTTTTATAAAGTGACTTGGCATTGCAATAAGCTCTACATACATATTTCCTGCGTATAAGGGCATTTTTTCTTTCAGATTAAGATGTCACAAAGTTGCTCTCAATACTATTTTATGAAATGCAAGATTGCATGAGACTAGTATGAATACTTTTTTTATAAAACATCTGAGCACAGTTTGTATGGAACAAAAAAGTTAAAATTTTCTGGCTTCATAGCTAATTATTTTTTAATAGGTCTATTAGGTAGTGGACCTCGGGCATCCTTCAGAATGCAACTGTACTGGGAATAAAGCTAGGATAACGATGACGATGACGATTTACTCTATAGAGGTATTATGTTCTTGGTGGTAAAATCTCACAACTCCCGAGAATGCACGGCATCGAATAACACAACGAATCCTCAACTCAAACCAACAAAGTCCCTGTAGCTTACCCTGTAGCTATACTAACTTTGAATCTAATTATTGTATGTCTTTTCCGATCACTGGACAATGGTGTCCCGGACTTTTGGAAGGCGTGCTCGGAGCCGAAGTATCGAGGTACCCAAGTATCAACCGAGTACCACATAGCCAACACGTAGAGGCCCTTTTGACAATTTAATGAAATGCTAGGGGTACAATTTTTTTATTAATATCTATATTGGTGGTGTCTTTAAAAGTAAACATCGTACGTAGAGTAATAGTAATGAAAAATAATATGGTAATAATTATCAGGGAAATGTAGCAAACAATAGACTTCCCACGGTTAACGTACATCGACTCTGGACTTATCGGATCTAACACGTGTGAAGATCTGCAATTAATGCTAAAAACCTGTTAGATTATATCTAGGCTTACTATGTATCGTCTGCCTAAGATTTAGTCAGTTTCGATATCATGTTGAACGCGATATTTGTTTACATTCTGTATTACTTATTCGTTTGTGACAAACATATTAATTACGCAAGACAGAAACCGACACAGATAAATATAGACTTAAACGTATCCCAAAATTGATGAAATTCTAATTGTCATCAATATCATATTATTGAAAATTACTTCTATCAGCAAACATATTTATGGCTCTAAGTGTTTGTCAGTCATCTATATCCTCTTCATCCTCGATAATAATAGTTGTCTTCAATAAATGGGCGACGATGGCTACCATCAGGCAAGCCTTAAGCTTATTTGCCACCGACGTAATATAAAAAAATGTGATAAAATAAATTGACTATTCGGTATCATTGACGTCAAAAACCACTGCGATTGATTTTTTTAAGAACTCGATACACATAATTTATGTGGATTTTGGCGATTTTAATACGATCACAAGAATGTAGTTATATCCCAAGAGAAAGATTTTCGGAACAACATATGATATTTATCTTTAACGTCAGATACGTAAATCCCAGCCGAAACCCTCCTATAATTACACCTGTCTGGTCAAATTTACTACCCCACCTGCGATAGAATTTTTAAAAGTTAGTTCGGCTTTGCAAGCCACATTCGAGCTCACGCTCGTAACTAGATAATCTATCTATCATAAGGAAATCTAAAGATGGATAGCTACGAGTATATTTTATCTTTAGGTTTCCGGTGAAGGAGAACATTGCCAGGAAACCTTTGTGGGCATGACCCTCGAAGAAATTCAATGGTGTGTCTGAAGCCCCCAACCAGTGCTGTGCCAGCGTGAGAACCACTGCCCGATTCGTCTCATATACAACACACACACACACACTAACTACAGATCAGTTTTGAACAATTATTTCCTTGAATCCGGCCTTAAATCAAGAAAATCACAAACACATCAAGACATACTTTTACTAGAACACTACTAGCACTGATTTACCCAACTTCGGAACATCTTAATCCATATTCATCCCCACCTTTACCCCACCGAATTAAGTGAATTGCACTCTAAACTATGTACTTAACACAAACTGCGAGGCAAACTTCAGAATGTACAAGTTTCGATGCAATCTCTAAAGACATTGCTTGTGATTGACTAAACCAATTAAGAAGAACCCTGGCGTGCCCTTAATTGTCTCCTTAAGTGTCCTGTTTTGGGTGAACTCTGGAGGGGAGGGAAGCTCGAGCTACGCTGGTAGCACAACGCTAACGAGGTTGGGATAGCATCAAGTTTTAGAATATGCATTCTATAAACATTATGCTAAAGCTATAGAAGCCATGTTTCTTGGAGTAAAAGTATGTGGTACTGCTTGGGAATTGGGGCGGCTAAGTAAGCGATAAGGTTATTCGCGAAGTTTTGAGGGTCATTAAGGAAGTTGGCGAGATAGTGACCGTGAAGTCGTTGCGAATTGTGGCTGAGAACTAAACGTAGCGTGATCACAAGTGACAATGGAACGTTGAAGTCGAGTTTGCAGACAAGTTAGTGTGGTGTGAAATTAAGTTTGCTGGCGCCTTGCATTGGTCGAATGACAGTCAAGCATGATATCGCTTTTACATGGAGAAAAAAACTCTCCTTATTCATAATTCATAATTCATAATTCTTTATTGTACATAAATAACTTTTACAACAGGAGATGACAATAATAAGATTTTTCACATTAAAGCTAAGGGGTATAAATGTACGTAACAGTTTTACAGTTTTGGTTGCACTGGCCCCTACACTAGGCTCAGCCTGTTTCGTAGGTGACCATTTCCGATTCGAGTTGATATAATAGATGCGAAAAAGATTAATAAGATTCCCTTGGCTAAGAAACAATTGGATGAAGGTACAATTATACCTATACCTCATCTAAGATAAAAAATTACAAATACGATATATGTGTGTGTGTGTGTGTGTGTGTGTGTGTGTGTGAGTGTGTGTGAGTGTGTGTTTTTTATCATTTAGTTACTCTCATTAGGGCCTCTATATCGTCATTAAATCTTAGTTATGATTACAAAAATATTACTAAATCCAGCGATAGCAAATTATATGTCGACCTCGTAATGGGTTGGCGATAGCTCCTCACGTAATATGGTCAAATTCAGGAAACATATTGGCATTTTTCCAATAAAAAATGTTACAGTTAATGGGAAGGCACATATAAATAATGTTCCGATCAAACTTCATGGCTACAAGTCGTACGAGTAAAGACTTTTACATCCCAGTATGGGATGAGCGCCAAAATAGGGTACCACCGAGCGTCTCCGTCAGGTAGTACCATAATTATTTATTGTCATCCAACGAACATATGTAAGTATGCCGAATTCCAGCTCAATCGGATACCAGCAAGTGGCTGAAAAAGCGATTGCAAATTTTGATGACAAACATACATATTTATACTCGTATATTTACTTACATACGAACAGTGGAAGTTAAAGAAAAGCTTGTAAAAATGCAGTACTTTTCAAAACGCGCGGCGTGTCGTTTCAAATACAGCCGTAGCTGCCTTTTAATTACCTCGCATTAAAAAATTCTTTTTCACTACCCATAAATAAACGCAACATAATTTGGTATATTCGAGTAATTTGCAAGTCTATTGACCCAGTTCTGTACACTCTACCGAACACACTCAGGGAATATTTCACGTTTTTACATACTCGCGTTACGTGCGTTGCGTGGGAAATGAGGCTCGGTTTTAGTATTTTTTTTATTCCCGGGTAAGAGGCACTTGCAGGGTTAATTTGCTCGGAGGGAAATTGGTTTCAGTCGCAATTATAAGTTTCAGGTTGAACTGGTTTTGGCGATGATTTGAATTTGATGGTTTACTTTTCATGCATAACTTTAAAATAACTCGGGGGTCGAAGTTGCACCATGTCCTTAGGCAGTATCCACCGTTAGCCTACACGTGACCCCTGGGTAGTGCTAAAAGTGCAAATAATTGGCAACCGTACTGTCTTCTCGAAGTTCTCACGGTGTGAAATGATTGCCGAACGATAAATAAAATATACTATAAAATACAATTTATTCACAGTAGTGACGGTCACAAAAAGGCATTTGGCTTGATGGCAAGCAGGAACTGTACCGCGAACCCTTCCCTGCTGACCCTTCTTTAGGGTTCTGTAGTAAACAAGGAATCCTTATAGTTTCGCCATGTCCGTCCATCCACGACAGCGCAACACCTATATGCCACATTTTAGAAAAAAATCATTCCTGAGTACAGTCTTGGGCTCCTTCTGTGTCATCATCACCAGCCCGCAGTCATTCACTGCTGGACATAGGCCTTCCCCAATTCGCGCCAGCAGACACGGTCTTCAGCTCTCCGCATTCAACCACTTCCTGCTGCTCTCATCAGGTCATCGGTCCACCTGGCAGGAGTTCGTCCCCCTCGTTCGCAGTCTCCACTTCAGAACTCGTCTGCCCCATCGGCCATCGGCCCTTCGACAAATATGCCTCACCCATTGCCACTTCAGCTTGCTTATTCTACCTGCTGTGTGCACTTACTTAAACAGTCAGAAAGTCAACCTTTCAGCACAACATCAAGACACCAGCAAGAATCTTTAGACATAATGGACATTAGAGGAATACGTTACTGGACGCAGGTGGTACTCTTTATATCAACGGCACTACCTTCTATCAGTTTACACATAATATAATTATCTTAACAACAATATCCGCCGTAAGTGTAAACTCGGCTTAGATGGCAGAAAATCAGCCTTATTGCACAAAGCCAAGCCGAGACATTGGCTTGGCTTTGTGCAATAAGGCTGATTTTCTGCCTACTAAGCCGAGTTTTAGAATATAATTACTACCTACAAGATGATAGAAAACCGGCCAAGTGCGTATCGGACCACACACAAAGAAGGGTTCCGTACCGACACCTCCTACACACCAAATTTCATAATTGTAGTGGTCATAGTTTCCGAGTAAATCGGCTGTGACATACAGACGGACGGACGGACGGACGGAGAGACATGACGAATCTATAAGGGTTCCGTTT
Source organism: Notocelia uddmanniana (assembly GCA_905163555.1). Taxonomy (NCBI): domain Eukaryota; kingdom Metazoa; phylum Arthropoda; class Insecta; order Lepidoptera; family Tortricidae; genus Notocelia; species Notocelia uddmanniana. Next base: position 29,570,634 of record LR991056.1, on the reverse strand, counting down.
TTGCCATTTTGGCTACGGTACCCTAAAAATGACAAAACGAGTGTATGAAGGAAGAGTGGATGGAAAAGTTGGAAGGGGAATACCTCGGCGAACGTACTTCGACCAAATCGGACACATTCTGCAGAAAGGCCATTTAATCACATACATTTTGTCTGTAGAACTCATAAAACAACACTACTACAGAACCTTAATAAAATTGACCAATCACGTATCGCCGTGAATATATCAACGAACGCTGACCCTTTGGGCCTGAACTTCGTTTGTGAAGGAGAGTTTGGTTAATTATTTCGGTTTGTTTAATTTCGGGTGACTCGTAGAAAATTAGATAGCTTTCGGCAAACCTCGTGGTCTAAACGTGGTACTCGACTAAAAAAGCACATATTATTTTTATATTAAGTTATGCATGTAAAACCATACACAAAAAAGTTATGGGGCTTCGAACGTCACATTTTGGGTAATTTAGGTAAAAAATTAAAAATATCGTACCTCCTTGACCGTAACTCTTAGGACCCAGGGTCCAAGGGTGGAAAGGTAGGGAATCACTCTACCAGCACGCCAGAAAAATTTGACGGTTCATGTACCGACCACCCTGTATAAATAGTGCATAAACTACTACTTATTCGGTATTAAAATTGTAATAGTTATGACATAAAATGGTTACAAAATCGCTAGTAACCTTAAAACACTCACAGCACACCACACAATATTACTTGCCGCCAGTGTAAACTTATCTTAGCAGCTAGAAAGTCAGCACACCGCCAAGACTCCGACAAGAATCACCGCATACAGCGCTCGGGGCAAGCCGGGTAATTTTTACCGGGTAATTTTTACCCGGTTATTATTTCACGGGAACAATAGCGCATCTGCAGTAATGGGTAGGTTTGTTGCAACTGCTAAATGGTTATCTTGGGCTCGAGGGCTACTTGTAAGGCTGCGGTGCAAGGTGGAAGCTGAAGCGGAATGTTTTTTTTTCTTAATTAAAAATGGAAATGGGAAAGCATTTATTTAACTTTATATGCAGGCATGCTTATTATTACATTACAATACTATAAAAATATTCTTTATTGCACACCTCACGTAATTAAACACTATATACAAAAGAATAAAAAAAGATACAGGAAGAGAGAGGTAAAACTACAGGAGGTCTTACTCGTAAACGGTAACGCCTAATAGTTGACGCTCTTTGTTCGCCTCTATTATTTTGAAGGTAGTTTGAAGGTATCAAGTATTGAAGAAGAAGAAAAACATTTATTTATCGTTAAAATACAGAATCAAAATAAAATTATATGAAACAACGGTAAATAGGACCCTCATTGGGTTAGATTATGGGGCGTTTACTTTATTAGGTGCAAATCTTTCAAGATGACCCGACAAGGATCGACGACCGCCTAGTATGACTTTTGATAATGCAATATTATGTTTTTTTATACCACGTCGGGTTTGATCACAAACATACTAAGATACGCATTCCAATTCGTTTTGAATGTGTTTCGCGCGGTCTTTCAGCCTCAGTCATTGTTTGGATTAGACCGGTTTCATCACAATGTATTCTTTCAGGGAAAAGGTACTCTAAAATATCAAATTAGAAAGAAAGAAAGAAAGAAATAAATTTATTCATGGCAATACAGAACAAAACACAAAAACATAATAACACATAAAACAGCCACGAAATGGCCCCAAATCAGCATGTGCTAGCCACAGGCTAGCGCTGGTCTTCCTCTGGAGCCAAGTGACAGCACGATAGACAAAACACAAAAAATAGATATACATAATCAGTAATACAAATAATATTATTAAGCTATTATACATACTTATACGAGAAAATTAAAAAAAAATCTAAATAAAACGTACAAATAAAAATTCACGAGAATCGTGAACGCGACCATAAAATTGACTACCTATAGCTACGCCTCTAGAGTCTGTAGCAACTAGCGCCAGCGGAATTATTTTATTATGACATGGAGGCGTCATCGTCACGTCACTATCCCGGAAAATATACAATAAACAATAAGTACGAGTACAACTTGCTAAAACATACAAAAATACTATGTGAATACAGTGCCTAATTACATACAGCGCTAATTAATAAACTAGTGGCAAATGGCATAACATAACAAGACTTAAAAACTACACAAATAAATGAATGAACATCTGCCTCGTAATCACAAAAACGAAACACTACAACATCAACATCGCAATGCAGATTATGCAAAAGGTGCATACCCCAGCAGTAAGTAAAATAAAACCTGTTGAATATTTTAAAAGCAACTAGTTTCTAATCTGCAATTTTCCTCTTTTCTTTGATGTTTGAGCATGAACTTCTTCAAATTGGATCTAAACGATTGAATATGTTGCAGGCATCGAAACGGAGGTGGGACATTGTTCCAGCACTTGGTCGCTACATATCGGAAACTACCACGGAAAGCGGCCGATGCATGGCGGGGGGTTAGCAACTGCAACCCACACTGCCGGCCACCACGCATCCTGGTGCTGGACAGCTTTTCGAAGAGATATAAAGGAGCTTTGTACTTAAGTACTCCGAAGAGCAAGCAGGCCAAATGAAGCTTACGACGGTGGTGCATTTTGAGAACACTGTGCTTGTTCAGAAAAGGTGTGACATGAGCTCTCAATGGAATAGTAAAACAGAAGCGTGCACAGGCATTTTGGACTCGTTGGATGAGTTTTTTTGTCTTTGCAAGAAGTCTTGGACCAAAGACAGTATCAACATAATTGAGTTTAGATAAAACAAGTGACTCCACTAACTCTATACGTAAACTTTCAGTGATGTAGGGCCTTATTCTATATAACACTTTAAGTTTATAAAAACAGCCACTGACTGCATTAGCAATATGCTTCTCATAGCGCAAGCCACAGTCCAACAGGAGGCCCAGATTGCGTGCTTCATACACACGCTCAATGGGTATATCCATCAACTTAATATCTATTGTAGGCCTAATACAAGCTAACTGTTGTTTGCTGCCAAAAACAAGATATTTCGTTTTGTCAGGATTGAGTACTAAGCAGTTTGCGGCAGCCCAGGAAGCTATTTGCCTGAGATCATGATTCAGTTTCTCTACAGCACTATTAATTTCAGAGGGCTTGCATGAGATATAAACCTGTATGTCATCGGCGTAGATGTGAAACTTGCAGTGTGTAATGTGTGATCCTATATCAGCGGTGTATAAAATGAACAGGATCGGGCCGATAACAGACCCCTGTGGGACACCCCTAGTAAGACATACCCGGTCCGAAGACAGTGTAGTGCCATCATGTTGATTGATTTTGACACACTGAGTGCGGTTACTGAGGTAACTTTTAAACCACCGCATTGCATTACTGTCAAAGCCGTAGTAACTAAGTTTGGATAGTAATATATCAATATTTAGACAGTCGAAAGCCCTTGAGAAGTCAAGCAATACCAGTAGGGTGCACATTCCCTGATCTTGAGCACACAGTATATTGTCAGTGACATCCAGCAAGGCAGTCACAGTGCTTCGTCCCTTTCTAAAACCTGACTGAACGTCCGGTAGTACATTGTTACTCTCTAGCTAATCTGTAAGTTGTTGACACACAGCTTTTTCCATAATTTTTGAGAGACAAGGCAATATACTGATCGGCCTGAGGTCTTTAAGCTCACAGGGATTTAAATTTTTAGGCAGAGGATGAACAATTGCAACCTTCCACTGGTCAGGAAAGGTAGATGTTAGAAAGGAAGAATTTATAATCTTAGTAATAATGTCTACAGTGTGGGGGAGTGTTAATTTAATCATATTTAAGCTAATACCATCATCACCTTCAGCATTAGATTTTATATTTTTTAGTATTCTGTACATTTGATCTGGGCTAATAGGTTCTAAATGAAATACTGAGCCACTGTACCTGTGGAACTCGAAGAAAGTGAGTTGTGAAATTGATGTTCCTGAAGTACCAGGTAAGCTCAAAAAATGATTATTTATAATAGTAGGATCATTGAAGGATGACGGCAGTTCAGTATTCTTTCTTGATAGTATAGTAGACTTCAAGTTTTTCCAAAGAGATTTGGGGTCGTTAATTTTGTTATTAATGTTCTGCCTAAAGTATGCTGATTTTTCATGAAACAGTGCTTTATTAACAATAGATTTTAGATCCTTATAATACTTCCTTTTCACGTCACACGGATTGCTGTGGTAAACCGCCGCGGCGTCGTCTCGGAGCCGCATCATGCGTTTGACAGTATCAGTAATCCATGGATGAGAGCGTGCCTGAACTACAGCGGATCTAATAGGTGCGTGAAGGTTAAATAGTTCAACTATAACTAGGTTTAATGCACTGACCATATCATTAACATTAGGCAGGTTTGAAATAAGGTCCCACCTCACACCCTGCAAGTCCGCATCCAGGTTACTAAGGCAGATATTTTTTATAGGTCTATAACTTATGCTATAAGGTTTAGGTTTCTCATACTTAACATTAAAATGACACACAACTAGACAGTGCCCAAAAAGAGAACCAACATGCTCTACAGTTATTTTTTTTGCCCGCAGGTCAGTACAGACCACGTCAAGTAGCGTCTGACTAGTGGCTGTAAAGTGAGTTGGCTGTGCTACTAACTGGAGCAAACCAAAACTAAGCAGAAAATTGTTAAATTTAATACTGTCAGTACTATTGCTATTTAATAAATTAACATTTACGTCACCCAGGAATATTAAATGGTCATAATTAGGGATAGAGCTAATGGAGTCAGAGATAGCGTCAAAGAATAAGTCAACACCCAACCAAGGAGGCCGATACGCCGTCCCAATGACCAGCTTCTTTCCATTGAGGGTCAAAGTCACCCACATTTGCTCAACAGACTTGTGCAGGGGGTCTACGGGGTGCTTCCAAGTGCGAGCAGTAAAGTTGCGTTTAATGTAGAAGCCGACACCTCCCCCGCGACCCCGCGCACCCATTGGCCTAGGAATGTGCCGCAACCTGTACCCTTGAAGCACGGGCGCCCGACCTTCTTCACCTGCTCGTAACCAGGTTTCGTTTATAGCAAGCACATCAACATCTTGCCGCGTAGCAGCAGATACAAAATCGTCGTGATTAGTGCTAAGGGAACCTGCGTTATACAAACCCACTTTAAGTGTTTTATTAACCATTGCATATAATGCATGGTTCATTTACAAGATGCAAAGAAACAATACAGATAAATAGATATATTTTACAAGATGCCATAGTAAGAGAGAATATAACATATACAAACACAGTAAATATTTTATAAATGTAAATAGACAGTTGTAAATAAGTGTGAGGTAACGATATGCTTAAAGTAATTACTCGTACATTGCGATGCTGAATTAAAAAGGAATCGAAAGACACAAAAAAGATGATGTTGATTAATAAATTACAAAATAAGGAGGTGATTAAGACAACTACTGTCTCAAACTGTGGCGGGCCTAAAAACACGAAGGAAATCCGCATCCGAACGGATAGCAAACGCCTGATTACCATCGCCTTGGCGGGCGTAGACCCTGCCGCGTTTCATCCACGCGAATCTCCAGTGCTGCTTCCGACATTCCTCGCGGACTCGATGGAAGAGCAGACGGTTCTCGCGTGTGAGCCTCTCGTTGACGTAGATGCGGCGAGGCTCGCCCGGCAGGCCGGTGTCAGCGGAGGTGAAGGAACGGCGCACCCGCGCGGCGCGCAGCAGGTCGTCCCGCAGCTGCCGGCGCGCGAGCCGCACGACGACGCGGCGCGGTCGACCCGCGGCCTCCACCCCCACCGGGCCGACCCGCTCGGCGAACACCACGTCGCGCGGCTCCAGTGGGACACCTAGCTTGGCGGCCAAGACGGTGACCGTGTGCACCACGTTCTCTCCCCTCTCCTCCGGGATATGCCCGATATCGAGATCGGAGAGTAAGGCATCCTGGTCGCGCTCGCTCAATTCCCGCTGGAGTCGCTCTACAGTCTGCCGCAGTTCGTCGACCTCAGCGCCGGACGTCGGCGCCTCCGCTTCCTTCCTCTCGACCGCTTCGAGTCTTCGCTCGACCTCATCCATGCGGTCTGTTATAGATTTAAGCGAAGCTCTGATCTCCGCGCGGAACTCCCGCTGCTCAGCCATGTACTCGCCGAGCTCTCGACGAAGCGCGCAAACCTCAGAGTCCTTACTCGTGAAGGGCAAGGGGACCCCGGACGCCAGAGCCGCTCCCGCAACCAGCGCAACATTGGCGCCTTTGGACTTGCCAACCGGAGTGGAGCTGTTGTCGGTCTTTTTCTGCTTAGCCCTGCAGTCAGGGCAGACCCAGTCTCGAGGAACAGCTTCGTTCTCAGTCATGGCAACGCAAGGCTTATGGTACATATTGGCACACATGGTGCAGCCAGCGGCAACCTTGGGTGACAGGAACTTTCACATCCCATACATCCCATACACTTGCTCATTATGAATTCCGAATTCAATCAATTAACTATTTAAAATAAACACTTGATACACACAGCTGATTTTTATTTTATGCAAGTATATCCACCTACCCACACACATAAAATGATATAGTCGATGTACACAAATTAAAAACTTAATAAAATCCACAAATAGGCGTCTAGCAGGTTGCAAACACTAATCCTGCGTTATCGTACACAGACGCACACAATGAAACCGTACAACGGGATAAACTAAGTAGCTAAACAATATTATTAGATAGTTTACGCGAGCGTACACAGTGTGTGTTGCCAATCGTGACGTCACTCCAGTCCAGTGTGGCGGTCAGTCCCAAGATGTGGTGGTGAATAAAAAAACTGAACGTCAACAAAAATCATATATTATAAAAAGGTACGTCGTGGGTTAAGCCCGTCTGGTTTCACGCCGCAGGTCGGTACTCCCCTAGGGCGACGGCGGCTGCTTGGTCTCTGGGTATTGGGACAGCGGTCAGTGGAGCTGGTGGAAAGGGCCCGGGGGCGCCGAGGCAGCTGGTGTGGTGCTTCCTCCACAAATAAAGGCGTGAACGCACGCGCATACGCGCGGCCGGTTTCTTAATCAAAAGGTCGCACCCTGTGAATAGACGTCCACAGTCAAAATACATCCAGGCTCCTCCGCTGATAGTGAACCCACTGTAGATTTATGATTGATGCGCCTATGCTATGAGTGAGGAGAAGTCGTAAGCAGTTGGTGAAGGTGTTCACTATCAGAACGGAGTTAAAATTCACAAATGGAAGAACAAAGCCAATTGCAACTCATTATAAAAATAAAAGAAGGTACACTTATAAAATGATTTGCAAGGCGGTGAAATCTAATAGCAAGCTTGTTACAAAATGAACTTAACAACTTTAACAAGCGGCGTAATAAAAGTAGGCATTATCATGATCCGCGCACTACTACGGTCACATTGATAAAAGAACGCTTGGAAATTTGAATACACTAATTTAAATTAAGCACAGCATTTAGATAGGGTGGATTTAACACTTAGGTGCACTAGGATTGAAAGTAAGCACTAACTTAAATCTAAGCACTGCGGGATTATAGTATAACACTTGTTCAACACTTACCCTATTGGGGTGCGAGACGACACTTAATTCTTTCTTTAATTACATACGAATGTTTGTTCGTATTAAAAACACAGGCCTCCCAAATACGTCGGAAGAGCCAGGAAATTAAATTAACGATTTTAAATTCAATTTTGCCAGCGCGCGAGAAGACACAAAGACCAGCTAGTGAACGCGTCCGGCAAAGGTTCGATCTCAAACCATTAAATTTTGAAATCAAGTTTTTTTTTAAAGAAGCCAGAGTGCGGACCCACGATATCCAGATTAGTATTCGCGTGCCTTCCCGTGGCTTATTATTACATACAGTGGCTCGGGTACAGGCGATTCGTATTGTCCGTCAATGAATATAAAAATTCAACAGTCTCAAATCGCTCTCCGCCGATAAATTAGGTCTTCAATGGTTGCGCACCTCTGGCCCAGCTACTTTTCGCCGCCATTGTCGGCCAACGGATCGTTCGTGAATAATTAAAATACACGCTTTACATTTTGTATTAAGGTTTTTTCGCTTGAAAATACGGGATTTAAAATTTGAGCGATTATAAGGTAAAATGGGAATGAAAATCCTCAGTATATTTTCGGTAAAATTGGTAAATGAAACATTATTTTTTGTATTGTAACTAAACTTTTATGTGCAGAAGATATCCTGGAAATGAGGAGTTGGTAAAAGGAAGTCGTAATACAGATTTGTAATACTCGTACTTCCGAAACTGTGCACCTTTTCGTAGTGGCTAAGGAATCACTTTACACACAAGCTAATTGCCAATAATCTAGTCAATGGGGGATTCAGATTATAAAATGGTAATTTCATATAAAATATATATGACAAGCTGCCATCAAAACGTGAATGCAATACCACTTTTATATGGACCCATACACCTTTGCATATTCAGCTCATTACACTGGCATCCACTTGCCACGCTCTCATTCCTTCACCTTTAACTCCTGCAAAATATTCAGACACAAATAACATACAATAAAGTCAGTACACATCGCCCTCAAGGAGCAATTACCAGCGCTGTATGGCTACAAATTATAGCTTGCCTATGTTTACACTGGGTTACCAGACTAAGGGGTACGTACTTTCTAGACTAGCCTTAAGGTACGCAATCAACTCTATTAAACAACGGACTACGAATTGTTCCATTGGAAATTAACTCTTATTTTAATAGCGGTAGTACACTATTTTAAATGGCATATTTTTGGATATAGTCTGTTATGAGCTAGTATTGTCAGTATTGTGTTGAAAGCTTGCGCATTTGCTGTTACTATTACGTACAGGTGCATTCAGGTATTGAGTTCATTAATTGTGAAAAATAATAATGAAATAGTCGGAAATAATAAAACTAGGTTATAATAACAAAGGGCAATATTAAACTATCACTATTTTTCTGTTATAATTATCCTACTTAGGGAAGATCAAAAACCTACGACTTTTTTTTTTCTTTTCAAAGATCAATATCTCAAAAACAGCTCGACCAATATCCTTCCCGGCGCAATTCAATATGGTCATTACAAATATACAACAAAGAGGACCTTTTGGCTGAGAATGACATGTTTTCTGATAAAACGATGATAAAACGAATAAAAAAGAAAAAAAAATAGGTTGGTAAATGTAAGTATTTTGGTTCGGCAACGCGCATGTGAGACCTCTGGAGTTGCCGGTGTCCATAGGCGTTCATTTTACAAGGTAAAACAACCTCTTGATCCTAGATTAATTGTTCTACAAGAATGACAAAACAGGGTAAGTATATATAATAAAGCCATCATAAAAATAAAATGAAGACTAATCACACGACCGATTAAAAGTAATCCCCGATTTATTTTTAAACCAGCCAGGGACGCATCCGGTTAATCCGGGTCTATTTACGACCTCATTTGCCCGGGTCAGTCGGCATGCCAATCAATGGGACAGTGACGGCTGGGTGACGTTTGCTCGGGTATACCCGGGTGCCGTCTTGTGGGACTAATGCTTTGACATTGATATATTTAGTGAATATGGAGTCGAGGTTGAGATCTTTATGTCTGCTTCTTTAAAAAGGGTTTCTAAAACACGATAGGAATCAATATTTCTAAAACATAGATATTAAGCGTCTCAACGACATGCCGCTCTGAACGACATCATACGGTCTCTTGCCTCCGTTAACGTGCCAGCTCTCCTCGAGCCTGGTATAGCCAGGGACGATGGCATGAGACCAGACGGGATATCCCTGATTCCGTGGAGGCTGGGTAAGGCTTTGGTGTGGGGCGCCACTTGCGTGGACACACTGGCCTCTTCCCACCTCCACGGAACCAGCAGGCAGGTGCGACAGCTGAAGCGGCCGAAAAATTAAAACGGCACAAATAGGGGTCTAGGCAGTGAATACTTTTTCATTCCTTTCCCTAAGACCCTTGGTCCGAGGGATCCCAGTACCCATTCGCTCTTTAAAGAAATAGCTAAGCGCTTGGTCGAGTCCACTGGTGACCGAAGAGCTGGCAGCTTCCTCGCACAACGCATAAGCGTTGTTATACAACGAGGAAATGCTGCCGGTATCCTCGGCACCATGCCTACTGGGTCCAACTTTTTGAACATGTTTTAGTTTTTTAATTTAGTGTTAATTTTACAGTTAATTTAGTTGAAGTTTAGTTTTTACATTTTGTGTCTGAAATAAATGATTTGTATGAGCGTTTTAAATTTAAATTGTTAGTCCTCTTTTTTCCTATGTTATAAGACTAGCTACACATAAGTTATAATTATATTTGTTAGTAACCAAAAATGAATTAATAAACCTTAAGTTGTGAATTTCGCTCTGTCATCTTTTAGTTACTGATTTCCACGAAGACAATCACAACTTCTATTGATGAAGCGATCTAGTTAGATGCTTTGCAACTAGTAAACATGACCATTCTAACACAAAGATCAAGAGGTGAAGACGCTATTATCTAAATCTAGCCAAAATCCCGGGAAGTTTGAATTGACGGCATAATTCACGGGCTCTAGTGGAAAAAGAGAATATGCGTACGTATCATTAAGTCACTTAAGACCTTCTGGCAAGATAATTACAGTGGAAATAGCAAACGGTGCAACAATTCCAGTCAATAGCTTCCTGGTAGCATTGTAACTATTATTTATACTTGTAAGTAATCTTATAGGGAAGAGTAACATGTGAGTACTTGCAGATCTAATAATTAACTCGTTTTCCTACTACTATATGATGTCTTTGAATCGTTGTTACTTATTACTCTTCAATGTCGTTGACATTAAAAGTCATGTGCTGAATGAGTAGCTCAATAGCTGGGCATGGTCTGTTAAACAGACAAAGAACACATCCGTCCCCACCGATTTAAAAAAAATTGGATGTCAATGAATGTTTTTAAGGTATGTCGTGAATTTTGTTGACCAGGATCGATATTAAATTATAAAGATTTTTTTGAGTCAATTATAGTAATTTATGTATCTAATTTGGAAAAAAAAATACGAGGTCTTCAGCTCATGTCATGAGGAGAGACGCATACTTTGCTGTGAAACTGGCGCTAGACTTACCCGAGAACCAGCGAGGGAGAGGACGACCGAAAGCCACGTGGTGGTCAAATGTCAAAAAGACTGGAAGCAGAAATAAAAGATACGACAACCCAGAACAGAAATGTCTGGCGCACACGATCAAGGAGACCCAACCCCAAGTAGATGGGATAAGGGAAAGAAAAGAAAGCTGAATTAAGGGCCAATATTATTATTTGTCATGGCAGACACTCATATTTTATCTCTATAGAAATTACACTTAAAACAGATACTTCCGCGTACACACAAAGGCGAATGGGGCACCATTTCGCCCGCCCAAACCCGGTACATAATTTTACAAGTACTTCCCTAAACTCTATCCCGGCTTGCCGGTTCTGGACACGAAAGGTCTCATATAACTGAAGATCCGAGTCAGGTACGCCCTTTTAAGAGTAGGAAACAGAACTTGCTAGCCAACTATCCAACTCACAAAGCCTGCAATCGAATGCACTTGCCCAAGTGAATGCAAACTGTAAGTAGTAATAGAACTTGCCTACTATTTATTAGTGGTGATAAATGAAATAAGACTTGATCTTAGAAGCTTGCATTGATCATCATACTCAACATACAGAGTGGGCTTTAATAACTATAGAAAGATTTTAACCACGTAGTTTTGACGACACTTCGAGTATCACCGAACATCTTCGAGCGATCAATCCTGTCATAGGGACCAAGCTGAAAATCAGCGCTGGGTAGCACGCCTAGCATACGCTGAGACTGGTACCCATTAACTTGCATTTAAATATGTACCTATCTAGAAATAAGTTACTGTATACCTTTTGTCTTGTATTTTTTGTGTTTGCGGTAATAAATGTATTTTGATTTGATTTGAGTATATAATGTGATACGAGTATCAACATGGGTCCAATTATTTGTCTGAATTAAACTACTACTTCAGTACAATATAAATCAATTTAATTGCCCGCTGCTTTGTGAACAAATCTTTACGTGACTTGCATATGTGTTCAAAACAAGAAGTGTCAACTCAAAAAAAAATTTGGTGACTACGCCATGCCTTTAAGGTGTGTTAGACTTGAGATTTTTCAACTTGGGGTTTGTATTAAATATAATTAATATCTCTTAAACTATGGGTTTTTGGACTACATGTTATACCACATTATTTACTCTAATTAGGCTCTAGAATTGTTGGTGTAAATATGTCGGGTTATTAGGGCCCACAATGTATAATAGCAAAGTCACTGTCACCAAACGGTTTGGCACGCAACTATCAATCTGTAGGTAGTAGGTTTGAATGCGAATCTCGGTTCGTACAACAGGGTTTATTCAATAACTGACAACTTAAACTAGTTGAAAAACCCCCGACAATTTCATTGAACGGTTCAATATCTCAAAAACGGCTGACCAATATTAATAAAACACGTAAGAACCATTGCTGGAAAACCTTCTTTCATATAAAAAAACTGCATATCAGTTCACCCGTTTAAGAGTTACGATGCCACAGATACGTACATATACACAGATACACATGTCAAAGATATAACAAACCCCTTTTGCATTCCGCGTCGGAGTTAAAAAAAACACCGAAATATAATTGACCGCGTAAAACGAAAATTACCATTTCAGCTTCGGCAAAAATGCGACGATTTTTGGCTGTTACGCACTTTTCTCAACCGATTCTCGTGAATTTTTTTGAGCAGGTTTGATAATTATATAGATTTGTTTGAGTCAGTATTTGGAAATATTGAATTAAAAAACAACGCAAGTTCTACACGTCACAGTCACAAGTTTAATACTAAGCAAAAGCGACCGGCATATTGTATTTTGTTCTGTGACGCGAGGTGACTGATGTCACTTAGATTCCCTCTATTGACGGGACACTGTCGACATTTACGCAGAAGGTATTAATATCAAGCGCGGAAACGGGGCAGTACAGTCAACAGCAAAAGTAGATGATCATTTTAGTACCTGTCACTTTCACTACTTGGACGCATCCCAACTGCCGCTGTATTGTTACGTTAGTGCGACAAAGTACTAAAATGATTATCTACATTTGCTGTTGACTGTACCATTTAAATGTATGCTTACAAATAAAGACGCGCTACTCACTCGATTGACAGTTGACACTGACTGCTAACAGCTTCTCATTCATAATTCAGCTGACAGCACTTTTTCTCAAAGGCTCGCTGGAAGAGATCCCTTTTAGGATAAGTTCACTTTTGTACTTTTATACTCTGTTATTTTGATTATTTAGTAAATTATTTCTTATGTATAAAATGTGCAATAAAGCAACCGACACAGTGTACTTTCTGATAATATATCGTTCCACCTCCGCAGCGACAAGTCAGTATGTACCTTATAGGTAAGCAAATTGGGCGAACGCAGTATGTTGACGACGTTGGCCCTTAATTTTAAACCTTAGGAATGTTAGTGACACGTATACACCTTTGCATGAGTTCATTGTGCTATGATATCTGTTTACCCTTAGCTGGGATGCACTTGGCACATGACAGCGATTATTGTGGTGAAAATTGGGTGAAAAAATCGTTATGGACTCCTCCCCGTTGGATTTATACCTATCTATACATTTTATAAATACAGGCATATATAAGTTTTAGTTGTGTGTTGCTACATTAAGTTCTATTATTTGACATAAGCCCGGTTGAATAAAAAAGTTTGTTATTGGGAAGTAACAAACAAATATTAAAGAATAGAAATTGACTGCATTGATTTTAAATTAAGTAACTTAATATAACTTTGTAGGTACTACTTAAAGGTTTTACAACATACACCGATTTATGGATTTTGACAAGATGTCACGTCAATGATTTTATGATACTTAATATATTTATTTTACGTTTCGTTAAGTGTAAATAACTGTATGCAATATGATTAATTAACGTTAAAAATCTGCGTTTACTTCTCTGCGGACCACATCGAGCCACAACTTCATCGAAAAAAAAAACTAAAATGAATAATATAAGATTTCAAGCTAACATGGTCCTTGATATTAGAATTACTGATAAGAACGGGGTATTTAACATGTATATTACATGAGTTGAGTTCACGGTATTTCGACCCGGGTATGTCCTAAAAATACGACCAAGACCACCGGAGGATGGGCAGCAGCATCCCTGGAGTGCGGTGGAGATACTGCGATCGCCAACCCGCATGCCAAGCGTGGCGATTATGGCAATTACCCCTCATGACATACACAAACAGGCCACGGCCCCGAGGTTCCGGCGACCCCCGGTACCCTGGTTCTGGTAGCGGCCAGGGTACTAGCGGGGTCAGGGGTGCGAAGAATCTCCGGTTAAGATCCGGCTACCACCACCGACGACTTTTGGCCCTGGCAACATACAACACACGAACACTGCGGACCGACGAAAAGATAGCGGAACTGGAGGAAGGATTGAGCAAGTTGCGTTGGGATATCGTAGGGTTATCTGAAGTCCGAAGAGAGGGGGAGGACACGATAACCCTGAAGTCCGGCAACTTGCTCTATTTCCGGGAGGGCGACCAACAGTCCCAGGGAGGTGTCGGGTTTATCGTCCACAAATCCCTCGTGAACAACGTGGTGAAGATCGAGAGTGTGTCGGCTAGGGTGGCGTACCTTATACTCAGAGTATCCGAGAGGTACTCGTTGACGGTCATACAGGTGTACGCGCCGACCTCGGCACACTCCGACGACGAGGTGGAGGCTATGTATGAGGATATATCAAAGGTCATGCATAGTTCCAAAACCTACTTCACCGTTGTTATGGGGGATTTCAACGCAAAACTGGGCAAAAGAGACGGCGAAGAGCCGAGAGTGGGGCAATTTGGAGTTGGAAGTCGGAACCACCGGGGCCAACTACTGGCTGGTTTCTTGGAGAAGGAGGGACTCTACATGATGAACTCCTTCTTCAAGAAACGCGAGCACAGGAAGTGGACCTGGATGAGTCCCGACGGTGCAACAAAAAACGAGATTGACTTCATCATGTCGACGAAGAGGCATATATTCAAAGATGTCTCTGTCATCAATGCGGTTAAAACCGGAAGCGATCATCGTTTGGTAAGAGGCACATTGAATATATGCGTCAAGCTAGAGCGCTCTCGACTGATGAAGTCCACGCTCCGTCCAGCAGCAGTCCAAATCCAAAACCCCGAGAGCTTTCAGCTAGAACTCCAAAACCGTTTCGATTGTCTAGGCGGCGATGTGGACGAATTCAACGACGGGTTTGTGGAAGCTGTCCATAGCATTGGGTCTAAATTCTTTAAGGCCCAACGAACTCAAAGAGCCAAAAGGCTCTCTATCTCCACTCAGAGGCTCATCGAGGAAAGGAATGAGATGATTCTGCAGTCTTCAGCCGATGCGAAATTATACAGGCAGCTCAATAAACAGATCTCTAAGTCCCTTACCCGCGATCTGCGCCAATTCAATACAAATCGGATTGAAGAGGCCATCGAGCAGAATAAGGGCTCTAAAGTTTGCTCAAGAGATCTGTCTATTGGGCAGAGCCAGCTCGCCAAATTAAAAACTGAGGATGGTAGAATCGTTTCGTCCAAACCTGAGCTTCTGAGTGAGATAGAGTGCTTTTATGGACAGCTATACACGTCAACTAGCAGACCCGAAGCTGGTCTGGCGGAAGACCCTAGAGCTAGATTAACCCGGCACTATACCGAAGATATCCCGGACATCAGCCTGTACGAGATTAGAATGGCTCTTAAGCAGCTGAAGAACAACAGGGCACCCGGTGAAGACGGAATTACAGCTGAACTCCTGAAGGCGGGTGGAAAACCGGTCCTTACGGCCCTTCAGAAGTTGTTCGACTCCGTCTTACTGGAAGGGAAAACTCCAAAGGCATGGAACAGAGGTGTGGTGGTGCTGTTCTTCAAAAAGTGTGACAACTCCTTACTGAAGAACTACCGACCCATCTCACTTCTGAGCCATGTCTATAAGCTGTTTTCAAGAGTCATTACGAACCGTCTCGCACGCAGGCTAGATGACTTCCAGCCTCCCGAACAAGCCGGTTTCTGAAGAGGCTTTAGCACCGTAGACCACATCCATACGCTCCGTCAGGTTATACAGAAGACTGAGGAGTATAACCTGCCCCTCTGTTTAGCGTTCGTGGACTACGAGAAAGCCTTCGATTCGATCGAAACCTGGGCTGTACTACAATCTCTCCAGCGGTGCCAAGTGGACTACCGGTATATCGAAGTGCTGAAAAGTTTGTACAAGAACGCCACTATGTCAGTCCGACTCCAGGACCAGAACTCAAAGCCTATTCCGTTGCAGCGGGGAGTCAGGCAAGGAGATGTTATTTCTCCTAAACTGTTCTCCGCTGCACTGGAGGATGTTTTCAAGACTCTGGACTGGAGAAGGCTAGGCATCAACATAAACGGCGACTACCTCACTCACCTTCGGTTTGCTGACGATATAGTAGTCTTGGCTGAGACCATGGAGGATTTAAGTACAATGCTCAATGACCTCAGTAAAGCCTCCGAGCGAGTTGGTCTAAGGATGAACATGGACAAGACGAAGATCATGTCAAATGTCCATGTCGCACCAACTCCCTTAACAATCGGACACTTTACGCTCGAAGTTGTAGACGATTACGTATACCTAGGACAGACTGTCCAGTTAGGTAGGTCCAACTTCGAGAAAGAGGTTAATCGTCGAATCCGACTCGGCTGGGCAGCGTTCGGGAAGCTACGGCACATCTTTTCGTCCAATATTCCGCAGTGTCTCAAGACAAAAGTCTTTGACCAGTGTGTGTTGCCAGTGATGACATATGGCATTGAAACGTGGTCGCTTACTATGGGCCTCATAAGAAGGCTCAAAGTCACCCAAAGGGCAATGGAGAGAGCTATGTTGGGAGTTTCTCTGCGTGATCGCATCAGGAATGAGGCCATCCGCAGCAGAACCAAAGTGACCGATATAGCCCTCCGAATCGCTAAAATTAAGTGGCAGTGGGCGGGGCACATAGCACGTAGAACCGATGGCCGTTGGGGCGGAAAGGTTGTGGAAGTCTTTGGGGGAGGCCTATGTCCAGCAGTGGACGTCTTTCGGCTGACATGACGGTATTTCGGCGCTGTTGCAAGCACCATTTTCAAGGATTAACTGACGTGCGTTTTATTTGTGATCTACCCACACTCCATAGCGAACGCATAGTCAAATCTGCTTTATTTTTTCTGGCATTCCTATATTTCATTCACGCCAATATTCGTCTAAATTACCAAGTTGTGTTTAGCTTTTCGATTGATAATAACTGGCGGCGTGTACTTAATAATATCTTAATTTTATAAGTTTGTAATTATCAAAGTAAGATATTATTTTAGAGTTAATAAACGTGCTTCGTATGATGGTTCAAAGTGCTTTGTACTTACGGTAAGCCGATTTTATTCAAGATTCTCCTTCAGTTTCGAAGCAATTGTCTGGCCTTCGAAAATATATTATCTTCAAGACACTACTCCTGATTAAATATATTGTTTTATTATTATGTTAGCTGGTAAAATGCTCTATTTAGTATAGCAAGGGATGTAAGGTAAGCCCCGGTTATTCAAAATAATTTTATATTGACCGTTAACATAAGTACTCGACATCATATACGTAGTCCTATTTTCAAGAACCTTTTACGTGTTTTATGGTAAAATTGCAGCAAAGCCCTAATTTAGGTACTGTTTAATCTTCTAGTTATTCCGCTAAATAACGGGTAGGTCTTTTAGTAACAATGCAATGTATCCAATTGTGTATTTTTGCACGCAGTTCATATTTCCGTCTCTCTCCGCACGCGCAAACCTGTAAATAAGTACAGTCAACAGCAAAAGTAGATGATCATTTAAGTGCATCCAAAACTAATGAGCCGCACCGCTGCCGGTGTGGTGCCAATGTCGACTCCCTAGGTCACCACGGCTTGTCGTGTCAAAGGAGTGCTGGCCGCATCTCCCGCCACGCTTCCCTGAATGACGTCATCCGTAGGGCCCTTGCTTCCGTTAGCGTGCCGGCTGTATTAGAGCCGAACGGTATCGCACGTGACGATGGCAAGCGCCCTGACGGTATGACGCTCATTCCTTGGAAGCTAGGGAGTACGCTTGTGTGGGACGCAACCTGCGTTGATACGCTCGCGCCGTCCCACCTCCAAGCGACCTCCTCTAAGGCTGGGGCTGCGGCTGCCACGGCAGAGCAACACAAGCGGCGCAAATATGCCGTCCTCAGCGAGGGCTACATGTTTGCGCCGTTTGGTGTGGAAACACTGGGGCCGTGGGGACCGGGCGCGAAAGCACTCTATAAAGAGATTGCGGACCGTCTCATTGAGACATCAGGTGACCAGAGGGCTGGCAGTTATTTTGGCCAGAGGATAAGTTTATCTATCCAAAGGGGCAACGCTGCCAGCCTTCTGGGCACCATAGCGTGTGATGGAGACCTGGGGGGCATTTACTTTTTATAGGTATAGTTATTAATTTAGATTTAGGCCTTAGTTAGTAATCATATTTATTTTTGTTTCTTTGAACCTGTCATGTATATTTTGTGTTTTATGTGTTATCCATATAAATTGTATTACAATTTTTCGTGTCACAATGGAACGATTTAAGTGCATTGTCACTTTCACTACTTTTACGTACATAGCTGTCACAGTATTTTTGCTTTGGTACCACAAAGTAATAAAATGATCATCTACATTTTGCTGTTGATTGTATAACAAACCTCCTCCAATAATGTCAATACCCCGACGCTTAGTTTCGGCTGCCTACGAGTCCTACGTATTTTTTTAAGTCATAATGTTTTTCCCAGTAGGCCTACACGTTCCTTGGCGGAATAGCAATGGAAGCGTTATAGACAGATACATATTAATTTTTATTTCGGAATTTTGCAAAGTAACGTCTGATTCTATCAATTATATATGTACTGTTTATTTTTATAATATATACACGTTAAAATGACTACTAAGCTTTTTTTATATACCACATCGGTGGCAAATAAGCGTACTGCCCGCCTGATGGTAAGCGGTCACCGCAGGTTATGCAATGGACGCCTGCAATTCCAGGGGTGTCACTGTCACCTTTATATGTATAGACTCCTTTCTTGAGGAACCCCATACTGCTACCGTAGTATATAATAATTGCCATCATTATTATCACCTAGCCTACAAGTCATTAGTCCCACTGAGTCCCACTCATCCTGGAGGGAATAGACAGATACTCACCGTTTTCAACTCTTTCATAATAATCATAGATGAAAATGTTATTCACTCCGTCACTTTCACTTTGTCAAATATATCATCAGACAGTTAAATGGTTAATGGCACCTTCCCTATATTTATTTACGAATTTGAGGAACGAAATTTCTAATTTCAGATTTTCAAAGGAAGTTTTGTTTAACTTTTAATAAATAGCCAAAATAAGTTTTTTGGTTTCATGATTGTGTTTGAACAATAATAAACACTCTAAAAGTTTCCCAATTAAGTTGGAATTTTGAATCAACGGAGCTGTCGAAATTATTGTTTTACTTGGACTAAATTCAGTATTTGAAACCAATTTTCAATACAGATATCATGAAAAAAACGATATACTTTATAATGCTTTCAATATTTTGTAATGAATGAGATCAATGTGGATTAAAATCGCGTAAGTTGTTTGCGTTTAAGCTGTGTTGGTTCCCAAATATCTATACAGATCCTCCTGTTTTTGTCGAAGTCGGTTAAAATGGAATAACTAGTCCCAAAGATTAATAATTATATTGTGTACCATTGTATGACCTTCAAAAGCACCGAAGGGGCCCACTTGGGTAATAAATATATAGTTATTTTCAAAAAGCACAATACAATATACAAAATGATCAAATTATAAGCTAAACTAAAACTAAACTAAGACGTTACCGTTTGCCACTTTTTAATTTTTAAACAGTAATGATTTTTTGTTATTGATATTAATGATGATGACAGTGATCGCGGTTGACAATGGCATTCGGTGCGCCTTATGCTACGATGATGATTTATTTAGTACCAAACTTAATACTGTATTAATTCCTTCTCTATAATTCCCCCCTTACCCCACCACCCCAGAAACGAATAATGCGCTTAGCATCGGTGTTCATCATGAGGATTGCGCGCCAGAGCGGTGAGTTGCGGTAGAGGCGCCAGCAGTCGCGACGAGCGTATTGGGCTTCGCGAGTCGAGAAGCCCCGACGCGCTTATTCGACTTCGCGAGTCGGGTATCACCTTATGAATTATGATACATCAAGTGACAACCTTAATTAGACGAAACAGCAAGTTTTACGCGGTAGATCGGGATGCCATATTTTCTAACTGTCAACCAGTAGTTAGACAGTGCAACCTCTGTAAAATAAAAAATATTATTTATTCTACGATAAATCCGATAAATGCGCACTATTTACTCGTGTCAAATAGGCTTATGCAGCAGGCCGCAATTCAATTTCACTAGTTCTCATCTATCGCCTGCCTCCAATATTCCTCTCCAGTTAAATATACCAAACGTACGAACTTCCACGCCTTCAAAGGCAGCCAAGTCGTCCTAGATCCGAACTTATCCCGTTCTAAACGTCTTAAGTGAATACCAGATCGAAGTGACATATGCTGTTTTATAAAGTTGGGTAGAACTAGGCTAACTGGTAGTCTGAACGCATTCAACTTCACCCTTTGAGTAGGATTAGTTGGGAGTTGCATGTTAAATATTTATTTAGTTCTAGATATAGATGGCACAAATTTACATATAATTTTGACGCTTCCGCTTCGCTTGATTGAAATTATTATTTCTTCGAACCTACCCATGGCTACTTACTCTGTGAGCGATCTTAAGCGCGCGGAGGGAGAGAGGAGGGATCTATAAGCACTAACATACAAACACTATCTATTAAAACTGAGATTTTTGAAACTAAGTGAACTATAATTTTGATCAAAATAATTAATATCCAACACTGATATCTCGTTAACCTATGTTTTATTTTTTTTATACAATCAAACTCAGAATATTTGTTACTGCTTCAAAATTATATTAATTTGAAACTTCATTGTTCACTTTTAACCTTCTGCGCCCCTCGGACCTTAAGTTATGAGCGATATGACTCGCTGTACCCTTTCTTAAAACGTAATTTACTTCAGGTAAAGTTACACCTCTAATTTCCGTTCATAATGTTCAAGACGTGACAGTATTCGGTCTTCACCCGCCGCATCGTCACACGTCTAAAGCCGTACTTTACCTCGATGCCCGCGATGGGAGATTACGGACATATGTCATCTCGGAGTTTTACGACCCGTACGTCCGAGTGTTCAAGTTTTATGATCTTGAGATTGATTTGTTCGGGGTGATAATTTGATAATTATGTGTGGAATTCGGCACTGTCGATTTAGGAGAGTTAGGAATCAGTATACAAACCGCTACAGAATGATTATGGCAATTTACCTTTTATTTGGTGTTATATTCCGAAGTCATCTGTATTTCCAGAAACTTAGAACCTGTATGTTTCCAAGGTATGAGGGCACACTTGTACAGAATTCTTATGGGTCAGCTGTGAGTGTGATCCATATTGGACCTTTTCTTCTTTCCGTCGAAGGTCAAACGCAATCGTATTCCCAAAAGTATACCTCATATATTCCCCTCATATATAATGATCTATTTTTTTCCATATTTATATTACAGTTGTTTCCATTTTTAAGTATTTTTAAAGAAATATTTTATTAATATGACTTAAAATAGACTTAATAAGAGTTATCTGATTCGCTTTCATCTTGGTTACTCGTAATAAACTCGACATTTTACATCTGACGACCCTTATTTAGCAGTAATTACTAAAACTTCCGTAATGAACTTAGTACTTGTAGTGTTACTTTATTAAACTACACTAATAATTGACTTAGTTTCTAATTTATTATACTTAAAGTACTGTCCATGGACATTTAAGATGACAATCTCTTAGTAAAGGCATTTGCAAATGTGTGGGTAGTTTGATAAAGTGCGTGATTCGCGAGTCTACGAATCACATACTTTAAATAAAATAAATTTTAAAACGAATATTTTAGTAGACATTTTTAATGTTAGTTTTTGTGTAAACACATTGGAAGCGTGGAATTAAAAAAAAAAAATCCACATTGGAAGAGTGGATTTAAAAAAAAATACCTGCACGGCTTATTTTTTTTTATAAACAAACATGGTTAAACTTACTTAAATAAAACATTTTTTTTCTTTACTCTCTTTAGTGATTAGAAAACAGTTTTTTGTATTCCGATGATCACTTTGAGCAGTTAAGCTTTATTAAAATCACAACGTAGCATAGGTCAAGTTATTACGTTATCCTTGAAATGCAATATCCCGTAAATAGCCATTTGCTATTGCCGCCGTCGATAACCGTGTACAGGAAATTGCTCGTCGTCTGGCGCAATTACAGATTTCCACGTACCACGTTATACCTGTCTGGTCTGAGGCGATAGTCTACTCAGGTAGAGTTTGTAGTTCGGTGGAGTAATTTTTGATATTTTCCATGCTAAAAATGAAAATTAGATCTAGCTACCTCACGTTCGAAAAGTTACGTGATTACTCTGCGGGTTTGTACGTAACCTCCCGGGAAATTCCAGGATTTTCGGGAAAATACATATTTACAAGCCGGGATTGCAAATTTTATCTACAGCGCAACAATCTTAATTCGGTTGTTTCGAACCATTAGTAAATCGTTAGTTACGTCCGTTAAATCAGATTATGCTGGTAGTTTTGAGGGGTTCTCTATGGTGTTAAAAGCCGGGCGCCATATTTAAAGTTTAACGGTCAGTAACGTGGTTGACACAGTCGGCCCTTATTGTTAATAGAATTACTGAACAATTGGTGTCAATTATTGAGCATTAAGGTGGGAAACATTTGAATTTACCTACTGTCATTGCCAACGATTTCGTAGCACTACGCTCGTAGCCTATAAATCCAAAAACCCGTATGGAGAGAAAAGCGCTTACGCGATGAGTGCCCTACGCTCGGGTTGCCGGCACTGAAAGTGTTAAAACCCTTTTCATGGACTACTACAAAATATTTATGAAAGCGTGTTCTATTTCAGATTCCGATTCAAACATGTATTCGTATCAAACACGGTATTGACAGTAAACAAAAGCAAAGACAACAAACAAAGGATTAGTCATGAAAGTGCCCTTACTCAGCATGTTGCAGGCTTTACAGCTGAGCCGAGCCGAGTCGATTTCTCAAATCCTAAAACTATTAGATTTTTTTTTAGGGAAATTATGTTTATCATCATCCTCCTAGCGTTATTCCCAGTACAGTTGCATCCTGAAGGATGCCTGGGGTCAGCTACCCAATCCCAAGAATTGGCGTAGGCACTAGGTTTTACGGAAGCGACTGCCATCTGACCTTCCAACCCGAGGGGGAAGCTAGACCTTATAGGGATTAGGCTTGTCAAGTGAGTGGGCAACTTGACTGTTAGAGGTTCTCAAGCCGCCCGGAGGCCTCTAACTTGGCTTAACGACTGCTGTCATAGACAGCAACCGGGATCAACGACTTAACGTGCCTTCTAAAGCACGGGAGCGCTCAGTTAGCAACCACTCAAAGCGGTCACCCATCCAAGGACTGACTTCGCCCGTCATTGCTTAACCTCGCATACCGCACGCGGTACGCGAGCGCCGCTGGGCCACGAACGCTCCAGAAAAATTATGTTTATATCGGTTTAAAACTCTAGGTCGGTCGTTCCTAACATATTCAACATCGTTACCCCCAATTAGAATTACCGTTTTTACCCCCTGTTTAAAAATAATAATAATATAATAATACTTATAATATTGGGGGACAATCTTACACAAATCGACCTAGTCCCAAACTAAGCAAAGCTTGTACTATGGGTACTAGACGACGATATACATACTTATATAGATAAATACATACTTAAATACATAGAAAACATCCAAGACCCAACAACAAATATCCGTGAAAAATGCACAAATAAATGCCCTGGCCGGGATTCGAACCCGGGACCTCTAGCTTCGGAGGCAGAGTCACTACCAACTAGGCTAAACAGGTCGTCAAATCCGCTAATAACCCTTTATATTTTTCCACTTTCGATAATTACTCTGATAACCCAAAAAAAAACTGATTTACCTCCAACGGGGTAATTTGGAACCGGTGCTATATATAGTGCCTTAACCTAAAATTATTACTTGTATCTAAAAGGCTAGTTACAACACTAAGGGCTGGTTGCACCAACTTACTATTACCGACCGATCGCCGTTAAATATGGCGCCGGAAGCTGTCATCCCATAGGAACTTGTCAAACTTTCCATACAATCAGATTTTAACGAAAACAGCTCACGGGTACAGAATAAATGTAGTGAATTACTAATGATCCCATCGGCTAAAGACTGGACACGACTAGACCCGGAGTGACTATCAATTATTTAATACAATAATTATCATTTAATTATTATTAAATGAGCGGCATCCTTGTTCTGGCCCATTCCTGGTGCAAAGGCGAATCCAACGCGACAAGCGTAATGGTCACCGAAAGTGCTGTGTGGTGGTTTTTTGTATTTATTTGCATGTTTGTGCGAGCGGAGGGAGGGTGGGAGCATTAACCGCGTGCATAAATACGCAAGTGGATACATTAACACTAATAGACCTACACCTTTTGACTCGCTTCAGAGACGTGCTGTGCGAATCGTGGACGATCCCAAACTCACGAGCGATATTGAACCTTTAAGTTTAAGGAGAAACTTTGCCTCTTTGTGCGTGTTCTATCGCTTGTATAATGGGTTGTGTTCCGAAGAACTGTTCGATATGATGCCCACGGTCGCTTTCTATCATCGCACTGGTCGCCGTCGGCAGGGCATTCATCCTCACACCCTAGAACCTAAATGGTCGCGTACGGTACGGTTTCAGAGGAACTTCCTCCCTCGGACGCTCCGGTTGTTGAATGAGCTCCCTGCCGAGGTTTTCCCGAGGAACTACACTATGGGATTCTTCAAGAAAAGAGTGTATAAATTTTTAAAGGGTCGGCAACGCGCATGTGACACCCCTGGAGTTGCAGGCGTCCATAGGCTGCGGTGACCGCTTACCATCAGGCGGGCCGTACGATTGTTTGCCACCGACGTGGTATAAAAAAAACGTTTTTAGCGGAATAGCAAAGAAATATTGTTCAAGAAGCTTGTCAATAATACGATAATAAAATTAATTAACACTTCTTCGTGTCTAGTTGTATTCCGAGTCTAGCCGTTGGGAAACCATTACTCACTACATCTGTACAAATACAAAGTTTAGAGCACCCTAAGGTGACTTCCTGATTTGGCGGGGCGGGAGCGATATGTCATAGGTATTTTGGTCTTTGACGTGAATATACCGATGTGAGATTTCCTCACTTAACGAAATACTGTCAGTAATACGTTTGCGCGGTAGTAATACCATGCGCAGAAGTGGGACAGTACTGCATTAGTATCGGTTGACACTGACAGCTGATAAATCAAGAAGGCGCCTTGGGCGCCTTCCTGACTTGTGCGGGGGCGGTACGATATGAAAAAACTGACAGCTGTCAGTGTCAACCGATACGAATGCAGTATTGTCCCGCTTGTGCGCATGGTATTACTACTGCACAATTGTAATAATGACAGTATTTCGACAAGTGAGGAAATCTCACATCAGTAACATTACGTCAAAGAACAAAATACCTATCATATATAGCACCCGCCTTGCCAAGTCAGGAAACCGCCTTAGTAGGTTAAAACATTATCGTACAGTCATCTAATTTGATTTCCAGGCGTACCTTGTCATAGTGACAATAATACGAGATCTCTAGCAGCTTTCCTGTTGATTCACTGTGTCAAGGTCCGAAGTGGCCCACCAATCAAATCGGTTGACCGTACATAGCAATCTCTTTAGTAGAAAAGAGTGCTTTCAGGAAGCAACTGGAGTATAGCGTAGATGAGATGAGTACTAACGTGTATCAAAGTGAACTAGACGATGTGCTTACTTTGAAATCGGTTAAAAACCGCAGTAGCCACAGTCTACATAGTTTTGCAGCATTGGTTTTGCTGTACCGGCCGCAAACAGTTCGATTCCCGGCCAAAGCCACTGAAGCACGCCGCATCAAACCCTTTGGGCTGAATCTCAAATATTTTCTCTAGTAAAAGCAGCGACCACAGGTAACTACGCAAACAGCTCTATATGCCGCGGTGTACATTGTCAGAACAGTAAGCTACCTAACATAAATTTAAAAAATCTCTTACAGTACTGGGAAAGCGTCACTACGGGCAGATATTTAGTGTATGGACGCAACGACAATTGGTAATTGCGCAAAATATCAATAATAATTGCAACGCGTTATTGAAAGATTATTCATGATTACGTTGCTCAGCAATATCGGTGCCACGTTGGCTCAGCTCAGTTAGCACGATAGATGTTACAAAAATGTCACATGAGATATTACGGTATTACCTCTCGTGCTAGCTAGGCTGATCGGCTTATGTTGCGCAGTGTACTACAAACAGATTTCGTTCCGTGTAGACCCACTGAGTGGACTTTGAATTTATATGCGCGAACTTTGAGTAGGGTCCACGTTAGGTTTAAGCAGAGTAGTCTTCGTCCGTCGTCGTCGTCCTCGTCTACTCTTGTATAGGAAGCTAATAATTTTAATTAGCATTGTTTGTTTTTTTAAGATTCTATCATGCGTCTGTATGACATAGTAATCATCCACCACTATGTTACAATATCCATTCAGTACCATTAAATTCGGGAACAAATACACAGTTAGGCTGTCAGTATTTCAAGTTTTTGATGAAACAGTTGATTAAATTGATATGTACCGTAGATTTCTGATTCGCACTAGCTCAATCTGGAATTCTCTTCCGGCGTCTGTATTTCCGGAAACATACAAACTCGATGTCTTCAAGGTAAGAGTGAACTGACATCTTCTGAGTGAGCGTGTTCGTACCAGGGTCAAGAGCAAACCTATTTCTGATAAAAAATAAATAATACTAATCACACTATTCGACCATAATCATAAAGGATGATTCCCACTTGACCGTTAGGTTTCCGGGCCGGGCTGCTTCCGAACCTCGGCCTTAGCTAGATTGGCCGTCAAACGTTTGTGTTGACCAAAAAGCGGCCGGACCGGGCCGCTTCCGAGCGTCATCGGCCCCAAAGTGGCCCGGCCACGCAACGGCCGGCCGGCGTCTTGGTGTCACTAAATAGGCCAGCCCGAACACAGAACGGCCCACTATGAATCATCGTTAAATATACTCAAATAAACACGCAACTCATAAATTGTATTACAAGTTTGTCATATATCTATCCTACTGTAACTAGCATACCACTGCGCCACATGTTTACCGAAAGAGATTGGCTGCAACGTACTCGACTCGAACTTAGCCGAGCGTGTGCTGTGTATACTTACTGAAATATATGCGCTCATCGTGCCTACCAACTAATAACGACAATAATTAACGTTTTCCGAGGATCTATTTTCCTGAACGTATCGACTAGATATTGTTTTTTCTTATACTATTGAATATTGAACTAGCGTGCGGACTATGGCACATCCATGAGAATGGATGAGAGGGAGAACTCTTGGTCTGCGATTAGAAGTGGGACGTGATAATACTCGTACTCGCACTACTTGGTACACTATGAACGCCTGCAATTCCAGACGAGTTATAAGCGCGTCGTTGAACTTTTATTGATTTGACGATATACAGATGCAGGTACCTCACTTACACAGCTCTGGCGCTCTTCATCTCCACCAGAAACATAGCACCACATACTATTTATATTTCCCCAGTTGAGATGTTCCAGATAAGAAGGGGACGGCATTCCGCTGCGATATGCCTGCTTAAAATTGCTTGTTGGTTTGATACTGGTCATGCACTCTCGCTTCCTCGCACACCAAGCCTCGTTTGTAAGTATGGATGAATGTTTGTTACTCTTTCACGTAAAAACTACTGAATGGATTTTAATGAAACTGTAAAGTAATATAGCTTATACATCAGAATAGCACATAGGCTACAATTTATAAAGATATTGTGTGAATTGTCCAAATACTAATCCTGCGCAGACGGGAACCAGCTAGTAATACTATATTAGTGCCAGTATTCATAATAAAATTGGACATTGAAGGTAGATAGGTAGGATATACGTCGCAGATAGAAAGATAATAAAAAAGTTTTAAGTAAAACATTGTTCTAATGCAATAAACTGGGTTTTGTTGGTAACTTCTGTTAGTAACAAGTCTAACAACAAACCAATCAAAATTGCCCTACGAAACAACGAAGTTTCTATACAATGTGTTTTCAATTACGGGCCATTTGTTAGGTTTTAATTAAGTCGTAATAAAATAATTAATTCCACGGGCGGAATATTAAAATGTATAATTTATTATAGTCACGCCAGAGGGCTCTGATTGGGGGAGATAGAGTGGACGCGAAGGAATCCCAAATGAATTGGGCTCGGAGGCTTATTTGTGTTCATTTTGACATATGTTTGTTTAGACTGGAGGGCTATTTTTGTGTATCGCCTTTGATTACAATCGCATTTCAATGTGTGTTGTGAATTTCCTTGCCTTCCTGCACATCCTCGTGTGCCATTCCATATAGGCTGGAATTTTTTTATAACCTTAAGGAATTCTTTGAAATAAAAATTTCTAGAGATCTGTAACCTATATGAGTATATGCATAATAATAATAATAATCGTATGGCATTCATTTTCGAATCGTGAGATCTTCGAGAAGACAAGTACGGTTGCCAGTTTTGTTGCACTACCATTGCAGTATATGCATAACCATTGACAGTTAAACAAATCAATAAAATTTTACCTCAACTATTGATGTAGATTTGATTTCCGCTACCCAAAGGTTGTCTGGTAGAGATCGCTGTTTAGCGATAAGACCGCCCTTTGTTTGCCTCTACTTATTTTTATTACGTACTGTACTGTGTCCTTTAATTGAGGCGTGCAATAAAGAGTATTGTATTGTACTGTATAGATATTGGACCCGGGTATGTCCTTAAACTACGACCAAGACCACCGGGGAATGGGCAGCAGCATTCCTAGAGTGCGGTGGAGATACGGCGATCGCCAACCCGCATGCCAAGCGTGGCGATTATGGCATTTACCCCCCATGAAATTGGGGGAGGCCTATGTTCAGCAGTGGACGTCCTAGGGCTGATATGGTGGTGGTGGTATAGATATTTAATACTTAATAAATACTACGCAGCGTGTCTAGACCAAACAAGGCAAGGTGGACTGGTGACCTGGTAAAGGTCGCGGGAGTCCACTGGATGCGGGTGGCGCAGGACCGGTCATTGTGGCACTCTTTGGGGGAGGCCTATGTCCAGCAGTGGACGTCCTTCGGACCTTTTTTGAAGTTTGAGACTTGGCAAATAAAGGAATTTATATGCAAAATTTTATATGTGTGGAGCGAGCTTACAAAGTTTTTTTTTTCAATATATGTGATCTTAAACTGTACACTTCACCTTCAAATATGCAACGAGTAACGTTCACTTTTCCGACTTTTACTGAAAAAAAAAATACAGGGTGTGGCCTGTAATAGGAGCAATAAATTTAAAGGACGTTTCCTTAGAGCATCTGCAGTAACCTCTTGTGTCTAATTTTTTTTTATCTTTTTTCAATTGGAAGAAAATTTGATCTAAAGTTATGACCTCCAAGTAATAGAGCTTGGCACCCAGAGATTATAGCGCGGCAGTCAATGCTGATTTTGAGGTTGCTTCAAGTCATGACTCATAATCGTTGTCGCATTTTTGGTTTAATAGAATAATTTTGGGATTTTTTTTAAATTTAGTGTTTTTTTGAATAAGTTGTTATTAACATCACTCTAGTAGAGTAAAAAAAGTACATATAAGCTCCATTTGCGAAAAAAATCCAAAAAAACTTTTTTTTTATTAAAATCATTTGGAAATAATTGCTGGAGAGCTCAGTAGTGTACCGTTTAATTTATTGCTCCTATTACAGGCCACATCCTGTATAACATGGAGATATTGTCAAGTCAAGTCAAGTCAAAATATTCTTTATTCAAATAGGCCTAGCAACATGCACTTTCGATTCGTCAGTTATAACATTAATAAACATTAATAACAATTAATTATTTAGAGCAATTTATTCATGCTATTATTATTCTTTAAAATAACTATTGTATTGTTGTAGACATGTCAAAGTAAGAAATTATTTTGTAGTAAAATTCACAATAGGATCGTCTAAACATAAATAATAATAATAAAAAAATAAAAAATAAAAATTGACGAGATGAACCGATGGAGGCTCTAGATTCATCGGCAAAAAATGAATCCAACAACACGACTCTATTGCCAACGCGTTAAAGTGAATTTTCAGATATTTTTGAGCACCCAGAAAGACACAGATATATTCCATGACGACTGTACTTATAATCTAAAGTTGTTGTCTGATAATAGTGATAATTGTAAGTTAACCTTAATTATAATAGATGCGTATATTTATTGTTTTTTTTTTAAAGAAGTTATTTTCTTGTTTCAGAATGAAGAGCAAAAGTAGCTTCAGCATTTTTTTGGAATAATAAGGTAAGTAGCATTTATAAAAGCACCTCAATTTAATAAATATTGAACACATAAAAAGTATATAGTAGGTACTTATTATAAAAAATAAATTGAAGATATGCTCTCAATATTCTATTCACAGACAACATACAAACCTATGGAAATAATATATAACGGTTAATAATATATAAAGGCACTGAAATTTATCGATGTGGTGTTACACAGTCATTATAATCTTGGATGTACTTATTTATATCTTTAAAAGTAATGCACCTGCAGCAAAGCTTCGCTGTGGAATTTATATCTTTTAACACGGCTCGTCTTTGAAATAAATCGTCGTCTACAAACAAAATGCACACACAACACAACCTTTAAAATTCGGTTTACTATGGAGCTACGAAAGTACTATGGAGCTAGTTCGATTTCAGTAAGATAGCCTCCTAATACGGTATTTAGTTTATTTATAACTAAAACAATAAAGCACACAACAAAATCTGATAACGACTCAACAAATATGTTCGAGTCAGATTTTTTTGAACCTGTACCGCCTAATATTGAATTACTACTAAAATGCAATTGAAAATAAGTATTGCAAACCTTTTGTACACAGAATGTCGTGTATGATGTTATCGAGCGAGATGCAGATACATGCATTAGCATACCGCAGTGGCCAGCCATGCGTATGCGAGGCTTGTCCGGGTTCGTTCCCGGTCGTGACACCCTATTCGCCATGGTTTGATACTTGACATTTTGAAAACAACATTTCGGACTGTCAATATGCTTTTCTTAGTCTAATAATATTATGATTGTGAATTTGAATTAAAACACTAATAATTATGTAGCTTGGTATTATTATTTTATTTAGCGTATGTCAATCGTTTCAAACCGTGAGATCTTCGAGAAGACAGTGCGGTTGCCAGTTTCTTGCACTTTTAGCACCACCCAGGGGTCACGTGCAAGGTAACGGTGGGTACTTCCTACTACGGACGTGGTGCAACTTCGACCCCCTTTTGTCAAGTGATTGAGCAACTTTGTCTGTTAGAAGTTCTCAAGTGGCCCGAAGGCCTCTAACTTGGCTTAACAACTGCTGTTATAGACAACGGCCACTCAAAGAGGTCAACCATCCAAGAACTGACCTGGCCCCACGTTGTTTAACCTCGCATACCGCACGCGGTACGCGGGCGACACTGAGCCACGAGCGCTCGATACTCCAGATGTACGTAGGTCTTAATCAAAAATCTACTTTAAGTCGAAGTGTCATACGAAATTAATGGTACAGAGCCATGGTGTCACCTGCCTACATATTCATCTCATTGTATATTTTAAACCCCAAACACGTTTGAAAGCCGTTCAACCAATTTCACTCAAGCGCAAACTCTTTGAGTATTCCGGTGTTTAAACTGCCCGCGTGGTCGTGTAGGAGGTTCCCCTGGATTTTCCCCAGGCTACTATCCCATCGCGCACTCTTATCGTTGTAATGGGACTGGCCTATAAAACCACAATCAGGTAAAAAAAGCATTTTAAAGGTATGCCAATGTTTAGACTACTGCAGTGTGTATAGTTAACTTGTCTCTATTATTACTGGTATGTCACAACGCCGACCAGCCACAGCGGGCACTAGCACGGTCCGGTGCGCACACGCCGTGAAGCGTGCATGGCCAGCACGGCACCCTCGATTGAATTAATGCTAGGCCGAAGGGTGCGCCGTGCTATAAGGGCAATGTTTACAGAATATTTAATCTGCTGGCTTGCCAACGTATTGTTACACGCTTTTATTTAGTTTCAATTTGCATACGAGTAAAAATTATAAGTGTTCCGTACCAAAATTAGTCCAACGGAACACTTTGAGCGACCACTTGCTGTCTGACTGTCACAGGCAGTTTGCTCGAACCGTTTGACATAGAAAGCTGAAATTTGGTATAAATGTGGAAATTGATGGTCTAATTATATTTATAAAGCTGAAATGGCGTTTGCCCCATTTAAGGGAGCAGTTTTGGGTATAATTAAACAATTTCTTTTGTTTAGTTTTTTTGTCGTTTTTTTTCTTTTGTTGCATTTTTTTCTAACGAGTGACTATTTGAAAGCTGGGTACATTCTACATACATACATACATAAACTCACGCCGTTATTCCATGGGGTAGGCACAGACCAAAGAACTAAAGAACGCCAAATACTACGGTCCTTACATACTTCTTTCGCTTCAATCACATCCATACATCTTTTCATACATGCTCGTCGGTTGCGGGTATATTCTGAACTGGCCCTTTTTTAGGATCGCCGAAATTTGATCTTTGAGATAACCTCGCCTCGGTCGTCCTCTTCCGATCCTACCACTTATCTCCTGAACGTAAATCCTCTTAGTCAATCTACTTTCACTCATTATCTCTACATGCCCAAACCACCGAAGCATACCCTTCTCAACCCTAAGTCACTACATTATCTTCTATTCCACATCTTTCTCTTATCACACTATTTTTTATCCGATCACACAAACGTACCCACACATACTTTTTAACGCTCTCATTTCTACTGCATTCAGTCTACTCTCATGCTTTTTCTGCCATACCCAAGGGCACACATTCACACTCATTGGGAACATAAGTCAAAATAAGTAATTTTGAGTTTGTTTTTCAACGTCATCATCATCATCCTCCTAGCGTTATTCCCAGTATAGTTGCATCCTGAAGGATGCCTGGGGTCCGCTACCTAATCACAAGAATTGGCGAAGGCACTAAGTTTTTAAGGAAGCGACTGCCATCTGACCTTCCAACCCGAGGGGAAAACTAGACCTTATTGGGATTAGGCTTGTTTTTTCAACGTATAGCTTTATAATATAAAATATGACAAAAGAAGCGCTGTTTTACCCGACTGCGCCAGAAGGAGGGTTATGTTTTTCGAGAGTATGTATGCATGTATATATGTATAATTGTTTGGCACGCTCTGCAGCCTGAACGGATGGATGGATTTTAGCTTGAGAGGTGTCGTTAGATGCGTATTTAATGTGAGAGTGACACTAGGTATATCAAAATAAAATAAAATAAATGGCGGATTTTTGGCGACGAATTCCAAATTACACAAAAACACAGTCGGGTTTTTAGTTTTTTTTTATTTAATTAGTCTTTAAAGAGTGCTTTCCCTAATGATATTTCGATAACCGTTGAGAAAACCCATTCTACACAGAAATTTGGTTGATGACTTTGTAGATGGCGGGAATATTAAGAAATTGGTGAAAACAATGGTCGGGGTAATAATATTTCAAGAACATTTATTACACCAACCCCGCTTAAATTCAGTACTAACGTGTCTTTAATAATTAAATACCTTACCTAAAAACAATAAATCAATGTTAAACTACCTAAAAAAAAAAACTTAATTACCTACCTTATTTACAAATAAAAAATGGGTTCGAGCGCGGAACTCGACGGTAGGGTGCCCAGAAGGCTGGCCGCATTGCCGCGCTGAATAGCAATGCTGATGCGCTGAGCGAGATACGCGCCAGCCTTTTGGTCACCCGACGCCTCCACAAGGCGTTTCGCCAGCTCCTTAAAAGTGCTGTGAGCACCAGGCCCCCACGGCCCTATAGTTTCCACCCCAAACGGCTCAAACATGTAGCCGCTATCAATGGCTGCATATTTGCGCCGCTTGAGGTGCTCAGCCGCGTCGGCGGCAGCCCCAGGCCTTACCGAGGTCCCTGTAAGATGGGAGGGTGCTAGGGTATCCACACATGTGGCGTCCCAGACCAGCGGCCGTCCCAACTTCCAGGGCACTAGGGTCATGCCATCTGGCCTCTTCCCGTCGTCTCGAGCCAGGCCAGTAGGCTCTAGGACTGCCGGTGCCCCGGCGCTGGCAAAGGCACGACGCAGGATGTCATTTAAACTGGCATGTCTCGCGATGCGGCCGGCACTCCTGCTGCAGGAGAGGCCGTGAAGGCCGGTTTTCGTAACACTGGCCCCACAGTGGCACTGATGTGGGGTAACACATGCCGCTCCTAGACGCAGCGATACCGCAAATCTGAAACTTTGATTGCTAAGAAGTGTCCCTAAATTTTTGGAGGGCAATGCATGTAACCAGGCACCCGACTCCCATCTGCAGGAGGCAAGGAGACGAGCTACTAACCGAAAGTGGTCATCCAATATCTTTTGAAAAGCAACGATTGCTTATTACTGGTACAACTGAGTCAGGTGCAGAAGTGTAAATCGTTGATGTTATTCATACAAGCGATAAGTCCGCGTGTTGTTACCTACGTCACATTCATGTTTTACCCTTGTAAATATTTCAGTGTAGTGCACAATAAAGTATTTTATTATTATACGTCTTTTTCGCTCACGGGACAATGGTGTCCCGGACCTTTGGAAGGCGTGCGCGGAGCGGAAGTACCGAGGTACCGAAGTACCAACCGAGTACCACATAGCCAACACGTAGAGGCCCCTTTGACAATTTAATGAAATGCAAGGGGTACACCGAGCGGATGCTGTCCCTGCCCGTGTCATGGGATGCACACAGAGACAGCACCCGCCATAGTGTATAGGGGCTATTGCTGGTTGATGGAATCTAAATGAACCGGACTATTGGGTGAATAAGATGGACTAAGGGCTGGGCTATTGAGTTAGACAACGGACGACTGCCTAATAAAACTGTCTCACATTTTTATCTCAGACAGACGGTGACTGGCCCTCTGGGCTCCGGGTAGAGAGGTGGCACTGGACTTTAAACATATAGCCAACTCGCCACTTAGGTGACCACATCCACCCCCGAGCAATAGCTCTAGCGACTCCACTCTGGACAGCCGATTAAGGCAAGCCAGAGGCGGGGGGCCTGTTCATACAACCAACCCACAGGACACCCCCAGGAGCACTCGGGCACATAGGGTCGCTAACTAACAGCTTGCCACAAGCTGCCCTACGTTGACTGACGGCACTGGAAATCCAGTGGGCGATGGGATCGCCACATCCCTACACCTTTATTATTATTGTTATTATAATCCGGGGACTTTTATACCAAGGACGATAACATACGAGTATACTCAGCGATACAATTTTCGGCCCAAAATCGTAGCAAAATGCATGAAAACCAAACCAAAATATGGACATTTTTTGCCGGCGAGTATACCTAATATCGAGTATCAAATGAGATAACTATCGATTATATACTTCGCATGGCGTGAAATTCATAATTAATGTTATTTCGTAAGCGAAACAGCCATTCTGTTTTTAATAATTATTGGGAGAATTTAATGTAGCGATTGATTGTGATTATTCATTTGTATTGCGGTTGATGAATAAGATTAAGATAGTGTTTTAATATTGTATTATTTTAATTAAATATGCAATATAAGCTTACATTTCTTGATACATAAATAGGTGGTCAAAGCTCAACAAGGTCCAGTTTCCATCTGGATCGGGAGGTCAGATGGCTGTCGCATTCGTAAAAGCTGACGCTAAATGTTGGGATTAGATATGTGGTATTTCCGGACCGATACGACCTTCAAACCTTCAAGAAAAGAGCGTACTTGCACCTCCAACCACCAACTTACGATTACAGACCGATCAACGTTAAATATGGCGCTCGTAGCTATCATAATCCCATCTAAACTTGTCAAACTTTCCATACAAACTGATTTTAACGAACATCGCTTACACTCACGCTCTTCAATTTATGTTCATACGGTACAATCACACTCTTCAATTTGTGGCCAGTTTCGCAACAAAATTCTTTGAATTTATATACAGTTTGACCGGACTGTCAGCCTTTAGGGGGTCCAAATTAAAGCTCGTGACTGTGCCAATTAAGTCGTAGCTAAGCCTTATTTCGCGACTTCTATAGATACGATGTGCGCGTGAACGGGTTAAAATTCACTTGTTATTCTTTAAGTTTTTCTTTTACAAGGTAAATTTCCTAGTTCCCGACTCTGAAACTACCTAGCCACTTTCAATCGCACGCCATAATAATAGAGGCGAACAATTCATGTCAACTATAAAATACAGTACAAATACTCTTTATTGCACACCTCAATTAAAGGAACATAATAACAATAAGTAGAAGCAAACAAAAGGCGGTCTTATCGTTAAATAACGATCTCTTTCATACAACCTTTGGGTAGCGGAAATCAAATCTAATAATTACAATTCGCAGTAGGTGGTGCAGGAATAATTTATGAAACCTACTAATAACCTTACTATATCCTTATCATTGGTACAAACATTTACCTCACTAGTCTAACGAAAGCCAAGTTTAACGTTAGACTTGGCCACAATTGAGACAAATCGAATTGAAACCATGGCGTCAACCGCCGCAAACAGATCGCGGTCTAGGCGGGCGATTTGCTTAAGACAACAGTTGGGCATGTGTCCATTACACTACGGTATTAAATAAAAAAACGAATACCTCAGACTGATTTTCAAATTAAAGGGAAAATTTGAAGAGGATTCGAACCTGCGATATTTGACATATGCGCCATCTGAATGTCGCAGGTTCGGATCCTGCTCGGAGCAATTCTTTTTTTATATTTTCCCTTTTTTGAAAATTTGGATACCTCAGAACTCAGAGTCATAGATAGTCGATACTGATGATGATAATTGTGTTGAAATTTGAAAAGCTAATAAAACCTAATAGATATCGTTGCCTACCATAAAAACACTGAGTTAGCTCGCACGCTATAATGTTGCTGACGGAAGTTTTTAGAAACTACGTACATATCAAAATTAGTTCCTGAATTTGCCACTACATGCCATTATCCTGAGCGCTAACCTGGTAACGAGATTTTTCCTGCAATCATGAGGTCAAGATGCCTTCAAGCTCATAATATGATTAACCAAAAAGAAGAAACCGAGAGAATAGTAAATATCAAGAAGTAATAGAACGGGAAACAGTAAGTGAAAGTAGAAAAGAACAAGTAGTAGTGATAAAGTAGTATCGCGGAGTGAAATGTTATCGTGCTAAACGGAAGTACCTGAATGTACATATAGATTGAATTACGAAATTAATGTGTATGAAAATTAGAGTTAACAAGACCTAAACTTTTAGCGTTAGTAAGTCCATTTATTTACAAAATTTAACAATTGGTAGATAATACCAGTTTCTTTATAAATATAAACAAAAAATATATATGAATAGGAATTTCGTTAAACATATATTGAATGTCTATAAATGGCTCTCTAACCCATAGTCATTCATAACGCGTAAGTATTATTTCATTTCATCAGGTAATATTATTAGGAATCATCTCCGTGTCGCCGTGATCCTAAGGCGACTTCCTTACTTGGCGGGGTGGGATATTTATTATGTTATGGGACGTGGGCTTACTGATGTGAGATTACCTCACTTGACGAAATACTGTCAGAATTACGTTTTCGAAGTAGTAATACCATGCGCAGAAGTTGCCTAAGACGTATAACTTTAGATTTGGCCACAATTGAGACAAATCTAATTGACGCTTTTATTTCATTAGAGACATCAATCATCTTATTTTTAAAGAAAGCTACATAATGACTCCTTTGACGTCATATTGGTCGTATGCCCATTGACGTGACGTGAGACGTTGGAGCTGTGTCCCTCACTGGACACTGTTTGCCATCGCCGCAGTTAGAACACGCTTGTCGCGGTCTGTGAAGCTAAAACGGAGCTGTGTGGAATTTGGCTTAGCTCTGTAGGCGAGGGATTAAACTGTGTTGTTGATGTCAAAGATATGTGTACATTTTATACTATTTCATGCAACAGTTACGTAGTAAGGATGATTCACAGTAGGCCGTTCCGTGTCCGGGCCGGCCCGTTTTCTTCTAGAGAAATACGCCGTTGCGTTTACTGTCATAGAAAACGGGCCGGCCCGGACACGGAACGGACTACTGTGAATCATCCTTTAAGGGTTCTTAAAATACGAGAGTCGCTGTAACAAAACGAGCGTAGTGAGTTTTCTTATTAAAGATACACCTGAAACACACGAGACAGAAAAATAAATGGATTTAAATTAAAAATTGAAATGGTGGTAAAATACAAGCATTGACGCGTGGCTCTTTTAAATATATAAAAAAAGTTGTATAATAATGTATGGAAATCCATTATGATTCTCCCTTCAGTCATATAATGAACTGTTATGGTATCTATATACTTGCATTGGTATACTTACTTGGGAGAAATTTTGATCTAAAGTTATGACCTCCAAGTAATGAATCTTAGCACCCAGAGATTATAGCGCGGCAGTCAAGGCTGATTTTGAAGTTGCTTCAAGTTATGACTCATAATCGTTGTCGCATTTTTAGGTTTGGGATTTTTTTAATATTTTTTTTATAAATTTTTTGTGTGTTTGAATAAATAGTTATTAACATCACTCCAGTTGAGTAAAAAAGTACATATAAGCTACTTTAGCGAAAAAAAATCCAAAAAATGCTTTTTGTTTTCAATTAAAACCATTTGGTAATAATTGCTGGATAGCTCAATAGTGTACCGTTTAATTTTTTGCTCCTATTATAGGCCACACCCTGTATAAAGTTTATCGTTTTAATACGGCTGTCAGTAATGTCATTGACAAATTGCAAATCATGCAACTGAATTTTAAAATCAGTTATCCTTAACGGATTGAGCTGAATTTTGGCAAAGTTACTATGTGAATTCGGTGGAAAATGCAATATTATGATTATGATACAACTGAGCTGACCTGATGACGGAGACAAAAGATGGCCATAGAACCTTATAATCTTATAAACTACACACGATCAACCCCTCGTGTTTTAGCTCATTGGAACCCTTTCAACGAGTAGTTGATGATTCTAATAAAAAAAATGTCACCGTTTCATTTGCCAGTGTAGCAGCAAAATAAATAAATATGTTAAATTTAATCTTAATATGAATGCCGGACAGTATGTTTTTACCTGTGAAATAAACTATTTGTATTTTTATATTTGTATTGTGAAAAAAGGTACAGTCGTTAAAAGCTTGTACCTACAATTACATTATTCACAGAGACTTAACTTGAACTACAAATTAGAGAAATTAAAGAATAAACATATGTTTGAAGTAGATGGAAACATTAGTACATGTAATGTGATGTGAGAGAGATAGGGCATAGCGGGACGTCACCTCGCTCATAATTGGATCAGCTCGTCTGGGGAAATACCTCCACCATACAAAATACCGCAACCGTAAAAAAAACCCACTACTTATTCATTAATTAATAATGCATGTGCCATTGCTCCCAAAGATACGGTGTGTGGAGCTGCATTATGTCCTTAGCTGTCAACACGGCGAATCCTCAAGCCAATACTGAGTCGGTCGCTTGTGATCAAATTATAAGTATGTATGTATGTAAAATTCTCTATTGTACATGAGTAGACAACAACAAAAAAAAGAATATCACAAGAACAGTTGACGTATGTACAAACTAAAGGTGAAAAAAGGACGCTTTTTAAACATAGCAAATTGTGACGTCATTAAGCACATTTCCCTACATACAAACTGACCGTTTTTAAAGTTTCGTAAAAAGTTGCTGATTTGACTATCAGTGAAATACCGTAAAGTATAGGATAACCTATATGCTTGGGAGCCTTGGGGGTCGAAGTTGCACCACGTCCGAAGGGAGTACACACCGTTACCCTACACGTGACCCCTAAGTGGTACTAAAAGTGCAACAAAAACTGGCAACCGTACTTGTCTTCTCGAAGATCTCACGGTTCGTAAATAAATGCCAAACGACTTAAAAAAAAACCTATATGCTCAGAACTCTTAGGTACCTAATACTCTAGCTGGTAAGGTTGCACTTTATAGCAATAAGACCGACTGTTGTTTACCTCTAGTTTTAAGTTTAATACGCTATATTAATAAGCTATTTCACGTATTGAGGTACTGTGCAATAAAGAGTTTTTGTATTGTATTCTTTCTTCCTGTTTATCCACTATAAACATGATACATTAATTTTCTCGGCAAACCGACTTTATACAACAGAACCGAAGTTTTTAGCGTCTTTTATGAATAAATTATTTCGACTCGAAAACTTGCAGAACTCTAACGAACGCCGGTTTTGCATTATTAATTAATAATGTTCCTAAGTTATACATTGTCTAGATAAGTTCGATATCGAGCTTTAGCTTAAAACCACTATAATAAGCCTCCTTAATAAGGCTTAATTAGAAGAGAGAACTGATTGAAAGATTCGTCGCCTCGACTAATACCCGCGGTAGCTCACTAGCTCAGTTGGAAAGAGCGATGGACGGTTTCCAGAGGTCGTGGGTTCATATCCCATCCGGGGTGATCAATTTTTTAATTCTTTCACTCCAGTTGGAAATTATAATTCCGCGAACGATTCCGCTTGTAAAAATAGTTACAGATAATATAGTAACTTACTATGAGTACTAAAAGTAATTATAGTACCATTCCTTTTTGAAGACGTGTAGCTGTCGCCTGCGGTATTTCTGGACCGATACGACCTTCAAGAAAAGAGCGCACTCCCATCTTAAAGGAACCCTTATAGATTCGTCGTGTCTGTCCGTCCGGGCGACGAAGATGACGTTTCGCTGTGCCCTACCTCTCATAAAAATACAACAATCAATCAATTTTGCTTGCCTCCCATACCGCACGCGGAACGCAGACGCCGCAGGCACTGCCACAAGCGCTCCCCATTGTCGGATTACAAATTAATTGTAATTTGTTTTAAAATATTTTACTACTTTGTGTGCAAGAAATCGTATAGCTTGATAAAATCTCCGTACTAATATTAACCGTGGAACATCCATTTCACACTGAATACCCCGACACTGCACCGTAAGATATGTCCCACAATTCGACATAGCACCTCAATACACATCGACCAGCATCACGAGACCTGTCCTACGAATTTAAACAGCTCTAATTTCAGAGCGGAAGGAGAAAATCAGTCTGCCCGAGAGACCTAGTTACGCTGGTATGTTTATGTAGTTACACAATGACAATATATCAATGGGACAGCTGCCGAAAGTGAAGAATGGTCCAGTGTCAACCTACTCCTTGAGGAGTTGGTATAAAATATAACGTGCGATAAAAATAGTGTTAGAATATTTGTTTTATGAAAATTGAACGGAAATACTAAAGATGAGTTCCATTTTGTCCTAAAATCCATTCCTTAAAATGAAATAAGGTAGTCAAAGCTCCCGAGATTCACTGTGTTGAGAGTTAGTTAACTACATTTGTCTGTAGTTGTCACATCGAATCTTCAAATAAATAAAAAATCGATAACGTGCTTATAACTCGTCTGGTTCTGGTCTTGTTCATAGACAGATAGGCCACTTGTTTGCGACCAAGTAAAACAAATGCTTGTCAATGGTCCCTAGCTGTCATTCGAAGATCCTCGAGTCAGTAATGAGTTGGCAACGTGCTTATGACTTTTCTGGAGGCGCAAACGGCTTCGGTGACTACTTATCATCAGGCAGGTCGTATGCATGGTTTTTTTATGACATAGGAGGCAAACGAGCAGACGAATCGCCTGATGGTAATCGATTAGCGCCGCCCGTGCAAAATGTATGAAAAAATGTTTTTTTTTTCGTATATTTTACCCATTTTTAATAGTTATTCTGCTATTCGGGCTATTCGGAGCTAATATAAGACAAATTAAAAAAAAAACGGCCAAGTGCGAGTCGGACTCGCGCACCGAGGGTTACGTTAAAAAATATATTTTTATTATATGATGTAACTAAAAATTTACGGTTTTCGCAATTTTTCCTTTATCTGTGCTATAAGACGTTTCTTCGTAACAAATTTCAAGATTCTGAGTTCACGGGAAGTACCCTGTAGGTTTTGATTCCCTTGCGAGTCTCGAAAATTTGCGGCATAAACGAAAAAATCTTTCTAATCGTTGGCTTAGAAGTTTGCTTTTTTCACAGCTCCCAGGGACAGCAGATTTG
Organism: Notocelia uddmanniana; assembly: GCA_905163555.1. Lineage (NCBI taxonomy): Eukaryota > Metazoa > Arthropoda > Insecta > Lepidoptera > Tortricidae > Notocelia > Notocelia uddmanniana. Next base: position 29,528,283 of record LR991056.1, on the reverse strand, counting down.
AGTATTTGATATAAATTCCAGTTTGATACCTCCACGCGTTCCTGAGAAAAAAGGGGCTTGACAGACAGACAGACGGACGGACGGACGGACAACAAAGTGATCCTATAAGAGTTCCGTTTGTTCCTTTCGAGGTACGGAACCCTAAAAATCGAATATCATGCAAATCGGCCCAGCCGTTCTCGAGTTATACATGATGTAACTAACACGACTTTGTTTTATATCTATAGAAGAAGATAGAGCACGGTCGAAGTCGTCAATTTGCATCGCAGTGGGATTTTAATGTATTTGATGTGTGTTTTTTTAAACCACTGACCGTAAGTGGTCACTGCATGCTATGGACGTCTGCAACTCCAGGATTTTCACATGAGCGCCGCCGACACATTAAAAATGTATAAACTCCCTTTTTGAAGAGTTCTTCAGTCTCCGATGGACTTCAGTATGCAGTTGCATACTGAAGTCCATCGGGGAAACCGGCAGGGAGCTCATTTCACAATCGGAGCGTCCGATGGAGAAAATTTCTTCGCAGGAAAACCCTTGCTACAAGCAATAGACGCACAAGGACGCAAATTTTCTCCCTAAACGCTATGGCTTGCTTCCACATTCGTCTAGCTAACGTATCAGAGCGAGTGTGCGCTACAAATTTAAATCACATTCGATGCCAAATGATCGACCATAATTAAACTCCAGAAAGGATAATAGTCCCTCTGTGCACATATTATTCTTCTGTAGGTAATAATAATATAATGAGCGGCAGTAATATTGGCCCCAAATCGTAACAAACTGTTAGAGAACCGAATCAAGTTAGAGCCATATTTTCGCTGCTGAGTATATTACGAGTATATTGTACCTCGTATGATCATAAGTTTTGAGACGAATATTGTTTTTACCCGACTTCAAGATTTCAAAAGAGGAGGTTATCAATTCGGTTGTATGTTTTTTTTTTTTTTTTAATGTTTGTTACTCCGTAACTTTGTCATTTCTTAACCGATTTGGAAAATTATTTTTTTGATTGTAAGTATATGTATGTATGTATGTATGTATGTAAAATTCTTTATATATATCCAAATTGGTCCCGTTTTTGTCAAAACGTAGTTTTGATGATAGGATCAATGAGGAATTGAGGGAACTCCTCAAATCTTTAAGGCAAACATATAGTGATTTTTGTGTTTTTATCAACAAGTCAAGCATTTTCATCCAAAAATGTGACATTGGATGAAGTGGAACTGCTGATGATGATCAGAACAGAACTCTTCAACGACGAAAAGTTCACGTTTGGCGATTTGTCCTCCTAGCTGTGTTTGTTAAGCAATTTCTATTTTCACGATTAATTTTTATCATGCTTGATTTCTGATGATGGGATCCATGAGGAATTGAGGGAACTCCTCAAATCTTAAAGGCACACAAATAGTAATTTTAGTATTTTCATGAACTAATCAAGCATTTTCATTCATAAAAGTGACATTTGATGAAGTGGAACTGCTGATGATGATCAGAACGGAACTCTTCAACGATGCGTAGTTCAAGTTTGGCAAGGTTTTTCCATGATTCCATGAGGAATTGAGGGTACTTAGTCTTCTACCATTATAAACATACTTATAGCCATTTTTATTTTATTGTATGGTATCTAAGAGTGCACCATCTAAGTACTCGTATAATAATCTTTCACCGGCCTCCCCCATTGAAGTCGTTTTTTTTTCTTAAAAATTATAATAAATCAATTACAGAAAATATTCCTGTCAAGGTTATTATTTTCTTTGAATCACTGCACTGTAGCTGATAAAAGTAAATAGAGTTTATTTAAATTGGCTTTCAATATTTTTGATTTAAGTTTTTAAATGCGGTGGTCTCTCTTAGGTGCCGGCACGAAACGAAAAACGCCTTTTTCACTGAAAAGTTAATGTCTATGGTAGAAAGAAAGTTAACGCAGCGGAACTACAAATTGTATGGTGTACAACAATGTCGATAGATGTTCCAACTACTGCACAGAGCGTACTGCAACCTTATCACCCTGCGAGGTTCACGATACGGTCGATTATTACGTACGAGGTAGCCTTTTCCTTCAATTTTTAATACTAGATGCTCAAACTATGCCTTAAAATTATCCATTTACCAGATAGACTATTGGAATCACTTTTTGAAGTTTATTTGACACGTTTATTTGTCAAAATAATTGGTTATTTGACAAAGTTTTGGAGAACACCGTAACAAAAATAATTTCATACGAAAACTGCTGCTGCTGCTGCCATATGTCTTTTATCAGTCAATAGAAGTAACTTTCTTCGAGCCCGGCTCTAAATACTCCTGATTAGTCTTTTTGGGCAAAATTACCTTTTGTGAACGCACAATTTAGAGCTAAAAACCTGCCATAAATACTACTCAAAAATAGTTACTCACAAATGAGCCACTGGAAGAGAAGCAAGAGATTCCCTGATGAAATTTTTCGTGTGTCGCGAGGTCATTATCTAGGTGTAGTCGACGCAATAAATGGCATCTAACATAAAATATTGGAATGCAGTTTAAATAATACCTATGTATGTTTATTATTAAAACTATTTTCATGTAAAATTAACAAAATATTTATAGGTATATATAAAAAAAAGTGTATTTAGACGTCTCAAAACTTATGATCACACGAGGTATTGAATTAATCGAAACCAAATAGCAACTGGAGCTGAGCGGTAAGGCATACGAATTCCCATCTGAAAGTCATCCTGAGTTCGAACCTCGCCTCGTACCACTCATCATCATCGTAAGCGTTATCCCAGTACAATTGCATCCTGATGGATGCCCGGGATCAGCTACCTAATCCCAAGAAGTGGCGTAGGCTGACGGAAGCGACTGTCATCTGACCCTCCAACCTAAGGGAAAACTAGACCTTATTGGGATTAGGCTTGTCAAGTGGGTGGGCTACTTGACTGTTAGAAGTTTTCAAGCCACCCGAAGGCCTCTAACTTGGTTAAACAGCTGCTGTCTAAAAGATTAAGCACGGGAGGCTTTGGAAGGCTTTCAATGAGCCCAAACACGATGGTTTTATCTTTTGTAGTTTAAGAGTTGCTATGACCTTCTGTCTCCATCATCAGATCAGCACGGCGGTACCATAATTGCTATTTTACTTATATGTCACTGAATTTACATAAATATAAATAAATAATAAATAAATAAATAAATATTGGGGGACAATCTTACACAAATCGACCTAGTCCCAAACTAAGCAAAGCTTGTACTATGGGTACTAGACGACGATATACATACTTATATAGATAAATACATACTTAAATACATAGAAAACATCCAAGACCCAAGAACAAATATCCGTGATAAATGCACAAATAAATGCCCTGGCCGGGATTCGAACCCGGGACCTCTAGCTTCGGAGGCAGAGTCACTACCAACTAGGCTAAACAGGCCGTCGATATGCCAGATTTAAGCTCATTCATCGTTGCAAATTTTGATGACAACTTACATACTTACATACGAATAGTGGAAGTTACATAAATGTTTGTAAAAAGGGTTGACAGAGGGTTGTTTTTTTTTTACATGGGCTACGGTGTCTGCTTACCACCACGCAGGCCGTACTCCACCGTCGTTGTGAAAAAATAACAGGATCTCCTAGTGGTTATTTTGAATTAATATTGGGAAAAATAATAATTGTGGGAATGTTGTCAAATAAATTTATTGATTTAAAATTTCTGAGTACAGTTATATTGCACAAACCATTTGGACCCCTAATAGCTCTCAAAATCTATAAACATAAACACAAAATTATCTTAAAATGATGTAGCTGAAAAGGACTACTATCTACCACTGCTAAATGAAGACCTTTATGTGGCACCATATTATTCGAATCTGGATTTTTTCCCATCCAGCCACTGCCAACAATCATCTTTAGACGTTCAGTAACCAAGCAACGCGGTAAGTTGCAGGACAATTTACTGAACTCTTCAATTTGGATCGAAGAAGTAAGGTTCGAAGTCAATAGCTTGTCAATTTCTCATCAAGCATTTCTATGTGTAAGACAAGAGAAAAAACTAATGACAAAGGTACCTACACAAACAATTATTCCAATATCCACAGTCAGTTAGGTATAGTATCGGAATGAAAAGGTTTGTCACCGTCACTTTTCGACTTTAACGGCATTCGAATAGAGTTGAAAAGTGGCGAACCTATTAATTCCGCGACTGTTCTTCAGAAGCCGTATCACAGATCGTTGTTTATCAGCACGATTCTCCCGCTAGTGACTTGTCATGTATAAATGGACGTTTTATGTATAAAGATAAAACAGCCTTCCTTATTATAAAATGTGCCAACCAATTGTTATCGTATACACAATACCGGAAGATTGTTGTTCTTCAAAAATGCCTTTCCATTATTAAATATCTGAACAGTTTGCTTATTGGTTCTAATATCTTCTGTTGTCTGATATTTCTAGGCGACTTCTTATAAACTTACTATTTCCAGGTACTTTGCCTATTATTATAATCTACTCTAATTGCAGGCTACATAGTATTTGAGGACTATAATTTTAAGGAAGTACGGAAATATATGTTTATTCTTTTATAGTAGAAATATGTTTATAATGTAGCGTTAGGAGGTGTACTGTTATGAGTTGTACCGTTAGAATGAATTGTACCGTTAGGAGAAGCTGTAGCGTTAGTACTCTCAGTTGAGAGTGTAGTTGACTCCGAACCATTAATAGAAGGTGAAGTAGAAGAAGAATCATGAGTTTGATTACTAAGTGCATTCTGCGTTCTAGTTTCATTACTAGTAGTATCAGTAATAACTATAGTGCTGTTCTCATGCAGTGTCGTTTCTAGTTCTGGTTCCTCAGTTTCCGATCGTGCTGTCAGTCGGTCGACGAACACGCAGGTGTTGATGCAGTCGTACTCGTCGGTGAACATGTTCGGGTTGGGCAGGCATCCCCTCCAGTATCCGATCTCGCATCGGGAGCCCTGCTTCCAGTAGTACATGACGGGTTTGGCCGGTTTTCCGCAGTCGTCCCAGCGGAATTCCGCGCGACATACGGCAGGCGGGACTGGGGACGAATGGCATTTGAAAAACGCTAGACCGTTGAAACGAGAAGAGTTATTTTTAAACGCCTTCAAAAAAAGGTTCTCAATTCGTCATTTTTTTTATGTATGTTCACCGATTACTCGGAGACTAGTATTTGATTTTAAAAATTCTTGTTTCATTTGAAAACCCTTTCAAACGAAAAAAAAATTATATTAACATACATATTATGTTAATTATATTAATATACCCATGTTTTCTAGTTAGTCCCATTGTCACCAAGTCTGGATCTGATAACGGGATTTTGGAAAAACCGAGGCAACTCCTCAAATTATTATAGCAGGAGGGCCGAGTGTGAGTATGGAAAAGTTTGGAGTCGTTTTTTTGTTAAAAATTTACTTGTTATATTTATTTATACCTTGCACATAACATATATTATCTCGTCATGGGCCTTGAATAAAGTTCAAAACCTTTTAGTTTAACAATGATATTCCCCAGTCTTCTTAAAATACATTGAAATCAATTACTTTCTTACCTGCAAACACTCTTACAACAACTGATATTGTAAAGAGAAAATAGTGTAATTGAAACATGTTTAGTCTCGTAAAGTCCGCTCCTCAAATATCTCAGATCGTTAAGAAACTCAAGTGTTCATAATCAAATTTACCTGTAATGAACATTTTTAATTACATGTAAATTTGATTATGACCACTTGTATTTACTGATATACCTTGTAAAGAGTCTATATCTTGTTTGTTCGTATTATAGAAAATTAAATAAAACTGAATTTTATTTTTGAATACTCAATAAATCATGCAACATAGCTGTCAGAAAACGGTTTTGTTAGGCAGAGGAGCTTCTGTATGTAATAGTATTTTACAGTACATATGGTGCTATATTACCGTACGTGTCCGGTAATCAGCAGATTACGTGCATATGTCGAAACTTTAAAGAGCCATATGTACTGTAAGACGTGGTACGATACACGTGCGAACAGGTAATTCGCAACTCGTGTCGATTTAAAACACTCCCTTCGGTCGTGTTTTAATTTAACACCACTCGTTGCGAATTTCCTAATCTCTGCACTTGTATCGTAATGTACTATTACAGTACATATGCTGCTACATAACCGCACGAGTGCGGTAATCAGCAGATTACGTGAATATGTCGAAACTTTAAAGAGCCATATGTACTGTAAAACGTTGTACGATACACGTGCAAACAGGTAATTCGCAACTCGTGTTGATTTAATTTATCACCACTCGTTACGAAATTCCTGTTCTCTGCACTTGTATCGTAATGTACTATTATACAATCGTTGCATAATGACAGCTCTTAAAGTCGAGTACCGGGTTTAGGCCACGAGACTTGCTTGTGGCCTAAGTAAGGTACGAGATTTTAAGAGCTAATTAGGTAACTTTTTCTATGAGGCAACAGAAATTAATTAAATAAACCGAAATAATTAAACAAACTAGACCTAATTTTTTAAGAATTTTATTTAAATTATTTTAATGTTCAATATTTCATTCAAAAACTGTCATTACATTTTGAATCTTCTTACTGTGTACAACAAAAGAAAATAACGGTGTAGGTGTCACGAAAATACCCTGCTCAGCATATTGCTGGCTTAAAGCCAGCGCTGGTCTTCCGCAGAGTCCATTTGGTGAAGGCAATACTGACGACACATTCTCACAATGCGATTGTTAAAAGAAAGTATTATTTCTGTATACTCGGAACGCAAAAGTTAAAATTAAATGTAATAGAATTATGACGTAATGTACTTTAAACCGCGGAGCAAGATTGCTTTGTATGTATGCGTGTTCATGCAACACAGACGCATACAGACGCATATTATATTTGTGTATTTCATGTGTGTGCATTTTGTGAATATTCGCGTAATAAAATGCGGTGGTAGCAATGGAACCGGCGGGCAATAAGCTGCCGTGCGCAATATCACTCATACGCCACAAGGATCTCACTTAGAATTGAATGTGTCGAAACCTTGAACGGCTACAATTTAAGAATGGAGAGAGAAATGAAGCCGTTTTAGAATTTACTACTTTTCTATACACAGTTTAACAGTTTTTGGTTTATTATACAACACACCGCTTCACTTATTCTCATTTGTATATTAAAAGATGTGGAATTTTTATATTAATAGATGACGACGTAGTTAGTGACTAGGATTGAGAAAGGTATGCTTGACTTAATGACCACGAAATAGTTTGGTATAACTGGCCTCTGGTTAGGTGCAAATATCAGCCGTTGCACTTGTTGCTTGCGATTAAATACCCGCCTTTTGTAGTCGTTGGCCGTTTTTGCATGCTACCCTCTCTAACCTAGACTTAAGTTAATAACTATGTTTTCTCTGTAAGTGATTTTTATAAATCTTTTGAGAATAAAGTATCATAAACCATAAACCATGCTTCGGTGGTTTGGGCATGTTGATAGGATGTGTGAAAGCAGACTGACTAAGGCTGGGTTGCACCAAACCGTCTGTAATCGTAAGCTGTGTTCGTAAAAATTTGAATGTATGGACAGTTTGACAAGTTTCCATGGGATGACAGCTGCCGGCGCCATATTTAACGTTGATCAGTGTGTGATCGTAAGTCGGTGCAACCCAGCCTAAGAGGATTTACGTTCAGAAGATGGATGGAAATGTTGGAAAGGGGCGACCAAGGCGAGGATGTCTTGAAGGCCAAGTCAGAAGTACCCGCAACCGACAAGCATGTTTGAAGAGATGTATGGATGTGTTTGAAGCGAAAGAAGTATGTAAGGACCAACGGGATACAGGCGTGAGTATGTTTATGTAGTATGTATTAAAACTCATGTTTTAATACATACATATACTCACGTTTAGGATCGAATATCGCCCGACATGTTTCGGATCGGTACGCGGTCCTTAGTCATGAGTACCTAAACATTGTGTTTTGCAAGTTCAGTGGAACCCTAACGCGACTACCTGATTTGTCGGTGCGTATGCGGTACGATATGAGAAAACTGTCAGCTGTCAGTCGAGTCAGTACCGATTTTTACTGCACCCCTACACGTTTTAAATGAGTGCTTCCTGACTGGCGCGGGATGCGAGGATACCGGTCGATACGAATGCAGTACTGCCCCCGCTTCTGCGCATGATATTACTACTGCGCAAACGTAATACTGGCAGTATCTTGTTAAGGAAATCTATACGACATCAGTAAGTTCACGTCAAGGAAAAAAAACATATATCGATCTAGTCCCGCCGAGTCATGAAATCGCCTTTTAACGAACTATAAAGTATACTACTTTTGATGCTGATTGTACAAGGAGACTAACAACCCGAATACTGGGATCGCCAACCCGCATGCCAAGCGTGGCGATTATGGCATTCACCCCCCATGCAATTGGGCGAGGCCTATGTCCAGCAGTGGATATCCTTGGGCTGATATGGTGGTGGTGGCGGTGGTACTAGGAGATGGTTAATTTTAAATCGACACACGCCATATTCACATCAGTATATATATATATTTCTTTTTATTAGAAATGGCATCGAAATATAATAAGTATGGAAGCATAACCGTCGCTCAAAACCGGTGCCACAAAATCTAGTGCCAAAGGCGGAGCTTACGTTTCCAGTGACGTTTCAGTGCCCGATCGCAACTCAGTCAACTATCCGACGTAGAGTTGAACGGTTGACCTTGTGTCAAATGAAAATAATTAAATTTTAATAGTTACCGGCAACATATATTATTTTATGAGTGTTGACCAGCACTATTAATTGGTGTATAAGCCACACGAATGGCAAGCTGGAAGATATTTCTTGTCATTATTTAAATATTCCATTTACAACAATCCCATACATTTGTGTGATGGATGACGCTATGCAATATAAGTTTCGGAAAAAGTATATTAGAATATAAATAAAAGCGTACAGATAAGTTCGCTTTTGATATTAGTTAAGTAATAATATCTTAAGATATGCACAACGAAAAATTGGTATACAAAAACGCATTTAGTGAAGGTTGATTTTTCTCGGACAAGAAAAAAGTAGAAATGAGGCGATACATGAATTTGAATACTGTACGAATTTGGTCTAATTCCACAGTATGCTCGCCTTCTATATACTACGACGGTGGCAAACAAGCTTACGACCTGCCTGATGGTAAGAACTAAGCAGACACCGTCGCCTACGGACGCTTTCGAATCACAAGCGCTTTGCCGACCCTTTGTTAACTTGAGGATTCGGTGTATCAACAGCTAGAGACATAATGCAAACTCGCTCACAATAATGCTCACTCTCATCACAGCGAATCCTTGGGAGCTCTGGCGACCTTACTCATCCTCGCCTTTTCTCACTGACGGACAAGCAATAATATTGATCAAATCGTTTCGAAGAAATCTAAACTTGACTGGAGGGCACTTCCTCCGTTTTGTCATCGATAAATAATTGGGATGAAAATAAATTCACTTTTGTCTTACAATTAGTACTGATGTTTTTTGATTAAATTTTGGTCAATCAACCCAATCATGATTAACTAAAATTTACCGGACCTAAATCAAGTTTAAGATTTCATTTGCACAACTGTTTGATATTTATTGGTGAGGTTTAATATATTTATTGGTGAGGTTTAGTATATTTATTGGTGAGGTTAATATATAGTATGAGGAGCCTATTTTTTATAAGTTTATCGATAGTATGAGGAGCCTATTATTCAAAGAACTATTTACTAGCAGATGAAGTAGGGTAGTTCTGAAGTGAAAGTATACCACGAGACACAATGTACTGATAGCACGATCGTTTTTGCGTCTACTTATCTACTTGCTAGATTCACTAGCCAGCTTTTTTTCTTACTTTCGTTAAGAACGCGATCGTGCTAGCTATATACTATTTCGCGTTAGTCGCCTGTGTTTGGGGCGACGGTAGACATCTTGACGGTATACTTTGAGGAGAGATTAAGGTTTATTAGTGGTTTTACTGGTTAATTTTATAAAACTATTAATACTTAAATCCATTTTTAGAATAGGTCCGTTGATAAATATAAATTAAAGATTGAAAGAAGATACAATATTGGGTCATTTTGTAGTACGCCATCCATGTCAAAAGTAGGCGTATTTATATCAAGTTCAAGAAGACTGAATTCGACTAAATAATGACAAATAAAAATCACGTGTCAAATGTATTCTAACCAGTCACGGCACATGTATCTTTTTTTACTGGTGCAATAGTATAAAACCTTTGTGAAAATGTAGTCTACTTGAACTATTTTGAATATTTGATTGGACGATGACACATAAGACGTTTTAGTTTCAAGATCGTGAAAAATTGACCATATTTCGACGTCAGTTTTGTTTGACGTTATTCTTCTATACTTATTTCTCTTCTATACTATTATATTTCGATGAGAAATGGGATTGCTCTTGGCCAGCATCTAGCCAGGGGGCAAAGATGAGGCCGACGATGAAGCGACCTCACTTAGAAGATGCCTAATATTCACTCGTGTCTTAAAAAGGTCTAGGTTATATGAACTCGGAAATACAAACGCCGGCAGAGAATTCCAAACCTTAGAAGTGCGCATAATGAAAGATGATGCAAAGCGCTTGGTTCGAATTAGAGGCATTTCGACCGGTAATTTGCTATTTATAAAGTTGGTAAGTTGCTATTTTATGTAACAATAAGCTATTAGCCTATAGTGCCCGAACATGCAGCCATTAAACTGGCCAGAGGGGCCACATCGCACCGAATACGAATTTGTTTGTGTATTTCCCTCTCTGTCGCACTTACTAGTTCGAGTAACAAAGAGAGAAAGGCACACGAACGATTTCAGTAAGTTTTGCGCGTACCGAATTTACGCGTCAAAATCAAGCGGAACACGTACCTAATGATATCAAAATGGGATCAAAACGTACATTTTAGATAAGTCTTTCAGTTGAAACGGCTGTGATCGTATTATTTGCATCAAAATTGGCTTTTTTAAAACCCCAAACAAACAACCACAGTTTATTTTATTGGTGTCCGTTGAACCCAACTCCTTTTTACTGCCACCAGCGAAATTAATAAAACACCACAAAATATGAGAACGCCCGTAATACGGCTATAGAAAACAAAATGGAATGAAGTGATAAAAGTGGGATGTACGAGCCATATAAATCTTTTTAATGTTTCCGTACAGAAATATGCGAGAAAGTAACTGCGTACTCCGGAGCGAGCCATGAAGGTCCTAAACGTTTTTCTTAGTACCAGTCTTGTGGCGTTTTAATATGCTCCGACTTTTGAAACATTTTATTAGTGTCAACTTTTTCTTTCTCATTATTGTAGAAACATTTAATCACTTAAGGTACATTTAATCACTTCAGTTCCATTGTACCATCAGACGATTATTGTTTATTGTAGTCAGTCAGTTTCATTGTACTACAGTTGTTTTTGAGTATTCAACGCGGTGGCCATCCAAACGGCGAGCTCCGTCGAGTTTGCAAAATAATATCAAATTTAATTATCAAGGTAAAATGATAATAATCGTATGGCATTTATTTTAAAACCGTGAGGTCTTCAAAGTATTTTTTAGATAGACGAAGTCCAAGAAGACCTTTGCTAGAGCACAGTGGCATGTCTGAGTGTCGGAAGCCAAGGTTCATCGGATCGCTTGGCCATCGTAGTAAGTAAGATCGACGCAAGTGGCAATCCCTGATACTGCCTAGTGCCTAGGGTCTAACCCTCCGGCTAGCTCATAATATTCTGAAATAATAAAAACATAACAAATCGTGGCTCAATCTTTTCCAATTCTCACAAAATGATCTGCATAACGTAACCAGTTCCGCTTCAAACCAAATCCCTTTAGAGCGTAACTCGGTTAGATCTAACCCTAACCCCTGATAATTGCTTTTTAATCACATTGCGACATTCTATTAGAATATTTCATTGCTCTCCCTTCGCAGACGGGAATCCATAATACTTGCCTAATCAAATCATTCGCAATTACAATGACTTCGGAATGAATGAATGGATGCTTTCAGACTGTTTTAAATGTCTTAGAGATTTATGGGTCTTTTATAGTCAGACTGGGTTGCCATTATCAGAATCATACTGTCTTCTCGAAATGATGAAAAAAAAATGTCACGGTTCAAAAATAAAATGCCATACGATGCCAAAACATGTTGGTGAAGCCATTGCCGACCGCTGGGACAGACCCCTTACTGTAATAATGGGCTGGTTAAGGTCAAAAATTATAATATCTATAATCCGAGCCACTAGTATGTGCATTCGCGGGACTCGGCTCAGATTTAGATCTGTAAATCATTTTTTCGGCTTCGACGACGGGGCAGCTCTACCCAACATCGCCCCCTGACCCCTCTCTACAATACAACTGTCTGTTTTTTTTATAGTTGCTGTTAAATATCTGCTAAAGTGAAAAAAAAAACTTAATTTTCTTTATTCACACATGAATAAAGGTAACTGGCGGCATGCAAATTTAATATTGAATTGAATCATAACATTAATATTAATAAAAACAAAATCTTATTGCAGTAAACAGAAAAAACCGGCCAAGTGCGAGTCGGACTCGCGCACGAAGGTTTCCGTACCAGAAAAAAGGCTAAAAGCTGCTGCCATTAAACACTTGTTTTATTAAGTTTTTTTTGTATTTGTTGTTTTAGCGGCAACTACTCTGTTGTATGGGAGCCACCCTTAATTATTATTATTATTTTGATTTTAGTATTTATTGTTGTAGCCACAATAAAAATACATAATCTGTGCAAATTTCAACTGTCTAGCTATTACGTTTCTGGAGATGTTGTCTGTGGTATATGCATTTTTTTTTATTAAAAATGGGATTGCTCTTGGCCAGCATCTAGCCGGGGGGGGCAAAGATGAGGCCGACGATGAAGCGAGCTCACCCAGAAAGTGCCTATTCACTCGTGCCTTAAAAAGGTCTAGGTTATATGAACTCGGAAATACAGACACCGGTAGAGAATTCCAAACCTTAGAAGGGCGCATTACAAAAGATGATGCAAAGCGCTTGGTTCCAATTAGAGGAGTTTCGACCAGGTAAGGATGGTAGCCAGCCGTACGTCTAGATGTCCGATGGAAGAAGGGGGAAGGCGGTATGAGCTCATGGAGCTTCTGAGCACACTCACCGAAGTACAGTTTGTAGAAGACGCACAGATATGCTACTTTGCGTCTATGTGACAGACAGAGACAGAGACAGTGTCGTCAGAGCTTAGGCTCTGCAGCTTATTTCCCACTACCGTACTGCCGCCAATAAGCCTCCTGGCTCTGCGGTCCACCGTCGAGTGCGGTATGGTTTTCTGTAGCTTAATCCTTGACACTTTCACGTCTAATAGTGTACAGTGGGGTTCAAAAGTGCATGGACATGATTTAACCCTAATACTACAGCAATACGGTCGATATCTGTCCATGCAGTAATAAACTCGACTGTTACACTCAATTGACAACGCGCCAGCGTCAGGCACCGGAACACTAACTTTTTTAATGTATGTAAGTAACAAAAACTATCAAGAACACGCGTAAACTTCTGCAAGTATCCAATTGTTAGTTCCAAATCTCGGTAATTTCACAACAATTCCGTCAAATACAACACGGAAACGTCAAATTCACACTCCGCGGACTTAATTTCGAACTAAGTTGATATGAAATAGCAGCGCCGCTTATTAGAGTAGGCCGGGCATTGTTGCCGCCACTTCGCTAGTCGGATCCAGCCCGCTCTCCCCACTTCAACAAGTTTGATGGAGCAAGTTCCAGTGTTGAGGTTTTTTGAGGGATTACGATTTCTACGAGTTTCGAACTGGATCGAGTAGAAATAGTTTGTTGGGAGGGACTTTTGAAAGTGCCGTGAAATTGGGGATTTTTTTTTGTATTACTTTGAATTACAATTTATAGAAACCTTTGTGTACTTCTGCGGCAGTAAACAAACGTACTAGTCATTGAGTCAACATTAGGACTTCGTGACGTTCCACATTCCACATTTCGCAGTGTAATTTAAAACGAATGTATTGCATAAGGTATTTACTCGTTTTGACATGTTAGAGTGGTACGAGCGTATTATGATAATTATATGCGAAATGTTAATTCAGATTGATCTCAGTCGATTCGAGACATTTCAAATTAATATCGCTCATTTCCACACGTAGAGCAAACGTTTGACAACGAGGGTGGTATAAATATTAAAATCAAATTAAAGTACTACCGTTTAACGGTCCTTATCAGTAAAAAACGCTCATCTATTTACGCTATTTTTTGTGACAACTGACACGTATCTGTCGCAAACCGACTCATCCTCACCTCTCACCTTACACCTCACCCGTTTTTATATGGAAATTGACAAAATTTGCCAAATAACATTTGACAGTTTCCTTATTAACAACGGGTGAGGTGTGAGGTGATTGGTGAGGCCGAGTTGGTTGTGAATGAAAGGGCAGGACATTTTATTTTCGTTGCCACACCTACTATCATATAAGTAGATTATGTATGTATTATTTGCATTTCAAGCGAAAAACACACATTAAAAGCAAAAACAGGCTGTGTTACTGTTTAAAACTGTAAATTTATTTTTAACTTGTTTATTGCAATTACCAATACTTTTGTTAAATGATTTTTAAATATATTATTTAATGTATATTTGTCAGAAGATTCCTGTGCGGCGTAAGACCCCTCTTTAGGTCACTAAACTTTGAAGCCGAATTTCGCTGACATTTACGTGCAGGCGCAGGCCAGTGAGACATTTTCGCAGTTTTCTAGAGCAATGCGTTGACGAACCGGATTATGAAGTAACGGCTTGAAGGGCATCCTGTCTTGTTAGTTACAATTGAACAAGTGTAGATGTGAGTCATACGTTGAGGGTTCCGTAGAACTGCGTATACTCGTATTACAAATATCATTCATTTATTTTGTACTAAGTAAAATGTGTAGAAAGAACCAACATTTCGAAACACTACGTATCAGTAGTGTTTCTAAACTTCTTACTTTCAATCATAATTTGAGAGCTATAATTGCATTGTACATGTAGTAAAGTTACTTTTAGTATATGTAAAAGACTAACATTAATATAACAACTATACGTCGTCTATATTATAATTTTTATTTAAAAAATAAATAAATCAAAACCTTGAAATTTATAAGTTCTGTATTTGGGTATATCTTTAGTGCTTGGGTATCCCTATATAGCTATGATTGCATTGCATATGTAGTAAAGTCATTTTAGTATATGTAAAAGGCAAACGTTAATATAACAACGTCAATATATTATAAGTCATTTTTATTAAAAAAAATAATTAATCTGAACGTTGAAATTTAGAAGTTTTCTGGCCTAATTGCAGGTCTGTATTTGTGTAAATCTTTAACGCTTGGGTATCCCTATATCACCACACCGCTAAAACGTCACTAGGCCGAAAAAAATTGACGACTCTTTAAAAACACATATTATTATTTCTGAAACTCAGAACCATTACTTATTCAGTATCAAGAATTGGTAGTTTTGTACGATGGTCTCGTGACAATTTGAAACCTTTTTACGGAACCCTACAAAATGTCACTGTAAATTCCTTTATACTCATGACTTTTGAAAATAATTATGTAACCAGCGTCCGACCTACCACGATGCACTCGTTCATAAAATGTAATCTACCTGCAAATTAATGTTACTTGATTCGACATTTTCAAGTTTCACAAGTGTATCGAAAGTTGAGATCATTATCGATGTGTGGTAAATGTCAACTTAATTATTACTCAATTATTGGTCTTATTGGTTTTTCGTGTTCTTGAAATCAATTTGTCGGGTTGGTAAAGATAAGTTGACGCTTATAAGCGTGGGAATATACTTATTGGTGCAATCATGTTTGACATTTTTTTATTCGATATATGTAGGTATTATGAAAGTCGAGTTTTTTTTTTGTTTCACAGCTGACATATGTTGATCTGGTTGTACAAATATTACAATAATAAAAACTTCAAACGGTACAGTTAACAGCAAATGTAGATGATCATTCTTAAGGTTCCGTAGCCAATGGCGAAAAACGGAATCCTTATGGATTCGTCATGTCTATCTGTCCGTCCGTCCGTATGTCACAGCCGATTTACTCGGAGAATATGACCACTACAATTATGAAATTTGGTGTGAAGGTCTATGTTATGAGCCGCTATAGAAATATGATGTTCCTATGAAGATACGACCTTTTGCGATTAAATGTATTTTATAGTGGTTTTAAATGTAGATTAGGAGGTGTCGGTACGGAACCATTATTGTGCGTGGTCTGACACGCACTTTGCCGTTTTTTAGGGTTCCGTAGTCAACTAGGAACCCTTATAGTTTCGCCATGTCTGTCCGTCCGTCTGTCCGTCCGTCCGCGGATAATCTCAGTGACCGTTAGCACTAGAAAGCTGAAATTTGGTACTAATATGTATATTAATTACGCCGACAAAGTGGTAAAATAAAAAGTGGAAAAAAGTATTTTATTAGGGTACCTCCCCTATACGTAAAGTGGGGAGTGATTTTTTTTTTTCATTTTAACCCTAACGTGTGATATATTGTTAGATAGGTATTTAAAAATAAATAGGGGTTTACTAAAATCATTTTTTGATAATGTTAATATTTTCGGAAATAATCGCTCCAGAAGTAAAAAAAAATGCGTCCCCCCCCCCCTCTAACTTTTGAACCATAAGTTTTAAAAATATGAAAAAAATCTCAAATGTAGAACTTTATAAAAACTTTGTAGCAAAATTATTTTGAACTTGATAGGTTGAATAGTTTTTAAAAAAATCACAAAAATAATTTCTGAACTAAGTTTGTAATTTAACCGTATAATCCAAACTCTTTCTTTAGTTATCACCGTCCTCTGTGGGCCCGTTTTTAGGGTTTTGTGTTTCTGTACTTAATATGTCAACTTAATGTGACGGACGGAAAACTACGGAACCCTACACTGAGCGTGGCCCGACACGCTCTTGGCCGGTTTTTTTATACTTTGCCGCACTAACGTAACAATACTGCGACAGTTGGGATGCGTCAAAGTAGTGAAAGTGACAAGGTACTAAAATATCATCCACTTTTCTTGTTGACTGTACCATCATACATAATTTGTATATGAGTCACTAAACATTTTTGATACATGCTGAATTGCCATAACCACGGGTAATTATTATATTGCCACCGATAAGGTAAGTGCTATCACTAAATAAATATCTGTTGTCAAGGGTACTAATGCAGCCACAGGAAGTCCACTGCTGAATATATAGGCCTCCCCAAAGGAGAGCACCAATGATTGATTCTGCGCCACCCATATCCATTGGACTCTCGCGACTTTTACCATAGATATTGCAGGTTCATTTATCAGAATTTATTCGTTTTTTTACCACGTCGGCGGCAAACAAACGTACGGCCCGCCTGATAGTAAGCGATCACCGCAGCCTATGGACGCCTGCAACTCCAGTGGTGTCAATTGCGCATTGCCCACCCTTTAAAAATTAGTACTACATGATGCAAGTTGATGCCAACTTAGCCTTACCGACCAAAAACTTTTCATGAAAATACCTATGTTCTTTTCAAACATTCGTCAACACTGTAGAATGCACCATCAATTATGTACAATCTTTTTACCTTTTATTATACATAGCTCATAAGAGGTTCCCTATTTGATTTGCGGTCTCAGTTAATTAAAGATAGTTATACCAACTACCCTCATTTATTTATTTATTTAAATTTTACTGCACATATGAATATAAAAGGCGGACTTAATTCCGTGAGGCATTCTCTACCAGTCAACCATAGGCCCAAACAGAAACTTGTAAAAGTGGGTGCATTGAGTGAAATACAAAGAAAACATGAAAAGTTGACATTGTCTTCGGTATTGTATGTATGTATGTATTGTAGTGTGTTTTGTGTTACCCCTGAGGGCTACACTATAAGTATATTAAATAAATTCGGGCGCCAGGTATTCAGCCAAAAAAAGAACCAGATAGACAGCCAACTAGAGCGCTGGAGCTTCTAATCTCAAGCCCAGGCCTGCAGCTAAAAAAAATTATTCTAGACTGGGTTTACAAATCAAACAAGGAATATCGTTAACCTGTTTATTTCTCTTTCTTGGTTAAGCGTTCCAAGGCTAAATTAGGTTAGGAAACAATTTGTTAAAGTTCTAAATAGACTTACAAGTTTAAGTTATACTTAAGTTCTTAACAAGATTTATCTAGGTTTTAAGATCTAAGATGATTATTAGTTTTAAGGCACCTATTAAATGAAGGAAGATGTCACCGACCTTTTTTTAAACGGAGTTACCGCTTAAAGAGCTAGCATTATGAGATCCCCGTCGCTCCAGGCTTGTCCATCGGTTTCCACAGTCCTCAATGGTAGGCTTCGGATTGGTTGGGCCGTAGCGAAGTTCACGCGCAGCACAGGTAGAATACTCGGTGAGATCCCTAAGTAATAGGGTCTCCAAAAATGCGTTCAAAGAGAAGCCATAAGGGGCTCAGTAATAGAACTCCAAAAGAAGTTCAATAAGTTCAAAAAGAGTGTTTAATACATTCTCAACATGAGCCAAAAAGACTCTTCAAAGAAGCTCCATAGAGGCTCAAAGAGGCTCAAAAGAGATCATTAAAAAGGATATTAAAGAGTATCAAAGAAAAAGAGTGTAAGAGGCACCCAGACGGATCTGTAATAATAGAAAATAATACATGTCAAAACGTGATTGGTTTTTCTTATAAGATTTGTCCTACTTGTTCCTTAAGAAAACAAAGTAATACTCACGCCTCAAACAGACGAAGGCAAAACATGTTTTATCCCTAGGATATCACCAACTGTAAAGGTGAGAAACAATGTGGTAGAAACGACACCATTTTGGAATCACGCCAAATTTTATCAGACGCATGAAATGCAAAAATACTTACTCAGGATGATTCTCCATCATAAAAAGGGCAGCGCGCCACTCGAGAACGACGCGAGGGGTCGGCATTTCGCCGATCCAAACGGATAATACATCCAGCAAATTCTAATTCGGCAGACAGCAGAGAGAAGTGTTCGTCAGTCGTCGCAGGAAATACAAAGAATGACACCTCAAGGACAACCAACCTAACTTTTTAAATATCTCCCTAGAGATGGGAAAAATGACGTTTAAGCCACCAAAAACGCTCCTAAATCGGTTTAAAATTGAGTAGAAATAAACTTGTCTCGAACGGTCTGTCACTGACAGGTGATAGCTAACGTCAAATTTAACATTGAAGGTTAAGAATTGGTGTTTTTCAAGGAGAAATAAAACAATTATGAATCAAATTATATTAAACCGGAAGGCATGTAACAGGCGATGAAAGAAACATGTTACATTACCCCCTTCCCCGAAAAAATAAAAAATAGGAACTATTTTTTATGACCCGGAACAACAAAACCAAGCAAGAAGTAAAACTAGAGGTTCATGAAACGAAATTCATGCAAAAACAATGAAATAATATCAACTAAGCAAAAGTAGAGTGGGCTCTACCACGACTCTAGGAAAATCTAACAATGTAGAGTATCTATTAGTAACAGTTAGGCATCATAGCCACCAACTAATGATGATGAGCGATCTACCTCAGTTGATTCTCTCCACTAATAATGATCTGGCACGCATTTCGGACTGGAGTAGGCGCTACGGTCTCAAAGTCAACCCGAGTAAAACTCAAGCTATAATTATAGGTAGTCCTAAGCTCATGCCTCGGGTCGTTGTTGGTACTCTACCGCCCATCATGTTTGACGGTGTTGTAATTCCCTATTCTCACCAAGTGAAAAATCTTGGCATTATCTTGGACCGCACTTTATCTTGGATACCTCAGGTGAGCGAGGTCAGCAGGAAAATGTTTGCTTCTGTGGGATCACTCCGTAGACTTCGTAACTTCTTACCGCTCGCAACTAAAACTGCGCTTGCTCAATCTCTTCTTCTCCCTATCCTAGATTACGCCGACATTTCCTATCTTGATCTTTCTGAGGAACAGCTAAATAAACTTGAGAGGCTTCAAAATCTTTGCATCAGGTTCATATTTGGCTTGCGCAAGTATGACCACGTCTCCAGCTTTCGTTCTCAACTCAAGTGGCTTCCTATTCGTCTTCGTCGTGATTCGCATATCCTAGCTCTTCTGTATAGTGTACTATTCAACCCAACCACCCCTGCGTATCTCAAAGAGCGTTTTAAGTACCTCTCGTCCGTGAGATCTACTCAAAACAGACTTCTTGCTCCACCATCTTCTTCTTCAAAATTTTACAACAAATCTTTCACTTTTCAAGCTGTTCGGTTATGGAATGCTCTGCCGTTAGATATTAGATGTGCCAAGTCTCTGCCCATTTTCAAAAATCTCCTGAGACAACATTACTTGTCACTCTCTTAGCTTGTATTATCTTTGTAGCTATATATTTATGTAGTTATGTATGTATATATTTATGTAGTTATGTATGTATATATTTATGTAGTTATGTATATATATATATATATATTTATTAATGTATTGTATTAATAGCTCTATATATTAGCCTAGATGTATGTGTCATTCTACCTCTCTTGCTTTATCTCAGCACTACCTGTTGTTATTTTTTCTTTTTGTTTTCATCTCCTGCTACCCAAAGGTTGTCTGGAAGAGATCGCTCTATAGCGATAAGACCGCCTGTTGTTACCTATTAGTTTTTAAGGATTATCTTGTAAGAATTTCTGTTTGTGGTGCAATAAAGAATATATTATTATTATTATTATTAATGATGTTACAATGAAAGAAAAAACATTCTATCAACAGCTCTATCAAAAGCTTTGATAGTAAAAATAAAAATAATACTAAGTTTAACCTAACAAAAAGCAGGAAACGAAGGTATCGGTAACAATAGATTCGATTCAGCACCATGGCCACCGGCTATGTCACGAACCCACGCAAAAATGCGCTTGACAAAGTTAATAAGAAAACTAAATCTCAGAATGAGGTTCAAAGTAAAACATCGTAAGGTATGAAAGTACGGTTAGGCACAGAAGCCTCCGACTATAACTTCACGAGTTAAATAAACTAATAAGTTAGATTCGGTTGGGTAAAACAACGCCGAATAGTCTAAATAATTTTAGCTAAACGCATAAGAAATATTAAAGAAAACTTGGTAGTTAACTTAACAAAACTTCAGTAGTACGGTTAAGCTCTTACGCTACCGACTATAGCATTACACACAGAATATAAATTCTAAATGTGAAATATACTCTTGAACAACAGAGGTTCACAAAAAATCTTCCAGTGGAAAAAATCGACATGTGACTGGCGCAACACCACCAACTTACCATTCACAAGCGACAGTAAGGTGTGAAAGTACCACTAATTTCACCAATGTGACTGGCGCAACACCACCAACTTACCATGCACAAAGGGAAAGGAAAAAAGTGTGTGAAAACACAAATAACAAATTTCACCTTGTGACTGGCTCAACTCCACCAATCTACCATGCACAAGGGAAAGGAAAAAAAGTGTGTGAAAACACAAATAACAAATTTCACCTTGTGACTGGCTCAACTCCACCAATCTAACATGCACAAGAGAAAGGAAAAAAAATGTGCGCAAAAGCACAACAACCAAAGCTCACCTTGTGACTGGCTCAACTCCACCAACTTACCATGCACAAGAGAGGGAAAAAATATGTCGAACCGTGAACCCTTATTGGTACGGACAACAAAACAAAACCAACACTATCAAGAGTGAGGCGGAAAAAATGGAAAGACCAATACCATACTCTAGTGAGAGTAGGTAAAAGTCGAACCGATGCCGGATTTGGCATGGACGAGGAAGTCCAACTCCAGATGGAGTGAAATAGTTCCACTTGTTCTGCGACTAGGCTGCAAACAAGGGAAAAATTGAAAATCAGGAAATCTTGCGGAAGCTTCGCGCGGTCACAATCGAGAAAGGTCAAGTCCAGGAAATACGTAATTTATCCTAAACTAACAAAAAAATAATCTAACTAGTAGACTAACAAAGTACAAGACTAAATGTACAATAATACAGGACGATACTGCAGTACACAAACTAACTAAAGGAAAACTTAAAAACTACAGCTGTTCCTTACAAGTTCTTAGGGAACGAACTGCTCAGTTAGACGACTCTTACGTCACGCTGTCTGGAGGCGTTAGGGACACTTGTATTCTACTACCCATCCCTACATGGGGAGAAATTAGTTTCCTCATGCTAGGAAGCAAAGGACAAAAAAATTGACAAAGGGAAATGTTGCTGGAAAAAATATTGAAATACCTGAACGTCCAAGATTGACCTTCAGAATAACAACAAATGAATGGACTAATGAATAAGTCTAACCTTTCATACATCTCTTACAAAGCCCGAATATCATCTGTCATACATCACAAACAACGGGCACGACCTACCCAAATAGTCCAACCAACGAAGTTAAAACTCTAATAGAAATTAAATTTTTATTATGTCTTTAACATGGTAGCGGCCAGAAGTGCCTTTAGAAAGGTCTTTCAAAACATAAACATTATCAGAAACTTTATCAACGACTTCACATTTTACAAACCTTGGAGCAAGTTTCGCTGAAAAATAATGAGCTGCGCTCGACTGAACAAAATTTCTTCTCCACACAACATTACCCACAACATAAGAAACAGACTTACGGCCTTTATTATAATAAGCCGCATTCCGCTTATAAGCTTTCAAAAGATACTTAGAAACCTGTTCAAAAATAGGCTTAAGCTTTTCAAAAGTACCAACAAACTCATGGCGATTGCCTAAAGATAAATCATCCAAATTATCTAAAGAGTCACTAAAACGACGCAAAGAAGCGTCAAAAATTAATTCCCTGCCAAACATCAAGAAATTAGGAGTATATTCCGTCACAAAGCTAACAGAACTATTCAAAGCTAGTTGAACATGAGGTAAGAGCTTCGACCACGTGCGTTGGTCGTCTCTAACAAAGCAAGAGATACATGTCTCTACCACTTTATTATACCTCTCTATCGGGTTATTCTGGGGGGTATAGAGCGTGTTGCAGAATATTTTATTTATATTAAAACTCTTCAGGAAATCAACAAAATGTTTAGATGTGAACTGAGTACCATTGTCACAAACTATTACCTTAGGGGAACCAAATTTCAGAAATATATCTCTTTCAAGGAATTTACAAACACTATTTGTAGTAGCATTAGCTAGAGGAGATAGCCATACATATTTTGTAAAAACGTCAACTACAGTCAAAATGTATCTATGACCTGGTACGAGGGAGAATTCCTATTATATCCATGGACAACATGCGCATGGGCGCGTCTACTATTTTAGGATTTACCATAATACCTAATGGTGGTGCATTAGAAGATTTATAAGCCTTACAAGTGTCACAGCGATCAACATAATCCCGAACATCCTTAAACATCCCATTCCAGAAATAATGGATTTTCAATTTATGCAAAGTTTTATGAATACCTAAATGACCAGAATTTATGTCATCATGATTATTTTGTATTGTGTTGATGACATCATCCCGCGGGACTACTATTTTCCAATCTAAGCGAGAATTTAAATTATATTTGGGTTTACAATATCTAAACAACGTATTGTTCTCTACTTTATAATTTCTGTATTTAGTGGGGAACTTCTGACACTTAAGGAATACATTTTTATACCATATATCATCAATTTCATCGTCAGGCAAAACCAAATCAGAGGGAATGAATAGAGCTGCAATTTCAATTCTGGACAAACAATCAGGGACCACATTAAGGGAACCTTTTTTATGAACAATATCAAAAGTAAATTGAGAGATCCTTGCGGCCCATCTTGCTAGACGTCCACTAGGGTTGGTTAAGCCTAATAACCATTTCAAACTGGCGTGATCAGTGATCACGGTAAATTTCATACCTTCTATATATGGTAAGCCACCAAAAACGCTCCTAAATCGGTTTAAAATTGAGTAGAAATAAACTTGTCTCGAACGGTCTGTCACTGATAGGTAACAGCTAACGTCAAATTTAACATTGAAGGTTAAGAATTGGTGTTTTTCAAGGAGAAATAAAACAATTATGAATCAAATTATATTAAACCGGAAGGCATGTAACAGGCGATGAAAGAAACATGTTACAGTATACACTTTATTGCACAAAAAAACAATAACAATCAAAATAAAATAACAAAATGAGAAAGTACAAAGGCGAACTTATCCCTATAAGGGATCTCTTCCAGCTAACCTTCGAGAAAATGAGAAACAAAGGCGACAAACTAATTCGGTGTTCGTGCCAATCGGCCCCACACGGGTTTCATATCGCAACCTACAACTTACAAGTTTTCTTTACTGTTACTCTACCAAATATACTTTAACAAAAGCATTATTAACCGTTGACTCCGTAGAACCGTTTCCCGGGATCGCCCTGGGCCCCGGGACTGATAAATGGACGCGTTACCGAACAGATGTCCGGGAGAAATGGCCGCTAATGCTAACGCGGATAGAATGCACTTAGTTGAGACAAATGTTAAGTGCAAGTAAACGTTATTGTGAATGTTCTCGATCTTTTTGAGTGGCTATATGTATCGATACTAAAAATAACAAAACGTGACTAGAGAAACAGATAAACACTTAAGTTTTGAACTGCGTAAATGTCATACTGACAGTATACCGACAAGTAAGGAAATCTAGATGCCAGTATGCTGTCAGCAAAGTACAAAACACCTAATACACCCCATTAAGTAAGTAGCGCCACACAAGCTTACCGCTACTTTGTATCTTAATGAAAAACATCATTACTAGCGCTATAAAAGCTTACCAGTCGTTTGTAAATTAATTTAAAAAAATCATTACTTATTATATATTAATGAAAAACATCATTACTAGCCGCTACAGAACCTTACCGCTAGTTTTTAAATTGATAAAAAACATCATTACTAGCCGCTACAGAAGCTTACCGCTAGTTTGTAAATTAATGAAAAACGTCATTACTAGCCGCTACAGAAGCTTACCGCTAGTTTGTAATTTAATTTAAAAAATCATTACTAACGCTACAAAAGCTTACCGCTAGTTTGTAAATTATTGAAAAACATCATTACTAGCCGCTACAGAAGCTTACCGCTAGTTTGTAAATTGATAAAAAACATCATTACTAGCCCCACAGAAGCTTACCGCTAGTTTGTAACTTAATAAAAAACATCATTACTAGCGCTACGAAAGCTTACCGCTTGTTTGTAAATTACTGAAAAACATTTGTTTATTTTGCAGGTAAGCGAGATCCAACTACTAGTTCGCCATAAGGTAGGAAAAATCATCATCATCATGTCAGCCGAAAGACGTCCACTGCTGGACATAGGCCTCCCCCAAAGACTTCCACAATGCCTACATGCGCGGTCCTGCGCCACCCGCATCCAGCGGACACCCGCGACCTTCACCAGGTCATCAGTCCACCGAGTGGGGGGCCTGCCCACGCTACGCCTTCCGGTACGTGGTCGCCACTCGAGAACCTTTCCGCCCCAACGGCCATCGGTTCTACGTGCTATGTGCCCCGCCCACTGCCACTTAAGTTTAGCGATTCGGAGGGCTATATCGGTCACTTTGGTTCTGCTGCGGATGGCCTCATTCCTGATGCGATCACGCAGAGAAACTCCCAACATAGGAAAAATGTTGAAAAGCAAATTTTACTTTTTTATTGCTGTAAGTACATAGCTCCTCGATATGACCCTGTGAACCTTAATTCTTACCTTCCAGGATGCATGAGCATAAAGTAAAAATACTCAATTTTATATTGGTGATAAAACAAACAAGCGCTTTAGCTGTACAGTCGGCATCAAAAGTAACTACGCATATGAACGTGTCAAAAGTTCTTATTCCCTTATAATAAAGACATTTGGAACTTTTGAAATGCATAGATACTTTTGATGCTGACTGTACCAGAAAAGGGACCCGGGTATGTCCTAAAACTACGACCAAGACCACCGGAGAATGGGCAGCAGCATTCCTAGAGTGCGGTGGAGATACTGCGATCGCCAACCCGCATGCCAAGCGTGGCGATTATGGCATTTACCCCCCATGAAATTGGGGGAGGCCTATGTCCAGCAGTGGACGTCCTAGGGCTGATATGGTGGTGGTGGTGGTAGTGGTACCAGAAAAGTGTTCCGGTTAATAAAAAGTCTCAAAGAAGGATAGACTAATGCCATGGCTTCACCATTTAGAAAATGTTTCCATAAACTGAATCGACGACAAAATTTCATAAGAATCGGTTGAGAAATGCGACTTGCAGTAGAGAACAGCCGGATATCCGCCGGACATACTCGTACATATGAAAGCATTATTTCCTAATCTGAAAAGCATACGTTTCGCGTTCCTTCGGTCATTTATACCTACGCACAGTACCTATATTTTTTTTTAAATAAATATTGGGGGAAAATCTTACACAAATCGACCTGGCCCCAAACTAAGCAAAGCTTGTACTATGGGTGCTGGACGACGATATACATACATACTTATATAGATTAATACATAGGAAACATCCAAGACTCAGGAAAAATATTCGTGATAAATTCACAAATATTGCCCTGATCAAAGTTGTATTAGTGAAAGCTGTTAAGACGGCGCAGTACGATCAGTGTGGATCGGTTCTCCATACAAACGTATTTAGGCTCTCATTTTAAAACGCCATGCTAGAATAACATGAAACTTTGTATAGACAATGGGATCCGGCATACCTAGGTCGAAAATTAGTTTCTGTTGCAAGAAATTGAAACAGAAAAAAAATACAGCGGTTTTTTGAGTTTTTTACGGCTTGTATGAAAACCTTAATAATCGCTGTATTTTTTCGCCATTATAATTTCAAGCAACAGAAACTAATTTCCACCCTAGACAGGCTGGATCCCATTGTGTATACAAAGTTTCATGTTATTCTAGCATGGCGTTTTAAAATGAGAGCATAAATACGTTTGTATGGAGAACCAAACGTACTGCGCCCTCTTAAAGGAATTGCAGGGTTGTATGCGAATCAAATGTTTACATGGCATATTGGAAACCTAACCTCATTTCCCCTTAATTAGGTTAGCTTTCAAAAGAAATAAAAAATAACTAATTGAAATATCTATTTACTGAGTCTTAGTTTGTGGGTGAAAATTCGTTTAGTAATGAATACGAGTAGGTAGTATCGAGTTCTCCGCGTGCGAGTCTAAACGCAACAAAATTAAAATAATAAAAGTAAATCCAAGTAATCCTAACCTAGCAGTAGTAAAATATAATAATTGTTACATTTTTGAGCCCCCTATTATAACACTCAACTTATTCAATAAAATGAATGACACCCATTGTCGCGACTTGAACGCTCTCATAAAAGTCACTCATAATGAGTTCAAATGAGGGGTAATGTTGTATCGACGATCGAGTGACCAGTTATTAACCATATTGAAGGGGCATAAAGTCCAATATTGGATGTATCCGTTGATCCATGTCACATTTGCAACTATGCTATTCACCACTTATTTTTTCGCACCTCATCGTTCACCCCTAGTGTATCTTGGTGATGTGATTCGTAATAACAAAGCGTGATCAGGATG
Organism: Notocelia uddmanniana; assembly: GCA_905163555.1. Lineage (NCBI taxonomy): Eukaryota > Metazoa > Arthropoda > Insecta > Lepidoptera > Tortricidae > Notocelia > Notocelia uddmanniana. Next base: position 29,500,784 of record LR991056.1, on the reverse strand, counting down.
TCTGAATTTCACTGGTTCTCCGGAGGTAAATATCGTTATGAATATCAGTCAGATTTCATTGAAAGACGTAAGTCATTTGTCAATTAATGCCACTTATGGCGTATGTAGAGGGGTGAAATGTGGGGTGACTTTTTTATTTGAACAACCCTTGAATGAGAAAGAATGAATTAAAGCAATTTTGGCCGATTTTAAATTATGGTATATTTGAATTAACACTGTATGTAATGTTATCTGTAAGTATTTTGATTAGCTTCCTTTGTAAATTAATTAAATTGTTTCTATGTATATACTGACTTCTGTTCTTATATTGAGTGACCATAATAGATTATTCAACTAAATGTGTAAGTAACTAAAGAAAACATACCAGTGCTCGATACTGGTGCATTAATTGGCACCTTCAATCTTAACTGTTATCAATAAAACAGAATATCAGCTACTGAATGTGTTATGCCTTGGGACGTTTACTAAATAGGCCTCCCCCAAGGAGTGCTGGTCCCGCGCCACCCGCATCCAGCGGACTCGCGCGACCTTTACAAGGTCAGGTCGTCAGTCCAGCATGTGGGTAGACCACCCACATGCTGGACTGACGGCCTACGCTGCGCCTTCCGGTACGTGGTCACCACTCAGAACTTTTCCGCCCCAACGACTATCCGTTGTACGTGCAATGTGCCCCGCCCACTGCCACTGCCGCTGCTGTTTACCTAATACGGAATACGTAAGCGCGATCACAAACACTACCGCTCATAATTATTTAGGCATCCATATCTTTTCCCATACATCTGTATACAAAAATCAGTGACGTCACGGACGGTAACACGTACACTTGCGTTCGCGTCGTATCGTTCGAAAAATAATACCAACTGTTCATTAATCGCGCCGACCGTGCTTTCATTGTGCGTCACGGGGTCCGACTGACTCGTGTGAGCGTTTGTTATCAGCTGTGCGCCGGCGATAGGGAGTTTATAGCGGATTTGTGGCAGAAAGTTACAGTGTCATAATTATCGCTAGGTGGGTAGGACTTGATAAAGTTCAAAGAAAACAAACACTGAGTTTACTATTTAAATATATTTGTAAACGTAAAAGACGTTTTAGTAAGATCAATTTGATCTAAACTTGTATACTAATATTAAACAATAATTATAACAATAAAAAAAATATTTGTGTAGACTCAGTGCCATCTAGTGACAAGTAGCAGAAAATGGCCCCTTCATTGAAATGCACTGCCTGCGCGAAGTTTCTCGCGTCTGCTGTGGCTGTCCAGAGTGCGCATTGTCCCTGCGTATACCATAGAGCCTGCCTAGCGATACCGGACGATGCAGTTATTGCCAAGGACTGGTCGTGTCCCGAATGTAAAAAAAAACAGAGGCGAACCGACAACAGCGGCACTCCAGTGAGAGCCGCCTGTGGCAACCAGGGGGGCGCGTCCTCGGCGCCTCCAGCGGAGGCCTCGGTCGAGGTGGCACCCGAGCTGACAGCGCCCTGGGTGATGCCGCTCGAGCTGAGGAAGTACATAGCCGAGCAGAGGGAGTTCCGCTCTGAGATTCGGGCCGCTCTAAGGAATATGGGCGCGCGGATGAACGACATGGAGCGCCGACTGACGGCCGTGGAGCAGAGGGCGGCGGTGGAGCCGGTGCCGGCGCCGGGCGGCGCGGAAGTAGACGAGCTGCGGCTGAGCGTGGCGCGGCTGCAGAGCGAGCTGGCCGAGCGCGACCAGGACGCGCTGCTGGCCGACCTCGACATCGGGCAGCTGCCCGAGGAGCGCGGCGAAAACGCCGTGCACGTCGTCACCGTGCTCGCCGCCAAGCTCGGCGTGCCGCTCGAGCCACGCGACGTCGTGTTCGCGGAAAGGGTGGGCGCCGTGGGCGCGGCGGCGGCGGTGGCGGGCGCGGAGCGGCCGCGGCGCCTGGTGGTGCGGCTGGCCCGGCGCGGGCTGCGGGACGAGTTGCTGCGGGCCGCGCGCGTGCGTCGCGGGCTGTCGTCCCGTGACGCGGGGCTGACGGGCACCGAGCGCCGCGTCTACGTCAACGAGCGGTTGACGCGCGTCAACCGCCTACTGTTCCACCGCGTGCGCGAGGAGTGTCGCAAGCGGCAGTGGAGGTACTCGTGGACCAAGCGGGGCCGAGTCTACGCCAGGCAGGCTGATGGCTCGCAGGCATACTGCCTCCGGTCCGAGGAGGATCTGCAGCGTGTTTTTGGGGATGGCGCTGTTTGAGGCCATTCTATATCTGTATCTTTTATATTTTTCTCATAGCATTGTTTTAGGTTTTAACGCTACATTCCAGCATATTTGTCAAGTAAATTTTGATACCAATGAATGCCACTTGTGTCCAATCATATTTGTAGGCTTTGTTATATCTGTTTATACTTATCGTTTTCTCTTTCACCGTTCGGATTTTTTCTTCATATTGAGGTATGGTTAATAAAATGCTTAGAATAGGTTTGTATAATGCAGGTTCTCTTGGCACAAATCATGACAGCTTCATAGCGGCAACTACTCGGCAGGACGTTGATGTGTTGGCGGTCAATGAAACATGGTTGAAGGACGGAGAAGAAGGAAAGGCGCCAGTACTTCCGGGCTGGAGGTTACGCCATATACCTAGACCACTGGGCACACGAATGCGAGGGGGAGGCGTAGGCTTCTATATAAAACGTGGTGTCAATGCACGTACCTGGCCCCACCCGGTCGATCCTCTGCACAGGTCAGTTGAGCAAATGTGGGTCACTTTGACCCTGAACGGAAAAAAGTTGATGATAGGCACAGCGTATCGACCGCCGTGGATGGATATCGACCTATTCTTTGACGCAATTTATGATACCATTAGTTCTATTCCTGATTATGACAATTTGATAGTGTTAGGTGATTTTAATATAAATTTATTAACAAATACTGACATGAAAGTTACAAAACTGAATAATTTTTTAACATGTTTCGGGCTAACTCAACTAGTAACTCAGCCTACGCATTTCACTGCTAGTACTCAGACGTTAATCGACGTAGTGTGCACGGACCTGCGGGCAAAGAATATGACCATTGAACATGTGGGCTCGCTTTATGGACACTGCCTTGTGGTTTGTGATTTTAACTTTAAAATTGACAAACCTAAGCCCTACTGCATAACCTACATGCCTCTCAGTAATATTCACCTTGACAATTTAGATATGGATTTGCAGTGTGTGGGGTGGGACTCAATGTCGAGGCTGGATAATGTTAATGACATTGTCACAGACTTTACCCAACATATGACTCTGTTATTCGACCTTCATGCGCCTATAAAGACAATCATAGTTAAGGGACGTTCTTACCCTTGGATTACAGACACTGTAAAGCTAATGATGCGGTTGCGAGACAATGCTGCGGCTGACTTCCATAAATGTAAGAGTGATAGTAAAAAGCTTTATTATAAAGACCTGAAATCTATAGTAAACAAGCTATATATCACGAAAAATCTGCCTACTTTAAACAAAATATTAATAACAAATTACATGACCCTAAGTCCTTATGGCAAAACCTCAAATCAATGATAATACCTAAAAAAAACATAGATCTACCCACTTTATTTAATGACCCTACTATCATAAACCAACATTTTTTAACCTTGCCAGGTACTTCAGAAGTGCCCATATCATACTTGACATACTTTGAGTTCCATAGGTATACAGACTCCGTTTTTCACTTAGAACCAACCAACTCAAATGAAATTATTAAAATTATTAGGGGACTAAAATCAAATGCCGAAGGGTGTGATGGTATTAATTTGAACATGATATTATTGACATTTCCACATACTATAGACATAATTACAAAACTAATAAATACTTCTATTATTACATCTACATTTCCAGACCTGTGGAAATTGGCAATTGTGCGCCCACTCCCTAAGAACTCAAACCCATCTGAGCTAAAAGATCTTAGGCCAATAAGTATATTACCGTGCCTTTCCAAGATACTTGAAAAGACAGTCTGCAAACAATTAACTGACTATATTGATAGCAACAATATTTTACCTGATGTACAGTCAGGTTTCAGAAAAGGGCGTAGCACGGTGACTGCCTTACTTGATGTTACCGACAACATTTTGTGTGCTCAGGATAGGGGGCTGTGCACATTACTGGTTCTTCTAGATTTTTCTAGAGCTTTCGACTGCCTGGATATTAATATATTGCTTTCTAAGCTAAGTTACTATGGGTTTGACAATGCTACACGTAAGTGGTTTGATAGTTACCTTACTAACCGGTTTCAATATGTAAAACTGACTGTTAATGATGGTTCCACACTATCATCAGACAGGATCGGCCTCACTAGAGGAGTACCACAGGGGTCTGTGATTGGACCAATTCTATTTATTTTGTACTCCGCTGACATTGGGGCACACATCACACATTGTAAGTTCCATATTTATGCAGATGATGTTCAGGTGTATATTTCATGTAAGCCTTCTGACATCGATAGTGCAATAGAAAAACTGAATTCTGATCTTACTAGAATAACTTCTTGGGCTACTAGTAATTGTATATTGCTAAACCCTAGCAAAACAAAGTACCTTATTTTTGGCAGTAAACAGCAGCTAACCAGTATTCAGCCCACGCTATATGTCACCTTGATGAATGAACCTATCGAGCGTGTATATGAGGCTCGCAACTTGGGGCTTCTGGTAGATTGTGGGCTTCGTTATGAGAAGCATGTGATAAATGCTGTTAGAAGTTGCTTCTACAAACTTAAGGTCCTATATAAAATTCGGCCATATATAAATGAAAATTTGCGCATTAATCTGGTAGAGTCATTAGTTCTATCCAAACTGAATTATATGGACTCAGTGTTTGGACCGCGTCTTCTTGCCAAAACTAAAAGGCTCATTCAACGTGTACAAAACGCCTGTGCTCGCTTCTGTTTTAGCATTCCGCCAAGGGCCCACGTCACACCATTCTTGAACAAACACAACATTCTTAAGATGCAACATCGGTGAAAGCTCCACTTGGCTTGCTTGCTCTTTGGAGTACTCAAGTACAAGTCCCCCAGGTATCTTTTTGAAAAGCTGTCTAGCAACCGGTCTCGTGGTGCCCGGCAGTGCGCGTTACAATTGTTGACGCCTCGTCACGCATCGGCGGCCTTTCGAGGAAGTTTCCGTTATGTAGCGACTAGGTGCTGGAATATTATTCCACCGCCAATAAGAATCCTGCAAAATGTTCATAGTTTTAAGACCAATCTTAAAGAGTACTTGTTTGAGCATCAGCAAAACCAGGAAACTTGCAGATTGGACACAAGTTGTATTTAGGTAATAAATTTGCTCACCGCTGTGATATGCCCCATCTGCAGTGCTATACAAGTGTTCTGATATTGTTTTTAGACTAAATTTAGAAGGAATGTTATAAGTTTGCTTCCTTATCGTTTTGTTTGGGGAAAAATTATAACCCCTATTTATATTATACTTGTCACTAAACCTTCATTCTAGCACGGCTCGTAAATGTTTGTAAAATTTTTCCTGTACTGTAGACGCTTGGAATGTAAATAATGTTAAAATATTTTGATTAATTTCTTATTTCTTTTCGACAACTGCATTGCTGTCTTCTGTCTGTTCTGTTTCATTTAGTTGCCGCCTGCCACTGCCACTGTCAATGGCGCTAGCTACTATGCAAAAGATAGTGCACATGAAACGGCTGCGTTCATAAATATTTTATTCGGGCCCTTTACACGAATTATATTACCACAATAATGCGATGTCAATATTGCCGCTGTATTTAGAACTTGATGATTTGTGCATGAGTATTAGATCAGTTTTTACAGAAATCGTTCAGGTTAAATGAGCGGATCTCTTTTACTCTGATAGGTATCTTTGTGTATATTGCTAACCTTTGCTTTGTTCTTTTTTACGTCTGCCTGGTTTTTAATTTTTATTTACTGTTTTTATGTTGCCTACCGTGATTTCACTCGACGGTCCCATCGGAAGACCAGCGCTGGCAGTAATGCCCGCATTATGCTGAGATGGGACCGTTTCGTGACAATACTAATAATATGTGATGGTGTACTGTAATTCCATGTTGCTGTGTATAAAATGTGTATGTATTTGTATGGTCACGAATAAACGATTCTTATTCTTATTCTTATTCTTAAAAATGACTTTCAGAAATACACTGCCAAGTCAGAGTCCCTTGACAGTTTGGCGTGCATTTTGCATTTTTTATTTAGCTGACTTATTGAGCCTTAAATCGGTGCCAGAGAGCACCCTTTTAAAATGGTAGTTTTCTTTTTGCAATGACTCAAATAACTACTAATTGCTGGTTCATACAAACACAGTACACTTTTCTATAAACCTAGGGATGCCTAAGTAATTATGAGAATTATGAGCGGTAGTGTATAAGGTGCGCACGCGCTCTAGTCTCCTGTTTTATTTTGCCGACCCCTTAATTTAATAGTTATTTGTTCAACAAGAGAGCAAAGTAGATTTTTGCTGCGAGTGTTGATGTGTAGTCCCGAGCAAGCGAAAGATTCTATAATTGAATCACGTGCGTAGCGAGTGATTCAAAATTAGAATCTTGAGCGTAGCGAGGGACTCAAAGACACGAGATGCAAATATCTTTGCTCTCGTGTGATACATACAACTTTTCACCTCAGCGGCGAGAACATATAACGCAAAGGAATAGTGAGAGAGAACGAAGTTCCTTAAACTATCCTACGATATGAAAAATTATAAAGTAAGTTTTTTTCACGCTCGCAGCAAAATTGCATTTTGCTCACTGGTTTCAAGCAGGAAAAGTCGTTTTCACTCTCGCAGCAAAATTGAATTTTCCTCACTGGTTTCAAGCAACAAAACCGCTATTTTCGAGCCGCTGAGGTGAAATTTATACACTCCATTCTTGAAGAATCCCATACTGTAGCTTCTAATACTTATTGTGTTCCGTCGTGTGTAAATTTCAGCTCCGTCGGTTGAAGACACCGCTTTAAAATTTAGTTGCAATTACCCTGAACAAACATTAATTTTCTATTGAGGTTTATTTCTGTAGGACAAAAAGTAAGCAAGGCAATAATTATTGTTAAACAAATTATTGACAGGACTAAATCCAAGTTAGGCAATATACGTATCTAACTTAAAGTACACGTGACAAAACACGATCGTGGCAACATGCGAATGGGGATTAAAGCATGTCGGTGAAAAACTCGTTCGGGGAACCCATCTAACAATTCGTTTGTTAATTGCGCACATAACAAATATTTTCGCGTGCGTTATGTATGCAGTGTAGGGTTTGTACATGAATCCTGTGACGTATTTTCTGTTCAGTAACGTTGTATACAATATTGGTATCGATAGGTATTTGTGACGAACGGCGGTGCATTGTGTTTACTGAATAAAGGCAACACGGCAGAAAGTGTGAACGTAAGACCATTAAACTGGTTTTGGCGCAAATTGTAAGCGATAAGGGAGTCTTTTTCATTTTTTCAATGCTGAGAAGGGTGACACCGTAGCTTTACGTATACTTTTGCATTTTTTTATACCACGTCGGTGGCAAACAAACGTACGGCCCGCCTGATGGTAAGCGGTCACCACAGCCTAATATGGACGCCTGCAACTCCTAGGAGTTGCAGGCGGAGGAGGCTAGGGGTGTCACGTTATTATAATAGTACCCGGGTCAAGGGAATGAAGAGTTGAATCGAGAGGAAACTACTAAAATTAATATGTTTTACGCACTTGAGAGACGCACCCACGCACGCACTTGAGAGAGAGAGAGAGAGAGAGAGAGAGAGAGAGTGGGACTAATGTTGTACTGCACCAACGGAATCGCAGCCGACGTTCACCATAATATAACTTTCTGAAGACACTTTCATGTCTGTTAATGTGCAACTCTTTAAGTCAATATTTTGACACAGAATAAATATTTATTTATAGCTTACACAATCCAATTATTACATTACAAATGAAAATAAATTATTTATTCAGAAAAAACATTTGAAATAAAAAAGAAATTACTCTAACTTAAAAATAGCCTGGGTGCCCATTATGCAGGCAGCATTCCCGCGCTGAATTGCAATAGCGATTCTTTGTGCGAGAAAGCTGCCCGGAGGAGTAGCGCCTGTTGCCTCCCGCAAACGTTTGCTGAGCATCCTGTTGAAGTGTTGAGTCCACGCGCGCCCTTGCCCCATGAGCCGAGAGTCTCGACACCGAATGCAGCGAACTCGTATTGGGTGCTGAGACACTCGTATTTGGTGGCCTTAAGCCGTTCCCGAGCGTCTGCCGCGGCCCCGGCACGTCTGCTGGTCGATGGGAGATACGACGCAGACAAAGTGTCGGCACAAGTGGCGTCCCACACTAGAGCGCGACCCATCCTCCATGGAATCAAAGACATCCCGTCAGGGCGCTTGACTGATACGATAAACTTCGAAGTTTGTTCTGTTTTTGTCAGAATGAAAACTGTTACTATTTTGCCATTTGAAATGACAGATGTTAAATAATACGGTAATTAATTGACATTTTGTCGGGTCTAGTCTTATTTTGAGTTTTATTAGGATTATTCACTGTATGTAATCGTCAGGGCTCGAACTTTTCATGCCGATGACGTAAAATTGACGTCACACTGCCTATAGGATAATTCGAATTGATGTTATAGTAATTATCAATCTTTAATCATCAATCATTTAATCATGCATTTATATTGGTATTTTTTTTAAATAGGCCGTATTTGAAAAAATATCACCCTATATGCAGAGAGTTTACGTCCATATTTAGATTCAACATTCCTATAACCTGTTATAAAACTTGAAACAATATGAGTTCCTCACCTGCTTATAAATTAAAATTCTAAATAGAAAGAGAAATCCTTTCTAATCTTCGGATGCAATAGGCCGTATTTGAAAAAGACCATTATAAATGCATGGTTAAATGATTAATGATTAAAGTTTGATAATTACTATAACACCAATTGGAATCATCCTATATGCAATTTTACGTCATAAGCACGAAAAGTTCGAGCCCTAGTAATGGTATACGGGAATAAAGCTTTTGACCCCTTCATATGCGAAGCTACTTTTGTTGCTGATTGTACTGTAGTAATATTAATAATCGTATGGCATTTATTTTCGAACCGTGAGATCTTCGAAAAGACAGTAAGGTTACCACTTTGTTTGCACTTTAAGCACCACCGTGACCCCTGACGTGTAGGGTAATGGTGAGTACTCCCTACGTACGTGGTGCAACTTCGACCGTGTCAAGTGAGTGAGCAACTTGACTGTTAGAAGTTTATAAGCCGCCCGAAAGCCTCTAACTTGGTTTATCTACTAATGTCATAGACAGCAGCCAGGATCAACGGGTTAAAGGGTCTTCCAAAGCACGGGGGCGATTAATTAGTAAACACTCAAAGCGGTCACCCATCCAAGAACAGACCTGGGCCCTCGTTGCTTAACCTCACGTACCGCATGCGGTACGCGGGCGCCGGTGGGCCACGAGCGCTCCTAAATATATACCTAGTACTGTAGTTATTTCATTGGATGACGAGGATGATGAATTGATGATTAGACAAGGATATTTCCTTGTTTGAGCAGCGCGCGGGTTCTGATCTGTGCCCGCTGCCGCTTGTATTTTACACCGACATCGCTGCCTGGAAGCACATTGTCCTGAACAATGCTGGCCATCCATTAATACAACATCGGCTTAAGTCATTGCGGGCGAACTTGCGCTCGCTCCGATGATTTGTATGCTATATCTGGGCTAAGCTGCGCCCTACCCAGACCACCGAGCCAGATTTACTTAGCCAGTTACTCCTATGTATTAACGGTAGTCCAGTGGTTCAAGCAGTCAAGCGGCAGTCGTGGATTCGAATCCTTGTTCGTACCAATTAGTTTTTCGAATTAATGTTCGAAATGTCATTTGATAAGATCTATAAGACCATAATAAGACCTGCCGTCATGTATGGATCGGAATGTTGGACCTCAAAGATGAGGATGAAACAATGATTAGGAGAATGTTAAGATGGATGTGATGTGTGACCGGATTAGGAATGAATATATAAGGGGCGCCTGATGAAAGCATCCATTAGCACCCATTGCCGAAATAAGATGAGAATGAATTTTTTTTCGGATCTAGGGCGTATTGTATGTAGGTATTTAAGTTTCAAATTAGAGGGCAAAAGAGGGCAAGAGCTCGAACCTGATACATTTGGCATACGCGGCCAATCGCTTTAGCCACTGAGTTGTCGGCAACAATCACGTTCGGGCGCGGAATCCTTCACTAGCTCCCTCTTACAACGCCTTAGGAGGCCCTTAGGAAGAATTTTTGTTAACAGCGACTGCTTAATACAAAATTAGTGTGGCTTATTTGCACAATAAATATCTGATTTTGACTAACTATGGAGCGAATTCCATTTGTGTAAGATTGGCTCCTGATATAGTGCCACGAAGGGTTCCAAGAAATGATCATAACACGGCTGTAAGCCCTGTTGTCACTATTTCCATCTGCAAACTTCAGAATTAGGTAACTGGAGCAAGTATATAAGCAAAACAGTCATGTTGTAACACCATCCGTCAGCGGACTAGGCAGACCCTTCTCAAGGCACAGATGGCGCCCACTTTATGAAACACCGTACATAGAAATTTTAATCTTGGCTACCATTTGTTATTGCCAAGTATGAGCGTGGAGATTGAGGCTTATTGTTAATATTGTAGTGTTGAAACAATAACATAATCCTCTTTTGTAGGTACCTTAAATTTGGAATCGAAAACCTATTAAAATTAACGATATTTACCTAGCAGGTTTTCCTGCAACATTGTTAAATTAAACATGATTTTGATAGAATAAGACAATTTAATTTTTTGTCTATGACTGTCAAAATATCATAGATTTGACACTTCAACCTTCCACTCTCATCCCTGTCAAATTTTGGTCGCTATAATAGCTGTAACATAAAGAATTAGCCATTTAATGAATGTAAGTTTTTTTAGAAGCACTGTAATACGGTAATAAACCACTTTAGTGTTTAACAGAAACACAATAGTTTACTGTAACATAAACGCATATATATTGCTAGTGTTGCGAACGCAACGCTTATTTTTATATAGCTTCATGCCATTCTTTATGCAGTAGCAAAACGCGCCCATCGAGCACAGTTAGTATAATGGCGGCTTCTAAAAGCCACCAATAGCAACTCTTTGTCCCTACCAAAAAAACCTAAACTAAAAACAGTAAACATCTTGCTTGTCATCACCTACCATCTTCTTTGTGCATACACTTTTACCACTTCTGCATACTCTTTCGGTGAACTATCTTGTAAACTAGAACCTTTATGGGAATTATATAGCTACAGTAAACGTTCATCGAAGTTTTATTTAAAAGTCGTCGAGTTCCATCATCATCGGCACCGGCGGCTACAGCTAGTATCAGCGATATCCTTAGATGTATAAAATAGGTAGATTTTTATGAATAAAGGTTTTAACATTCTATACTAGGGGACTACTGTCTCTCTCCAGTGTACCTAAATCCTTCATATATATTGCTGCACATTCTATCCTTATGGATTTTTATGAGATTAACATGGGTATTTTATCATAGTACTTTTAAAATCTTTTTATCCAAACGTACTAATAACAAGCACGAACTTCCCTCTATAATTACCACACAAGTATAATTACGAGTATACATAAACCATGATGTTCGATTACATTATATCCATCCCCATTTTAGTTGCTTATTGGAAGTAAGAATATTAGAGTTGTTTTATAGCGTTGCGTACCACGATTGTTCCAACGAAATCATCATCATTAAGCCGAGGGAAGTCCACTGCTGGACATTGCCCTTCCCCAAAGAGTGCCATAATTACCGATCCTGCGCCACCCGCATCCAACGGAATACTTATAGGTATATCTGAATATGATGAATCTTCAATATCATTAATCTTCCCCGCAGACGGCGTATTAACCGCGAAGATAAATCAACACTTAAATCTGAAAGCCAAACCCTTCGGATCACTTGTCTGTGTATTTCATTTCCGACAAGTTGAGACTGGGGTAATGTGCTGAAACTGATAGTTGTGTAACTTGGAGGGGTTTTGGGCTGTCATTTGATTGTGTGCTGGGTTCCGTTAACTCTCCTTGTAAGTTATATTGAAACTATACCGTCCATTGAATTATAATATATAATAAATATTGGGAGACAATCTTACACAAATCGACCTAGTCCCAAACTAAGCAAAGCTTGTAATATGGGTACTAGACGACGATATACATACTTATATAGATAAATACATACTTAAATACATAGAAAACATCCAAGACACAAGAACAAATATGCGTGAAAAATGCACAAATAAATGCCCTGGCCGGGATTCGAACCCGGGACCTCTAGCTTCGGAGGCAGAGTCACTACCAACTAGGCTACACAGGTCGTCAAATTCCGTCGTTGAATTGGATATTTGCCACATGTTAAAATGTACTCTGGCCTGCAAAATAAGGTATAACCTTCATAAACGTGACGATAACTTCTGTACTATTTAAATTAGAAGCTTGAAATAAAAAGCATTATGTAGAAAATTTAGTTTTTTTTTAAGATTCTTCAAATTAGGCATATTACATGCACCTATGAACGTCAATAAACTACCACCGGTTCGGAAAAATAAACCTCTGCCACGAGAAGAACCGGCGTAAGAAACTCGACGAGGTGACATTGTATAGTTAAATATAAAATTACAGGCAAAACTCCTTTTTGACAACCTCCTTTTAAAAGATGGCTGAAATAAAAACGCTTCCTTTTCAAATGCTGTAATTTTTTACTTTTAGCTTTCTTGAACAAAAACTGTTATACCTTCTTTTGCAGGCCAGTATATAACATAGTGTCATATAGTTTACCATCAAAATATCACAATAAATTGTAAATTTCATAATTTTACCAAAATTATATAACTTCAAAACTTACTCCTCGAACTCCAACAGTTAAATTAGATGTACCAATAGAATCCTTACGTAAAAATAAATAAAACATCGTATGACAATTGTGTGCCTTAACGCAATATTTGGCTTCGATAGCTTGCGCGTGACGTTATAAACAATTGTAATTTTGTAGGAACTCTTCGGTGGTCGCTAGCGTCGAGCTAGGTTTGTCCTCAATTATTGTCCTTTTTGTGGTCTAATTGTAGTTATTTCCGTATAGACATTTAATCGTCTCTAAAAACTGGTTTGAATGGCACCATAAAATAGTCCAATACCGTAAGAGCGTGGCCACAACTCTGCGTTCCGGCGCCGCATCACAAAAACGATGATATAATTTATTTTTCTACTCCAGCATTATAATCTGTTAATTAATTGACTGACAGCAGTAAACAATAAAATATTACGGGGAATTACAAAAAAATCCATTGTGTTACGAACGTTACCCATATACAGGGTGTTTTTATTGATTTCCGTTCCTTCTAGCATATAGCCGTGTACAGCCATAGAAACGACGTAGCATATTTAGTTTTAATTCAAGAAATTTTTATTTTTATTTTTCATACACAATAATTAATAATAATCACCAAGGATGAATGAAAACCTGCCTTAAGAGAACGTCGAGTTAAGCAAAATTTAATGTCAAGTATGACAATTCGAAATTCGAATGATACGCACGTCTACATTGTTTAATTGTTAAAGATCGTTTATATTATACTAGGGGTGTTAATTAACGAAAACCTAATGAAAAAACCTGCCTTAAGAGAACGTCGAGTTAAGCAAAATTTAATGTCAAGTATGACAATTCGAAATTCGAATGATACGCACGTCTACATTGTTTAATTGTTAAAGATCGTTTATATTATACTAGGGGTGTTAATTAACGAAAATGAATTCTTGAATATCTTCGAAATGGTACGAATCGGGGATACTAGTTTTTTTTTTTCATACACAATAATTAATAATAATCACCAAGGGTGAATGAAAACCTGCCTTAAGAGAACGTCGAGTTAAGCAAAATTTAATGTCAAGTATGACAATTCGAAATTCGAATGATACGCACGTCTACATTGTTTAATTGTTAAAGATCGTTTATATTATACTAGGGGTGCTAATTAACGAAAATGAATTCTTGAATATCTTCGAAATGGTACGAATTGGGGATACTAGTTTCTTAGAGAAGATTACTTTATTTCATCTCAGGATTGTGCCCTCGCAATTAACGGAATTCAATAAAAACACCCTGTACGTATATTGTATGATTCATTTTCGTCACACATGCAATCAATTAAAATGTGGACATAATTAAGTCCTTAACCACATTGTTTTTGCAATTCACCCTGATTCAGATTTTAGAATAATTCTATTAAATACATTTAAAAAATAGGTGGTTATCCACCACGAAGTCTCTACCTATAAACAGCCATTTTATCCCCGACCACACGAGTCCATAAAGCATTGACCCAGCAAGATTTACTCCGGCCGGTTCCGGCGTGTCTGTAGCTGGGTTTAGCGATAAATATGTAGGGGCTTCTTAAATTTACTGCCTTTTAGTATAAAATTATGCGATTAACCTCCAATTTTAGAAACGTTTTTTATTGCGTTACATTGGTCAGCTGCCGAGATCTTTGTCATCTCTGGATTCTTTTCCCATCTTGATATGAAAATCCCCTCATAGCAACACACACACACACACACACACACACACACACACACACACACACACACACACACACACACACGAACACACACGAACACACGCTAACACACACACTTGCATATTCATACAGGTACATAATCTAAATTTCGAGTTAAAATTTTTATTACTTGGATAGTTATTAAAAAAAAATATTGTGCTTTTTTTTTTGGTTACGTTTTTTATTACCAAGAATTCCGCAACTGTATAAGTGATAAATATATTAATTTACTACATGTTATATCATGTTATATAAATTTTGTTTAGTGTTTGTGACCGACCGAGGTCCAGAAAGGGACCAGTCTGAAAACCAGCGCCGGGCCGCTTTGCCCAGCACATGCTGAGACTGGGACCCATTGTCCACTATAGCTCCTTAAGTTAGTTTTTATTATTATTATTATTGTACAATTTGTTCTAGTTTTTTTATGTTTTTAATTATGGTTCTTTGTTATTTGATGAGTTCTGTGTACATTTAAGGTTATTTTTTTGCGGCAATAAATAGTTTTTCTGATTCTGAAAATCGAGTACTGGCTCTCAGGAGAGCCTACGGGTTTTGAAACTTCCTTTTTTCAAAATTCAGTTTAATTTCAGTTTGCATTAGTGGCTCCATAGGGAGCCAGCTGGTACCGTTTATTCAGACGAAGTCTTATACGTCATTATTTTGCAGAATAATTATCACGCGGTTTGGTAGATAGGGTGATTGCTGGGTAACGGTGCCCATCGAGGCAAAATACCCGAGCTGACAGCAAAATGTGACAGTATATACAGAATGATCAATCCAAATGGGTCAGAGGGGAGAAGTCAGAAACTATCTTAGGAACTGATAAGAGCGAAATCTGATGTTAGGAACCATGGCGTCAATTTTAGTGACAAGTAAAGCTCAATTCAGGTATCGAACCCATCTTATTGAAGAAATAAAAGTTACAGTATTTCTATTTAATTATGCATATGACGGCGGCGTCACCGTGCTGCAAGCTAAAATTTGCAAGCAATCTAAACAACACCTGCACCTGACTTTGTGACGTCACGCAACCACCTGGCGCCATTACCAGAATCAAAGGTTATAAATATACTGATTGTGGCTGGTGGGGCATTCTTTCATTAGAGTTGGCCGAGTGCACTTGTCGTGCTGCTAAAATGTTGTCTGAATATTTATTGTGAAAATTTATTGTCAAGATGGTTCGACTATTGTGGATTAATATTAAAACAGTGATCTAACTACTAAATCTAGTTATTTATATTAAATTAGAGTATTCATTTTAGATATCATGTTTTATAGTAACATTTACTGCTTATGATCTACACAATCGATATCGAAATAGAAACAAGTCATTTATTTTTCTTTAAAACTTGCGGGTTCGATTCCCTAACCATGTACAAGTTTTTTTTTAAATTAACATCAAACATATATTTATTAGTGACAACACAAAAAAATACAAATTATTACAGATAAGAAATAAAAACAGTGTAGATTGTCACGAAATGCTGGCTTAATGTCAGCGCTGGTCTTCTGCAGACCTCCCCGTGGGTGCCCGCCTTGCCGGGGCGGGGGGGCTTAGTAACCGTGGACTGGGTCATCCACGGTGAAGCTAAGAGGCACCCAGGGCCGGCCTGTTTGGGCTGCCAGCTGGCCCAAGGAGGGCGCTCCCAACAGGCTTACTTAGCCCGTTGAGGATGCGTTATGGTGGGACCGCAGAAGAAGGGTTCATCCTATCTTCTGTGGCCGAGGTGGGATCGCAGGGGGAGAGGCGTGATGGTATTACGGTGCGCCACTCTCCCTACGCAGTAACGGCGTTGGTGGGACCGCAGAGGAAGAGGAATGCCGGTATTACGGTGCGCCGCTTTCACTATCCTCTGCGGCCGAGGTGTGGTTCGTGGCGGAGCTACAGACCTAATCCGCCACCGGGCGCCGGAAGTTTTTCCGGTACCCATGACCTCCTTGTAGCGGACTCAGGGGGGTCCGCTACTGTAAAATATGGAGGTCGAGGAGAAAGGCAAGCCGAAACATCTGGCGTGCCTAACGTGGAGGGCCTCCGGGCATCTACGAAGGAGCCGCTTGGGAGCAGCTGCCGCCGGCGGGGTTGCGGATGTGTGCGCAAGCGTTCCCGTGACCTCGCCACAAGGCGGCGAATGGGGGGGTTTTTAGTGGGTACACCGTGGGTCTCATTAGCCTGTACGGGAGTCCCACATAACCACTCGGGTCACCCCTGCGCCCGGGTGGTATGCGTAACGCATTTCCCCCCTTAAAAAAAATGGTCTTCTGCAGAGTCCGTTAACAGTCAAACTATTTCTAGTTTAACGTACTCGTATATTTATAATTATTTCCTCAATTCTTTAACCTGCTCATTGACACCTCTTGGCTGAGGGGTAGTCGCACCTAAAACCTTTAGATGAAAAAGAAGAAACCTCTTTAGTAATATACTCAAAGCTAGCCGCGTTTCGGCTCTTTTAGACTTATGTGGCGTATGCCTTTCTGAATAGACCAAACAGTCACGTCTCAGCTAATTATCCAAGAAAACTGTATTTTATTATATTGTTCGCGTAAATGACTACGCGAAGAAATGAAATGCCCCATGTGAAAAACAACGGTCCTACGCGATTTTCTACACTACAAACAAACGATCTACTAAAAAGCAGTCGCTTCACTGTTCTCCTAACCAGTAACAACCAAATAAATACGAACTTTCACCGCATTATTCGTAGTCCGCTCCATAGCTCTTCCAATACTGGCACGTTTAACTACCATTTTCAGAAGACCCCAAGAGACTTGTCCATTTGGCCTCAGACTAGATCTTTCTAAGCTGGTTATTCTCAAAATAGGATGACAAGTCACCGGCTTAAAAAGGTCTCTCAATGCCCGCCATACCTATAATACTATGGTTCTTCGCTAACTGGTATATTGAGACATGGGAAGGTCATTAGGGTTGTCAACTGTAAGGTAATTCTGACGATATATACAGGGTCCCGCCGGTACGGGACTAGTGTAAAATGGCGTTAACGTAAGACATCGGGCGTGTAAGATGCAATATTTAAAATACAAGATGTAGTTTAGGAGGGTCCAGGGGATGTTTCAGACGAAATATGTTATAACAGTAAGGAGTTTATGAGTGTTTTCGGGGAAATCCACACGAATAAGTGAGCCCTGTAACAGGAGCAAATAATTAAATGGTTCACTTTCGAGCAAGCCAGCACTTATTTCCAAGTGGTCCCAACTCCCAGTTGAAAAAAATATGTTTTTTTTTTTATAATATTGTAAACATAGGTAAAAGAGTTGTTACAAAAAGTGTGTGTGAACGCTATGTTTCGCCCACAGGCATACAAATTTGAAATTAGGTGTACACATACCAATTAAAACACATTATTGCATGCAAATGTACTTAACTAAGGAAAAAATATAAATATATTATATCAATAAATTATACAGTAAATTTAGCCGTCAAATATAGTAAAGTCATGTTAAATTCTAACCCAGACATCAGACCTTGGGTGTCCCGTGTCCATTATGATATATATACATAAGCTTATTTATACACCAAACAAAAATACGAAAACAAACAAAAATAGTTATTTGTTCAACAAGAGAGCAAAGTAGATTTTTGCTGCGAGTGTTGATGTTGAGTACCGAGTAAGCGAAAGATTCTATAATTGAATCATGAGCGTAGCGATCCTTGCTCTCGTGTGATACATACAACTTTTAACCTCAGCGGCGAGAACATATATCGCAAAGGAATAGTGATATAGAGAATGAAGTTACTAAAACTAACCTACGATATGGAAAATTAAAAAGCAAGTTTTTTTCACGCTTGCAGCAAAATTGCATTTTGCTCAATGGTTTCAAGCAGGAAAAGTCGTTTTCACGGTCGCAGCAAAATTGCATTTTGCTCACTGGTTTCAAGCAGCAAAACCGCCATTTTCGAGCCGCTGAGATGAAAAATTATTTGCCACCAACGTTGACATCATACATAATATTTCGTGGCACTTTTATTTATAATATGTTTTATAGAATGTTATTTTTGCTTTTTCTTTGTTTTATGTGAACTGACTCTCACTACTCCGTTTGTTTCTCTTTCTGTGCTTAGCTATGAATAAATGTTTTCCTTTCTTTCTTTTGTTTATTTGTAACATACAGGGTGGGCCCTGTAACAGGAGCAAAAAATTAAACGGTGGACTACTTAGCGGGCCAGTAAATATTTCCAAGTGGTCTCAGTTAAAAAATATTAAAAAAATAAAAATAATTTTTTTTTCTTCAAATATGGCATACGTGTATTTTTATTACTTTTCTGAAGTGACATTAATGACAATTTATTTTTAAAAAGTCGATAAAATTACAAAAAAAATAAAAAATACCAAAATATCGTTGAAAACAAAAAATGCAATAACAATTATAATATTGGGGGACAATATTGGGGGACAATCTTACACAAATCGACCTAGTCCCAAACTAAGCAAAGCTTGTACTATGGGTACTAGACGACGATATACATACTTATATAGATAAATACATACTTAAATACATAGAAAACATCCAAGACCCAAGAACAAATATCCGTGAAAAATGCACAAATAAATGCCCTGGCCGGGATTCGAACCCGGGACCTCTAGCTTCGGAGGCAGAATCACTACCAACTAGGCTAAACAGATCGTCTGGTCAATTATGACTCATAACTTCATACTATGTCAAACGCTGCATTGACTGCTTCGCTATAATCTCGTGGTGTCGAGATCCATCACTCAGAGGTCATAACTTTAGATCAAAATTTCTCCGAAACGAAAATTTTTGAACAAAAATTGTATGCCAGATGTTACTACAGATGCCATAAGGAAGCGCCCTTTTAAATATTTGCTTCAGTTACAGGGCCCACCTTGTATAAATAGCCCACATACGCCGAGATGTTTGACGTAATTTTATTTATTTGAAATTTATTGCACAAAAGAGATCAGTAAAATGGCGGACCTTATGGCTGAAGGCATTCTCTACTAGCCAACCTTAGATCCAAACAGAATACTGCAAAGGTGCAAGAGACAAACTTGGTTAGAAAAACAAAAATCCTTAGCGACACATACATAAATATGTACACATAAATTATGGTCTTCATTGCAGAAGAATAGTTTCTCGTTCAATTTGCGTAACATCAGTGAAACCACCACTTTGTCTCCATTCGAGTATTGATAGAGATGGGAACACACGTAAACTCGCCGACCTCGGAACCTCAGTAGCATTTATAATTCTGATCGCTAAAATATATTTAATTACGTGATTTTGTGCCAAATTAGTCAAATCTTTTCGAACTTTGAATACTGATCAATTGGATTTACTTTTAATGCTTTTCTTTCTCAACTAGGCTGGATTTGACTTAACGAGGGGTGACTACGTAGTCAGCAGCAAAAGTACCTAGATGATCATTTTAGTACTTTGTCGCACTAACGTAACAATACTGCGACAGTTGGAATGGGTCAAAGTAGTCAAAGTGATATGGTACTAAAATGATCATCTATTTTCGGTGTTGACTGGAGTATATTTTAAATAAAGAGATAATTCCTTATTGAGCAGATTTCTCAACTACCCCATCACTACGTCTGCCGCGGAACCGAACGTACTTGACAAATGGAAACATAAGGCGCTGTTTATAAGGATATAGCAAATATAGACTTGGATATAGTGTCGCTGAGAATTTATACGTCTGTGACGTCATGGACACACTAAATATATTAAAAGCAGTATCTTAACTGTAGCATGGCGGTAAGGCACACGACTTTTAATCTGCAGGTCGCGGGTTCGTAACGGCTCGGGCTTTTCAAAACTTATATAAGGTCTCAGCACCGAATATACTTTTGTTCCCTTCGGTGTGCAGAGTCTGGGCCCGTGAGTCTCAGTGCACGTCAGCTCTACAAGGAGCTTTCCAAAAGGCTTGTAGACGCAACAGGGAACCGAAGACCTGGCAGCTTCCTCCCTTAACGCATTAGCTTTGCGATTCAGCGAGGAAATGCTGCCAGTATTGTAGGAACCATGCCTAGGGGGCCCAATTAAAAAAAAATGTTTTGATGTAGTTATATTAGTATACAAAGTGGGCCCTGTAACTGGACCAAATATTTAAAAGGACGCTTTCTTAGAGCATCTGCAGTAACACCTGGTGTCCAAAAATTTTCAATTCGGAGAAATTTTATATAAAGTTATATGACCTCCGAGTAATGGATCTTGACACCACGACATTATAGCTCATCAGTCAATACAGTTTTTGAGGTAGTATAGGTATCAAGTTGTGAGTCATAATTGTTTTTGCATTTTCTGTTTGCATGAATATTATCTTTTTTTTTTATTGAGTTTTTAAAATAAATTGACATTAAGATCACTTCAACAGAGTAATAAAAATACACGTAAACTATCATTAAAAAAAATTTTTTTTTTCAACTAAGATTACTTGAAAATAATTGCTGACACGCTTAATAGTCCATCGTTTAATTTTCAGCTCCTGTTACAGGGCCCACCCTGTTTATGTAATTTGTAAATATTATGTGCCTTCTGTTGCCTGAAGCAAATAAATTAATAAAATAAATAAATAAATCAGGAAGTAGCTTTAAGTTATATTTCTACTGCGTCTGTGACGTCATGGATATGCTAGGATTGTTCGGTTTGGAGTGGTATCTGAGAATGTTTGTTTAGTTGAAGATACATTTTAGTGTGTAATATGGCGACAATCCATGAGAATACTTAAGGAAACTTTGTTAAAGTGTAAGTGTATTTGTTTTGAGTATATATCGATAATGACATACTCGTGAAGCCACACCTAAAACAAATTGATGATGATCTTACCTTAAATTGGAATCCTTTTCGAGTAAATCATCATCATCATCATCTTGTCAGCCGAAGGACGTCCACTGCTGGACATAGGCCTCTCCCAAAGACTTCCACAATGACCGGTCCTGCGCCACCCGCATCCAGTGGACACCCGCGACCCTTACCAGGTCATCAGTCCACCGTGTGGGGAGCCCACGCTACGCCTTCCAGTACGTGGCGCAGGACCGGTCATTGTGGTGGTCTTTGGGGGAGGCTTTTGTCCAGCAGTGGATGTTCTTCCTTACCTTTTATTTGCCTTTTATTTTACGAATCATTTTATGTATTGTGATATTTTGATGGTTTACTATCCATATAATGACAATATGTTATAAATTTTAACATACGGCAAATACCCAATTTCGCAAAACAAAACGTAGATGGACCGGGTATTAATAGATTTTGATCGAACCCATCAGCGTTTTGGATTTGATCCCCGCTTACTCAGTTACAAAAATCAATACACGAAAAAGCCGCATTCGAATCACGTTTCATTCAGAGTTTGCATGAAAAGCGTCCGTCAACCTAGCGGGACCCCAGCCCTCTTATTCACAAACCTACTCCCTCACCTTTCACTGCAAACCTCACCGATAAAAGCGGGTGAGGTGTGAGGTGAGAGGTGGGGACGAGTCGGTTTGTGAATAACACCCCTGGAAATAGGGTGCATTGCACCAAACCGTCTATCGTCTGTAATCCTAAGCGGTGTTCGTTTATATCTGATTGTATACAAAGTTTGACAAGTTTCTATGGAATGACAGTTTCCGGCGCCATATTTAACGTTGATCGGTATGTAATCGTCAATTGGTGCAACCCACCCAGAGCTTGCCTACGTAAATGATTAGAAACAACTGAGCCGATAACAATTTCGAACGGGTATAAACTTAAGAGGTCAATAGGTTAAATGAAAATACAATATTTTCTTCCCCGTGCGATACTTATGTTATATATTTTGCTTAAAATTAAACAGGAATGAACCCAAAATATTATATGGGTTTTTAATGCAATTAATCCCTGACTAATTATAAAATAATGTATGCTGCGAGTTTGTTTTCGAATACGTTATGTCTGCCTATTGGAATTTAAATATCGTATCAACCTATAGATAAATTAAACTCGCATTGTATAATTTTAAGAAGTATTAAAACCTTATTTCAACAAGTAAATGAAGTAGGTACTATGCCATAACTTTTTATTGTACACTTCAATAATAGTAAAAATTATTAAAACACAGGAAATGTATAGGCATATAACAAGCTTATCGCTAAGGCCTGATTAATAAACACACTGTAATTAATCAGGTAATACTTGGTAATTCATTGCACAACCATGCGACATATGCAGCTGTTCAATTTAAAAATAATCAGTAATCTAATGGCACTGAAGTAAAGGTGCAGCAAATATTTTCTATAATAAATATATGTATTTAATATGACGCCGGCAGCTGTCATCTCATAGAAAACTTGTCAAACTTTCTATAAAATCAGATTTTGACAAAAACCGTTTAAGATTGCAGAGGGTTTCTTGTAACACACGGTTAGATTCATGTTTTTAGGGTTCCGTATCTCAAAAGGGGAAAAATTGAACCCTTATAGGATAACTTTGTTATCAGTCTGTCAAGACCTTTTAATCTTTATCTTGGGGACACGTAGAGCTATCGAGTTGAAATTAAAACTACATATACTCAAGTTTACGGTCCCTTGAAGCTGTGAAAAAATCAAACATCTGAGTTAACGTAAAAAAAGATACGGCTGATTATGCATCAAAAAACGTATATTTCGACACTCTCAAGGCAATCCAAATTTACAGGGTACTTTCCGAATACGTAATTATGAAATTTGGCAAGTAATATCGTCTTCTACTACAAACACACGCATTTATACGCATCAGCTTGCAGCTGCTAGCTTATAAAGACATAATAACAATAACAGGAAAAAGTCTGAAAACTATTCATTTCTAATTACACATCATAAAAAATCATCATCATCATCCTCCTAGCGTTATTCCCAGTACAGTTGCATCCTGAAGGATGCCTGGGGTCCGCTTCCTAATCCCAAGAGTTGGCGTAGGCACTAATTTTTACGGAAGCGACTGCCATCAGACCTTCCAACCCGAGGGGAAAATTAGACCTTATTGGGATTAGGCTTGTCAAGTGAGTGGGCAACTTGACTGTTAGAAGTTCTCAAGCCGCCCGGAGGCCTCTAACTTGGCTTAACGACTGCTATCATAGACAGCAACCGGGATCAACGGCTTAACATGGCCTTCCAAAGCACGGGAGCGCTCAGTTAGTAACCACTCAAAGCGGTCACCCATCCAAGTACTGACCTCGCCCGACATTCCTTAACCTCACATACCGCACGCGGTACGCGGGCGCCGCTGGGCCACGAACGCTCCAATTACATGAATTACATCATAAAAAATATAGTCTTTATTTAAAGTACAGAACCCTCGATGGGCGAGTCCGACTCGCACTTGTGCGGTTTTTTCTTTCAGATGATGATGATGATAGGAAGCAGACACCGTAGCTTATGGACGCTTCGACTGTAGAACAATAACAAGTGCGCTGCTGCCCCTTTTGATATACGAGTAAGGTTTCGTTGCATGTAAAAAAAAAGTAACAAGTAAAAGTTATTTATTCTTCAATTTAGGCATAGTATATGCACCTATGTATGTCAAAAAGCTACCACCGGTTCGAAAAAATATAAACCTCTTCTCTCTAAACGAGAACAACCGGCGCAAGAAACTCGGTGAGGTGTCATTTTTCAAAACAATATACATCGTATCATCATATCAGCCGAAGGACGTCCACTGATGAACATAGGCCTCCCCCAAAGACTTCCACAATGACCGGTCCTGCGCCACCCGCATCCAGCGGACACCCGCGACCCTTACCAGGTCATCAGTCCAACGTGTGGGGGGCCTGCCCACGCCACGCCTTCCGGTACGTGGTCGCCACTCGAGAACCTTTCCCCAACGGCCATCGCTTCTACTGTGCTATGTGATCCGCCCACTTCCACTTAAGTCGCTGCCACATTGCATAGTTTAATATAAAATTACAGTGTCATGTACTACAAAATTACAATGCTATAGTAGAAAACCTATTATTGACAGCCTGATGGTCCTGCTAGATGCGGGCACACCTAAAAGTGGACACAGCTATAATCCCATAGGATCGCCGCGGGCTGGCTCTGTGTACACGGAACGGCACTCAGTTAAATGTACCAACAAAAACTGCCGCTAATGTCATGCACTTGATTTGTCGTGTGAATTATTGTTAGGGTGGCTCCAGTTATTCTGTCATCATGGGACAATAATTGTGGAGCGTTCGTGCGTTCGCGTTCTTACCGCGTGCGGTATGCGAGGTTAAGCAATGTCTGCCGGGCAGTCCTTGGATGGGTGACCGCTTTGAGTGGTTACTAATTGGGCGCTCCCGTGCTTTGGAAGGCATGTTAATCCGTTTAGCCCGGCTGCTGTCTATGATAGCAGTCGCTAAGGCAAGTTAGAGGCCTTCGGGTGGCTTGAGAACTTCTAATAGCCATGTTGCCCACTCACTTGACAAGCCTAATCCCAAGAAGGTCTAGTTTCCCTCTTGGGTTGGAAGGTCAGATGGCAGTCGCTTCCGTAAAAACTAATGCCTACGCCAGTTCTTGGGATGAGGTAGCGGACCCCGGGCATCCCTAGGATGCCAACTGAACTGGGATAACGCTAGATGATAATGATGGGACAATAATTGCCCCATGTTTTTTTTTTATTCTTCAAATTAGGCATAATTACATGCACCTATGAACGTCAATAAACTACCACCTGTTCGGAAAAATAAACCTTTGCCACGAGAAGAACCGGCGTAAGAAACTCAGCGAGGTGTCATTTTTTCAAAACAATATACGTTGAATAGTTAAATATAAAATTACAGTGTCAGCTACCAGGGATACGGATACGGATTAAGAAAGGGCTTTTACATTCCGTTCATAGAATCATTTAATTACTAGGTTCTGCTCTCGATAAGCTTCTCATCCAAAATACCTCTATTATCAAATTATGTATGAAAAATACAAACAAACTGATATAAATATTGTTAAGCCTTACCTCGACACCCTTATTGAGAAGAGCGAAGCGAATCTCATTCTTAGGCGACAGATGTATTACGTTTGAGTCCGTAGTCCTCCTAGACGCTTCAACCGATGACGCTTTTTTGCATGTCGATAGGTGACAGCATGATGATGGTTTAGATTAAAAAAAAAATGGAAATTGGACATACCACGGAGGAATAATCACTGCTGCGCTGCGAGTAACTGTCAGGACGTTTGAGACCCGGTAGACGCGCTCAGCTCAACATTTGCAACCAGCAAACTTCATTGCATACCTAGTAAAGATCAAGTCACGCTCGGATGATTATGCATTCACTTGCGTTTCTATTTCCGATCATTATTGTTTCTGGAAAATGCATATTTCACGAGCAACATCTTTCTACGATTTCAACCCTCAGATTCTCTCGACAGAACGCCACTACATACCGAGAATGGTCAAGGAAGCCATTGAAAATCCAAAAGCACAAGGATTTCAACCGGGAAGATTGGTTTCAACTGTCGAGCGTCTGACGTCCAGTGATCCAAAAGTTCACGAATCGGAAACTCAACAATATCAACATACGTGGTAAATATCCCGTTTCGAACAGTAATTTCTAACATCTTTCTACTCTGCCAAATCCTCAAGGAACTTAGTATTTCATAAAATTAATACGAATATCAATTTTCCTAACACAATTTAACCTACCATCACTCATAATTATCCCGTAACGAAGATCCGCGTACATTTTACTTCATTATGGACTTACATCTCATCGTTATACACCGTGCGGTAAAACGACGTATGTACCGTGTAAAATATACTTAAACACATGCATTTAGTAATGAGCGTTATTATACACGACTCACCCATTACGTTGTGACACCGTGTTCCGAAATTAAGTCACAATGTTAATTTGCAAATACAACCGAATTTTCTTGAATTCGTGCGCTGGTAATTGTTTTTCATGGGGATATTGTTACTATGCTTTTATGGTGTCACGAGGGTTTAGTAGGGTCGGTGGTGATGTGAGATAATTTTGAAGTTGTGTTGTTTTTGAAATGAGCCCTGAGAATATGGTTTCCTGGCGTAAGTAACGAAAAATATGGATTAATTATTATGCAAATATAGATTTTTATATATCCTAAAAAATTGCATGAAATATATTTTCCATACTTCGTTGTACTCTAACAGTTAAAAGTATGCACATTTCTTACATTCAGACAGAAAATCTTTTTGTTTTCCATTTAATTTAATTCGTCACTCATGTTGCAAAAGATCGGAAACAAGTTGACAACTCATGTCACTGGCATTTGACTGTCTCTAAAAAGTGTCAAACCACAGATACCAGAGTAATGGTGACTTTCAACCAGAGATGTGCTATGCTACGTTGCTCAGAGTAAGTATATAAACAAACTCTTTAATTTGGGCGGGTAATCGTTTATTTGCCTCAAACTATTTGACTTGACGTTTAGATGACATTGAGGCAAATAATGAAAAGCGGAACTATGACAAGGACAACAAATGATATATCCTCTCTGTCGCTCTTATTCAATTTAGTATAGGATTTTCTCGCTCTTAGCGGTATTATTATTTGACGTCTACTCTGGGTACTCTGACCTACGTCGCTATGGACGCATTTGAATCCACCAATCATGTTCATTGGTTCACATAGCATAGCACTGGTGGAAAAGGGTTTTCGTAGCGTAGCTTACACATACATGTAACAGGGGAGTCAAATTTGTGTTTAATGCACATAGGCGTGTGGGGTGTCAATGGATAGGCCATCAAAAATGACATAGAGATTTCTGAAACAACTTTTCCATTTAAGTCGACCGTTGATGAGATATTAGCTGTCAAAGTCGTAAAAAGTGTCCCCCCCCCCTCTTATTTCCAAACTATGAAGTTCAAAATTCTGAAAAAAATCAAGATGATGTTCAATTATAAATACTTTCAGCCATTTTTGGTTTGAACAAGATACGTTTTAACGGTTTTTGTGTTATTGCTGAAAAACTGTCTTGCCCAAACAAAAGGGCGTAAGTGCCGTGACTTCCCTATGAAGATACGACCTTTTTTCTTTTACTGTATTGTATAGTGGTTTTAAATGTAGATTAGGAGGTATCGGTACGGAACCCTTCTCTGTGCGTGACCCGACACGCACTTGGCCGGTTTTTGATATAACCGTCAACAACACTTAAAAATATTACTAATAAAAAGTAAAGTAAAAGTAGTTTATTCTACAAATTAGGCATATTACATGCACCTATGAACGTCAATAAACTACCACCGGTTCGGAAAAATAAACCTCTGCCACGAGAAGAACTGGCGTAAGAAACTCGGCGAGGTGTCATGATGGTTAATATGCGAATTCACACGGAAGAAATATGCTGAATAATCTACGCATCTATCACTGGTTTACATTTACACGTACTATAACAATTTACTTTAGTTGGTATTACTTATAAGCTTTTCAAATAATAATTTAAAAGAAAAAAAAACAAACTATTACATAAACATCAAACTATAACATACTTATAAAACTCAACCACATTAATTTTATTTTACTATATCAGAGACATCGGAAGAACACCTTTTCAAAACAATAAATATTCATTTATACAAACCAAGACAACATGCTGCCCTACTTGTGTAAAAGACGTATCACTTATACAAAATGCTTGGCGGATACGCCCTTTTCAAGACAAAGGCCCTGCATCTCCAACAAAGAATAAAGCGGGCCATACACGGAGTAACAAGTTTGCCAATAAATAATCTCACTGAGTACACGGTTCAAGAAAACAGTGTCCTCTGAATAAAGATTTTTACAACAGACGACTTATTTTTAAATATTAAAAAAAAAAAGATATATAAAATATTATCTGCAAACTGGATGTCAGTTTTGAATTTAATTTCTAATTATCATTTGAATTTAAATGTTTAGTTAAGGATACAAATCTGTTGAACATTAAATTGATAATGAAGCAAAGTAATAATATGAATACACTCGTCGCGTTTACTTTTTTATTTAAGAGTTATTCTTGATGAATATTGAATGTTATCAAGCACGATACATAAAAAGAAGAAAGTCATCTACTTTTCTTATTCCTAAAAGTAACAGTATAGGGCACACACAGAATTATCATAGGACACTTCTGATGGCCTGTCACCCGCTCTGACTTCTGAAGCCACATTAGTAATGCTCGGGTCTTGTTTACCACTTTACTTAGTCTAAATTTACTGCTAAAATCTAACTTAGACAAAAAGCCCATCCTCAAATCAAAATTTCTTACGCTCTGAAGTACCGCCGCGGATTGAAACGGTTAGTCACTTGTCAAATCTATTTTAATGCCTAGGTCGAAAAGTGACGAACCTTTTCATTGCGAGACTAAACCACACCCTATATTTAAAAAAAAACCGGTCAAGTGCGAGTCCGATTCGCGTACCGGGGGTTCCGTACAACTAAAAACAAACATTTATTAATATATTGGTATTCGTTGATAAAATATACGTAATAATAAACATTATTGCCAAATTTTAAGTTCATAGGTAAATGGGAAATCAAAAAATCTTCGGAACAATATGTGTGACAGACAACAGACGGATGTATGTATACGCGAGTCAAAGCAATAGGGCTCCGTTTGGACCCTTCGGGTATTGAACCATTAAAATGCAAAGAGAACGTGGTACAACCAAAAAAAGTCGTCGATGCGTCGTATCGTGTAAAAGCAAAGGTTCACTTCGCTCCGTTTCGATAAACAGTTTATGCTAATCCGCGCTTACTTTATGTAGAACGCATCGGAAATTTATCGGACGCTCTAAAAATTCCCCTACATAATATACGTTGCGACGTACACTGTAAATAAGAATACATTTTAATGTAATAGTGTATTTGTAGATTTCAAGTGCTTCATGAATACAATCATTTTTTCTCTATCTATAAACCTACAATTGGCTATATTTCAAAATTTTTATTGGTTTGAAACCTTAACTCATTTCGTTAATTTGATAACAAGAAACCCCAAAATATTTTTTTATATTTTTATAGCTATTCGTTTCCTAAATATTCACGAAAATGTGAAGAAAGCCCATATCGTAGTAATGACGTCATTACTATTAAATTGTGACAGTCACAGCGCACAAAAAGATCAGCAGTTCACTTTCTTTAGTAAATTTGTCTTAGTAGCAGCATTTGAAATAATAATGTATGTTAGGAAGAATTTGGGGAATTTTCCAACGAACGCCGATAAACCAATAGCCACGAGAAATACTGGGAAACTCAAAATAACCTTCTGTAGACCAGTAAAGGCGAAAAAGTCGTTCTTGGGAAATTGTATCAAAGCAAAAGCAAGCAAAAGCAATTCTAAATTCAAATCGGTAGTAAAACAAACACTTATTTCAAGAGCATATTATAAGATAAACGATTACATCATGGATAGGGATGTTTGGCAATGATAGCGTCCTGCACGGGTAATCTATCGCGAAAATATATTTTCTACTGTAGCATTGTTATTTATTTTGTAGTAATGTAATTTTATATTTAACTTTATAATGTATATTGTTTTGAAAAAATGGCACCTCGCCGAGTTTCTTACGCCGGTTCTTCTCGTGGCAGAGGTATATTTTTCCGAACCGGTGGTAGTTTATTGACGTTCATAGGTGCATGTAATATGCCTAATTTGAAGAATAAACTACTATTACTTTTTTACTTTTTTTACTAGTGCTTCTGTATGATTTGTTACGCTGTGACGCCTTACTTGTCACTTTCTCTCTTTTGGAATGAGGAACTTTTGAAATTTATTTATTTATATGAAATTGGGATATTTTGGAGAATTTAAAAATGTGGTTTCACCTTACTCTATTTTATTTATCCTCTATTTGATTTCATCAAAAAAAGCCTTCTAAAAAAAATGAAATGTTGTCAATTGCTAAAAGTGGCACAGATATTCATTTTCCTGTGATCTGCTTACCCCTTTTGGGAATAGAGGCGTGAGTTTGTGTATTTGTATGTATACAAGGGTGCAAAGTTGTATTTTAACCGCGAGTGTGCGAAACGACGAAAACGACTTTGTCCGAAAGCGAAAACCCTGTTCCACGGGCGAGAGTTTCAAACTTCTAGGTACTTACCAAAAAAATTGTCAAGGAAAAATATTTTTCACCTCAGCGGCTCGAAAATGGCGGTTTTGCTACTTGAAACCAGTGAGCAAAGTGCAATTTTGCTGCGAGCGTGAAAACGACTTTTCCTGCTTGAAACCAGTGAGCAAAATGCAATGTTGCTGCGAGCGTGCAAAAAACTTACTATTTATTTTTTCATATCGTAGGTTAGTTTAAGTAACTTCTTTCTCTCTATCACTATTCCTTTGCGTTACATGTTCTCGCCGCTGAGGTGAAAAGTTGTATGTATATATCGATATTTGCATCTCGTACAAGGCTGAATTTGACAGTCACAACGCACAAGGAGAACAGCAGGACAACTTTCTTTATTAAATCCGCTTTATTAATAGTGCTTCTGTACGATTTTGTACGCTGTGACGCATTACTTGTCACTTACTCTCTTTGAGAATGAGAAACTTTTGAAATTGATTTTTTAATATTAAATGGGGATATTTTCGAGATATTCAAAATGTGGTTATGTTTTATTTTTTTATCCTCTATTTGAATTCATCGAAAAATAGCACCCTTAAAAAAATGAAATGTTTTTAATTTAAAACCACGACCTTCGTTCGAAAACAACTGAATCACGCGCTTACGCTTTTAAAAATGCAAATATTTCACGGAAATATGAAATTACACCTGAATAATATGATATTTTTGACCTGGATGGAAACTTTAATGATATAAATTTACTTGATGCAACTCCAATGCTTGCTATTCCTGTTGAAGAGGCGAGGATTCTGTCATAAATAATTTCCAGTATTGGCAAAATTTGAGTGTAATAATATTTTCGTTCAATAGTTAAATTGATTTCATTCGCACGAGCTCGGGTCCACAAACTTTGCTAATATCGTGTTGCGTTCAAATTTAATTAACAGCAAGACAAACTGAGGGCTATTGGGAGATTTGGGAGGTCGGTGAACTTAAAGTTTTTCTTTTATAGCACTAACTAGTAAATTAGAGATTCAGTGTAATTGACTAAGGATTTATTTCGGAGAAAATATGCG
The DNA here is from genome assembly GCA_905163555.1 of Notocelia uddmanniana. Taxonomy (NCBI): domain Eukaryota; kingdom Metazoa; phylum Arthropoda; class Insecta; order Lepidoptera; family Tortricidae; genus Notocelia; species Notocelia uddmanniana. Next base: position 29,469,135 of record LR991056.1, on the reverse strand, counting down.
TTAGCGTTCGCCTCTTAGCGTTTCCTAGTTGTTTCCCAAAGTAGTTCGGGGTACGTTTTAGCACTTAATCCTAAGAATTTGAGTGTTTTTTTCGTTTTTTGGACCTGACTGATTTTATCAACTGTGCCCATTAAACCGATAGAAGTGCGCGGTGAGAGAGTGGCCTGGGTAAATCCAGGAGAAACCTACTATCATTTGGGCTAATCTACTTTGAGTTTTTGAATTTTCCTTAAAATGATTATTTTGGAATGCTTGGCCTTCACTTCAATTTCCTGTTTAGTCGTTGTAATAGGGGTTTAATCCTTATTAATAGCCTACTATTACTGTTGTTACTTTCAATAGCTTTGGTAAATATATAAGTGCTGTAAATATTCATAAATCGAATAACTCAGTGGCCATCAATATGTATGAAAAATGTCCCTTGCTTTTGCGTTATCAGTTCTTTTAAGGCAATAAATATTAATTTATGCAGTTTTACCACAATCTTTTTTAAATGGTTAAGGAACTATGTCGAAACACAATTTTTATACTCTAGTTCAGGGGTTCCCAAAGTGGTCCAGGTGGACCCCCAGGGGTCCACGAACGATGTGACAGGGGTCTACGCTGGAGTGGCAAAAAAATAGGGGTTCACAGTTTGTACGTGGGGGTCCACGAAAATTTATCTGGTTTCGATGGTAAATAACGAAACAGACAATGATTTTTGTATTATTTTTATAGCCTGGACGACTGATAAATATATAATAAAAATATTGCGTTCCTCCGTGATAAATATTTCGGTGAATCAAACTACCTATACTATAATACTATATTATTAAAATTACAACTTTCGGCTCCAAAACTTGTCGACTGCAAGTCTGCAACATATCGCGAACGAGCTGTTGGACAAACGAACAAGTCTAGGCTTGCGAAGCACCGTCGCGTCGCTATCGCCGGCGCCGACCAAAACGCTTGTTCGGACGTGCAAAGGGACGAAATACCTATGACTTACGGTAATGTGCTGTGCTTGTATGCACTTGTTTGATTCTTCACCAATAAATACGAATGCTAAGAACAAACGTTACTCATTTGTTTCCGGATTTCGACTACAAAAGTAAAGTGAATTGCTGTTCCTGGTTGCCAGAATCGTGTCGGAAAAGTAAGTACATTATTTGTTTATTTGCTATACAACTTATAGGTATCTCTTTTTGTAGTTAATATATTTGTCTTCTTTGTGTATGATGGACATGTATGAAATATGAAATAATGAACATTACGATTATTACCTACCTACTTCCATAAAACAACAGACAGCCGAAAAAAGTTTATTAGTATTCTTTTTTTGATTCATAGCGAAAAATTATAAATTCTGTTCTATAAAATAGCCATATCCTGTTAAGTAAGACTAAGAAGAAGTTAAGTAAGAATGTTAAGATCACAAAAACTTTTTTATACTTACAGGTAGCTAATTTGAAACATGGCGGAGCCAAAGAAGAAAATTAAGGGTCGACAGTACAATGTGGAATATTTAAAATTTGGCTTTCTTCCATCAAACGCGGACAAGCGATTGCCCATGTGCCTTTTATGCAATAAAGTTTTGAGCAATGACTCTATGAAACCATCGAAGCTCGAAGATCATCTAAGAAGGTGCCACCCTGATAAAACAGGTAAAGATTTGAAATATTTTCAATCATTGAAAGAAAAATATGAAAAGAGACCCACCCTGCAAGGTATGTTCGCTTCAACATCTGAAAGTAACGATGATGGCTTGCGGGCATCTTACAACATCTCATTACTCATAGCGAAATCTGGAAAACCCCACACCATTCGTGAACAGTTAATTTTACCCGCTGTTGAAGAAGTTTTAAAAACTGTTCTGCACAAACCTCCATTTGACATGCTCAAAAAAATTCCTTTGAGTAACAACACTGTACAAAGACGTATTGACGAAATGAGCTCTGATATTGAAAGTTTCTTGTGTAATTATCTGCAAACAACTCATTTTTCTATTCAACTGGACGAGTCAACTTTACCTGATAATGAGGCATTATTATTAGCATTTGTGCGATTTGTTATGGACGAAGAAATTCATGAAGAGCTATTATTCGCCAAAACTTTGAAGACTGACACTAAAGGTGAATCGATATTTAACATCCTGAGCGATTTTTTAAAAGAAAAATCTATTCCGTTCACAAACGTTACATCGGCGGCAACAGATGGAGCTCCTGCAATGGTCGGGAAATATCGTGGGTTCATAAGCCATCTAAAAAAAATGATACCAGATTTAACTGCAATTCACTGTGGCATCCACCGACAACACTTAGTAGCAAAAAATTTGAGTGCTAGACTGCACCAATCGCTCCAATTTGTGATTAACGCGGTTAATAAAATAAAAAGCAATGCTTTGAATACGCGTTTATTTGCCCAATTGTGCGATGAAAATGATGAAGACTTCCGACGATTGCTCTTACACACTGAAGTACGCTGGTTGTCGAAAGGTGCATGTTTAACAAGATTTTACTCACTTTTTGAGTCTGTCTTGGAGTTTCTGGATAGTAAAGCTCCAGATTTAAAAGAAAACCTGATCAAGTTCAAAGCAGATATCGCGTATTTGACAGATTTGTTCAAAAAGTTTAATGATATTACTTACAACTGCAAGGGGACAACCTCAATTTAATTAAAACAAAGAGTGTGATTTCCGCTTTTCTTGGAAAATTGAAGTTAATGAAGCAAAACATTAGTCGACGCGAATTTTCCCAATTCTCAAGCTTCTCACAGGTAGAATGCGAGGATGATGATATTCAGACATATGTTCAACATTTGATTGCCCTGCATGACGATTTCAAAACCAGATTTGAAGACATTCTCACGATGGAAATACCACCATGGATTATAAATCCATTTGATGAAATGGAAGTGGAGAACGTGATATTGCAAGAGGAGCTACTTGAGCTTAGCACTAATGAGGAGCTGAAGGTGAAATATAAAAAAGGGTATCAAACTTTTTGGCTGCAAGCAAAAATACCCGAAAAATATCCTGGACTGTGGAAAATTGCGAGAAAGCTTTTGATATCATTTCCCTCGTCATATCTTGTGGAAAAAAGTTTCAGCACCGTTACAAACCTTTTAACGAAAAATAGGAACAGACTGAATATCACAGAACGAGGAGATTTGCGATTATTCCTGACAAAACTGAACCCAAATATTGACAATTTGTTGTCAATTCATCAAGCTCATCCCTCCCATTAATTTTGAGTGTCATTGTACTTAGAAGTTACGTAACAATGTTTAATTTTAATTATTTTACGACTGTTATTATCATCATAAATATTATAAAGTACTCGAATAAACACAACACAAGCAAAATATACTATATTTAATTTTATTTCACCACTCCGAGATTTAGATTTGATTGATTTTATTTTATTTGATGCTGGAATAGATAGGTTGTGAGTAGATGTCAAAAAAGTAAAGTATTTATTATTGACAGCATATTAACCAATCATTTTTCACTTTTTTTTCTAAACCTGTAAAGAACATTTATGTCACACCTGGCTAAAAGTGGATTTTTTCGCCCGATACATGTGCGGAAATAGCCGCTTTTTCGCCAAATGTTGACATAAAATGATGTATACAACACGGGAGATAATAAAGAAAGCCTTGATCGCACATTTGCGTCCTTCGCTTGCAGCTCGGGCCGTAAATATCTGCGATCTCGGCCTTTCCTTATATTATCTCCCTAGGTGTACATATAATATACTATACTATTTCATAGTTATATCATCACCAGAGTTAGGTAATAGTCACATTTTTGTAATTTTTTGGGAATATGGTGTAGGCTGTAGAGTAGGGGGTCCACCAGAACCAGCAAATTTTTTAAAGTGGTCTATGAGAAAAAAAAGTTTGGGAACCCCTGCTCTAGTTCAATACGTGTTTAGTACAAGCCAGGGTTCGAACCCAGGACCTCTAGATTGAATGTCGCGTGCCTTACCTTTCGGCTCCAATGGCCCAAACACTAACATATTAGTTATTTGTTCAACAAGAGAGCAAAGTAGATTTTTGCTGTGAGTGTTGATGTTGAGTCCCGAGCAAGCGAGCGATTCTATAATTGAATCACGAGCATAGAGAGTAAATAAAGTATATATATAGTTGATGGTAGGCTCACTTCATATTTTCGTGAATATCTTGATAACGAATAGCTTTGAAAATATAAAAAAATATATTTCTGGGTTTCTTGTTGACAAGTTAACGAAATGAGTTAATATTTCATATTACTTGAAAATATGAAATGCTGTCAATTTCGATAAGTATATAATTATACTATTGATGATTTGTTTGGACTTTTACGGGACATCTTTAGCTGATCCAAAACATTGGGACATAACACTTATAATTACATCTCCATCATACATCTATGTTTCTCTAGACCAATATTCCATTGCTATTCAGCTAAAGAACCGGCAGAATCTATCAGTAATAATGTGATGTATGTTCTTACAAAAAATACAACAAACCCCCACGAATAATCACCAATTTAATATCACTGATAGACCTTCGCGGTGTTTAGCGGAAAAGCAAAGCATAGAACAATCTATAAGTAGATACATTTATCAATTAAGTATATCGTTATCAGTGTGGATACTTCAGCCTATTCTCTCTTATCCATGGAAGGCCGCTTAGCGAATGAGACGTACAAAATTATGACAAATAGATAAAACATAATAAATACCAAGAATGTTCTTCAAGAATCTCGTCTAAATAAAAATAGGGGCCCAGATATCTCCTAGGATTTGACATTAAGTAAACAAGTCAAATATCGGTTACATCAACTATAGTTTTAGGTATTAACATCGACTCGAATCTAAACTGGAAAGACCACATAAATAAAATTAATATTAAATTAAGCAGCTTCACTTATGCACTGTATAATCAGAAAAAATGCACAGACATAAAAATAGCAACGAGCGCTTACTATGCTTACGCACACGCCTAGTTACAATATGGCATTGCGTTGTGAGGTAATAGTACAAATATTATGCATCTCTTTAGATTGCAGAAGCGTTGTATTGGAATACTTGTAAATATAGATCCTATGGTAAGCTTTAAACCATATTTTATAAAGTTAAAAATTCTAACATTAGTGTCTATGTATATTTTAGAAATATGTTTATTGGTTAAAAATAATTACAGCCTTTTCCCGCAATATTCCCGCTCTCTATACTTGCGACCCAGACACAAACTGGCTAGACCTAATTCAGTGTTAAAAATGATTCATTCAAGCCCTTATAGCATGTCAATAAAAAATTATAATAAAATCCCCAATAAGGTTAAATACATTGACAATTATAAAATATTTAAAAATACAATAAAATTATACCTAATAAATAAAGCTTACCATATATTAGATGATAATGAAGAGTGGACGTAATAGTGAAAAAATAATATTATGAATTATTTTTAATAAATTATTGTGACATTATTTATTTATTTCTTCATTTATAGTACTTATACATTACTACAGAGGCCGGGACGAAAGGGGTTGCCGGCCGAAGACATATAGGATAGGTCTAAGGCGGGCAACCCCAACTTTACCGCCGAGGTATGTATAGTGCTTTACTCAAACATGCAATGAAATAAACAACAAAAAAATCATTTTTTTATTTTTAATACGCATAGTGGCAGAATGTCATGATTCCTGTGCCACAAATTTATGTGGTATGGAATTAAAAATAGAGGACTTTGCCGGCCTAGGCCTGCAAGATTTGTATGAAATTCCATTAACGACCTCTTGTCCTAGCCGCACCTGAAACGTCATACTTCGCAGCCTATTATAAGGAACATAACATCAATATTTCATTGCATGTTTGAGAAAATTTAATTTAATTTATTAATTACTAGAATTTTTATGTTGTATAAATATTTCTTTTTTTCTTTTTTGTCAGTTACATTTTGAACATTACTCAAATTTGCGTAAGAAATACAAAACTAGAATATAACAACAATTATTATTATGGAAATTATAAGCTATTTCATTGCTCTGCCCTTACAGGGTTCATGTTGAACTGTAATCTATAATTGAAGAACAACTGTATACTAACATAAGTGCAATAATATATCAACGTGCCTTGATATCTCCACAAGTGGCGTAACCAGAAGCAACAGCTGTCAAAGCACCCCGGGCACCATATTTAATATGTGACGTCACTATCCAGACGCCAGTGTGATTAATGACGTCATGGCCTAATTAACGGCAACTATCTGCCTTAATTAAACCTCTATCGGAGAACTTCAGAGTCCACAGTGTGAGCATTGAGCAAAGTGCATAATTATTATTTAATTAATTAAAATTTAGTAGATTATGGGAGGATGTTTGAATATTCATCACATTACGTATTTCCATTGAGTTTAGACCAGTATATGGAAGTCAGCGCGGGAAAATCATTGACATACGAAATTATGTATGAACTTATACGTAAGCAATATTATACACATTAACAATTTCAAACATACAATGAAGATCGAAGAACAAAAGAGAACTTCTCCATAATATAAGAGATCTGAACCATCTAACTTTTGAGAAATTGTGTGAAAGGTTGTTAGAACGAAATAGACTAACAAATAGTGTAAGTCCGGAATGAAAAACTATGTGACTTTGTGACCCTAACGGCATTAAAATAGAGTTGAAAACCTTTTCATTTCGCGACTGTACAAGTTAAAAATATATATCCTAACAATTTCCTAAATTTATTCTTGATAAAATAATGAACAAAATTTAGGCACTATACATACTGTCCAAGTTTATTTTTAGACCTGTCTTAGTTACGACAAGATATCTTATCTCAAAAATATTTATTACATGCCACGAAAATAGTATTTCTGTGCTAAAGCGCTTTTAATCTTCGACTTATGATCGCGGTTAGCGTTTTTCTAAGATCTCATAAATCTCACTAAAATTGACTGACTCATCGTGATTAACTTCGTCCTTCTCTGATTTACACGCATTCATAAATGTCTGTCCACTTCTTTCTTGGATTCCTACCTTGTTTTATAATTTCAAATTGCCGGTTGGCATACCGATTGATTTTACAATCATATAAATTTATTGCGATATTTAAACATCCACCACAACCTGCGGCGGTTTCATGAGTCACTCTTACTTAGTAAAATACTTTATTGCAAACTCATTTTATACAGGCTGTCCCACTATCACGGCGGTGCGTCATGATGAGAAAATATCTTAGGTTTTCTAAAACAGTATTTCTTAGCTTAAATAACGTTAAGGTCTATTAGTGTTAATGCAAGGCATCCACTTGCGTATTTTTGCTTATCTTAGGTTTTGTAAATAACTATATTTACGCGCCTTGTTTGAGAACTGTCTTGTGGACGCTTTGGCAAACTTTAAGTCCACAAAAAAACAATTATAAAAAAATATATATATATATAAAAAGATATAGAACTTTTATCCATATGTTCTATGGGCAAATGACATTAGGAAGATTTTGGGTTACCACTAGATAAGATCAGCTCAAGACCGGTACGAACAGCATACTCAAAGAGATACCTAGCTCAGCAGTGGCAATTACGAGCCGAAAATGATAATGATATTAATGATAATATTTTGCTCTAAAAAAAACATTCAACATAAAGCAAATTAAAAATAAACTTTCTGTGTGTATAATGACATGATGATTAAAAAAGTTACTCAATTATAATTTGGAATGCATTCATCTTTGTAATTTGCTCAAGCAAAATATGAAGTTCTGTTATACATGTGTGAGCTTGTACTTTGGGTACTAGACGATGATATACATACTTATATAGTTAAATAGATAATTAAATACATAGAAAACATCCAAGACCCAGGAACAAATATCCGTGCTAAATTCACAAACGGGACCTCTAGCATCGGAGGCAGTGTCACTACCAACTATGCTAAACAGGGCGTCGTAAGTAACGCCACTTCCACATTTGACAAGTTGAATATGTATGCGGTACAGCTTTCCTGACTAGTCAGTATAGCATTTGCGCTGTACCTATAGTTACGAGTACATCGCGAGGAAGCGGGGCGGTACGCATGCAAAATCTATTCTTCTGCCTAGCTTCCACGCATCCCGCGCCTGTCAGGAAGCACTGATTTCAATGTAGACACACAATAAAGAATCTATATTGACATAACTGACAGTTGCTATTGACAGCTGATAGCTTACTAATACAGAACCGTCCGCACTGCCCAATGCAGAGTTGGCCTAAATAAAAAAGTATAATTTTATTTGCTCACAACACACAACACAGATAATATTGCAATGCGAAAGTTTCAGTCGCAATGACTCCCTGCGCTGAGTACCAGGGTCCTTGTCTTTTATACTTAAATTCCATGTAAGTATATTGGCAACAGTAAACTTATCGTTTTCACGTGCAATCCACCAGAATGGTGTAGTTGAGCGAATTAACTGGACACTAAAGACGGTGTCCAATTGGGACGGAGCCAACGGTCCAGTTTAAAACCAATAAAATTTGGCCGAGTCTGTTTTCCGACAAGCGGAGACTGTTCTGCACGACTTTTACTTTCCATTTACCAGAAATTATTATCAATGTACATTGGATAGAGTTATGGATGTTTCCAGTATGAAAGTGGGTTAAATGATAACTTGAACTGAAATTTCTCACCCGATATGTTGAACGCTGTCAGGATGGAACCAAAATTGTCTCTTTATACTTTAAGAGGGCGCAGTACGCTTGGTTCTCCATACAAACGTATTTATGCTCTCATTTTAAAACGCCATGCTAGAATAACATGAAACTTTGTATACACAATGGGATTTAGCTTGTCTAGGGCGGAAACTAGTTTCTGTTGCTTGAAATAATAATGGCGAAAAAATACAGCGATTATTAAGGTTTTCATACAAGCCGTAAAAAACTCAAAAAACCGTTCTATTTTTTTTTTTTCAATTTCTAGCAACAGAAACTAATTTCCGACCTAGATATGCCGGATCCCATTGTGTATACAAAGTTTCATGTTATTCTAGCATGGCGTTTTAAAATGAGAGCGTAAATACGTTTGTATGGACCACCAATCCACACCGATCTTACTGCGCCCTCTTAATTCATTATAACTACGTAATCCGCCTTTACGTAGTTCGCCTTTGCACTTTTATATTTTGATACTTTGCTTCTCTTGTAATGTGCAATAAAGTGTTATATATACATACATAATTTATATATTATGTATGTATGTTAACTATCAGCCGAGTCAGTACAGACAGATTCTTTATTGCGCGCCCAAAATTTTTAATAACACGTCGGTGGCAAACAAATTGACAGCCCACCTGACGGTAAGTCAACGTCGCCTATAGACGCTTACAACGTCAGAGGCGTCAGTCTCGCGTTGCCGACCCGGAAAAAATCTTTTCACGCCTTATTTGAATAGTCCCATGCAGTAGCCCATATAAATGAGTGTTTTCTGAATGGCGTGGAATGCGCGAAGGCGCGGTATGAAAGCAGTACTGGATCTACGCTGCCCCGCTTCCGCGTACAGTAAATTGACTAGTGAAGAAATCTGGAAGACATCAGTAAGATCTCGGTATAATAGTACTTTTTAAATATAAATATCAAATCAAATCAAATCAAATCAAAATACATTTATTACCGCAAACACAAAAAATACAAGACAATAAAGGTATACAATAACTTATTTCTAGATAGGTACATATTTAAGTGCAAGGTAATGGGTACCAGTCTCAGCGTATGCTAGGCGTGCTACCCAGCGCTGTTTTTCAGCTTGGTCCCTGTGACAGGATTGATCGCAACCCTACGGGCATAATACACACACATTATTTGTATATATAAAAAAAGGAGTAAATGCACTGGTACAATTCGATTTTGAGAAATATTTTGTGTAAGCTATAGCAAGTCATGGCTGTAGTTGTTTATGTGAAAGTTAGTGTTTTTGAGTAAGTGTCTGTAAGGGTGTGAATGAGGATATGTGACGTGTTAGTATATTTTGGCCATATAAAGTAACGGTATAAGCGATCGTGCTAGCTAGGCAAACGTCTAAAACGTAACCAGCAGTAATAACGCAACTTTTCGAACGTACGACAGGTAATTCTAACTGTCATTTTGACTATGGAAAATGACAGATCTACATTACCCCGCAGGCGCGGCTCTGAAGATCTAGAATAATACGAGTACTACAGAAAAGTGGCGATAAATAAATAAATATAGATGAAAGCCCGGCTTCGCTCGGGTGAAATAAATAAAGTAAACATTTATTCGTGACAGTTATGCAAACGACAAAAGAAATTGTGTACAAAAATGTATAAAATAAAAACATTACAACAACGAATTATGATGAAACTTCGTATAGAAATATAGTCTGTAGTCTGGATTAAAATATGGAATAGGGACTAAAAGATTACGCTGACGACGTCACGGGCAAAGGCTAGTATCTTTGCAAGTTAATCCTAAGCATTTTTATAAGGGTAGTATTTAAAGGCTCATAAAAAATTTGACACCGTAATCAGTACTGATTTGTATAGCTAAAATACTAATTGTTCATTAAAATTCAGTTCAGATGTGCAATTGTTAATATTGATGTGCCAGTCAGTATTTTTGGTGCGAAGTTAGAGCTGCTAAGGCGAACGAAAACAAATGAAGTTCGTGTATCTCCCTCTCTGTCGAACTTGCAAAATCGAGCGACACAGAGGGAAATACACGATGTTCGTTCGTTTCGCGGTAGCAGCTCTCTATTCTCCGCCAAATTCTATTAAGTGGGGCCCTTTACACTCAATATTATGTGTCAATATTATCGCGATTTTTAAAATTGTATGGCTCTGTTAAACGCTTCATATTATCACAATACTGGTGTGTCAATATTATCGTGGTTTTCAAAATCGTATGGATTTTTCTTCAATATTCATTGCACGTGATACGGATCGTGATATGAGTATATCGCGTGATAATAATAACCATGTAACAGGCCCCTATGGATGTTGCTTCAATATGCAGTATTTCGCGTGATAATAATAACAGTTGGTAATATTTTCTCCAATTAATAGAAGCTATTTAACAACTTGTTCCGTTTTGTCAAAGGTATTTCACATACCGATACGCGCACCATCCAGGAATAGGAGCCGTCAGACCAGAGAGCCTACCGCGATCTGAAAACGAAGTATTTCCCTCTCCGCGCTCGAATATGCAAGTGCGACAGAGAGGCATATATATTTAGTTTTCGGTTGGTAGCACTTTAGTCCGAGCGCGGCGGACGGTCGAAGAAAGTCAAAGAACATTCCGTGTGTTGTCTGTCACACATATAATTTTTTAACTTCCCATCGACCATAACTTGAAATTAGGTGATAATGTTTATTATGAAGTATATTTTACCAAAAATATCAATATATTGATAAATCACATTTGTTTTTTAGTTGTACGGAACCCTCAGTGTGCGACTCCGACGCACTTGGCTGGTTTTTATTACATTTTGAATTTTATTTCTCTTATAGTAAAATACCCTATTCGTTTTAAAGTTGATGCCTGAGGGCCTACCGCGAACCAAAAACGAACTATCTTCCTCTCTATCGTTCGAATATACATGTGCAAGAGAGAGGCAGATACCTACTTCGTTGTCGGTTCGCGGTAGCGCCTCTAACGTCCGAGCGCGGCGAACGGCATGAGCTGGGGGTTTACTCCGAAATTCAAAATCCTAACTTCGTATGGTGCCGTCCCTTTCACTCTCCTGTCATAGACTATATGAGTGAAAGGGACGGCACCATACGAAGTTCAGATTTCGAATTTCGGAGTAGACCCCCAGTACCACTAAGTTATAAGATAGAGCGAGATAGGGATAGAATTTTGCTAGACGTTTAAAAGCCATAAGTCACCTAGTAGTTTGTCACAACAAAATAGAGACGCAGCTTTAAGATGGCGGACAGACTCAGCAAACATTCAAGTGGTGTCCTTTACACGATTAATATTATCACAATACTGGGGTGTCAATATTATCGCAGTTTTCAAATTTGTATGGATTCTGCTTCAATATTCACGTGATACTTATCGTGATATGAATGTATCACGTGATAATAATAACCATGTAACAGGCCTCATACATTCGCTTTGAAGGCGGTTGTTGTGACAATCAGCCTAGCTAGCACGATAGATTATACCGTTACGTTTTATGTGACGTTTTAATACATTTCGCCCATATAACGTGACGGTATAAGTTATCGTGCTAGCTAGGCTGATAGGTGTATAGAACGCTTGAAAACTACAAAAACAAAACGCTACAGACGCGGCTAGCCGAATCCACGCCCAGCAACCTGGCCAACACACCGGACGCAAACATAGTTTACAATTTCCGAACGTACCCAACCCGACGCTGTCAACAGTATCTTCTTAGTAGTCTGTGCTGTCAACCAACGAATTTAATATGGCCGACCTTTCGTCATAAAATTAACACTTTTTAATGCAAAATACGCGACAATCCGAATTTTGCGGATACATATGTACAACTCAAAAATCGTTATTTTTATACGTTCTTCAATTTGAGACAGGTCTCGTTCGGGTCTACCGTACCCCTGCACGAAATTATTAATATAGATAAGCCGTATTCGTATGTTCAATGAAAGGTTTAAAAAATACACTTTTTATCCCGTTAAAAAAAAAAAACAAAGAAACAAATAGAACATTTCCAAATGAAACACTAACATTAGACAGCGCAAATGCGGCATACGGGGGAAATGAAAAATGGAAAATTATAGTTTGTCTCGAAAAGGAAGCCTGATATTTTATGCATGAAGTCTTTACGGTACTTGGAGTGGCTATTTCCGATGTTAGGAGCTGGTTCACTGTGTTGTGTCAAATAAAACTTTTAATTTCGGATTAGTTTGAGTGACTGTACTTTTAGGGTCATATCATACCATGACATGAGAAATAGTACATTACGATACAAGGGTTGTAAAACAAAGAAAGGCCGATATCGCAGATGTTTGAGGCCCGAGCCGCAGGCGAGGGTCATAAATATGCGAGAGAGGTCTTTCTGTTTTACGACCCGTGTTTTGTACACTATTTTACGTCACCACTTGGCCAAAAAGTGGGTTTTTCCGGACGCGCAGCGTGCGGAAAAACGCGCATTTCGGCAAGGTGTGGTGTAAAATAATAATATTATTACTTCGATAGACCTGAGAATGACCAAAAAGATTTACGCGTGAACGCTGAATTAAACTTAAACAATCGCACATTTAAAAAAAAACCGGCCAAGAGCGTGTCGGGCCACGCTCAGTGTAGGGTTCCGTAGTTTTTGTAATTTTTTCAAAAACTATTCAACCTATCAAGTTCAAAATAATTTTCCTACAAAGTTTTTATAAAGTTCTACTTTTGAGATTTTTTTCATATTTTTAAAACTTATGGTTCAAAAGTTAGAGGCCAGGACACATTTTTTTTCACTTCTGGAGCGATTATTTCCGAAAATATTAACATTATCAAAAAATGATTATAGTAAACCCCTATTTATTTTTAAATACCTATCTAACAATATATCACACGTTAAGGTTAAAATGCAAAAAAAAATCACTCCCCACTTTACGTATAGGGGAGGTACCCTAATAAAATATTTTTTTCCACTTTTTATTTTACCACTTTGTCGGCGTAATTGATATACATATTAGTACCAAATTTCAGCTTTCTAGTGCTAACGGTCACTGAGATTATCCGCGGACGGACGGACAGACGGACGGACAGACGGACGGACAGACATGGCGAAACTATAAGGGTTCCTAGTTGACTACGGAACCCTAAAAACGGATTTTTCTTCTTCGAATCCAGCTTTTAACGAAAATTCCCTAAATTTAAATTTATTACCACTTAAATAATAAATGTGGATTTCAATTTTTATTTTGATGAGAGTACGAACAGAAAGTCTACCGACTTAGCGATCTTCAGAAAAAATGAGCGAAGGGTGTCAAGTTCCGGCGTTTTCGCGGCTGGCTACCTGACACTGTAGCAACCATCGTCTTCAAGTTATAAGTTTTGTATGTAAGTGAGGTAGGGTCTTTGTTGCCTTAAAATTAATGATATTTGTTTAGATTTTCAATAAACAAATAGTGGACATTTTTATACCACGTCGATAGCAAACAAGCGTACGGCCCGCCTGATGGACGCCTGCAACTCCAGGGGTGTCACATGCATACATAATGTTTATACCCGTAAAAACAAAATACACGATCTTTCTAACTGACTAGAGTTGGGCGCGCTTCCAGGTTACCTATTAAAGTTGGACTACTGCACTAATTAATTTTGCTGGCATTTCATATCTGATTACAGTGTAATTGCTTATTTTGGCATAAGAAATACGAGTACAAACCCAAGCTTTACCACTTTTTTGCTCAAAAAGTGTCTGTGAGGGTTATTGTATGATCTGCGAGCGAGCAAATTTAGGTGATGACCCCTTAAACGGGTGATATTGTTGCGTTTGAATCTGCTATGGGACTCTTTCAGGTCATAGTGGCCACTTAGGATCTTATATGCTTCAATCAGGTCGCCACATTCCGTGCGCTGCTTCAGAGTTGTGAGATTCAGTACCAGAAGTCAGTCTTCGTACGTTTTAGTTTTTAGCTTCTTTGGCAGTTTAGTAAAACTTCGCTGCACCCTACTCCCAATGTCGTTTCGGCGCTCAATGTCAACCAGTTCAAAAACAAACCAGACAAGCACATTTCAATTGAAGGGATGTTTACAAAAACAACATAACTGACTACACTGGTCAACTCCTGAGCCCATTATAAATGTTCCTCCAGAAATGTCAACCGGTCTAAGCAGATATGTTGTTTTTGTAAACATCCCTTCAATTTTAACTCGATACCAAATTAGAAATCACTGGATACAGGCATCATGAATTGTTCATCTGCTTACCTGATTAATAAATAAATAAACCCGTGATTTGCTTACTGACTTTTTATTCTAAGAGTAGGTTGCACCAAACCAAATCGTCTACGTAAGCGATTTTCATTAAAAACTGTTTGTAGTGAAAGTTTGAAAAATTTCTATGGGATTACAGCTGCCGGCGCCATATTTTACTTTGATCGGTCTGTAATCGTAAGTTGGGCAACCAGCCCCAAATTTATGTTAACCGTACATTTAACCGTCTGTTCTCAGTAGTTTCTTTATCAGTTCATACTGAACTACTGATACTTTTTCGTCCCGCTAGTACCTTAAAAGGGAATAAAAGGACTACTGAAACCGACGGTTCTCAGTAGTTTATTTACCAGTTCCTTTGAAGGAACTACTGATACTTTTTCGTCACACTACTTTTTCAAAGGAAATGAAGGGACTACTGATACCGATAGCTCTCAGTAGTTCCCTTGGAGGAGCTACTGACCCTTTTTCGTCACGCTAGTTCGTTGAAGGGGACAGTCGCCATCAGATATATCGTAGCGGACGAGGAGCTCAAATATAATTTGGTTAAAATACTGTTGGTCATATAACATTTTTGGGTATACAATGATTAGTTTTGAATCATGTGTTTTAATAGCAAGATGTTATAATTTGCGTTATAATTTTGTAAAAAAAAGGAGTTTACATTTTGGCGCTCATTACCTATTTTTGGGTCAACAATGATATGTTTGGAGACATTGTCTTTAATTAGATAGTAATATGTTATACTTTTACCTATAATTTAACATGAAAATGGTGTTTTAATTTTGGTGATTGTTTACTATTTTCGGCAGTAAAAATCGTTTGTTTGGCTTTATATTTTACTATATTTAGTGATCCTTTAAACATAAGCTGTTTTAAACTTCACTCTACTAACTAGGCCTTAAGGAGACTTCTAATTGAAAGATTTGTCACCACAGTAACACAGTTGGTTAAAAGCCATGGACATATTGCAGAGGTCGAGGGTTCAAATCCCATCCCGGGTTATTAATTTTTCAATTTTTCACTCCGGTTGAAATTTATATTCAGCATAAACGCACCTTTACATCTACAATCGGTATTCAAAGGACTTTGAACTATTCTATCGCCATACACTTAGCTTTAAAGAGCTCCTTGTAACTTAGACAGGTGCTTGTTTAGAGCTTGATGTTTCTTTTAAATAGTTAACATATTGTACCTTTTACTTATTTTACTTCGCATGCAAGACACTTTGATTTTCTTCGATAACCTATGTTTCCGTAGAAGAATCAGGGTAACCGACATATCCCAAAGAATTGCCGTGGGCGGGACACTGATGGCCAGTGGGGCCAGCGACTTTTTTTTTTAATATTGGGGGACAATCTTACACAAATCGACCTAGTCCCAAACTAAGCAAAGCTTGTACTATGGGTACTAGACGACGATATACATACTTATATAGATTAATACATACTTAAATACATAGAAAACATCCAAAACCCAAGAACAAATATCCGTGATAAATGCACAAATAAATGCCCTGGCCGGGGTTCGAACCCGGGACCTCTAGCTTCGGAGGCAGAGTCACTACCAACTAGGCTAAACAGGCCGTCAAAGTTCACGAGTGGCAAGCACGTACCGGACGACTCAGCGTTGGGAGGAGGGGCACGAGGTGGGATGTGGACCTGAATAAGGTCGTGCGAGTCCGCTGGATGTGAGCAGCTAATGACGGGTTGTTGTGCTAGTTTCTGAAGGATGCCGATGTCCAGCAGTGGACATCTTTCACGTTACATAGGTGAACGATATTGTTTGAAAGATATACTTATAAGTGTTGCTCAAAAGGGTAGCACCGCAATGATGAGTTCTCTGCAGTCACAGTCGCTTTCCATCAGGTTAGACTAAGGTCAAACGTAATCCCATTAACAATAAAAAAAAAGTCACAAGCGTCGAAAATACGATAAAAAACGCATAACATAAGGCGCAAATGGGGCTTGAACTCACAAATTTTTGCCAAGAAAAGGATGAATATAAAGAAACTCGCTCGAAATCTTAATTGGCGTCGTTAAGCGACTGTGAATTTAATTAGTACAGTTGAATGAAATTGTTTTATTTCTTTTTTCGAAGCTAAAACATCGTTTGTGCTACCGGGTCGAGAGAGCGTGAAATTGTCTGCCATTTAGACTTAGCCCCGCGCCCACTTAGGTGCTTCGATAACTAATTAAATGACAATAGCATTTCTGTACTAAAATGTCTTGTTTTTGCACTGAAAGTATTGTCGTAAATCCTCAACTCAAAATGCCAACGTGCGGATTACTTCTTAGGCGCAAGTGTCCATAGGCTACAGTGGAATCAGGCCACTGTTAAAAAAAACCGGTCAAGTGCTAGTTGGACACGCGCATTGAGGGTTCTGTACAAATATAAAATAAATGTGATTTATCAATATGTTGGTATATGTTGGTAAAATACACGTACCTAATTATTTTAACTTCTCATTGACCTATTAACTTGATATCTGGTCATAATGTTTATTACATTACGGACACGCGAGTGACAGCAATGGGCTCCGTTTGGACCCTTCGGGTACGGAACCTTAAAAACACCCTATCTTATATAAAACAATCTTAAAAATATTGTTAACCCTACAACGTTTTCGGCAACGAAAAAGCAGGTGAGCTGGCTGGCAAGAATGGGATCTCGTACAGGCTATATTGTAGGTCCAGAACCGTTTGTGGGACTCTCAGAGAGAACCATAACATCGGCTTTGAAGGATTACACCAAAGTCAAACACCAACAGCAGTGATGAGACACTCGAAGTTTTTCATGGAAGGAGTCCAAACTG
Organism: Notocelia uddmanniana; assembly: GCA_905163555.1. Lineage (NCBI taxonomy): Eukaryota > Metazoa > Arthropoda > Insecta > Lepidoptera > Tortricidae > Notocelia > Notocelia uddmanniana. The sequence continues at coordinate 29,451,443 of LR991056.1, read as the reverse complement.
AACCAAGAAGGTTTGGAAATTCAGCAGAAAGCAGTACAGAATTATAATTGGGGTGTATACAGGTCACTTCGGTGTCAAGGGTCTCTTGGCCAACATGGATTGTAGGATGTGTGGCGAGGATGACGAGACAATGGAACACTTGCTGTGTGTATGTCACGCCCTTGTCAGACAAAGAATGAATGACTTTGGCAATGGTTACCTAGAACCAAAGGAATTCAGAATACTTATTCCCGCTATGCGCCATCATCCGGTTTGTGGAAATTAGGAGCTTGGATATAAAGGAGGATTGACTTGTATTATTACTTATACTGTGGCAATTGCTCAAAAGATCCCATGGGGTCGAGGTGCATCCGCAAAGACCCTTATATATTTTGACGTACAAAAATTAAATTAAGTACTGACAACTTAGAAAACCCCCCAAATTTTCATTTTGAAGTTCAATATCTCCAAAACGGCTCCAATTTTGATAAACAGACTCGCTGATAAACATACTTTAAAAAAAACGCATCCAAATCAGTTCATCCGTATGAAAGCTACGATACCACAGACAGACACACACATACACAGATACATAAGTTAAATTTACAACACCCCTCTTTGCGTGCTTCGGGGGTTAAAAATAAATGTAAGAAAGGCAAACCGAGCACAGGCTAAGAAAGCTTACATTTTCAAATTAACGGCCAGCCACCGTGAAAGTTGTTGAGAGGGAAATTCAGCCAGCTACGGCATAAGCAAAAATACTCGTTGATATATTGCTGTGAAATATCCAATGCTCTTACTTAAGATACCTAGTAATTTTTACATCGAAAGTTCATTTGCTCTTCCTGGAACCTATTTTATTGAAAATAATGCTTATCATTATTAGGGCAATTTGATTTTAATTGAACTGTAATCTTATATTTAACTATACAATGTATATTGTTTTGAAGAAATGACACCTCGCCGAGTTTCTTACGCCGGATCTTCTCGTGGCAGAGGTTTATTTTTCCGAACCGGTAGTAGTTTATTGACGTTCATAAGTGCATGTAATATGCCTAATTTGAAGAATATACTACTTTTACTTTTTTTATTTTTTACTTTTAATGAAAACTTACTTCATTGAGAGCGGGTGGGGCAGCCGCAGCGGCCGAGGCAGAGAAATGCCGCAAATACATCGGACTTGCAGACCGACATGTATTTGCGGTATTCGCTGTGGAGACACTGGGCTCTTGGAGCGCGGGTGCCCACTGACTTTTTGGGCAACTGACCTGGCTCTTCTGGGTGAGCTCGCTTCATCGTCGGCCTCATCTTTGCCCCCCGGCTAGGCAGGCCAAGAGCAAACTCATTTTTAATTAAAAAAAATGTTGGCCCAGGTGTCAGGGGACCGTGGAGATGGCTAGTTCGTTGGCCAGCGGATCAGAATTCATACATACATACATACATAAACTCACGCCGTTATCCCATGGGGTAGGCAGAGACCAAAGAACGCCAAATACTACGGTCCTTACATACTTCTTTCGCTTCAATCACATCCATACATCTTGTCATACATGCTCGTCGGTTGCGGGTACTTCTGACCTGGCCCTTTTTCAGTATCGCCGAAATTTGATCTAGATAACCTCGCCTTGGTCGTCCCCTTCCGATCCTACCACTCATCTCCTGAGCGTAAACCCTCTTAGTCATTCTACTTTCACTCATTCTCTCTACATGCCCAAACCACCGAAGCATACCCTTCTCAACCCTAGTCACTACATCATCTTCTATTCTACATCTTTCTCTTATCACACTATTTTTTATCCGATCACACAAACGTACCCCACACATACTTCTTAACGCTCTTATTTCAACCGCATTTAGTCTACTCTCATGCTTTTTCTGCCATACCTAAGTCTCGCTTCCATACATGAGTGTAGGAACAAGCACTCCTTTGTGACCCGCTAGTCGAGCCTTTTGTGTTATATTTTGGCTGCTGACAAACGAGTGCAATGCTCCATTCACCTGATTTCCCGCTTTCACTCTCCTTTCAATGTCACCATCACATTTTCCATCTCTTGTAAATAAAGAACCCAAGTACACAAATTCATGCACTTGGTCCACTTTCTCACCGTCAATCACAATATTGCACGCAGTTGGACATTCATCTTTTTCAAACACCATTGTTCAGAGAACAGAAACACGCGCCTCCCAAGGCGCCCTCGATGGCGACATCGACCTAGTATTAAGTAAATCTTAAGATTCCGCATAATTAGCATAACAAGTCTAAAGAGCAATATATAGTTAACTCTTCATTTTTCCTAATGTCACATCTTGCACTTTACACCTACAGCATACAAAGAAATTTGCGTAGCAGTGTGCTGTAGGTAAACATTGTATAAATAGAATAAGAAATATGTATTAAAGTTCAGTTACCAATTGTCCGTTGGTGTTTTATTACCTAAACCCTACGCTCTCTCCGGGAGTGTAGGGTCTTCCTTCCTTCTACGTGTAATCCTCTCACAGTGGCGAAGACACCTTCAAGCCCTCAATCGATCAAAAGAGCCTGCTTGATCGGCTGTGAGAAAATCACCCTCCGCTACCCAATTTCCTCCCCGTAGGAATCCACCTGTTGCCTTAGGTCTCATGGTAACAGGTATCCCTGTGTACTTCAAGGTCGTAAGTTGAGGATAGGTTAGGGACTTAGGGATTTAGGGCGTTAGGCTCCCTTGCTGAAACCCACCCCTCAATTCTACGCAGTCTGTGCAGCCGCACGCTGGATAAGTTAAATCCCGAACCTAGGGATACTTCTAATTACTTCCATTCTCCCCATCCTGGGGTAATTTACCAACCCGTCCTGGGTACCTTATACCACTTACTTGCCACCCCGCCCAGGGGTGCGTTATCCAGCTTGTGACTGTACAACCATCACTTTTGTTTTACACACATTAACTCTCATACCTTTCCGCTTAAGTGAGTCATTCATGCAAGTTACCATCTTCTGCAACTCCTTCTCTGATGAAGCAATTAAAACCTGGTCATCAGCGTATAGGAGGCATTTGATGAGTAACTCTCCCATTCTCAAACCGCATTCACTCTCTTTCAAAGGCGTCAAACAACTGTCCATGAATAGGTTAAACAACCACGGCGAAGCCACATAACCCTGCCTAACACATCGTTGGATGCTGAACCAGTCTGTGTAGCCCCTGATTGATTCTTACACAAGCGCTTGAACCTTCGTATAGGGATTTTAATGCTCGAATCAATTGGTTGCTTACCCCATACAAGGACAAGGTTGACCACAGATCATTCCTCGACACTCTATCATAGGCTTTCTCCAAGTCGATAAACGCAGAGTACACCTTCTGGCTTTTGGCCAGGCATTTTTCGGTGATGCATCACAAGGAGAAAACTTGATCCACACACCCCATCCCCTTTCTGAACCCTGCTTGCACATCCCACATTTCCTCCTCAGTCTCTATCACAACTCTTTCTATCAGTATCTTCGCATACACTTTCCCAACTACACTGAGAAGACTGATTCCACGATAATTTCTGCAATCCTGCCGCGAACCCTTTCCCTTGTAAATTGGAACGATAACAGCTTTTGTCCAATCGTCCGGCACCTTGCCGTGTTTCCAACACAAGTTAAAGAGTCGATGCAGCATGGTTGCAGAAACTATGTCACCGCTCCGAATCATCTCAGTAGTTACCCTATCATATCCCGCAGCCTTACCCAGTTTCATACTTTTCAACGCATCCACAATTTCTGTCGTACTTATCTCACTTTCACTACTATTAGGGTCGGGAGTAACCTCAGAGTGCTGTGACTCTACTGTGTCCTTCTCTTCTCTATCAAACAGACTTTCAAAATATTCCCCCCATCTTTTCAATACATTTTGTTCACCTTTCACGATTTTGCCATTCTCGTCTCTAATAATTCCAAGCTCAGATGCTGTTGTTGAGCCTCTTTCGGTTTTTACAGCTTTCTAGAACAATTTTCTGTTGGTTCTGAAATCTTTAGAGAACCTTTTATCCATCTTCTCTCGCAACTCATCTTTCTTTCTCTGGATCACATTCTTTACCTTTTGCTTAACTTGACCATAGAAACGTTCTTGCATTATTCTGGTCATTCCCTATCGCTACTAAATCAAGCCAAGCTTTCTTCTTCTCGTTCACAGCTTCTTTCACTGGTCTGTCCCACCATGGGGTTTCATTTATTCTTCCTTTCTTTCTTTTTGTTTCACCACATACCTCGGTGGCTGCACCTATCATTCCTTCTTTCAGACATCTCCAAATCACTTTTATATCTTCGTCAATCACTACCTCATCTTCACTAATCTTCTCTTTTAAGATTCATTTGTATCGATCCCGCACTTCTAAATCTTGGAAATTTTCAACTTTTATGATCTTTAGTTCGGTGGTAGAATCAGAGCAGTAGTGCCGCCATCGTCTGAAGAGGCCTTTGAAACGACTTATAACGAGGAAATGGTCTGTGCCTACACTGGATCCTCGATATGCTCACTTTACTAACTATTCTCTTATCCACTATTACATAATCTAACATACTCTTTACGTTGCCTCTTTGCCATGTATACATATGGATTCTCTTGTGACTAAACATGGTATTAGTCACACTGAGATTCCATTCTAAACATAGCTCAAGCAGATTCTCGCCGTTTTCATTCACTTTTTCATCGCCAAACTTTCCTAGAATATTTTCGTATCCAGATCTTCTTACGCCAACCCATCCATTAAAATCACCTAGCATAACTATTCTCTCATTATTATTACACATTCTTAACACATCCCTTACACTCTCCCAAAACTCAAGACGTTCCACTTGATTTCTCTTTGACCCGCAATCATCGACTGGTGCGTAAGCTCCTATTACGAACAGGCGGGTTAAACCTACTTTGAGCCTGATCCACATGAGTCTTGGACTAATACTCTTAACTTCATTCACACACTCATTCATTCGCGCAGAAAGGATGAAACCCACGCCCTTACAGCCACGTTCGGTATCTAAGACTCCTGACCAGTACGCAGAGTAAGGGCCATGTTTCGTGATGTCACACCCCTTCCGCTTAGTTTCACTCACACACAACAAATCGATTCGTCTTTCATTCATCATATCACATACCTCATCTATCTTTTCATCCATACCTCCCTGAACATTCAACGTAGACACACGACATTCCTCAGACCACATTTTGCCTACCCGTGGGCCAGGGCGTGACGGGTGGCAAACCACGTCGCCGTCATTTTTAATGAAATCGTTTTTAGTCATCATAGTGTTCCCACGAGCAGCAAGGGAAAAATTTGTCCATCCTAGCAGAGCCCCGCTTGCCAGGATAAGGCGAAAGAAAGTACATATGGAGTCGCCCGGTTCCAGGACTTATTTGGCACACTCGCGGCTAGGCTCGCCCCTAGCCATGCATCCATCGGCGTGGCAACCTTGGATTGGCACACGAAGGATAAGGGAAAAAGGATACATTCAGGATGCTATGGGAAATTGGGGTAGGAATTGCAGGAAAAAGGATGTTATTACTGTGGATGACGAGGAAGCAGTAATAACAGCTAGGGAGGTTGGGGGCGCGTACCCTTATCGCCTATTACTAATCATCAGACAGATAACTACCAGCCTTATGGGAACTTTTCCACCAGGGCTCCGATGGAGACCTTTTTTAATTAGTTGTTTGCTTGTTGAATAAATTATTATTCCCTCTACTTATTCAAAACTTTAAAATATTTGACTGATATTTTACTGATTCGAAGTCAGTACGATTACTGAAGCTTTGCCACTGTGATGTTAAACCAATTGATATTCTGTCTTAACATCAATATAATAAAGTATTTATTAAAAACATACAGATTCCTAGACAGACAGTAATAGAGAGTCTATTAAAAGCATATATGTTGGTGGTAAACTTAAAGTAATTTACCTGTAGCGTACTCGAAGAAACTAGCCCCGCACAGCAATCAGCGATTGGGTTAAAAATGATGATGATTATGATGAAATAGACAGAAACCTCAAAAAACTGAATTTTTCAATGACAAATTCATATCACTCACATGTATTAATATTGAAAAATGTTGAAAATTATTGCCTTAATATTGAAAAATGTTGCTCTATTACATTCTCTCGTAAACATAATCCCACAGTTTATGACTACTCCATAAATGGTAGTCTCCTTAAGAAAGTGAAAGAAATAAAGGATCTTGGTGTAAATATAGACCATGAGTTGCAGTTAACCGCCCATGTTGACAAAATTGTTCGGAAGGCCTATAGTATGCTCGGGTTTATATTTCGACAGAGTAGAGATTTTAAAGATCCTAACACAATGATTCTTTTGTATAATGCTTACGTAAGATCTCGCTTAGAATATGCCTCCACAGTATGGAATCCTCATTTTTCTATCCATAATAATGCAATAGAAAGAATTCAAAATAAATTTATCAAGCGGATGAAGTATAGATTCAAAGAATTTAACTCTAATGATATTATATCTCTTCAAGCTAGACGCGAGATCAGAGATCAAATTATATTATATAAAATTCTAAACGGGCTGATGGATTCGCCCGCGCTGCTCGCGCGCGCCTTCCTTCGATGCGCGGACCACCGCACGCGCTCTTCCAAATTATTCGCTGTCCCTTCCCATCGAACCGCTTACGCAAGGAATAGATTCATCGTAAGAGCATGTAAAAATTACAATAGTAAATATTGTCATATTGACTTGTTTTTTATTCCGTCGGTACAAAAATTTGTTTCTGCAATTACGAATAAATAACGTATTTGTTATTCAATTAACAATTTATTATAATAGTGGTACTACATTAATTGCTAGAGCTTACTTCTGTAAAGTAAATTGTGCATGGTACTTATATATTTCTTAAATTCGTTTTATTTAATTTTATAACACAAGGAGATACAAAATGTTTAATAACCTTTCTTTTATTATTATCTATCTTAGAAAATAATTGTAAAAGAATAATTATAGTAAAATTGAACAGAATTATATATACATAAACCAGTCTTGTCTGAGCAACTATCTATCTATATATATATTACGCGAAGCCGATCCTTACCACGCCCATCAGATCTACAGTTATGGACCGATTTTGATAAATTATATACCATAGGATTCGTCCCATGCTGCAGATTTGCAATAAGGTCTTAGTTTTTTGATTTTTATCCTGGAAAATTTATTAAATTGATATTTACGAAAAATCCTGGATGCCCCGACAAATATAAGCCTCAAAATCGTGTTCGATGACGCCGCATACAAGCGACGGGTCAGCTTACCTTGGTAAAATTGTACGAGGTGTCAAAATTTAGCTTGGTTAACACGTGACTAGGGAACTGGCTATTGTATGATTCCGGATGACATAAAATCAAATATGAATTAAAATGTTCCTGTAAGAAATATCTGGTACAGCATTACAAAATAAAATCTTTTGAGTCGAGAAATACTCAATATTATTAACTATAAACGAAAGTAAAATTTACTAATTTGTTTACAAGACAATACATAATATTCGGTGTATTCGGTCTAAGTATTTACAGTTTACATGAATGCCAGACGTTTTGTGTCAACATTTAACTTATTTCTTATTGTGGCCCTTTACACGATTTTTATTTTTACAATACTGAGGTGTCAATATTATTGCGGTCTATAAAGAAAATACAAATTTTAGTGATCCGGTCATTTGATGGGGCCTTTTATACGGTGATTATTATCCCGTGATACACTCATATCACCATACGATTTACGTGAATATTGATGCATATTGAACCAAAACACGAACTATTTGGAAAAACGCGATAATATTGACATCTCAGTTTTGTCATTATATTAATCGTGTAAAGGGCCCCATTCATTTCCCAACTTAAGACCCTGTTCACATTATCCGATTTGATGAAGGTTTCGGCTCCGACAAATGTATGGAAATGTGACCGATATCGTGTCGTGCAATGTGAACAGTGACAAGTTTTCGTAATTAACAATACTAACAGATCCGCAGTGTTAAGCAAGACGATTTTTCTTATAGTTGTCTGTTTGGATCCTTATGGTTAAGGCCCTCTAGTTCTGCGAGAGTAGGTATTTAGCGCTGTCCTGGCGGTGCGTGAACAAGCCCGCGCGGACGAAGCGACTGTGAACTCGGATGACCCCGCTAGCTTCATACTGGTCACAGTATAGAAATATAACTGTATTATGACTTAAGAAATGCATAAATTATGATTAAACTTTAGTATGTACTTGATATATTTTTTTAATAAATAGGTAGTAAATAAATAATTGAAAGTCGAACTTACGGTAAGATCTATTACTTATATAATGAAAAAATAAAAACCAGAATTCATATCTACAACTCTGACATTCGTTATTTAATCTATGAACCTAAGAAATATGTCTTATACCCTTCTACTCGATTTGTTTAAAAGGTCATGCAATTTTTTATCTATTTGTGTTATATTTATACAGGTGATTTGTCGTGTGCGTGTCATCATCATCATTATCATCATCATATCAGCTGATTTGTTTAAAAGGTCATGCAATTTTTTATATATTTGTGTTATATTTATACAGGGTGTTATATTTATTTGTCGTGTGCGTGTCATCATCATCATATCAGCTGATGGACGTCCACTGCTGGACATAGGCCTCCCCTAAAGAGTGCCACAATGACCGGTCCTGCGCCACCCGCATCCAGCGGATTCTCGCGACCCTTACCAGGTCATCAGTCCACCGTGTGGGGGCCTATCTACGCTGCACCTTCCTGTACGTGGTCGCCACTCGAGAATATTTCCCCCCCAATGGCCATCGGTTTTACGTGCAATGTGCCCCGCCCACTGCCACGTAAGTTAAGCGATTCGGAGGGCTATATCGGTTACTTTGGTTTTTCTGCGGATGGCCACATTTCTGATACGATCGCGTAGATATACTCCCAGCGTAGCCCTCTTCATTGCTCTTTCCTCTTGGTTACATGTATATAGTAGAGAAACACAGATAATTTAATAGGTTTCTAATGTGATGTCTGGCTGGCTGAACCCTACGAGATAAATCAAAATCATGTACAACTTAAGTATTGTACAACTTAAAAAGGTCTACAAAAAAGTCGACTATGGTATACGTCTATCTCTTAGGGATAACCTACAATAACCACTTTTTATCCTTTAGTTTTTACGAAAAATAAGGGCTTATTTACGAAGTGATTTTAAGCAATACAGCATTAATCCTTCTCCGTTAAAATACCTTAAATACATTTTGCATTTTATATAGATCAATATGGCCCTTGACCGCATGTAATTTAAATGAATATTTTCGAAGATATTACTGATTTAAAATGCAGGAACATAGCGGTTGCGGCGGTACCGGCCGGGTTGTATATAAAGACATTCTCTAGTATATAATTATAATTAGTATCAGCATTGCACCCGTAAGAAGCCGGGGCGGGTCGCTAGTATACCATAAGCAACTTCAACTTCGAGTATAAAGTGTCCGATTGTAACGACAGTTGGTGCTATATGGGCATTTGACATGATCTTCGTTTTGTACATATTCAGCTTCAACCGAATCGAAGGCCTTCTCGTAGTCCACAAACGGCAAACAGAGGGCACAGGTAACAGGTAATACTCCTCAGTCTACTGTACGAAGCGTAGGGATATAAGTCGATACTTGATAATGTTCGACTCTTCATAAACACAGGCCCAGTAGTAGTGAGCCACGACTGTCATAAAATTATTACTAACATAGTTTTTTGACCAAGCGAGCAGCGAGTTTCAGCTTTCGACAAAAATTCTTTCGTATGTCTGTCTGTTCGAATGTTCTCCTCTACAGGTCGCATTTCTCAACCGATTCTCGTGACATTTTGTGAGCAGGTTCGATAATTATATAGGTTTAATTATATTTTTATCGAGACGGTTTTTGTAAATTTTGAAATTTGAATTTTTTTTTTGCGTTGTCTACAGCTTACAGAGCCACTAGTTTTAAGCTTTATTGTAACAGCTAACACTTTAGGAGCCACGAGCTTGGAAAAAACGTTAATTTAATTTAATAAAATACAGACAGAATATTGTTTGGTGGTTTAATTTATTCGTCAAAAGTTAATAGCTCTCAAAGCATAAAAAACATTGCGATGTTTTTACTTTAATAAAAACCATATAAAATACCAGAAATGATTTTTACATAAAGATGATAAAAGAATCAATATGGTATGTGAAATGATACCAAACTTGCCACTATATAAATTTTAAAAGGGTCGGCAACACGAATGTGACACCTCTGGAGTTGCAGGCGTCCATAGGCTGCGGTGACCGCTTACTATCAGGCGGGCCGTACGCTTGTTTGCCACTGACTATTATTAATAAAAAATGGTATTAATAAAAAAGACGGCCGGAATTAATATGGTGAAGCTCATAGCTTAATAAAAATATTCAAGTGCAAAGCAGTAGATCTCTTACTATATCTACAATTTCTGGTAATGAACATTTCATTTATAATTTTACCAACTTTGGTTCCATTTCTGCAGTGGTTCAGTTCAGTTGTTATACTGTCATTTTTATACTGAAGCACTATGACCATAATTTATTTGTTAATAATTACGACTTTTTTCGTTTGGGTTTTTATTGCCCTTCTTAAATAACTTGCAACAATTATATAAATTCGTTAAAAACTGCTTGTTTGGTGTATGAAAGTGTCGCGGATAAAACTGACACAGGTCCGTTGTCCGTAAGCGCCAGCGCGCGACTGATCGGGCCTGCCGAGCCTCCGCGCTCGCGCATTTTGTAGGTATTTAAACATATTAATTAATACAATCATTTTATCTATTTAAATTCTGCAAAAATGTCTAGAAATACTGAATAGCTTTAGTTTAGTTCAAAAACTTTATTTAAAACATCAATAGTTTAGTCGTCAGATTGTAAATGCTTTACAAAAAGGAGTAACTTTGGGGTCTCTTTCTATCGAGCGAAGTTCATTAAATCGTGTAACTGAGTGCAACTTTGACTAGACTAGATCCTTAAGTAAAACATATAATTTTTTCAAATTTTTAAAACCCTTTTTCTACGTTTCAGATTGTTTTTAGAAAACTCGAAAACGCTAACTCGCTTGACGACCTAGCCTTAAGCAAGTTGAATTAGACCGGGACAGATAGAACGATCATTTTCGGCTGCTAACGAATTTTCTCCACTTAAAAGCACACAAAAATTTCAAATCCCATATAATCCAAAACGTCACAAACGTCAGTTCAGTACAATTTGCATATAAACAAATATATTTGAAAGTAGATGCACTGACAGGTGAACACCTGTCAGATATCACTTATCTGTCTCTCTCAAACTTACTGATTTGTGCATTAGAGAGAAGAGATCAGATGTTCAGAAATTGTTCAACTTAAATGAGCGGATTCGATATCTGTGGCAGTTTTCTATACATATAGGGATAAGCTAGCCTTTTTACTTCCACTTTTTGTCTGTTTGTCATTTTGCCGTGTTTTATGTACAATAAAGCCATACATACATACATACATAACCGTGTCGGCTCCAACGCCGATACCGGATCGGATAATGTGAACAGGGCCTGTTCAGTCCTGTCGAATAAAGCAGAAAATAAATGAAATGTTTACATAAATGAGATACGTATTGTGTCACTTTTTTTTATTGTGCTCTATTATGTCAATATTATATTGTCATGGTTTAAACAAAGAAGTTGGTATACAAACCAATGACGCTTCAAATATACGTTCCGTATATCTTGACTGATATTGATACCTGCCAAAACAATGACAAACCAAATTAAACTTTACGTTGTGAGTTACAGAACTGTTTCTGAGTTAATCATAGATAAGCTGCAAAACATTTTGAAAGAGAAGAGATTCGCTGTGTCTAAGTGTGTCTCTCTTCCACCTATTGCCATACCAGTAGAGTCATCAAGAGATCATAAGCAAAGAAGTTCTCATTGGAGTAGACGTTACTTATTGGTGGATTTAGATCAAACGAACGAGAAAACAATGTTGCACTAATTAACCTTTACGACGCCAACAACGCATTTGAAGTATATGCGCACCATCGATTCAATACAACGACGAATATATCCGTCTCTTATGAAAAATGAGTTGGCGTGTAAGTGTCACTGTGGTTCATAAAGTATGGCGTTCAAAAGGTTAATTTGCTATTTTTTTTTCAATGTTTGTCTGAGGATGTCAAACCCTACAAAGTTGAACCCTACAGAAATGCATGTAGGTTGATATCTCATTAGCCCATCATGGCCCACGTACAAGGCCCAGTTATGCGGTGGATCGGGGTGCAAATATGTTTTTTTATGATTGACTGTGACACAAATGTTTTTAAATCAACTTTGTAATCGAGAGCGAAGCCACGGGATAGAATATAGATAGGCTATATTCTATCCTGCGCCGCGGCTTCGCTTGCATTGGAGCCGCGCGGGTAACTAGTAATGATATATTACTCATTAGTGGAAACTGTGTTGGCTTTTGTATATGTTTAAATGTATTTAATTGTATGAGTTATTTTTCGCTGTTTGTTTCCCTTTATCAATAAAAAAAAAAAAAAAAAAAAAAAAATTTAGTCGTACCCTCGGGAATGTGCTTGTCACAAAAGTAAAGAAGTTACCAAACGATGCACACTTAATTTTGAAATGTGAATCGTTTGGTAGCTTCTTTACAGAAAGCCATTCCGAGATTTAAATATCGTCTACTAATACACACACGCACGGTATATACTCATATATTTGTATTGTATAAGTAATGTTGAATTGATCTATTCAACATTACTCAATCTATTCAATTGACCTATCAAGTGTTTCATTCATAACTTGTAACCATTATATTAATTTTTAAATAACCGTGTATTCCGTTTCCACGCGGGCTACGCCGAAGCTTGCAGACGACAGGTTGAAATTAAAACAAAACTCAACGGGCTACGAAAATAATGGCAACGCTACAAATTAATTTAATACTGGGCAGCGAAGCGAACGCCTTTTATGATCCAGCCAGTAAGATAAAAGAGATGAAAATTAAGAAAAACATGTTTTGATTTTGTTTATTTTTATTTAAAGAGGTCATGTGTAAATGAGATGTACCAGTACAATCAGCATCAATAAGAGTTCAATAGCTCTTATTTTCTTATATTAACGACTTTTGACCTGTCCATATACGCAGCTACACACCAAGATGCAAATAGCACACCAACAGGAGCAGGAGTTGCAGGCTTCCATAGGCTGCGATGACCGCTTACCATGAGGCGGGCCGAACGCTTGTTCGACACCGACGTCGTATAAAACAGGGTATATGCATTTTTTTTTTCATGATGATATTAAAAGCAGTTTTTAGAGAGGATCGAATGTTTGTATGGAACCAACTACATTTCGAAAAACATGATAGATAAAAATGAGAGTCAAAGTATAAGTACAGTCTGAAAATCAGCGCTGGATAGACGTATGTTCAGCAAACGCTGAGACTGGTGCCCATTGCCTGGATATTTATTTGCATTGTTTGTATCAAATTATTATTATTATTGTTTGTTTAAGTTCGAGGCAATAAACATTTTTTTTTACATTTTTTTACTTTTACTTTTAATATCCGCTTAGCCCTGAAAACGTCACGGACACAGGCCCCATACTGCCATTGAATGGAAGAACGAGTAATTTGCTGTGCCAGTAGTTAAATATTGTGTTTAGGTTGTAGTTGTCATACAATTTATTGTTTATTGAAACAGAAGAATCATGGCAGTAGTTTTTAATTTACTTTTAGTCAATAAAAAACACATCATTTCTCAAAACTTTGAAGTAGGTAAGTAGGTATATATTTTTAAGATTTTGTTCACGTTTATTAATTCGATTGGACCATTGTTATTTTACATGTATACATAGGCTTTCGCCACATTTTCTTAAAATGCATAATTTGGAATTCATTGCCCTCATTTTTTATTTCTAAATTTTGACTGAAACTGAGGTTTAATTACAGCAGGTATCACTTTCGATAGCATTGGTACCTAACTACTATACATAAATATTCTTAAATCAAATAACTCAGTGGTAATAAAATGGTATTTACCACTATTTACAGCATTAAGTAATATATGAAGTAAGTTAGTTTCATCTATATCGAAGAGGCATCTCTAAACTGTAATACTGTCTACTGTATGCCTTGTAAAATATTGTCTAGCGAACTAAACATTGTTGCAACGCGTGTGTGCATTCAATACACCTTGTTCATCAGATAACTGCCCACTGGATAGAATACAGGCGCACAATTAACTAGGCGTGTTCCACGTTCGATAATGTTACATAACGGAGAAATTGAGCGATAGAATGTAACCTTTTAGTTCAACGACGGTTGCGAACTATAAAATAAATAAAATAAAAATAAATATATTGGGACAATTTTTTACACAAATCGAACTAGTCCCACGGTGAGCTCAATAAGGCTTGTGTTATGGGTACCAGACGACGACATATTTAATAGATATATACATAAATACATAGAAAAACATCCAAGTCTCAGGAACAAATGTCTCTAGAAACAAATGCCCTTACCGGCAATCGAACCCGGGCAGTGGCACTACCAACTAGGCTAAGCAGGCCGACAAACTATGAATCTAAGTTACAGAGCGTGGAACGCTTTTGAGTCGCTTGTTTGTCTGTGTTCTATCAAATAGATTTTGGGGAGTGTGCACAGGAATTACATGCCTTAATTCCGCCTTCCCCATTCCATCACCGGACTTCCGGACGTGGTGAGCGGTTACATACACCCTTACGTTGTCAATTCAATATACCATTTATTCGCACGAAACCATTCGCTTCTCCTTTCCTAATGCGAAAAGCGAAGAAGTGGAATTTGCTGCCGTCGTCTGTATTTCCAGATACTTATTTTTTTTTAGTCTGGTTCTCTCAAGGCAAGAGTGAATAGGCTATTATTGAACCATTTAGCAACATTTTAGGACTTGTCATCGCTTTCCATCAGCCGATCATAAAAAATAAACCAGCGTACGGTCTGTCTAGTATCCTGTCATATGCACAGTAAACTGAGAAGGTAGGCTATCACTTTTGAACTATAACATATGCATACATAGGATATGGTTAATCACCCAAAGAGCAATGGAGAGAACTATGCTGGAAGTTTAGCTGCGTGATCGTATCAGAAATGAGGCTATCCGCACTATGACCAAAGTAACTGATTAGCCGTCCGAATCGCTTTTTTTTCGCGGGGACAGTGTGGAGATTGTCTCTGACTTGCACCGACCAAAAAACCCCACGATGGTCCTCCTCAACTTATTTTGGATGACTCTAGAATTTCCTTCGGAATGCACCAGTGCTGCCCTAGAGACACACGTATGTAATGTGGGTCCTACCATTACCTACTAAAATTACATTTTTATGTGGTCTGAAATATATCATTTAATCTTTATGTCTGTCGCTATGTCAAATGTATTCCTGGATACTCCAATGCATGAGGTGTCAATATTACTACGTAAGATTTTTGTATGTGTATTATCATGTAAGATTTTCGTGCGAATATTATATAGGTTGGCTAAACTTTTTATCCTAATAAATAATCACGTAAAACATGGTGATAGAGTTAGAGTGTACGTACCTTCCTTTTGAGTATCTAATGAATATTGTCGTAGTTGTAGTTTGAATTTTTTTTTTTGCTTTGTAAGGCTCTGATTTGTGGAGGTATATCATTCCAGCACTTTGTTGCTCGGTACCTAAAACTCCCACAGGCAGTACGATGTCTCAGAAACTGCAGCAGCAGAGTACGAGTATACGTGGTGCTCTAACTGCTACAAATTCCCTTAAAAAAGCATGTCAAGGCAAGGAACTAAATAAATCATTAGGTAAGTAAAGGCAATGCATCCTCATTTAAATAGTAGCTCATGTCCCAATTGGGCAGCTCCAAATTGGATCGCAATATAGGTTATTATCTTGCCCGTGCTAACTACATATTACTGGACTATAATAACTGGGAACAGACATCAATAGTGTCATTAACAGTAGATGAAGTTGTATTCCAACTCGAAGTCTCTGTATCTTGGGGTTGGGCACTTGTAATATATCTTCCCCGACAAATGCAGATGAGCATAGAAATAACTAACATTTACATATAGATAGACATATTAATAGTTCGTCCGGATCCTAATGCACCCGTATGATGGCCCGCGGCGTAATGCGAACACTTGCATATTTGCATATTGCACAGATACTTTATCGAACGCAGTTTCTACTTGACTGCTAATTCGCCGAAGGCGCTTTATTTACAAACATACCTGTGCATTTGGAGAACACTAACACATTCGAAAATGAGCTTAATTACTCTTGCTCAGGAACTTAACAATAGTTTGAGGATTGTCAAATGTCTTGCAGATTACAGTCAAGCATTTTCCGAATTAATGCGGTTGCGAATTTCATGATTTTATCGAAACTGTTTCTAGTTCCCTTTAAGTTAAGGGTTACGCGCTTTTGTTTTAGACGTAATTAAAATCTTTGTCAACGTTACGTTAAGAATGTGAAAATTAGCATTTCAGTCGTAAGCCGATGACAGATTAGCTAGCTATAGCTTTGATATCATCGTGAACGATGGGTCTTGCTTGCCAATTACGCATTGATTCTACTAGATTGGTATTAATGGCTCGATATTATATCAATTATACGAGTAATGAGAAATCTAAAGCTAGCGGGGCACAGAAATAGCTGATTTTCCATAGATGCTTTGCTTAGTAATTATAGCGCTTGCGATAATTGCGTGTTGATTAGACAATTTTGATAATAAGCCATATTATGTCTTATGCTAGATTACATCTTAGCAAAGCATACGGTTTAAAGTGGCTTCAAATAATTTAATCAGTCTTACTACACTTATTTTGAGTCAACTTAAATTCCAATTATTTTGGCATATTTATGGATCAAAAATTAAGTAAACCTTTTTATAATTTCAATTCAATTTCAATTTTTATTCTTTTGTAAAACACAGGCACAAAAGAGATCTTAAATAAGTAAAGTTATTATTATGTTTTGCCGTTAAAGCCGAGACACACCGAATTCGTGCGCAGCACGTGCGCGTGCGCGTGTGCGTGACGTGCGCGTTGTATTGTATGAAATGACATAGTAGACAACACACCGCTTGCGTGGCATGCACGCGTGCTGCGCACGCAAGCGGTGTGTCATCTACTATGACATTTCATACGATACAACGCGCACGCGCACGTGCTGCGCACGCATTCGGTGTGTCTCGGCCTTTAGGCAAGGGTTAGGTATTGTAGCTGCTACAGCAACGGAGCGCGCGATGCCGCCCAAAAATATATATAATAATCGTGGTATTTTAGCAACAGGTGACATACCAAAGTTTCAGATGATGGTCCCGGGTTCAAATCCCAGTTGGGGCATTTATTTGTGTAATGGGCTCAAATTGTTCCCGAGTCTTGGATGTTTTTTATTTATCTATCTACTTCTAATGTATAATTATGTATATCGTCGCCTAACCTACCCATAGTACAAATTTGGCATTGTTTGGGACTAGGTCGTTTTGTGTAAGATTTTCCACGAAAATGACATCGATTCATCTAAAACTATATAGTTCGCTTTTTAAAATAATGACCTGTTTTGACGAAAGAACTTATTTCCAAATAGATTTTCGCAAGTATCCGTGCGCGAGCAACGAGCACAGTCCTATCACGGTTAATTTTTTTAAACAAAGTCAGAATTTTTAAAAACCTGCCATTTGATTTTGAATTTAGTTGCATGGACAATAAAGTGGAACTTGAACTGACTAACTTGACACAACTCGGTCATTCACAATTATTTTAAGTTTAGCGACTAAGATAAAATATCACGGCTACATTCAGCTCAAAACTACATACTCGTAATATAAAAGCATACCGTTTCCACAAACCTGTTAATTGCGTACTCGGTCTTTATAAATCTTACTTTCCAAACAGCGAATCTCCTCAATCGTGTTATTAGAAGTGCAATCTTATTTTGTACTCGATAAAGTACACGTTACAATGCAAGCTATGGACTAATTTGAGGTTATGGAAATAAATGGTTGCATCAAATCGTAGGCCTGAGGCGCTGGTCAGCGCAGGAAATTAAGATGCAGCGTATCCTGTACCTTGTTTTCCTTTTTGCATTCAGTTTGTATCAGCTCATGTACCATTTTACTGTAGAAGAAGAAATATCAGAATAATCTATAAATAGTTACCTATAATATGCATAAGAATAAGAGCCAAGAGAAATGGAGCCGCGTTGTGAAACTTGCCACCAGCATCTGAAATAATGATCACAACCACTCTGTCAAGAGTGAAAGCGGCGACGGAGAAAAATAAGCATACTACAATAACGGAATTAATAACTTTGTTGAGTTTTAAATGCTATTTTGAATTATTTTCTGTATGATTTCGCTTCCACTTTTTCCTTTTTTTATCTTTTACTACTATAATAAATTACTTATTATTTTATCGTATTAGAATTTGTAGTACAGTCTACAGCAAAAGTAAATGATCATTGTTCAAAAATCCACTTTTTGGCCAAGTGGTGACGTAAAATTGTGTACAAAACACAGCTCGTAAAACAGAAAGCCCTCTCTCGCATATTTATGACCCTCGCCTACGGCTCGGGCCTCAAACATCTGCGATATCGGCCTTTCTTTGTTTTTCAACCCTTGTATCGTAAATACACAACACATATGGATGTAACTACATATATGGATGTAACTGATCCGAAATAAAGATTAATAAATAAATAAATAGCTATTACAGTACATATGGTGCTACTTAACCGCACGAGTGCGGTAATCAGCAGATTACGTGCATATGTCGAAACTTTAAAGAGCCATATGTATTGTAAAACGTTGTACTCGTACGATACACGTGCGAATAGGTAATTCGCAACGCGTGTCGATTTAAGACACTCACTCCGGTCGTGTTTTATATATCACCACTCGTTGCGAATTTCCTATTTTCTGCACTTGTATCGTAATGTACTATTATCGCACTAACATAACAATACTGTGCGTCAAAGTAATGAAAGTGACAAGTACTAAAATGATCATCTACTTTTGCTGCAGACGCACAACGAGCCCATTTTAGATTTAATATATCATGTTTTAGAGGAAGTTTGTTGAGTACATAATAATTAAATTAAAAGTGTTAGGTAAATTGATTTTTAAATTTTTGTTTCAGGTACGCTTATCGAACATCAGTGAGTAACTTCAAGGAATAAGATGGTAGTTAAGAACATTGCGTAGGCTTTTTTAATAAAAAATGTATGAAAAAAACTCAAATAATCATTTATACAAACATAAGCATACCAGTGACTTATCTTGCATAGGTCTCGATATTCGGATGATATTATTCATTTTTGTGATAAAAAGTATGCTAACCCATCTTAGACTCTTCAGCTCGACATACCGAATTTTATTAAATTTTGTTAGTTATACCACCACGGGATGGGCAGCAGCATCCCTGGAGTGCGGTGGAGATCTATACTGCCATCGCCAACCCGTATGCCAAGCGTGGCGATTATGGCATTTACCCCCCATGAAATTGGGGGAGACCTATGTCCAGCAGTGGACGTCCTAAGGCTGATATGGTGATGGTGGATTAATTAAACCGCTTTTATAATTTTAATAGGTAAGGATGAACTAAAAGAAAAGTCATGCTTTTTGGATTGAGAATAAACTTTGTATAGAATAAAATTCCAACAGCAACCAAGAGAAACAGTTGGTGTTAAGTTTTTAATTGTCCTCATTACAGCTGTGAGGTAAGAGTCCGCAGTGCGGTCAGCTGTCACGTACAAACCATCCATACTGTGTTCTATTGCGATAGCTGATGGCGAGGATTGCTCAAAATTAAATGTAATGTTTTCATGTTTGCATCAGTGTTTTAAGGGTTCCGTACCCGAAGGGTCCAAACAGGGCCTAGAGCAGAGCGGACACGCGAGTGAGAGTCTGTCGTTTGTTTTAGTTCCGAGGATTTTTTAAATTTCCCATTGTACTTGAAATTAGGTGATAATGTTTATTAATACGTATAGTTTACCAAAAAAAAACAATATATTGATAAATCACATTTGTTTTTAGTTGTACGGTCCCTCGGTGCGCGAGTCCAACTCGCACTTGGCCGGTTTTTTATAGTGAATGTGATCCAATTGGAGATTCGAAATGTATAGCATGTCATAGGGATATCTCTACTTTGATGTTTCTGTCTTAAAAGTGATATCCTGGTGATATCAGCCTCAGTAAAAAACATTCAAGTTGCGTATAGTTTGTAGACTGTTCGATGGCTGACAATAAAGCATGTGATTCTTCCGGAGTCTCAAACGTCCGTTTATAAGAATGCAGGGTCTGCATCAGGCAGGCCGTAAGCTTGTTTGCCACCGTCATTGTATATGAAAAAAAATTATTCAAGTTCTTGGTGACGAAGTAATACGCCGTGCCCCTGACGCCAGAGCCATAAAATAAAGTTAAGCTAAGTAATAATGCCAAAACATCATAAAAGGTCGAAACGCACAGAGCGGACGCGGCGCAGTTCGGGCAGAGGCGATTTTGCATTTTGGATTCTTCCGAACGCCTCCGCTCTACTGCGCTACCCAATACCGCGTGGTTTTCTGGTGCGACGTGCCCCTGACCGTGTTTGCTTTACCGAAAAACCAAGCTAAAGTGTTCTAGGAGTGGTTTTTCATAGTTTTTAACGGACGTCAATTGACGTCGGTGGCGTCGGTGGCACAAATTTTTGATGGGGTGGTTTGCCGTCTTTGGCGCTCAAAAGCTTAACTTTTGACGCGCTCGTTTGTCAAATGCATTGTATTTCCATATCTACAACTACATTCTTAATTTCTTACTTTGCACGAGTATGTGAAATTGGCATAATTACGAAACAAAATTCGTACATTTAAGTTAACATACGCATCTTGGTTCCTGTAAGTAATAAAAGTTAATTGCTTAATTAATTCCTCATAATTGTATCCCCAAACGTATTTGTTTTATCAGGGTGCGTAATAATTATTTTGAAGTCGGTTGATTACTTAATTAAAGCTAAATAATAATAATCATAATAATCTTTTCTCAAACATGCAATGAAATATTGATGTTATGTTCCTTATAATAGGCTGCGAAGTATGACGTTTCAGGCGCGGCTAGGACAAGAGGTCGTTAATGGAATTTCATACAAATCTTGCAGGCCTAGGCCGGCAAAGTCCTCTTTTTTAATTCCATTCCACATAAATTTGTGGCACAGGCTTCATGACATTCTGCCACTATGCGTATTAAAAATAAAATTTTGTTTTTTTTTATTGTTTATTTCATTTCATGTTTGAGAAAAGCACTATACATACCTCGGCGGGAAATTTGGGGTTGCCAGCCTTAGACCTATCCGGCCTCGCTTCGCTCGGCCGTATATATGTCTTCGGCCGGCAACCCCTTTCGTCCCGGCCTCTGTAGTAATGTACTATTATTTTGCTAAACACACAAGATAAATATATAATAATGAAAGTGACTGGCGGACCCCAAATTAGGCTGAGCCTGTATCTTGGGGCCCTGAGTGCTACAACTGATTTTTATTTTTTTACACGCACAGCGCGCGCGGTGTGTGTGTGTGTGTGTGTGTGTGTGTGTGTGTGTGTGTGTTTGTGTATGTGTGTGTGTATATGTGTGAATGCGCGCGCGTTTGAGTGTGCGCGTGTGTGTGTGTGTGTGTGTGCGTGTGCGTGTGTGCGTGTATGTGTGTGTGTGCGTGTGTGTGTGTGTGCGTGTGTGCGTGTATGTGTGTGTGTGTGCGTGTGTGTGTGTGTTTGTGTGCGTGTATGTGTGTGTGTGCGTGTGTGTGTGTGTGTTTGTGTATGTGTGTGTATATGTGTGAGTGCGCGGCGTTTGTGTGTACGAGTGTGTGTGTGTGTGTGTGTGTGCGTGTGTGTGGGAGTATGTGTCCTTAGTAGATTATAATCGCAACAGGAAATAATATTAGCTAGCGTCAAGTTGTATAGTCAACATTAGCTAAAATATACAATTCATCGTGAGTATGATCATGTCAAATGGGATTATGAAAAAATATACAGTCTATTTGATGGGTTAGAAAATGAGTACTGATTACAGAGATGAATAATGCTTTAGACTATTTAAATGGCAGATGTTTACTAAAAATTGTTTTTGTTACGACGGTTTGATGGACGATTTCTATCGGTAAGGATGAGCGTAGTATGTATGAGTGACACGCACTAATAATGAAATGAAAAAAAATGTATTAAAAAGTTTTTCTTTTTTTAACATAAGGGCCCTATTAGGGTTCATTTTGATTCAAAATTTCTTTTGACAATATTGATATCACATACATACATATAGTTATATTCGTATATGATATCAATATTGTGTGTCGAAACGAGTGCGCGTTACAAATCAAGATGATCTTTAGGTATATGCATTTTGAAACTTCAACAATGGACCGCACGAAACATTGTTGATATTAAAATGCGAAACGCAACTCCCAGATCACCCCAAGGTCATTGCCCCATAGGAAAATAGGGAACGTCCGTATTCTACGGGTAACGCCGGTGCCGGAGATTTTATACCCGGCATAAAACGCGGCGAATGCAGCACCCGAGTATTAAGTCGTGACAGACGCCACAGATGCGGTACTATTGGTTGTCGCTCCCAGTATATAAAGGCTTTTAGTATAACATTCAAGTCATATTGTTCAACGACGTAACGTTTAGTTGTACCAAGCAACAATGTTTATGATCGCATGTAGGTGATATCCTAGTGATATCATCCTCAGTAAAGTATATCAAGTTATTCGTCACATATAAAACCATTGTATCCGAACGGTAAAGCACGCAACTTTCCACTGAGTTTAAACTAGTTATGCAATGCATTTTGCTGGTTGCAAATATTGAGCTGAGCGCGTCTACCCTGTTACGTGCTTCATCATCTTCATGTCAGCCGAAAGACGTCCACTACTGGACATAGGCCTCCCCTAAAGACTTCCACAATGACTTGATTGTATTGAAATATACGGAAATTAAGTTTTTCGGTGATTTTTCCTCCGTGGTATGTCCGATTTTTTTAAATCTAAACCATCGTCATGATGTCACCTATCGACATACAAAATGCGAGTGTCATCGGTTGAAGCGTCTAGGAGGAGTACGAACTCAAACGAAATATGTACATCCGTCGCCTAAGAATGTCGCCAAAAAAATGTGCACAAATTATCATTTGACATGTCACAGAAGTGTTTCGGTAAAGAAAAACATTGTGAGGAAACTGATTGAAATTATATACAATATCGTGGCGTCCTGGAAATGGATCCTTAGTTTGCAACGGCTCCTCCAGGAAGTGACCTACAAATTCACGTTTTTTTTACTATGGATAGGTTTGCTGTTGACCACGAATCACTTGAAGGTAAGCGATGCTGCAGTCTTGGATGGAGCGCGCTTACCTTGTAAAAACCGGTCCACTCTCGTCTTAAAAGATTTAAGTGGAAGCAAAGGGCTTTGTGCGAGTAGTTATGATTCGTTTCGAGAACAAAAAGTAGGGCCGTGACGTATTGAAAATATCATCATTCGGACTCCAACTAGCTGTTAAGAGCTTTGCACACGTGCAAATACTGTACTCGCTTCTATAAAACGTCGTATCTTAACACGCAACTTACGGCACTTACGTTCTTATGGTACTATAGTGGTCTCCAAGTTGAAAATATGTACCGTGAGAGAAGTTTTGTACAGCAGAAGCTAGAAATGTAAGAAATAAAAAGTAATGTGTTTGTGTAGAACAGAATACGTGTTATAAAGACATTGAAACGTTTATTGTTTAAGTACTTCAGTTTCTTAGTTTTCGAGTTGTTAGTGGCCAAATTAATAACCGTGGATACGCCCAGGGGATGATTTCAAAAAGCATAATGTACCTCTATGTCTTAAGCTTTATACAATGCCGAATTTAATCGCTATAGAAGGCAAATGTAAACTCCAAAGCTCCTAATCCGACATCAAGAACTAATCAACCTATTAGGATAGCGTCATGGGTAAGTAAAATATTGTATGCGTATTTTTTTTGCGTTTGTTAATTAAACAAAACATGTCAAAGATAAAGCGCGTGCGAATTCCACAGACATCAGAGAAAAGCAGACTCGCTGTATTAAGCCCGATGATTTTTCATGCAGTTGTCTCGTTAAATCCTTATGGTGCACCAAAATGAGTTAGAATGCGACAGATAGTACGATCATTTTCGGCTGTTATCGAATTATCTCCCCCATAAAAACTTAGCACACCGCAAAGTCAGTTCACTACAATTTTCAATTATGAAGACGGAGACACTGACAGGTGAAGACCTGCCACTTGTGATGCATTAGTGAGAATAGATCAGATGTATAGAAATCGTTCACTTAAATGAGCGGATCTGCTTTACTCTCATATCTGTGGCAAGTTCGGAGTGACGTAACTAGGAACTTTGATTATTGTTTAATTGAAAAAAGAAAAATAGGTGTCAAATATTTTTTAATAATCTAACTGACTGACTAATTATATTTTTAGGAAACAAGCCCATTTTAGAATGGGCCTTCGTGATGAATATCAGCTATATTTTTTTCAGTGCACTTGCCTGTTCTTTCTTGTCGAACTGAGTGGGACCGCGGTCACTGCTACTTTCTATCAATCCATACATTCATCTATACAACTACCGAAGGCGCAGCGCAGAGCATGAAGTGCCATATATGAGTGTCGAACACTGGAACATTTACCTTAACAAAAACTAGAAAATGGTTTGTGAAATCTTACTTAGATTACTTTGAACGGCAGTGAAACGGACACAGATATAAAGAGAGATCGTGGTTTGGATGCCTTCGAGTTGAGGTGCTGGCGGATGGTAAAAAATAAAGTAGACAAGGTATCAAATGAGGAAGTTTTATACGACCACTTAATGAAAATGACGCGGAAGGGAACTTTGACGTCTCCCCTCTTTTCCATCTAGAACGCCGTCAGATAGACCTATGAATAATTCTATAGGCCTGACGCATAACTGACTCTGTTCCTGAGGTATGGGAGCGGTACGGGAGGGGTGTGTTTACGGAACATCAAGCAATCGGGCGTCAGTCTTGTCACCCCTCCCGTACCTCTCCCATACCTCAGGAACAGACTCAGTTAAGCGTTAGACCTGTGGCCAAACCACTAAACCAGTCCGAAACACTGCCCATACGCTGTGTAGTTGGCAAAGTGTAGAAGACGCCGTCTAGAGTTTAAATTGAATTGTCTAACCGACTACAAAGTGCTTCAAACCGGAGGACTAAATTGTATAAGGCGTAAGCTGTGGCAACTTTAGTCGCATTTTCTACGAAGATTTTATGATAGTACTTAATGGAATTTTTCAAAAGTAATTATATCAGAAATCATCCGACTTACAATGAATGGCTGTATTAAACTAAATTCCCTTTAAGGTGGAACCCTAATGTGATGCAAAATTTGCGCAGCGTCGGTCCATGTTGTTTCCCGTGAAGGGTTCAGATTGTTAATAATACAAATAGGTGTATCTATAGTACTAATTCTGTTAGGTATAGTAAACCAGCGACGCAGAGAAATAAACACCAAGTGTCTAATTTGGACTAAATTAAAGAACTTATAGTCCATCATCGTAATGATATTTATGATCATCATCCTAGCGTTATACCAGTACAGCAGTTACATTCTGAAGGATGCCTTCCAAAGCACGGGAGCGGTCAATTAACAAATCACTCAAGGCAGTGGTTGTGTGGGACTCCCGTATACGCTTATTAGACCCACGGTGTACCCACTAAAAAAACCCCCATCTGCCGCCTCACTGCCTTCTGGTGAGGTCACGGGAACGTTTGCTCACAGATCGGCGACCCCGCCGGCGGCAGCCGCTCCCAAGCGGCTCCTTCGTGGATCCCCGGAGGTCCTCCATGATAGGCACGCCAGATGTTTTAGCGCGCCTTCCTCCTCGACCTCCATCTTGCATAGTAGTGAACCCCCCCCTATGCACCAGTCAGGCAGTATGCTTGGTCCATCGTCATGAAAAAAATCGACCCTGAAGTTATTACTGTCAAATCTTCCCCCTTTTACAAAGTCCGTAAAATCTAACCCTTCCACAGCACCCAATATTCAATCAGCATTCAATTTTACTTAATGCCTAGAGTCTATCCGCTTAGCCAGGCATTTACGTGCTCAATCATTAAGGCTGGATTCCTTGCGGTGGCCACGCGGCGGGCAGGATATTGTCTTGCATAAGCGAGAAGTGTTGCTTAATAATTAATGTTGGGAGTGACTATAAGGTTTTGAGGCGATATTTCGGGATAATATTATGTCTTAGAAGTGATGCTACAGACTTTGTTTGGTTTGCCAGTGGTTTTATTTAAAAAATGTGTATTAAATTGGGTACGGGAAATGATGGCAAAATTACCAAAGGTACTTTAAGATCTAAACCCGAGCAAGATCCGCCAACATTTTTTTCTGAATTGCCACAAGTTTGACTGGTAAAGAATGAGAATGACTTATTTCGCGCAATAAATAATGAATAAATAAAGTACCTCGT
This sequence comes from Notocelia uddmanniana, assembly GCA_905163555.1. Taxonomy (NCBI): domain Eukaryota; kingdom Metazoa; phylum Arthropoda; class Insecta; order Lepidoptera; family Tortricidae; genus Notocelia; species Notocelia uddmanniana. Next base: position 29,424,947 of record LR991056.1, on the reverse strand, counting down.
TTGTCTCCGTTTAGTTTCACTTGTGACGTGTTCAATAATTTACCTTAACTTATGTGTAATCAATGAACAATTTAACACGTTGATATCATCAAATGTAATTAAAAAAAGACTCGTTATAGTTTGTCCTTACCGGGATTCTGGAACACAAAATCTAGACTGCTTCGTCGCACCAACAATTATTCCAGTTTAATTACACCATAAAACTCGCATTTTCCTGTCAAAGACTTGTCCCACAATTTACAAGAATCACAGTGCCCCTAGCTAAGACTACCTCAAGCAGAGCCCTTTGAGTCCGCCGCGCGAATGCACGGAATACCTAGCAGACTCCTTAAAATGCTTTGGGCCGAAACTGTGAACAGAATACCATCTGTAAGTAATATAGTACCTGCTATGTCTACAATGAAGATGAATCTCGATTCCAAGCGCGTTTTGATGTGTTAAAATAATGTTAGAATCTTCTTCGTTGTGTTATTGAAGAAGTTATTTATTTGGCACGCATTAAATATAGGACACCTAGTCGGCATATTATCATGGAAGCCTATTTTCAGTTAGTGCCCCAAAACTAAAAAACTACACATTAATTTTATATTTTTTTGGCAACTCTTTTACTTAACAACTACAAAAGTGAAATTTTGTAGTTGTTCATTTGATATTAGAATCAATAAGGAATTAAACACAACAGTAACCATGACTAGTTTGGACTAAAAAACGTTTATTACTTTACAGTACGTATGGTGCTACATTACCGCACGAGTGCGGTAATCAGCAGATTACGTGCATATGTCAAAACTTTAAAGAGTCATATGTACTGTAAAACGTTGTACGATATACGTGCGACTAGGTAATTCGCAACTCGTGTCGATTTAAAACACTCCCTTCGGTCGTGTTTTAATTTATCACCACTCGTTGCGAATATCCTGTTTTCTGCACTTGTATCGTAATGTACTATTTTCCAAGCATAGACAACGTAGAGCAAAACCATAAACTATTTAGTTTGTAACACGGAGGGATTTTTGACGCAGGGATCCAAAGTAATACAAAGCTTGTATTAAATAAATGTTTCAAATACCCATAAACGGTTCAACACACACATCCTTATAACTTATAAAAGACGCGGATACAAGCTATACATAACTATCGTTACGATGGCTTATACTTAATCATCGTTATCATCATTCGCTTGCCCTTATTGCATCGGTTATACTCACGCCACCTAATTTTGCACTTCGTCTAAGGTTAAAAATGGCCGAATTTAAAACCTCCTTTTAAAATCGAATCCACGCGACCAATCAAATTCTACTTCCACCGTAACATTAACGAAGATTACTCTCATAAGCTGGAATTTACGAGTTTAATGACGTCATTTTTCGTCACCCAAGCGTCTGTTTTATCGGCCAGTATAACCCTGCGAACGCCCAAAGTACTTCCTTTAGCACAAAAGTGGCTACGTAAAGCGTCAGTGACACAGACACGGACGTTAGATAAATTCCGCGTCATCGCTCTGCTCCGTTGTAAACTGTGTGATTGCACCTTAAGAATTGGCTTATGGTTTAGCTATTAGGAATTGTGAACGTGATATCATGTCGTAAAGAATTTTCATTTTTATATTTCTTACAATTTATCGATATCTTTAGTTTTGGGTCATTATGCCGAGTATAATAATGTAAGCAGTGATTAAAAAAACTGCTAATGTTAATATTATTAAGAGGGCGCAGTACGTTCGGTTCTCCATACAAACGTACTTATGCTCTCATTGTTAAAACTCCATGCTAGAATAACATGAAACTTTGTATACACAATAGGATCCGGTATATCTAGATCGGAAATTAGTTTCTGTTGCTTGAAATTATAATGGAGACAAAATACAACGATTATTAAGGTTTTCATACAAGCCGTAAAAAAACTCAAAAAACCGCTGTATTTTTTTTTCTTTTACAATTTCTAGCAACAAAATCTAATTTCCGACCTAGATATGCCGGATCCCATTGTGTATACAAAGTTTCATGTTATTCTAGCATTGCGTTTTAAAATGAGAGCATAAATACGTTTGTATGGAGAACCGAGCGTACTGCGCCCTCTTAATTTCTTTGATGTCTGAGTGTTCGTGGCCCAGCGGCGCCCGCGTGCCGCGTGCGGTATCCGAGGTTATGCAATGTGGGCCGTAGCCTACTCTTGGATGTTAGACCGTTTTGAGTGGTTACTCCCACCGCTCTCATGCTTAGGAAGGCACGTTAAGACGTTGATGTCTGCTGCTGTCTATGGCACCAGTCGTTAAGCTAAGTTAGAGACCTTTGAGGGGTGACTTGAGAACTTTTAACAGTCAAGTTATCACCTCACTTGACAAGCCTAATCGCAATAAGTTCTAGTTCTCCCTTGGGTTGGAAGGTCAGATGGCAGTCGCTTCCGTAAAATCTAGTGCCTACCCCAATTCTTGGGATTAGGTAGTGGACCCTGGGTATCTTTTGCATGATATGTATCTTGATTAATTATTTTCTTAATTAGTTTTATCTTTGCCTTATAATGTATATAAAAAAAAGATAAATAAAAATTACAAAAAACCATACCTACACTGGTGACCCCGACGTGATTTGAACACGCAACCTTCGGATACCTCAGCTACACTCCAGCCAATACCAATACCATACCAGCATACCAGTGTAGGTATGGTGCTGTGTTTATGCTTGCCTTATATAATGTTCGTAGCGGGCCAGTAGTCGGGAGTAGATGCAGACGTAAATAAGCAATCCCAGTGTCCAATAGCACATACTATTTATTGTTTATAACAGCGCACAGAAGAAACAATTAGCATAATACACAAGCAGTCAATTTAGAATGGAAGGAGTGTAAGCGAAAGCGGAAAGACAGTCAATTTTAAAAATGCAGAATAGCGAGCGAGTAGGCATAGGAGGCGCATACGTTTCGTGTCGAGTTCAGAGAGTTACTGCGACGTGATTTGAACACGCAACCTCCTGATACCTCAGCAGTGGCCAGAAGTTGAGATTTGGTATCTTACCGGAATATAATCCTAGTTAAGGCGCATGTAAAATTAATATTCGTAATATGTAGGTAGGTAAGTACGTAGTGTACAAGAACAATGTAGGCTGATGTGACATGGTTTTATTTCAATAAATTATTCTTGGGCTTTCTTTATATTAGATATGATAAGTATCTTTTTCTTAGGAATGATTTAAAATCTCATTATTTTATGTGTAAAAATATTATTTTACACTTAACTACATCCTGCCTGCGTCGATTTTTTAAAGGTTCTTCTAAAAGACGACAGGTAGATTTTTACCGTAGGTAATCTATTTTGTAGAACAATAAAATGCTTTTTCTATACCAAACCATTGTGTATTTGAATAGGCGTTGGCTTCTGATGAACAAGATATTGTAAAGATCATAAAAAAGGGGTATGACTTCATTGTATTAGACAACATAGACTTCAAACTCTCGCTCTTTGCAGAGAAATAAATAAATAGTATTACCTTTTCCTGGCGTAAATTTAAAAAAATACGGGCAAGTGCGAGTCTAAAACCTTGATGCACAGATTCCGTTCAAATTTAGTATGCAAAAATCTTAATGATAAATTAAAACTTTGATAGAAATAATGATTATAGTTTTGCTGTAATATTTAGATTACTAAATCACAATTATTAATCTTAAATACTTTGGTGTGGTGAACTTTTTTAATGTTGTCGTTTATTTATCGAAAATTTAACCGCTCTATAAAAAACCGGTTTTAGAAAGTGTAGGTATATCAAGTCCTTTTTAACCTATTAACGCGAGTTTTTACGAAGAAAATAAAATTACATGTTTAATATTCAATAAACTTGGTTTGGCCTTACAACTAATCAAAATGTCAAATCTATAGCACAAGCAGTTCTTGAAATACATAGTTGTGACAGAAAGTCAGACGGATCTCCACCCTAAGAGTACCTTTTTTACTATTTATTACGGAACTCTTAAAACATAAAAAAAAAATATTAAAAAAATACATAAATAAGTAATCAATAATAATAATAATGGCAATAAAGAAATACAGAAGGCGGTACTCCTGCACACGGCGCGGATAGTCCGGAGGTTCCCCTCTCTGTCGCCCTAAGCACAGGTAGCTCAGGCTCGCCTCGCTGCCGGTGGCACCCTAGGTTAGGTTTTTTATAATGCTTTTTTTGTATGTATATATATTTTTATACCACGTCGGTGGCAAACAAGCGTACGGCCCGCCTGATGGTAAGCGGTCACCGCAGCCTATGGACGCCTGCAACTCCAGGGGTGTCACATGCGCGTTGCCTTTAAAAATTTACTTTTATATTTTACTCGTATAAATTTACTGTAAAAAACCTAACTTAAGTGAAAAAAAAATAAGGTGAATAATGGTAGAGCTAGATTTCGAGTTAAGGTGATATTAATTGTTACTAACCAGCCTCACGAAAATTGTATGTCTATCTAACCGTATTATATTTATCTGTTTTCTTTTTCTTCTTCATAACAGTTAAAAATATAATTTAATGATCGTGTCTTTAATTTTTTTCTAAAGGCGTAAACACGCTTAAGGTATTGGTTTTGCATAACACAAGATGATAAAAAAATAACACGACATAACAATTTGACGAATTGGATGCTAGCCAGAAACGCTCAATAATAAAATAATAACGAAGGTAACTTATGTAATGTTATCTAGGAATTCTAGGATGATACATAATCTGGTAATAGACATAAAGAGGGTAATACTTTAAAAGCATCGCCGTACGGAACAAAGCCATTCAGTATTACGTAGCCTCAACACAAACAACTTCCGACGTCTTCCATCTTCGGCCGAGGTCCATGTGACTCAACGTATAAAATATCAAAATAACATGCCATGATGTGACAAAAATGGTATATAAAAAAAGGTTTAAAGAAGTCGCTGCTGGACAGAATCAAACAGAACCCTTAAAATATGTGGTGAGGATTTTTCCCTAAAATATGTGTTGTGGTTTAAGAATATAAAGAACATAAAGTGTAATTTAAATAGGCAGCTGTCGTATCTTAAATAAAAGGTTTACACATAAAAATATTAATATTATAAAGCATTTCTCTGGGGTATAATAGGTGTATTACATATGTATACATATGTATATATATATATATATATATATATATATATATATATTAGTAATTTTAAGTGGTGGAGGGACAATTTGGGTTTCTGCCAACAAAGTGCTATGCAGTTTGGCACATAATTATTATGTACTTATATATTTGTAATTTTTTTGTGATGGAATAAATAAAATAAAATAAAAAAACATTTATGGCATTCAACACTTCTTACGCGACATGTTCCATTCTATTAAAAAAAATCTTTTTCTGGGTAAATAACGGTTTCGTGAACCTGGCGCAGTATATTATTGTACCACCACCATATTGGACGGGACCGATGTCGTATTTTGTTCTTTCACGTCATTTACTGATATCGTAGAGATTTCGTCACTTGACGAGATACGGTCAGTATTAGTTTATTATTATTAGTTTTTCAACGTTAGCACAGTAGTAATATCATGCGCAGAAGTGGGGCAGTGCTGCTTCCACGCATCCCGCGCCAGTCAGGAAGCGCTCATTTAAATATGCAGGCTGTGGATCTGTTGAAGACGTAATACATGTACTGATGAAGTGTGTTCGGACCGAGCCTTTGAGAGCTGCCTGGTTCGAGAGGTATCAGTTGGACACGGGATTCCTAAATAGTATTCTGTCTGTTCCTATGTCGGATGAAGCCGAGATTTTGTACAAATTAACGTAGGTAGCTTTAAGATCTAGAGTATAAATTCTTCTTTGATGTAATATTTTCTTTTTGTTCACCTTACGGGGCGGTATGTTCGCCTGGCGACAAGCCCTTTTTCATAAATAAATTAAAAAAAATGTGCAGGTTCAGTTAAAAGCGGTACTGACTCGACTGACAGTTGGCACTACCTTCACACCTACAAATCAGGAAGTCGCTTTAAAGGGTGCCTTTCCACCAGAGATGTACTATGCAGCTATGCTGCGGATGCGAACGCTACGCTACGAAAACCCGTTTCCACCAGAGCTTATGTATGTGGACCAATGTATATTATTGGTGGTTTCTAAGCCATTTCTAACGCATCCATAGCAACGTAGCGTAGCACGTCTCTGTTGAAAAGGCACCCTAGTTAAAGCTTCCTTAATGGCGCCTGGATGCGGGAATGCAGGGCACCGCCTCCGCACAAAATGTAATACCGACCCTATACCAATAAGTAAGGAAATCTAAACGATGTTAGTAAAAAATACTGTAGAGGTAGTAAGCCAAATTTAAGTTTAGATTGTTACTCATTCGCTATTATTAGTTTGTCTCTGAGAGCGAAACAGGGAAATAAATTATAAATTTAGTTTATACCTATAACTAATTACATATAAGAAACACCATGTGGAAGAGTGGTGTTCTCTTAACACAAGTATCTAGTATACTCAAAAAAAGACACCAGCACAGTTATTGTAACTAAACCTAAGAAGATACTGAATATTTTTTTATTTTTTATTTGTATGACTTTAAGTCGTAAAATAGAAAATGTTGCATTCAGTTTGCATCCCGCCAAGCCATGAAGTAGCCTATGGCATTTACCTATATGGATGATAGCAACCATCACTAATCACGCCGGCCTTAGGTACGGTCGGCCTCACAACGGGCTGTACCTGGTCGCTTTATATCTAACGGGTGAAAGCGACAAAGTCCCAAAGAGTCCAGCTATTTATGAGGCCGACTGTATGCTTATTTATTTTAAGGCCTTAGGTACGCTTATATTAAAGCTAATCAAACTGGCGGATCTCTTTCAATCTAAGTATGTGACATGGAGCTTCGTACTTTGCTGTCTTCACATACGGCGCAGAAAGTAATCTTGCAGAAAGGCTTGCTGACACAGTTTCAGGAGGTCTATGTTTGTTCATCGCTTTGCATCCCAATCCCGATCGTAGTTGACAACATTTCATTAATTTAAGCGGGCATTTTCCGATGAAATCAAATAGAAGATAAAAAATTAAGTATAACCAGATTTTTTAATCATCGAAAATTTCCCAATTTTATAAAAAAAATCTGATTTTAAAAGTTCCTCAAACTAAAAGAGAATAAGTGTCGAGTAAGGAGTCACAGCGTAAAAAAAAATACAAAGGTATACTATTGGTAAGGCGGATTTATTAAAGAAATTGTACTGCTGTTCTTTTTGTGCGCTATGACTGTCACAGTCAGCCTTGTGACGTCATAAAGACGGTGGTAGGCTTTTTTCACATGTTCATAAATATCTTGAAAACTAATAGCTATAAAAATTTTTTAATTTTTTTTATGGCTTTCTTGTAATCAAATTAACAGCATGAAGTACTACTTAGCACTTGGAAATTTGAAATTTTGTTAATGCAGTGTGTTTAACAAACTGTTTCTGATACGTAATACACGTATAACGCACGTATACCAAACCTTCTTTCTTAAGATAAGTCGGCACGTCCGCAAGGGCTAAAAACCTTACAAAACTACGTTTTACTGAAAAAAAGGAACATCTTTTTACAAACGCCGTGGAAAGTCGACGTTGCTAGAATTTCCGAGTGCAAGAATGACGTATTACGTCCTAAGAGACGCGCCGTAGGTCCAGTTTATGGCGGGTCCCGAGGGTCAACCCTTATTTAGGGAGGCGTGTTTTCAATACCAATACCAGTACCGGTATTGATTGAGAGGGCTTACAAAATTTAACGCTTTTCGTGTCGGAAGGAACGGGTATTTTGTTTGCGTGAAAAATTACGCAGTTTTTTTTAATGATGGCAATTTATATGTCGAACCGTGATTACATTAGCTATCTATTTTATTGTTTGAGAAAAGCTAAACTTTTTTAGAAAGTTTTCTTCCTCGTTATCGATAGGGAGAGTACTGTTTTTAATCCACAATTGTTTTTGTAATAGCTCATTATTTTCGTTTTATTCTACTTTCTTGTCTATCATTTAGTGCGGGTTGCACAAACTTACTATTACAGGCCGATCAACGTCAAATTTGACGCCGGCAGCTGTCAACCATGGAAACTTGTCAAACTTTCCATATAATCCGATTTTAAGGAACACCGCTTACAATTACCCTTCTTAATTATTATTTATTTACCGATTACCAACGCTTTGGTGCAACCGCTTTACTGTTCAACTCTCCCGCTGAATATGGCTGCTCAGATTAGCTAAATGTTTTATACGTCGCTGTTTCCCCGCCATTAACCATGTAACGGTTATGTCCGAACGACATATGACCATCGGCCTTGGCCCAGTAGTCCATTTCACTTGACGTTTAATATAATATTTGTATGACATTTGCCAGCTGTGTTTGCTTCTACCAGGCCCGTACAGATTACAGAATAAAAAGAAGAATCTAAAAAAATCACTAATATTTTAATAACATTTCCACCACCACCACCATATTATGCAAAGGATGTCCACTGCTGGACATAGGTCTCCCCCAATTTCATGGAGGGTAAATGCCATAACCGCCACGCTTGTCATGCGGGTTGGGGATCGCAGTAGCTCCACCGCACTCCAGGGATGCTTCTGCCCATCCTCCGGTGGTTAATAACATTTCTGTATGAGACAATTTTTAAAGGTTTTTAAGTTGTGACTATTGAAACTATCAAAGGCAACACACAAAAAATATATAATTTATTTACAGACAAAAGAAAAAACGGTGTAGGTGTCACGAAAAAATGGACCCTGCTCAGCATGTTGCTGGCCTAAAGCCAGCGCTGTTCTTTCGCAAAGTCCATTTGGTGAAGGTATCAGGTTATCAATTTATTAAAATTATTATTATTATTGTTTTTTTTGTGTGACCCTGACGCGGATGACACCGCCAGACAGTGACAGCATCGGTCGGCTTGGCTGTGTAAACGTTACTAAAGCCGGGGTTATATTAGAGCCCCGCCGCGTGGGATTGCGATTGGTTACATACAATTTGTATGAACGTGCTCAGTCCCCCGGCTTGAATCGGTTGAGAGATGCGACCTGTAGAGGAGAACATCCGGACAGACATACGAAAGATTTTTTGTCGAAACCTGAAACGGAGACGCATCGCTCGCTTCGCTCGCTCGGTCAATACATAAAATATTTTTAAAACGTCGTGAAAAATGCGCGCGATAATTTCATACCAATACGATACTCAATATGTTGAGACGAATTTGCCTCTTGGAAGCGGTAACTGACATGGGTACCCTGTCAAAAGCCCTGTCGGGCAACAATGTATGATGTTGTAAAGTACCCTTTGCTTGCGGTTTCGTTACCGTAAGAAGTTTATGGACAAATTGGAACTCTGACCCACCGTTGTACTATATCAAAGTAAGATTATTAATTGAATGTGAGAAACCTTCTGTAATTTGACTTATGATATTAATTTGACACGGTTTCATGGTCGCTCAGGGTTTTATTTTGTCATCAGTACGCATTTCGTATATTGCCAATATTGTAGGCATACATTCTCAGAAATATTCAACATGATTTATTCTAGATGCCATTCTTATGACATCTCAGTAATGAGGTAATGCCATAACCGATATTAGTAGGCTGTTACTGGCAAACTATCAAGTTATATAATATGTGATGCTGAAGATTTAGGCCAAGGGTGCCCGTAGGGAGAACAAATGATAGTTCTAGCTGAGTCAAGGAAACCAAATACGGTTGAATAAAGCTTGCTCTAAAACGCTCTAAATCTCTGGTACTTCCACAATCCCAATTACGAAACAGCTACTTCGCACTATATCATTCAGTAATAAGTTACAGCATCGAGTTCTGGGGAATCGCTGCTGACTGGCGTCGCATTTTTGTGCTGCAGAAACGAGCAGTCAGAATCATAGCCCACGCTCCGCCCTTTTCACCTGCTCGACAACTCTTTATTTCACTAGGTATAATGACAATACGATCTCTTTACATCTTCAATGTCGTGAAATTCGCGAGAAGCAACATTGAATCCTTTCCCCAAAGATCGGAGAACTTACCAAACTTGCGGAGTAATGATAGAGGCAAACTTATCACAACTAGGTGCAAACTGACCAAGTCTACCAAAACTGCCTACGTAATAGGTCCTAAAATTTATAAAGCGATCCCAGATTGCATCAAAGAGCAGAACGGACAGTCATTTTATGACAAATTAAAATCGTGGCTCGTTGAAAAAGCTCATTATAATGTATCCGAATTGTTGTGACATTTAACTGATCCAATAATCATAATAGTAATTTAATTTTGTATCTTAATTTGTAATTTAACTTTAACTGTAAGAGACACTGACATATTTAATGGGTAAAGTTCTTGGACCTTTAAGTACTTATGTTAATGTAAATACCTAGTACCTATGATGAAATGTATTATTTTGACGTGTAATGTGTAAAATCATTGCAAATAAATGAGTATGAGTATGAGTAAAAGCTGTCCTAAAATTCAAGGTAAGTTAAATGTAGATAGTGTTGATCAGCGTTACAAAGCCCCTGTTTATCCTTACAAATGTGTACTGTACATTAATTAACTCTATTTTAATGAATGAGTGCGGTGACGTACCCCATCCTAATCATGGGTTTAGATGGAATCAGAACCGACGCCCGTTTGGTAGTAGAGCCGCCTTTGCAAAAACGTCGAATATGGAACATAAAGTTATGAGTGAGCGTCGTAGAACCTATTTTTGTGATGTATTATATTACGCGGTGTAGTGGTTTCGTTCAGCCTGATGACCACCGAAGGACGGACATCGCGTTGCCAAAAACGTAAGTTGCAATACCAATCTCGACAGAAAATATAATACAGAGTTGTCATGGGGATCAATCTCAGGTATGCTTTTCGTGTTCCAATGATTTTTTTATTAATTCCAATGATTGTTACGCACGTTCCAATGCCGCTTATGACTATAAGCGGCATTGGAACAGTAAAGTGTGAATCGCTAAAATTAAAATCTTTCAACTGGTTGTAGATTAAGTCAATATTACTTAAACAGACCTATGTTCACTTCTGGATTATATTAGGCCAGGAGTGGGACGAATGGCATACTCTAAGAGAGCCCCTATGCTCAGCAGTGGACAAAAATGATAATGAGGACTTGTACATAATCGTATAATGCTTAATTTTATTAGTTTAATGGTCACAGTCATGTGTAAATAAAGCTTAAGAATATGAGAATCTCTATTTTCGTGATAAAATCTTACACTTTTTTTATGAAATACTCAGTAGTTTCAATTCAGCTAAATTTCCTATGTGTGATGACCGTCGCGTTGCCAAATATTTTGTCCATTTTACTATGACAATTATTTAAAATTGCGCATCAAGATATTTGTCCTGAAAGGTGTGAGTGACCGACTTCATAATATTTTAATAAGAATGCAACGCAAATTTAAAATCATACAGGAATAACAAAATGTGCACAATATAAGAATAACAAAACATTGTAACAAGTAATTTTTTTACGAAAAAGCACCGGCTCCTAACTTTGCCTGATCCTTCTGCTGTATACTTTGAAGAGATCCCTCGATTTTTCCAATAACCCGTCATCAGATCCAGACTTGGTGATAAAGGGACCAACTAGAAAACATATCCTTTCAAACAAAAAAAGAATTTTTGAAATGGTCCACTAGTCTCCGTGTAATCGGTGAATATACATAAAAAAAAATATTCCGACGAATTGAGAACCTTCACCTTTTTTTTTAAGTAGGTTAAAAAGGATACGGGCGTATTGATGTTACATTTTCCATAGTCTGTATAAGTGCCATTGAACATTTTGTGCCGACGCTCCCGTACGCTCTAAGGGCTAAATATTACCATGAAGGCTATGACAATATTATCTAACGAATTAGGGCCTAACGTCAGCGTATTATTAGCCAGTTTTCAGCGCTGACCTGAATAATTGGACCGAAAGTAATGGTTTAATGAAGTTATTTGGTATTATTAACGTTTAAGGGTGGAAAGGGTAATGTTGTCAGGGTATTTATTGCCGGCCTGTGTGGTTACGATTACCTATATAAAATGGTTACAACCGACATAAAAAGGGATTCCTCATGTAAAAGCACATTCGATCCAAGTGTTTTTAAATTATCTTAAGCGGTCTATTATAAACTTTTTTTTGCCGAATAAAATAATACTAATTCATGTCGAACTAGCAGACAACGACGTTTTTTTTAGAAATTTGGCAATGATTTGATTGTTACAAGGTATCCTGACATGCGGGTAATTATGCAATAAAGGCAAGATATTTATTTATTTATTTATTTAAACTTTATTGCACAAAATCGGTACAAATGGCGGACCTAATGCCTCAAGGCATACAAACCAAACATCAATTTCTATTACGGTATAAGAGAGACCAATGCAAATCTTTGTCACACTAAATATACTCTATCTATACTATAATGGATCTTCCATTTTAAATTATATGCCTTGAATTAGACTGTCAAGTTTTTTCTCCGTATCATCATCATCAGTAGCTCCCACGCTGGCTCAGTGCGGGTTAGGGACATCACATACACCTTTGAATTTCTTCGCAGATGTATGCAGGTTTCTTTGCGCTGTTTTTCTTAAGCGAAAAACCATCGGTAAATATTAAATGATATTTCGTAAAAAAGTTTGAAAAACCCATAGGTACGAGCCGGGACTCACTCACGACCACGAACGCCACTTGACAATTGCTTGAACGACTGAGCTACCTATGTACGTTTTCTCTCTGTAGTCGTTCCTTCGTGACTGAAATCGTGATCATCCGACGTCTTCTTGGACAGTACGACTTGCTTCCACTGGCTTTTATTAACGTCCATCCGCACCACATCGTAGAACTTGCTGTTCTTCTTCTTAATTTGGTCAGTCCATCGCGATATACCACGGGTTCACCTTCCAAGTTTCCAACCTACGTTGGGCTACTTTAGTTTGTTGTCTTTATGATATAGCAGGTTTTTTTCTGCAGCTGTTCTACAGCCAGTGCCCCAAGTGCTAAGGTTGAGCTTGTATTATCAGGCAAAAGTGACCCTTCTTTGTCACTGTCAAAATGTATTCTTATAACGTTATTAAGGAAATGGCGCCTTATTAGGGCCACAAAAAGGCACATTGTTGCTTGCAAATGTTATTTTTCTGCTTCAGACGCTACCAACATTCTTTTCCGTCTGTCTTGAGTCCGTTTGACATTCAACAAGCTACAAAAGTAAATAGTTCTGGTAAATACTAATTAAGGCACAAAAGCACAAAGCTGAACTTTCCATTGTAGTTGAATCTCATAGTCAAAGGCTAAGTAACGGTGCCGTTACGCTTACGTTTGCTTTTCATTGTTTCTTGTTAAGTTTTCCATTGACAAAATGGGAGGTGTAAGTTATAAGCGGAAGGCGGGTTGGTAGGACTTTGAGTCAGTTTGTTAGGTTCAGATGATGCATCCAGCCAGCAGTTTTGAATGTTCTAATGCAGGTACAGTCAAGATCAAAGGTAAATGATCATTGATCATTGTTGATGATCACTTTTTCGTACTAACGTAACAATACTGCGACAGGTGGGATACGTCAAATTCGGAAAGTAACAAGGTACTAAAATGATCATCTACTTTTTCCGCGCGTTTACTATACTCGGAAGAGCTGACCATGGAGAGAAAGAGGTGTTAGAGCAATATAACGGAGGAGGCTCGCTTGTCCCTCCTAGTGAAGCATTTGAGCAGAGGTCGTGCTTTTAGTGCCGCGTGACGTCACGCTCCTTATACGATGAATTTAATTAATGAATCAGGTGTATTCAAACTTTTTTATTTTTCAAGCATGCTCCTTTTGCACCCGTAATGCCTGTTACATCACAACATATAAGGTACACAATTACCTAGGTACTGCAAGTTTTTTGTGATTGGTTTATGCGTAATACCAGTTGAATGCCAACAATTAAACAAACCCCTTCATTATAGACAATTTACGTTCATATTTAGATTCAATATTCCTATGATCTGTTATAAAACTTTAAAAATATGAGTTCCTTACTTGCTTCGGATGTAATATAATAGGCCATATTGAAAAAAAAAACATGATTAAACGGTTGATGATTAAAAATGTATATACCATAACACTGATTGGAGGCATCCTATATGCAGTGTGACCTCAATTTTTCGTCACCGGCACGAAAAGTACTACCTCTGCATATGAGTCAGGAAGTTAGCAGAGCAACTACGCACTAACTTAACCGCAAACACTGAAATAATCAGAGTAAATATGATCGGATCAAATCGCTTTTAGCTTAATACTCGTACTCAGCGTTCACCATCTCTTTACAAAAGCCGACCTGTTTACGTCTAGTGGAGCTCTGTGACGATGACTGATAGTAAAATAAAGTAATGGTTATGCTCCATCGTCAGCAGGATTTGTGGGCCATCATGTTTTATGCCGAATTGTTTTACGAGGGACAAAAAGCGGCCCGTTTTAGGACAAATAAGAGGGTAAAATAACCAATTTGGTAGTGAAACTGTCTGTGGTACTTAAGATGATTTGTTTGTTGTTACGTGCCATATCAAAATTGATATTCTTATGTTTTAAGACTACGTCTAGAAAAGAAATTAAGAAACTTCCGTAAGATCAAGATATCTAAGATCCAAATCGATAATAAAGTTTTTCGATTAATAAAAGATCGTTTAACAAAAACTGACTCCATAAGTATGGAGTACCTCCTCTTAGTCCTACTATAATAATCATCATCGCCATAGTTGAGCCTTTGTACGTCCTTTTAAAATTAAAATAATATAAATTGGTATATAAATAAACTATTCCACATTCAAATCGATAGCAAAAGTAGTTCGCAAAATATTTAGTAATGTGACAGACAGACAGACAAAGCGGCACCATAAGGGTTCTTTTTTTACCATTTTGGTAGGGAACCCTTAGAATACAACTGAATTAAGAACTTCCTTGTATTTTCAAGACGGTGGAAAAACCGCACTCAAATCGACTCTTCACTCACACTACAATTGTTAAAATTATAATCCCACTCTATTGCGTTGTGGATTAAAAAATTACTTTACTTTTCATTTATTTGTTAAAACAGTAATAATAATAAATTCTTTATTTCGAAGCGCAAGGCTCCATAGATGTTCATAAACAAGACAAGTTAAATAAATTTAAATTAAATTAAAACTAAGTTAGTAAAATATATATTTTTTTATTTTTATGTGGGACTTACTCGTAATCAGTCCAACGCAATGCTTCAGTATTGGGCTGTCATACCGATACCTAAAAAATATTTTTCTTTTTAAATTTTCTTATTTGAGATTATGATATTATGAACATCCAAAGTAGAAGAAACAGCACTTTTAAAACACGATGCGTTACGAAATCGAAACAATATCGAAAGAGATTGTCTGCCATGATTACAGAAATATCAAAGACATTTAAAACGCTCAAACTATGTCCTCAAAATAATAATTCTATTGCTATCTATAATAAAACCAAACGAACTTATTGCTAGCGAGACATACAATAGATACCATTCATAAGTTGACACATCGACTATTTGGTTATGCCACAATAAAACGCTATAAGCTATAAGGGTCAGATAAGCAACCCACTTCAGAAACGCGTTGTTGATCTATCGTAGTTACATTGACATCGTATTTGTTATTTTAGTTCCTCTTGCGCAATCACGTAGCCAGGTATGCATGAGTGTGACGCACTGATATTGAAATAGGATTGAAATGAATAGAAATAAAGTTGTAGTTGCAAAATTTGATTGAAGTTAACCGCTGCGGTTACGTTGGTTTGGCGCAGAATCAAGATTCTGATGGCTTTCTTAATGTTTGATGAATAAGTTTTCTTGATGGCCTGGTTGATAAAATTCAATTCGACGGCGAGGTTATGTAAAAGTCGTAAAAGTTTGCTTTAAAACTGTCGTTTCGTCATAATAAATGTTGAACTTTAAACGAACTACATTCACGAGCGAAAAATGGGAACATTTTGTAAGGAAATACATTAAAGGTCTATAGTTTGTGTTTTGTCCACAGGCGTAGACGTGTCTTGTTTAGTACTTACGTTTAGCAGGAATTTATTCAAACGCCTAAAGTAGTTTTTCCGGGTGTTTTATTGATACCATGAATTTCGTGTTTAACGGTTTACCTTAACATGAGGTCAGTTCCGTCCGTACGCTAATGTGACATAGTCTTAACCCTTTATATGACAAAAAAATGCTAATGCCCCATATTCAAGCCTCGGTGGCACTAAATTTTCCAAACAATTTCAGTTAGAAAAAAAAAACAAAACGATAGTCAAATAGTTTGTATATCCTGATATACATTGCCAAATAAAGGGTTAAAATTGTACTGTAATGCTCTCTCACTCGCGCATATTTAACTCCCAGGAGGTGTCACTTCGGGACCCCTATGCACTAATATTTGGTAATGTAAATACTAACCTTTTCAACGCCCTGTCAAATACAAAAACTGTCACTCACACGTCATGACATCGGAATGTCAAACGCGAAGTTAAACCCTATAGAAAGAATATCCGTCGTTAGCGTTGAACCGAGGTGCGGACCGTCGTTGGCGTCCAAAAGGTTATGCCATATAAATCATAATCAAACGTCTAAAAACTTTTCTCTCCAACTTGCCAGAAAGCTTTACAGCACTTCCGCAAAATTTGAGTGTAAATTATGAAGTTATGCTCAACCAGGTGTCTTTAACATCGGAGCTTTGTTCGCAAAGAGCTTTCATTAGGTCATGAAAGCTTCTTGGGGTGACCTTGGCCCGGATCCGTAACAAGCCCTTTTAATAGGATAGGGGTGAGCAAAAAGGTGGATTATAGCCCGTAGTAAAAGTAGGTTATGCGTTTGACCTATTAATACCTACCTTAATGACCGAAACTAGGTATTTTTTTCGTAGGTCCGGCGGATTTCCAGCTGTTCTCCTTTACAAGTCGTATTGCTCAATAGATTCTTGTGAAAATTTGTGAGCAGGCTTGATATATATAATTTTTTTGACGCATCAGATATCGGAAATATTCACTCACAGATACACTATTTCTTGGACGACTTATTTGATTACTACTTTTGTACTTTTGTCACTAGAATTGCAGATTTTTTCTTATAAACATTACTATACTACTGACCGAACAAACTTTGTGCTACTGTATATATAAATTTAATGTAAAAAAAACTACTCATAAATATCAAGTACGTCTTAACTTGTACAACGGAACCCTTCCACAAAGAGCTCCCAATAAAGTTGTTAATTTATTACAACGCCTTGGGGGAGAAAAAACACAAGTTTGTTGCATAATTTGTGTCGCACAATGCATGAGGTAGGTAGAGAAAGTTTATGGTACAGTTTTTTTCGGTCGGGAGTAAAGTGAGGCTTTTTAGTGATATGATATTTGACTGTATCTATGCAGAACCATATTTCTATTGATTAGATTTAAATAACGTATTCAAATAAAAAGGAATCGGAGCACATACGGGTCTAATGCGATAAAAAAATATTTAATTATGTATATTTTTTATATACTAAGGGTTTTGTATCAAAATGGTCAAAATGGAACCCTTATGGGGCCGCTTTGTATGTCTGTCTGTAAAAATATTATTATATCTATATCTAGATTATATATTTATGAATCATCAAAATTTCTTAACTAACTTTGTATATACGATTTCAAGCTAACATGGTCAACAATATTAAAATACAGTCATGGTAAATACCCCGTTTTGAACAGTAATTCTAACTTTGTATAATGCTCGGATAGATGGAGCTGTACCCATGGCGTTCAATTCATCCTGAATTAATGGAGTTAGGACGGGTACGCGATCTTTGTACGGAACGCTCAGTGCGCTAGTTGAACTCGCACTTGACCGGTTTTTATTTGTCTATGACAATGGTATGATTAATGTAATATTTTGTAGGATTCATTGCAAATAAATGAGTATGAGTATGATGAGTATCTTTTATATGTGACTGTTGCTTGTCGTGACCATTGATTTTACTATTACTTTCTACGAATAGAGACTCATTAGGCTGACATTTTGTTTCGTCATCAGAGTTCGAACTTGCTGTAGGTGTGATAGTCTTCTCAAATCTAGATTACGACAAAAATGCTATCAACGAGCTGAGTTTGTCCCCCACTTTTGCATTTTAATGTATATATATATATATATATAGGCATTTGGTCCGCGTTAAGGGTGCTTTAACGTGTCCACTACCACCACACGTAAATAATTGTGATTAATGATTATTTAAATTTAACGATAGATATTGAAAAAAGTAGGTCACTATGTTTAGTATTTTGTATTTAAGCACCTTTTGAATACATCAAACTAGTTTTTACGATGCTGGATTTGTCGATTAATGAGTTCAAAACTAAAACCTTAATAACTGATTTGAATACCAAAATAAAAAATGTCATGTAGGTAACTATTTGTAAATTCCCTCCAAAAATCGCTACTCCTCCACAAAGTTTCAATTTATCTTACAGCAGCCACTATAAAGCGCTTATAATCTCGGCAACTTGCACAGCTCTTACACGACTTTATTAAAGCTAAAACACTCGTAGTCGCCGCCGACGCACGTTCACGGCCGTTTAATTGACGGTTGTAGGCACGTTTTATTTAGAAAGTTTCTTAATGAAGCATTATATTTAAAATTCTGTCCTTATAACGTTGAGATGTCGAGTCTAGAAGGAGTGAATTAAACCCTTGAATTTCTGTGTAGTAGGTGAAATTTCTAAGCAGCCAGATAAACAGTAAGTATATTAAACTTATCTAAAGACAGAAAAAAAAACTCTGTTACACGAATACGAGTAATTGAATAATCATACATTACTAAATATCCATTTACTTTATAAGATTATAACAGAGTAAATCTCGGCGACCGCGCACAGGAAGGCACAACGTGGGTAGACTCCTACAAGGTGGACTGATGACGTGGAAAATGTGGCGGGAGTCTGCTGGATGCGGGTGGCACGGACGGGTCATTGTACCTGTCTCTTTGGGGGAGGCCTACATCCAGGAGTGGACGTCCGTCGGCTGATATGATGACAATGATGATGATTATAATGAGTGTTGTTGCAAACGCAACGTAATCAGTGTCTTTATTGCTTTCATGGGTAAATAAAAGATGGTAGGAAGGATAGAAGCGGAAGGAAAGATGGAAGTAAACGCCCGCTTGGAACATTTAGTATGAGAGCGGTTTCTGAAAACCACCAATAGGAATATATAACACATACGATTTATCCCTACCATCAGATCGTATATTAACTCCAAATCGTCAAATTTTGCTCGTCATTACCTCTTTATTTGTTCTTACTTTCAACCACTTCTGCATATACCACCACCCACTCTCTGCTTCTTTCTGCTTCTTTGACCAAGCTAAACTTGCAATCCAGTAATTTGGAACTACAAATACAGTCAACTGTTCTTCCAAGTTTTATTTGAGCCGTCGAGTTCTATCACTACCGAACTGCACCGCGAACGGGGCGCAGAAATGTAGGAAGGCAACCCACGAGATGGACTGACGGTTTGGTTCGAGTGGCTGGGCAGGATTGCATGAGGAAAGCGCAGGACCGCACAGACTAGACTTACATGGAAGCCTTTAATAAACACTGGGTAGCTCAAGGTTGAACAAGAAGTCCCATCATCACCGCCATCGGCGGGTACAATGTGTCAATAGGTGGGCACCGTAACAGGAGCAAAAAATTAAACGGTGGACTATTTAGCGGGCCACCAATTATCTCCAAGTGATCTCAGTTGAAAATAAAAAAGATATTTTTTTTTCATTTTTACTAACGTGTATTTTAATTATCCTTCTGAATGTCAATTTATTTTAATAACTTAATAAAAATGAAGAAAATTGTTAAAAAATACCAAAAATATCCTAGAAATAAATGATGCAAAATCAATTATGACTCATAACTTGTTAGTACATCGAACACTGCGTTGACTGATGCGGTATTAATATCCATAACTAGGAGGTCACAGCTTTAGATCAAAATTTCTCCGAATTCATTTTTTTTTAAATTTCACTCAAAGAGATGCTCTGAATGCAGCAAGCGTATTTTTAAATATTTGCTCCTGTAACAGGGCCCCATCTTGTGTAACAAGCAAAATGCCTGCAGCCACTCTAAGCAATCTCAACCACCCGGCTATTTATTCGTCTATTCGTTCACCCGTAATGTAATCCATTTCCTATGTTAATACAATAAACTAATTTGCTGAGTAGCTGTCTCCTTATTCATTTATACCTATTTAGGTCGCAGGTGTAACATTCCCACTCATAAACACTCTAGTTTTCCCTTACAATGTTTTTTCTTCGACCCTCCCAGTTTAAGTTGATATAAGCAAGCTACGGCGTAACATAAAAATGAAGGCTCATCTTATATTGTCCCTTATACAAAATGAGACCGATATAACTGGAGATACGAATCGTATGAGCTTATATAGATATTGAGTGTCAAGTGTTGTTGGTCGTTATTAAGAAAAATAACACCCTTTTAGACGCAAGGGCTTGGGTTCATTTTTAGGGATTTTTAGGGAGATTGTTATTTTGATACTTTGTAGGATATTACTTATACTATCAGGTTATAATAGAGATTGACACAACTCATTTTCATGTGGCAGTGATGAGAGCTCCACAAGATTTTTCTTCACTGAACTATATAAACTTGAAAACCAATCTTAGTAAACCAAATATTATTGGTAACTTAGTTCCTGCTCATCATCATCATCCTAGCGTTTTGATGGTAAGTGACCGTTTTCATCGTGACGACTGACGGCACAAAAATAGGTAAATTACCTACATTCTTAAAACTTTTTGGCGTATATACATATTATTAAAGACAGGCCACAGATTACACCCGGAGATCCGTTGCAAGCAAATATGAACGTTATTGTGTAGTCGCCATCAAATACATTGAAGCAAACAAGGTGCTCTTAAGCATCTGAACACTTATTTAATATCAAGGCGATAGTGCATGTTTAGGTTTAGTTTGAACACCCTGAAGTGTACAAGAGAGCCAGACCCAGAAGTGTCGGGATTTCTGTGATCGTCTCATGAGACAACGCTTGGCGACAACAATGGCATTGGTGCGTGACCAAAGTAGGTTATAATAATTATATGACTTATTTTTTCCGCGAATGTGTGGCCTATAGCAGGGAGGGTGGGGGGGATTGTTGGTAAAGACTCAAGTTTTTGGAGTATCGAATTCAAGAATTCTACTCATACTTACGGGACTCCAAGCTTAAAAGACTTCCGAGTCTTTTGAGTCATGAGTCGAGTCCTTTTTCGGGTCTTATCGAGTCCTTTAGTCACAACTCGAGCCTTGGAAAATACCCGAACGATCGTATCTTTTATAGTATTTTTCTATTTTTACTTTAGGCGTGCCGCAAAATACTTGAATCTAATAGCAAAGACTCGCTTTTGAAGTTTCTATTCAAAGAACTGGTTTCTACAGTACCTACTTCACTGGGTAGGCCGCGTAACCTTACGTGTTTCTACAAGTAGGGGGGGGGCGCGCAGTATACTGCAGTGTGATTTATTTAAACCTTGAATTGTCTTTGGTAACCGTGGTGTGGTTCCATAACCAGTCCGAGTCGAGTCCAGACCATTCTCAGATGCACATACACCCTAATTTTATTTTTCTTTGTGGTTTATGAGACAATTAAACCTTAGTAGTCTTTTCAACAACAAAGTAACAATTTCCAGAGAATAAAGCTTTCATTAAAAACACATTCGTTACATTCCCACAGTCCATAATTAACCATTTTCTGCATTCCATTGAATTGCCGTACAATTCTTAATGATAATGATAACCTTCCAATCCCGCTTAAATTCTGCACTAAACAAAAATGGTCCTCCATGATTTATTGAAAAGTGGCAAATAAATACTGATGCCGTCAAATCGATGTATACATTATTTTCCTTATTACAAAGGAGTAAGGTGTAGAATTGAAAACATATATTTGAAGTTGATCGTACAAATACCACGTCTTTTCGCAGACAGATACGGTGAGCCATATAATTACTGTGCAGTCACAAAGAGGTATTCAGTAAAAAATAAAAATCGGGCAAGAGCATGTCGGGCCATGCTCAGTGTAGGGTTCCGTAGTTGCCTAATGAACTTACTTAAAAAAACAATAATAAGCAAAAGAGAATACCTTCGCAGCGTTTCATACGTCTTTTACTAAGAAGGGAAGACTTTTTACGATAGCACTAAAACAGCTCAACTGATAATGTCCGCTATAGTTTTAATTGAAAGTCTTTATTAAGTTTCACGTTCATGATTTTTATCATATTTTTGGACCTATAGTTCAAAAGTTAAAAGGGGGGACATTTTTTTTTCTTTTGGAGTGAATATTTCCGAAAATATTTACTTCATCAAAGAGTGTTTGATGAAGACCTGTATTCATTTTGAAAGATCTATCCAACAACACACCATACCATAAGGTTGAAGCAAAAAGTTGCTTCCCCAGTTTACATGTAGGGCTACCTCTTTTTTTATATTTTATTTTACGACTTTGTCAGTTGTATTGGTTTCTGTATCCATACCAAATTGCAGCTTTCTAGCACTAACAGTCACAGAGTAAAGCCTCGGAGAGACAGACAGACAGTCGGACATGGCGAAACTATAAGGGTTCCTAGTTGACTACAGAACCCTAAAAATCGTAAATTACTTCAGTGTCGAGTATTAATAACGGATTATATACTTAATGTTATTTAGTAAGCGAAACAGCCAATTTGTTTTTAATAAATATTATCCGGTTGCGAGATTTTAATTTGGCGAATGATTGGGATTGTTAATTTGTGTTGCGGTTGATAAATAAGATTATGAGTGTTTTAATAATGAGTTATTTTAATCCAATTTGAAATATCATTGCTTGATGCGTGTAGGTTGATTCACTAGAGCCGGAATGTCTATGAAATTAATGACATCAGTTTCATACATTCACCTCGAGGAGCGGTGGCTCGCGCCGCGCCGCGTGCCGCGTGCGGTATGCGAGGTTAAGCAATGTCGGGCGCGGTTAGTCTTTGGATGGGTGACCGCTTTGAGTGGTTACTAACTGAGCGCTCCCTTGCTTTGGAAGGCACGTTAAGCCGTTGATTCCGGTTGTTGTCTATGATAGCAGTCGTTAAGCCAAGTTAGAGGCCTCCGGGCGGCATGAGAACTTCTAACAGTCAAGTTGCCCACTCACTTCACTTGAAAAGCCTAATCCCAATAAGGTCTGGTTTCCCCCTCGGGTTGGATGGTCAGACGGCAGTCGCTTCCATAAAAGTAAAAGTAAAGAAAGCGAAAGTAGTTTATTCTTCAAATTAGGCATATTACATGCACCTATGAACGTCAATAAACTACCACCGGTTCGGAAAAATATACCTCTGCCACGAGAAGAAACTCGGCGAGGTGTCATTTTTTCAAAACAATATACATTGTATAGTTAAATATAAAATTACAGTGTCAGCTACTACAAAATTACTTAAATAACAATGCTACAGTAGAAAATATATTTTCGCGATAGATTACCCGTGCAGGACGCTATCTATCACTGCCAAACATCCCTATTCATGATGTAATCGTTTATCTTATAATATGCTCTTGAAATAAGTGTTTGTTTTACTACAGATTTGAATTTGGAATTGCTAAGTTCAGTAGTGTGTTGTGACGAGACAGACGAAGCCAGCCATCGCACATAATAATAGAACTGAAAGTTACATGTTTAAAGTAAGAAAAGTAGCGGTTAAAAGCAACATAAACTAACATGATTAGGAAAATAGCATCACTCATAAACAATGATTAGGGAAGTATTCACTTATACATTAAGATAATATTAATATTAAAGGACTATCATCTCATCATCATCAACGGGGCCTGTGTTATGGGTACCGAAGGACGGGTTATTTGATGGATGTACATTGAACTACAAAGAGAACATCCATTTTTCAAGAACAAATGTTTCCGCTCACTACAGAAACAAATGCCTCACCGGGATTCGAACCCGGGACCTCTGGCTTTGGAGGCTGTGTCATTGCCAATTAGACTAAACAGGCTGATAATGGAGATATAAGGTCATTCTTAAATAAATTCTGTTAGTTAATTCATAAAAGAAAGAATAATAGAATAATACATTATATTCAAAAATTTAAAATTGGAATAGACACCGTGCGCGATCGGGGTGAATGAACCTGACAAAGCTGGCAGGCCAGGCAAACGAAGCAAAATGGGCAGGCGGTTTTTTATAGGGCAAACTCGGCGTAACGGGCAGGCTGGATTTGCGAGAATTTTCCAGCTTGCGTGACAGGAACAGCACGCTGGAAAATTAGGGCAAGTCTAGCGGACGAGGCGAGAGGGGAAGATGGAGTTTTGGATGGTGAAAAAGGAGAGGGTATAAAAGGGACTGACGCGAGGGATGAAGGGTCTTGGGATTCTAAACTTTGAAGTGAGAGGGTGTAACGCTGTTGGGACGGTATTTGATTTTAAGCTTTGAAGTGGTAGGGCATAACGCTGCCAGTGATCTTTTCATATTCTGGGCTATTAAGTGGGAGTGTGTAACGTTGTTGGGATCGTTCATTTTCTGGGCTTTCAAGTGGGAGAGTGTAGCGCTGTAGGAGAATATTCAGGGTTTTTCTTGGTTTACAATGTGTTAGAACAAAGTGTGGATACGAGCATTCAGTTCGAGGACATCAAAGTGTTAGAAGGTGATGCTGCAGTATTTGCGTGAACAAACAAATAGAAGAGGGAAGCAGAGGTATTGCAGGAAAGGCTACTGTTTTAGGAGTGGGAGTGCTGATTCTGGAGGTTAGCGAGATCAAGGGATAGAGGTTTGAGGCGGAATAACTGTGAGTGCTTTAAACTTATTTATTTTTCTACTGAAAGATGGGTACGGGAAATTATATTGAAGATTTGTCGTATTTGTTTAAATGTCAAATAACTTACTTTATAGCTAATGAACTTTGAATCTTCTTGCTTAGGTAGTAAAGTTGGGTTTAGAATGACTTAAGTTGCTGCTGTTTGGCAAACCTCGAATAATTTATAGATACTTAAAGTTTTTAATCTATTTTGATAACTGAGTTAACTTCGGATTAATATTTGAACGAATAGAGGGAAATGAGACTATAATGGACAGTGGTATATGGACTAGAGTTCGATTCTCTGACATTAGAAAGGAGTTTTATATGCCGGCTGTATGAATGGCAGTTAAATTGAATTCTTTGGCAATTTTATAAAGTGAACATCTCATATTTTATGTTGTGTAATTTACTAATCATTCCTTTTCTGTGTGCACTGGGCCGGGAAAACGTAACTAGTGGCAAACGAGGCTTCCAGTTTTCAGCAGTGTTAAAAAGTGTTAGATCTATTTATCAATAAGTCAGATTGACACAGTTGCTCATCTTTTGTATGAGCTAGGGCAGTTTTAGTATACTAAATTCAGTCAGATGGACATTGTCCTTTGCAATGGAACCAGTTGTAGGAGTGGCGATTCGGTAAGGCAAACTTTCCTTGAATACATCAAAGGACAAGTGTTTCTGTAAAATTCCATTATTTTTCAAGAGTTTAATTTATTATTGCTAGAAAGACTAAGGTCCTTTGATGTCTGACATATATTGTTACAAATTGTTTGGAATCACAATAGTACTCTATGTAATTAAAGAGAGTTTATTATGGTTCAATTATGTGTGTGTTTATTTCTATTCTAGGTAAATGTCTTAGTGTCTATCTGATTTTCCTCTGTATTTAGGTATATTGTGAAGAATATGTTGAAGACCGTCAATATTTTGTGTGTTTTAATATGTCTATTTTCAGGGATTGTTTATGTGTTCATTGTGTTTATTAATTCTTTCCACAGTTAAAGCAAAATGATACTATATAATCTATAATTTGTCTAAATAACGTTATCCAATTATATATTATCCTTCCTATAAGTTGTACTAGTACCAACATAAAAATAATGCTACATTAGGAAAAGATATTGGATATTCATATCATATCATTTGAGTTATTGAGTAAGAGATACTAAAATCAAACACATGTTGAAGGAATGTTTGAGTATACTAAATAAGAATGAATACATACATACATAGATTCGCGCCTGTATTCCCAAAAGAGGAAGGCAGAGGAATGAATAAGTATATAATGTTTTATAAAAAGCAGAACAATATAACAAAATAATGCTTTCATTATCTAGTATAATAATGTTTACAAATCTGAATATGTAACCTTAATTTAATATATTTATATATTGTATTTAGAGAGAAACAGTTTTTGGGAGTCAAACAGTTTGAAGAATATGGCATTGAGTATTTAACTTTCAAATTAATCAAGTTAAAAGTTTAGTATCACATGTTAGTTAAAAATAATACTTCAACTGTATTGAACTGTTACTAGGTTGAGTCAAATAACTATAAAACTAGACTCAAGCCTAGGTGGGTTTTGCAGCTATGATAAGTGATAAGAGTCTAGTGGAGAGTGAATCAGATGTTTTCATAAATATATTTGCAAGTCTATGAAAGAGGTATATAAATAATGAATACAGCCTCTGATCTCATAGTAATTGATTGCATATAAGTAAATTTATATGTTTATTTTTATATACATACTTTGAAGTAATTTTCACAAGTTAAATGTAAAGTGCGTAGGCGAACATTTGTTCGTAGGATTACATCAGTGCAGAGGTGGTTTTGGTTTATTAAATCTTTGAAAAATCCTTTCATTATAAATCTTTGGTCTCAGAGTAGCCATTTGAGTGTGTTGTCTCTTGTGACTTGGATCTTTGTGGAGATTTTGGGAGCATGAGCTTTAAGGTTTGGGTGACTGTGGAACTGGTGAACTGGCTGAGCGTAACGCAGGGCTGGGAGTATTATCTGTATACTTGGAACGCAGATTTACTCATTCACTAAGAACTATGGTTTCTTGGGCTTTGGAGTTTTATGTTCTAAGGGATCCCTATAAAGGATGTTGAGCTAACAAGTAGGGAACATATTTTGGATGGTTGCTTGGGAACTTAAGAAATTGTAGTCAATGTAATTTGTTGACCTGTGAAATATGGTCAAAACCTTGAACTGATGTATTAGGTCTGATCTATCCCCATCGCAGGAATATAAAAGTGTGCAAAGTATAAGGACATTCCTACCATAACATAAAATTGGGAAATTCCTATACTCATTCCTATGGGAAACTAATATTTAAACTTAAGAATTATGTTTGCACTAAATACTGTTATTGTAATAAGAAATTTAAGCTTGAACCTTTCTGATAAAGATAAAAGTTGGAATGATCTTGATTACTAGAGAGAAGTTTATCTTAATTGATATGAAAGTGTCTGAATTTCCGATGCTTGATTAAAGGTGATTGAATGCACATTTTTATTCGCCGGACGGCCAAGCTGTATTCACAAATAATAAATGTTATCTGTGTCTATGGTGCGTAGGGGATTTTATACTATAAAAATATAATAACTACGAATATCTAAATATATACAATACAAGAATACAATGTTCTTGTTCTTCATTAAATTCTGAGTATGTGACCTTTGCCCTGACTTTGTAATGAACATTTATTCCAATTTAAGCTAATTTTATTGAACTATTTTATTTGTTAATCTTCTAATATTTCTTACTCTTAATTTTCTGGAGGTTCCAACTAAATTGCAAAAAGAATTTAGGTTACTATTCACAAATAGGGTTCCTACCGATTACTAGACGATCACATGTTTTATACAAGGCTAAATTATTTCATGACAAAATACAATAGAATCAGTTGCTAGGGTCTTCTCAGGTTAGATAGTTGGGGTTTAATTTGGGAATGTAGGGGTGTTCAGTTAAGTGGGGTAGAGTAAATATTTGTAGGGGTGGTTCGTCTCAGTGTTCATATATAGGTACCTGGGGCTAATCATTGACAAACATTTTAACTGGGGACCGCACGTCGGCCACGTATGCTCTAAACTTAGGTCTATTACGGCGCAAATTTCTATTCTGAAATACAAACTGCATTACAATATAATGCGCACCTTGTATTCATCACTGGCAGACTCAATCATATCGTATGGTATTAGCAGCTATGGGAGGACATACAAAACCTACATGGAACAAATATATAAATTACAACTAGCACTATTGAAAACTATTGTACCTAGTAAGATTAGATCCAACTACAAAGATGACAACAACGGCCTATTTGAACACTGTAAGGTAATCAAAGTCAAAGTCAAAGTCAAAATATTCTTTATTCAAATAGGCCTAGCAACAAGCACTTTCGAATCGTCAGTTATAACATGTATTAACATATATATTAATTAATTATTTAGAGCAATTTATTGATGCTATTATTATTCTTCAAAATAAATATTGTTGTTGTAGACATGTCAAAGTAAGAAATTATTTTGTAGTAAAATTCACAATAGGATCGTCAAAAAATAAATAATAATAATAATAGAAAAATATATAAAAAATAGAAATCTAGACAGTTTCTAGAATAAAATCAAAATATCAAAAAAAAAGATCATATTAATATCTAACGCCATAATGATTAATTCATTAATATTTCAGTCACAATTAATCCCACGGTGTTTTATCATTCATGTAGTCATGTGTGCTATAATATGCTTTCGATATGAGTTGACGCTTTACATAATTTTTAAATTTATTAATAGATAATTCAGTTACATTTCTTGGAAGCTTATTATAAAACTTCACACCGTTACCCATGAATGATTTTCTAATTTTCTGTAGGCGAGTGGTGGGCACCGCGAGTTTGTGTTTATTTCGAGTATTAATATTATGTATGTCACAGTTCTTCCTGAAATTTACAATGTTTTTATGTACATACACAATATTATCATAGATGTATTGACAATGCAATGTCATTACATTAATGTTCTTGAACTTATCTCTAAGTGAGTCTCTATGGTTCATTTTATATATTGCTCGAATAGCCCTCTTCTGCAGAACAAAAATGGTATTAATATCTGAAGCACTGCCCCATAGTAAAATACCATACGACATAATACTGTGGAAGTAACTAAAATATACTAATCGAGCTGTCTTCACGTCTGTCAGTTGGCGGATCTTGCTCACGGCAAAAGCTGCAGAACTCAGTCTATTCGAGAGATTAGCAATATGGGGACCCCATTGGAGTTTGGAATCTAATGTTAATCCAAGAAAAACTGTACTATCCACTAGTTCCAATTCCTCATCTTTCACAATGACACTTGTTTGATTGTGCTTAACGTTAGTCGTGACAAACTTGATACATTTGGTCTTTTTCTCATTTAACAATAAATTGTTGACATTGAACCAATTAACTACTTTAGAAATAGCATTGTTTATATCTATATTAGCTTGTTGCTGTCGTTTGACTTTGAATATAAGAGAGGTATCGTCTGCAAACAATACTATATCATGGTGGGTCTTTACGAGGTATGGCAAGTCATTTATGTAGATAAGGAATAGGAAAGGTCCCAATATTGATCCCTGCGGTACACCCATCGAGACCACTGATCCTGGAGATCGCTGTCCATTCACATCGACCCTTTGTATTCTACCATATAGATAAGATTTTAGCAAATTCAGTGCCGATCCTCTAACTCCATAGTAGTGCAGTTTCCTGATTAATGTTTCATGACATACGCAGTCGAAGGCCTTGGACAAATCGCAAAAAATACCTAAGGCATCCTGTGACTCTTCCCAGGCATCGAATATATGTTTAGTTAGCTCAACAGCCGCGTCGGTTGTCGAGCGACCCCGCGTAAAACCAAATTGCTTATTATGCATTAAATTGTTTGCATTAAAATGTCTTATTAATTGGGACAAAACTAATTTTTCAAAAATTTTACTAAATGTTGGCAGCACAGATATTGGTCTAAAATTAGTGGGGTCAGAAGTGCTACCTGATTTAAATAAAGGAGTTATTTTACTATGTTTCATTAGATCAGGAAACTCACCGCAGTCAATACTGTTATTAAATACAACTACCAAGTCAGGCGCTATGACTTCTATTAGAGATTTGACAGCATGGACAGAGACTCCCCAGCGATCACCAGTTTTTTTGACATTAATTGATTTAAACGCCTTTATTACATCTGGGGTACTAACATATTCAAAATGAAGATTTCCACTACATTCTGAGGCGTTATCTTTTAACAATGTAACGGCAGACGAAGGTGAAGAATTTAATGTCTTTGTTGTGGATACTGGTATCTCAGTGAAAAATTTTTCAAATTCTGTTGCTACTTCTAAACTTGAATCTATAATTATGCCATCAATTTTTAGTTTAAGATCATTCGTTTTGTGCTTTGATCTACCAGTTTCCACATTAATTAATTTCCATGTTGTTTTGATAATGTCCGAACTATTTGTAATTTTCTGGCTTATAAAATTACGTTTAGCTATATGACAATCTATTTTAAATTTCTTAGAATATTGTTTGACATGTTCCTTAAATTCATCACTCATATTAAACCGGCGTTCCTCATATAAAGCATACAGTGCTTGTCTACGTTTATGTAAGTCCTCAGTAGCCCACTCACTAAAAACTGATGTCCCACCAACCACGACCGATTTGGATGTAAAAATCGCATTATAATGTTTCATAAAAGTGTGAAAAAATGAATTGTACATTTCGTTTGGACTCATATCGGAAGACAGAAAGGGTAGCGCCTGGACTAGACTTTGCTTCATTCGTTCCATACGGCCCGTGGTTACTGGTACAATAGTTATTTGTTTCCTCAGGGTATTTCTTCTTAATGTCTCAAATACCATTAATTGACCTAAGTGATCTGATTCTAATTTACTGATTACACTTTTAGTGATTGGAATAATATTAGTGAAAATGTTATCTATACAGGTGGCGCTTGTAGCAGTGACTCTAGTAGGCTCCGTAAATATATGACTCAAATTACAAGATTTGAAAAGATTCAACAATCTGATACTTGTTGTTGAATTTTCTAAAATGTTTACATTGAAGTCTCCGCATATAAGTAATTTCTTACTAGAGAGTGATATTTTAAGTAGCACGGATTCCATTATGCTTTCAAAAAGGTCAAAATTACTTAATGGCGGCCTATACACACAGACAACAATAAATTGCTCTAATTCTACTGCACTTATTTCTATGGTCCGTTCAACAGACAAGGATACAATGTCCTTACGTTCCTTAAATTTTAATTTATTATGTAATATTATTAATGACCCACCATGTATGGAACTAAGTCTGGTGAACGAACTTCCCACCTGGTGGTTATTAAATTGAGGCATTAATTCATTATTTTTTAACCAATGTTCAGTTACACACAATATTTCAATATTATAATCATTCAAAAAGAGTTCAATCTGTAAGTCTTTTCCTCTAATAGACTGAATATTTTGGTGAACCAGGTATATATATTTTCCATGATGGCAGTATCTTTCATTAAATTTATTAATAACTAAATTGCCAGAGTTTGAGTACTCCTTTGTCTTAAAATCTAATTTAAATGATTGGTTAAAACTGGAACCAATTCCAACTGTATATTGAACTGCTCAATAGGAGCAGAGTTATGTGCCAAATTCTTGGCAGAAATGTCAAATAAATAGGATAGTGACAAAGCTATTTGTCTTTTATAATAATTACAAAGGTAAAACTTACCTTTAGTCAATAAATTGTGTTTACCAACATATTTGTTAGTGTCAATTATGCTAAACTTACTACTATATGTACAGAGATTATGCAGAGCTATATTCAAATTATATCTAGTGTCATTTTCTGCCTTTGAAATCTGATGACAATAGGGGAATGTGAACATAATAATTTCTTTTACAGTTAATGTGTCCAATTTTTCAAAAAAATTAATTAAATTATGTTTGTTCACATTTCCTCTGTTACCCATAAGAATAAGCAGTGTTGTTTTAGAATGAATACTATTATCACTCATAATTTGATGTGACATATTATCAAGGCTACTATAAGGCAGACAATTGCTTATTGCGCTAAGCCCTGTTAAGTGATCGCTTAGATATGTGCCCATATTACTTCCAAACTCATCACAGTACATAATTACATTAGGTGTGTTCGTTTCTGAAGTGTGGAAGGAGCTATTATTATTTTGTTCTTGTGGAGGTACACTGGCACAAAGGTGTGGGTTCGATGGACCATCTGATAAATGACCACTCATTTGTTTACATATACATGACTGGCCATTGGTCAGTGACTCAAACCGTTCCGAGTTATAATTAATCAATATTTTTAATCGGTTTCGTCTGTCCTTACTGACTGAGGAGTGTCATGTAATACTATCATTAAGACAAAAAACGCGCCCCAGTCAGCTGCACTAATTAGATTACCTACTAACATATTTGCTGCCATGCAATAAAATAAATACCTACGGTAAAAGACCACCGGGGAATGGGCAGCAGCATTCCTAGAGTGCGGTGGGGATATTGCGATCGCCAACCCGCATGCCAAGCGTGGCGATTATGGCATTTACCCCCCATGAAATTGGGGGAGGCCTATGTCCAGCAGTGGACGTCCTAGGGCTGATATGGTGGTGGTGGCTACGGTAAAAGAACAAACGATTACCTGATTCCATTTATTCTAAATAATTTACCTAAAGATTTATTGCATGAATTGTTAATAACCACAGGCGACAGAATCAAGTTTAAAAAATTGTTAAAAAATCATTACCTACAACGTACGAGTAATTAACCTTGCACATCCTTAGTATTAACCAAATAACAATTATGTACCTAGCCTTCTGTTAAGTAGTTAATATTTAATATACTTATAGTATATACCTAAACGCGGATCGAACCGCGCGATCTCGCCAACTATTAAATAAACCCACGAGGTTTCCAATAGTGGCACATATTACATTATATGTAAACCTATTAAGAATAAATAAATAAAATTAAAAAACAGGAATTTTATTGTAGAACGGCTTTTTCGCCTTTACTTGTCTATAGAAGGTTATTTTGAGTTTCCCAGTATTTCTCGTGGCTATTGGTTTATCAGCGTTCGTTGGAAAATTGCCCAAATTCTTCCTAACATACATTATTATTTCAAATATGTATAGGGACGGCAGGGTTAGAATATCTATTTCTTTGAAAAATTCTCTTAATGAATCACGCGACCCCAAGTTATAAATTGCTCGGATAGCCCTTTTTGCAAAATAAAAACAGTTTCAATATCTGCAGCTGATCCCCACAAGATAAGACCATAAGTAATTATACTATTAAAATAAGCAAAGTAAACTAACCGTGCCGTTGCCACATTGGTAAGCTGCCTTATTCTCCTGACTGCAAATGCAGCAGAGCTCAACCTACTTTCTATCGCTGTTATATGGGAACCCCACTGCAATTTTGAGTCCAATGTAATACCTAAGAATACAGTAGAAATAACAAATTCTAATATTTGACCATTAAGTTTAATATTTGTATCTAAGTTTCTGTTTGATGAGTTCGCTAGAGAGAATTTCATACATTTCGTTTTTTTGGGTTCAATACTAAGTTATTGGCAGCAAACCAGTCAGATATCATGAAGAGGGTATTATTTGGTTCAATGAGTTCAGTATCTCTCCTATTTACCTTGAACAGTAATGAGGTGTCGTCTGCGAACATTACAATGCCTGATCTTCGGCTTACCATATATGGCAGATCATTTACATAAACAAGGAACAGGAACTGACCTAGAATAGACCCCTGAGGTACTCCCATCTCTACCACTGTCTCTGACGAAATGGCTTTATTTATCGCTACCTATTGATTTGTCTGTGTTAAATATGACTTCATGAGATCTAATGCATGCCCTCTGATGCCATAAAACTTAAGTTTATAAATTAAAGTACCATGATCTACACAATCAAAAGCCTTGGAAAGGTTACAGAACACTCCGATGGCGTCGTGCGACTCTTCCCAAGACTGCAAAATAAATTTTAATAAACTTGCACATGCATCAGTAGTTGACCTACCCTTCGTGAAGCCGAACTGCTGTGCGTGCAAAATATTGTGAGAATTAAAGTGAGAAACCAATTGCGTAAGCATTATTTTTTCGAATATTTTGCTAAACGCAGGTAGGATAGAAATTGGACGATAATCAGAAGGATTATCTCTATGACCTGATTTGAAAATTGGAAGTACTTTACTACATTTCATTAAGTCTGGGAAAATGCCATAGTCTATACAGTTATTAAAAATGAGAGCCAGAGTTGGTGCAACGACCTCCAGAATAGATTCCAGTACCTTGACTGACACGCCCCATAAGTCCTCAGTGCTCTTTATTATTAACATTTCAAAGAACTTCAGTACATCTAGAGGAGAAACATGATGAAATTTGAAATAAGTTAGTGATTCTAATTTTACATTGTCATTCAGAAGGGATTCAGCTTTTGTGGTAGACGATGCTAAACTTTGAGTAGTGACTATAGGAATTTTAGAAAAGAAATTATTAAATTCATCAGCTACTTTTACTGCATCAGTTATTAAATTATCCTTTACTTTCAAAGAAATTGTGGACTCTTTATTATTTATCTTCCCAGTCTCTGTGTTAATTATTTTCCAGACTGTCTTGGCTTTATTATCTGAGGACTTAATTTTATTATTCAAGTGCATTGCTTTTGCTTTTGTGCACACTGTTTTAAACAATTTGGAATAATCCCTAACATACTGATGGAAACATTCGTCAGTGGTGCAAGATCTCCTTTCATAAAGTTGATATAAGTTATCTCTACTTTTCCGAATTCCGGTAGTTGCTCACTCATTAAATCTCATTTTATTGTTTATCTTAATACGCTTTTTAATACAAGTAAAAACTGGTGCCTACGCCAATTCTTGGGATTAGGTATCGGACCCCAGGCATCCCACAGGATGCAACTGTACTGAGAATAACGCTAAGAGGATGATGAGTTTCATACATTCACCGCGCCAGCTCTTGATGTGAATCAACCTATAACCGGCGGTCAAATCCAAACAGTCTAGTTTCCCCACTCGGTTGACAGGTCAAATGGGAGCATTGGAAAAAACTAGTGCCAACGCTAAATCCCTGGATTGGATGCCGAAGCTAAGCTCGGGCTCCATTAGGATACATTAAGGAAAAAAAGATCTGTTGTCGAAAAAAAACCATCAAATATACAAGACACAAGCGGAGAAAAAGAGACTCGACAAAATAAAGTTAAACTGATGCATCAATAGACTAGGATTTAGCGTTTTGCTGACGCGAGGACAACGCTAGGAGGAAGATGACTGCTTGATATTATATATATGATATATAATCATGCATGTAACAAGGACTATTTTTTTAGTAGCCAGACCTTCCGATGATGTAGTGTTGAAACTGAGGGACCTGCGCTGGTCTCTGAGTGCACCTCACCCTCACCAATAAAGAGCTAGCACTCCTCCGGCGTCGCAAGGTATCCATTTCCTTGTTTACCACCTTCGTGATATTAGGACAGGTTCCAGAGGAATTTCCTACAACAAAAGCTCTGACTGTGGAATGAAGCACCGCGGTTTTCCGGTAAGAGATTCTTCAAGAAAGGAGTGGTATTAAAGAGGTCACCAGCGCCGATAGGAGTCTCCTGGAGTTGCAGGCGTATATACATAGCTTACGGTATAGGTCAAATCACAAGAGCTGGCGCGGAAAATGTATGAAACTGTCATTAATTTCATAGACATTCCGCGCCAGCTCTTGTGAATCGACCTATAAGGGTGAAGACCAAATTTTTTGGACCATCATTAAGGCATTTAATTGGACTATAATTTAATTTATATGGGTAACTTTCGTGTCACAATGGAATCAATTAAATTGTAGTCGAATTAAATGCCTTAACAAAGGTCCAATATACCATCAGGCGGGTCTAACGTTTGTTCGACACCATCGTAGTATAGTAGCCATTTTATAAGCTGCCTGTTTAACACATGAGAGCTTATCTTGTGAACAACACCACCGTACGGACGCACTACACCGCCCGCTACGGCTTTCAACGTCCAAGTATCATTTCATTATCGAATGAGCTATGCTATCGCAATTTCAACCTTGTGACTAAGAAAGGATGGTAGCTATTTGTATACATTGCAATGCTTCTGTTATGGCTATTATGGGTAGGCTTAAACAAAATAGGGTTATAATCTTATAAAAAAGTAACTATAAAAAAACTTTATAGTCTTCTGGGTCATCTTCTGGGTGAGCGTGTTCCATTTTAGACCTTGTCTTACCTTTTCATCAGGTACAAATGCAATCCCATTTTAAATAAAAAACCGGACCAGTGCGAGTCGGACTCGCCCACCGAGGGTTCCGTACAAATTTGTAAGGATTACGTTCTTTAAACAAAGACATTGTTCATCATTTAATTAAAAAAGTATAGTTTTAAGACTTTTCCCTGTGTTTGTACTATAAGACGATATCACTTGCCAATTTTGTAGTTCTAGGTCAACAGAAAGTGATCCATAAGTTTTGATTCCCTTGAGAGTGTCGAAATGTGCATTGTTTATGGCATTAACGGCTGTATCTTTTTTTTTACGTTGACATAGAAGTTCAATTTTCAACAGCTTCATTCAAGGAACCGTAGGCCTGAGTATATAGTTTTAATTTCAACTCGATACCTCTACGCGTTCACAAGATAAAGGACAGACACAGACAGACAAACGGACAACAATGTGATCTTATGAGGGTTCCGTTTTTTTTCGTTTTAAGGTACGGAACCCTAAAAATGAAAAACGCGTTCCAGTCTAGCCCTGTTTGCCTCCGCGTGTTTCGAATGTAAAGTAACCAACGGGACGCTTCCAAAACAATGATCACATTGTTCGCAAACAGAAACCGAACGAAACACTGAACTTATTACTCGGCTCGTTGAAACGTCGCCGAAAGGAATCGGCCGAAAGGAAATACGTGTAAAATTACGTTTAGTGCTAGAGGCCGAAATGTTTTTTACGTGATACGAGTGTCTATAGAAAATGTCTAAATAAGTACACGTCCTTGCCGATGGTGAGCATACACCGCCCTTTTTCCAAGGGGAAAATCTGTAAGGCTTTATCACAAACCAACTCGACCTCACCTTTCACCACACACTGGTGAGGTGAGAGGTGAGCAACAGTCGGTTTGTGAATAACACCCGGTAGCTT
Source organism: Notocelia uddmanniana (assembly GCA_905163555.1). Classification (NCBI taxonomy): domain Eukaryota; kingdom Metazoa; phylum Arthropoda; class Insecta; order Lepidoptera; family Tortricidae; genus Notocelia; species Notocelia uddmanniana. The sequence continues at coordinate 29,387,917 of LR991056.1, read as the reverse complement.
TCGTTACGCCGCAACGAAATGCTGGAATAATCTGCCGCCTCCTATAAGGTCTCAGAAAGTATTGTCTGCGTTCAAACTCAAATATCGAACTCACTTTTTGAACACACAAATTAATGGTTAGTGACTTATTAATTTCTTCTAGTGTTTTTAATAGTTTTTTTGTAATGTTTGCTCAATTGCACTATATTGAGATAAAAATCTTAAATCTAGTTTCCAACTGTTTATTTTACCTACTTTTGTTATTATGTGTCGTAGTTTTTGTTATTATGTTCTGTATATTGTTTGTTTTTGTTTTCTGTATGCTTTTGTGACACCACTCGTTAGTTTTGTAAGTCAGGCCCCCATTGAAAATCAGCGCCGCGGCTTGCCGTGGCATTATGCTGAGTGGGGTCCTTTTTAGCGTTATTTCTTTATGTTATCTGATGTGATGAAGAACATACTTCTTATGTATATGCTAAATAAATGTATTTTCTTTCTTTCTATTTAATACTATACGCCACGTCTGACTTTAGCGTTACAATGCTTACTATAGAAATGTACTGTGTACGAAGGACGTCGAACAAAGATTAGTCGACCAAGTACGTTATTAATAAATTTAAAAAAAATTGTTCGGTCGTGGCCAAGGCTACGTGTGCTGCTACGCCGTAGCGTGTGACAGCATCTTTCCGCCATGTAACACAAATCGCTCGTAGAGGCATGACGTATTATATACTTATTTATTTACAAATTCTATATATATCACTTACAGATATACCAAAACATGATATATATTAAAAAATATATATTTTCGTATACATACAAACGCAATTTTAAATCACGAAAAACTTAAATGCTTACATGCGACATCTGTGAATTCAGTCAGAGTGCAGTTAAAGAGGACAGTTTTGATTGAAATTTGAATCAGCATGTTTATGGCCCTAACAAGAGATGCATTGGCACTGCCAGCCCGAGCGACTCCAGCACACCAGGGTTATGCAGCATTCCCCGTAAAACCCTAAATATATATGAGGCCAGGCAAAAAAAATCAAAATAATTTATTTGTAAAACATAGGTATATGGCTGGTGAAAAACTTATAATTATGTATCACTATGTCTTGCCATAAGGCATACAAATATTTTAAGTCAAGATGTAGCATGCATCCGGTATTTATAAAAGAATAAAAGTATTTAATATAAAAAGCGTGCTGATATTGTTACAGTTCACAATCCGTCAAGTACTCCTTTATTGAATAGTACGCTTTTTTAGCAAAAGGTTAAACAGCCTTTTTTTGAATTCTACCAAGCCTTGCGATTTGGATAGTTTTTTTGGCAATTGGTTGTATATTTAAGGTGCCATTCCAAAAACGCTTTTAGTAATAAAAGCTGTTTTTATTGTCTTGGTATATATTTTATCACATCGGCGAGCACTATTACAAACAGAGAATTGAAATTAAACGTAAAGTGTTGGGTACATTAGTAGGTAAAATGGATACTCCGTATTGTTTGAAGTACAGATTTATGCGAGTCATGGGCCTTGAATGGGTTAATATTAAAGGTACAACTTGAAACACTTTGTCTTAGTTATACTTTATAGCATGGACTATAGATGTTAAGAACGTGAAAGTCCTCAGAAAAGTGTTCAGGTTTCGTCTAAAACATAACGGCTCATACGTGGTTTCATTTGCCGTTAAAAATTCAACTGAAATTATAATATTGCTTTGAAGTTTCACGTGTAAAAGAACTTATTGTAAACGTTACTACTGAATCCGAAGATAAGACTTTCAGCATATTTATAAATATTAACTAATATAAGTCCCGAATACCTGAACAAATGTACCAGCTTTACACTGTATAATATATATCCCACAAAAAACATGAATGTGAAAATTAGAGCCAAGTTCAATATTAAGAATATGCGATGCTTGGTTGTCGTCTTCATTTCATATTTAAGAAAACTGCCAAGTTAAAGCTCAAAATATATTAAACCGCAGTAAATTAGTTTTACTGTAAACAATGTAGTGATGGACTTGGCACCATTTCAGAGAATCTACAGAACTTGGCACCCATTTAGATCTCCATTCCTTTGTCGGTGAAGTGAAGACGACAACCAAGCATCGCATATTCTTAATATTGAAGTTAGCTCTAATTTTCACATTTATGTTTTTGATGGGGTATCATTACTTTTTGTCAATAAATAAAATACAAACAGAATACAACAAATAGTGTAGTATACAAAATACCCAAATCGCTATAGGTGCACCTCAAATAGTTGAAGAGTTCCCTCAATTTCTCCAGGACCCTATGATCAGATCCTTACCTGATAACTATGGGACCACCCCTGAAGTATACCGTCTCAAACAAAAAAAAGATTTTTCCAAATCGGTTAATAAATGACGGAGTTCTAAGGTAACTAGTATTAATAATAATAATAAAAAATCACCGTTTTCTGATTTTTTCTGGTGTACACACACAAATACCAAGCTGGATGCCAAATTTCAGCTTTCTAGGTCACCTGGAAGTGGATTAGGTTTTTGATTACTAGTCAGTCAGTCAGTCATTCAGTCACGGTTCGTGTAAAATAACAAACGGCTGCTGTCCGCCAGTTCCCGGGGTGAACTTGGCTGGACACGCTGCCGCGTGTCTAGATAACTCATTAGGTACTAAAGTCGCATACTAGCAGTCGGTAACAAGTTGCCGCACGTACCGGTTTGATAGTGGCGCCCCCTGGAGGGCTGTCGGCAAACTTTGAATTTTACAACTTGCTAGCGTATTTTTGGCTGCGGTAATAGGTAACATGAGCGCCGGTCTCGGAAGTATAATGTGCGCGTGTGTACATAGTTTTAAATGATAGTAAACTTTTGCCTGAGAGTTCGGACGCGTAGAACTGGCCTTAGAGAATTATTCTAGTTATTGATCTCCCATACTTCCACCTCTTTTCATTATTTCATATATAAATAACTATGCAAGACATAAAGAGTCACAAGGTTTTCCTCAATCCGTATTATTATTAAAAATTGAGTAGGTAATTCAATTCACTCATATTTTTCGGCTTCTAATTATAAGCATTTTTTATGTAAACAATATGAAATTTTGTAATCTGCATTTCACAAGATATTGTTTTTTCTTTCTTTTTAGGGTTCCGTACCAAAGGGGTAAAAAGCGGCCACGTGCGTGTCGGTTCACGCTCAATGCAATACTGACAGTATTTCGTCAAGTGAGGAAATCTCACATCCGTAAGATCACGTCAAAGAACAAATACCTACCACATATCGATCCCGCCCCGTCAGGTCAGGAAGTTACCTAGATAGACATGCAGGCCGATTACGTAATGGTTTCAATTGTACAGTTGACCAAAAAAAGATGAATTTCTTCTTCATCTTATCATTGTTATATTATAAGGTCCAAACATGTATACACCTCTTTGTAGTCGACTGTACGTGTCTACCTTATGCTCGTTTAAAAGTTTTGAAACATTAGGTACGTAACTATCCACTTTTCTGTGAGTAATTTAATCGAATAGCGTCAAATAAAGAATCAGTGGTACAAAACTTTTTAAACTTTAATTAAATACGCTTGTAACTGCCATCACCAGACCTAAAACAGGCTATAAATACGCAATATATCACTCGTCAGACGAGGTTTTGTACTCAATTTGAAACTAAGGCGACTTCATCAACCTCAAAAGTAATTTCTTTGTGTGATTAATTGAGTAGGTACACATATGCCCTCAGTGACATCTAAACTAACTGTAAGGTTAAAATAAATATGTGTAGAAAATACATTCAATTTTTAGAACAATGTGGTCAATTTTAAATATACAGTACGCTCACTAACGTAATAAAGTGGTGCAGGACACCTTTTTTCTGTTAGGTCCCATAATATATTTTAATTTTATTGACTTTTTAAAATAAATTGACAAGAATGTCACTTCAGAAAAGTAATAAAAATACACATGAGCAAACTTTGAAGACAACTTTTTTTTTTTAACTGAGACCACTTGAAAGTAATTGCTGGCCTGCAAAATAGTCCACCGTTAAATTTGTTGCTCTTGTTACAGGGCCCACCTGTATAATAGTAAATTACGAATATTACGATACAAGTGCAGAGAACAGGAAATTCGCAACGAGTGGTGATAAATTGAAACACGACCGAAGGGAGTGTTTTAAATCGACACGAGTTGCGAATTACCTGTTCGCACGTGTATCGTACAACGTTTTACAGTACATATGGCTCTTTAAAGTTTCGACATATGCACGTAATCTGCTGATTACCGCACTCGTGCGGTAATATAGCACCATATGTACTGTAAAATTATTTATTGACACGTCTTGTACTCGTATACGTTCTTACTGAACAACGATAGAATACAATGACATGATTTTGGTACTAAGTGTAGGAAATATATCTTAGGAAAGGATATTATTTAAATGATAGCGAAGACTATATTTTACACTGTAGTTGTTTTTCCATGTGCTCCCAACAAACAAACACACAAAGCACAATACTATGACTGTAAAACCCTTCGAGATTATTGCTTTTTAAAATAAGAGCTGCGGTGGGCAGCCCGTACCTATCGCAAACGTTTTAGGTTCAGCCCTCAGTTCAGAACACGTATTGTCCTATCTTCAAAAAAATCATGTAAATTTTATCAGTCAAAGTCAAAATATTATTTATTCAAATAGGTCTAGCAACAAGCACTTTCAAATCGTCAGTTAAAACATCGTCTTAAGCTAATTGTTCAGAGCAATTTATTATTATTTTAACTCACAGCCCTATGTAATATATACAAAGTATGTACTTATACGAAAATAACCGCCATATCGGTCACGTGCGCTTGTTACCCAAAACTAATTCCCCAAGTTAGCGTACTGGTTGAGAAACATCGACTTGTATAGGAAGCTAATTTCTTGGCCGGATAGGTAATTTTGCCGCGGATAAACGAATTATTTTCGCTTATTCGACGGGACGAAATCCGGCTTATTTGGGACAGACAGGGTCACGCGCGGGCATAGATTTTTTGTATATATATAAATTGTGTAGTTTTAGTTCTATTACCTGCGCCATTTTTCTTGAAGTTTTCGCCGCTTATGCGTAAAAAAAAGAAAAAAAGCTTTCAAGAAAAAAATGACTCTAGTTACATGCACGCAGTACGCAGTGCTAAACGAATCCCCACCGCGATAATTACTCATATTTAAGGACCGCAAACCGGTCTGAAACATATCAAGCGATATTCGACCTTAAAGACGTGAATGACCTGTTTCATTATACAGGCTGTTTTTATTGATTTCCGTTACTTCAAGCATATAGCCGTGTATAGCCATAGAAACGACGTAGCATATTTAGTCTTTCAAATTAAAAGAAAAAAATATATTTTAATAATTATACAAAATAATTAATTATATCACCAAAAGTGAACAAGACGGGCCTTAAGATTTAACGTGGATTTAAGTAAGTTAATGTCAAGTATGACAATTTGGAATTCAAATGACAAATACGTCATCATTATATAATTGTTAAGGATCTTTTATACTATAAATAAATAAATAATAAATAAATATTAGGGGACAATTTTTACACAAATCGAACTAGTCCCATAGTAAGCTCAATAAGGCTTGTGTTATGGGTACTAGACGACGATATAATATCGACTTGACATGTAATATCGATAATTATGAATATGAATATGAATATATTTAATACATATATACTTTGATACATAGAAAACGTCCAAGTCTCAGGAACAAATGTCTCTGCACACCACAGAAACAAATGCCCTTACCGGGAATCGAACCCGGGACCTCAAGCTTCGGAGGCAATGACACTACCAACTAGGCTAAGCAGGCCGACTATGCCAGGAGAGTTAATTAACAAAAATAAGTTCTTCATTATCTTCGAAATGGAACGAATTGGGATACTAGTGTCTTAGAGAAGATTACTTTATTTCATCTCAGGAATGTGCCCTCGCAATTAACGGAATTCGATAAAAACATCCTGTATATTAGTGTACAATGCGACAACTCTTTTAAAAACCCAAGAGAGGCCTCAATTAAAAATTTCCTCATCGTGTGTGTCGCAGTCAAAACGGCCCCGCTCCAAATTTAGACCCAGCCTTTTTACCCGTCCCTCTTTCCGACAAACCAAAGTCTAACCCATTCCATTTGTACCTCAGTAACCTCAGTGATGTAAAAAATAATGTGCCCGTTGTTAAAAGAGTTCCGCGCGGCGCTAGGATCTCCGTCGCTAACCTAACCACCTTTCAGGCTTAATTCCAAAATGTGTGGAAAATAAGCAAATTGATGATAGGCATAATCTTCTCCTTTTTGTCAATCAATAGACTTCATGCCAAAAATGATGAAGCAATTTTATTAACCCAAAAAAATAAAAAATGATTGCGTTTCGAATACAACTCCACACATTTCTCGACTTTCTAAAGGGTGCGCCTCATACACTATTAATAGAACTAAATTGATTGAATGTAAAATCAGCGAGAGCTATCTTAAAGATGCCGCTCATCTCCTTTTGTCGCCAGATACTCCCGATACGCTCCTGATATACCCTACGTTATTGACCCGCCTACAGCTGACCATGCTAGCCTTCAAAGGAAAGGCAAAGACGTTATTGACGCCATAATTTCGTTCAAAACCGGTTCAGCGGCCGGCCTGGATGGGATCTCACCTCAGCATTAGAAGTATCGAATTTCTCTGCCCGTGGAGCAGCTAAATGGTAAATAGGGACACTTTGCTGACCGAAGTAAAAGACAAAATTCCAGAACTTAACCCATACCTTTTTCCATACATCTGTATACAAAAATGATTTTCAGAAATACACTGCCAAGTCAGAGTCCCTTGACAGTTTTGCGTGCATTTTGCATTTTTTATTTAGCTGTCTTATTGAGCCTTAAATCAGTGCCAGAAACCCCCTATTAAAATTGTAGTTTTCTTCTTCATCATGTCAGCCGAAAGACGTCCACTGCTGGACATAGGCCTCCCCCAAAGACTTCCACAATGACCGGTCCTGCGCCACCCGCATCCAGCGGATACCCGCGACCTTCACCAGGTCATCAGTCCACCGTGTGGGGGCCTGCCCACGCTACGTCTTCCGGTACGTGGTCGCCACTCGAGAACCTTTCCGCCCCATCGGCCATCGGTTTTACGTGCTATGTGCCCCGCCCACTGCCACTTAAGTTTAGTTTTCTTCTTGCAATGAATTAAATAACTACTAATTGCTGGTTCATAGAAAAGTGTAGTGTGTTTGTATAAACCAGCAACCGTTTTTCAAGACATGCGACGCTTAATGACATAATCCGCCGGTCTCTTGCCACCGTCAATGTGTCTGCTCTTCTTGAGCCGACTGGCATGGTCAGAGATGATGGTAAAAGACTGGATGGGGTTTTCATAGTTCCTTGGAGCTTGGAATGGATGTCACGCCATCTCACCTCCAACGGACTACAGTAAAAGTGGGTGCAGCGACGGAAAACGCCGAAATTGTAAAGCGTAATAAATCCCAGCGCACAGAAGTTGTTTGCAGAAATAGCCAAGCGTCTGGTTGACGTAACTCGTGAGCGACTTCTTCGCACTACGTATCAGCATTACGATACAGCGAGGAAATGCCACTAATATTCTCGGTGCAATACCTCAAGGGCCTGTTTTATTAGATTTAAGCATATTTAAGTTAAACATACAAACAAGAATATTTAACCAAAGTAAGTATTCTTGTTTATATGTTTTTTTTTTTAATTGTAAGGAAGGAATAAACAACTAGGTTATCGCTCTTGCCAAAAATTTAATTCAAATCAATATTTATTTATCTACAGCTGCTGAAGCTCAGATTTTGGCGAACGAAAGCTCAATTTCATGACATTCCACATGAAAATGCTAAAAAATCTCCTAGATTTCCCAAAAGCCTTTTACTCTCCGGAGTAACAAAGCGTCATTATGCGATTCTATGTCAAGTTGCGCGGTGATAAAGTCGGAATTCGTGCGACATGACGAGGCGGTTTAGCGACTGATTAAATTCCGAAACATATGACTTTCAATCAACGTCTCAGCCTCATCCATCGTAACAAGGCTGAACTTTAAAAATTGGAAATATCGGTGAGCTCAGCGCATTGCGTCTTGGTACAAGGCAGAGCAGAAAGCGGTAGAAGTTGAAATGGTGCATACCATCATCAGTGTAAATTAAGTAGCACAAATAATAAAAGCAGTATCATGAAGGGAGGCGACGTATTCTGTAATTGCAGCGGATATAATTTGCTCTTGACAAAAGAGTGTCACAGAATTGATTCTCATCTGAGGTGACTTACCATATCGTACCGCCTCCGCATCGACAAATCAGGAAAGCACTTAAAACTTGTTTGTTTCACGGCGAGTTTGTAAAGGACAGCGGTTATAAGACAGATACGAACAATAAATAAAAATACTTTACTAAGACTACTAATATAATGGAATAAAAATTTATAATTTTCTAGATAATGACATGAAACAGTGTGATATGACTGAATTTACAAGAAAATTACAAAATTATTTGATTGTTAGGCCATTTTACTCCTTAGATGAATTTTTTGATAAATTGAATAATTAGGAAATGTAAGTGTACATTTTTAAGTTAATTTATTAACTTAGAAATGTATTAGTGTAATAATTGCATGCCATACTGCGGCGGAACATGCATTCATGTAATTTTAGTATAGTACTGACATGATATTTGTATATAACTGTGTATGTTCTAGCAAATAAATAATTTGAAATTGAAATTAGATTGGTCATCATTAGATAAGACAAATTGGTATAAAAAAAGTGAGATGTAAATTCGCCGATAAACTTCACGTTTGCCGAAACGGATATTAATGTATATAGTAACTTACCTTTGTTTGGAAAAAAAAAATCGACGAATCGCTGTTTATATATTTGTTAATATTTTTGAGAAGTAAAAATGGTAGATGTAATTTCTCAAGCTATTCTCTACCAGTCAACCTTAGAGCCAAATAGAAACGCTATCGCTACTCGCTCTCGCCTATTACTAATCGCTCCCGTCTATCTCTTGCTCCACATTGAAAAGCTAACGGCGGAATCTCTCATATCGCTGTGAAGCATCGATGGCCCCGGATCATCCCGGTTTTTACGAGCGTCCGAAGCGTATAGAACGAAAAAACCCGAAAATATTCCCGAATAATATCGGGAAATACGGCCAATAACCAATGAATTACACTCCGCGTTGGGCATTATGGATATGGCGAGGATGAGTGTATATTTTTAGTATTGTTTCTGCAGTTAAAGTCTGTTTCAAGGGCGGCTGTTTTCCGTATGCGCATTTGGTTCTGGTGGCTTTTACATAGTATAAAGAAGTAGTGTAGTAATGTCTAGAGTGTATCTGTGTTTTGAAAGGCACGTGAAGTTAATCTTGGTTGTTGCCATACCAACAGACTTTAAGCTCAGAGGCCTTAAGGTCTTCTAACAATCAAATTTGCCACTCAAACGACAAGTCCTAATTGCAATAAGGTGTAAAACTAGGCCTTTTTAAGAAAGTTCATACGCGTCCCCTTTAGTATATAAAAACTAAAAAGTAGTTAAACCAAGGCACTCGACGTTTTGCAATTTCAAATAACGTCAGTCACTGTTATTAGTTTTGGGATGCGTAGTCTTGTAAATAACTGAACAATTGAACATCCGAGTGCATTGGAAGGGACGATCAAAGTCGTCGGCACCCGATTGTTGACGACCATAGCAAGTCGAACATTGGTGGAGAGTGGCAAATTAGCTCTAATAGGTTGTACCTACAAAGTCCTAAGATGTAATGACGAGCAAAAATTATTCTGTCCCTGGTGTTTCTTTACTGTTTGTGCTGTGATATCTATATAGGTGACCAAGTGTGAAAATGATGGCGACGGCAATACCCAGCGATATATAGTCAAATGGCTCGGCAGCATTTCCTTTTACACCATCGATCTTATTTGATATGCGTTCTATGATTTACAGTTAAAGTCTGGGTTTGTATATAAGATTCATAGCATAAGATTTTTACGAATGCATATAGAGACCGAGAGTTTAGCGCGAATCTTAAAAGAAGTCCGATCGTATCTCTCTCTCTCCCTCTCTGTCGCTGGAATTTGAAAGTGCGACAAAGAGAGAGAGAGAGAGAAAGATATATATATATATACGAACGAACTAGGATTTCGGTTAGCGATAGGCCCTTAGGTTCAGTTAACTTAAGAGCCGCTTTTTATTTGTCTTGTTAAAACGGAAACGTCCTTAGAATGAATAAACTAAATAATTTATAACAAAAAAAATCGACTACTTGCTATGACACAATTTTTGATTTCCGTGAGCCAATGCTTGGTTACCTATCAAATTCGAGGAGTTGCCTCGTATTTGATAGGCACGCATATGCCGATTTCCTAGATCCCATCATCAGACCTTCACCAAATTTGTATGGGACCAATGTCGGAGTGCCTGCTTTAAAACACAAAAAGAGTTATCAAAATCGGCCAACGTGGTCAAGAGTTATCGGCGAACATATATACATAAAAAAAGACAAGCAAACATGCAGACGAACTGAGTACCTCCTTCCTTCTATTGAAGTCGGTAATAAATATTGTATCGATTTGTGTAACACTCGTATTGTATCTTATCCCATATAATGAGCTCAATAAAGCCTAATTTACAAAGTACGAGACTCATATGCAAGCTACATTGCGCGGTTGTCAGAACGATGGACGTCATTATATCACGGTCATCATGGGGTCAAAGGTTTCCACAGTTGAGGGCTGCGATCGTTCATGAAAACAGATGGTGGGACCCGCAGAAGTGTGACTCTAGGGCGGCACTGTTGCGTTCTGAAGGAGATCCCAGAGCCACCCGAAATGAGTTGAGGGGGACGATCGGGGAGTTTTTAGTCGGTGCAAGACCGATATAAACTCCACACTGTCACCGCGGTGCGGTGGTATCCATAACGGATTTTTCCCCCGAAAAAAAGTGGCCAAGCGGGGTATTTATGGAAGGGGTAGAATTATACATTCTAATTATTTCTATTTTTTATTTTTATTTATTTCGATTTATGAAGGAAAATGTCGAATAAAATACCACACCTTACCTCATATTGATTCGGTACTTAAGAAAGCGTCAAAAATATTAGGGTTTATTATAAGGAATGGCAAGGCATTTCGTAGACTAAAGACGAAAAAAATGTTATACTACAGCCTTGTACGTAGCCAGTTGGAGTATGGAAGTATCGTCTGGCGACCACATTACGCAACTTACTGCCTTCGCATCGAATAGTTGCAAAAAAGATTCATGTGGCACTTGGCTCGCTCCACAGGCCTTGCGAGGAGATCTTTCTCATACGTGGATAGATTAAAACATTTTAAAATAATATCACTAGAGAGTCGTAGAGATCTTCTGGACCTCCTATTTCTATTTAAACTAGTTAGAAACACAATTGACTGCCCACAGCTCCTTAGTAAGCTTCGATTTTCAGTGCCTCGTAGAATACCACGTTTTGCTACCAAGCCACTGTCTTGCCCCCTGCGTCGAACCGTGTTAGGCTCTTCCTCCCCTTTACCACGATTGAGCAAATTACTCAATAAATATATAAGTAGTTATTATGTCGACATAAACTTTGACTCAATAACCAAGATCAGAAACTTGTTTATTTAGTTTAACTAATGTTCGTTGTTTTTTTTTAACTGCGTAAGTCCTTGTTTATATTATTTCCAAGCTGTGTATACCTGTAAGTAGTTATACATTAAGCATAAGATGCATTGTTAAAAACTATTTATAAGTATGAATGTACTAACTGTTGGTAAACCTTTAATAAAATAAAATAAAATTCACCTAGCGACAATTATAAAATTAAAATACACCATTAAGATTAATATAAATAAATAATAAATAAATATTCGGGGACAATCTTACACAAATCGACCTAGTCCCAAACTAAGCAAAGCTTGTACTATGGGTACTAGACGACGATATACATACTTATATAGATAAATACATACTTAAATACATAGAAAACATCCAAGACCCAAGAACAAATATCCGTGATAAATGCACAAATAAATTCCCTGGCCGGGATTCGAACCCGGGACCTCTAGCTTCGGAGGCAGAGTCACTACCAACTAGGCTAAACAGGTCGTCAAATATTACAGGATAATTATCTTTTCTTTTTTAAATCAACAAAAAAGCTTTTGTATTTGGTTTTTTAAGGAATTAAAAAATCGCGGGGTCCTGTGGACCGGAACTCTCCTGAGCTCGGTCTTTTTGCCGGGCCTCGGCATAAGCCTCGACCCAGTGTCAGACGATTCTTTCCGAGCCTCGGCAATAATTACGAGTAATAACTATTACTCGTAATTATTGCCTACTACTTGGAACATATTCTTTACAGAACTCAGACGGCGTTATAAACATTGATACGTTCTTCAACATTCTTCAAGATTGAAACACGCACGTTCGTGATTTCAGTTTAAAGCGTAGCACCCCAGTATAAAAAGGGCCTATGAACAATAGGAAACTAATAGCGTTGCTACTTTTTCCGAAACGTTTTCCGGATTTTTACGGACCCCTAAAAGACGTCCGGATAAACAATTCGTAGCGAGAGCGATTTCATTGCGATCTCGTTTTTATTTCACGCCTGCTATACTTCAGTTGGGGTTCCGTTCTCGTTGCGTTCAGGACATAATATGGTGCCAATGCCACTAAGCCACGTTCAATAAGGCGTGCGTACACCGAAATAAAATCTGGTAACCAAAACAAGAATTTGGTTACGTTAACCAGGTTTTGTTTTTCTGTATGGGACAACTATTAAAATAGCAAATTCGACGGTTCACTTATAGTTAAAAAATTGTATATACATATGGACAAATATGCATATAGAGAGAATATCAATATTTTAAAAAGATTTTGGTTAATTCTGGTGTTATAGTAAAAATACGTTTTGTTAACACAACGACACTGTTGTAACTATTTCTTAATTGTTGTTGTTATAACATGTAGACAGTAACACGTTCAAAACGTCGATTTACTAGAATTAATTATTATCCATTACTGAATAAATTGTAATCGCTACCTACGTGTAAATGGTTTGGCTGTTAAGTAAAATTTGTTAGGGGAAGAAATGTTAATGTTATGGTAGTATAGGTAAAATACTTTACACCACACCTTGCCAAAGAGCGCGAAACCCACTTTCTGGCGAAGTGGTGACGTAAAATTGTGTACAAAACACGGGTCGTAAAACAGAAAGCCCTCTCTCGCTTATTTATGACCAAACATCTGCGATATTGACCTTTCTTTGTTTTACAACCCTTGTATCGTAAATAGCTATTTTCACCTCAGTGACAACTGGCAACCGTACTTTTCTTCTCGAAAACCTCACAGTTCGAAAATAAATGCCATACGATTATTATTATTATTACCTCAGCGGCTCGAAAATGGCGGTTTTGCTGCTTGAAACCAGTGAGCAAAATGCAATTTTGCTGCGAGCTTAAAAAAACTTACTTTTTAATTTTTCATATATCGTAGGTTAGTTTAAGTAACTTCATTTTCTCTATCACCATTCCTTTGCGTTATATGTTCTCGCTGCTGAGGTGAAAAGTTGTATGTATCACACGGGAGCAAAGATATTTGCATCTCGTGTCGTTGAGTCCCTCGCTACGCTCAAGATTCCAATTATGAAGAGTCAACATCAACACTCACAGCAAAAATCTACTTTGCTCTCTTGTTGAACAAATAACTATTTCCATGTAAAGCGCTAATGCGGAACCCTCCTGTTTTATTCCACTTCCTGTTTACTTTTTTCCGTAATTTCGTACAAGTGTTTCCAGCGCGATTCAATCTCCTCTGAATAAAAACTTATTAACGATTAACTGAAACCAGTTTCCTCCAGTATTTGTGCTTTTTGCAGTAAAAAAAGTTGTCGTATAAAAAGGACTGCAAATATTGACGTCTCTTAAATGTAGTCTGTCAAATTGAATTGTTTAATCATGATGAAACAAATGACATTTAAGTAGTAAGGAAGCGTTACATCACGATTACTTAAATAAATTAACTATACAGGGTGATTCAGGAGACGTGAGCAGGACCAACACTACATACATAGTAAATGGCAATGAATCGTTCACCATTGTTTAAAAGTGAAACACCCATACCTTTTTCCTGTATTTTAATTTTTGTTAAGTTAAAGTTTAATTCTCTACAATCATGGTCACCCTACAATAACTGGTTTATAAAGATTAAACCTCTAACTGTTCTGACAGCACTTTGATTACGAAGAAAGTAAATTGTCACATTGAGTGAGATACGATATTTCAAAAGTAATCGGACTCAGATGACATTCAATTTAACACGTATCTCTTGACTGAAGTATTCTGATTTTACAGTGAGTATGAATTTCGTAAATAATTTGAAACATTTTGTTTTCAACACCAAAGATAAATGAACGTTAATTTCACTAATAGTGGCACAAAGCAGTAGATTATGATCTACTGAATCTGTAGTGTTGATCTTGCTCACGTCTCCTGAATCACCCTGTATATTAGGGGACAATCTTACACAAATCGAGTTAGACCCAAACTAAGCAAAGATTGTACTATGGGTACAAGCTTTGCTTAATAAATACATACTAAAATACATAGAAAACATCCAAGACTCTAAAACATCTACATACATACATACACATACACACATACACATCATCACACATACATACACATACACATAGGCACATTCTACATAGGCATCTTCTGGGTGAGCTCGCTTCATCGTCGGCCTCATCTTTGCCGCCTGGCTAGATGCTGGCCAAGAGCAATCGCATTTTTAATAAAAAAAAAAACAATATTCGTGGTAAATGCAAAAATAATACCCTGACCGGAATTCGAACCCGGGACCTCCGGCTTCGTAGGCAAGGTTAAGGGTCACTATGAACTAAGCCAAAGTGGTCGTCACTTTGAGTTTGACACTGAAATATGCTTTTTATTCTTAGGCGGTACAATATGAAAAAACTATCAGCTGTCAGTGCCAACCGATATCAATGCAGTACTGCCCCACTTCTGCGCATCGTATTAGTACTGCGCTAACGTAATACTGACAGTAATTCGTCAAGTCAGGAAGTCGCCTTAGGCTTGTGAAATAGAGTTTCTATTACGAAACTACGATTCTAAGACAGAGTCATTGTAATAAAAACTCTATTACATTAGTCTAAGAGTAGAATCTCCAATAGAATAAGAGCATATGGCAGTGTCATACTTAAAGTAATTTACCTGTACCGAAAGTTTGTAATTCTCACGAGAGCCTTGAAAACCAGCGTCATAGCTGCCTTGGGGCGTGTTGCACCAACTTGCGGTTAAATACTGACTGTCGTTGAATATGGCGCCAACAACTGTCATCTCATATACACTTGTAAAACTTTTCATACAATCGAATTTACAACTACAGACAATTTGGTGCAACCACCCCTGAATCAGTTTTCGGCATATGCGCTAAGAAGTACAGTTTGCGGCATTCATCATTATCATCATAACAATAATAATAAATATTCTTTATTTCACCACTTAGTGGTAAGTTGTACAGTTGCTGACTTACTAAAAAATGGTAACAACAGGCGGTCTTATCGCTTTAAGCGATCTCTACCAGACAACCTTTGGGTAGCGGGAAAACAATTAACTAAAACTGAGAAACAGGTAGAGCAGAAGAACTGCAAGAAGATTCAAAATAACACATACGGATACATCAGAATAAATCATAATGTGAGCCGAAGGACGTCCACTGCTGGACCACCCCCAAAGAGTTCCACAATGACCGGTCCTGCGCCACCCGGCATCCAGACCCGCGACCCTTACCAGATCATCAGTCCACCTTGTGGGGGGCCTGCTCACGCTACGCGTTCCGGTACGTGGTCACCACTCGAGAACCTTTCCGCCCCAACGCCCATCGGGCCATGTACCGCGTGCGGTATGCGAGGTTAAGCAACGTGGGCCCAGGTCAGTTCTTGGATTGGTGACCGCTTTGAGTGGTTCCTAACTGAGCACTCCCGTGCTTTGCAAGGCACGTTAAGCCATTGATCCTTGCTGCTGTCTTCGAGAGCCGCCTTTAAGCCTAGTTAGAAGCCTTCGGGCGGCTTGAGAACTTCTAACAGTCAAGTTGCCCGCTCACTTGACAAGGGGGAGTCGAAGGTGTACCACGTGCATAGGAAGTTCCCACCGTTACCCTACACGTGACGCCTCGGTGGTGCTAAAAGTGTAACAAACTGGCCACCGTACTGTCTTCTCGAAGATAAATGCCGTACGATTGTCATTATTTTTAAGTACCGCTGCCGACTCATAGGAATAACCCAAAATCACTCAAGTCTGAAATAAATAGAATAAGTTTAATTATTTTAAGCACCCTTATCCACAGTATTCTTTATATTGCTGTTTTATTGTATATTGATTTTAAAAATGCATCCGTTGAATAAACTAGAGTGCAACCAGCCGTATCATGTCCGGAACAAACGATGCAAATTAATAAACTTCCATGGTAAACAAAGCTTTTTAAATAAACAAATCCATGTGTTTGCCTAATCAATTTTCAATATGAGTTTATTCAAATAACACGAGACTAAAAAATACTGTTTAAGCTTCTTTTTCACAGGTGTAGTTATTGCGTTTTTTATAGAATAAAGATATAGGAGCGCTCGTGGCCTAGCCTAGCCTTGGATGGGTGACCACTTTGAGTGGTTACTGAGTACTCCTGTGCTTTGGAAGGCACGTTAAACCGTTAATCAAGGCTGCTGCTTATGACAGCAGTAGTTGAGCCAAGTTAGGGGATTTTAGGCGTTAGAACTTCTCATTCTAACAAGCAAGTTGCCCACTCACTTGACAAGCCTAATCACAATAAGGTCCAGTTTCCTGCTTGGATTAGAAGGACAGATGTCAGATGGCACGCTTCCGTAAAAACTAGTGCCTATGCCAATTCTTAGGGTTACGTAGCGGATCTTCAGCACCCTGCACCCTGGATGCAACTGTACTGAGATAACGCTGTACTAAGATTATCATGATATACTAAAGATATACGTCGATTATGGGTACTATTAATAATTCTGTCGTCTTTTATAAACACTCATTCAAAAACAATTCAAACTCATTCCAAAAGAAATACAGAGTTGTATCTTCGAATTTAAAAATCAGAAAGTAATTTCACATGCTGTTAGATGTAGAGATAGATACAGATGGGTCAGAATTCTATTTTTCCATTTACATTATATATACAGGGAATCCTGTAGCAGGAGCAAAAAAATAAATGGTCCACTAATGAGCAATCCAGTACTTATTTCCAAATGGACCCAGTAAAAAAAAGATAGCGTACTTGTCTTTTTTTACTCTTCTGGGGTGGTGTTAGTAAGTATTTATTTAAAAAACACAAAAAAAAAACAAATAACTTGATACTATCTCAAAACCTACATTGACTGGCGCGCTATAATCTCGACCACGAGATTAGAGCGCGCCATGTTATGGCCTTCAAGTAATGGATCTTGACACCAGTCATGATCCATTACTTGTAGGTCATAACATTACTTCAAAATTTCTCCACGTCCACTGCTGGACATAGTCCTCCCCTAAAGAGTGCCACAATTAATGGTCCTGCGCCACCCGCATCCAGCGTACTCCCGTGACCTAAAGGACCGGATGGTAAGGTCATCAGGTTACTGCCGATGCTCGAAGGAAATCCTTTTAAATATTTGCTCCTGTTACAGGGCCCACTCTGTATAAAAACCCTATGTTTACTTATAGGTTTACACTCACTCAGCAGCATTGGTTGGTATTTATTCAGGGAATTACCCGAACTCAGCGAACTTTTCCACCGCTGACTGACGTTAAACCTTTTGCGGCCGTTGCATAATTAATAAATTGTATGCGGCCAGTAATAGAATCAGTGGTACTTTCACAATTATAACGATTTAAATGTCTCCTCGCCGCAAACCGCACTACTTGTCACTTTCGAAAACTCGTATTTAATCAAATTATCCATTGCAAAATGATTCTAGTGCAGTGAGAATAGAGTTGGAAAGAGAATGAAGAAATAAATCTCTGGATTTTAATGAATTGCCAGCCAATGTTGAATGCTGCAGGAGAATTGAGAAGCCAACGGTATTTGTTGTGACTAGTGATGTCATTCCTGATCCAAGCATGGAATTATTGGACATTTCACATAAAATAAGACAGTAGGGTTTTTGCATAGCGTTTCGAATGAGTATTAGGTCCTGTCAACTGGCTGTTTCACATTATAAAACAGACAATTGATATGTAATTAAAAGAATAATAAAATAATAATAGCATCAATAAATTGCTCTAAATAATTAATTAATATATATATTAATACATGTTTGGATGGGTGACCGCTTTGAGTGGTTACTAACAGAGCGCTCCCGTGCTTTGAAAGGCACGTCAAGCCGTTGATCCCGGCTGATGTCTATGATAGCAGTCGTTAAGCCAGGTTAGAGGCCTTCGGGCGGTTTGAAGAACTTCTAACAGTCAAGTTGCCCACTCACTTGACAAGCCTAATCCCAATTAAGGTCTAGTTTCCCCCTTGGCTTGCAAGGTCAGATGGCAGTCGCTTTCGTAAAAACTAGTGCCTACGCCAATTCTTGGGATTAGGTAGTGGACCCCAGGCATCCTTCAGGATGCAACTGTACTGGAAAAAACGCTAGGACGATGATGATTAATACATGTTATAACTGACGATCCGAAAGTGCTTGTTGCTAGGCCTATTTCATCATCATCATCATCATCATCATCAGGCCTATTTGGTTGAAGAATATTTTGACTTTGACTTTGACAATAACAAAACACCATAATAAAAATACCGATACCGCCCTGCCAAGTCTGGAAGTGACCTTAGCTTATCTCATTTTAGGACCAGCTACATCTGGGGTGCTGGTCGGGTAACCTCCACGACTGTCTGGGCTCTTCCAGTGCCTGAGGGCCCTTGCGGGTCTATGGGAAGGGGAAGGGTTCTGGCATATGGGCCCTGGAGGCAAGACACTCCAGGTGCGGCGTGGACAGGCCATGCCGTATGCCTGTATAAACAACTACGGACCCGTAACCCTGACTGCGCCAGACGGCCGCTATAGTCGGGATCTGGGGCTGTCACCGTCAGGCCGGGGCCGGGTGGTGGCTGCGAGAGAGAAAACCTGTATAAAAAGTTACTCAGGTCCCAGTGGGCGTTAATCCGGGGTTTTTCTCTCTCTTCCGGCGTGGAGGTCCTTTGGACAACAAGTCTGTGGTGTCGCCCTGCACGTTTGCTGACTGGGGGGAGCGTTGGCTCAACCGGGAGGGAACAGCTTCGGCTGTTGCAGCAGGTGGTGTTCGCGGTTGTGTGCCTTGGCAATCCCGTGAAGCGGCACTTATGCTGCGGGACGGGCATACCATGGTGGTTACGAGACGGTAGTCCGGGCAGTTCCCGGGAGTCCGTCATACCCAGCCTAGTTCTCCGGCTAGGCGGAATGCGTAAATGAATTTTCTCAGGTTATAAAAACAGGACCAGCTATGTACAACCTGCAACAATTATCCGACTTCAAATCTGATTTTTAAAAAACAAAATTTTGTTTTGTACTTCTGCTTCGGTAAACACGACGTGTGTCTATTTTTTAACTATTTAAAGCACGATGTTAGACATAAATAGATGTGTAAGCTAAGATAGTTATTCATTTCTGTTAAGTAAGTCTAGACTCAGATAAGTGTGACCTTATTTTAAATAGGTCGGCCAGTTTTATCCAGTATTGGTAATGAAGTGCACTTTACCAATACTCGAATAGATAATGCTGCGTTCACATACCCGTCTAACTATTGCGCCAGTTATACCCAAAATGCACTGTTACCAATACTCGACCTGATTAGGCTGCGTTCATATATAATTTCCGCTCATAAGTATTTAGTTCCACGTATTTTTTTTTACACAACACATGTGATGACATATGGCACTGAAACGTGGTCGCTTACTATGGGCCTCATAAGGCTCAAAGTCACCCAAAGGGCAATGGAGAGAGCTATGTTGGGAGTTTCTCTGCGTGATCGCATCAGGAATGAGGCCATCCGCAGCAGAACCAAAGTGACCGATATAGCCCTCCAAATCGCTAAACTTAAGTGGCAGTGGGCGGGGCACATAGCACGTAGAACCGATGGCCGTTGGGGCGGAAAGGTTCTCGAGTGGCGACCACCGGAAGACGTAGCGTGGGCAGGCCCCCCACACGGTGGACTGATGACCTGGTGAAGGTCGCGGGTGTCCGCTGGATGCGGGTGGCGCAGGACCGGTCATTGTGGAAGTCTTTGGGGGAGGCCTATGTCCAGCAGTGGACGTCTTTCGGCTGACATGATGATGATGATGATGATTTTTTTTACACATTTGTGGACAAAAATGACTTTCAGATTAATACTATCAAATTAGAGCCCATGGACTCTTTAAGGCGCCTTCCCGATTTGTCGACACGGAGGCGGTATGATATGAAAAAACTGTCATCTAGCAGTGTCAACTGATACGAATGCAGTACTGCCCCACTTCTGCGCATGGTATTACTACTGCGCGAACGTAATACTGACAGTATTTCGTCAAGTGAGGAAATCTCACATCAGTAAACTCACGTCAAAGAACAAAATACCTATCAAATATCACTCCCGCCCGGCCAATTCTGAAAGTATTTTTTAGTATACAATTGAATGAAATAATAATGTGTTCCTAAATACTTATACAATACAATACAAATTTCTTCATTTACTAATCAGAACTACAACAAGTGATGATACAGTTGTTGAAGTTAAATAATTACAGTAGTTTCATTTGAACAGACAGCAATCCTCACACTAGGCCAGGCCTGTGACGTGAGGACTCTAGGGGATTAACAAACAGATTTACCAAACAAAGCAAGATACGTAACGTAGTATACAGATAAGAGGTAGGTTATAAGCCTAAGACCAAAAATGACATTAAGAAGCGTGCATATAATATAAAGAGATATACAATAGTACATTACTACAGAGGCCGGGACGAAAGGGGTTGCCGGCCGAAGACATATAGACGGCCGAGCGAAGCGAGGTCGGGTAGGTAGGATCGGAGGAGGATATTTCCCGCCGAAGTATGTATAGTGCTTTTCTCAAACATGCAATGAAATAAACAACAAAAAAATCAAAGTTTTATTTTTAATACGCATAGTGGCAGAATGTCATGATGCCTGTGCCACAAATTTATGTGGAATGGAAATTAAAAGAGAGGACTTTGCCGGCCTAGGTCTGCAACATTTGTATGAAATTGCATTAACGACCTCTTGTCCTAGCCGCACCTGAAACGTCATACTTCGCAGCCTATTATAAGGAACATAACATCAATATTTCATTGCATGTTTGAGAAAAATACTTTATCTATACAAGGTGCTCCAAGGAGTAAGTTTGTGTATATGTGTGTGTGTGTGCGCGCGTGTGTGTGCGTGTGTGTGTGTGTGTGTGTTGTGAGTGTCCGACTTTACGTATAGCCAAAATGTTTACCGATAAAACCAATACCAATATTCGTTCAGACATTAAGCTGCGTTCACAAACTCTGATCATTCGTACAGCGCCCGAACACTACCTCAAACGCCCGCTACATCAGACCAACTTCGCAAAGAAAAACTTAAATTGCCTGTTAGTTGCTTTTATCTTTGTGAAGTTAAAACTACTTCTGTGTCCTAGGACGAAAATTGTTAGATCAGCTTTTGGATGCAGTTGGAAAGTTTATAATGTATCGGTAGCTGGAGGAATCTATTTAAACTGCATTGTACTGTAGAGAATTTATTATGGCTTGGCTGGTAAGGTCCATTTACATTTGCAACAACTTGCATGCAATTATCATTCCATTGCGGGGTTTGATCGTACTCGTCTTACCTTAGTAAAAAACCACATGCAAGTTCTTGCGAATTGTAAATCGGCCAGTACCTATGTCCGGGACACTGCGACACACTCAACGGTCGGGTCTGTGTTGGTCGACTCGACACTAGTCTAGCTAGTCTGTAAACTACTGAACACTTGCGTGTGAACTGTATCATATGAAGACTTTATTTACAAATCTTAGAATAAATACAATTATTAAAAGTTTTGACATAATCTAGAAGATCCCAGAACGGCAGGCACCTGGTGTAAATGTGCCTAATATGCTGGCGGCATTGCCCCGCTGCACTGCCAACGATATTTTTTGAACCAGGTACGAGCCGGACCTGGGATCGCAACCGCTTTCCCTCAACCTCTGTCCTAACTTTTTTAAAAACAATTTCGCTTCAGAGCACCAGGGGCCACACGTCTCTACAGCAACCGGTACGAAGTCATACATAGGTTCCAGGTTCGAGTATTTGGCGTGCTTCAGCTTAGCTGCGCTTTCTGCAGCTGCACCGGCTTTTCGCAAAGTGAGGTTGAGATGCGACGGGGCAAACGTACTTACACACGTCGCATCCCAAATGAGACTGCGCCCTCTCGCCCACGGAACCAATGTTAACCCGTCCGGTCTCTTACCATCCATTCTACTCAAACCTTGAGGCTCTAAAACGGAGGGCAGATTTGCGGACACCAGAGCTCGTCGTATAATTTCATTAATCGACTGATGTCTCGAAAATCTACCCGCACAGCGCCCGCAGCTTAAACCGTGATGGCCGTTCGCCTCAACAGTAGCTCCACAAATGCACTGATGAAGTTCGCACACTGAACACCCAAGTCTTAGTGCAGCTGCAATTCTGAGCGAATCGTTGTTCAGAAGCGTACCTATGTGAGGCGATGGCAGTGCATGCAGCCATGCTCCAGATTCAGGCTCGGCCACCGCTTTTAACCGGGCCACATCAACTCCGACAGCTACCTCCACGAGACCTTCATAAGTCCTTTTACAAAGCAGGTCGTCCCACGATCTTTGAGTATTTAAACAAGTTGGTCGGGCATCATCCGGACACCTTAACTTCCATTCTACTAAAGCTTCCTTCAAAAATGGAATTTGAACCTTGCCACCGTCTAGACACAAAATGCGAGTGACAAGCTCACCAGATGCATGAGCAGAAGCAATGAAAGCTACAAGTCCAACATCATTCACATGACGAATGCCAAGACCACCGTACCTAATAGGCAGCGCAGCCTGAACCCATTGCGATTCATTCAGACTTACATTTAAAATGGCTTCAAGACCACATCGCAAAATTTGGTCAAAATCTTGAATACACTGAGGAAACAACCAAGAAGGAGCTGTCCGCAAAGTGTAAATCATTCGGGGCATAGAAAATGAACTACGTAACAAGACCAAGGCGACATGGGCTGAAAGCTGTTGTAAAAGAATTAAAGACGATGCTAATGCATCTGACTTTTTTTTAACAATAGTGGGTACTCCCTCTGGGAATATCGGAGCCCCTAAAAGAGTAAAAGATGTAGAATCAATTACTTTCAATCCTGGAAGTAATTCCTCAAAATCAGCAATAGATCTAGTCGAGCTACAATGGAATATCTCACATTTTCCCGCATTGAGCTCCAAACCTATGGCTGACAAAGCTGGTAGCATCTTTTTCAAATCCTCCAAGACGAGCCCAGGTGGACCTCCTATTGTTCCGTCGTCTAAGTACCAAACATTCAAGGGAGAATCCAAAGAAGATACATGTTTATGTATGGCCAGACAAAAAACCAACGGGCCCAAAGGATCTCCCTGCTGAACACCGACTTGCGAAAACAAAATATTGTTATTATAAAAAAGATTACTAGGCGACGAATAACATTGGAAAAGGAAAGGATATAAAGAAGGTACTAAAGAATTAACTTCCTTTAACAACGTATCCCTTTCGACGCTATTAAAAGCATTTTTTATATCTAGCTTTATAATAACATTATCAGTTCTGTCCCGGGTTAATGCAAAAGAACGTGTAGCATGAATTGCTGCTTCACAGCCCAAAGGCGTGCCAAAGCCCACTTGGTGGGGCTGAAGGTAAACCGCCATCTCATCTCTAACGGAACGGCAACATAACTTTGAAACCAACCGACGTATAGTATTTCCAATCGCAATAGGCCTAACACTTCCATCTTTTTTTGACAAGGCACATATTGACGCCCCATACAAATATGGACAAACTTGTGGATGAACCATTCCCCTCAAAAGAAAATTGCACAGATTAGTTAACGACTCCAACAATTTAGGCCCGTTACTACCCGCAGATGGGAAAGTTAACTCTTTTAGATGTTGGGGGCGGAGGCCATCCAGACCTGCTGCCGATCCATTATAAAAACTTCCTAAGGCATTTAATACATCGGGGGCTGACACGATTAAGAATGGGGTGGACAAATCAGGCTCGGCTGGTAATTGAAGTGGTCTTGAGGGAATAGGATGCTTAACTTTTAACTCCCTTAAAGTGCTGATGATGTCTGAAAAGTGTATCTTCCTAATAAATAATAACACATGCTTTAACGAGGGGCGTAAGCGGAAAATTGCTAACGAGAGTCTATCAGAAGCGCGACGCCGAATGACTTGAGTTTGCAATATTCTTACGCCCGTGTTATACACAATGTTTTTTAAGACATTTGTGAGGAAATAAATAACTACAAAAAGTAGAAAAACCTATGATTCATATAACCGCACCAATAAAAAAATTACGAAACTGACAATTTCACCTCCTGTATCAGTGCATAATCGTCAAGGCGTCCCTGCGAAGGGAGCGCGTAGCTTTAATATTCTAACCAATCACAGAGGAGTATTCTGGAGCTGCGGGGCCAACGACATCGCGGCTTGCATATAATAAGACCCTTTACGAGGAAGTGCGATGAAAATAAATAAAGGATGGCAATACAACAAAAACAATGATAATATTGACTATGAATTCTGACTGACACGTAACGTTTTCAAACTTACACTTCAGGTTAATTTAAATATCATTTTATATACTAAATGTGATATTTGAATCACCCTAGGCTACGTACGTCAGATACGTTACGTAATCAGCCTGCAGGCCTACCGTTTAAGACAGGCGGTTCCAGCCCAGCGCGCGCTAGACGGGTGACGTCAAATTATTGTTCCTAATCAATATAGTATTAGCTATGTCATGACAAGTTGCCGAACGCAACGAAACCTCAAAAATAGGTCGGCAATGATAAGCTATCAAGCGTCCACAGGCTACGGTGTGTAATTGTCATCAGACTTGTATGTTTACCAATACTCTCGTGGTTGAATATTGCAATTTACCAGTGTCGCGATAGTTGCTGGATCCAAACGAAATTTGCTGGAATTCGGCCATTTTCTTTTATTTAATCACTCTGTTTCGAGTTTAGCTTGTAAATGTTTATTTTCACTTACTGTCAAAGCTTTTGCGTCGATTTTTTTAACAAAACTAAACGAATGTTTTGGATTGGAGCCGAGTTTTTTCCGGGAAATTCAGTGTATTTTTACCATTAAAAACCTATTACTTAATCAAAGTTGAATAAATTGGTCAATAAGAAGAGCATTTTATCACTGGACCAAAAGCCCGTTATATGACGTAGCCTTGAAGATCAAACTATGCTACCAGAGCGACCCGGAAGACCTATATAAAGTGACACTTGACGCAGGTAACTGGCTGCGCAACTTATGATAGCTATTTAAAAGATTGTAGACTCCTACACTTTGTATATTCAAAAAAAGATTACGTCACATGAAAATAAAATATTGGCAAATCCTCACTTTTAATTGCGAACTTTAGATTTAAGTAAAAAGAACATCATCTGTTCAGCAAAAAACCATCGACTAGTGCATGGGCCGTTTTTTGAGTACGCTAATACTTGTCAGGATCTTGTGCTAGTGCTATCCAGAGGTGTCTTCCTAATGTCATCAACCAATAGAGCTGGTTGACGACCAACGCTTGTTCTTGGTTAAATTGGCCACCATGCCTGCCAAGATATTTTGTCAAAGCTTCAATCTGCAATCTTAATAAACAAATAAATAAATTAGTTTATTTATTCATTTGTTTATTAAGATTGCCAACGGTCGATACAATACGAGTACACTATAAATCATTCGTAATTGATCTCCCAGGCACTCACAGGCAATCACAGCATATTTACAGGCAGTCATAGTTAATAATAGTGGCTGAATACTACTTCAAATGAATGAGTCCTATCCAGTTAGGTATAGTATAGGTCAAAAACTTGAGAAGATGACCTGTTTTATGTAGTTGTGACGTGTTCGAATAGGCGTTTGTATTTTTTGTGTTGCACATTTTAAATATGTAATGTCTAAATGTAAATATTTTACAAGTGATAACGGAATTATGATTTCCAATCAAAAATAAAAAAATTGAAAATTTGATTTTAAAATCGGGTAGCACATTGTTACTAATGATGTAACTTGAGACATTGGTGCCGTTTCAAAAAAGTTGCGGTAACTTTGACGGTAGATGTCGCCACAAGTCTCCCTAAGGCTTAATTAAAGAGTGAACTGATTGAAAGATTCGTCGCCTCGGGTAGCTCAGTTGGTAAGAGTGTTGGACGGATTCTAGAGGTCGCGGGTTCATAACCCGCCCGGGGTGATCAAATTTTCAATTTTTCATTTTCGATTGGAAATTATGTAATGTCTATTAGAACACGCTACAACTACATGCAACAGGTTATCTTAAGTTTTTCATCTATACTCGTATTTTGCTACTGGACTGGACATTAAGTTAAATATCATTTATACACCCCACAACAATGCTTTATCACCTCCAACTCCGAAG
Organism: Notocelia uddmanniana; assembly: GCA_905163555.1. Classification (NCBI taxonomy): domain Eukaryota; kingdom Metazoa; phylum Arthropoda; class Insecta; order Lepidoptera; family Tortricidae; genus Notocelia; species Notocelia uddmanniana. The sequence goes on along the minus strand of LR991056.1, from coordinate 29,361,247 downwards.
TTGCATTCTAACAGACATTAATTCAAATTTAAACTAACACAAACATATCGAAATGTTAATTTAAAGTTCTGAACAACTGCGAACACGTTCTTAGTGGAGCCTATCAATAGGGAATTTGGTCGGAAAAGTTGAGTTTGGGATATGACAGCCAGATTTATACTCTAGGGAAGTTTGCCTACTTTATAAAGACGGTTAGGATCGGGACGGGGAATGGGGTATGGGACTATGAAATATTATGTACGGGTTATAAACTATTTCCTATTTATGTACTCGATTATTTGCAAGTAAAGAGTTTGTCTGTGATGGAGGATGGAGGATGTTTCGTTTTGGAAACATTCATATAATAAGTACCTAAGTCCTACCTTTTAATGATTGATGAAAATAAAGAGCATAAACTTAAGATTCTCATTTTGCATTTTTCAAAATCGGTTCAGAAATGACGGAGTTCTGGAGTAACAAAGATAAAAAAACACAACCGAATTGAGAACCTTCTCCTTTCAAATCTTGAAGTCGGTTAAAAATAGCGCGTTGGAAATATGAAAAACTAAGCTCCTGCCTACAACTTCGTAGGTTTCGTATCTTAGTTCCTATTTCAGATTTCATTTATTCACCATAAAGTAATGTGGTTATTACATGGTATGTCAAAATTACAAATTCATAAAAGAAAATATTATACTTACTAAAAGTAAAAAAAAACTGATATTTATTTGTAAACATAGGTTTATAATAGGTCTTATAGTTAATAAACAAATATCACCATTTCTAGCTGTTGGGCATACAAATACGAGTATTTCTATCTTCTATTCTAATTTCTGAGCTAGATTACTGGAGAGTTTCCTCCAAATCCATTCAGTAGTTGAGCCATTAAGGCAAAGGGTATAAGGTAAGGGCAAGGCCTTCTCCATACAAACGTTGTGCAAGTTTTATGCGTTAGTTTTGGCACTGCATTATTTTATTTTTTGCTTGTACATATTTTATTATTTGCGTATATCCATATACGCAGAATCTGATGTTGAAATTTTGCTTTATTTAAAAAAATAAAAAAAATAAAAAAATCAACATCAAGTCGTAGCTAACAGAAAAATAAGCATATTGACCAAAAATAATAACTGCAGCGCGAACATAAACGAAGAAAAACTTGCACATAGTTTGTATGGAAAGAGCTTGCCTACCTCTTCGCCTTAAGAGAAATATATTATGATGCCTTTCCACCAGAGATATGCTACGTATGCTACGTTGCTACGAATGCGTTTGAATCCACCAATCATATTCATTGGTCCACATAGCATAGCACTGGTAAAAACTGGTTTTCGTAGCGGAGCTTTCACATCTTCGCAGCGTAACTGCATAGCACATCTCTGGTGGAAAGGCACCCTTAAACATTGGCACATTCATTGGTCCACACAGTATAGCACTGGTAAAAACTGGTTTTCCCAGCGTAGCTTTCACATCCTCGCAGCATAGCTGTATAGCACATCTCTGGTCGAAAGGCACCCTTAAACATCGGCACATCACAACTGTCTAACTATAATGCCACTTTTATATTCGTTCGACAAAAAAGTCATTTAACTATACACTGTATATTGTTTTGAAAAAATGACACCTCGCCGAGTTTCTTACGCCGGTTCTTCTCGTGGCAGAGGTTCAGTTTTCCGAACCGGTGGTAGTTTATTGACGTTCATAGTGCATGTAATTATGCCTAATTTGAAGAATAAATTACTTTTACTTTTTTACTCATCACTCACAAACAAACAGATCAGTCATACTAACAAAGCCTTTATTTATTTCTGGTGCTCGTGCGGTAAAGTAAACTTTACGTAAGTACATAAATGTTCTCCAGATTAACTCTATGAACTGCACTCGCTATTTAAATAGACTATAACCGTCACCCACAAAACTTTGCTCAAACATAGCACGCAAAACTCGGGAATACGGCACTAGATCCATTTTCAACTCGCTCTATCTACGAGTAGGAACTCGCATGCATGTAACATATGCGCATAGAGTAGAATAGTAGATTGTACAACAAGTGCTAAAAACATGCCATTATATCCAAGACAATTTATATAGCGATTGCGAGAAAAGTAAACAAATAATTAGTATAATTATAGTTATCTTAGCACATTTATCTTACCTATGTGCTCGCCGACGGCAGGCGGCGCGCCGACGTCGGTTTTTACTTTATGCTCTGGACGACTTTATGTCGCCTATGCAAAGCATAAGACGAACTTTTAAGCATGAGAAGTGAAAAAAATCTTATTAATAAACCGCCCTCCACAAGTTGAGGTTGTAAGTATTGAAATACCTAAACCTTACCAACTAAACTAAAACTTTAAAATCATGAAGCATCATTGCGCCTTAATATTGGAAATATTCTAGGCAACATCGCCATTGGTCTTCCTGGAAATGAGAATATTCGCATCAGCATATCATTATGCATGCATCCATCGCATGCATATCCCCGCACGTTCTGGAATGAAAAGTAAACGTACACTCATTATCTCCTAATCCAGACCATAGTAAATAGGTATATAGCTTAAAGCAGTAAAACCCTGCCCTGACCTGTTTTTTATACCACGTAACATGGCAAACAAGCGTACGGCCCGCCTGATAAACGATTGCGAACTTTAGATTCAAGTAACAAAAACCATCGACCACTGCATGGGCCGTTTTTTGAGTATGCTATTTGTTGAGCTTGAGCTGGTTGGCGACCAATGCTTGCTCTTGCTTTGAGCGGCCACCATTTTTTTTTATACTTCGTCGGTGGCAATAAAGCGTACGGCCCGCCTGATGGTAAGCGGTCACCGCAGCCTATGGACGCCTACAACTCCAAGGGTGTCACATGCGCGTTGCAGACCCTTTAAATATTTATACACTCCTTTCTTGAAGAATCCCATACTGTAGTCCCTCGGGAAAACCTCGACAGGGAGCTTATTCCAAACGGGGGCGTCCGAGGGAGGAAGTTCCTCTGCGTACCGTACGCAACCATTTAGGTTCCAAGGTGTGAGGATGAATGCCCTGACGACGGCTAGCAGTGTGATGGTAGTTAGCGGCCGTGGGCATAATGTCGAACACTTATTCGGAGCACAACCCATTATACAAGCGATAGAGCACGCACAAGGAGGAAAATCTTCTAGTGGCGCCCAGTTTAGTTTAGTTCGTAGTGACACTGTCGACGAACTGGAGGTCCACGGTTCGCATCCCCGTAAAGGCATTTGTTTATGTGGTGATAGGGTAGGTTCTAGCCGGACTTGTCCGGCTTTTGCAAATTATGAAATTAACCATCGACTAAAAATTATAACTAAGTATACAAAAAAACAATAAGAAATATAAAGTCAAGTTCGGCTTATGAAGTTTAGGGTGTGGTAAAAATGGTATATCCAGCGGTTTGGTGAGCGAAATCATTTGTTCCTGTATCTTAAGTATATAGTCTATTAAATATAACGTCGTCTAGACCCATAACATTAAATACTAGTATTAAATTGTATTTACTTTGATGTAAACTGTAGCGATCAGTCAAATATATTTTGTGTACCTAACTAACATACTTTAGGTTAAGCAAAGTACTAGCTAACATTTATGGATAAACAAATGTCCGAAATAAAGAATTTATTATTATTATAACACAAGCTTTATGGAGCTCACTATAGGACTAGTCCAATTTGAGGTAAAAATAGTCCCTTAATTAAAAAAAAAAACTGTTCAACCCTCCCATATGACGTACTTACACAGGCACGCATCGCCACAGACTTCGCAAGACGCAGCTGTAGCACGTCAGTTTTCACCATTCACCGTCAGCAGACACCGTTGCCAATGGACGCTCGCGATGAATGACAAGCACGTTGCCGACCCTCAGTTGCGGCGCATGTGTGCGTTGGACTAGTTTTCTACGGAGCACAGGACTATAAAAGGTCTTATGAGATTCTAATTGGGATACTGCTTTAGCTAGTAGATTTACTGTGCCCATCAGGAAAAGGCAGTTACTCAGATAAAAGAAGTCTCAGAATGTGGATTAAAATCACTTGCGTTCTTTTTGACATTCATTCCCAATATTAGGACACAGACGAGACTGACGCTGATATCATTCAGACGGAATTATCGGGAATTTGATATGTATGACTGGTACAGGTATGATTGACGTAACTGATATTTTAGGTATGCTTTTGATTTGTTAGAAAGCCGAGTAAGTTCAAGTAAGACTCGCGTACTGATTCTGTAGGTATTAGTAGCAGATTTTTTTAGATAACGACGGCGGCAAGTATGCTTACGGCCAGCTTGATAAGTAAGCAGACACCTTAGCCTATATGAATGCTTGGGACTCCACAAGAATGGTGATTTGTGGTCAAGCGCAAACCTATCCAGAGTTAAAAAAAAGCATTTTACCAACCCAGTATTGACTTAAGGATCCGTCGTGTTGACAAATAGAGACATATGCAGGTCCCTTAACCTCAACAGAGCGTATCCTCGGGAGCTCTGGCTACCTTACTCACCACCAGTGGGCATATGATGGTTGCCATTTTTAACCGACTTCCAAAAAAAGGACGTTTCTCACTAATCTCAATTCGTCGGAATATTTTTTTTATGTACCTATGTTCACCGATTACTCGGAGACTAGTGGATCTATTTTAAAAATATTTTTTGGTTTTAAGGGGTATGTTTTCTAGTTGGTCTCATTGTCGCCAAATTATATCTTCAAATTATATAGCAGGAAGGGCCGAGTGTGAGTATGAAAAAGTATGGGTGTTATTAAAAAGTAAAAAGTAATTCTTCAAATTAGGCATATTACATGCACCTATGAACGTCAATAAACTACCACCGGTTCGGAAAAATAAACTTCTGCCACGAGAAGAACCGGCGTAAGAAACTCGGCGAGGTATCATTTTTACAAAACAATATAATTGTATAGTTATGTATATTCACATATATATTTATATTTATGTATATTCGCCGATTACGAGGAGACTAGTGGACCGATTTTTTTTTTTTTTTTTTGAATGGGTATTTTTTCTAGTTGGTCCCACTGGCCCCAAGTCTGGATCTCATGACGGGATCTTGGTAAAATCGAGGGAACTCCTCAAATTATATAGCAGGAAGGGCGGAGTGTGAGTCTGGAAAAGTTTGGGGTCGGTGCTTTTTGTTAAATAATTACTTGTATCATTTACCGTCGAGGATAAGACATTCGTCACGTTCTGAAGTATGCGAGAGTGACGCCCGCAGGAACGCAAGACTATATGCACTAACGAATAAGTAATTGCATTAAACTATGTACTATGTCCTTACATAAGTTCGGACCTTTTTAAGGCACGTGTGAATAGGCATCTTCTGGGTGAGCTCGCTTCATCGTCGGCCTCATCTTTGCCCCCTGGCTAGATGCTGGCCAAGAGCAATCCCATTTTTAATAAAAAAAAAAAAAAAGTTCCTTAACTTATTTCCTTTTTCTACCTCTAGTCATCATCATCATCCTAGCGTTATCTCAGTAGGTACAGTTGCATCCTGTAGGATGCCTGGGGTCTGCTGTCTTATCCCAAGAGTTGGCGAAGGTACTATTTATTACGAAAGTGATTGCCATGTAACCTTCCAACCAAAGGGGGAAACTAGACCTTATTGGGATTAGGGTCGTCAAGTGAGTGCGTATTTTTTTTTTATCGTATGGCATTGATTTTCGAACCGTAAGATCTTAGAGAAGACAAGTACGGTTGCCAGTTTTTGTTGCACTTTTAGCACCATCCAGGGGTCACGTGTAGGGTAACGGTGGGTACTCCCTACGGACGTGGTGCAACTTCGACCCCCCTTTGTCAAGTGAGTGGGCAATTTGAATGTTTGAAGTTCTCAAAACGCCCGTAGCCCTGGAACTTAGCTTAACGACTGCTGTCATAGACAGCAGCCGGGATCAACGGGTGAACGTGCCTTCAAAAGCACGGGAGCGCTCAGTTAGTAAACCCTCAAAACGGTACCCATCCAAGAGATGACCCCGCCCGACGTTCCTTCTTCGCTTTTCTACCTCCACATCAGCCCTAGGTAGTCCACTGCTGGACATAGGCCTCCCCCAATTTCATGGGGGGTAAATGCCATAATCGCCACGCTTGGCATGCGGGTTGGCGATCGCAGTATCTCCACCGCACTCTAGGAATGCTGCTGCCCATTCCCCGGTGGTCTTGGTCGTAGTTTAAGGACATACCCACCCGGGTTTCTACCTCAGTCTACTAAAATAATATTATAACTAACTAACGCTTCGCGGAACTATGAACTCGCAAGACCAATTTGGCTTATGTTACATCTTTAAAAAAAATGTCTCATTAATTCGCGACTCATTTCACGACCTGTGCCCAGCAGTGGGACTTATATAGGCTGATGATGATGATGACGATGATGATAATGAACTGGCTAAAACGGTCTATTGCTATTTTATGAACTAAAATTATTGTCAATTTTCGTGAGTACACTGAAAACTTTCAACGCTGATTTCTACTGGTTAAAAATATACACTGCATCTAATAAAACCCAAGCACCTCACAGACACGAGCTCGTATCCACAGATTCCACAGCTCGTCGCAAAGTACAGTCAGCAACTTCTACTACTACTACCCCTCATGAACATAAACAATGTTACTGTCAAACTGTGCAGTCATGTAATTCGTGTTCTTTTTAGGGTTCCGTAGTCAACTAGGAACCCTTATAGTTTCGCCATGTCTGTCCGTCCGTCTGTCCGTCCGTCTGTCCGTCCGTCTGTCCGTCCGTCCGCGGATAATCTCAGTGACCGTTAGCACTAGAAAGCTGAAATTTGGTACTAATATGTATATCAATTACGCCGACAAAGTGGTAAAATAAAAAGTGGAAAAAAATATTTTATTAGGGTACCTCCCCTATACGTAAAGTGGGGAGTGATTTTTTTTTCATTTCAACCCTAACGTGTGATATATTGTTAGATAGGTATTTAAAAATAAATAGGGGTTTACTAAAATCATTTTTTGATAATGTTAATATTTTCGGAAATAATCGCTCCAGAAGTATAAAAAAATGTGTCCCCCCCCCCCCTCTAACTTTTGAACCATAAGTTTTAAAAATATGAAAAAAATCTCAAAAGTAGAACTTTATAAAACCTTTGTAGGAAAATTATTTTGAACTTGATAGGTTGAATAGTTTTTGAAAAAATTACAAAAATAATTTCTGAACTAAGTTTGTAATTTAACCGTATAAACAGGTGTTTATTGTACCTGTCATTTCTACAAAATCACAATGAAATGACGTGCTTTTTAGGGTTTTGTGTTTCTGTACTTAATATGTCAACTTAATGTGACGGACGGAAAACTACGGAACCCTACACTGAGCGTGGCCCGACACGCTCTTGGCCGGTTTTTCGTGTTTTATTTGTCTAAGGCGACTTCCTGGTTGGTCGGTGCAGAGGCGGTACGATATGATAAAACTGTCAGCGATCAGTGTCTACTGTCAGTTGGGTCAGTACCGCTTTTTAGTGCGCCGCTACATTTAAATAAATGCTATTTGACTGGCGTAAGATGCATGGAAACAGGGCGATACGAATGCATGGTACTGCCCCGCTTCTGCGCACGATATTACTACTGCTACTCACTAAACGTAACGCACGGTGGACGTGGCGCAAGCAACATCTCCCGCCAGCATCATAAGTCATAAGTCATAATATTTTATTCAAAATAGAAACATAAAGAATACTTTTTGAATGTCAAAAATTACAATTATAGAATAGATTCATCCTGGTGTGGAGTCGTTAAGTAAATACAATGTGATATAATATAATTCATTCATGAGGTTTCTTAAACAATATCTTTATAATAGCACTTAACTGATAGCGGGAATGTCGCTAATTGGAGGTATAACATTTGTCCATACATCTTTGTCTAGCAAACACTCATCTAATTTATAGTAGGCTCTATTACTTAATGTTTGTGTTACAACTATCTTAAATTTATTTTCAGGCATATTTGTAATGGCTTCAGGTAACTTATTATAACAAAGTGTACAGAATCCCATAAAAGACTTCTGAACTTTTCTTAGTCTAGTACTGACTGCTATCAATTTATCTTTATTTCTCGTATTGTATTTTTGAACGTCACATCTCCTGAGGATGCCTCGTAGAGAGGCGAAACACGTGTCGAGGTTTTGTTTTTCTGTGTGGTGGTTTATTGTATTTATTTGCATGTTCGTGCGAGTGGAGTGGGGGTGGGAGCATTGACCGCATGCAAAGAAACGCAAGTGGACACATTAGGATGATTCACAGTAGGCCGTTCCGTGTCCGGGCCGGCCCGTTTCCTTCTAGACAAATACGCCGGCCGTTGCGTTCGCAGTCATAGAAAACGGGCCGGCCCGGACACGGAACGGTCTACTGTGAATCACCCCTAACACTAACAGAAGCACACGTTTTTAGCGGAATAGCAAAGAAATATTTTTCTAGAAGCTTGTCATGGATTTCCGCAAAGTAACGCCTGATTCTATCAATTACTTCACATGTACACGTGTAGATAGATGTATGCAGATGTATGTATAGATGTAAGTGTACTCGTGATGTTTTCTTTCACCGACATGCTAAACGTATATATCACGACGGCCACCTGCTTGAACCACTGAGTGGCTTGAGAAACTAATGTATTTTTAACGAAAAAAATATTCTTCTGATTTCCCCTAATCCCTTCTGGAAATATATTAATAAGCACCAGGCACCTCTTGCTGACAGCACCAGAGGCGCGCACTGTGTCACGCGCCAACTCACCGCTTGTGCGCGCTCTGAACTACCTCAATGCCCTTCTCGCATCAACACCAGACTGTGATGTTTTTGTATGGTGAGTATGTGGATGGATGTATGTGGTGAATGTCTGACGTACTGTGAAGCGGTGGATGACCACCCCACTTCTATTTATGTTTGATGTAATAATTAGTCCATATGTTCGTTAATATACTTATAGTTATTGTTATAATTATTTTTATGTGTATCTTTTATATGTATGGTGTGTCCTAAATTCCGCAGTGTATAAGTGTAATACTGTAACGCTGTGTAATTAGCTGAAATAAAAAATAAAATAAAATAAAGTATCAGCAGCTGACTGTATCAAAGTAACGCGTCTCAGACTCAGCCAGCGCACCACGTTCTCTAAATCGGAAATTTTCCCGTCCTGATTGCATTGCTAATGAAGGCGGTGACAACGGTTTGCACAAATTGAAAAAGAAATCCTTATAACTTAATGAAATTGGTTGAAGGTGAACCAGTGGTTGACAGAGTAGAGTTAATGAGCTCAGTTGATATCACGAATTAATAACGGAATTCTACTGACTTAATGAAATTGTTTGAAGGTGAACCAGTGGGTGACAGTGTAGAGTTAATGAGCTCAGTCGATATCACGAATTGATAACGGAATTCTACTGACTTAATGAAATTGGTTGAAGGTGAACCAGTGGGTGACAGTGTAGAGTTAATGAGCTCAGTTGATATCACGAATTGATAACGGAATTCTACTGACTTAATGAAATTGGTTGAAGGTGAACCAGCGGGTGACAGTGTAGAGTTAATGAGCTCAGTTGATATCACGAATTGATAACGGAATTCTACTCGCTTAATGAAATTGGATGAAGGTGAACCCGTGGTTGACAGTGTAGAGTTAATGAGCTCAGTTGATATCCCGAATGAGCTCAATCGATATCACAAATTAATAACGGAATTCTACTGACTTGATGAAATTGTCTGCAGTTGAACCAATGATTTACCGTGTAGAGTTAATGATCTCAAATGATATCGCGAATAGAATTAAGAATCTTAATCACCTAATGAAATTTGTTGAAAAAGTATCAGTGGTTGACAGAGTTGAGTTCATCAACTCAGTTGATATCACGAATAGAAATAGGAATCCTTATACCTTAGTGAAAATGGTTAAAAATGAACTTATTGTTGATGGTGTTAAGTTAATGAGCTCAGTTGATATAAAGAATAGAAATACGAACCTATAATAACTTAATGAAATTTATTGAAGGCGAACCAGTGGTCAACGGTATTGAGTTAATTAGCGCAGTTAATCAGGAATAGAAATATGTAGTAAGTAATCCTAATAACTTCATGAAATTGGTTGAAGGTTACAGTGGCTGACAGTGTGAAGTTAATGAGCTGCCAGTAAATAGTATATCATGCAAGATCAGCTATACAGTTTTCAATTTTATAAATAAAATCTCGGTAATCGAATGTTTACAGCGTTTAATCATTCTATTACCAGGTTTTTACTTTAATTTTATATGGACATAGATGTTTTTTTAATGGAAGCCTGTCAATGATAGGGTTAATATATTTAGGGTACGGAAATAATTGCAATAGCTTAAGAATTAAATGTTTAACAACCAACTCCAACGTCATCAAATTCATCCAAACTACATATAAAAAAAAGTATGGGTATTTAATTAATGTACAGGTTTAACCTCACGAGGATAAAAAAAATGCAACGGAAACTCTAACGTTTTCTTAATTAAGTTACAAAAATCGAAGGACAATGTCAGGCACTAGAACATTTGACGTATTGAATTTGAATGTTTAGTCATGGAATCGAATGTCAATTTGAACTTTGGTTTTAGGCTTGTTTGGGTGTGAGCCGGACGTCGTCGGAAGGGAATAGGTTGACTTGGTTTATCTAGGGACCAGACTGACTAGGTCAGGCTTGCCAGGTAATTGCATAGTTTCAAATTACTTTGCAATGCTTCGAATATAACAGGCAAGATCTTAGTTACGACCAAAAGATATAAGGATGAAGTTTAGTAACATAGGCTTAAAAAAATCTGAAACAAACAAAATAAAAAAGTACATATTATTGAAGAAAACTCTTTCAATTTAGCTAAAAAAATGTAAAATGTTGATGAAATTTCTAAGTATGTAGATATATTTTTTATAGATTTAGCTTCGGGTTCAGATTAGACGAGTACAGATTTTAACCCATTTTTGTAAGTAAAGAAAAAGTAAAACAAGTAAAGATATAATAACGTATTTGAAATAAGAATTTGTTCAATTTCCCAACGAACGCTGATAAACCAATAGCCACCAGAAACACTGGGAATAGGGAAACTCAAAACAACTTCTATAGAATAGTAAATTCGAAAAAGTCTTTCTTGGGAAATTGTATCAAACTCTACATTAAAATTCCTAAATACATTACTGAACTTAGCAATTCTAAATTCAAATCTGTAGTAAAACAAACACTTGTTTCAAAAGCATATTATAAGAGAAACGATTACATCATGGACAGGGATGTTTGGCAGTAATAGTGTCCTGCACAGCTAATCTATCGCGAACATAGGTTTTCTACTGTAGCATTGTTATTTTGCAGTAGCTGACATTGTAATTTTATATTTAACTATACAATGTATATTGTTTTGAATAAATTACACCTCACCGAGTTTCTTACGCCGGTTTTTCTCGTGGCAGAGGTATATTTTTCCGAACCGGTGGTAGTTTATTGACGTTAATAGGTGCATGTAATATTTTTTATATGTTTTATACAAATCAAAGTACGCACTAAGCTTTTTGAACGGATTAGTAGTAACTATACGTCATAAAGTTGTCAAGCGCAGCAGTACGAGGCATCGATGAATGGATTTTAGCAATTGATAGGCACTACGTAGAGACCAGGATAAAACGGAATATCAAATCAATAGCCACGTGCGTTTTGTCTCGTATTTTAGATTAAGTCAATTTAGATAGGTAAATGAAAACTATATGAGTGATGTTCCGTGAGATTAGACGTGGGTATAAATTTAGATTTTGTTTCATTTTTCAATTGGAAATAACAGAATCAATAGCAAGATATACAAAATTATTGAATGTTAGTAGTTTAGGTCGTATAGCAGTAATGCTTACAAATGGTAATTTTACCATGTCATCGATATAAAAACAAAACTTTTAAATCATAAATGGAAATTATTGGTGGATGAAGTTATTTTTGATTTAAATAATTAATTGACCATTCGCGAACCTATTACAACGACTTAAGTTCTATGAATAATCAATTTACTGTGATTCTTATAGTATGTTAAAAGATTTATTTGGAAATGTTAACTTGATACATACATACATACATACATACTTACCATTAGCATTACCAAAAGCATACTAGAGCAATTTATCAACTGCCGAGAGATGATTACCTATACAACGTGCGTAAAGTTGATCTAAATCTTATTTTCCATAAATATTATAAAGCTGAAGAATTTGTTTGTTTGAACACGCTAATTTCAGGAACTTCTGGTTAGAATTGAAAAAGTATTATTGTGTTGGATAGTCCATTTATCGAGGTAGGCTTTAGGCTATATAACATCACGCTGCGACCAATAGGAGCGAAGACGCGGACGAAGTCGCGGGCAACAGCTAGTTTTCCATACTTAAAATTTCAGTTCGATCTACCTACGAAAAACCTTTTTTTTCGTGTAGAAAACCTGCGATTCAGGTCCAGTCATCGGGGAATGACTGGGTTATATGGTATTCTCTAATTCGGAGGTCCCAGGATCTCAGTACTGAACGCAGCCCCCGACGTTACCTACATTTGACACGTTACGTATCAACTAAGAGTTGCAGTGCATAGACCAAACGGCATCCACTCAAATTCAAATCAACCTTCGCCTGGAATCGAACAAGCAATCTCACGAGCACAATATCACGAACCGAGTCAGTCACAGTGACGTTATCATGCAGCCTTGAGGCTTGCCGTGATAAATCCTGTGCCTAAACTATGTTGCAACGGATACCCATCTTGTTAGGAAACTGTGGGACATCTAGGATCTACAGTGCATTGTAGATAGACAAAGTGCTCGAAAATCAAACTAGCGCCACATATTTCTTCGCACAAGAACAATACTACAAATTTATGAAGTAGTGTTTGCTTGTAATTAAGGAATGCGCGGCTATCGACATTTTCTAGACGTGCGGATCTTTTGAACTACACACAGTACACATAACTCAATTTCCGACGATATAATGGGCGATATTTTTAACGCTTTCATTTACTAATTACTGAGTTTCAACGGTAAATGTATAATACCATATACCAGTTCTAATTTAATTGAATATTGTTCTACTAATGTGTTGATGTGTCCTACAGTATTGTTGTTCTGTAGTATTATTGTGCTTTGATTTGTGGATCTAAAACGAAATCAATGTAAAAATACGCAATAAAGTCCGATTTAGTAAGAATAATTAGGTTGGTATGTGAAAATCGTGAAAGTTCTAAATATAAATCAATACAAGGAACAAAATATCAATTGAATATTTTTCATTTTTTATTAATATCAATTTAATATTAATAAAAACAAATTAATTCGTAGTCGCAAAACAGATCGTTTTATTTTCAACATGCAAACCAAATCCTGTCCTTCTATAACAACACCAAATTTATTGTGACAGTTTAAGGCTCAAGCGATTTAACGTCATTCCAACAAACAAGCGGACCAAACCTGCCGACATCGCACTAGACATCAAAGTATTCACATTATGAATTACAAATTATAGCAGTATCGCGTCGTGATGCGGCAGAGTAGAGATAGGCGTTATTGGTGGGCCACGAGCGCCCAGGGCTGTGAGAGGTGATCTTTGTCAGGCCCGGCTCCATTGTTGGACGGAGTGCGGGAAATAACGACCGGCATTTCAGTAGGTGACAATCTCGACAATCATAAAAAATATGAAGTGGCAGGAGAAGAAACCAATGGCAATGTAGACAATGAAAAAAATCTTTGCCTTAGTTAACTTAGCGAAATTGCATTTTACTGAATGTATGGAAATCACAGTGTCTGACGAGCGTGCACGGCATACATTACTCCTGTGTGTAAACGCGGCCTTAGACAGTTATAATACGACACTGATTGGCTGGCAACAAGCATCCATGGCTGATTGACGAGATCTTTGACGGCCGCGGCTCAAATGTTGGACATCGTCAGTGAAGTAACCGACTGACAGGTTGACCCAGTTGTTGACATCTGCGGAATGTAATTACATGAACCTATTTTTTTCATTAAGCCTTTAAGATAATTAGTTACGTCTAGTAGGCAGAAAATAATTAGGTCAACCACGAGCGCCAAGCACTTTAAGAAGTGATTGTTATCCGCAAAGCACCGGCTTTAGTATTGAAAAGTAACAACTCGCGGGTTACCCACGTGGAAATCTTCCAAACGTTTCATGATCGTTAGTCAAAATAGCGCCTGATGCTGCACATAAGCCTCCTTCAACGTCACCACGCACTTATTTTCCACGTTACGTGATTAAAGACACATCGCTGACACGCACCAGCAGATAGCAAATAATTGTATTACACAAATTATCCCAAAAACTCTTCAGCACACGTTTTAATCTCAGAACTCAAAATTAAAATGAATAATACAATGGAAACAGACCTCCAGTCCATATAGGGTAGCGTCGGAGCCTCCGGGCGTCCCGTTAAGTCCCAACACGCCTGCTCTATGCAAATATGTGACCCTCTGATCATCCCCGGTGCCACCCAAATATTTTGCTAACACAATGCAGCTTATAAATAAACATTTATGAAGTCCAGTGGCGTATCGCCTTTATACTATTCTCACTTGTTTCTTGTAAGTATCCTTTTTTAGGTCTAATGCCTATATTAGTTGTGCCAGGATTAATTTGCTATACTGCATATTGTGTAAAAAAAAACGTCGATTAGAAAAACGAAGGGCGAGATTCGACCTTAGTGAATGGCCTACCATATTTACTACAGTACGATTTTCTAAAATAATTTAGAATTAGTCCTAGTTATATACATCAAAAAAAGTTAGATTAAGCTCATGGTCTACAATAACTAATAATTAATTAAAAATATGTTGTTTGTTTCAGGTACGTAACGCAAGTACACAAAAAAGCAGATAGGACGTATGTATAAACCTGTTTAATAAAGGTAAATAATGCTTGTAAATACCTACATACTAAATACATGTCAAATTACCTATAATACATAGTCAAATCGCACTCCTGCAGTAAGAGGGTGCCGTGAAAAAATACGCGTACTTTGAAATGATGTACAGACCAGATTAGGGAACAATAAAAAAACTTAAATATTTTGAAATATAAAGAAAGAAATAAACATATTTTCACAGACACAGATAACATTACTATAGAAGAAAAACATACATAGAAACTGTGTCCCCGAGGCTGTGAAACGGACACTGGATCAGTATTATGCTGAGATCTCAGACACCAACAGCGCTGATTTTCAGACAGTACCGTCGGTGACCCATGGAGCACCATGCAAATAAACTACATAGGATACTTTAAAACAAAATGTACTATAATACTAGTGGCTCTGTGAGCTGTAGACCTCGCGAATTGTATTGTTTCCGATTTCTTTTTTATTTTTCAAATTTCTTTTTTGTAATTGCCAAATTTCCAAAAAATGATTTGTCAAAGATTCTATAAAATTATCGAACCCGCTCATAAAACTCCACGAAAATCGGTTGAGAAAATGCGACCTGTAGAACAATCGGAAATCCGAACATCTGGACATCCGGACATACGAAATCATTTTTATCGATGCTGAAGCGGAGATCTTTGGTTGACTCGGTCGATAACGAGACCTCGCAAGGTACGAGTATATGACTCGTTACTATATTTCTCTGATTATAACTAAAACATTCAACTAACCAAAACATAAATCTTCACAAACTTATAATTGTATCGTTTGACGAAAAATTATATTTCCTAAAAGTGTATGCGCAAAGTAGCATGTCTGTGCGTCTTCTACAGATTGTACTTCGATGAGTGTGCTCAGGAGCTCCGTGAGAAGGGGGATTCTTCCATCGGACATCCAGACGTACAACTGGCTACCATCCTTACCTGGTCGAAATTCCTCTAATTCGAACCAAGCGTTATGCATCATCCTTCATAATGCGCACTTCTAAGGTTTGGAATTCTCTGCCGGCGTCTGTATTTCCGAGTTCATATATATAACCTAGACCTTTTTAAGGCACGAGTGAATAGCCATCTTCTGGGTGAGCTTGCTTCGTCGGCCTCATCTTTGCCCCCGGCTAAATGCTGGCCAAGAGCAATCTCATTTTTAATAATAAAAAAAAGTGTCGCATCTTTTTCTCTCTTGCGTAGAAGACATAAACGTGTCCTTTACATGGTAGTGTGGTTTCCGCGTATAGAGGCATCCTCTTAAGACGCAGACGATAAAACATTTTAGAACAATACGTTACGTTTAAGATTACATCTAGAACCTTATCGCCTCTTAGTGCCGTGCTCGAGATATCTTTAACAAAAACATCGTGTAAAAATCTTCACTAATCACCTTCACACTTCTTCCGCACTTCACGGCAGGACACAGCGGCGGGATATAGCCTTTTCTCCGTAGCCTTTATTGTTGCAAATAATTTGCGCCCTTATTGTCAAAGAAGCTCTTTGTAGACACAAAGAAAATCCTCTGAAGCGAAATTGATTCAGAACAATAGATCCTAGATAGATGTTGGGGATTATGTTGAATGGAAGAGACATTTTGCTAAGTGTTGGGAAATTCTCTTCGAGAAACTTTAACTTAATGGGCATTTGGGATTGGGATGTTGTGATGATGTTATCAATATTGTTTAATTAAGCAAGGATTTATATGCCATTGGCATTTAGTAAAGGTAGGTGGTAGGTGGTAGGGTAGTTGGTAGGTTGGTTTTATGGCAAATACCCCCCGTGAATTTGGGGGAGGCCTATGTCCAGCAGTGGACGTCCTTTGGCTGATATGGTGGTGGTGGTAGTGGTAGTATTTAGTACAGGGTGTTAGTAACTAGATATGACTGACTTTCAATTCGGGAAGCCGGGGGTGGAACCCTGGGATTGTCAAAAAAAAGTTATGGACTAAAATATCATTAGATATTTATTAAAAAGTAGTTTTTCGATGAAGGCAGACATCTTGAGAAAACCAGCGTTGTCTCAACAAGTGCTAATTTTTCATCAAGGTCGGAAGGTCAGGTAGCATTTGCTTTCGTAAAACTAGTGCCTACGTCAAATCTTGAGATTCTTTCCAAAGCCGATCCTGGGCTCTAGGATACAACCGGGAAAAACTTTAGGACTCCTTGACTTGGCAGGGCGGGATTGATACGTATATTAGGTATTTTGTTCTTTGACGTGATCTTACTGATGTGAGATTTCCTTACTTGACGAAATACAGTCAGTATTACGTTAGCGCAGTAGTAAATACATAGGTACCATGCGCAGAAGTGGAGCAGTACTGCATTCGTGTCGGTTGTCACTGACAGCTGACAATTTTCTCACATCGTACCGCCTCTGCATCGACAAATCAGGAAGTCACCTAAAACCCTCATTCTCACTATTAACCAAAGGCCACTTTCACAATAACTTATACCAAAAAAAAACACTCCATTTTTGTACTTCGCTATGCCACAATTTATGGTTTCTGTGAGCCAATGCTTGGTTACCTACAGAAAATACCGAAATCGGCATATCAAATTCGAGGAGTTCCCTCGATTCCTCCTTGATACCATCATCAGAACTTCACTAAATTTATATGGGACTAACATGGGGGTACGTGCTCTGAAACAAAAAAAAAACAAAATCGGCCGACGTGGTAAAAGTTATCGGGGAACATACATACATAAAAAAAAAGAAAAACAAACATGCCGACGAACTGAGAACCTCCTGCCTTCTATTGAAGTCGGTTAAATAACAACAGTCATTACATTAGATTGCCCTTGTCCATTTACGTCAATTATTAAAATAGCGGAAAAAAATTACTACATTTTCATTGACTGTACTATCTATAATAAATGTGCCACTAAAATTAGTAAAATTATAAACTTGTTGAATTTCACCCAAGTAACCCATTTTATCTAATTTTATGTACCTAGTATATTTATCAGTTAATTTGGAGCTAAACACCTACCTAATCAAATTCAGTTTCCATGAAAATATTACTCTCATTAATTAATTAAGTTAATTATTTAAGGGTTTGCATATGCGACGGTCGGTTTTCGGTGAAAATGCTTTAATTAAGAATTTCAAAGGATCTATTCAAGTATTGTAGCCAATATCTTAGGCTGACTCAGTGTCTAGAACACAAGGTAACTAACTGTAATATTTACTAATTAGAAGAATGAACAGATTGAAAGATTCGTTGCCACGAGCGATACCCGCGGTAGCTCAGTTGGAAAGAGCGATGGACGGATACTAGAGGTCCTGGGTTCAAATCTCGCCCAGGGTGGCAATTTCTCACTCCGATTGGAAACAAAATAACTAATTGTAGGTCTTTAATTAAAATGATTTATTTAATGTTTATTTAAAATTGACGATATTTACTCATTATTTTTAGTAACCGAGTATCTGGTTTTGACACACTACTTAAGTGTTTTTCTGGCTAAAACGAGATTGAGACCTATCTAATCGATTTTACGCCCTCTTATGACCTCTGAAGTGACTTACAGCCATAGGCTCTGTAGCCTATGGACGCTAGTGGCTCCCGAGGAGGCACGATATCGAAGGAACGACAGCCAAAGGTCAGCGCGGCTGTAGAGCATGCTCACTATGCTAAGTTGGATCTATTTAGTGACACAGTCTTTATTGTACTTATTGTCTATATTTTTGTTGTTGTTTATTTTGTTTGTCACAAATAAAGGTTTGAATTTTGAATCTAAAATGTATTAAAAATTATGTAGTACCTAAAAATATAAAGTACCTAAGATCAATACTAGTACTCGTGGAGTCAAATAGTTTCTTATTAGTTTCAATGAAACCATAATCTATACTAATATTATAAAGCTGAAGAGTTTGTTTGTTTGTTTGAATGCGCTAATCTCAGGAACTACTGGTTCGAATAGAAAAATTATTTTTGTGTTGGATAGTCCATTTATCGAGGAAGGCTTAGGCTATATAACATCACGCTGCGACCAATAGAAGCGAAGACGCGGACGAAGTCGCGGGACACAGCTAGTTATAAATAAACCGCTCACGGATGTCATAGACTCTAAGGCAGGTGTTAACAATAAGTGGGCCGCACATACCGGAAGTTCCGAGTAGCTGCCCGCGGCTTGGTCGCCCATTCGCAAGACATTATCCCATTCCGATGTTGCTTGTGATAATAGAGTTAGCAAGTGGAATTTCTAGCGTTTATTGTTATACCTGTCGAAGAATAAATCGACTGCCGACTATCTTAGGCTGAAAGGGTATAAGGATGAAAATTTAGTAGACGCTAAATTAATATACTTCTGCGATACATGTTTACGTAGCTATCACATCACAGTCCGTTACCTACGCCAAAATAATCTTATTTTAATTATTAGTAGAAGACTGATACGCTAATTTGTAATTTAAGGGGGTTATGCACAAAATTCTGAAAATTGACGTAATTTTAAGCCACTCCTACTCTGCGCTGAATTAGTTAAATACTTTAAAATAACTTGTGCAGGTTAAACTGATCCTTGGATAAGGTCTCTGATTGTTGAAATTTTAAACAAATACGTATAACTATAATATATATAAACGTGAAAAAACGTTGGAGCGTTCGTGGCCCAGCGGCGCCCGCGTACCGCGTGCGGTATGCGAGGTTAAGCAATGTCGAGCGAGGTCAGTCCTTGGATGGATGCCCGCTTTGAGTGGTTACTTACTGAGCGCTCGCGTGCTTTGGAGGCACGTTAAGCCGTTGATCCCGGTTGCTGTCTATGATAGCAGTCGTTAAGCCAAGTTAGAGGCCCCCGGGCGGCTTGAGAACTTCTAACAGTCAAGTTGCCCACTCACTTGACAAGCCTAATCCCAATAAGGTCTACTTTCCCTCTCGGGTTGGAAGGTCAGATGGCAGTCGCTTCCGTAAAAACTAGTGCCTACGCCAATTCTTGGGATTAGGTAGCGGACCCCAGGCATCCTTCAGGATGTAACTGTACTGGGAATAATGCTAGGAGGATGATGATGATGATGAATATATATAAACGTGAAAGTGCTTCGGCTGATATGACGATGATCATAATAATATAATTACATTAATTTTCTCTAAGCAAAAATAGAAAATAATTATATTTTACTCTGCGCTGAGCCTACTCTGTAAAGTTCCTGAGTGTTGACGTATATAAGTGCCGGTCGACTCGGCTCGCTATTACCTAAATTCGTAATTTTTCAGTCGCGCGGAACCCTCTCAATGAATTAGTGCATTCTTTGCTTATAAACTATACTTTAAAGCTACCGACAATATGATAAAATGCGGTCAATATATATTAACTAAGCTAAACGATTCACGTAAGGGCCAGACCACTGGATCTTTGGGCCTGTATTCAGGAATTTAGCCCATTTCATTATTTAGTCTCATTATCAATGCAACTTTTGATTGTCAACGAATAGATACGATTTTGATTTGGCGCAAATAAAACATAATTAAGATAATCTAGTTAAACCTTGTCAGAAATTAAATGCAGGTACCTCAAGTAAAAACCTTTTACACACACTTAGCTAAATTCCTTCCTATCGTCAGTTTACAAAAACTGCCGTATTGTTGGTTTTTACCGCCGATAAACACACTAACAAACCAAAGAAATATAAATTAAATTCAATTAGGTATATAATTACGTATATTATGCAGTTGGGCCCGGGTATGTCCTAAAACTACGACCATAGACCACCGTGGGATGGGCAGCAGCATCCCTGGAGTGCGGTGGAGATACTGCGATCGCCAGCCCGTATGCCAAGCGTGGCGATTATGGCATTTACCCCCCATTAAATTGGGGGAGGCCTATGTCCAGCAGTGGACGTCCTTGGGGTGATATGGATGGATGGATGGATGAAATCGAGAATGAATGTGTCAATTATATTATTTGTTATGGCGAGTATCTAATGACCTATTTTTACCAAGCACTGTATTTAATACCTGCGTAGGTACATCTAAAACCCTATTTTTTTGCACCGATTTATCCCAAAATCTAGAGTTTCATTAACTTAACAAAACATGTATTGCGTAAAAACCCTTGGAACTTTTCTTTGAATGGCTGAATCAAGAGGCCGTCTACCTGCCCTGCACCGTTCTAAAATGACTTATACGCCGTTCATCTTCAAAGAAAATAAGTCTTTTCGTCTATCATAATGTCTAACAAAGCTTAGGCTCATGCTTTGTGGATACAGTTTGCGGAGTAATTTGTTATCTAATTTGGAGATAAGACGAGGTGTGAACTTAACATATGAATAAAGATAACTTGGGTTTTTCTAAAGAATAACTACGACTGTTTTGGAGAATTTCTCAAAACCTATGTTGCAGCGTGATTCTACTTACTTCACTTTTTTTAATACTGTGATTGTCCCCATCTTCATGTTGATGTGGGTAGGTGTTAAGATTAAATCTGTTTTCAAGTCAACTGACGCCCTCTTTAGACAAATCACAACTACCCTATGAACCCTATGATGTGTTTTTTTACCTGGCCAAACATTTTCGTCCGTAGTGTAATAATGTGTGATCTAGCGCGGTGGAGCGCAAGAGTATTTTTCACCTGCACTCTCATTACACGCATATAACTATGCCAAACCATCCTGCAACGAGCACAGCAGTTACAAGCACAGCAGTTACAATCTCGTTTACAATACATTACTCACTGAACATTCCGGTAAACTCCACAAACCTACAATTATGTCAGAGCCACATGAACAAAAACAAACATTCTCTTTGCTTCGATAACGAGTCGGGAGCGACTTCGCACATTGTTCGCTAGTTCAGGTGTTGTTGCAACTTGTGTTCGTTAGCTGCGCGCGTAATCTACTTTGCGGGTAATGCTCGCTTGTCATTGACTCGCTCTTTATTTTCCTATACGTATTCTCGGTCATCTTGTTAATGTATCATGCGTTGTATCCCTTTGTTTCCTTGATGAAAGAGGTTTATTGTTACTAAGAAAAGAGTAGATAAGTTTCCATCACAATGGAATCCTGTGGCAAACTTCAACCAATGATGAATATTTCGTTGAAACTAATGCGACAAAAATCGCGAAACTTCGTCTGTCTATTGTCTAGAAGCCTCCGCGCATGTCGAGGAAATCGTTCTGCTAACTTCATTCCAAGCTCCGTCCCCCATAAAAGACAGATTAATAGCACTAAAGATGTGCTGAAACTCGAATCCTTTCTCCAAGTTGGCCAACTAAGGAATAATTAACATAGGTACCTACGATTCAATGGAATTTTCGCAGGGGAAGCGAGAACAAAATGGAAACGAGCGTTTCTTTTTTCCGGGAGAATAAAATCGTTGTTTCATTTGCTCTTTTATCGCTACACACGGCCGGTTTTATTTGGCGACTTACAAATTGCGGAAATAATCCGCATCCCGATAAAATACTTCGTAGAAATTTGGTGAAAACTCCTTTGTGTGAGTATATAAACGATGTTACTCAACATTTGTACGACGTAAATAATAGCGATAACTTGGAGATTATGGGAGCACATGTAGCGACAAAAGCATTTCGCCAGACATCTTCGTCATATTTCACAGGTTCTCAACCTTTTATGTCCACCGCCCACTTTCAGATCATTTTACTTTTCTAGTGCCCCCCCCCCCCCCATTTTTTTCTTTGTGAAACAGCATTTGTCGGTAGATTAGTATTAATTGGGTGTGTGTTAATGATGGTAGTTTATTGGAATGGAACTCCAAAAGCAGTCGGGTTTTTTTTTAATTCTTTCATTTTCTCTTGTATCTTAATTAATTTGCCCACGCCCCCCTTTGCCCTCCCAACGCCCCCAGAAAGCTTCCAATGCCCACAAGGGGGCGTTATCGCCCACGTTGAGAACCTATGCCATATTTGATCGCACCGCTATACATTTTATCTGATGTAACAGTAAAATGACCGTTGTTTGTAAATGTTTTTCACCCTTTTGGTAAAGTAAGTTTTTGGCCAAGTCATCATCATCATACCAGCCGGAGGACGTCCACTGCGAGACAAAGGCCGCACGTATCAGTTCAAAAAATGCTATACTTATCTAAAACAAACTTTTACACGAAAATAAGCTGCGTATACCTTAAAATAATTGTTACATTTACCATAATAACTGCGAACTGTTTATTAAGTAAGTATTTTCAGTGTAAACAATTGTTGGTAAACCTATGTAAATGAATAAAATATTAGCGATAGCGATTTCTGTAGAGTTTAAACGAGTACCTTAACAAATTATTATTGTTAAGTTTAGCGAAGTATTTAAATAGTTACATAATGTATAAACGATAAATATTTTCGTTATATACTTAAGAATTACATACTATCAGCATCAAGGTTAACTGCCCATTTGTGAACCTTATTGCAACAAAGATAAGGTATACCAATGGTCAGTTGCTGATAGTACCTATACGCGCTTTTACTTTTACATCATTAATAATTCCAAAAATTAAATACGTAATAGATGTTATAAAATGACGGTATTTGCAGTAACTTGACCGACATGTTCATCATTTTGCGAGAAAACAGTCACCACACCGCTTACTGTGAACAGCCCGCATAAAGAAGTTAGATTTCATATTTGAATGGGTCGCGAACAGCCGGTCGGCTGCCGCCGGTTCTGCCGCTGCCGTTTAAATACGAAGTCTAGCTTCTGTTCTCGAATTCCTTTGACTGTGGTGGGGTGCGCGCCGACTCCGGCAGTTCAGTGTGGTGTGAATCATCCCTCAAAATCTTACAACCTTTGGTAACTAGGTATGTACTTACAATCAGGCGGGACACACGGTTTGCCACCATTTTAGTAAACATATAAGGTAAAAGTCTAATGTTTGATACTTCCAATCTCATGTCATAATAATAGAGGTGTACAATAGGTCAATTATTGGGTATTAGGTTTTAAACATTGGAATTTACATTATAAAAATCCAAAAGTCACTCCACCGCGTGATAATCCTTCGCTCCGTGTGTCACCTGCATAATAGCGGTTTTCTCATCTCGATATTCATCTGCCTCTTTTATATCGCTGTTCCGTTTCGATTTTACGAGCCGCGTCCGAGACAGAAGCACGCCGTCAATGAGAAGTACCTGCTTTTAAATTGACCAGAAAATATCTGCGGACGAAATTTTTTCCCCCGTTAAAAATTGAGCCGTATCCCTTGTGAACAACGGTAGAATTCCTGTGCATCACCTCTCTTTGAAGTTGGCGGGATTACAATAAGTCTTGTTTTGGCATTAAACCGAGAGTTTAACTCAAAAGGACTGAATGGTTCAACTTTTGTCCCTTTCATTTCACATCCGGCACACGTGAACGAACGAATCGACTCAAATGCCGAATCACAATAAGAATGAAATTTCCAACACACGTCAGGAGATTAATATTGCCGCGGCTGTTATTGTCTACCTTTGATTTTATCATTTCTCTTTGTTTTTGAGACGATAACGCGTGCTATTGTGCGATTCGTTTTGCCTCATTTGTTTCACTTAAGTTGCTTTTTTATTGCAAGCCAATTTGGAACCCGTAAAAACGTCTGTCATTTTGTGGTTAGGTGGTTCCGAGCAAAAAATTGGGTGCACGAAATTATATACGTTAAGTAGGAAGCATAAAAAACGTGCATCGTTTTAATAAAAATACTCGGAGGGAGCTCTTAAATACTACGGCAGCATAATCTTGATAGTGGAACATGTGTAAAACGAATTCCACCTTTGGAATTCAATGAAGGAGAAAGTTTTTCGGATTGAATAACTTTTTGCTGTAAAACAAGATTTAAAGTTGTATCAACAAATGAAACCCCGATAGCACATCAACTTGACTTTCTGATTCCGGTTCGGAAAGGAATATTCACAAAGCGCTGCCAAATAGAGCAACATAGGTGCAGACTCAGGTTATTAAAAGAGTATGGATCAGCTTCGTTCCATTTTGGTATATATGGAACGACAATACAGTCTATATTTCAATGTCCCAATTTGCAGATGTTGACATTATCGACGAGAAAGCGCGGTATACGTAAAACTTCGTTTGACCGTTGTATTATTATCGATCTTTATCTTCCTTACAATCTGCGGCACCGGTTTCGACGCTGTCTTCAACCTTATCATCATCGTCATAAGAATCATTGTTTAATAGTTAAGTGTTGCTATCCGTACAATTCGACATGCATTATTTATGCTCTAGGGGAGTTTATTGAAATCATACGAAACAAATATTGGACACGATTTCCTATCAGTACAATGATCTAGGAATTTGGGGCTCGCGTAATAAGCCCCTAAAACATCGTTCAGCTGGATACGGGCGATATATTAGCTTTAAAACTGATTAATTCGTTACGGTTGTGTGGTTGAGAGAAAATTTGGTTTAAAATAAAAGTTGCTTTGATATTTGCCTATAGAAAACTATTAATTGTATTTGTACTACCTCTAAAACCGATGTGTGCCGTAGTTTCTAGTAATTTTTAGATTTGAATGGCTGTTCGCGTAAAAGCGGACTTAGGGAATGTCAAAGTTTTGAAATTGTCTGTGACTTTCTAACCTAATGTAAACACATGTAGTTGTAGTTATAATCCATTGCACAATTCTTTCAACTGTGTTGTCGAGTTAGAATAGCTTCACCTCCTTTCTTTCCATGTGTATAATAATAGTTGATTATGGAAACTGGGTTAAAGTGTGTTGTGGTCGATGGGCTAGCAACGCATCTATCACTGCAATATCACATATTCTCCGATCACGCGGTTAAAATCATCCTAAAATTTGACACATGCAAACTACCCCGAGGATTAATTTTTAACCCCCGACGCAAAAAGAGAGGGGTGTTATAAATTTAACGTGTCTGTCTGTGTATCTGTCTGTGGCATCGAAGCTCCCAAACGGATGAACTGATTTTCGTTTAGTTTTTTTGTGTCACAATTAATTTTATACCGATTGTTCTTAGCCATATTTCATGAAAATCTGTTCAGCCGTTTTTGAGATATTGAGCTTTGAAATGAAAATTTCGGGTTTTTTCAACTTTTCTAAGTTGAAGTTATGTATTAAGCAGTGACTTTTGCTAACGAAAATTATAAATTTAATTTTAAACCCTGTTTAGGAGGTATCCTAACCAGGGTTTTAGAATCTCAAACCCTGCTAGAAACACAGTATTTTTATTTGTTCCTTTAATCTCAATCAAAATCAAATATTTATTCTGCAAATAGGCCACAAGAGCACTTTTACATGTCAAAGCGTGATTCATACAATTTAAAAAACTGACAAACTTACTTAATAATAATGATTAAAAAAATATAGTGATTAACAATTCGATGAAAATAAATTTACAAATATTAAGAACGTATTGAATACGATCTGTGTCCGAATAAACAAAAAGTATATAAAATTAATTTAATATCTCCGAGATGTTTATGGTCTCCGAGCGTCCAAATTTGAAATTTGTTACCTGTAATTAAATGAACATCAAACTAAAACGTTACTGAAGATACTCAGGGATTGTGTGCGACGTATTTTCTGATGGTGCTCCTAAAAAAAAAAAAAATTAAGAACCCGATGACGCTCCAAAGTTACTCCACGGAGAAACCTAGAAAAACTACCTCAAACTATACCAGCAAGTTATACGGAGAGAGCCATGTGGCGCAAACATATTCAGACCGACCCCAAACGAAAAGAAAATGGGCACGGAAGAAGAAGAATATCATATTTTCTCCATTATTGAAACTACATTGCTAAAGTAAAAGAGGCCCTGAATAAGCTATCATGGGCTCTTCATACAGTTTTTTGGAATACAGGCGTAAATTTGTGTATGTGTGTAAAATAATATATTACCAAAGATATTTAAATTAAAAAAAACATCAACAGTAGAACAACAGCGAAATACATTGCATATCTTTATAGCAAGATTGCGATCAGACGCATGCGACCGATTTTATTATGCAGCCCGATAGCGAACGCTGGCAATTTGTCACCCGGCCCGAAACTGGACGGTTATTCACAACTCTTCACTCCATTTCACCTCAGACGATCCAGTGCTAGTCAGAACATCGATTATACTTCGCCCTTATTCACATACGTTCAAAGACATCAAACCTATTTTAATTAAACGTCGTTAAAATTCATTTACACCACACCTTGCCAAAAAGCGCGTTTTTCCACACGCTGCGCGTCCGGAAAAACCCACTTTTTGGCCAAGTGGTGACGTAAAATTGTGTACAAAACACGGGTCGTAAAACAGAAAGCCCTCTCTCGCATATTTATGACCCTCGCCTGCGGCTCGGGCCTCAAACTTCTGCGATATCGGCCTTTCTTTGTTTTACAACCCTTGTATCGTAATGTACTATTGTCTTTATCTGTCACTTTATCATTTTGCGGGTAAGGGACAAAACAGATTTTAGTTTACAGAGGTTTGTCAAGTCTTATGAGGGGGTTAGACTTCTGAAGACCACTTTAGCGCAATAGAAGTCTTCACCCTAGGGAGGCACATTATGTAACCAGAAGAGATACCACAAATTGCAGCCCAAAGAGTTTGAAAATTCTGTAATTATATACACAATTAAATATATAATTATTCATACAGTACCGTCAAAAAGTTTACGACCAAACACAATTTTTAGTTTAATGTTCATAAATGATTACGTACACCAAACAAGGCAAAAAGATTGCAATGGGCTGTCTCTCACAAGGATTGGACTTTTGCAAACTGGTTGAGAGTACTACGGACAGATGAATCAAAATTGAGTGAATAATCAATCAATGTTGATTATTTGCATATTTTGTGTTTGGTCTTAAACTTTCTGACGGTAGTGTACTATTTATCACCTCTTATAAAATTACGATTACATTTTACTTATAAAATAATTTAACCCATCCACACCTACGTAGACCCTAGACGAGATGAGACTATGTATAGATGTGTGTTATGTTTTAAACTATTAGGGTAGGACCTACCTACCTACCTACCCGGTAGGTATTCATTGCTGTTGAAAAAAATACGCTCTTGTAGTTAACATTAAACTTAAAAGTGAATGCAATGTCACTTCATAGCTCCAAAACCCACGTCTGGTTACAAGTTACAATTTAAGGCTACATTAAAAAATATACGCCATATATTATGGGTGAAAGAAGAGGGGAGGTGAAACAGGTTGTGAATAACATAAACGGCTCACAGGTTCGTCGCAATACGAAGGTTTCATACACACGGACTGGTCGGGTAAACGTCGTTTATCTTATTTAACCCCAGGATGACGTTTGCAATGGTTAAAGAAGCTTCAGCGACGTTAAAATATAAACATTATACGTTAACCTAGACCTTTTTAAGGCACGAGTGAATAGGCATCTTCTGGGTGAGCTCGCCTCATCGTCGGCCTCATCTTTGCCCCCTGGCTAGATGCTGGCCAAAAGCAATCCCATCTTTAATAAATAAAAATATGTCAAATGTTGTCGTTTACTTACTAAAAACTCTGAAGCCTAACTTTTGTGGCTCATATTTTATTATCGATGACCTTAATAACTAATAAAAAAAAACTAAAATTAAGTAGTAGTAGACGTAGTAAACACTTAAGGATGATTCACAGTAGACCGTTCCGTGTCCGGGCCGGCCCGTTTTCTATGACAGCAAACGCAACGGCCGGCGTATTTCTCTAGAAGAAAACGGGCCGGCCCGGACACGGAACGGCCTACTGTGAATCATCCTTTAATTGCACATATCACGTAAAAATACAAAATTAATAACAATTTTAATTCTGTACATTGTGTTGTAATTACATTTGTACAAGTTAGGTACAATACAAGGGAAAAACTAAATTTCCAAAAAATAAACTCATAACCCCTAATACCCATATTTTTACAACAACTTTGGCTTCCTTATAAACCAACAAATTAAAATAATTTATACCAAAAAAAAAACCGACTCCAATTTTGTACTTGCTATGCCACAATTTTTGGTTTCCGTGAGCCAATGCTTGGTTACCTACAGAAAATACCGAAATCAGCACATGCGTGCCTATGTAATTCGAGGAGTTCCCTCGATTCCTCCTAGATTCCATCATCAGACCTTCACCAAATTTATATGGGACCAATGTCCGGGTACCTGCTCTGAAACAAATAATTATCAAAATTGGCCAACGTGATGGTCACGAGTTATCGGGGAACATAATGTCATACATAAAAAAAAGAACAAGCAAACACGCAGACGAACTGAGTACCTCCTTCCTTCTATTGAAGTCGTTAATAATCTAATACGCTATATAACCTTAGCTGATTGTGATGTTGATAATACTGAAGTTAATAGTAATACTCAATAAGGAACTAAGTAACATAGGTAGGCTTAATTTTAGATGAAGTTTGATTTGTTGTTGTTTGACAGGAAATGAAGACTTGCTTGTTAATCAAGTCTATTTTTGGATACACTTCGAAAACTTTACTAAAGAAGCGTAAAGTTTGCAAAATGTTAATTTAAGATTTATCTTACGATTATGTTCAAATAATAATGAAAATATTTTTCACATGTAAAGCTGACTGAGCAGGACTCAAAAATATGGTCTTGAAATTTAATTTAAGTCCTTCATTTTAGGTCAGTTTACCAAACAGTAAGTTCAGGTCAAAATTGTATGTTTGGTAAAGATGTCTACTATAACAGTCAAACGGCAAGCGCGGGGTCATTTTACGCCGGGAATGATGCGGGGTGGGCCATTTTTGTATAAGTATATATTATGCCTATCTTTCTTGGACAACATTTACATAAAGCGTTATACGTAGTGATACTTCCTACAAAGTTGGAGGTTCCGGGTTTAAATCTATTTCGTTATGATGAGCAAAAGCATTCGTTCCTGACACTTGGATGTTTTCTATGTATTAAAGTATATATCTTTTAAATATATCATCCTCTAGTACTTATAATGCAAACCGTATTGAGCTTACTATGAGACTAGCTTGATTAGTGTAAAAATTGACCCCTAATATTTATTTATTTATTGTGTTGCCTATGAAACAAATAGCATAACCCTAATCTGGGGAAAAAGTCAATTCATGTTTCTTCAAATTGACACTTAAAACTAACAATATACATTAGAATTCTTAAACCATAAACGTACTCGTATAACTGTATTTTAAATGTTCACTTAGTTCATCTTTCAGCTAATTCCACTGAGAATTAAGTCCAACAAAAGTCACTTTATGACTCTAATAGTTCTCGCCGATCTAGACCAAATTGCTCCGTCATGCCAACATCAGCCACAATTTCAGCAACTACCGGCAGCCTGTGTGTATGAACAGTTTTACATCTGATTCGAACACAATAGAGTTAGTTCGGTTTGAAATTTGTCGGCAACTTCCCCCGTCTTCCGGTAGTGATTATTGTGTCCAGAATTCATTTGATTTATTACCCCTACTTCTATTGCTTTCGTCCGTTCGGCGTTCTTCCGTGGGGCAGTTTTATATTGATATTCGTGAATGGAGATTATTTTATGCTTAAAGAACAAAAGTAGATCGTAATAATTGGGTTTTTATGCTTATTCTTTTAAAGTTACTTAGAGTATTAAACTTTGCTCATTAAAAACTTGGAGTGCTGTGAGACGTGAGATAAAAATATGTTCGAATGAAAAATATTTTTAAAAACAGTTTAGTGTCGTTTTTAAGCATCTTAATATAAAAACTAACAAAAAAAATGGTCAGATCACATTCCTCTCTTAACGAGAAATGATAATTGTAAATAATTATGGACAAGAGACAACTTTTTTTTTGGATTGGATAAGTGATATTTATATTCTCGTGGCCGTGGGCACCGTCGTAAGACTACCGGAATATGATTTAAGTGTGTTTTGGGTAATCCATTGCACCCAATCACTGTAATATCTTATGCTCTTCTGTTCTCTGTGCTGGTTTACAGTTGTAACCCCTTTTGTGTGTGTAGTTGTAATGTACCAATGATATAACGTCTGAATCGTCTAATAATGTATGTACGTAAATACTTTATTGTACAGAAAACAAAGGTAAAATACGGACTAATTCGGTTATATCGGCACAAAGGCGAACTTATCCCTGTAAGGGACTTTTCCAGTTAACCTTCGAGTAATTGCGTCGAGCACAAGAACCAAAATACAAACACTTATTTATATATATATATATATATATATATATATATATATATATATATATATATATATATATATCCACCATATCAGCCCTAGGACGTCCACTGCTGGACATAGGCCTCCCCCAATTTCATGGGGGGGTAAATGCCATAATTGGTCGTAGTTTTAGGACATACCCGGGTCCATGGTATGGACCCGGACCCGGGTATGTCCTGGACCCGGGTATGTCCTAAAACTACGACCAATTATGGCATTTACCCCCCCATGAAATTGGGGGAGGCCTATGTCCAGCAGTGGACGTCCTAGGGCTGATATGGTGGATATATATATATATATATATATATGTATATATATATATATAAATAAGTGTTTGTATTTTGGTTCTTGTGCTCGACGCAATTACTCGAAGGTTAACTGGAAAAGTCCCTTACAGGGATAAGTTCGCCTTTGTGCCGATATAACCGAATTAGTCCGTATTTTACCTTTGTTTTCTGCCATATATATATATATATATATATATATATTTTTTTTTTAATTTTTTATTGGGGGACAATCTTACACAAATCGAACTAGTCCCAAACTAAGCAAAGCTTGTACTATGGGTACTAGACGACGATATACATACTTATATAGATAAATACATACTTAAATACATAGAAAACATCCAAGACCCAAGAACAAATATCCGTGAAAAATGCACAAATAAATGCCCTGGCCGGGATTCGAACCCGGGACCTCTAGCTTCGGAGGCAGAGTCACTACCAACTAGGCTAAACAGGTCGTCAAATATATATAATGGTCTTGTGCCACTGGCTCAATCGATGAGCGTTTCCCAACATCTGCCTGAGTTCGAGCCCGATCCTATCCCACCATTGTGATTTCGTACAATACATCCTTTCATATCTAAAGTCATCTTCGATTTACTCGATAATGTCTATCTATTCGTAGCAGGTAGAATTTTTATGATTAAATCACAAATATTTTCATAATTGACTTGTTTTACACTAAAAAAGCGATACATATTCGTAGTTATATTATTGTACACGTGCATATGTACAATACGAGTAGATAGCGTTTTAAAACGGAGGTCCTCGATATCAATCATTTAATTTGCCATGACACGATTGGTTGCCATAATCGTCATTTGCCATAGAAGTGTTTTTCTCTGAAACCGTAAAACTTTCAGGATAGGTAATTAAAATACACATTGTATTGAGTCCTGTAAGTTAGGTAAGGTTTGTATTATGTCAATCCCTGAAAGTGAAAAGTTTCTGAGAAATTTATTTATTTATTATTTCAATTAGCACTAACAGATACGACAAACATGGACGATATAAACCTTACGTGCTAATGTTAGTAGTAGTTTAATGTCAAAAATTTAATTCTATTGGAGATATGTCACAATACAATTAGAGATACATCATTAATTGGGCAGGAGATTATTAATAGGGCAGGAGAAATAGGGCAGGAAATGGTGATTTTGGCAAACATTGCATTTGTGGAAAATAACAATAAGTACATATGAATTTCAATGGCAATCCGTTTTAAAATACCTGTAAGTAGGTAAATAATATTCATTTAAACCAGCACCAAAATGTTTCTGTTTATCTTAATTAACTGGTAGAGAATGTATTGAACTTTGTCTGCCGTTTATGCTTGTTATGTGCATTTATGTTTTCAAAACCATACATTATTTTGAAGTAACTGAGGAAAATTCAGTCAAGTGAGAAGGCAGATAACATTAACTATCCTTAATGAAAATGATTTACGCATTTGGAGCGAAGCATGTCGAGCGCAACGCTAATTACAGTGTATACAGGGAATGAAATGCAAGTGTACGCGACACACCGGCCGACAGCGTAAGCTGAGGTAATGTTCGTAATAATAATACTTATTTCAAGCCGAGGGATCGCGGACTGAACTCACGCATGGCCCGATGCGCCTATTCGTTCGCTCGCGGCAGCCCCCTCAGTCGCTCGCCAGCCCGCGTCGTAAGCGGACCTGTGTCTCTCGTAGATTACCACCGGTCGTAGTCTCCGACGAACATATTTTAATTGTTAAAATAAACTGGTTTCTGTGTTCACGTGCCTAGTCGGGAACGGCTCCTGCTAACTGGATCTCCTGTTTATTCATCGCTATTGTTTTTCTTTAGTGCAAAATGTGATGTTATGTGTGCTCAGCGAGCGTACGGTCCTGTGTAACGTTGGCCCAAAGTGAACTCAATGGATCTAATGTGCTTTTGAATTGGAAACGTTAATCTTTTTGATCCTTCGCAAGCGGATTTTCCTTTAAGGTTGGTGAAATATCTAATTTTCGAGGAACGTGCATAGCGGTTTGTTATTTGCGATAAGAATGAATGTTTGCTAATGTAGGAGTACGTGAGTAAAGCCAGTCAAGGTAACGATAGTGAAGCCGTTTCGCGATGTGAATACGAATCTTGAAATTATAATTTACTTCCTAAGCTAGCTAAATCCAATAACGGTGATGAAACTGATGAATCCACTGAGTGATACTAATTTGTACGTGTTACAAACCCAAATGAGTTCATGTGTGTAGAGGCTGAACCTATGAATCAACTTAATCGCTTCCAAGTAATCAACGTGTACCAGATAATAGAAATGATGAATCAAATATTGAAGTAGCTCAACAATGTTAAGAAAATCGCTGATCTAGAACGATCAACTTCAAAACAAAACAAGTCAACAAGAAAATAATCCGCTATCTTTAAACAAAGATAAAAGATCTGACGAGAAAAAACAAGTCGAAGATTAAAAGAGCCGAGAACTCTTCGTGAACAATTAAACAGAAATATCTGAACCGGAATCACGGTTCGATCCACTTTCCTACAGAAGGTCAATTGGATTGCAAATCTCATCGAAATAGTCAATAAACAGTAGGAATATAAAATAAATAGAGCTCTACTGGCGGTCTTTCCGTTACTTGATTATTTTGGCTCAAATCCAAACATTTGCGGCCGACCACAGCATACTTCGATCTTAATTTGACCATTCCTAGCAATATACCCTAGTATTTATTACATCTAAGGGATGATCGTATTAGATTAAGGAGACACTAAAACGGCTGAACCGAGTCCTATAAACGGATAAAGTATTCGTCAGAAGCAATTTGCTCATCGACATTCTGGGAGCCGTAAATTTCCTAAAATTTTATTTATACTCAAGTAAATTTTAATAACACCAACATCTATCCGCAAATATATTTTTACGAGGGAAATGATTCTTATTTAGGTATTAAAGCATTTATAGCCCTCGTCGTAAATTTGAGAGTTGTATTATTATTGATGTAGTTGTCTATTCATTTATAGTAAAGCGTTATTTTATTATCGAATAGCGTTTTTCCGTTGAGTAGAGTTTGTTTTGTGAATCATTTTACGTACAAGGTTTCTTGTTTCTCATTAGCATCACTTTAAGTGGAGAATTTCTTACGTGCCACAAGGTTATCAGACTCAGTGTTTGTAAACAGTTATTGTAAATCGCTGTGACTTGAGACCGATTGTTCAGATCTTAGAGGTAGCTCGTGCTCCGGTTTATTTATCAGTCCCATTCCGATACCAATCTGGGTCAATATGAAACTTAAACAAAATCAATCGATTAATTAAAGAAATAAGATTCATTCAAATACGATGGCTGTTCCTAGTAGCGTTTCCTTGAAAACATGATGTTTTTGTTTGTATTGAATCTTCTTTGCCGTTTTGTACGCAGGACTTCCATTTATTTTTCCCGGGAAATAAGCCTGTAAGGTACTTAATCCTTTTTTTTTCAAAAGACTACTACACAAGGTCTTAATCAAGTTCATGTATTGTAATTCATAATTATCGCGACAATACTCTCTTCTCAGTATCACCTTGAATCTATTGGAAAAGTCAACAATGGACTTTGTCTTCATAAAGGGTTTATTATTCTAAAGTTCTCCGAGAAAGCCTTGCAAAGATTGATAAGTTTGAAAACGTGATAACGGTGCCTCTGAACTTGGACTGTTACTTATTTTGTATTCAATATGATGTTTGTGTGACCACTGGATCTTCAGAGCTAGTTAAAATTAATTAATTTGGAAGTGATTCTTAGGTACGTTTTCAGTTAAAAATTTAAACGGTTGTTTCGGAAAAATATTAATTCAAAGTACACCTGTGTATGTCGAATGGTTTGAGATTTGCTTTTATTATTTTTAAGTATTGATATCATTCCAAATACGACTACAATAATCTAATACAGGCTATAAAGGTGTCTAAACAGAATTACATCAAACTAAATTTTGCGGATCCAGCCAGGATCCTCTCCCGAATCCAATTAGAGAGATATCCATCTTAGGCATCCAGTTCCAAGAGCAATTTATCTAAGGCAAACTGCTGTGTGTAGGTAATTTACGTCATCCACATTACTACGTTCAGTTTCAGATACTAATATATGCTGCCTAAATAACAATTATTACATTTTCTACTAACCTTATTTTATATTTCGGACCCTGGATCGCGTCTTAATGTAAAAATATAGTCACCTTTCAGCAGAATGTGTTAATTTCTAAAAAGCATTATACTCCGCTCCGAATATTCCCTCGCATTACTTTCCTCTGCAGCGAAAATTCCTGAAACCTCATTATATTTTGCTTTCTAAGATGCTATATAAAGATTAACGCTGATATTTTCTTGGAGCGTAGCAATATCCCTATTATTTAAAAACGAAACGGCCGCTAATCTTAACACCCATTTAATTTATAAGAAACGTCTGGGGAATTAATTCCCTGAGAGCATTATTCGGGGAAACAAATTATGTTTATAGCGGAGCCTTTTCAGAGCGCAGCAGGGTCGTGACATATGACCCACTGACGAAGATTTACCTTAAATATTCCGTCGGCAAAGCAAAACATTGCGCTCCGTTTAGTGAAATCATTTGGGCTTCTGTTACGAAAACCATTCATACAAACATAGAGCAAACCTTTCTTTGAATCCACATCCAATCTCTTTGAATTCGTAAATAGAAATCTGAACATCAAATTCTTGTACTACCTAAACATACGTAGGTAAAATTGTATACATAACCTTTTCGTTTTAGTAACTTTTCAAAAGTACTCAAGATATTGAAGCTAAATCATCAAAGCGATGTAAAACGCAAAGCGCATAACTGTGAATTTCGAAATAAGAATTCCAAACGAAATATTAATAACCGTTGGTTTTAAGAGGCAGTAGGTTAAGCTTAAGTTTCTCTGAAGGTTTCTGTGGCGTGCTCGCTAAAATATGCAAGCCGAGCCCGTACAGTTGGGAAACGTACACTTAATTATTTGTTTGTGTTCCGTACCCAATTATCCGAGACGATGTTTTCGAGATAGCTTTTATTGCTTGAAAGTTGAATTATGAAATAGCTGCGTGACAGCTGACGCACTCGAGTTTGTCGCAGTTTATTTAAAAACATTATTTGATGTTGCGTCAACGGATAAGACACTTCAAGCAGTGCTTATAGCCCGAGAACGATACGGTTTTTTTGGAAATAATTCAATAACTGGCCAATTTTTGTTATACGGTCCTATTATGTGATTTTAAGAACCTATATTTTTAAAATTTTCGATTCTGAAGACCGGAAGTTGGGAAAAAAATGATGTGCCCGAAAACTGGTGAATTTTTGCAGCAAACAGGGTATCAGTATTTTTATGATGAGTACTTCTGTTTAAGTCTATTTTAATACTTACGACCAGAATCGAACAATATATGCAACGGGAAATGAGAAAAAAAATATCTAATAGGTAGTAGTAGTAGTCAATTTGACCTTCATGAATAGTCTACAGAGTGCATTTGGCTGCCACATTAATTCCAAAAGTTATTACAGCTTTAGGTATTTTGGGTTGATTCAGTATAAAAAGTGTCAAGAAATATAATTAAGGCATATAAAAACCCTAACTGTAATGATACCTTATATGCCATTAGCGTAATGCATTTTTAAGTTTTACGATATTAATAATTGATTGTATTATTAAGTTACCGTAACTAAAATAAGTTGATTTTCATATATTACAAAGAACATAAATAGAAGTAGTATATCATAAAGAAAATAATTCTTATAGTGTTTTCGCTAGATTTTTACGGATTTTTTATAGATTTGTTTTTAATATTTTCTACCGTCGCGTTAATAAGTGTAGGTGTATTATTATAGAATACTTAGTATAATTACTTAACTTAATTTTTGATGCACAAAATTTGCTGATACCGATATATTGTTGTTTTTTCATACAGTGAAACCGTATAGCTCTCGGGTTATTAAGTGTATGGAGTCAAGTCATCATAGTCTAATGCAACCGGATAGAGGATTCAATTTCAAATGGAGATTGCGATCGCAAATTGTAAAACGTTTAAGGTTTAAATATAAGAATAGAAAATGTAACTTTAAACCCTATTGGGTTTTAATAGGCCTATTAAAAGCTCTTTAGCCGAAGCAAACTTTTGAAACCAATTAATTAAAACAAATTATAGATTTAGAAGTCCTTTTACTTGCAAATATATTTTACTCGAGTAGAACCGACGAGACGAGAAAAGTAATACAGGAAAAAGGAGTAATCTACTAATAGTAATGATGCATCAGACAAATATAGAGGCTTTCATTTGCGTGCGCCTACAATATTACTTGTAAATAACAGCATAATCATAAGCAATCACGTCGGATTATTCACATTCACATCATGCTCGTTGTGAACTTGACACCACCGCTGCCGTAAACATTACGATTGAGCTTGAGCAATATCGGGGTCGACTTTTGAATAAACTATGCTAATTCCGCGCCTCTATTGATTTTAATCGAATATTAATGATGTTAGCCTTTTGTTTCCACACAAACATCGAATTTCAACAGCAATTACATAGTTAATGACTTTCGTATTGAACGTAATTTTTCACCGTCCACGAAAAGCGTTAAAAGCACCAAAAATAATTTCTTAATTTCCTAATACGGCGGGGGAAGCATAAAATAAGTCATAACATAAAATCCTCGGTCCCTGTTTCGGTGTTTTACTTATTTAGCCCGTTTTTTAATGTTTTCGTTAATGGGTTTTAACTTAAACAGGGTTTTACGGTGGTTTTTATCGATATTCTGCCTTGTAGCAGTCTGCCAGCAGGTGTGCGGTTAGCCGACAACGATGGTGGTGTTTAGAAGTGGTATGAAAAAGCGGTTAAAAAAGTAATGATCGACTTTCGTTTTTGTAATTTTTTCAGTAACACGTGCTACCTAAGTAAACATTGTAGATAGAGTGATAAACATACCATATGTCACGCTTTGTTTCCGAACCGATAAAAACGAACAAAAACTGTATCCAAATCTAATAGGCCGTGACTAAATGGGCACCGAAAAATTACATGAACATGTTATGGAGTATGTAATACACGGATTTAACGGTTCATTTGCTTCCAGGCTGCGCGTAATGGCGGTCGACAGCTGTCAAGGCGATGTCAGTTCTAAATTTAAAACAAACGTTTCATTTTTATTACGTTTATGAATTTGTCGGTTGCCAGTTAGCCGGGGTCTAACTTTTAATTAAAATTTAAAAACAAATGTTAAAACCCTTTTTCGGTTTAAGTGATATAAAACGAAAGTTTGTTTATGCCATAATAAGAGTGAAATGAAGATCTTTTGCTATTAAAGTCTTTGTTTTGAATTCTTTTGTTGTGCAACCTTAAGTGGTTTTGATATTATCGCGGGACTTGAAGCAGCGGTTGTATCTTGTCTTCAGTCATTTAAAATATTTTTTTTCCATTTCCATTACAAAAAATTGTTACTGATTTAGCATCAGATTAAAATTCTATTTCTGCTAGCCAGAGCAAATTAATTGATACTAAATCGATGCAACAGGCTATAAAAATATCCGCTTCCACATGCTTCAGTCTAATTTAGTTCGTCAACCCTAAATTAGGCTAATATATACCTGTAGCCTTGAAAGGCCTAAGAAGCCGTGCTTAGAATCATAATTACAAATGTTTTGCGGCTGGACTAGACAACATCGAACCGTATTACTAAAGGAATAAAAGTATTAATAAGTGCATTTCTTGAGACACTTTTGTGCAGACTTAACTAACATGGGCTTGCTAATTCTTAGAACTAGGTGTCCACAGTATTTGTTGGAAGAAAAAGGTCACATGCGACTATACGGGTATACACACTTGCGACCTTCTTCTTTTGAGAGGTAAGAAAGTGTTACTGCAAGGTGTGAATTGAAGAGTCATGTAAGAGAGATTAGTAGATTATTATGACTTAACGGATAGAAATGTATTGTACTGTATATAAATAATTTTCAATGTGTACTTTCAAATATACGGTCAATCAGTCCTATTAGGGCATTCTCTCCCGTTTTAAGCTTCTTTCAGTAATCCCTATTATTACATTGAAAACTAAAACTAATCCTTAGCTGTAATACTATAATAAAGTAGCCTTTAAGCCCTGGGCCTTCATTTTACGAATAACGATTTCTTTTAATTTCAATCCATTCCCTTCTCAACAGAAAAGTGAGTACCGGTCTATAATCTATCACATTAATCAAGGTAATTCACGTATGGTTTCAATACATCAAATGAAAAGGGTCTTCATTCATTGAATATCAGAAAGCCAACATTTATTGATCAACTTAATACAAGAATTACTGTTAAAAACCACTTATATTACTTTTTGTGCGTTCCACTTATTTCGACACTGTTACAAGCACCATTTTCAACACAACTAAAACTCGCAACGCGTCAGTTAATCTTTGAAAATGGCGCTTACAACAGTACCGAAATATCGGGAAATTACAAAAACAAATATACTCACATGGTAAATACCTCGTTATTAACAGTAATTCTACGGTTAACGACCATGTTAGCTTGAAATCAGCTAAATACTGTACAACTAAAAATTGCATAGTATTAAGACGCGTATATTTCTTGCAAGGAAAGTAGCACCCACCGCGGGTTAGTGGGTCAAATCGCTAATAAACCAATTAACATGCTTCTATACAGCGCTTTACACTGTCTAACGCTACAAAACGATAATCATTTCGAAAGCGCTGCAGCCGTTAGAAGTCAAAGAGTGAATACTATTTGGAGGAAAAAGGTTATATCTGCATACAAGTTTGTAGTAATTTACGACTGTTGTGGTTTAAGACGCGAGCTTACTGAGATAGTTGAGTAAGCGAAGTAATTAGGTCGAAATAGTCACTATATTGATGACGTTGGAGATAGCTCAAAAAATTCGCTGATTAGCAATTTCTTCATACTAGTGTTTTTATGATCTTTTAGTGACTTCTTGAGAGTTAACAATAGCAGTGATAATTAATGTTTTATAAAAACGTAGGTATCATATTTACATTACCTAACCTGGACATTTATTGCTTTTAAGATTCTTGTATCTACAGAACAGACGAAATGAATGATGATATAGTGACTTGTATCTACAGAACAGACGAAATGAATGATGATATAGTGACAAAATTGAGTTTAGACATGTAGAGAGGATGGATGAAAGAAGATTGACAAAACGAGTGTATGAAGGAAGAGTCGATGGAAAATTTGGAAGGAGAAGACCTCGGCGAACGTACTCCGACCAAATCAGAGACATTTTGTAGAAAGGACAGGTCAATAGTACCCTAAATCGGCGCGCATGCATGAAGAATGTTATGTTAATTCATGAAGCCAAAGTTGTATGTCAGGATCGTAGCAAATGGAAATCCGTGATCTCTGCCTACCCGTTTGGGAAACAGGAGTGATTATTAGCTAGCGGACACCGTAGCTTATGGACGTCTGCGAATCCAGAAGAATCATAAATGCGTCGCCGACCTTTTACTGACTTGAGGATTCATTGTGTTGACAGGTACACAGATATAATTATGCACTCCCTCACTCTCAACACAGCGCAACGTCAGGAGATCTGGTAACTACTCACTACCAGGACCACAACACCAAGAACACAACACATACCTAACGTATCTTTCTTTAATAGTCTCTTAGCTCAACAATAAAACGCGGGAAATCCTCATTACGATACGCTGCGTGTTTTAAAAGGTGTGTGACACATTTCGACTCACACTATTTCATCATTACTTTGTTTAGAACTCTAGGTAATATTTAATACTATTGTAGCTTGCTTCCATTAGTGTAAACATGGATACTTTTAAAATTCTGCGAAAATATGCAGCGGCGAATTTAATAAAATAAATTTGAAGTTTTTACATTACCCCGCAAGGAACATACTCTATCTTCCTGTTGATGTCACACCACGTCGGCATATTAAATATTGGCGTCCTCGAACAGTGGCAGAAGTCGCACGTCGTTATAATGAGGTGTTAATTGAATTCATTATTTCGAGCTGGATTCGAACCAGCGACTTCTCGGCAGACCGGGCCGGGCCCTTCCTATTATGTATTTAAATGTAGCGTTATCTACCTTGAAGAGTTCCATAATATACACCGCTCTGCTTTGGTCATAAAAATCCCAAAAATTGTTCTTTTTTTTACTAAAAAAAAATGTTGACTTGTTCAAGTACTTAAGGTTGATTTAGACGGGGGCTAATTGAGACGCCTAAATTACGGCGCCAGTGTCTACCGTCAGCAAATTTTCAGACCGTTTAGACAATGACTATTTTCAGCCGCCTGAATCTTGCCGCCAGTGATGACCAGCAAACCGACAGACCAGTCTTTTACACGGTGCCTTTTCAGTACCAGTCATAAAAAGACGCGGGCGGAGGTCACTGGCGCCAAAAAAATAGGCACGTGTTCTATTCCGTTCCAACGTCAATCTTTGTTAAAATCAAAAAAGACCGGCTTCTTCCATCGCAGTCTCTGGAGTGGCAATGAAATTTAAAGACACACGGACGAAACGTGTAGTGTTCTAATCTTCACCCGCGAATGCAAATGATGCACGTCGCGCCCACTTATCAATGCGAACGTGACGCGCGTGCCAACACCGTGCTGATTGCAGAAGATATACTTTCTTGTGCCACTTTATACGTAAGAAAGACGTATGTTATGCAAATACGCTACGCAGTTACGCCCTTTTTACGCCACGTCTTAAGTTCAAAAGCTGTATATGACGTTGTAAAAGCTAGCCTTTTATGACCTTTTCGTGTGTAAAGTCGCGTGTTATGCAATGCCGGTTTTGATTTTTGATATGGGCGTGCGAAATACGTGTGTTCTCTTGCCCTTTTGTGTTTGACATTTTGGGTAAGCAGTGAGCCAATGACATTTGTTGCTCGAAGATTGACAAATAATTTCAAAATAATGTATAATCCACTTCCCATTTTTAATTATTTTTACTCAAGGTCGTTTTCACTGCAATACGGCTATATCTGAAATTTATTTGTGATTTGAAATGTGGCCGTTTATCACTGCTAAACGGCCATACTTAAAATGTATTTGGCTTTTGAGATATAAATAATAATAAATAAATAATAAAATAAATATTAGGGGACATTTTTTACACAAATCGAACTAGTCCCACAGTAAGCTCAATAAGGCTTGTGTTATGGGTACTAGACGACGATATATTTAATAGATATATACTTAAATACATAGAAAACATCCAAGTCTCAGGAACAAATGTCTCTGCTCACCACAGAAACAAATGCCCTTACCGGGAATCGAACCCGGGACCTCTAGCTTCGGAGGCAATGACACTACCAACTAGGCTAAACAGGCCGACAAAAAAATATGGCCGTGAAACCGATCTAGAGTAAAGATAATTGAAAATGGGAAGTGCATTTGAAATTATTATAAAATTATAGAGAGAGAACACTAGACGTTATGCAAGATGATCTTATTACATAACCCACTCCCCGGTAAATTGGCACGCTTCATTTTATGCACTTTTATTCGTGTTAAAACTTTTAATTGCTAGGCCGAGATTAATGTCAAAGCGCGTGGATCGATCAGTTCATTAAAATTTAACTCGCTCGGTGCTGCGCCAGATTTCACGTGTAACTGTCACTTATCAATTGGATCGTGGATTAACTAAACATCATCAGCCGGTGTATTCACATTTATTTTTTTCGGCCTGTTTAGCCTAGTTGGTAGTGTCACTGCCTCCGAAGCTAGAGGTCCCGGGTTCGAATCCCGGTAAGGGCATTTGTTTCTGTGGTGAGCAGAGACATTTGTTCCTAAGACTTGGATGTTTTCTATTTATTTAAGTATATATACATATTTATCTATTAAATATATCGTCGTCTAGTACCCATAACACAAGCCTTATTGAACTTACTATGGGGCTAGTTTTTTTGTGTAAAAAACAAAAGTATCCTAATATATTTTTTTTATTGTATACTAGCTTTTACCCGCGACTTAATCCGCGTAGAAGTCATAATCGCCTTAGAGAAATAATTGTCGCTCTCCCGTATAAACTTTCATTCCCTCAAAGAATGATTTCCGGAATAAAAACTATTCTATGTCCTTCCCGGGATCTCTAACTATCTCCATGATAAATTTCATCTAAATCTGTTCAGCGGTTTAAGCTTGATGAGGTAACAAACAGACACAGACAGAGTTATTTTCACTTTTATACTATTCACTCACAGATAATAAATTTTGTAATGTCTTTGCAATGAACGCAATACTAGGATCACTTATTTTCTAATTCTAAAGATAAAGCAGTAGTTCTATTCAAGTACCTATATAAAATGTAATGATAACACTAGCTTTCGCTCGTGTGTAATCAAATGCAAACCTTTACACATTTTTAAATCTGATAAATAACGACAAGATTAATAGGTTCACTTGTATATAAAAAAACCCGGCCAAGTGCGAGTCGGACTCGCGCATGAAGGGTTTCGTACTATTATAAATTAAATTTACCCTTTTTTAATTAAATTTAAACAATATTCATTTTTAATATTTTTAACAGCAATAATAACGTTAAATAATATTTGGTCAAGTGCGAGTCGGATTTTAGTTTTCCCATACATTTTGCGCCTGATAAAGGCAACGAGCAACTTTTAAAAAGTTTTTTTTTGTATGGGAGCTCCCTTAAATATTTTGTTTTTAGTATTTGTTGATGTAGCGGCAACAGAAATACATTACCTGTGAAAATTTCAACTGTCTAGCTACCACGGTTCATGAGATACAGCCTGGTGACAGACGGAGAGACAGACCGACGGACGGACAATAGCGGAGGGTTAGTAATAGGGTCCCGTTTTACCCTTTGGGTACGGAACCCTTAAAACGCCCACTATGACTTAATCATATACCTAATTTCTAATTTATATATTATCTCTTTAATGGGTACGATTTGTAACACTTGTAACCTATATTATACATTAACGTTCATGATAATATGCTATATGTTTTTGTGTTCTCTTTCCCGCACAAGTTTATGTCAATGCAAATACGGGAAACCACAACAGATATTAATCAAATGTGGTATAATTTTTTAATTTCATATTCCTTTTAATTATCCCAACTTTTTCACAACTTGTGTAATGAATATTAATGGTACACGGTCCTTATGTAAATGCTGGCCCACTTCGAATATTTGCTTTCTCACCTCATATCCCCGCCTGCCAATACATTGAAGCATGTACCTTAAGTTG
Organism: Notocelia uddmanniana; assembly: GCA_905163555.1. Taxonomy (NCBI): domain Eukaryota; kingdom Metazoa; phylum Arthropoda; class Insecta; order Lepidoptera; family Tortricidae; genus Notocelia; species Notocelia uddmanniana. The sequence continues at coordinate 29,316,750 of LR991056.1, read as the reverse complement.
TGCGGACTAAAGTTCCTTTTTCAATGATAGGAGTAAGTAAGATACGACGTTGCGATGCCAAAATGTACAGTTGCGGCCATTTCGGGAGTACCTTGTAAATGCGTTTGTGATCATTATACAAAGCAACATTAACACAGCACTAGCCTCTGTCGCATATTGGCTAAAAATTAATAAGTTAAAAATTAATATAGAAAAAACAAAATTAATGCAATTTCATCAACCAAAAACGAACTCAATGAATCTAAACATTAACTATAATAATATAAATATCGAAAATATAAGTGTAACGAAATTTTTGGGTATAAACATAGACATTCATACGAACTGGAAATCACACACGGAGTCATTATGTAAACGTGTTAATAGTTTTGTATTTGTTCTCAATAGAATCTCTAAAATATCAGACCTTAAAACAGCTTTACTGGCATATCACGGATACATCGAGTCGATTTTAAGATACGGGATTATATTTTGGGGAAACTGCACCAATAAGCTACAAATATTTAGGTCTCAGAAAAAATGCATTCGAGCAGTATGTGGCCTCAAACGAACCGAAAGTTGCAAGCCTCACTTTAAAGAACTAAAGATACTCACACTAACCTCACTGTATATTTACGAGATAGCAGTTTTTGTCAAATCAAACCCCTCACTGTTTCCCTTAAAGCAAACCACGAATTCGAGAAGCGTTCGATACAAACATGCAATACAAACCGCTACTGGCAAGACAGTTTTGTTAAGAAGGAGTATATTGGGCATGGCCTCAAAAATATATAATTTCATACCGGAGAGCCTAAAGGAATTGAATATGCCAATGTTTAAAAATAAATTAAAACTAAAACTTTCAGAGAGAGCTTATTATAGCATTGATGAATTTTTATTAGACAGAAGTTTCAGAAATATGTAGTAGAAATGTACCTAATTTATTTGTCATATTTAAGCATAACTAGTGCATGTCCATAACGATTGGAACTATGTAGTTACTCGTATTTTAAAATTTAATATTTGTACACCTTGAAGGTAGATCACAGCGTATTGTATATTTTATTCTATTGTCATCTTTTATTGTAACCTGTGTATCACAAATAAATACTTACTTACTTACTTACTTACTATGAAAGATTCAGAAGTCCAACTGTTTGGTTTGCTTTTCAGGAGTTTGCGGAGATCTTTCTTACAATACATTTATTTATAAAAATGCTAATCTTTGGTCAGGGTGATGGTCATCTCGTTATCATATTTATATTTTTGAAATCGTAATTTAGCTAACAACTAGACCGCCGGGAAATTTTAGAAGCGCCATGAGTTTTACTAATTTGGGGTGTTCTCCTTCATTTTTATATAGGATTACATTCGATTAGATACGAGGAAAAATGGGTTATTTATACAAATAGATCATCAAATTAATAATTTAAAAATCCATTTTAATTACGATACAAGTGCAGATAACAGGAAATTCGCAACGAGTGGTGATAAATTAAAACACGACCGAAGGGAGTGTTTTAAATCGACACGAGTTGCGAATTACCTATTCGCACGTGTATCGTACAACGTTTAACAGTACATATGGCTCTTTGAAGTTTCGACAACTTAATCTGCTGATTACCGCACTCGTGCGGTAAAGTAGCACCGTATGTACTGTAAAATATTTTTTTATTATTTCTCTCTAAGCTGGGTCTATTGTATAACCCCCTCCCCAGCATTGGATGCCATGCAATGGTTTAATATGTGACATTTTTAAAATATAAGTTTATAACTGTATTCTAAATAAAATTTCGCATACTACTTTGACTTAATTTATTTAATAATTAATTTAGTTGAATGGTACTGCAGGAAATCTATATTCGAGCGGTGTGTAAGGCCTTGCCGTTTTTACGTAAAAAAACTTACAATTAAAAACGGTTTATAGTGGCTCTTTTAACCTACACTCCTCCCAGGACCACACAAATCTGTAGTTTTAACCTTTTAACCGTAATCCTTTAACTCGCCGCGGGCTATCGCTCTCCGTTTGTTAATGCCACACTCAATTAAACTTTGACTCCCTCGCACACCATCCGTCTTACTCATTTTAATTGGCCTCGGAACAGACCTGTTCCCGGGCGGATTAAAAAGACGTGTTACAGCTTACACGAGTATTGCTACAGAGGAATCACTTTGTATAAGCTTGTGCATCAGCAAGCAAAGTCGAAGATAATTGTCTCTCTCTTTCACATTTCCACGATAGAACGCTCGTGGCCCAGCGGCGCCCGGGTACCGCGAGCGGTATGCGAGGCGCAGGTCAGTTCTTGGATGGGTGACCGCTTTGAGTGGTTACTAACTGAGCGCTCTCCTGCTTTGGAAGGCACGTTAAGCCGTTGATCCCGGCTGCTGTCTACGACATCAGTCATTAAGCCAAGTTAGAGGCCTTCGGGCGGCTTGAGAACTTCTAGCAGTAAAGTTGCCCACTAACTTGACAAAGGAGGGTCGAAGTTGCACCACGTCCGTAGGGAGTACCCACCGTTACCCTACACGTGACCCCTGGGTGGTGCTAAAAGTGCAACAAAAACTGGTAAACGTACTTGTATTCTCGAAGATCTCACGGTTCGTAAATAAATGTCATACGATTAAATTAATTTCCATGATGATCTGCTTAAAATAACTAGCTCTGGAATGACCCATGTTCATAATCATAATAGGCTTAACGGATGTAACGATGACGTAATATTGCTCCAGAAGCAATACACTTTTCTATAAATATCCAAGAATAGGACACAAGGGCACTTAATTTTACATGTCAAAACGTGAATTATACAATAATTTATGTACAACGAAAATATATACACGAATACTTAACCAAAATAATATAAAGAAAATTAAAACTAACTTAAATCTAAAACAGGCCCTCGAGGCATTGTACCGAGGATGCTGGCGGCATTTCCTCGCTGTATCGCAATGCTGATACGTTGAGCGAGGAAACCGCCAGCTCTTCGGTCACCAGTTACGTCAACCAGACGCTTCGCAATTTCTGCAAAGCGTCAAGTTTTCCAAGAATTAATTATTTTAATATTAACTAGGGTCGTTACATCGGCTACACGAGCGGCGTCTTGAAGTTTGCAACCACCAGGACAAGGTTTGTTAATTTTAACATATTAAATTAACATTCCTACAGATCGTAAAAACGGTATTGAATAAAAATTAGAAAAGTTTATCCCATCAAAAACATAAATGTGAAAATGGGAGCCAAGTTCAATATTAAGAATATGCGATGCTTGATTGTATTAATTCACCGACAAAAGAATTGAGATCTAAATGGGTGCCAAGTCCCGTAGGTTCTCTGAAATGGTGCCAAATCCGGCACTTCATTGTTTACAGTAAAACTAATTTACTGCGGTTTAATGCATTTTGAGCTTTAACTTGACAGTTTTCTTAAATATCCAACAGCTTTTTATGGTATTATAACTTATTGCATAAAAACCTGCCAAGTTATTAAAGTAGATAGATTTGGAGTTATTGGGGTTCAAAAGTGGCTCCAAATGGTTCGTGTAAAATAACACACGGCTGCTGTCCGCCAGTTCCTGGGGTGAAAATGGCTGGACACGCTGCCGCGTGTCTAGATTCGAGACAAAAACAACAGCACTAGCATTATACAATTTATAAAAGAAAACTTATTTTAGTGTCACGAACTTCTTGTATTGAATGGGAGTCCATTAAAAAATCTATAAAAGATCCCTTCAGTTCACCAACTCTCGAAGTGGTCGCAAACTGGCTCGCTATATTAGCTGGCCAATATAGCGAGCCAGTTTGCGACCTGCGCTGCGCTAATCAACATATATACCCTACATAGATATATGACCCTACCGACTTATAAGGGGATTTATATTACAAATAAAAAATCTGCATATGTAAAATAACCATCAGAAAGTAATAAGTTCGAACCTCCTTAGATAGGTAATATTATTTTAATGTAAAGGCCTCTGTTTATTGGTTTTCATTTGTTCTCCAAATACAACAAAAATATGTTTGACGTATACCGATACCGACCTACGAGTATAATTGTACATAAAATGTGTAAACGTTATAATGTTTTATCATATTACAATACCTTGAAACAATTAAAACGACTCGCTTGGCTAGGAACACGAAGAAAGTAGTAATAAAGCTACATCCCTAATACACCATTAATTAGCATATTATTATTTTTTATAGTTTTATCACCGCCGTCTGGCGCCTTAATTATATCTCCCAGATCTTTGATTGCGTTTATCAAACACATTCATTTCGAAACGAAACCCTTTCCGGCTACCAATACCCGTTCCCAGCTATCGTTTTATAGTGAAGAGATACGGAAATGACGTTCGGTAATGCGTTCTCACTTTGTTATACTCATTTACATTCATACTTAAGTGATAAGAGTTACACTTAAAAATTACTGACGAGTAACTTGATAAAATGTTATGCACCCCTGGTCAATGAATATAAAAAGCAAAGATAAATAAACGTATAATTGTATTGAGACACTGGTCTTATAAAAAAAAATAGATGATTCATGTAACTAGCACAGAAGAATTATTAAAAAAAAAACCAAATGAACGTGCAAACGGCAATAACTGATCTCTAGTAGACCTTGTACAATTGTAATAAGGTCTATAATTGTCAATTAATGGTCCTCGACGGCATTTCCCATTATAAACACTTTCGTATCGTTAAATCAAATAACAAATCGAACGCTCCGATTCCGTTACAATACATTCTTAATTCAAATTCACATCGAACAAAGAAAGCTGCCATTCAAACGTGGAACGACACGCCTCTGATATCCAGCTGCGCTAGATCAAAACCTAGTAAGTTGCTTTTTTTTCAACAAAATTAGGTATATTGCTTCTATGATCTTGCGAACCTCAGGGTTGGGTCATCTCGAGTAAGTTAAAGAGGACTAACCTCATTCTCTAGATTAATTTTTTAAACTATTATTATTCATCATCATCATCATAATCATCATAAATAAATAAATACACAGGAAAAATTCAAGACTCGTTAGACGAGGGCAGGACCGGTCATTGTGGAAATCCTTGGGGGAGGCGAGGCCTTTGTCTAGCAGTCCATCCAAGACTCGAAAAGAAATAGTCAAGCTCATCGCACAAATATCTGCCCCGACCAGGATTCGATCTCAGGACCATCAGCTTCGTGGGCAGGGTCGCTAACCACTAGGCTAAACTAGTATTACGGCTGACATTGATAGCTATGTTTTACTAGTCTCTGTCACTAGACTTCATATAGATACCTATCAAGATTTGCTTACAAAGTAACATAGGTAAAGTAAAACGCCCCAAAGCTTGAAACCTAAATGCCTAATAGATGACATCTATTGATCACCTCTGTTATTATAACATAAGATCGAAACAACCATGCATTGGGTCAATGTCGACCACTGGCACAGACACCTTACGTAATATTGTAAATGTTAAACTAATAGAAGTGATTTAATCGCCTTATAGGATTTGACCTAAACAAACAGTAGGTTATCAAAGGCGGAGATAATTTAACGCTACTGGCAAATTATGCTGACCCTTGACTGATTATACTGTCATAATATTCCCGCTGATACTTGGTTACGCATGTTGCTGATTTGCTCGTATTTCTTGTGAGTAACAAGAAATACGAGTGAACGGCGGGTGGGTGTCTTTGCGCATAGCACCCGGTCGCGGTCTAACAAATTTTAATATATAGAAATAATTTCTGCATATAATTGTTACAGGTGCATAGCAGCACTGTATTAGGTGTCGGGTTACTTACAGACTAAAACTTCAATTACATTTTAGGTTTACCAAGAAACGTGCACTAAAGTGACACATTATTGATTTCTCTGCTTATAGCACGAAAGGTTTTACAGTTGCGGTTCAAAACGTCCCAAAAAAAATCTTATCATACAAACCTGAAGTGCTACCGCGAACCTAAAACGAAATATCTGCCTCTCTGTCACTTGAATATGCAAGTGCGACAGAGAGAGTTTTAGGTTCGCGGTAGCACTTCTGTGCGGTTACTATGCTAGGTTTTGGTTTACGACAGCCACCGGCCACGATCCGTAAGTTGCGTTCGTAATTATTGGTCCAGTGTAATGATGGGTTGCGTTTGATGGCTGCGTTCGGTTCGGACTAGACAGACCACAAATTAGGATTACTAGAGATGCGGTTGGAAAATGGCGGATTGTTGAATAGTAATGAATTCATTAAATTCATTTGTTTTAGTAAAGGAATTATTTTTATATTATTATTTTAAGTTTTCTATTTTGGCATCGAGAGTGCACAATGACACAAACTTCATGTCCCTTTAATGAAAATTAAAACGGTAATTGTGATTATTTTGGAAATGTTTGTTACTGATTCTTAAAATGTTGATTATTTAACAAAATTCCGTTTTATTTCAGACCCGGTCTTTATCCTTCGCTTCAAAATTGGAATGAATCGAAATACCGAGCCCAATCGAATTTTAATCGAATTCGAATTTAGAATACTCGACCGCTGCCTAGAAATAAAAGAACATCAACCCACAAATGAAACTAGTGCAAACTCAGACCTAATCACGTAGCATTAAAATCAAATTTGGAACGTTGTTGAACTTGAACTTGATGCTGTCTAGTTTTAAATCGGTCATCGAACGCTGGCTGTTTGGCCAGCTAGTTCATACGTGACGTTCCGTGGAATTGGTTGCTCAAGTGTTTACGTTTTACATCTTGAGCGTGATGAAATAATGAAGTTCGGTCAATAAGCGGCTTGTCAAAGAATTTAAACATTTCACTGGACTTGTGGACTGTTTTGAGACCGTTAAGTCGGTAACTTGAGCAGTTGAAGACTTTATTTGAGTACTTAGGATTACTCCTCTTTCGTTTCATTATAAATGTTTTGTTTTGTGTGCCCCTTTCACCAGTTTATAAGTGTCTGCTTAAAAAAAAGTTTAAATTAAAGCTTATAATTCAGCACAGCAATTTGGCGTGTAATCATTTGAGGTAAATTTTAAATTAAATAGCAATTTATTTTGCAAGAAGCACCGCTCATTAATAAAATAACCTTTATAAAATTATTGCGCAACTATAATTAGCAATAACACTATTTCATATTTTAACAACCCTACCCTAGGGCTGGCAAAACGGATTTGTATTTTGATCAATGCAAGAGTCAAGAATTATTATTAAAAATTAGGGTGATCCAAGTGGACTACAACAAGGTAGTTTTTGACTATAAAGGGCTTAAGTAGCATAATAATTGTGTATATGAAATGCTTTTTGATAGCGAGTAGAAATGGCACCCGCGAAAAAAATCGTATTTTATAACATGCCGTGCATAATTTCGACGTGTCTGCCACTGTTGACTCTGCTCCCCATTATTACTTTTTACGGTTTAACAAGCTCGTATTTTTACTTATCTCATTGTGTGAATTGTTATTGTCAAATTTTACCGGAGGGTGACAGCCCTAGTGACAAAAAATCGGAGGGTTGTTGCGAATTGTGGTTGTAACTGTGCCAATTTAGGTAGAGATATAGTTTTTTGCGCATCTTTGCATTAAAGTGAAAGGGGTAAGCTCTTTTTAAGGGGTATAAATTGAGCCGCAATACCATTAGTATCATAGAATAGTAAAACGTATTAAAATGAAATAGACTATTAAAAAATAATACCATACTTACCGTGCTTGATTTTACAATTTAGAATACGTAAAATGTACCAATTTTTTACTACTATAGCTTACTTTCTATAATTACTGAAAAAATATACATAAAACATCACAAAAAATAGCTAACATTTTAATCTAAAATACTCTTATCCCCACAAATTCACGAATCTACCTTTCCATCCTGCTGCCATCGTCGACTTCATCGCATTGAAATGCGAAACTTTTTATTGTCATTTCCTTTGTAAAAGTTTTAAAGTAGTTTTTACGAGTTGAAGAAATTGGGCCAGCCTCAATCTAACTTGAGACAACCCTCGCTGATGACTCGTTCTTAAACGTTAGGGTTGTCAAGTTTGAAGTAAATTAACTTATGGATAATGTTTGATTAAGTGCTTTGAAGTTGAGTGAGTGGTTTACTTATAATTAAAGAAACTATGACTTTTTAACTTAATGATAGTAAATATGATATAGACGATTGAATGTGTGTTTGATTTTTACTATTAATATTTCCTTGTAAAATTAATTCCTGGATAAGTATGATGATATATGGACCCGGGTATGTCCTAAAACTACGACCAAGACCACCGGGGGATGGGCAACAGCATTCCTGGAGTGCGGTGGAGATACTGCGATCGCCAACCCGCATGCCAAGCGTGGCGATTATGGCATATACCCCCCGTGAATTTGGGGGAGGCCTATGTCCAGCAGTGGACGTCCTCGGGCTGATATATTTAGTTGGTGTGGTATGATGATATTATAATTTCGACATTACATCAAGCAATTCAATTTTTTATTTATAAATTTTGCTGTGTTAGTCAGAAATAAATTGAATGCAAAATTATATCATTTGTGGTGTTTGAGTACAAGATGACTCAACTCAAGTGGCGTGACTACACGTATTTAGGTATCTTACACCACCTGGTTATTCATCTCAAAGGATGACTAGTTACACTAGTTTTCAGTCTCGTGATCGGCTTGTAAAGTATACGTGAAGACCCGTCAATCCCAGGATTTTCGGGACTTTGTATTCAAGCCGGCCCGGGATTAGTTATACGGGAATAGGAACAATGGTTAGAGTATTAGAAATAATTAATGTAATTATTCTACAGGTAGTTGCATGGATAGTTTTAATCAGGGCTCGGAACCGGTTAATCTCAAAATCCTGAAATAGCCAAATATTTTTAATTAGTTTATGCTCTTTATGTAGGACTCAATAATGTATTTGGGTTATTACTTCATATTGTTAGATTGCCTGATTAAACATGAAATAGTAGACGAAAGAGCGATAAGAACTAAAAAAATACCGGTATTTTTGTATGGACAGAATACCGGTTTCCGAGCCCTGGTTTTAATTTTTTTGCTAGTTTTAATTTGTTATTTGATAAAAATATATTAGAAACTGTTGAATGGAAGAATGTTTTTTTGTATTTAAGTATTTATCTTAATATTATTAATATAAATATATGCATATCATCGCCCTCGCCCATAGCAAGCTTTGCTTAGTTTGGGACTAGGTCGATTCGCGTTTTAAGATTTTCTCACTCATATACGATTGAATTTAATCTGACCAAAAAATACCAGTCTGAAATATATATGTGCTACAGCGTTTTTTTTTTGTATTGAAGCAGGGGTCGTGTTTCAAATGTATCGGCTCGTAGTTTTATCTGTCTCACTCAAACGCTCTTGGTGGGCGTGACGTCATTGCTGATGGGCCCATGCAATTTACGTTCACAGGCATCGTAGTACGAAGTTAGTACAGGTAGCTTGCTTTAGCTAAACGCTTATACAATACATGATGATTATTATCATTCGGCACACTCATATCACTATCACGTGACTATATACATATCACGTGAATATTGATGAATATTCAAGAAAAATCCAAAGGATATTGAAGATTGTGATAATATTGAGGTCCCAGTATTGTGATAATATTAATGCTGTACATGGGAGCGCAACGCTAGTGCACACATATAATGTATCCGATGAGATAAGAATGGAACTAGTTGCAAAATGTAAGCCCAGTTCCAATAATGCTAACTCTTCAAATACCTACAGGCGTGCTGCCAAGACCTGTGACTAATCAACATGTTTACAATCTGCGCACGATTCGTTCTGCGCTGGTATTCATAATACAACGCTTACCGACAACTCGCCTCAGGTTCGCCAGAATAAACGGATCTTCATTACATCATTGTAGTTACGAATCTCACTGCAAATCATCGTCACGGCTTCCGTGAGAACATGAATTATCTGTTTTTAAATGCGTGTTAAATAAACAACTCTTTCTTTTTGAATCTCGGGGTCACGGCACCGTTTAGAGACGTAGGGACGAGCAGAATATCATCTCGCTCATATGTGGAGCCCAACAAGGTTAGTCCCACCACTTTACGGAGGACCGCAGCTATATGTTATAACCCCACTATTTGCTCTGTAGGTATGTGGTGTCTTGTTCCTGGTGGTAAGGTCGCCAGAGCTCCCGAGGATGCGTTGTGTTGTGTCTCTAGCTATCAACAGAACGAATCCTTGAATCAATAAAAGGTCGACAACTTTTCGGGGTATTAAAAAAATGAGACATTGTAATATTTTCTCAGAATATTTAATTTAGAAGGAGAAAAAATGTGTCCCCAGGAGTAAATAAAAAAACTTTTCAGGGGAGACAATTTTTCTTCTTCTAGAATCGATAGCGTTGTTGATTCTTAGGCTGGGTTGCACCAAACCGTCTGTAATCGTAAGCTATGTTCGTTGAAATTTCAATGTATGGAAAAGTTGAAAGTTTTAATGTAATGACAGCTGCCGGCGCCATATTTAACCGTGATCAGTCTGTGATCGTAAGTCGGTGCAATCCAGCCTTAGTCGAATGAGCCCAAAAAGTCCATATTCTGAACAAAAATTAAATTAGCCATTTTTTTTAATTACCCTTTCCGGAGTCGCAAGCGGCCATGACCACCGGGGAATGGGCAGCAGCATCTCTAGAGTGCGGTGGAGATACTGCGATCGCCAACCCGCATGCCAAGCGTGGCGATTATGGCATTTACCCCCCATGAAATTGGGGGAGGCCTATGTCCAGCAGTGGACGTCCTAGGGCTGATGTGGTGGAAGCGGCCATGGGCCGTCCTTGTCCGACTTACGTCTTGCGTGTCTAGGTTCTTGTTTCCCGCCATCGTAGACAAAAAATAAACCTCCGGTTCATCTTTCACTAGTTGATAGAGGCGATTCGATTCGGATTGTGAATGGCACAGTTGCAACGAACGTAAATAAAGGAGTTTCTGCGTAATGTTTCTATTGAACAATTACCTACGATCTCAAGGGCGTGTGTCAGCGGTTCATGTTTATGGCCTAGGGCGTTAATGAGTTATACTTATAAAACATGTATTGTTAGTCTGTTCAGTCTAGTTGGTAGTGGCACTGCCTACAAAGTTAGAGATCCGGGGTTTGAATCCCGGTAAGGACATTTTTAAATTTATTTTTTATTGAAAACGGGATTGCTCTTAGCCAGCATTTAGCCAGGGGGCAAAGATGAGGCCGACGATGAAGCGAGCTCACCCAGAAGGTGCCTATTCACTCGTGCCTTAAAAAGGTCTAGGTTATATGAACTCGGAAATACAGACGCAGAAACATCCGTGGTGAGCAGAAACATTTGTTCCTGAGACTTGGATGTTTTCTATGTATCTATTAAATATATCGTTATCTAGTACCCGTAACACAAGCCTCATTGAGCTTACTATGGGACTAGTTTGATTTCTGTAAAAAAAAATGACTTCTAATATTTATTAAGAATAGCAGGTGCAGGCCCCCCACACGGTGGACTGATGACCTGGTAAGGGTCGCGGGTGTCCGCTGGATGCGGGTGGCGCAGGACCGGTCATTGTGGAAGTCTTTGGGGGAGGCCTATGTCCAGCAATGGACGTCATTCGGCTGAAATGATGATGATGATGAGCAGGTATCCGGGAGGATGACAAATGTGCTTCTGAGGATGCGCTGTGTTGCCGGAGAGAGAGGGAGGGACCTGCATATGACTCTAGCAAGTCCAGTATACTAATTTATTTATCTTATTATTATTGCAATAATCCATGGTAAGTACATATAGACACAGCTGTTACATTAAGAGTGCGCACTACGTTCGGTTCTCCATACAAACGTATTTACGCTCTCATTTTAAGACGCCATGCTAGAATAACGTGAAACTTTGTATACACAATGGAATTCGGCATATCTAGGTCGGGAATTAGTTTCTGTTGCTTGAAATTATAATGGAGAAAAAATACAGCGATCTTTAAGGTATTCATACAAGCCTTAAAAAACTCAAAAAACTGCTGTATTTTTTTTTCACAATTTCTAGCAACAGAAACTAATTTTCGACCTAGATATGCCGAATCCCATTGTGTATACAAAGTTTCACGTTATTCTAGCATGGCGTCTTAAAATGAGAGCATAAACACGTTTGTATAGAGAACCGAGCGTACTGCGCCCTTTTAAGATTATTTTTTATTATTTATTTATTATTATAAAAAGATACAATTTTACAATTGGTGTATGTCCCACAAAACGGTTTACACAGTTTGACTGTGGGATCTGAGTCTCTTCGCATTAGAACAGCATGGACCCAATAGGGCATAGCAAGTAAGATAACAGTATAATAGTGTGTGAAAATCAAGTTTAAATCATTGTAATGGCCTACCTACCCATAAATCCTACAATATGAACTAGCACACCGTAAAAAGAATCCAAAAACATTAATCGTGCAAATATTGGAGGCCCGTCCGCACCCGGGTGACCACGCGGGCGGCGGGACAAAGGCCAATTACGCCGAACGCCGATCGGCGTCGATCAAACGGCGCTAAAAAATGGCCGTCACCGGCCCAGTGACCGGTGAAAGGGCTGGTAGAATGGCGTTAGGGATCCGTGGTTAGGTTAGGTTTCGGGATTAATAAAGTGTTACGTTCATTTAACGGTACTTGGTACGTACTTTTTGAGGGACGTTCAACCATGCAATGGTTATGATGAGAGTTTCACAGTTCACAGACCTGTGGGGCTATTTGAGCAATCATCTTGAATTGGAAACGGTTTATTTATGACGTGTGAAAACGTCGTGGTGCGATTTTAATCGAGAATAGGTATTTTTTTGCACAGGTATTATTATCAAATATCATCCTATTTATTTTGTTTTTGTTCTTTTTAGACCAAGTTGGTGGCAAACAAGCGTACGGCCCGCCTGATAGTAAGCGGTCATTGCAGGCTATGGACGCTTGCCACTCCAGGGGTGTCACATGCACGTTGACCCTACCCTTTAAAAATGTACACTCCTTTCTTAAAGAACCCCATCCTCCTTTCTGGGAGGAAATTCCTCTGAAACTGTACCGAACGCGATCATTTAGGTTCTAAGGTGTCTGTGTGTTTGTGTGTGTACGTGTACTCGTAAAATAAGATTTAGTTTGTATTAAAATAATCCTGGAAGTTTACTGTGTATGGTAAAAACATGTAGATGAGAATAGATATTGTAATGAAATAGTAGATAACTATATTGATGGATTATTGTTTGTCCTAATAAACTTTTGTTTCTTTTGCAGGTATGTCATCATGATACAAATACTGCAACACTAACACACATTGTCGAACGTTGAAAATAGTAAGTGAACTTTATAATACAGTGATTAATTTCAAACATAAATTATTCATCCGGCAGTGCCTACATATAAATGGGCTTCAGTCATCTAGTAGGCCATTTTGCAAATAATGACATTCAAAATATGAGTTTCATATAACACTAGCTGGTGCCCACGACTCCGTCTGCGCAGTATTAGTATTTCGACAATTCACACAATATCTTTATAAATTGTATCTTATGTGTTATTCTCATGTATTAGCTATATTATTGTGAAGTTTCATTAAAATCCACTCAGTAGTTTTTATGTGAAAGAGTAACAAACATCCATCCATACTTACAAACTTTCGCGTTTATAATATTAGTAGGATTACATAAATCAATACAGTGCGCTAATAATCATAAACTGTACCATAACTCGCCATTTGTCGATGAGTATTTCCAATCACACTCACAATGCGCGTATCTCATTACTAATGATTGTGCCCGCCATCTGTCGAGCGATCGATCGAGAATAGGGGCTTGTAACGAATGAATGGAATCAATGAGTTTTAGTTATTTGAAAATGGAAACGATTTCGTGTGAGTTCGAATCGAACGTTCGAGATTTGAAATTTATAAAGTCCAGTTAGTTTTTCGTCCTGTGAAAAGACTAGTATTTAGCTAATTTAATTTGAAAAGAAAAAGAGGAATTCAGTTTTTTATTTTGTGGAAAACGAGTAATTATGCATACATAAGTAGTAGTCCTATACACGAAAATTAAGTAGAATGATTAACAAAAAAGTCACGTTGAGTTTTTTAAACGGAATTTATATCATGAATACTATTTACTTAAAGGTAGAATTAAATAATTTAAATTATGTTAATGTGTTTAATTTACATTGGCGTTTGTTAAAATTGCATATTATGATAATGAATAATATAAATGTATGTGATTCCGATAATTATATGACTGTGGTTATAATAATTAAATGGTAAATATTGACGGGAAGTAATTGGAAATGATTGATATTTCTAACTGAATGCCTTGTATATGAGGCATTGAAGCCTAGGCCAGTTAGAAATACATTTTAGGATATTGAATTCTTGCAACCTATCTAGTAAAGTTTCAGTTATTCGCCTCTAGCAGTTGAACTTTAAATACAAATCTTGCAAAACACAAACGTTATCTGGAAGAGATGGCTCTTTAACGATTAGACTGTGTGTTGTTTACCTCTACTTTGTTTCATTTCCTTGACCATTTAACTGAGGAGGTATCAAGAATGCTTATATATATATTGTAATTAGTATTGTTTAAAAAATAACTATAGGTACCTATGGTTTTCTTACTTTACCTATCCATTCCAGCATTATGATTAATTCTCTAAAATGCATTAAAAATATAACAACAATACATAGCAGCTATAATATAAACCATGTCGATTAGAGCCCCTAGCATGCATTGTTTGCGCAACTCTAGCAAAACCTAGCACGACCGCAACAATAGGATATAAAAGTTATAAAGCCACCAGCTGGCGTGCACTTTAATATATTATTCCACCAACTTAAGTCAAAAGGACTTATGTCTCTAGAAGGTTCGTATAAAGACTGAACTCTTTGAAATAAAACGGTAGTATTGGAGTCAGGGACCATGTTTATAGCTGCAGTTGCGAGAAAGAGCGGTTCTATCTGAATTATATGATTATTAGGTTGGATATTTTGCTATAAATTTTCTTTATCTATACTAGATTCGGGTTTATATAGGTACGATATTGTAGTCAAGCATGTCTTCCTAAATAAGGAATGTAGGTAACGATGTACAACGGATGATTATCCCAATTGTGTTTATGCAGTCTATTAATTAGATTAGAACACTTACATAAAATGGTAGGTACCAGTATCTAGGTAACATTACCATAGAATTAAATGAGAAAGAGTTGTCCGTTTTGGACATTTGAGTGTTAATAATTAAAGATAGATAAGATGAATAAGTATATATAACTGACTTGATATAATCGTAAAAGGAAGCGAAATAATACCCTTCTCTGGAGAAAATTTCATATCATTTACCACACCGTGGCATGGTATTGTCTAAAATGCACATTTTCTAACCATTTTTTCTAGAATTAACTACGTACACGCTACGCGACAATATGATTCTTTCACCCGGTTATCCGGCACGTAAGCGGGCGTTCCCGGTCATAACCGGACGCGGCCGGTCACACCCGCTTATACCTACCCGGTTATAGGCCGTAAATCTCCGCGCCAATATCGGCCGAGCTCGCGGCGTGCTAGTTAATTGAGCCGAACTTTTACGTTGTTGGGGCGTTATAGTATAGTTTTTCTTCTTATTTGTGGATTTTATAGATACACTTTTTGTTGACAAACATCCGCGAATATGTTCAAAGGTGATTTAGCCCTTAGTTATAATTGTTCAATGGTGTAATTCTACCGTCTATGTTAAACGGCAAGCCTATAGATCAGTTTAGGAATTCTGAAACAGTATAAACGAAACCGACGAAACATTTTTTCAAGTTGTTGTATGCCATAAAGTACACGAAAATGAATAATTTACAAGAGAAGTTCACGTCAAATCGTGACGTACCCGTTATATATCACCTCGAGCACCCACCTATCCAAAACACGCCTATAAATATGTAAAACAACAACACATCATATATTTAAATAATATTCATGCTCACAATAACATAGTGCCGACAGGGAAAAAAGAGACGAGTCCCCAAAAGGCCGTGCGTGTTGTCACTGTACTTTATCGGCTAAGCTGAAACAAAACGCGGGATAAATGTACTTCCTTTATGCAGTAGGGTGACAATGCGTACGCAAATATAGGACAAATGCAGCCCGGTTTTTGCGGGACATAGTTTATTCTGTAAATTTTTGCGTGGGTTTGCACTTTTTCTGAATATTAGTTGTTTTGTCCGCATTATACATTGCCGGGCAACAAACCTAGCATTTTTTTTGAATGGCTAGCGTATAAATAATCTAAGTGATATATCTAGCTAGAAAGTGTTTTAGATTAAAGTAACATGAAATAAATAGTGTTCGTGATAGAACTAGGTATAGATACAATGCGTTCTGTTCAAAATGGTGAGCGGAGCGTCCAACTTGTTTTCGGTAATTATTCCTCCGTGGTCAGTTCGATTTTAAGATGTCAGATTTGTGCACTCAAGTCTATCCACTTTATCATTGCCTTTGAAGCAGATCGGAGGAGAGTCGGAGGAGTAGACGCACAAGCGATTTACATTCGTGGCTTAAGATTGACACCCGATGCGCTCCGCTCAATTATTGCCCTTGACTTGTCTAGATCTGTCTTATCTATGAAACTGTGCGTCATTGGCTTTTAACTTTATAAAATCACCAATATTTTATACCTATTGATTATATGTATGTATGTAAATACTTTACTGTACACAAAACACAGGTAAAAATACAGACAAATTCAGTTAAATCGGTACAAAGGCGAACTTATTCCTATAAGGGATCTCTTCCACTTAACCTTTGAGAAATTGAGTGGAACACAGGAACCAAAAGATAGACAAACTAACACGTGTACAAATAGGTATGTAATTATTACAGCTATTGCCTATGTACTACAAACTAATTAATACTATAAATACTAGTACATAATACTGACTAATAAAATAAATAATGAATATATACATATATTATGTGATGTGAGACGTGGACCAAGACGCAAAGAGACAGGGAAATGTTGGAGGCTTTTGAAATGTGGTGCTGGCGAAGAATGGAGAAAATCAGATGGGTAGGAAAAAGTCACAAATGAAGAAGTCTTAAGGAGGGTAAAAGAAAAAAGAAGATTGCTACAAACAATAGAAAATAGAAGAGGGAAAATGTTTGGTCACCTTGTACGACACGATTCCTTAATAAGCACCAGCATAGAGGGGAAAGTAGAAGGCAAGAGGGGAAGAGGAAGATCGAGAGTAAGCTACATGAAACAAATAAAAGAGAAAATAGAAGTCGTGTCGTATAAGGAAACTAAGGAATTGGCTCTGGATAGGATAAGGTGGAGAGAACTGCATACTTCATCGGCTACACCGACAAGAGTTTTACTCTTAAAGTCATGATGACATATATTATACATAATAAGAATGCCTACTTATATAATATATACGTATATATACAGTATCCGATTAAATCACAAGTCATTGGAGAGCCACAACTTTTTCAACTTATCCTTGAATGATGCCACAGACTGAGACTGATTACTTCATACAACAGATATATCGTAGATTCATAGAGGTTATATAATAAACACTGAAATGTAAATGACATAAAAAATACGTATAATAAATGCTAATGCCATAAATAACATGTAATAGGACTAGTAGAATCCATAATGGTTCTTACAAGCGTAGCTATGTGCTGACTAGAAATATATTACTATGTACAACTACTTAATAATATATAATACGAGAACTCTATACATTCTTAAGCTCTTGCAATAACCATAACAGTATAAAGGTATAAACAAGAAAGAACCGGCTTCAGGGAAGGAATAAATATAGTAGTAAAGTGTACCTAGGAATTTACGCGCGCTCCCCTCGGAATCCTTAGATAGATACTAGGAACATCGGGCTACTTTTACATTATATTCTTATATTTTACGGTCTAGAGGACGTATTTATCTAACAGACTGCGAGCTAAAGTCAACCAAAAAAGTGGTTTACCACCACTTTTGAACTTTAATATGTAAAATTGGTAGATCGTTTTCTAGGTGACTGTACAGTCAATTGCTAAAATATGCACAGAATTAATCTTCTCATGAAAATGAGAGGACCACTTTGGCTTAGTTGGTAGTAAACCTGCCGGAGGTCCCGGGTTCGAATCCCAGTCAGGGCATGAGTCTTGGATGTTTTCTATTTGTTTCAGAATTCATTTATTGACCGAGGAGACGAAGCGAGCGAAGCGACTCCGTTTCAGCTTTCGACAAAAATTCTTTCGTATATCTGTCTGTCTGTCCAAATGTTCTCCTCTACAGGTCGCATTTCTCGACCGATTCTAGTGAAATTTTGTGAGCAGGTTCGATAATTATGTAGAATGATTTGTCGAGTCAGTATTTGGAAACTTTGAAATTTGAAAAATATTTTTTTTTGCTAGGTCTACAGAACACAGAGCTATTACTACTTTTTATAAGTGTGTATATATCTTCGTCTAGTACCCGTAGTACAAGCTTTGCTTAGGCCGATTTCTATAAGATACTTAGTCCCCCAATATTGTGGTTTTTTTTATACGTACCGAAATCGCCGACATAATTAGTCATTTTAGATTAAGTGATATGCACTTGACTGTACAACAATGTTAAAGTATAGTTCAAATTATTTCAAACGTCCGATTTTTTATAAAAACTGTCATTCTATTTTGAATCTTCATGCTTAGACGGTAAGAGCTCTTATCAAATGGATTAATTTTATGCAACTCTGCGAATTCAAATGATTATAATAACAGTATCTAAATCTTATTATTCGTGGTAACTAGATAACATAATACGTTTTAGAATATTTGTTCATCAAAATTGCTTAGATATAAGTATTTGAAGGCATAACTTAGGTATAAGTATTTGAAGTTGTTATTCTACATCCGAATGCTTATAAATACTGCTTCTACAATTTGAATCTTCTAAAACAGTTGATAAAGTTGGTATTTGAACGGATGATAAGTAAAAGACGGTTCTCAAATGATCTCAAGTTGGACTACCTGGATAAAATTACTAAGCGGCGAGTCAACAAAAACCACGGAATCTTTCCTTGTCATTCTTTACCTGATTTGATTTAATAATATAGCCGGTAATTTTTTGGGTGTTGTTTTTTAAAGTTACTTAAATGTTTCGAATGCTCGGTTACGGATGCAGGCGTGTACCTTGTGTTCAATATCTCATCTTATAGATAATTCTACAATCACGTATTTTCGAAGATTAACCAATTTTTTACAATATTTCTATAAAATGCACAATTACAGTACTTTTTGTTGTGCCTTTGTTTTTATAAGTATACTAACTAACTTTGAATAAAGGTCTTATTATTATTAATAATAATACATATTTATTATTATCTTTTCCATCCATTTATTTCATTGTGAAATACAGAACTCGCGAATTTTATATTTTTCAAATTTCAAATTTTCCGGGAACTGACTCGACCAAAAAAGTTTATATAATTATCAAACCTGGTCACAAAATTTCGTTCTAGAAATGCGATCTGTACAGGAGAACAGCCGCATTTTTGCCGAAGCTGAAACGGAGACCATCGTATCACTCTGTCAATTAAGGGAAAAATATCAGTTATGTGCCAGATATGACGTAGATATAGTTCGTTACAACATTTTTGTCCTGTAAAAAATGTATGAAATTAAGCAGAAATTCATTGTACAAAAATAAGGCCAAAAGTACATTAACATTTTTAATGAACGCCAAAAACATCCAGAACTTTTTACTAGACTAATAAAATGATAGAAATTCCATGAAATCTCACTAGTAATACCCAGCAGAGCCAAAAGGGGCTAAAAATGTAACGCGGTATTCCCGACTCATAAAAACCATTCAAACAAACAGCTGACAGTCTACATAATAAAACACCTCTACTCCATTCTTTTGGAATCTCAACCTTATAACGTCCAGCACAAGGTTGTTTTTGATTATGTATTGTTTACTAAGAAACGATGGAAAAAAAAGACATGAAATGTCGTAAGTGAAGAGCATTTTCTATATGATCGTGTCCTTCTTAGCACTAAAATAACCTTACAAACAGCATTTGGCAATGACAGTGACGCTACTAACTGCTGCTGTTGTAGCTGTAACTGTTCTGATTGCCAAAGAGGACCGTATTTCGCAGTCAATAAAGATTGATTTCGCGTTTACTCTATGTCGCGAGAGTGAATATTGAGTAGATATTAAAATAGGTTTGAGTAATAATATATTCCGACATATTTCATATTTGGGACGAAACTTCATATAGCACGAATTATATTAGATTTTTGTAATATAATATCGTTTTTCGTGAAATGATTGGATATTTTTATAGCATAATAACAATTTGTTAACAAAGTGAAACAGCCGATGTTGAAGTAATTCGAATTTGCATGCTTTTTGCGTTTATTGGACTGAATTATAAATATACTGGCATCATATTAGAATATATTCCGTATTCCGGATAGACTAGACAATTTTTTCTGTTAATATACATATATTATATTTAAATTGAATAAGTGGGTACAAAATATATATGGACACTATGAACAATAATAAAAAGTAAATTCAGGCGAAGTGTGGCAGGGCAGCACCGTCATCGAATCCCAGCCAAGAATTTTTTTACTTTCATATGTTATTTGATAATGGCAAAGATAACATGATTTGATAGATAACAGTTAGAATCACACAAGGGTTACCTAACTTAAATCTAGATCAAATCTGTTAAAACACTTAGGTAATTAATAACTTCTTGGGTCATGTTATTCGTGAAAATCAAGTCGGTAGTAGTTATAAAATTATGACAATAAGAATTGTAATAATAGAGGTGGCCAGACTGGACTAGCCCCGGCAAACACATAGGAGTCATAGGAGTTTGCCGGGTTTTAAAAGGGGAGCTAGTGGTGAGTGGAGTGAGATGAATAATAGGTACCCTCAAATGTACTTAAACAGTAGGCAACCCCTATCGTCCCAATTCTTTTAGTCATATTCTTTTCTCAAACATGCAATGAAATATTGATGTTATGTTCCTTATAATAGGCTGCGAAATATGACGTTTCAGGTGCGGCTAGGACAAGAGATCGTTAATGGAATTTCATACAAATCATGCAGGATTAGGCCGGCAAAGTCCTCTTTTTTAATTTCCATTCCACATCAATTTGTGGCACAGGCATCATGACATTCTGGCACTATGCGTATTAAAAATAAAACTTTGTTTTTTTTGTTGTTTATTTCATTGCATGTTTGAGAAAAGCACTATACATACCTCGGCGGGAAATATAGGCTCTTGTCCCGGCCTCTGTAGTAATGTACTATTCACGTACTGCTTGATTTTGACGAATAACACATGACCAAAAAAAGTTAGTATTTACCTGCTTTTTAACATGTTCAATCCTACCTAGTTACGCAACGTTTTAGAATTTGATTTTTGCAATTTTCTAACTAAATTCATTGTCCGTGCTAAAAATGACACTTACATTTTACCTATCGTAAGTTCAAAAAGTTCGTGATTACCCTGCGATTTTGGCTGGGAACCCCGAATTACCATTCTATATGTTATATATTACGTAATATTCGTTATTATCGAATCAAGATAGGTATTTTTTCATATATACCGGATCTTAGACCATTCGTGTAGATCTTGTTCACATCCTAAAACACTCCGTGACGACACCTGCCTTTTGCAAACGTTTTCAAAGAACCTTGAATCAAATGGCTCGCATTAGCTTTGCAAATGCGCCGCTTGTAAGTCAATTGATTGTAATGCATCCATAAATGCATACATATCAATATTTCGCTCGGCCGGGCTCTTTGAAGATGTGATTATAGTTATCTGTTAGTTTCCTGTTATTATATATTAGATTCATGTTTTTTTCAGAATAAGAACAATGGAGTCCATTTTATACCGATAATTACAATAATCATCACAAAGTTCTCTTGGCAGTGTAGCCCTCTCAATCTCACTCTATATATTTGGAGTAGAGAGTAGACTCAACTCTAACAATAGAAAATCTTATTAGAAAACATAATAACAGGAAACTAACATACAATAGTTGATTATTGAATATCGAGTGAAATTTTTGAATTTGTGTCGCTAGAATTCTAATAAAGTGTCTTTATTTATATCAAGAAATCGAAAATACAACTTTAATACAGCAAGTTAAATAAATAACATCATATGAAACAAAACACAATAAAGCCCCGAGAATAGGTATTTTCTTGCTGAACAAGCTTGTCCCACATGCACACAATGCATGCATTATCGGCGTTTTATCGTCGCCTTCCAGACCTAGTGCAGTAAGCGAAGGATTACCAACAGGTTCGCGTGCATTGCCAGTACGTTGTTAAAAGGACTGTACCTTTTAGCAAATAATTTTGCGTTCGATAATGTTCAGTTGATGCGTTGTTTTTTTTTGTGTTTAGTGCCTATTACTAATATACTAGTATGCTGTGAGTTGCCGATTTTGGAAGTAGAATGGAAACGACACGTAATGTAATTTTGCAAAAATAAATCACCTAGATTCCCCGCCGAGGTATGTATAGTGCTTTTCTCAAACATGCAATGAAATAAACAACAAAAAAATCTAATTTTTATTTTTAATACGCATAGTGGCAGAATGTCATGATGCCTGTGCCACAAATTTATGTGGAATGAAAATTAAAAATGAGGACTTTGTCGGCCTAGGCCTGCAAGATTTGTATGAAATTCCATTAATCACCTCTTGTCCTAGCCGCACCTGAAACGTCATACTTCGCAGCCTATTATAAGGAACATAACATCAATATTTCATTGCATGTTTGAGAAAAGTCTTTTTTTTATTAAAGAGACTAGAATGACAGTTCATTTTTATGAGAACGCGCGAAATAACTACTGAGTTTGATATTTATAACTGTCATTTTAGTCTCTCTAATATTAAATTTGACTAGGTATAAGGTATAATTAATATTAAATTCCACTGTAATAAAAGGATTTTTAGGTAACTGCCAGCGAAGCCACAACTAAAAACTATTGTAAAGATGATAAAACTGCATTGAATGCTAAAACGTGCCTTCAGTGCGAGCGCTCATGATGAAGAACACCCCTAGAGTGTCATCCGTATGTACATAGGCTGTTGCGACCGCTTACCATCAGGCGGGCCGTACGCTTGTTTGCCCCCGACGTGGTATTAAAAAAAAGAACTGCGTACATCGCCTTGAAACATGTCGACCGATATTCGACCTTAAGGACGTGAATGTTTTATTATAGAATAATGTCTGGGGTAAAACGCTAGGGAAATTTCTATATAAAATATAACTAGGTATTGGTACGAGTAAGGGCGAACGGTATCATCTCAATTCTCTGGAACCTAATTTTATGTCTGATATTTTTGTAGGATAAATAGCATTTTGTCTGAAAAGTTATTAGTAAACTGGCGCTACAAAGTCAATAAGTTCATTCAATGTTTCGCAACAACTCCTCCTTGTTTGCGATCCCTTATCAGTCTTATCACCGGCTATCGACGGTTATCGGTCTCTTACCTATACACGGGCGATAGGGAAAGAAACGGTCAGCTAGTGTGAAAATAATAATAAGTCATCATCATTCTCTTGCCCTTTTCCCATTTATTTTGGGGTCGGCGCAGCATGTCTTTTTCTTCCATATATCTCTGTTACGCGTCATCTCTTCATTCACATCTTTCCTATTCATATCATCTCTCACACAATCCATCCACCTTTTCTTTGGCCTACCTCGTTTCTTGCATCCATTCATATCCAATACTTTTCTGGTTACATGGCTTTCATCCCTCCTCATTACATGCCCGTACCACGCCAAATAATAATAAGTACCGACTCCATTTTGTATTTTTCACATATCCCCCCCACTTCACCACATGTACTGCTTTCCGATTAAGGTGGTTACTACAAAAAATTGCCCAGTCACTATATATGGGTCGGTAATATTTGAGAGGTTCCGTCGGTTTCTCAGGGAATCCATACTGAGCTGAGCTTCAGTTCCTCATCATAAGCTCCACCTCAAAATGGACGAGCATTAGATGCTACGTCAACGAAATTTCATAGGAATCTGTTAAGTGCCTACATCATTGAGGAGTTGCGTATGATATATGTGGTCCACATCACCAGTCCCGCTTCACCAAATTTGTGGTTTCCTAGAGTCAATGCTTGGTTTTAACTGCAGAAAATTCGGAAATCGGCATATGCTTGCCAATCAAGTTTGAGGAGTTCCCTCGATTCCACCTGGATTCCATCATCAAACCTTCACCAAATTTATATGGGACCATATTGAAGGTACCTGCTTGAAAACAAAAAAGGATTATCAAAATCGGCTAATGTGGTAAAGAGTTATCGGGGAACATACCATACTATATAAGTATACTATATACAGCCTTGGCCAGAAGTATTAAGCACCCCCGCGTTTTTCATATAAAAGTAAAACTTTGAATAAAGCCTTTTATATCTTTTATTATAGAAAATTCTAATATTTTTCAACAAAACATACAATACATTGACGTTAAAAATAATTACACTTAAAAAATTAAATTTGGTCCTTTTATTGCGAACACGATTATTTTTAGCTTTCAGTTTTCTAGGATAAATAGCTACTTCGAAATTATTTCTGCTAAAGTTTTCTAGATGTTTATATACATTTTTCTATTTTGCGTCAATGTGTAGTTTTGTAATTTAAAAAAAAATAGTTTATTTATAAGTTACAAAGAAAAATAAGGGGTGCTTAATATTTCTGGCCAAGGCTGTATATATAATATTATAAATGCAAAAGTAACTTTGTCTGTCTGTCTGTCTGTTACCTCTTCACGCTTAAACCACTAAACCGATTTAGATGAAATTTGGTACCGAGATAGTTTGAGTCCCGGGAGTCGCGGGAAAGGACAGCATAGTTTTTAAACCAGAAGAATAAAAAAATAAAAAAAAACAAACATGCAGACGAAGTGAGTACCTCCTTCCTTCTAATAAAGCCACCCTCTTCTTCGCTTTATACATACTTTGTAATGAACTAAACAAAACAATTGACAATGTGACACTGAAAGGGAATAACTGATCAATTTTCGTGATGAATATGTTATAAAAAACTACACACGGACTTTCTAATTGACTCAATCAAACAATTTTAATGTCAACTATGACATTATAATGACTAGACTGACAATCAAGGAATAGCAAGTTAAGTTTTTTGTGGTTGAAGCTAAGGTGTGAAGTAAGCAACCAATAAGAAAATGATGATAGCTATTACGCATTTATAACAATTACGTATTTTATAAATGCGTTATCAAGTTTGAGGACTGACTGGAGTCTTAATTTCAGTCAAAAAATTTCCTTTGAATTACGCACAATTTTTCACTAGAAATCAAGGATGTGTTGTCGCCGGATAATTTTGGGTGGCAAGACCATCACTTGGCGGCGCTGACAACACTGACGGTACCACTCCAGTCTCCCCGGTGACGTCACACAGCAGAGTTCATAAATACCCGGGCACCTTCCACGGAGCTCTCTCTTGCCAGGCAGCCGTGAAGGTGACAACAAGTGAATAGAGTATCAACCTAAGTATTACTTTTGTCAATTAGGTATTGCTTATTAATTATGATTATTAAATAGTAGTAATCATAATTAATAATCAATATCACCTTATAATGTAAATATGCTTTGATCGATTAAATTCTGATTGCTAGTATGCAAATAGTTAAAATGTAGTTGTGCGTAAGCAGGATAACATTGCTATTGATTAGTGTATAGTATGGAACATGTTTAATGTGTAGATCGTAACATCGTGGTAAATCTGTTGTCTCAATAACTATGATGGTAATTACAAATAAAGTGTGTGTATAATATTAATCTCGTGTTTCTTTTATCAGAAGTGCTCGAAAACACGCTCACAACATGCCACGTGGTCGTAAGCGCAAGAGAACGAGGCGACAAGCAAGGGAGCCATCTACGACTTCCAGTTCATCATCAACATCAGCGTCCTCACGATCCACGAGCAGTGACAGCAGCAGGGATCGAAGGCGAAAAAGGAGGAAGAAAAACAGACGTAAACAACCGCAAACCGTGAGTCAAAATGTAATATTATCGTCAGTGATTCCTGAATTTGACCCCCTTGTTGACAACATCGATATGTGGCTTAACGTGGTTGACGCGAATTCTCGTGCTTTTGGATGGGCCGACAACATGATAAAGGCTTTGCAAAAATTGCGAAATACCGCCAAAACGTGGTTGGATTCATTGCAAAAAAATGAAACTAATTGGACCACGTGGGAGTGGAAGCAATGGCGTGATACTTTGTCGGATACATTTCAAATTAATCGGAATATGTATACGTTAATAAAACAGTTAATTGAGGCCAAACCGGGACCAAATCAATCCTTGTACGAATTTTTTTTCGAACAAAAAGGTAGAATAGACAAACTTCAGTTGGGGTTTAGGAATCGAGACATTATTTCAATAATAGTCGGAACAATTGGTGATTCAAACATAACTACCGCGGCAGATGCAGGGAACTTTAGGCATTGTGACGAGTTAGCATCCTTTTTACATGGTAAAGTGAATACGGTAAACGACAGGCAAACATCGCAAAGAAATTACGGAGTAAACAAACCGAATGTCCGACAAACTAGCGTGGGTCATTATAGCAATGATAGGGTTGAAGGTAGCATTAAAACCGATACATCCGCGAATAGTAATGTATATACTTCCAACGTGACTTGTTTTCGTTGTGGCGAGAGCGGCCACAAAAGAAACCTTTGTCCAGTTAAGGATAATATACGTTGCAATTCATGTGGCAAGAATGGTCACCTAGAAGCCGCTTGTAAATCAAAGCCTAAAACAAAAGTCGAGAAAGAATCAGAAGTAAAGATGATAACTGAGTGTAATTCAAAACAAAAATTCAATAAGCAGGTTTTTGTTAACAATTTCGTCAGAGAGGCCTTTTTTGATATGGGTAGCGATTGCTCGCTAATAACCAGTGAACTTGTCAAACAAAATCAATTACCAACTTTTAAGTTGAATAGTCCCATTAATTTAGTAGGATTTACAAGCGACTCCTCGGTACAAGTGACTGAAGCTGTAGCAACCACTCTGAAAGTTGATACCGTTGAGCTATTCATAACGCTTTATGTTGTGGATACGTTATCCGGGTGCAATATACTCATAGGCAGAAACTTTACTGAAGATAGAAGTATAATGTACACTCGGGTAGGTGATGTGTTAACTTTTGAAAACGTACAAGCACTAAATATTAACAAAATTGATTCACGCGTGCTCAGTGGGGTTTCTCAGGAACATCAGCCGCTATTAAATAGTATATTAGACAAATATCCCCAATGTTTTTCCCAGGATTTGACTACTCTTGGTAAAACTTCTTGTGTTGAGTTAGAAATAGAACTAACCTCTAGCAAACCGGTATGTCAACGACCCTACAGAATGTCGGAGTCTGAAAGGGCTATCACACGCGAACTGACCGATGAGCTATTGAAAAATGGTATTATACGTCACAGTCGCTCAGCGTATGCTAGCCCTGCCCTTCTTGTCGATAAAGCTTCAGGGGAAAAGCGTCTGTGTGTGGATTATCGCCAGTTAAATAAAATCACTGTCAAAGAAAAGTATCCAATGCCAGTTATAGAGGACCTAATTGATAGATTACACGGATGCAAATATTACACATCTCTTGATTTAAAAAGTGGGTACCACCAAATTTGTGTCAGGGAAGAGGATATTCACAAAACTGCGTTCATCACAAATGACTCGCATTATGAATATGTACGGGTCCCGTTCGGATTGTGTAACGGACCATCTGTTTTCCAGCGCTTGATGAACACCGTTTTGGGAAATTTACGTTTCGGAAGGGTAGTGTGTTACATGGATGATTTGCTTATCGCAACTGAGACATTAGAGGAAAATATGGCTTGTTTGGACATGGTACTGGACCTTCTATCAAAAAATGGGTTAACGATAAATTTAGATAAATGCGCTTTTTTTAAAAGAGAAATCATGTTTTTGGGTTACCAAATTTCAGAAAACGGTATAAGTCCCAGTCCGAAAAAACTCAAAGCAGTTGCAGAGTATCCGACGCCAAAAACTGTACATCAAGTACGACAATTCTTAGGTCTGATCAATTATTTCCGGAAGTTTATTCAAAATTGTGCATTATTATGCAAACCGTTAACCAATTTATTGAAAAAAGGTACCAAGTGGCATTGGAATGATGAACATGAACAGGCTGTAACTAAATTAAAACAGGCTTTAATTGATAACGCTGTGCTCAAAATTTTCAACCCCAAACTGCCGATAAATCTTTATACAGACGCCAGTAGGGACGGAATAGGATGTATTTTAACACAATTAACCGATGAAGGCGAAAGGCCTGTACATTTTTACAGTCGCCAAACTACAGACGACGAAAAAAAGTATCACTCGTTCGAACTAGAACTGTTGGCCATAGTGGCGGGATTAGAAAGGTTTAGGCATTATTTGATAGGAACAATTTTTAAAATTACGACGGACTGTAACGCAGTCAGACATGCCTTAAGTAAGCGGGAGATCGTACCCCGAATTAGCCGATGGGTGCTAGATGCCCAACAGTACACATTTGACGTAGTCCACAGAGCAGGTAGCCAAATGCAGCACGTGGATGCCTTGAGTAGAAACCCAATTTCTGACAACAAAGTCAACGTCGAATCCGTGATGTCCATTACTGAGGGCGATTGGTTGCTATCGGTTCAGTTGCAAGACCCCAGTATATGTAGTATTCGTGAAATTTTACTGTCAGGCGAGGCCGAAGCGAACAAACGTATATTTCAGGATTACGAAGTGTTGGGTAATAAGGTATACCGACGGACGGAATATGGTAGGCGTTGGCTTGTACCGAAGCCCTGTATTTGGAATGTGATACATGCTAATCACGATGACGTAGGTCATTTTGCAGTAGACAAAACTATAGAAAGAATACGCGCCAAGTATTGGTTTCCACATTTAAAGAAAACTGTGTCAAAATATATCAAAAACTGCTTAAATTGTATTTACTATAAAAATATCCACGGTAAAAAGCCTGGAAAACTGTATCCCATTCCAAAATATGCCAGGCCGTTCCATACACTACACGTAGATCATCTCGGACCTTTCATAAAAACGACACAAAAAAATTGCTATCTTTTGGTTCTTGTTGACTCGTTCACCAAATTTGTTTTTATAGCAGCTGTGAAAAATACTAAAAGTCAGGTAGTAATTAATGAACTTCTAAAGTTATTTAAACAATTCGGAAACCCAAAACGACTAATTTGCGACGCTGGTAGTGCATTCACATCGAAACTCTTTACGGGGTTTTGTAACGATCGAAATATCAGACGACATATTATAGCGACAGCTGTACCTAGATCGAATGGCCAGGTAGAACGATATAATTTGACAATTCTAGAAGCTTTACGTAGCTTGGGGGCGGATACTGATAACAACAAATGGGACCTACATGTGACTAGAATTCAGCAGGGCATTAATAGTACAATAAATAAAACCACAGCCGCAGTGCCGAGTGAAGTCTTCTTTGGGTATAGAATTCGTATGGACACTGATGTAATCACTGACGATGATAACACTGAACACCCGGTTGACGTTACCTCCTTAAGGCAAATGGTAGATGCCAATATAAAAAAAGACGCTGAACGACAAAAGGCGTCATTTGATGCTAAGCGCAAAGAGGCACCTCAGTATCAGGTCGATGACTTAGTGGTACTAAAAATCCCAAGTCATTCGAATGACGGCAAAAGCACGAAGTTATTGCCGTTATACAAAGGGCCGTTTCAAATAACAGCTGTATTAGGCCACGACCGATATAAAGTGACAGATCTTCGAGGAGCTGAGAGAAGCTCTAAACGATATGATGGCGTTGCCTGTGCAGAAAATATGAAACCATGGATTCGTCTTGCAGAATAATATGGTAATACCCGGATGTTGTCGGGAGAAATCAAGGTAATTGCACACATTTCTCATATTTACTTCAATTTAATGCAGTTACATATGTCCATATGTCATCTTAAGACCACATAGCTTCTTTGTTTGAATAGCAAGGGCAATAGTATTAATGGCCTAATGTTTACGCTTCGAACATGTACATTGTATATAACGGGAATGAGGAAATGTAGCAGAAATCCGAGGTGAACACTGCTACATAGGGCCAAGGCGATAAACAACAATGTGATCGATGAAATCACAAAGTTAAGCCGATACACGCCTGAATTCCATTATATACAAAAAACTGTTGAAGGTTGTAAGCATATATTAACACAAGTATAAAACATAAATAGGTATTAAAATGTTATTTTTGTCATGTTCGCAGCTCCACCATCAGCCCATGACGAGAGTCGAGGACGACCCCGTTAGCAGGACAGCCGGATGTTGTCGCCGGATAATTTTGGGTGGCAAGACCATCACTTGGCGGCGCTGACAACACTGACGGTACCACTCCAGTCTCCCCGGTGACGTCACACAGCAGAGTTCATAAATACCCGGGCACCTTCCACGGAGCTCTCTCTTGCCAGGCAGCCGTGAAGGTGACAACAAGTGAATAGAGTATCAACCTAAGTATTACTTTTGTCAATTAGGTATTGCTTATTAATTATGATTATTAAATAGTAGTAATCATAATTAATAATCAATATCACCTTATAATGTAAATATGCTTTGATCGATTAAATTCTGATTGCTAGTATGCAAATAGTTAAAATGTAGTTGTGCGTAAGCAGGATAACATTGCTATTGATTAGTGTATAGTATGGAACATGTTTAATGTGTAGATCGTAACATCGTGGTAAATCTGTTGTCTCAATAACTATGATGGTAATTACAAATAAAGTGTGTGTATAATATTAATCTCGTGTTTCTTTTAGATGTAAAATATTTAGACACTCCCAATTATGACAAACACATCAAGCACTAAAATCCCAAATTTCCCATACAAAGGACCTCTATTAAGCCATCCCATTTACAAAATGTCTTCACATTACCGTCTTCTAGAACGGCTTTATACTCTTTACGTCATTTCGTCATCGACAAACGCCCTGTGTATGCCTTTCTTTATCTAATGTCGATAACGCTTTGAAAGTGCCGCCGACGGGGAACGAATGGTTTTTTCTTCCAACCACATTGTGAGAAAGCATTAGGGTTACTTGTACTATTTTTGTCGTAAGGGAGGAAAGTCGTTATTGCACTCCGTGTACCGGGTCACAGTTTTTTCTGTTGTGGAATACAACATCAAAAGAATTATTTCGTGTTTACGTAGAAGTCAGGTAGAAAAGTACCACATTGTTTCTGACAGCTTGTCACTTTTGCCATGGTTATCAGGAAATTTGTACTTCAACCACTATCCATCGGTAAACGATCGTTACTTTAACACTAGACATCATTAATACGAATAGTGTTGCACCCTCGAAGGCGACTAAATACGGCAAATAAAAAACTGCGACATTAAATGTTTACCTAACCGTAAAAACAGCATATGAATTGTTGCATTTATTTACATTTTTTTACTGTGTATTATTTATTAAATAACATATTTCATTTTTCTAAAATATCTTACAACCTAAAATAGCTTACCATCAGGCGATTCGTCTGCTCGTTTGCCTCCTATGCCATAAAAATAATACTAAACACGTATTTTAAAGACGATAATTTAATCCTATTTTCAGAATTTATATCTACAGAGCTTTCAAGCGTCTAAATGAATATCAATATACATTTCTCGTGCTCATGCGAATATGTGAAAAATCCTTTTCTGACTAAAACTGAATTAGGTTTTTCAATTATTTCGTTTAGCCAAAGCAAAAGTAATCAGGACTAGAACATAAAGAAATAATTTTCCATCGCCAAAGAAACTGCCTTTGAGTTAGGAAAAATAGCAGTTTAGTTGTTATTTTTTCTATTTAGTGGACCATTCATTGCTACACATATTGTTTTTGAATTTCTTAAGCTTGCAATTAATGAAAAAAAAGTTTATTCAGTAAAAACACGTGATTGGATTATTTGAAACAACAAATTGTAAAGGTTGTCAAGAAACTGCTTCTGAGTTAGCAATACTAGTAGCGTAAGCAATTCTGTATACTAATAATAATATTGTTTTAAGTCACCTTGCAATTTTAATGGAAAGGAGGTTTGTTCACTTAATTTGTTGGGTAAAGGCTATTTGAAATAAACCAATACATGCAAAGGTTCTTACAATTTGAACTTCAAAAGAATAATTTCGTTTTCCTTGTTTCTTACGTCGAACGATCGTCATTTACGCTTTTGTTGACTAAGTATAATGTGAATATGTATACTTTTTGATGCCCGTTTTGCATTTTTCGTCGTAACCTAAACCTAGCTTTACTGTAGGCAGAGCTTCATGTCGAAGTACATTCCCAATACTTATTTCAATGCACAAGTCGGTGCTAAGTGGCTTAGGAATGCGTAGAAAACTTTGTAACAAGCGTGTTGTTGGCTAACTATAGTATCCACAAACCAAGCTCACGGTTGGAGCTATAAAATATGTGAGACACGTCATATGCCATACAAGTTCGACAGAAATAACATGCATATAGCAAACTTGTGGAACACCTCATCGTCTTCCTAATAGGTGTTTCCCGGATGTATCCTAAAGTTGCCCGGGTTTGGCTTTGGCACTTAATTCTTGGCGTAGGCAAATACTTTACGAAAGTGACTGCCATCTGACCTTCCAACCCTGAGGGAAAACCAAACCTTGTTTTGATTAGAGCGGTTTCCTCACGATGTTTTCCTTTGCCGAAAAGTTACTGTAAAATATAAAATGATATTTCATCATCATCATCGAAGAACACGACACATGAAATTGGGGGAGGCCTATGTCGAGCAGTGGACGTCCTAGGGCTGATATGGTGGTGGTGGGGGGGTCTGCGCCTCTCGAGAACCTTTTCGCCCCAACGGCCATCGGTTCTACGTGCTATGTGCGCCGCCCACTGCCACTTAAGATTAGCGATTCGGAGGATTATGTCGGTTCTGCTGCGAGAAGCAATCACGAAGAAATAGATAAGTTTCATGTATAAGTTTTATTGAAAAAGCCAACTGGCACAAGTCGAGGTTCGATCCTCCAGATTGAAAGTCGTGTACTTACGACTCCGAATCTCCTCTCCACTCGAATGCGCGGAACATGAGAACAAATGGGTATGTACAACGTATGTCCCCAATCGACCCTCGTGTATCTCAATGCAGCCGGAACAGCGTGTTCCATAGCGTTTAGCGTGGACATGCCAAGTCGTTATGGCAACTTATTGCCGCGTCGTTCCTTTTCATTTTTAGTTTTACGAGCTGCTGCTGTTAAGCGCTTATTCAGCTTTATATACTTGATATAGAGATATGGCCGTTTGTGCACTTTTATGTACTACACTGGCTGCCGTGGCTCTGCTCGCATATTGTAGAGAGAGTTGTATGTTGTTGTATTGTAGGATTGCAGTATAATAAAATCACATGTGTCCATCCCTAGGAGCGAGGGTCGATTCTACATACCTTGTCATAAACAGAGTGAAAAGAAGTTTTCCGTTTTAGCTTCGACAAAAATGATTTCGTATGTCCAGATGCATAGATGTCCGGATTTTCGGTTGTTCTCCTCTACAGGTCGCATTTCCCAACCGATTCTCGTCAAATTTTGTTAAAACAGGTTCGATAATTATATAGATTATTAAAGTAGAATTGAAAAGTAACGAAACTTTTAATTCCGCGACTGTACATATATGAAAATTGAACTATACAACGTAATACCGTCACAACCACTTTTTTTTCCTTTATTTAACAGAGGTTTCTAAATTTTATACTGTTAGATGTTTTCGTTAATAAAAAGAAGACCTAGGCCGCACCTTCAAATACAACTGGCCCTGATATGAGGAATCAGGAAAAGCGCAGTAATTCATGCTCACAGATACTTAGTGAAATCGAAATTTGAAATATATGATATCTATCGATTGATAATTTGATGTCTATCGAGTTTTTTAAAACGATTTTTTCTCACGTTTTTACGGATTCAATTCCTTTATTGACTTATTTCACACATAACTTTGCCATGAAAAGGCCATTCCAGTTCAATTATAAACTGCCAACAGCCAACAAGAATTTAGTGTCAAAACATCCTAAACGCATACGTTTTTACAGTGACATACGTCGTTTTGTCCCGGGAGGTAGCGCAGCCGTTTGCGATGATTGCACGGTGAGGAACAATAGGTGCTTATGGTTTTATAGGCCTGCCTGATTAAGTATACCTATTGAGCGCGTTGGAATAAGTTCACAAATCCGAGGGGAAGTGGCAATAGACGAGCATTTACATTCGCTCAAATTAACTATTGTCAAATATACGGTAAAATAGTCTCCACAAAGTTAGATTTAGCAAAGAAGGATATGGTCGTCTATAAAATACCTAATTTAACTACCTAGTGAATTTCTAAAACAATATTATTCAATAATCATAATAAAAAGGTAAAATAAGTAATGGTAAATTTAATAAACATAAAATAAAAATACTTCTTTACGCGTAAAATAAAAATTAACACAGTTCCTCTAAAATTAAATTTATAACAATATTAGACACTATAAAATCTGTTCAAAAAATAACAAATAATTTATTTTTAAATTCTAAGTCAGAAAAAGATGTCGGTAATTACATATTTTGATGCACATTTGATGGGCGCTTTTGTTTCTAAGGGCTAGTTTAGTATTTTCGGGTAAAGCTAAGCGATATCTTAGTACAAACAGGTTTCCACTATGTGATGGTCCATCCAAAAGTATGAAATGGGCTTCACATAGTGTAATAAATAATTTTTAAGAAAAAAAACCGACTTTTATGGGGGAGGCCGGTAAAAGATTATTATACTTAGATGGTGCACTCTTAGATAGATATACAATAAAATAAAAATGGCTATAATGTATGTTTATAATGGAAGAAGACTAAGTACCCTCAATTCCTCATGGAATCATGAAAAAACCTTGCTTGCTTGACAAACAAAACGAAGAGAACAAATCGCCAAACGTGAACTACGCGTCGTTGAAGAGTTCCGTTCTGATCATCATCAGCAGTTCCACTTCATCAAATGTCACTTTTATGAATGAAAATGCTTGATTAGTTCATGAAAATACAAAAACCACTTTTTGTGTGCCTTTCACATTTGAGGAGTTCCCTCGATTCCTAATGGATCCCATCATCAGAACTCGAGCATAACAAAAATCAATCGTGAAAATAGAACTTGCTTAACAAACACAGCTAGAAGGACAAA
This sequence comes from Notocelia uddmanniana, assembly GCA_905163555.1. Classification (NCBI taxonomy): domain Eukaryota; kingdom Metazoa; phylum Arthropoda; class Insecta; order Lepidoptera; family Tortricidae; genus Notocelia; species Notocelia uddmanniana. The sequence goes on along the minus strand of LR991056.1, from coordinate 29,281,539 downwards.
TCGCCAAACGTGAACTTTCCGTCGTTGAAGAGTTCTGTTCTGATCATCATTAGCAGTTCCACTTCATCAAATGTCACATTTTTGTATGATAATGCTCGATTTGTTGATAAAAACACAAAAATCACTATATGTTTGCCTTTAAGATTTGAGGAGTTCCCTCAATTCCTCATGGATCCCATCATCAGAAATCAAGCATGACAAAAATTAATCGTGAAAATAGAACTTGCTTAACAAACGCAGCTAGGAGGACAAATCGCCAAACGTGAACTTTTCGTCGTTGAAGAGTTCTGTTCTGATCATCATCAGCAGTTCCACTTCATCAAATGTCACATTTTTGTATGAAAATGCTCGATTTGTTGATAAAAACACAAAAATCACTATATGTTTGCCTTTAAGATTTAAGGATTTCCCTCAATTCCTCATGGATCCCATCATCAGAAATCAAGCGTGACAAAAATTAATCGTGAAAATAGAACTTGCTTAACAAACACAGCTAGGAGGACAAATCGCCAAACGTGAACTTTTTGTTGTTGAAGAGTTCTGTTCTGATCATCATCAGCAGTTCCACTTCATCCAATGTCACATTTTTGGATGAAAATGCTTGACTTGTTGATAAAAACATAAAAATTACCATATGTTTGCCTTGAAGATTTGAAGAGTTCCCTCAATTTCTCATGGATCCCATCATCAGAACTGCGTTTTGACAAAAACGGAACCAACTTGGAAATATATACTTACAATCAAAAAAAGAATTTTTCAAATCGGTTTAGTAATGACGGAGTTATGGACTAACAAAAATTAAAAAAAAAAATCATACAACCGAATTGACAACCTCCTCTTTTGAAATTTTGAAGTCGGTTAAAAATAAGCTAGAAACCAACCAAAAATTAATATAATCTGAGAAAAAATTAAATGGCACAAATGGAAAAAATTAAGTGAAAACGCCTTTCATATGAATATTTTGAAAGACCTAATGACATTTTTTGCTTCGTTTTTTTAAATTCTGTTTTCTTGGCCAGCATCTAGCCAGGGGGCAAAGATGAGGCCGACGATGAAGCGATTTAAATCCAAAGCTAACCCGTAAACACAATTTCAGTATAATAGGGTACATGACACTAGACAAGAATCACTAAAATAGTGTATTTATCTGATTAAACAGGATTCATGGATTTCGAATATAATTTTTGTTTTAATTTTAGATGTAGAATGGTATATTTATTTAATGAAATAAAAACACTAAAAGCAGCAATCCGCCATGTTGTGTTGAACACCAATCAGAGCGCATGACGTCACGCCTGTGTTAACATCAATTTGTTTACTAGTCTGCAGTCGAGTGATCTCCGCAATTATATTAATTTCATCTTCTATAGTGAAATAATTAGTCGTTTCGAAGTATCAGTTACCTACTTTTGTATTCCCGAAACAAGCCAAACCATGGAACAAGGTTATACAAAGGCAAACAGCTCTAATTTGCCGAGAGTAGATTTGTTAATGTTGGGAGAATTTCTGGCTTCAAACAAAGATTTTTGTTCAGCGGAATTCAGGAATGTTAAAACTACCATGTAAGTATTTTAAAAATCTTTAAAAAATTCAATCATTTTAACCTTAAAATCCCTAAAAAATATTTTGAAAAGAACTTTTAGATTGTTAAATTTTGGAGGTTATGTGACTTATGTCTTATTATAAAAGTATGACCTTATGCTTATCATACACTGTTTTCTTTGTTTTAGATCCTCCAGGCCATCCTATGGCGATGACGCCGTAAGCTACGTGCAACTAAAACACGATGGGAATCTGTGCATAGTGAAAGCGAAAATCTGCCCGGAACATAAGGTGCATGCAAAATTATATGGAGCGACGCTAATAGTGGACGAAGAGAATGAAGAAGTCAAATCTGTGCAGTGTCATGATTGTGTTGCTTCTCAAGGAGGCTGCAAACACGCTATTGCATTCCTCATGTGGGTGCATCGTAGGAGTGAGGAGCCGTCCTGTACAGCAGTAGAATGTTATTGGGTGAAGTCAAAACTCTCTAGAGTTGGGACTACCCTGAAGTATATGTCTTGCAAACAACTCTCTAATGGTAAGCCCAGCTTGCCTCCAAATACAGTAGTGTTAGAAAAGTTTTTGGAAGAAGGGAAAAAAAGGAAACTCAACAACTGTGAGTTAATAAAATATCAAGAAGAGTACTTTTCCAATGAAATGGACAGATTGTCTATGCATAAATTGGTGTTTAAGTATAAAGAAAAGTCCTGTGATACTTTATGGCACAAACTTAGTATAACAGATGCAGATGTTGTGAATGTTGAGGAAGAAACAAGAGCTCAATATCAAAACCCAATGTGGCATGAATTAAGATACGGTAGAGTAACAGCTTCACGAGCTTTTGAATTTAGTAGGTGCAAAACCACTGATGGATCTTTGATAGCATTGATAATGGGAGGAAAAATAGCAGACACACTGGCCATGAAACGAGGAAGAATGTTGGAGGATGATGTCCGACAAACTGTTAGTACCAGACTAGGGACAAAAATCGAAACATGATTGATGCTAAGCAAAGACTATCCTATGATAGCTGGTTCACCCAATGGGATCAGTGAAGCTGGGATCATAGAGATTAAATGTCCAGTTAATGCTAAAAGCTATAAAAGATATGTACAAAATGGGAAGCCAACCCAAAAGTTTTATGCACAAATTCAGCTGCAGATGTATTTGACAGGGGTCCAAACCGGATACTTTTGTGTAGCCGATTACAACTTTAGTGTAAATAAAAAAGTCAATGTCATAGCTGTTACATTTGACGAGCAGTACATATCAGATTTAATGGAAGTAATAGTTTCTTCATGGAAACAAAATATTTATCCATTATTATACCAAGGTGCTTGTTAAATTGTAAATAAAAGACATAAATAAAATAAATGAATTTTATTCTGAATCTATATAATATAATATCTGTATATTATGTACATCATTGTCTAATACATTGTTGCACACAATAAAGTTGTATGCCTAATTTAACCATTAGGCATACAAACTTTCACAATATAAATTCTTCTTAATATACATAGTTCCACAGAAAGCATGTCAAGTTATAGGAAGTTGCATTAAGTGTAGCAATATGTTCCTAGGTAGTTTGACATGCTTCTGTACATGAACTTGTCCCCAAGACTATAAATAATAACCAATTTGGTTTTTGGTTTGGGCCAAGCATGTTTGTCTGTCACATAGTTCTCTACATCACTGACTTTTACAAGTAATCTTTAAGTGCTGGAAAAGGTAATTGTAAAGCTTTGTTAGGTAATTTATTATAAAATGGAATGCATTGACCTACAAATGATCTATATACTTTATGGACAGGAAATGTTGTGTCAGCAAGTTTTATTTTATTTTTACCTATATATAATTTTATTTAATTAGGGAGTCTTGCAAGTTTATCAAGCCGCAACCAATTACAATTACTTCATCAAGTACTTTTAATAGATTATTATTTACACATGCATGTGGCTTTAAAATATTAAATTCTCTTAAGCGTCGAATAACTCTCTCTATATGTATCCTCAAACTAGCAATTTGCTTGGTTTCTCTCACCTCAGATTTTGTAAGTTTAGTCCCTGATGTTACACTTGGAGGTCGGATAAGTTGCACTCCTTGTTTTTGTAGACATTATTGTACATGCTTGAACCCCCGATCTGCCATCACACACATGCCTGGTTGCAAACTCTTTATAAAATCACATATCTCTACAAACAAAGTGTCTGTAATTCTTCCTCCATAACCTGGGGAAATATAATTGACCAAGCCATTTGGTGTACAAGCTATGAGATATTTGATAGTATGAGCCTTTTTGTATTCCGACCATGAGATAGATTGATTCACAGCTTTAGAAGACTTTTGCACCTCAATTTCTAGACAGTCTATGATACAACTTACATGATTATATTTATGCCTAAAAGCCATGGGTAATTCTTTTTTTATAGATTCTTTATTTAATTCTACAATAAAAGGATGCATTAAACTGGCTAACACAGGTATGTTTTTTAAAAATATTTTGCTAGCATATGATGCATTCATGGAAAAATCATCAGCAAGTTCTATAAATGGATTATTTAATCTAATTTTTTTTAAACACATTAGTATATGATTGGTTGGAATACTTGTAGTTTGGTGAATAAAATCTATTAAATAATAACAGCTTTTTGGAACACCAATGTAAAAGCGTGGCTTCTTCATAATTTTTTGCAGAGTGCATTCCAGAAATTTAGATTCCTGTTCTTTTTTGTCAATTTGCATCATCTCACTACAGTCCGATGTTTTAATTTGGAGAGATCTTGTCGATGGTGATAATTCTGTACTTGTTTGTGATGGTGTAAAAGTAATATCACTATCAGACTGCTCTTCAATAGTAAATAGTCTCCTTGAAGGTTTTTGTAGAGCGGAGGTTGATGGCTTGGTGGTTGTACATCTTGTAGCTGTATATGGTGATGTTGCCACAGATTGGAGATTTGGTTTCACAGGGGATGTCATTTGATTTACTGATATAATTCCTGTTTGGGTAACTTTACTTCTAAACTTGTGTGTCATGTAGACTTGAATTGATTTATTTGCGGTCTTATGTACCTGTTTTTCTTCCTCTATGATATTTTCTATGTTTCCAAGCAAAACTGAATTTTCTGTTGATGTTTCACCAAGTTCAAAATGCTTAGAAGAATTATTTCTTTCTTCTAAATCTCTTACACTTTTCTCAATTAATTCTTTTCTTTGTTTTTTGATAATACATGGTCGTTCTGTAGTATTAGATGTTCGTTTTCTTCTGTCAGGTTGGCATTCAAATTTTGTAGGAAAACACCCTGGTTTCATGCGAATCTGCGATACCGAACCCATCACACGATACTGTATATAATTTTCCATATCATTAGGCAACTGGAATATGAATAAAGTACCCATTAGAATGATGATTCATAAAATCAAAAGTAAATATTTAACCTCAAAAAGGTACTGTTTTTATCAATTTAGTAAGTTTACTATTTGATTTAGACATTAAAAAATCACGCACAATGTATATAATAAAGAAATAACTTACGTCAAAGTGATCTTCACAGAAATATATTGAAGTGTTTACAGATAAAACTGTTGGATCTCGTCGAGCAAGATTGAACCACTTGTTTCGCACTGTTTTGTCGTTTGGCACGTAAATAAACAGTTTATCAGGGTGTTTTTTTGATGTATTTTCACACAGAGGGACCTCGCAAGACTTATTCACGTTATACACTCTCGACTTCATATTTAATACGAAAAATAACTGGATTGTTGCACGAACACCTTGATCTTTGTTAACAATGTTGGCGTGCTTACACAGGCGTGACATCACAGGCAGACGCCATGACACCGACTAGCGTTTTGGTGCGAATTTTAAATTTCAACATTAAAATTGCATTTTTATTTAAAAAAACCTTATATTTGTACAAAAATATATATTTTTTAGATATAGTTAATATTTAGGAATGTAATAAAATAGTTTTTCAAAATCAGTCATCATGCCTATTCGATTACTGTCCTAGGCATGCATAAATTTATTCATCGGTTGGCGTGTCCCGATGGAATTAATAAATCTGCCCACGCGCAGCTACCGGGGATATTAATCATGCCTATTATATTATTATTTATATTGACGGAACTAGGTGAAGTGGCGCTTGTTATAAATAATAAAATAATGAAGTCTTGCATTGTTACGTTTTTGTTATGGCGGACGTAACTGGTTTCTTAGGAGTAGGTAAGTTCTCATAACGGTAACCGAGACAGAAGATAAAATGTTACAAGTAATCAAACCAGGGCCCAAATTCCATCTGCAATATTTATCAGAGGATACATTTCCTCGGTTGGATGTAGGTATTTATTATCTCCGTTTGTCATTCTAATTTTCCCTTTATTTAAGGAGCTTTTCTTCATGTTGCTTCTATAAATTACCTACATGTTTTTTTCTTAAATCTAACCTATACTACTATTCGAACTAGCTGTAAAAATTATTTCCGTCCTGTCATTTGAAGACAAAGATAAGAAAGTGAAGACTGTTCCCTGATCCCTGAATATAATTCTCTATATTATGACGAATAAAAGTTGGGCGACAATAAGTAAACTAAAGTTCGAGAAAAGTTTTATTCCAAAATGAATTTGACACCGAAACGAACTTGAAACTATATTATTTATATCCGTAGAGTGAGATTCAATGATACATTTATACTTCGATCATTTTACGTATACTCCTCATCATGGCAAAAAAATAAATCGAATGAATAACGTAAACAAAAGAGCATGAGTGAAAAGGCTATTACTGAACCAGTGAGCAACATCTTAGGCCTTGTCATTGCTTTCCATAAGGTGGGAAGGTCAATCGCTGGTTAGTCTATCATAAAAAAAACAGCTAATCAAAATTCTGAATGATAAACTAAAGTTTTATATTGTCCGATTTATAGGCCAAGCTAAACCGACTAATTAGAGAAACTCGCCAGCTCCTCTTACAAAGCAGTTAATTTTATCTTTAGTGTGCGATAAATTTAACGCATTATCGACAAAGCGATACTTTTATCGAGTCTTTACTTAAACGGCCGTTTGTTGAGGAATTTAGTGGGTATTTATCGGGAATATGCTCGTAATGTGGGTGTAAGTCTTCTGGGGATTGCCAAAAAAACCTCCGAGTATTGCCTATAACTCGATAAAAAATATATTTCATGGGTGGGACAGTACGAGTAGTTTTTAGTTTCATATAGGTACGAGAAAATGTGCCTACTTACAGTATTTTTTTTAATGTTGTTTTTATTCATTTCATTTTAAACAAGCGCGCTTCATAATCTTGTTACAAAGTGCAGGTAATTTATTTGAATGAAAAGAATACTGTACTCGTGTTTCATCCACACTATCTAAATAACTACAACATTCACAGCATTTCAATAAAAGCTTGTTGTAATAAAAATAAAGCATAAAAGCCTATTTCTAGCCCTGCTCAAAACGGCCTATCGCGAAACAGAAATGTTGAGTTTTACGTCCTTTTGCGAAAATGTTTCGAATATCGCACATTCGATACTGGGCCCCTACTCTAGTTTGTACGCGTCTCACGCACAGCTCCTAACGACGTTTGCCGAATAACCGCCAACTTATCTGAAAGAGTTGTCCGCTCATCAATTATTAATTCTGTACCTACATCTCTTGATTGCAAGCTTCCTATAAGGTGTAATTTATGTGTTTAGTGCGTGTTAGATTTGTGCTTCCTAATTGTGCTTATATTGAAAGGATTATTTCATTTATTTCAAATAGGTAGGACTGAATATTCTTACTATATCAGTTATCACAGAGTTAAACATTTTCTTATTTTAGGTCATTGTAACCAAATTACGCTATGTCTAATCGTCTAGTAATATTAATGAAGAGTCAATAAGGGTCATCAAAATTAATAATTAGATACATTAAAAATTCAGTCGAGGACTTACGTTACAGAAACACATGACCGTTCAAAATTGTGAAACTTTTGTTGCATACATTGAATATACGAGTATGTCTCACTGTCATCTAAGAAATGAACCGACAACCTAAATATTTAAAGCATACATCCGATTTCACATGTGTATCTTTACAAATTTCATCCCAATGTCATTGCAATACCATTTTTCCGCTCTCCTGCCTTCAAACTCACGCATAACCCGATCCGGTCTGAAACCCGACACGTACTCGCCTCGAATTTGCTAGACCATTTACATCCTTACTGGCAACTAGTATATCTTGATCGCTGGAAACGTTAAAATAATAAGTAACATAAGGTCGGGCGTATACTGGTGAGCTGAAGGGTTGTAAGTATTGTGAAATTTGTGAATAACTTGCGGTGAAACACGATCGGGCCGTGAACAATAGAGATTGAGTTAGGCCGGACAAGGTCTGAGATTGCTGCGTCGTATTTTTGCTATCACACATTGGTGTTACACTTTTGCCTAAGGTCTTGACTTTTATTATTTTTTACCACATTTTCCGCCTGCTGCTGACCGCTGCCTTAAGAGACAGTTATTTATTTGCTTTCGTTGTATATTTTACATACCTTTTAATTCCACAGTGTGTACAAATACCTATTCTGACGTCATCAACATCATGTCAAAATGAAAGTCCTCCAAGTTTTTAATCTTGCCGCCTCCAGTTTTAATTTCCCTCTATGACATCTTCTAATGTGTATGTGCGTGCAAATAAATAGGGTGTTGGCGCCATAGCGTCGCTTCGCTTGTCTAGTATTCACAACGCTTATACAACTCGTATCTAGAAAACTATTATAAATCTGATCTGCTATTACCCACAGTTGTTATGAATGTTGAGATCAAGTTAAACTAGCGACTCTTATTAAGTTGTGGATTGGTTGGGAAACTTGGAAATTTCGTCAGACCTAGTTTCACCCGCCTGGGAATGCAATATTGGGCTTAATTGTTTAGTTGAAACTAGAGATGATGGAATAGAGGGAAATCAATGGTGGCATATTAATTTCTGAGCCTCCATTATTATCAAAAATTCCATTTCCATTTCATATAATTATCATGTTCATTCACAGACTAATCAGTATGTCACGCTCGCACACTTGCCTTTGCGGTTACTCAGAGGAGACAGAGGCTTTTTTGGACGATTATTCCTACTGCAGCCGTAAGTTTGGGTTTCGATGCTTATCATGGTTGGCTGTGGGTACCGACAAAGCCAGGGGTAGTAGGGGGGATGGCATGGGAGGGGGTACTCCCCCTGGCTTTTATGGGCCACCTGACAGCTCGAATTAAATTTTACGCGGATGGCCTCAAGACTCACGAGCGTCTTGAGGCACTGTGGGTTGTTGTCGTGTGTATTTTATTTTAGCTGTCTATTTTGTTTACTAAACTTGGCTGGAATATATCGAACTGAATAAAAACTTAAAATATAAGCAAAAAAAGTACCACCACTTCCCACTCGCCTGATAATGATGTAGTTAAGGGCTAGAAAAGGCCTAATTTTTGGTTCGATTCAAAATCAGCATAAACAGCGTTTCCGTTTCTATTAATCCATACTTATATTATAAATGCGGAAATAACGCCGTCTGTATGTGTGTTACCTCTTCACGCTTAAACTGTTGAAATGATTTCAATGAAATTTGTCATGGAAATAGTTAGAGACTCTGGAAAGGAATAATTTCTTAGGAAGGTGAAAAGGGGGTGGAAGATTTTATGGGAGAGCGAAAATTTGATCCTAGGCCGAAAATAATTTAATAGCAATTGTGCTCTGAGGTGATGAGGCCGGCGAAATAGCGGGGAAAAACTAAAATGTTATAATATATAAGCATAGCTTACATTCAATGCACATAAGGCGTTATCTGTTGATCATAGGAAAAACGACTTATTTATTCAACTGGTAACATATGTCCCATTTTAATAGAAATTTCTGTCCAACTAAGCAATATGGGCGTGGTGTCACATATCGTAGCAATAAAACAACACTGTGTCACATTTCATAACGTAGGTGCGAATAGACATCGATTATTACTCTATGACAAGGCTGGTATTCACAAAGCTAACCGTCAATTCTGAACCTAACCAGTAAAACCCTGAGCTATATTCAATCATAATTGATATGATTTTCAGACTACCTTATGCAGGTTATTACGTTCTGAGGCGAGTAAAGACTGTCCTGAATAGCATTGCGTTAGGCAACTGTTTGCGAGTAAACAATTGAAAGGCGATACGTTGACACATACACACATGTTACTAGCATTCAAATATCGCCCTTAATAACTTGACTTAAGGTCCTGTCAATTGTGATATTAATGGGTAGTGAGTTATTGCTGCACTTTAATGACAAAGATCTTTTTGTTTACAATGTGGTTATAATAGCGGTCTCAAGTTTACTATGGCTTTCGTAACTAAAGAATGGTTATGGAATTTGATAGAGAGTTATTGTGGCCTCACACACCCGTATGGTAGGTACATAGTTTGTAGATAATTGAATTTTCAACCTAAACTAGGCTTTGTGAGCTGTAGATCTCGCGATTTTTTTTTATTTGAATTTAAAAAAATTAAAACATTCCATTTCTCTTTTTTTTTTGTTATATGACATAGGAGACAAACGAGCAGGCGAATCGCCTGATGGTTAGCGATGAGCGCCGCCCACCGCCCATGGACACTCGCAACTCCAGAGGGGTTGTAAGTGCGTTGCCGGCCTTTAAGATGGGAGTACGCTCTTTTCTTGAAAGTTTGAAGGTCGTATCTGTCCGGTCATACCGCAGGTGACAGTTCATTCCACAGTTAGCTGTGCGAGGCAGGAAAACGCACAGTTGAGGACTGTCACCATTTAAGTGGTGAGGATGGAAATGTTGTCGCGTTGGGCGACAACATTAGGCGTTGGGAATTCAGTAATTACATTCTTACACACATAAATGCAATTTTAAGTACCTATTCTAGGTTTCAGCAGCCCCTTCCGACGAACGCATCTATGCTAAAATACGTCCCGTCAATTAAAAGCGTTTTAAGTTTGTTTGCAAACATCCTGTTGTTTTGATACTATAATGAACTATTACGTTATATTTACCAACATCAAAGCTTTGACCTGTTTATCATATTCCAATAACTCACATTTACACGTGTCAGCGATAACAATTACTATCAGCACATCAAATATTACATATATCTTAGCTCCATTCATAAACATAGAGGCGCGTGGAAGTCAATATAATGGATGTCCTAGATATATGTCTGGGAAATACCAATTCCAATAAGCGTGAGTCGTTTGTGCCCGATGAGGTGTCTATATTCAATTCTTGTGCTCCGAGATAGATGGTAAGCGGGATGTCAATTATGGAAATAGGGGTGTGTATTTAATCACCAACGATAATAACTAACCATCCAACAAGTCAATTTAAAGGGGAGGGGGATGAGTTCATAGATCAACCTAAAAAAAAGGTCTATGTTAGGTCGTTCCAGGAATTCAAAGCTATGGCAGAGAAGCCCGATTGCTCCACCAACAGGAGAGGCTCTTATTGTCATCATCAGTCAGCCGAAGGACGTCCACTGCTGGACATATGCCTCCCCCAAAGACTTCCACAATGACCGGTCCTGCGCCAGCCGCATCCAGCGGACACCCGCGACCCTCACCAAGTCATCAGTCTACCGTGTGGGCCCTACACCTAGCATATTTTGACCCCTACTGTTGTAACAACCATGTGTAGACTACGGTCAGACTTACACTGGTTCTCTTGAGGCGGGTTGCACCTACTTATGATTACAGACTGATCAACATTAAATATGGCACCGACAGCTGTCACCCCATAGAAACTTGACAAACTTTTCATACAATCAATTTTTAACGAACACTCCTTCCGATTACCGACGCAATCCACCCTTATATATACGTTCGTCATTATGAACATGGTTTGTATGTATATATGTACGAGCCAGGTCAAGCACGACGCAATGACAGTGCAATAAGGTCATCCATCTGCACCACCACGACTCGAGCGCTTTACATCCATTATCCGGAGACGAGAGTGGCAGGGGAGTAAATAAGATGAGGGAGATGTAGTCATCCCTATTGAATTATTACAAGCGACATGTCCCTGAGCCGGTTAACTAATGTTTAGCATTGCATTTTTTTGGCAATGATTAATTTTTCCTACGTTTTATTTCACTTATGAAACAAACCTATTTAACCTATAATCTAATGGGATCTGTTCTATACGATGTTCTTTTTTTCCTGGTTGGAAAATAAAAGTGATGCGATGAAATAGTTCGCCTATTTGATGTGACACTTCTTAATTCTTAGGTTGTGCAATATGTTGATTGATTGATTGATTGAAACTAGGAATTGGCGAAAATTACAAATAAGTACGAGTCCGAACGAATCAAAGTTTATGGAATAACTAGACGCCCTGCTCGTGTATGGGCTTAGGTTTGAATACTTACTTTTATCCCTAGTCTAGCGTCTAGTTATTCAAGAAACTTTTATTCATTCAGAATTGTATGTGTTGTTTTGTTGTTGTGATGAACACCGTTACCTTTCCAAACTCGGGAATCACTATACCTACGAGTATGTGAATATTGGGTACCAATATTAAATGCTTGGTAAAATTTCCTCGACATTCTTCAGGAGCAACAGACTAATATTAATAGTTGCGTGTTGAAATCTTAAAGTGTTGATACCACATACAATTTATTTAATATATGGAATTCCTTAGCGTCCAAGCGACAATATTATCAATGCTATTTTACAATTTGGTAGCTAGCTACATTAGATGATAGATATGAAATCCAAGTTCATCTCCAAGTTTTCATTCACCGTGGCTCTGAAATGCGGATTGAACGGTACGCAAATGACAATACGATTCCATCCTAGCGGAATTGCGATGAAATAAATAAAGTGCTCTGCATGATGAAATAGAGGTATAACCCATTTAGGCGAGTAGATCAGCTCTTAGGTGACCTATTATAAAACCTACACATTCATACTAATATTACAAATGCGAAAGTGTGTCTGTCTTGTCAGTCTGTTAGCTACCTCTTCGTGCTTAAACCGCTGAACCGATTTAGATGAACCTTGGTATAGGGATAGTTTGAGTCCGAGGCAAAAGCTAGTTTGGCTGTAATAAATAAAAATAAATAAAATAAAATGCCTTTACATATTTCGGACTTCATGATTCATTGATTGTTAGTATTACAAGAACTTATAACGTTATAACTATGTTAGTACCTAAATTTAAATGTTGGGTTCTCCCTAGAACCTCAGCAGGCTGCTGTCCTATCTAGTGGCAACTAACCAATGAAAAAGGATAAAGACTTTGTACTCTTAATGGTCATAAAAGACTTAATCCTCTTGAAACTGATGAGGTAACAACGTAATTTTCCGGCTAGTATTGATTAGTTTTGACTACATTGTGAAGATTCCAGCCTAATCCCAATAATTATGCACCCGAGGTGTGCCCGACATTTCGAATGTATCACAACATCCGTGGCCACGAGCTGGATGTTGTGATACATTCGTAACGTCGGGCACACCTCAAGTGAATACTATTTGTACGCGATTAAGTCCCGTTTACCAATAATGATGTGTAAAAATCGTGCATGTTTGAATCAATATAATCCCAATAAGTTCTAGTTTATCCCTCTGGTATGGAAGATCAGATGGCATTCTCTCGTAAAACCAGTGACTACGCCAATTATCAGGATTAGGTTCCAAAGTGGACCCGAGCTCCTTTAAGCGTTTCAACGCTCTGTCAAAATACAAACGCTCACACGCCATGACATCGGAATGTCAAACGCGAACCCATCGTTGAACATTGATCCCTATAGAAATGTAGGTTAATATCGTGCTGCATGCCGTGATGGATATACCAGTCTTTGATCATTGGCTTCCAAAATCTAAAGTATAATCAGGAAAACGCTAGAATCATTATTATTGACTACAAAATACGCAAATATTCTAATATCTAGTCTGTAAGCTATTATTTTTAAGTCGTTTATTTATGTAGTCTGCATTGCCTCTACATTGTTCCCATAATTCTTATTTTGCATACCGAACAGAGGGTATCAAACAATGTCACTAATTTATATTCAAAGCGATTGCTATTCAGGTAAGAATTTTGGAGGAAGTAGGATGTATTTTCTGCCCTGTAATATATTAAATAAAATATCCTTCAATATAATAATGTACCAATCTTTTTGTTACAGGTAAATACAAGTTTTGCATGACTTCACAATTACTCTGGAAGGTATGTCTTTTGTACAGTGCCCGCTGAATTCTTGTTGAAAATCGTGCTTCCAACAATCAAATTATTTAAATCGAAATTTAAAATCAGAATTTCAAATAAGCTAACTGTTTAAGCTGTTAGGATATAAATTGATAACTCTAATTCATGTAGATTTTACATTGAATTGGGCAATACTTGTCCGTTACGTATAGTCTACTCTTAGTCTAATAGTTACTATTAGGCGTATCAGCGGCAGTGCTGGAAACATACCCTCATCCTTTTCTTTGAAATAATGGTGTTTGAGTAAGAAAGAGATATGATGATACGGACCGACGACACGGGCGGACAATTATGAGTTACGAATCACAACTATTTATATGATTAATATTAGAACTAAAATTTTGGATCATCGTCAAGGCATTTTATTTGTATACAATTTAATGGGTTTAAATTACGCATATAAATTGTATGACAAATTTTCTGAAACTATTGAATTGTACTCGAATAAAATGGTTTAGCGATGGTCCAAAAATATTATAGGTTATCAAGGTAATTGCATATAATGGCCCGAGCCCCATTTACTACTAAAAACACTATTCGTTCAAAATTACATTTATATACATTCGTTAATCATATATTATACTGTTTCAGTGACTACATTTAATGGATAAAATAAATCACTTGGGATTTCATCAGCTCCGTGAATTACCAAGAATTATTATTGCTGTTCACAAAATTATATTATCTTACATATTCAAAGTTGAAGATGGGTACAATCGAAACGAATGTTACGAATGTGTCTATGAAACGTTTTGATACTTGAACCTTGAGCTTAATTTGAGTAGAGATGTTGGATCTGATTACCGGTACTATTGCCGACTTTGTTTGAAGTATATTTCCGAGCCAAGATATACTCACATTTATATACCAACAACTACATTTATAAATTTGGGTGAGTCCAATTAACAATTTTTTCAGCCGAAGCCACTGGCGCAACTGATTATTAATAGTACTTATAAAACTAGAATACATTATGGATCAGAAAACAAATAAAGAATGCGTCAGACATAAAAATATTGTTTTGACAAAGTTTATAAATAATAGAGTCTCATAATTTCTAATCATTATCGTGGACGACGGTTCGGTTTGCTTGAGATTACCACCACCCATTTTATTTCAGGCCGTCTCATGGGAAGTCAGTCCTGCCAAGCTGGTGAGGCTTTGAGTAATTCTTGCAATAATACGTCGACGACGCATTTAAAGTAAAAAAAATTCTAGCCTGACACGATTTTGGCAAGTTTTTTAACTTCGCACATCGTAAACCAATGTGAATAATCTACGACAAAAAACACGTTATACTTTCCAATCAACCCGTTTTCCATACCAAAAACCTAATCTTGGTCCGTTCGCAATCAGCCATACAAACGCCATAATATCTTCGACAAACAAACTGTTCGCCGAATTCGCTCGTGGCCGCGTCCTATTCAAAAACCAATTTGCCACGTCTAAAGTCCAATACAATTTGAACTCGAGATTCGTAATAACTATGCGTAATCGGGGACCAGGCGTGTACTGGTCCTTAACGATGCGCTCTGGAAGCGCTGTGAATCACAGCTCAGTCCATTTAGACCCATACCGATAATGAGTTGTCAAAACAAGGGTCCCGCTCTACCAAGCTAAATTTGCATGATCAATAACCCTTAATATAAAGCTCCAAGGTTCAGTTTTGCATGTCCTGGTATAATAGAAAGTTGGCCAATTTAATGCCGAAGTTGAATCTCGAAAGTTCGGTTTTTGCTTGGGATCTGTTTAAAGTTTTACGCAAATCCGGCAATTAGTGCGAACGCACGGGGAATTTAAAATTACCTCGCGGAATTAAAATTTCGCCCAGAAAAATGCCTTTTTAATCGTAATTAGTACGTTGGAAAAAGTTTCTTAATATGTGCTATTCGAACGGTAGGTGTAGTGTGGTTCTAACTAACTATTCTGAAGTAGGTGACAGTAAGGCAGAAACGTATTTTAAGACGGAGGCGTGTAACTTTCATCCCGTATTTAAGTTGCTTTCGGAGAGTTCTCCTTATTTACAAAAGGAATTTCCGGGAGACGTTAGCTGCCAGCAATGCACATATGCATTCACGTTCCGCAATTTTGTTTCTTAGGGGCGTAGTTAGACAGTCAATATGAATTTAATAAAGTTATGTAACACTAAGTCAGAGTTTTGGTAAGGTATTCGACAAAGAAGTGCATGGGGACGTACACGTTAGCGGGATGGCCGATTGTAAAATTTAATACATTTTAGTCACATCTTTATGAATTCATTTATTTTATGTTTCAATGACAAAGACCGGTATCGAAAACACTTTAAAATACCATTTATTTTAGAAGCAGTTAAAGGCTCATTTTCGGCGCACATTTCCGTAGCTATCTTACTTGTACCTCTGTTTCTGTATGAGTTTAAGTTCGCGTCATTAAGCAGCCAGTTAGCCTGGGATCGGCAGCCATCAACATCATCCATCCATCACCGGGAGGAAATTATGCCCTCGATTAATCTGGTCCTTTATTTCAACCTTTTCATTTGGTATCGGTTACAAAGACTTTCATCTTCAGTTGAATAATGGGGCGAGGTTTGTGACGTTTTCGTTCAGTTAATCGGATCTGTTTTCCAATTTCCTAATCTTATACACCATTTACTTCCGAAGATTAGACAATTGGGTCAGGAAAATAATAAGTAGACGCTCAAGTATGAGCTCATCAGTATATCACATTTTATTTCCTGATATTGTGTAGTAATAATGCATGCTCGTAAATTAATTGCTTTTAGTATTCTTTTGAAAAATCGCGTTGTTGGTTGATATAAAAATACTACCGTAAAACGGGGTGAGTAGGTTTCGCGGGGAGAGGTGGGTTATGAATGGGGAGAGAAGGTTTGAGAGGGGTGTGACTAGGGATTTTAAGGCTACTGCTACAAAAATAATGTATGCCAATTTAAAATGGAGCTATAGTAATACGCACAATAAAAAAAATTGATCCAACAATTATCCAAAATCACGTTTGTATGAAAACCCCTCTCACCCCAAATACGAGGCACTACGGGGTGAGGTGGGTTTTCCTCTTTATCGTCAAAGTTATGAAATGGAACTACCCAAAATAAAATAAAAACTAAAATACAAACGTCCGGAACACTTATTATATACACCATTCAGTTTTCATATGTAAAAATAAAATGTTATCGAGGTTAGAATTTCAGTTTTCACCCTACTCACCCCATTTTACGGTATCTGGAATAAGTATCTACGAAAACTACATTAATTGAAATGGTTTTGATAGCCTTGAGCGTTTCAGATTTAATATCAATAAAGCTTACAACAGCGACAATACAAACGATATTGTACAGTAAAATACATTAGTCATTATTAGATGTTCATTCAGTTCACTATGGAAACCCGTTTCAGCGTTGGCTCACAAATCAAGGCCAGTACACCTCGAGAATTCCTCGAATCTTCGGTCAATTCGAGAATCGAAATCGCATCAACAAACCAACGCAATCTCTCTATTTGCCGAAGCCATCGCTGCTAACAAAGGGTGCAAACACTGAAAATGTTGCCAGCAATAATTGCGACGCGATTATTCGATTATTCAATTTGACGTTTCGCAATCAGCGGGCACAAACGAGCAAACAAGCGTAATCAAACATGCCTGAATCGATTATCAACTCGATTCCACCATCGCTATAACTGGACTGAATTAAATTTCATTTGGCTGCCGGAATGAAAATGAGTTTCATGTTCTGATTCGATTTTCGAATTGTTGTAATAGTTTGGATTTTGCATGTTAAAACGGAATAACGGCGGAAAGTTTTCGATAGTCGAATTTGTTGATTTTTACCTGCATGCCAATAGAGTTGGCAATTGCTGTGTATGTAAACCATTTAAGAGATGCGGTTGTGAATTCAGTCACATTGTTTACGTAGCCATTTATTATTATGTAGTACAGTCTTTATCAAAAGTAGCTTCGCATATGAAGGGGTCATATTCGGGAATAAGACCTTTCAGTGCTTATCAGTGCTAAACGGGCCGCCGGGACAAACGCTCATGATTACGGACCGCGCACCGCTGCGAAAAATGTCAAGCGATATTTGACCTTAAAGCCGTGAGTGACCCGTTTCATTATAATTTAATATGACTGAAAATTTATATATATGCGTAACGACTCCTGATACTGACTGTACATAGTTATAGCATACTCACTCAAGCTTTCTTAAAACACGCAGACACATTAAGTAATCGTAATTCCATTGCCTTACGCATAAATGTGCGTAAACGTGCTTTATTAAAAAAAAATGAAAAGGGCACAGTGTCATCGGATTTAAAAGGAGTCCAAAGGATGATGGATTTGATGTTATGGGGATGAAAGAACAGGCTTAAATCCTTATTTAAAATAAAACACAAAACTCACAACTTTAAAAAAACACCCGACATTTTCATTTCAAAGTTAGATATCTCAAAATAGGGCTAGCCAATCTAAGAATCATCACTGGAAAACCTGACTTCAAATTATAAAAAACCGGTTCAACCCTTTAAGACCTATAATGCCACAGTTATACACAGTTACACATGAAAAACTTATAGCACCCCTCCGTTCCGGCTAAAAAGCCAATGATAACCGCAGGTCTTGCAAATTTCCTCTGCAAGACCCCATACCAGCCATATGAACGTTAAAAAAATACACTTACAACCCCTCTGGTGTTGCGAGTGTCCATGGGCGGCGTTAATCTATTACCATCAGCCGATTCGTCTGCTCGTTTGCCTCCTGTCATAAAAAAGTCCAGCACTCCAAAAATGTCCAATCAGTAATTTGAACAACCGACCAGTTACATGACCAGGCATAATTCATAATTAGCACAACTTGTCTATAGATACTTTATTAGGTACCTACATGCCCAATTACAGATTGGCAGCAAACCCATAAAACACTATCCTATCGCTTTTATCGATCTAATTAACCGATATACCCGATATTCATGCTAAAATTTTAATCAAAAAGTACTTATTAAAGTGCATTGTCCGAATCCCTACCGCGTCGGGACAAAATGACATAACTTGGTTGAATTTAAAAAGCACATATGCCCTTTTATTGATGAGATACAGAACTAGGCTATCGGCCCAATTCGTATCCCGCACAATCAAGCTGGTGTAGCAGCTTTCAACTTTTTTTCTTTTTACACAGCAGCGATTTAAGCAAAACAACTAACAGCCAATGGACGCTTCTGTAAAACTGGTTCAAACGGTTTCGTTTCAATGAAGGCATTTTAATTGGTTTTCATGCTATCTCGAAATGATCAGTAAGTGATGTAGTCATCTCTTTCATATGCAGTCACATAGTGGTCACCATTAAGAGCCTGTGTCCCACTGTTGGGTGCAGACCTCCAACTCCTGATTTAGAAGAAAATGGCCAGCTGGCCATTCTCAATCGTTACTCTTCACTTTTAAATTACATTTTTTTATACCACGTCGGTGGCAAACAGGCGTACGGCCCGCCTGATGGTAAGCGGTCACCGCAGCCTATGGACGCCTGCAACTCCTAGGGGTGTCACATGCGCGTTGCCGACCCTTTAAGTATTTATGCACTCCTTTATTGAAGAACCCCATACTGTAGTCCGTCGGGAAAATCTCGGCAGGGAGCTCATTCCACAACCGGAGCGTCCAAGTAGGCGGAGCGGTTACATTTCAAAATTTAACGAAAAATCAAAATAAGATGTATATTTTTTAACAAATAAATAAATATTGGGGGACAAGTTTTTTGCACAAATCGAACTGGGTGAGGACCAAATTTTTGTTAAGGCGTTTATCGTTAAGGCGTTTAATTCGCCTACAATTTAATTGCTTCCGTTGTGACACGAAAGTTACCCAAATAAATTGTATAGCAAATTTACGTGTCACAACGGAATCAATTAAATTGTAGGCGAATTAAATGCCTTAACGATGGTCCAGAAATTTGGTCCTCACCCAACTAGTCCCATTGTAAATAAGGCTTGTGTTATGGGTACTAGACGCCGATATATTTAATAGATATATACTTAAATACATAGAAAACATCCAAGTCTCAGGAACAAATGTCTCTGCTCACCACAGAAACAAATGCCTTTACCCGGATTAGAACCCGGGACCTTTAGCTTCGGAGGCAGTGACTCTACCAACAAGGCAAAACATAAACAGGCCAACAATACTTCAATTAGTTGTGCTTACACTGTTATCATACGAAGCTGGACTTCTTTAAAGAACAATGCGACCCACTGAAGGAAATATTTGTATTTAGTGCGTAGGCAAATGTTTCCTGATGTTATTATGTTAGTGGTATCTGTTCGGAGCATTCGTGGCCCAGCGGCGCCCGCGTACCGCGTGCGGTATACGAGGTTAAGCAATGTCGGGCGAGGTCAGTCCTTGGATGGGTGACCGCTTTGAGTGGTTACTAACTGAGCGCTCCCGTGCTTTGGAAGGCACGTTAAGCCGTTGATCCCGGTTGCTGTCTATGATAGTCGTTAAGTCAAGTTAGAGGCCTGCGGGCGGCTTGAGAACTTCTAACACTCAAGTTGCCCACTCACTTGACAAGCCTAATCCCAATAAGGTCTAGTTTCCCCCTCGGGTTGGAAGGTCAGATGGCAGTCGCTTCCGTAAAAATTAGTGCCTACGCCAACTCTTGGGATTAGGTAGCGGACCCCAGGCAACTGTACTGGGAATAACGCTAGGAGGATGATGATGTTAGTGGTATCTGTTATGATAGTTGTATCATAACAATTTTTTCAGTCACACTCCCTGAAGCACACTTGACTGCAAAAACAAATGAACAAAACTAAATTCTAAATTTACAATTTACAAGCTATCCCTGCGAGAGTCATAGATCGGCAACATTTTATGGGTCCATAGAATATTTTAAGTGCATTAAAACGGGAAGACGGGTCGGTCCCAGGGGACTCTAGATTACCATCGCTGTCTCTGGCTTGTCTTTATGTATGAGAGATTACACTGGCTGGCTGCTTAATGGGTTTCAGGGAAAGGTTAATCAGCCCTGAAAGCGGCGGCTTGTGATTGTGCGGATTTTGGAAATGCAATTAAGCCTCTGAAACTGTTTTAATAGAGACAAAGTAAATGTGGAATCTTCATTTTAATAAACATAGTCTAATACGGTGATCTGATATTTTAGGCCTCCAGCAGTGGCTTCCTTCGGCTGGTATGAAGATGATATTGTTTGTAAATTCGAAAAAGTAACCTCCTCTGTTTGTTGCCTTTCCACGCCTAAAGCGCCGACGACTCGACGATTGTGATGAAATGTATTATGCAGGTAGTTTAAAATCCGGGAATAGGGCAATTTTATCCTGGAAGGGTGCAAATGCAAAATTATGAGGTCGAAGTTTCTATGTAAGTGCGATAATTATGCCTGTTACGCTTTAGAGAAACTAATAGCAACCATCCCTTAAAGTGAACGAGTATACGCAGACGAGCTCGTGAGCAAAATTTAATAATGAATTTCCGCCTTTTTCAGTTGCAAGCGTCATTTTCCATCAATTGAAGACACTAACGCCACGAAAAACGTCATACCCAACGTTCAAATCAAGCTTCATACGGAAGCAGCTCATGAACGAATTAACGCAAGCTGTAATAGGATAATATCACGGATTACTCAATTTAAACCTGCCTTATTGGATGGGGGATACGTTAATTGTACGCTTTGTATTACTCACAGGATTGCTTTTCTGGGAAGTTCGTTGCGATCGTTCAGGTTCGCGTTATGTATGGAGTGATGTGAATAAAATTTTAAAGGTAAATTAATTTGGACGGTGAGTGAGAAGTATAGCTAAACTCCGCTAGTTTTAAACTCACCTCACTCACTGACAGTTGTACGAGTCATCAGGGAATGACCAGAGGGCCTACCGCGAACTTCGAAAATTGAACTTCGTATCATACCGTCCCTTTCACTCTCGTGTTATACACTATATGACTGAAAGGGACGGTACGATACGAAGTTCGATTTTCGAAGTTCGCGATAGGCCCTCAGGGAAGTTTCTAGTTTTTAAGCTCATTGTAATGAGACTCGCAAAAGAATCGTCGTAACGGCTGACAATTTGTTATTACATTATTAAAATTAACGTCTCAATTCCCTTTCATACCAAACAATTACTCTTGACACTACTCATCTTATTTGCTTAAAAAGAGACACCGGTCTGAATACTTATGGTAAAGTTTTTTGAGCTTATGAATAAATCATAAGTATTTATTTGTTTTATTTATTTATTTATTAACATAATTTGTTTAAACTCTTAATAATCGAACAAGAATCTTCATTCTTAAGCACAAACATTACCCTGTATCTTTTAAAACTACATTTTAATTGAAAGAAACCAGCTGGCCAGTATCGACAACAGACGTATCCAATTCGAAAATCGAACGTTACTCCTAGAAATTCCAAATTAGAACGGTTATTGCCTAACGGTCGTCGTTCATTTGTTTTGCCGGTATGATAAATTAATAGATTAGGGCAGCTATTTTGCGCCAAGGAATACGTCGGCTTAGCCTACTAATTGCATGTCTGATTAATCGTTATTACTTATAGCTGGCTTATGCCGTTTATTAATTATTTTTGCTCGCGCATCCTTCGCTCTGATTTTCTCGTTAGTTGCATGGAATTATTGCGATTTTTTACAACAGCTTATGAATTAGTGCTGCAAAACAAAAGCGGCACATATCGCGAATTATGGTTCCATATATTTTCAATTGAAAGTGTACTTATATAATAATCAGGCGGTTTTTGGCTAGGCGCAAGACACGCAGTCTGGTATATAGTTCAAAGATTTTTTTAGTGAAATAGTAACTTTAAACTTTCTACGTTTCATCTTACGATTAACTATAATTCGTGCTTTATATATGTTGTCTTTTTGTAACGTTGTTTTTTTTCAAATGGCTCTATCTAAACTAAAAATGCAGCCACAAGAAAAAAGCCATAAAAACACTAATGGTTATTCTTATTGCAGGGGAGATAGAATGCCAGGGTATTTCCCTGTGTGCTGCCAGATTAGAATCCGCGATGATAGAAAGCTATGGATAGTAGAAGGATGGTAGAAGATGGTGGATACTTTATCTCAAAATAACCTTATTGAAATTGTAAAAATGTTTCCAACGATTATAGAAAGGATTAAGTTCACTGGATTTTGTTCCCAATCAATGGTCCTGTTTCTATTGATTGGACCCGAACACAGTAAATTAATCCGTCCACTAATTGTCGAAGTATCGGATTTAAAACTGCGCCTCCGACGTCAGGATTATGTTTAATTTGAAGGCTCATTAATCTCATTATGACAATTTACAACCTATTAATTTTTGATCCTAGTATTTTAATATGTTGCCGACTGATAATTTTGATTTGATGGCATGCAGGCATTGATGTATTTTTAATACCACGTCGGTGGCAAACAAGTGTACAGCCCGCCTTATCAACCCCTCAAAAAAATGAAGATCAGCGCCGGCTGTAAAGCCTGCATATGTTGAGTAGGTTCCTTTTCGTAACTCAGCCTTTGTTTGTTGTGTATGTTTTTGTTTACTGCTATTATTGTGCCTATGGTCACCGTAGCCTATGGACACTTGTAATTCCAGGGACGTCGCACGACGTTGCCGACAGTTTAATAATGTATACACTCGTTTCTTGAAGAACCCCATACTGTAGTCCCTCAGGAAAACCTCGGCAGGGAACTCATTCCGCAACCGGAGTGTTCGAGAGAGGTCATTTCTCTGAAACCATATATGTATGACTGTTTTCTTCTTTACAATCTCACACAAATCTTACACCAACGCCATGAGTCTTGTGAATGCATTCATGTCGTGGCTTCACTGACTTGCTCTTTAAAGTACACTGGCACATCATTCGATCGAGACATTGTCCCATCCATTTAAACGGCCGTTTACACAATAAACTAAAGTCCCACGCTCACTATAGTAACTACGCATTATAACAGCATTAAACTTATTCAGCTGCGTACAAGCGTAAGTGGTTTTCCACACGTTTCAAAATATAACCTTTCTGCTGTCGTAAAAAACGAAAGGTCGTATGTTGCTATGGCAGTCTTATTGAGATACGACGTTGCTAAAGAAGGTAGAAGGGTATAATGGGTACCAAAGACAATGATTGTCCGGCGCAGGCGCGCATTTACACGGTGCCTGCGCACCTAATGAGGATTTAGCGCCTCGATCGGTAGTTAAGGAGAAATGGAACTTAATGTTAGGTTAAAGGGAATAATAGTAACTGGGCCTTAAGATGCTAAATAGACCTGAATTGCCATTTTTAAACGGTGATTCAACAAAAACCATTTGCTTGGGTAAAAAAATAAAAATACACGTTAATATTATTACGTTATATTTCGAAGGGAGTGGACGATTCCAAAACACGATTTAAGAAAATCGGCTTGACCGAAAAAAATCGCATGGCTACGTCTTAAAATCATCTTAAAGAATCATGTCTTTTTTTCAACTGAAACATGTATAATTAAAAACCCAGTTCCAACATACTCAAACCTAAAGCATAGACGATTTATATTACACATGTGGTGAATATATTCAATTTTATGATTAAATTTCTGATTATCTGCTTGTTTAGCAGGTATATAGTTTCTCTTTCACTCCGACGCAATTAGACGCAGACAGACATAGCCAAGGTCATTGGCGCTTGTCAGCCTCTTAAGAAACACGTCTTCATGCATGAATATTTGTGTTGAAACTTGTGGACGTTAATGGTTCCGAATCCGCAAGTCGCTATCCGTCACTGTCTCACTTACGAGTACTTACGCAAGTGCGACAGTGATGGTCAGCGACTTTCGGATTTCAGGGTAGCGCCCCAGCGGCCCAACGATATCGTAGCGCTAGCGCTACGCTATTAGGTTACATCCGCTATACAAAAGTTGTCTGATTTCTGCGATTAGACCGCCTCTTGTTTACCTTTAGTTTTAAGTTTTTTATAGTCTGTATTAATATGCTTATTTATTGAGGTGTGCAATAAAGAGTATTGTAACATGTGAAAAACCGTATGTTGAAAAAAGCGCCTACGAGACCAGCACCCGCCGAGCAGGTCATCCTACACATATAGGGACACTTCGTGCACGAAGTAAAAGTTTTTATCATATCCATGCATTTCTCTCAGTAAAAACTCTTCCAAAACTCCCACTTAACGACATTAGCGGGTAATTTGGCCTCTCTTACCCCATTATGACACCGCCTAATAAGGGGTCGGCGACCCCGACTGCCCGACATTTGTCAACATGTGTCACGATTTTGACGTAACGGGATGTAACGATATAAATTAATGTCATTTAAATGGATGATCACATGGTCAAAATAACCGTAAGTGAGTCATGTTCGTGTTCGTATTATGATTTTGATTGTAGGACCCGCAAACGAAAGTAAACAATATGGTCATACGGGTTGTATGTTGGGTCTACCGCATACCGGCTAGAGTCAGCCCGCCCCAGGTCGGGCCTAGATGAGTCTCTTACTAGACTCATCTCAGCTAGGCTAGGTTTACTGAAGCAGGCTTCGATTGAAAGCTGTTCAACCAATCTCACTGGAACGAAAACGAGTTTTCCACTGTTTAAGTCGCCGGCGTGGTTGTGTCGGAATTTTCCCCTGGATTTCCCCAGGCTAGTTTCCCACCACGCTCTCCTATTGCTTTATAGGTCCTCTTCGAGTCATACGAGGTGTGTTACGCTCTGCCGCATACCGGCTAGTCAGTCCGACCCAGGTCGGACCAAGCTGAGTTTCTTGCTAGACTCATCTCAGCTAGGCTAGGTTTACTGAAGCAGCAAATCGATTGAAAGCCGTTCAACCAATCTCACTGGAACGCAAACTTAGATTATTTCAGTATTTAAGCCGCGTGTTCTCGTGTTGTTTTCCCCTGGATTTTCCCCAGGCCACTTTCCCACCACCCACTCCTAAAGGGTCCGGCCTATAAAGCCACAAACAGCTCAAAAAAGTTGTGTACACTCTGTAATATCATGCAAGTGTGGAAGAGACAGCAGTTGTCAGTTTATAATTCGGAAAATCCATATTTATCTAACAAAAGAGCTATTTATGGATTACCTACATAATATTGTTTTACAGTTGGATGGTTGTTCTTTCTCACAACTCACAAGTTCTTTTTTCCAGTGAAATCCAATACTAAGTCATAATGGACAATTTCAAGACAACACGCCAATCGGGAAATCCATACTTAAATTATTGTTTTATGTTTGCTATTTTTTAATGATATTTATAATATAGTTATCTATTTCATGACAAATTGGCTAAATATATCAGTTTTTTCAATCTAGATGTTAGATAGTAATACAGAAATAAATAAAAGGCCACCGTAGGCTCGGTAACATCTCTTCCCACTCCGATGTTAGTATTTCCTTCGGGTTCTCAGTAATTAGATAACTTGTTATTGTACAGAGCAGAGACACATTCGTTATTTTAATACAGCTTTCAGCACGAACAAAAGTTTGCTTTAAGTGCGACGTATATCGCCTGGGGTATAGTATAAAGTCTGTATTTATTTTACACGTTAACTCTAGGTATGCTAGGTCGTCGCTTGTTACCACAGGAACGACCATTTTACGCTTTAGTATGTTATAAGTTATATTTTATGATGATTAAAAAATGTCTTGAGCACTTTACTACTGAATTATGCTCTGATTTGCATTGAAATGCATACAATTTAGCTATTCCATTGCAATTACATACTTTTATGATTAATAAGATTCGTGGGGCATGCCGTTTATTGATTTAAGTAATAATTTTGTTATCGCATTAAGTTTAATTTTATTAGTTAATACAAAATTAAAAACCGGCCAAGTGCTTGACGGGTCACGCACAGAGAAGGGTTCCGTACCCACACCTCCTAATCTACATTTAAAACCACTATACAATAAATTAAATAAAAAAGGTCGTATCTTAATAGGGAAGTCACGGCACTTACGCCCTTTTGTTTGGGCAAGACAATTTTTCAGCAATAAATCAAAAACAGTTAAACCGATCTTGTTCAAACTAAAAATCGTTGAAAGTATTTATAATTGTACATCATCTTGTTTTTTTTTCAGAATTTTATTATTTATAGTTTGGAAATTAGAGGGGGACACACTTTTTACGACTTTGACAACTAATATCTCACCAACGGTTGACTTAAATGGAAAAGTTTTTTAAAAACCTCTATGTCATTTTGGAAGGCCTATCCATTGATAGCCCACACGCCTATGTGCATTGAAAAAAAAATGATGGCCCCCCTGTTACATGTATGGGGTGCCTCCCCAGTTTAATATTTTTTTCGTAATTTCACATCATATTTCTATAGCGGTTTATAGCATACACCTTCCTACCAAATTTCATAATTGTAGTGCTCATAGTCTCCGAGTAAATCGGCTGTGACATACGGTCGGACGGACGGACGGACGGACAGACACGACGAATCTATAAGGGTTCCGTTTTAGCCATTTTGGCTACGGAACCCTAAAAATAGACGAGGCAAATGGAGGAGAGAAAGAGAATTCGGAAGGCACGATTAATATACAGGCGTAGCGAAAAATCAAGAAGAAGTAGTAAATATTAAATGGCCAGTCTTGCCAAAACTGAAAATACTTGATTACTTACTTGATGAATGCATCATCATCCTTGGTGTATTTTACAGCAGCACAGAAGTATTTGATCAATTACATCATGATAATAAAAAGCATCACCCAAATACTTCAAAGCAAAATATTTCAAAGCTCTAAAAACATAAAATTCGCCAAAACCAAACCACGTTCGCAATTACAAAGTCAAAGTGTTGGAAAAGCGTGCGGTAACCGAAATTCCGTGTAAAACTTGAAAGGTTTTAATCACTGTGAGTGGGTCCCATCAATCTGCTTAATGCCGGGAACCTGCGATCTGTTTGCCACCTGTAAGGGCTGGCACAGTGTCTGTTTCATAAACAGTATGGTACACCCCTAGTGAAATATGGTGAACTTAAGTCACTACACAAATTATCACTATGGCTTTATTTACATATATTGTACAGTCGAGATTACGGCTGTCTACAAAATGCGATGAACGAGCGCTCAACTTCTTCAGTCCCATTATGTGGTCTCCGAAGTATGATCTGGAGAAGCAAATCATTTTAGACCAAATGTATACCAAACGTGCTCAAGATGGTTTGACATTATTGAGAAGTCGGCAGCATGTACATGGCTTATGACCGCACTGCTTGGAGATGGACTACATACGTATGGTCACCATTCTCAACAATGAGGGAACGACGAGGAAGAGACAGTCGAGGTCTATAGGTCTGTTCAAATAGAGTCTTAAAGTGACAAATATTTAAATTCCTCGATTATACATGTCCCAGTTCGACGGGACTGGTGTTATATTGTTATCGAAGAAAAACAAGGATATATACGAGATTTCTCTATGTGCAGAAAAATTCAAACGGCCAGTGTAAATGAGCCTTATCCTTTAGACCTGTTCTAGGTGAACGATCATACGAAAACTGGTATATTGACATTAGGTCGTCATCATAATAATAATAAGTGCTGAATTGGCTTCTTGCTGTCGAACCAGCCAATTTTAACTCATTTGCCGTAAACTTGAATCTACAGCTGCAAGTGTATATATAGACTAAGCTTAGGGATCAGACGGGTTTGCAAACCGGATCCTACTTGAAACTGCAAACCCTAAGCGGGTAAGAAACTTGTATGCCAATCATGGCAAAAAATAATGCGTACTGACTGTGTTAGTCCTACTGTGGCCATACGCAAAAACGAGTGATCCATTACGGTCCAAGATCTGATAGAGATGAAACTAAACGCATAAAGCTGTGGAAAACTTGGCGTTAACCGGGTCAGGTCATAGTCAGTGAGACGGTAGTAAAAATTGCAAGTACATCGAATTTCTTGTACGGGAATATCGTGTATTATCTTCTTTCGCCATAAGTTTTTGGCAGAGCTGTTACAGAGATTCGTGTAGGTTGGCTGGTAAACAATGTTTCTTTGACCATAATGTCTTATAAGCCTCCAATTTGCAACTAAGATTTTAAATTAAGTTGGCTACTAATCCCAAGTAGCTGCCAGTGCGTAAGTATAGTTCACAGACTCTTGGCTCTGCGGAGTATGTGGTTACGTATAAACCAAACCATTATAATACGTCGTCAAAAATCGCACAAAAATGCCATTTTGTGAAAAAAATGCGTATTTTTTTACGTTCAATTATAAGTTATATACTACTTCTACTACACTGGCTCGATCCCAAAAAGAATGTTCATGATTCCACGCTACATTTTCTGATTAATTTTTAGGGAGCATTTTGTTAGTTTATTGTTTTGATTTACAAACATATTCTTGATCGACAAAGCAAGGAATCTCGTAGTTTAGACTCATGTACCGAGGATTCCTAATAAGATATGCACAATATAAATCCTTTAAAAGTTATTTATCTAAGAATACGACTTAATAATCCGGTAAATGAAATTTCGCTCTGTCAATTTGCACAGAAGAGACAACGATTTTAATGAAAAAACGAACGAATTGTGTCCTTTACTAAATTTACGGTTTTTAAACATTGTTCAAGGAAAATCCGGTAGAATACAGTAATTATGAAGCCGGTCAAAAGGCGAATTGTTTTAAAATCATCAGGGAAGGTAGCGTCCTAAAAAAATAAAGTACTGGCAGGATTTAAGTCTTTTTAAGACCCTTTGCCAAATCCCTGGGCATTAATGTTTTATTTAATCCTTAGCACATAAAAATGTTCCGAGCATCGTTGACACAGATTTAAGTTATAAGGGTTTGCAAGACAGGTACAGGTATTTCTAAAAAACCTTTTCAAAGGACAAAAAAATAAAAACTCTTAGATGAATACATAATAGTATTTTACAGTACATGTGGTGCTACTTTACCGCACGAGTGCGGTAATCAGCAGATTACGTGCATAATGTCGAAACTTTAAAGAGCCATATGTACTGTAAAACGTTATACGATACACGTGCGAATAGGTAATTCGCAACTCGTGTCGATTTAAAACACTCCCTTCGGACGTGTTTTAATTTATCACCACTCGTTGAGAATTTCCTTGTTTGACATTAAAGACTCGAGAATTTTAAGACCTTATTATACGATATAATCATACACAATATGAATAATTATGTGACGTGGCATACAATAATTTTTCAACTACAGCATAATTTTATTTAAATTAAAAATCTATATGGTGGCAAAATACGGGCATTATTGATGTGTTCCTCTTAAAAAAAAAAACAAGAGTTGTATAATAATGTATGGAAATACATTTTGATTCTCCCGCCAGTCATATAATGACTTGTTTATGGTACAGACTAGCATTTGTATAAATAGTTTATTGTTTCAATACTGCTGTCAGTCATCTAATTGACATATGATAATGCTGGAGTAGAAAAAGGATATAACAGTGCAAAGCGTTTTTCATTTTGCGTTTCTGGTGTTATATCGCCAGAGCTCCCGAGTATGAGCTGCGTTGAGAGTGAGTTTTTAATACTGCTGTCAATATAACGAATCCTAAAATCAATTAAACGGTGGGCAGCGGGCAGCGGCTTGTGTTTGTTCTGGAGTCGCAAGCTTCCATAGGGTACGGTGCCTGCTAACCATTAAGTAGACAGTTTGCTTCTTGGCCACTGTGTGGTTGTGTAAGAAAAAAGGTCTATTCTCAGTAGGTCTCTATTGTCCCACGAAATGGACATAACACGAAAATGTTCCTCGTGAAAAGTTTAAAGGAACTCTCGTACCATTCGATGTAGGCAAACATATGAACTGAGCACTATTGCAACGTCTCCACGCAAATGCTCTATCACGAAATCAGCAATCACGATGCATGCTAATGATTGCGGATATTGGTGGGTATAATTACTGGAAATCACTTTCTGAGGGTAAGCTTTTGTTTAATTTACTTTGAGGAATGTCGAATAATTCGTACTTTAAACTTATATGTATAGTGTTCAATCAAGTACTCATATACAATACATGTACAGGGTGTTAGAACACTTTTCGGGACGATGTCACTTACACGCTGCATAGTGTGAGTGGCATATTTGTTCCCGTGTCACGAATTATGGTATTTTACGTAGTGGTATTTTCCGACTATCGCAGAAAAGATGAACTAATATTTCTCGACGGTTTGTAATTGTGTTACGCGTTTGACGAATTTAGACTTTAGAGATGTCCATCCTAATATTATAAATGCGAAATTAAGTCTGTTTGTCTGTCCGTTACCTCTTCACGCTTAAACCGGTAAACCGATTTAGATGAAATTGGGTATAGAGATAGTTTGAGTCCCGGGAAAGGACCAAGATAGTTTTTATTCTGCGCGCAAAAGCGTGTGAAAGTGAGTGTCAGGCTATTATTGCTTATTACTCATTCAATTAGTTTTATTTTTACTTTAATGTTTAAGAGTTCGGTTTTAACATCTTTTTGAAATATTCACATAACTCCCCGAGTTTTTGGCAGCACTCAGTCTTCGAACATGTGTGTCCATTATAGTTCCCACAAACTTTCTTAAGGCATAATGTTTTTAAATGGACCAACCCTAGGGCTGATCGTGACTGCCGCTTGATGACTCTTAATACACCCAATTACGACCATACTTGCAAGATCTCCCGAATCATACAACTTTCTAAACATAACAGGCCTATATTTTTAGATATTCAAACCACCACGATTATTAAAGTACTCAATCAATTGAAATTAAACCTTATGTCAATGCCGCAAAGTCTTTGATGAGTGAATAATATTGGCGATCATTCTTCACTGAAATTCAGTTCCAAAACGCATTATGCGCATTAATTTTATAGGTATTTGTTACATTTTCGATCACGGTGTAGTATCATTGTGTGTTACAATCATTATAGTATTGAAGCAAGAACATTGTAATTGTACAAGTGCAGTTAGCAACGGTACCGGCGGATTTCCTGGGTTTGATTCCCAGGCTGGAATGAAGGATGTGCGGGATGCGTTTTTGTAAGTTGATTGGTTTCTGTTGAAGTTAGTATACATTATTTCACGGTGAACTTGCGTACCGATATAGGAAATAATGCTCAGTAAACTAAAAATAAGTCACGATAACAAACATAGCTTCATAGAAGAACTTCCAGAACTCTCGGTCAGTTATGATACAAAATACTTTCCGCACAAGACTGATAGTAGGTATAACCTAAGCGAACATAAAAGCAAAGAAATTTGAATTTCAAACCGACCCCGCTATCCATATCGTTATATTTTTATCGTCCCTTTTAAGTGGCATAAAATTTTACAGTACCTATTACGATGTGGAGCGGGGGGCTATCATGGTATCGGTCGACAAACCGATTCGTTTAATTCGAGCGCTTAACTGAATAACTGCCCGTATCGGAGATTATGCGCATCGAGAATGATTCACTCGATACTGTTTTGGTGGAACCACACTTCGGGTTGCGAGTTAGCCTCCCTTTCTGTTGCGATATTAAAGAAAGAGAGGCAAGCACGAATATTTCGAAGATTATTTGCACAAATACTCGTATAAGTCAAAGATGGGGCCCTGTGCTGCCCGGATTCCGCATAATACATAACCATATAACTTATTTCAATTCCATTTCACCCCCAATTTTACATTTTCAGCTATTTTTCTAAATTTAATCTAAACTAAACCTACTTACAGAACTATAGTTTTAAATTTAAGCATCATTTTATACATTTCTATTTCATCACAAGATAACTCTTTACTAAATGGTTTAATCTGTAAATCCTTGCCCATTTACATTTGCGAGTCTGAGTTATATAAATGTTACTAGGAATCGCTAATTTTTAATTACTCTACTCTAATTATTTGCTCAAGTTTCATAAATCCAGGAACATCCGCTAAGTACCCAGACGTGCCTTTTAGCCTTGGTAATTTGAACAAATTGCCTGAAAGCGGGGTTTACTCTAACCCAACTAGTGTAGCAAAAACCGTGGTAAATCCGTCCTTCTGATTTAGCCCGTGTTCAGACTTGCAGCAATGGCGCGGGTGCGATTCTCGCACGGTTCCTTATTTATATGAAAATGTTCCGCAGGGTTCAGACATAACCGCTCGAATTTTAATTTCATAGGAATAGCGAATAACGTTATTCCCGCAAGTCTCCTGTGGACATAACTAAAGTTAAGGGCTATAAAGCCTGTTTGTTGGTTGCACTCATAATCTGCACAAACGGAGAAGTTTCTGTATATATTTACAAAAACCATAACTTCCTTCATATATACAAATAAGCCGTTAACTCACTCACTCACGCTCTTTCTTCCTTATCCAGTTCCTGTCCCTATACAGTTTTTTTTAAGAATACGTATACTTAGACAGTACTTGTGTACGTGTACTACTTTCACATACGGAAAGTCTTGTATATTTTTAATATATGGTATGGTTATGTTATGTAAGATAATTTCGATTTATCTTAATTAATCAAATCGGTATACAAATTAGTCACATTGAAAAGTACAACTACCGCAGACACTGAGAATTCCATGTTGTTAAAATCGAGGTACCAGGGGTGCATAAAAAAGCAGAGGTTAGTTAATCAAAGCGGGTAATCCAGCGGACTATTTGTCCCGGCGCCGCAACATTACTCGCGCGTCGAGAGCGGATGAAGAAAAAGCGTGGCTGGGTAGGAACCAGTGTCTGGTCTATACTGGAGATAAAATCTCTTTTGAGGGCTTCGGTGTGTTAAAACTGTTTACTGTCTTTATTTGACCTTTGATGCCAAAATTTAGAAGAAAAATTTAAACATCAGCGGCCCTCACCCAACACTTTACCCTAACGTAATATCTCGGTTTTATTATTATGCTTCTTGCATCTAACTTAACATAAGTACCTATTTGTTTTTCATAATCAGGCGCTGAATCGATATTCGACTCGTTTCTGTCAAATTCATGTAGTCAAACTTTCTGTAACATGCCAAGTCGCCAACTGGGCCACGATTCCATCACGATAAAAACTTCCCTAAGATATTACATATGTTTCGAACTTTATGAACACATTAAACGGGGATTCCTATGACATGTAGCAAATATGACATGGAATGGGTACCCTATATATTAAATAGATGCGAAAAATTGGCTTTCCATAAGACAAACGTCAGTTTTGTCCACCGTGCCAGTGCTCCGTTGTGATCAAATGTACCAGGGGCGCAAAACAAGGCAGGGTTAATCAGGGTGTCTAATCCAAAGGACTATTTGTCGCGCGACCGCAACATTAGTCCAGCGGCACTTGCCCGGCAAGTTGGACGGCTGATTAGTTTAGCTCAAAAATCCGGTCGGAGATCGGACACCGTAGTTTTTGCTGGCCAAGGGCACAGAAGTTTCCGACAAATTACGTTTTGGGTTTAGGGACTTAGGTTTTTGCGTGAGCAAGTTTTAGGCAATGAAAAGGTTATTGGATAAAGTTGGTAGTTAATTAGAATAATCTCCAGACTAGGCACGTATAGTTTTCTGGCGATGATTGTTCTCTTTGATCCAGCGCAACTTATACTTTAGTTTCCACTTCGTCTAACATTTCAGAGGAGGCGTCTCTTCCACGCATTCCATATTTACTGAATGGCAAAACTTTTGTATCTACTGTGATACGAGTATTAATATCACGGAGAGAAGACATATGAAGAAAAAATAATGTTAGAGGGAAACTATAGTGTGTTATACCCACGAGTATAGTTTCTGTAGTTCATAAGCATTTGTATTTTGCTCCCTGCTCGATATCGGCTGAAGAGTTGAGGTAGGAGGATTACCCACACAGCTACTCTATTATTTTCGAAAAATAGGTATAAAAATTAGCAAGGATGATAAGTATCCTTAAATAAACTAGTCACTCGATGTATCATTATCTTATTCATTTAAGTTTATTATAAGATCATTTTTTACAATTTTAGTTTAAACGATTAATGTATTAATCTACCCATAATGTATCATTTATTCATTTAGATACCTGTTCGATGAAATATAATTAGGTTCTATTAAGTTGAATTAATTCAAATCGGATATTATTTCTAAATAATGTACCTTGAAAAAACTTTTAGTCAATCAAGCAAAATGCTGTAGAACTTGCTATCTATGCGAAAATGGAACATTTCAAAATCCCACTGATGTTATTACATTACATGACATGTTTTTGTTTGCGTGACCTCAACTCTGACGCCGATACCTATACTCAACGTACTGTATTATATTAATATGTGGTACTGGTTCCTCTACCAATTCTACTATTCTTCAAAATTGTACGTTCAGATGCAATATAAGTAGAATCATCTTCCCCACTATCATCACTTTCCCTTGTCAATAGTTTATACGCAAACTGAACACCATGTTTTCTGGTAATGATATGTTCTCTACTTTATCCCTCCTCCCATATTCCTCTTCCCCTAACATTCTTCCGAATCGTCTGTCCCGCTGATTTGATTACCGCCCTCAGGTGCCGGCGCGGGTGCTCTCGAGGGAGTTTTTCTAATTTCCTCGCCGGTTCGCGGCTCATTTGGCTGATTTAATTTATTAATGAATCTGTAGCGTGAGTTTGATTGTGTTTGTTCATTGAAATTAAGTAGATACGTTCAAAAGTACCGGCAGTGGTTCAAGGGTTGAAATTTATGTATCAATTACTATCAAATAAATGATTAGTAAGATACTTACAAAACGGATTGCAGGTCGCTGTTATCCGTTGTATTATGTCATCGTCATATAGCTGATATCTTCCATTGATCATCATCACGAAGAGTTTGTGTGCGACTGCCTAATAAGGTAAATAGGCTGATTTCTAAACGTGATATACGTCGGTACCTTTGTCATCTTGATTTTGTATTATGTACAGCCTAAAATGATATTCAAACTAATAAAAGTCCATATTATGTACCTAGATCATTTTATAATCCACCCCGGACGTGAACTTCACAGGATTAATACCAACTGTGAAAATAATTATTTCATTTTTGACGCAGTGAGTAACGAGACATGTTACGAATTGATAAGCACGTGCAATGATTATGTATCATGATCTTCTAAACATTATTTGACGGTTATACTCGTCATTAGAATCTCGGATTTAAATTCACTTCAGTATTTTCACTAAACAGAAAATATACTCCAGTTAATTATGCCATCAGGAGCTCATAAAATAAGGCCGCATCCTTATGACCTCATTATTAAATCCATTTTCAACACCGGTACTAGGATTCCATAAGAAACGAGGTAACCTCCTATTCCTTTGCCGTGTCACGCGCGGTCAAAGTAAATTTAAAAAATATCTGAGGTTCGTTGGGTGATGGCTGATGCAGCGGGCGTATTTAGCACCTTTGAAATTAAATTTACTATCTCAGATAGACTGATAACAGTACCCTCGTTTCTGAAGGTTACGGCGGTTAGTAATGAGAAAATGTATTATAGAAGTAGTGAATTTAAATATCAAATTAATACCCACTCATGTCCTAAATAACATAAAAATAAACGTTCATTTAAGACAAAACAAACATACAAAAAAAATTACAGGTTGTAATATGTACGGAATTTCATGCCATATAATAATATAATAATATTGGGGGGACAATCTTACACAAATCGACCTAGTCCCAAACTAAGCAAAGCTTGTACTATGGGTACTAGACGACGACATACATACTTATATAGATAAATACATACTTAAATACATAGAAAACATCAAAGACCCAAGAACAAATATCCGTGAAAAATGCACAAATAAATGCCCTGGCCGGGATTTGAACCCGGGACCTCTAGCTTCGGAGGCACAGTCACTACCAACTAGGCTAAAGAGGTCGTCTAGAGAGGTATATATATGTATAATGAAGAAATAATAATCAACTATATACATTTGTAACTTAAAATAAATAAAGAAAACACCGGTAAGTACTTGTAAAAATTATAATAACTTAAAGCCAAGCCAAGCCAAGCTTTGTGCCATCTGTGTGTCAACTAACTTATCCGTAATACACAGAAAGCAACACAATCTGCGAGAAAAGCTATTAACATAGTTGGACCAAGACGTCATGCAACGTTACCACGGTTCTCTCGAGACTTTGAAAATGATAAATATTCAACAACTTCAGTAAATATATGCCAAAAGAATTCGACTTTAGACTTCATTATAAAAATACCCTCAAGTTTCTCGAAAAAAGGTCGGAAACCCTTTAAAATAATTCCCTTATTAAAGCAGCTAGCTACCAGGAGCTCATAAGAGGCGCGGAGCTGCGACCGCTTGCGGTGACACGCCCGGGTCGCGTCCTTGCATAACGTGCCTCGTTTGCATTTGCCTTGCAGTAATGACTAATATGAAATATTGCGGAGTAATTACATGCACGGTTATGTTATGTTACTCGTTAATCGCATTATGTTGTTTACAGTCCAAGGGGCAATCAGATATACCACGTGTCGCATTCTACATTGATATCTATGATATTGCACGCTAGATTTGCGTTGCACCAGAAGTAGTGCAAAAAATAATTCGAAACGTAAGAATATAATCATCAACTTTTTACGAACCGTAAAACGCTTGGTAAGTATGAAGTTTGTAGGGACATGTGCCTAATAATAACATCACAATTTTCTGTCGTCATATTGCGTCCTTTGGTCATGTTTATGTTTTTAAAAATCTTTAAAATTGCATTAAATAGGTAAGCAGGTTTGGTTGTTTCCGCATGATTTGTCTATTCTAAACGTAAAAAAAAATTGTTTTGTGTTGTGAAATACCCTATTCTAATGTAAATGACCATGTCAGCTTGAAATCGAAACATTAGCCTCTTTGAAAAGGACTACTACAGTGTTGCCACTTTTTAATTTCTACACTTTTTTGCCAGACTATAGTAGGACTTTTGAACTCTTAGGTAATGTTCATTAAGTTTCAAAAGTCACTTCATGTCAGCTCATTTCATATTGACATTTCTCTAATAGAGAACTCTATCTATAGCCAAAGTATTTGCTAAATAGTAGGTAGGATTACTTTAAAGTAATACTATATTTATAGACACCGACTCTTGCCCAGTCAACACAATTTGAAAAAGAAATAAATAAAAAATGCTGGACTTTATTTTGCAAAAAGATTGAGCATTGCCATTCAACGTGGCAATGCCGCCAGCATTTTGGGGACGTTACCCACTGGCAGCGCCTTATTTGTTTTTTTTTTTTTTTAGTATTTATTTATTTATTTTTCTTTTATAAGTCATCATCCTCCTAGCGTTATTCCCAGTACAGTTGCATCCTGAAGGATGCCTGGGGTCCGCTACCTAATCCCAAGAATTGGCGTAGGCACTAGTTTTTACGGAAGCGACTGCCATCTGACCTTCCAACCCGAGGGGGAAACTAGACCTTATTGGGATTAGGCTTGTCAAGTGAGTGGGCAACTTGACTGTTAGAAGTTCTCAAGCCGCCCGGAGGCCTCTAACTTGGCTTAACGACTGCTATCATAGACAGCAACCGGGATCAACGGCTTAACGTGCCTTCCAAAGCACGGGAGCGCTCAGTTAGTAACCACTCAAAGCGGTCACCCATCCAAGGACTGACCTCGCCCGACATTGCTTAACCTCGCATACCGCACGCGGTACGCGGGCGCCGCTGGACCACGAACGCTCCTAATACCTACATACTTATTTTTCTTTTATAAGTATGTAGGTATTCGTTTATTTTTTTAATATTTCATGCC
This sequence comes from Notocelia uddmanniana, assembly GCA_905163555.1. Classification (NCBI taxonomy): domain Eukaryota; kingdom Metazoa; phylum Arthropoda; class Insecta; order Lepidoptera; family Tortricidae; genus Notocelia; species Notocelia uddmanniana. The sequence continues at coordinate 29,243,112 of LR991056.1, read as the reverse complement.
TATACATTATGATGGATTCCTCTGTTTATTATTTAAGTATAACAATATAATAAAAAATAACAGTACAACGTACACAGACATCATTTAATGTATACTATTCATCCCTGCAATGAATATGCGCAGAAATATCACGATTCTGCGAACTTGCAAGCACGTGTACACTGTACACGTGTAACCGCAAGAAAAATTGACAAAACGTGATGAGGACAAACGGGTAACAGTCTTTCTTTCCTTTCCATACTTGTGAAGACTTCGACCTCTTTATTACAACGGATATTGATGTGTACACAAAACGTTCACAAGGCTTGAATATTCCATCAAATGGAATATTCTAGGATATATTTGAGTACAAGCAGTGGCGCTGCGTCCAAAGAACGATTCCCACCGGTTTGCCTATCCAGTGTCAGATCCAGGAATTTGGGTTGGGGGCGCTGGATGCCCTTAGAACCCCCACTCCTCCATGGATCCGCACGTGCCGTGCCTATGTTATGCATCATCTAATGTTAGTGGCATTATCTGTTCGTTGACTTAATCCCAACAGTTGACTGGATACTTAATACAAATAAGTTCTAAACCAGATTCGATCATGACATCATTTAAAAGGTGGCTTTAGCAGTCATCGCCTTTTGCAAAATCCATTAACCTTATATGAGTGTTGCCTGGGTCAATGAAGTTTGTGTTTGTGCAAACAAGGCACTTGTATCTTCTAAAAATGTGTTATCTGAGAAAAATACTTTAAATAGAAGTCTTTACTTTGTTTTCATATTTTCATTCTCATAGCAATTATATTATAGCTATAGTTCGTCATCCTCATCATCCTCCTAGCGTTATTCCCAGTGCAGTTGCATCCTGAAGGATGCCTGGGGTCCGCTACCTTATCCCAAGAATTGAGGTAGGCACTAGTTTTTACGGAAGCGACTGCCATCTGCCCTTCCAACCCGAGGGGGAAACAAGACCTTATTGGGATTAGGCTTGTCAAGTGAGTGGGCAACTTGGCTGTTACTTAGAAGTTCTCAAACCGCCCGGAGGCCTCTAACTTGGCTTAACGACTGCTATCATAGACAGCAACCGGGATCAACGGCTTAGCGTGCCTTCCAAAGCACGGGAGCGCTCAGTTAGTAACCACTCAAAACGGTCGCCCATCCAAGGACTGACCTCGCCCGACATTCTTAACCTCGCATACCGCACGCGGTACGCGGGCGCCGCTGGGCCACGAGCTTTAATTATAGCTATAGTTAAAAAAAAATAATTCTTAAATTTGAGAATGGTACTTCTGTGACAATATTAAATATATACTATGTACGTATAGTCAAGACACGTAGGTACTCCAAGAAAAATAGTGTTCTTTCACCGTACCATTACCCAGTCTTTCATTCGCGAACGACAAACGAATGGCCCCTTATTAAATTCGATCTATGCATGCCATCGTTCCCACGCCACGCTATTCTATGCATTTATTGCGTTAATATGCAGTATGTTTTGAAGAACCTGGTATTGTAAAGGTGGCATTATCAAAAGTTAAGTACTGAGCGATGGAGGCGTCACATGCTTTTATAGCAATCATGGCGAGTAAGTGTTCAGTGTTTATTTTCTACATTCAAAGTAAGGTCTCGTTTTTCGCGATGCGCCGCCCGGGGTGGCATCCGCGTATGAATATGCGCATGTTTTCCAATTAGCAATCCTATGAATCGGTATATTTTTATGTTTGCATGTGTTCCACCAAATGCGTCGATTTCACCTTCCAGTTTCTTTTAATTTAATTGGAATTAAAATAATGTGGTTTCTTATATTTTAATTGGTTATCATAATTTAGATGCTACCACACCTAAAGAAGTATCAACAGCGTGCTTGGCTAATACGTTTTTTATTAGATCTATGAATTACAGAGTAGCATCGTAGATCGCACTGAAAACTTTTACTCTCTCAGTCTATTTTCGTGAGCCGAAAAAGTAGAAAATGTACTTGGAAAAAGGTGGCAATTTCCTTAATATCGCATATTACACGAAATGAGCAATTTTGTGCGAACATCGTATTTTTTTCATCGAGTTTGCAAAAGTACCAGTTGATATCAATTGACGTTGTGGTATGAAACCAGGTTATAAGTTTTCGGTACAATATTACCTGCCCTCTGTATGTATATTTTTAACCGACTTCAAGATTTCAAAAGAGGATGATATCAATTCGGTTGTTTTTTTTTTTTAATGTTTGTTACCCATAACTCCGTCATTTCTTAACCGATTTGGAAAATTCTTTTTTTGATTGTAAGTATATATATCCAAGTTGGTCCCGTTTTTGTCAAAACGCAGTTCTCAAGATGGGATCCATGAGGAATTGAGGGAACTCCTCAAATCTCAAAGGCAAACATATAGTGATTTTTGTGTTTTTATCAACAAATTGAGCATTATCATACAAAAATGTGACATTTGATGAAGTGGAACTGCTGATGATGATCAGAACAGAACTCTTCAACGACGAAAAGTTCACGTTTGGCGATTTGTCCTCCTAGCTGTGTTTGTTAAGCAATTTCTATTTTCACGATTAATTTTTGTCATGCTTGATTTCTGATGATGGGATCCATGAGGAATTGAGGGAACTCCTCAAATCTTAAAGACAAACATATAGTGATTTTTGTGTTTTTATCAACAAAATGAGCATTATCATACAAAAATGTGACATTTGATGAAGTGGAACTGCTGATGATGATCAGAACAGAACTCTTCAACGACGAAAAGTTTACGTTTGGCGATTTGTCCTCCTAGTTTTATTTTATTGTATGGAATCTAAGAGTGCACCACCACCACCACCACCACCATATCAGCCGAAGGACGTCCACTGCTGGACATAGGCCTCCCCCAATTTCATGGGGGGTAAAGAAAGAAGAAGAAGAGTGCACCATCTAAGTATAATAATCTTTCACCTGCCTCCCCCATTGAAGTCGATTTTTTTTTGCTTAAAAATTATTGATGGTTACATTCATCATTCAGCCGAATGACGTCCACTGCTGGACATTGTCGTCCCCCAAAGACTTCCACAATGACCGGTCCTGCGCCACCCACATCCAGCGGACACCCACGACCCCTACCAGGTCATCAGTCCACCGTGTGGGGGGCCTGCCCACGCTACGCCTTCCGGTACGTGGTCGCCACTCGAGAACCTTTCCGCCCTAACGGCCATCGGTTCTGCGTGCTATGTGCCCCGCCCACTGGCACTTAAGTTTAGCGATTCGACGGGATGGTTACATTGGCTTACACAAAATTAGTGTTAGATCAAACGACTGATGAGTGTTCTGGGCCAGTATTGTATCGATATTTGAGATAAGGCATGTCTACACTTCAGCGGGATCCGGGGTGCTAAGAATCTCCAGCAAAGATCCGGCTACCACCACCAAAGAGTCCTGGCGCTGGGAACTTAAGTTCGTGGGAGTCCGCTTGATGCGGGTGGCGCAGGATCAGTCATTGTGGTACTCTTTTGGGGAGGCCCATGTCTAGCAGTGGACGTCCTTCGGCTGATATGATGATGTTGATGTCCACACTTTTACAAATACATGTCTACAATACAGTACAATACTCTGTAAAGATTTATTGCACTTATTGTGGTTATTCTGGAGCCAAAAGTGTACATAGGCTACAACCTACAGCATCTGCTTAGCATTATGCAGGCCGTAAGCTTGTTCGCCACCGTCGTGACCGTGCGGGGTCGGGGGATACCCTGCAAAGTGGCGCCACGGAACCAACGTGCCCGTCCTACACTGGCGCGTAATGTCTGCGGCCCTCTAACCTGTGGGCTGCCCGCTGGGACGCACGCGGTGGAATGCTGATAGCGATCCCGCGGCGTCCTCGACAAGGCGGAGCCGGCACTCGTTGGGGTTTTAGACGGTAGTCCAAGGCGTTCTGCTGCGGTTAGTCCGTCATACCCGTCCTGGTCCCCCCCAACCGGGTGGGATGCATAAAAGCATTACCCCAAAGTTAAAAAAAAAGGGCAAGCCATTCTCCATACAAAGGTTGTGCAAGTTTTTTGCGTTAGTTTTGGCACTACAGCATTTAATTTAATTTTTTGTTGATACATATTGGATGTACGCAGCACTTGATGATGAAATTTTGAAATATTAAAAAAAAAAAAAACAAATATAATCAAAATTAAAAAAGAAAAACATCAAGACATAGCTAACAAAAAAATAAGCATATGAACCAAAAATAGTAACTGGAGTGCAAACACAAACGAAGAAAAACTTGCACAAAGTTTGTATGGAAAGAGCTTGCCCACCCCTTCGCCTTAACTTTTGGTTGTAATCGTTAAAAAAACAAGTATGCTTCTTTGGTTTAGCCTAATCTACAGGGATAACGAACCACAGACGTACAAGGCAATGGTGCCAATGTTGAGCAGAACTAACTGACGCTTTAATTATAGGCCGGTCCCGTCGGCGTCTATAATGGACGGCCGAAGGCCTAGAACCGACGCTCGCGCCCCTGGGACCGACTGTCGTTGCGTTGTCACTTGCATATTATAGCCGGGTCTAATTGACTGCCCAACTCTATGTCGTTGGAGGAATTTACTCTGCGCATCATGCTTGACATTTTAATTAGACCAATAGTTTTATATAAAATAATAATGTATCATTAAATTCATTACCAATTTCAATGTAAAAATAAGATTTAAATTTGGCTGTTTTCTACTTGAAATTCACGGTTGCTTCTAAACTAGCATTCATTGATATTATTATGACCGGTCGCTTAATCTAAAATCTTTGTTCACTTTTGTTGATAGAATGATCCATTTTGACATAAACTGTATTTTCATGCCGATTTTCTGGCAACATCATCATGTCAACCGAAAGACATCTACAGCTAGACATTGGCCTCTCCCAAAGAATTCCACAATGACCGGTCCTGCGCCACCCGCATCCAGCGGACATCCGAGACCCGACAGGTCGTCAGTCCACCCTGTGGGGAACAGCATACCGAGGTAATATTAACGTGCAAGCGATACAAATTGTTTCGGCTATACTAACCTTTATTTAACCGGAGCCGTGCCTACACCGATGAGTCCATAGCCCTAGAGGCGATGAGCGCAACACCTTTTCTCTTTCAATGAGTTCTTTGTTACGTACGCCAATGTCAATAATGATAGTACATTGATCAACCTACGCCTGAGGTACAATGTAGATTTATCTCCTAAGGATGGGAAAAAAGTGAGAGTGGTCGTGGGCCCAGACGAAATGCCGTTACGAAATTCGTGGCAATATATTTAATGGTGTTCGTTTGTATAGTGGTTTTTCTGAAGCGATTTTTGGGGAGAGTAAAAACACATTGGACCTGCAGATATATTCAAATGATTTTGCTCTTGCCATTACACCCTTTCTTTAAACCCCGACGTGCGTGCGTGAGTTTAACACGATTATCTGTGTATATGTGGGTCAGTCTGTGGCATTGTAGCTCTTGAACGGTTGAACCGATATTATTACGGTTTTTTAAAAAGGTAAAATCGGTTCTACCGGTTTTGAGATAAAAATTGAACTTTGAAATGAAAATGTCGGTCCTCCGATTGTCTTCCTCGACGCATCTTGAACAGATCTGGGATCTCCTACGGATCGCACCAGTGCCCTAGCGTCACACGTCTGAATTACCCTTGAAGAACCCTTTTGAATTTAATTGACCTGCTCGTTTTATTACGCGCTCCGGAATAAATATTTACTAGAAGATCCCTTAGGTACTTACAATGAAGTCTAACCAAGCTTATTTGGGTTTGTTCTCAAATAATAGCAACATATACACAGATTGTATATAATATGGCAACTTTTCAAGAAACGTGTTCACGATTATTTCAATTATAATGTGAGAATTAATACACGTTAATATTTTAATATGAAAAGTTAACAGTGGTCGAATTTCATGTTAAATTCGATTACACAATTTATGCGTTATTTGATATCTACGCTGTAAATTTAACTGAATACCATACTAAATGCTGTAATTATATTTACAAAGGAATTACAAGTAAATACACTAACATGCATATTAAATATTTACGAATTCGTTGCACAAGTTTGACGTCTCATAATGTTAGGAGGAAAGTAGGGAAAATCGGGATGGTAAGAACAAAATTAAATAATTGGAAAAGACACGAAATTCTATTGAAATTTTTTCATTGAAACGTTTTATCGGTTTTCTTTGAGCCTGAAACACAGATAATTCTGAACATTTTTCTCATGAACGGTTCAGATATTAATTTAGGGTAGTATATTCATTTTCATTTTTTGTTGCAGATCCAGAGGGATGACACTCTCGTCTCTGGACATACAACATTCCTGGTAAGTTTCTTATCCTTTTAAAACGCAATTGACGAGCAATATGGCATTAAGTCCGCCTTTTGTACGATAAGGTTTCTTTAGTGCAATAAAGATTAAATAAATAAATAAATTAATTAATTAAAAGTAAGATTATCCAATATATGGCTTCAAAACAGTCTTACATACATCGTTATGTTACATTTGTGGAGTTGATTATACTTCTCGCAGTCCGGAGCAGTCCTTTTATTACTTAACTTTAAATAGAATAAATAATAACACTTACTTGAGCGTTCGTGGCCCAAGGGGCGCCCGCGTACCGCGTGCGGTATGCGGGGTTAAGCACTGTCTGGCGAGGTCAGTCCTTGGATGGATGACCGCTTTGAGTGGTTACTAACTGCGCGCTCTCGTGCTTTGGAAGGCACGTTAAGCCATTGATCCCGGTTGCTGTCTATGATAGCAGTCGTTAAGCCAAGTTAGAGGCCTCCGGGCGGCTTGAGAACTTCTAACAGTCAAGTTGCCCACTCACTTGACAAGCCTAATCCCAATAAGGTCTAGTTTCCCCCTTGGGTTGGAAGGTGAGATGGCAGTCGCTTCCGTAAAAACTAGTGCCTACGCCAATTCTTGGGATTAGGTAGCGGACCCCAGGCATCCTGCAGGATGCAACTGTACTGGGAATAACTCTAGGAGGATCAATAACACTTACTTTTATCGAAATCTGACCATCCACTTAACTCTCCAAAATGGACTCTATATAGAACAACATAATGTTCAATTCCATGTACGTCCAAACTATCGGACCCGATAGTCTATCGCAAACCATTCGGAAAATCGCACGAGTCCGAACGTCGTCTTCCATTACCAGTATTAGGCGATCGCTATCGCCGTAGCCCCGGTCGATCGTACGCTTTTTATTTTGCTGGCGAATTTCTTAACGGTTTTCGCATGCTAGAACAGAGGGATGATTACGTTTGGTTTTCGAGCATGCGTAAGGTTGAACTAAATGTCATTTTACATACTAAAAATGACAGATTTGCCTGATGCTATCGCTTAACAAGAAGCAGGACCTCGAGTTGACTGAACTATTGACGGTGCTGAATGAAATAGAACAACGTCGCTTTACAAACATTTATATTGGGGTAATCATCATTTAGGCTCGACCATCGCCAAAATTTTGTTTTGCTCGCTCGATTGTGTCAGCTCGAAAACTTCTTGGAAAATCAGCATAAAACAAGTTGTTTATCAAAGCATATCGTTATTTCAGAAACGAAAGAAAGCCAAGTAATTGTAAATTGTTTAAATTAAGATTTAAAAAAGGTTATTTTTCCAATAAAAATGCAGTAATACATAAGTGAAAAATAAAGGTTGACTTGGTGAACTAATTTCTTTCTATTAATGTGTTTTGAAGAAGCCTACGTTACTCTGTATGTCCTGCAGATTATGGTATAGGTATATTTCTTTGTGATAAGTATTCAAATTGAATAAGTATATCAGTAATGCATAAAATGTTTACAAAATTACTAATTATGACGATGGTATACCAAAGGATGAGCCTTAAATATTTAAAAATAGAATCTATAGCGCTCGCACGAAACAGATTTTAAATGCGTATTAAATAAGAGTAAAAGAACAAACATTGACATCTTGCACTGCGGTTTTATAATGTATAACACCGGGAAAATTAAAAGTCTTGAAATTTTATCAAAGAATGTTGGCAAACCTAAAATCAATCGATGTAAACATTTATAATAATATTTACTGAACTGAAATAACAACTATTTTTAAACAACTGCAAAAAGCTAACCGACCCACTGCTACTGCCGAAATTAATAAAAGTGTCCACATTTAAAACGAATTCATTAAATGAAATCCATAATAAACAGCTATTCAAATTAAAATTAAAAAAGAATCGTTCCATTCTCTTCTCCATAAACATACTACGGGGATTTGCAAATTAAAATGTTAATTTCGAATGGAATAAAAACAAATGAAAGTGACACAGATGCTACACAAAATTGCATTTGCGATGATTAAAAGACACACCAAAACCATTTCAAACGACATTCCTAATTTGATAATACCGAAATGGGACATGAAAGCGTAAAGACAGTGGCATATGAAAAACAAGTGCTAACATATTTCGTAAATGTAAGGCTTCCGTATTTGTGGTTTTGTTCATTTGCAATAATATTAATATTGAAATTGACTACAGAATTATTTTGAGAAATATGCTTTATAACGTTTGACTTTATTGCGTTACCTATTAATTAATAGAAGAGGTTGAATACCTATTTCTGCCTAATGAATAGGCAGAAAATGAAAAAAAAAACATTGATAGTCTCTTGATTGATTTCACGCGGAAAGCATAACGTATAAATTCAGTTACTGTACCACTACAACGATCCTTATTTTTGTTTCCCCTGTCATCCTCCTATTGTAAGATTTCGCATAGGCACAAGTTTTTATAAAAGCGACTGTTATCTCATCTTCTTCTCCACCACATCCTCTGCTCCTGTGGAAGTGTGGACCTATACATATGCAACCGAACGAATTACAACAAATTACAGCTCAAATAGTTTGGAAATTCCTGGAAGCAACGGGTATCACCAAGGAACTGTAAGGGCTGCAACAGTATTAGAACAAATTCTGGTCAAGGCGGCATAGAAGAGGCCAACAATAAACCAAATAATAAATATCTCGACTTCCAGACCAGAGCGACATCTGGACCTTGGTTCCTTGCGATGTCTTCCTTCACCCGATCCTTGTTTTCTGATGATATAAAAAAAATCGTCACGCATTTACTGTGGCCAGGCTTTAATGTCGGATTACGGTAGCCATATCCCCCTCGTTCGTTTAGCGTTGACAAAAACTCAATAATTTCTGGTCGAGATATCAAAAACAAAGGCACGTGGCTCCGGAAATGCTTCGGCCCCCTCCGATATTAAAGATTTGGGAGAATATGCTTTGCTGAGTATCCGTTGTTAAGGTTTTGGAAACTTGGCATTTACCAAGCTATTGCGGTTTTTATAAAATTAAACTTGACTAATGCTGTTATTTTTGTGAAACGCTTTTGAAAGTCGCCTAAGCGTTATTTGCTTTATTTGTGAACACCAAATTAAAATATAAAAACCTCATCAACTTCAAACTTGTATACTTCTAGATTCAGTGGCAATGCCTTGTTTATTAAGTCCATTATGTTGAATAAGTTGATAATGATTTCCATATTTACTAAAATATTGATTTTTAACACAATAAGCTGGTGTATAGCCGTATCGTAAAATGTATAAGCAAGTAAGCACTCAATTTAGCGTTTATTACATCTAAAGATATTCCTTTTTATGCCATTGCACGTCTAGGCAAGGTCATATTTTAACCTATAAATTGAAAACAATACAAAAAACTCTGGACTAAAGAAAAAAAACTTAAAGTACAAAATTTTACATTTAAAGATACGAGTATATTTGCCAACTTGTACAACAAATCGTACGAGAAATCTTTTACCCTAAATACACGTAATAGGGTATAAGATTTTTCGTATGATTTCTCAATCGCTACGGAACCCGTATTATTACACTGTGCTCCCGCGCAGCCGGAAGCGCGCCGTTTGCGTCGGGAAGTGACGAGATGACCGATATGGGTTGATTCAGGCTTAAAAATTGAGCGGCGGCTACAAGTTATTGGCTGTGACGGTTCTAATAAATGTTTATTTTCTACATATTGATTGCATACTTAGTGTAATGATTTACAATATGCATACTATATATTATTCTAGCGCTATCTGTGAGGTCTTATAATTGGCTCTGCCTTTTCATGTTGTGACTCAGTTTTACTGCTGTTTGCCTGTTTCTGTGTCTGTCGGCATGTTTAGCCTAGTTGGTAGTGTCATTGCCTCCGAAGCTAGAGGTCCCGGGTTCGATTCCCGGTAAGGGCATTTGTTTCTGTGGTGAGCAGAGACATTTGTTCCTGAGACTTGGATGTTTCCTATGTATTTAAGTATATATCTATTAAATATATCGTCGTCTAGTACCCATAACACAAGCCTTATTGAGCTTACTGTGGGACTAGTTCGATTTGTGTAAAAAAAATGTCCCCTAACATTTATTATTATTATTATTGTACGTCTTTTCCACATCTCGAGACCATGGGGTCCCGGACCTTTGGAAGGCGTGCGTGGGGCCGAAGCCAACAGCGCAGTGGCCCCTTAAGACAAAAATAATCAAAAAGTAAGGGATACATATTACCTATATTATTATTACTGCTTTTGGGTTTCCAATAAATTAATTCATTGATTAGACACTCACTCTTAAATATGAGGCCAAGTAAAGAATGTTGCACTTTAGGATTATCTATATTATTAAAATAAATGGGATTTTGATTTTTGGCAAGTAGATAATTAGAGACCCCGGTCTGGACATAGGATAGTTTTTATCTATATGGAAGTTTGCATGGCAGAGCAATAATTAAACCTATTCTAAAATAATCTTATATAAATTATTTTATTACTCTAAGGTGACAACTAGTTCTACACAGGCAAAAGCTAGTTTACCGAGTAAACGAAGCGAGCGAAGCGTCTCTGTTTCAGCTTTCGACAAAAATTCTTTCGTATGTCTGTCTGTCTGTCTGTCCGGATGTTCTCCTCTGCAGGTCGCATTTCTCAACTAATTATCGTGAAATTTTGTGAGCAGGTTCGATTACTCAGATTTTTTTGTCGAGTCAGTTTTTGGAAATTATAAAATTTGTAAATATTTTTTTTGGTAGGTCTACAGCTCACAGATCCACTAGTAATTAAATTATGTAATTTTACTCATTTGTTTCCTTTGTTCAAACACCAGTGTCCTACTATGTCTATTCCGGAACCTACCTTGTAAAATCATATACTCACCTATATATTTATATATACACACTACCCCGCTCTCCCCTTATGTCTTGGGCCGTCGCTTTCCATTGTCCCGTCCCCGGACGTTTAGTCCCGCGCTGACAAATATCGCTGAAACATAAAAGGCTTTTATTTATCGGTGACATTTGACAGCTTTTGTCTCGAAAGTATGAAACTAACTTCGACTTCTAAAAACACTGGGACAGACATGAAGGGGAGATTGCGGTAAGTTGATACAAGGTCAATAAATAACTCGACTAATACATTTTCACAACTGCGAGTACACTCATAATAAATGTAGAGTTGGTTATAGTTGGAATCATAAAGAAAACACAAAAAGTAAGACCGCAGTTCTCTTAATTCGTAAACTTCGGTTTTGAAACATGCTCCGAAATGCTCGCATTTTGGTTAAAGACCCAACACCCGAAGTGCTCTATTTTCATGTGCATAAATTAATTAAAGAAGTAAAATCTCTTCCGTACCTACTAATAATCCTGTGTGTGCGATGTCAATAATCCTGATAGCACCATACTGAAACGAGACACTACAAAAAACACATTCAACCAAAGAAAATCGTCCGCCAACCACTCGTTTTTCAGTGTGATATATATATTTTTTCATTTCGTTGTTTATTATTAGAAAAAAAACTATATTAAAAAGTCACTTTTGGTGGAAACCGTAGCTGGCCTACTGGTCTCATGGCAGGCTTCTGCAAGCCTCGCCCTACCATCCACCTCATTAAGCATTCCCTTACTTTCCGTGCCGTCGCAATATTATACCGAACATTTATTTCTCTTCATTTGTCATGTTATAGTGACATCTATTATCAATAAATACACTCAACATATTATAATTATAACAGGGGCTTCTTAAAATTTCCAATAATCGAGGATCTTTTTAGCACATCTGATTCCTATCCCGTTCAATATATTCCCGTGGGATATGCGAATTCCATACGGGATGAGTTATTAAACATTAATAACTAGTCTATGGTTTATGGCGTGACGCGAAGCAGGAAGTACTCGACCTGTCTGTTTAAGGAGATGAGATGAATGTACAAACACTCTGACCACTAATAGGCCTTATTTAGTTGCAATAAGGTCCACGGTTGGTCAGTTTACTTGGTCCATAGTTACTTATGTATCATGTAGACATGTTCCCACGCGAATACACGATGTTTTCGTCTATAGACAAACCGTTAACTTAGTGAGCCTACTGTAGATGCGCGGTGTCGGTGAGGTGGCAGCGCTAGCGAAATGGGCCAAACTCTCATTAGATCCATTCAGCAGATCCACTGTGTGTCCAATGAGAGTTCTTTTGGAGATTTTGATCGATCAATTGAAAGTTCACTCTCAGGCCAAGAAAAAAAGATACACGGGGCATTAGGAACAACCTGGCGAAGCCGGTTTTTAAAAATGCCCAATACGGAAGGTGATGGAAGCGCTTTCGCACACACCAAACTATATCCAAAACTCAAAACGAGTAATTTTTATATAATTGCAGCACGTATTGCAGAGTAGGTACTTTACTTTGTATGTTTCTGTCGAAAAATTCATCTTTGGTACAAGCTTTTTTTGCCATCTGTACTTTTTCCACAATCATCAACTGCTCGTTGAGACGGTTCGAAAGAACCCATACACGATGGGTTTATCTTGTGTAGTTTAGGAGTTGCAAGCCACCTTCTGTCTCCATCATCGGATTAGCTCGGTGGTGCCATAATATAGTAATTACACCGAACTTATGTAAGTTCGGTGTAATTACAATTCGGTGTTCGGAGTATGTACTCGTAAGTATATTTCAGCTTAATCAGATGGGTGAGGACCAAATTTTTGGACTATCGTTAAGGCGTTTCTTGATTCCGTTGTGACACGAAAGTTACCCATATAAATTGTATGGCAAATTTACGTGTCACAACGGAATCAATTAAATTGTAGGCGAATTAAATGCCTTAACGATGGTCCAGAAATTTGGTCTCACCCAGATACCGGGAAGTTGTTAAAATAAGGATTGCAATTTTTTTGAGAACTTACTGACATACATATTTACGTACGAACCACCCGGGACCCGGGTATGTCCTAAAACTACGACCAAGACCACCGGGGGATGGGCTACAGCATCCCTGGAGTGCGGTGGAGATACTGCGATCGCCAACCCGCATGCCAAGCGTGGCGATTATGGCATATACCCCCCATGAATTTGGGGGAGGCCTATGTCCAGCAGTGGACGTCTTTTGGCTGATATGGTGGATATGAATCACCACCACCACCACCATATCAGCCCAAGGACGTCCACTGCTGGACATAGGCCTCCCTCAATTTCATGCGGGTGAATGCCATAATCGCCACGCTTGGCATGCGGGTTGGCGATCGCAGTATCTCCACCGCACTCCAGGGATACTGCTGCCCATCCCGCGGAGGTCTTTTGCATACGAACAAGTTAAATAAAAGCTAGTAAAAACCGACTTCACTCAGTAGTTAGTCTATCTTTTCTTCTTCGTTTGAGTAGGCACTATATTGATCTCTTACGTTACAAAAGACGTCCCTCGCAGGACACAGGTAGGCGCGATAAGCAACGCAACACAATTAAGATACTTTCAAGCAATCATATTTGAGTAGTTTATGACTGCCCAAGGAAGGGATAATCGGCAAAAAACTAGCGCCAATTAACATTGTCGTACGTCCAATTACTACGAGATAATTATTAGGATTAATAGGCTCAATTTAGAAGTATTTAAGGCGTAAACAGTCTTCCAGGCAGTCTTTAAGTGTTCCTAATTCGATATACTCGCAAATTATTCACTGAATTGCCAGGCGGATTGAAAAAAAGGTCAAAACGACAGTAAAACCCTTAGCAGCCTTTCAAAGGGCCACCCCGCGTGCCCTAAAACGAAATACCATACTATCTGTAATGCTCTATTCAATGTGATCGAATTAGGGAGAGACGCGAAAATAAGGACAACTAGATTTCGAATCCCAACGTCTTTCGATCCGCCGCAAACAAAAGACAATCGTTCTCAATTCAAAAACTTTTCGAACGCATTCGCACACGGATCGAACATGGAATCTAGGAGATTCTATTCGAGGCTTACTGAAATCCAACAACGTACGATAGCCAAAAACCGAAAACGGAATGCCAGGCAACGTTCGCCAGTAGATGGGGATAGTTGCGAAATTCGAGCTTGAAATGGCTGGCTACCGTACGGAACTATGTGGAAGTTTCAGAATAAATTGAGTGAATTGAGTATGACGTGAAGTTAACTAAAGCTAGTAAAGCTGCCTGTGCTACTGTACAATAAGTTTAAACTTTAAAAAGGTAAGGTAAGAAGTTGTTAAACCGTTAACGGGAACCCTGTTTTATGTACTTGGATATTTTCAGCAAATGTCTCCTTAACAAAATAAATTTGTTACTATAGGGCTACCTAAGGGTGACCTCAAAGTAACGGGCGGAGGACCAGGGCAGGTTTCCTTTTACGCAGCCTCCCGTCAGAGTGAAGTCTAATAGTAAAGACCTATAGTTAGTTACATTCCTGAAAACTGGTGACACATGAAATTACTCATATATTTTAATAAGATAAGAAATTCTTTATTTGGAACATTGTATAAAAAAAAAGATTAATTACCAAAAATAAAACTAATTACAATAACATTAAAACTAATTACAAAACTGAAATAAAACTAAATTAAATCTAAAAATTGTGCCGAATATACTGGCAGCATTTCCTCCTTCCTATTTTAACTTTTTTAGATTTTAAAAGTACACAGTTTACGTTCATATTCTATTAACTTTTAATATACTATTAATCTCAAAACACTACGGTTTAAATTCCTTTCGGCTGTGGTTATATGTAATATAAACATTATTTGTATTGCTGGTCTGTCAATATTATTGCGGGTTTAAAATTGTTTTGATTTCGCTTTAATACGCATCAATATCAGTATTTACACGACGCTCCTGTAATTAATCTTGTCATTATAATTATTGCATAATTCTCGTCAAAGGCGTCGTCAAAGATGTACACAATAATATTCCCCGGCCACAGTATCTGTGCACATCGAAGCATGACGTCATTACGTCGCTGCGTCGACCGGAAAAGTGCACACAACAGATATTGTGGCCGGCTGGAGTAATCGCTCGCGTGCGGCAGACCTTACCTGCAAAACGCGCCATACAGCACGAATCCCATCTACCGGGCCGGACTGGAACGCATCCTATTAGATGCAAAGTATTTTGAACCATCTGTGTTCATACGGTTCATATTTGAATGTAGCTGCTGCTCATCCGCCGCCTCGCAATTGATGCGCGATTTCATTCAAATTCCTTTGCATCAAGTTGTCGTCCCGATCAGTGAGAATCGTACCTAACAAACATCCAGCTCGTGAAACAATACCTGCCAGTTTTTCTATAGTATAATGTAGGCGATTGAATAGGGATAAACCATCATTTTACTTGAATGTTCAGTGTTTCGGTCTTAACGAGAGCAATACAAACTTCATCCGTCGAATAAAAAAATATTAGCTATTAAACCGCCCGTTGTTACCATTTATTGGCTGTGCCCACTCCTTAACTTAACATATTTCTCTTTTTTTGTAGTCAAATAAGTAATATTTACTAGTAGAATTTAATATTAACGTTTATTTGAAATGTATTGTTTCAGTTGATGTAGCTGTTGATGATTTTGGATTATTTTTGAAGTCGAAAGAGTGTTAATGATCATTTCAATATTTTTATTCCGGTTTGTGACGTTTTCCCATACATTTTGCACGTTTCGACACACAGAGCAAACATAATAAAGGTTTGAAAGTTAGGGACAATATTATTGTAAAAAAATTGGGGACAATTTTATTCTACATTAAAATCAATCGTACACATGACTTTGACCAAGATTCAAAACCCACTGGAATCTTAGGAAAACACATTGTGTATTTTTGTCTTTAACTATGCTATATCTATTGAAGGATCGACTTCCCTGCTCACCCCTCACTATAAACCAAGGGTGACAATATATTATGTGCGCTCTAACTATGTGTTACACTGATCAAACACAGGTTAACTTTTCCCTGGCCGCTTCCCCTGTCCCGGGGGGAAACGCAGTCCAGCGCCCCTGCTGTCGCGGCTTCATATACGACCTTATGGTTCTACAACAACGGCGTTGCTACATAATAAATAATAGTACCACATGAGTAAAGAACTTTCTTTACTCATGTGATAGTACTCGCACAGAAGCTACACTGTCTAATAAAAACCGGCCAAGTGCGAGTCGGACTCGTGCACGAAGGGTTCCGTTCTATTATCTGTACAACATTAGACACTTTATTATAACCTTTTTTAATTTAATTTAAACAATAATATCTATATTTTTTATCAATAAAGAGAACGTTCAATAATATCATGTAGAATTTTGGTCAAGTGCGAGTCGGATTTTAGTTTTCCCTTACATTTTGAGATCCAGTGCCTGATGAACACAACGAGAAACTTTTATAAGTTTTTTGTATGGGAGTTCCCTTAAATATTTATTTTATTTTGTTTTTAGTATTTGTTGTTATAGCGGCAACAGAAATACATCATTTGTGAAAATTTCTACTGTCTAACTATCACGGTTCATGAGATACAGGCAGACGGACAGACATACAGACGGACGGACTGCGGACTGCGTCTTAGTAATAGAATAGAATAGAATCACATTTATTCAGTTGACACATCATAAGTAAAAAGGTCCTGTTTTACCCTTTGGGTACGGAACCCTAAAAACCGACCGTCAGGTCCTGAGTTAATCTTATCCTTAATTGACCCTTGTTCAGGTTAGAAACTCTCTAAACGCTTCATCTGGTATATAATTAGAATTTGCGCGGGATCTCTTTCTCACTGGCAGACCGTGCAATGTCTTTCGTGGCAGCAAAACAATTTTGTCATTAAAAAGTCACGAAAAGCGGCGGCGGCAGTGAACGAAAGGCGGCGGACATAATTTTTCTTGTTGTGTGAATAATTTCCATCGACTCAGTCGTTTCATATTTTTCTGAGTGTTTTGGACAGTTTATCGTGAATTTTAAATGTCAGTGAATTCCACCAAATATGTAAACGATGCCACCGATGCGATGTAGCTATGTTGGGAGTTTCTCTGCGTGATCGCATCAGGAATGAGGCCATCCGCAGCAGAACCAAAGTGACCGATATAGCCCTCCGAATCGCGAAACTTAAGTGGCAGTGGGCGGGGCACATAGCACGTAGAACCGATGGCCGTTGGGGCGGAAAGGTTCTCGAGTGGCGACCACGTACCGGAAGGCGTGGCGTGGGCAGGCCCCCCACACAGTGCACTGATGACCTGGTGAAGGTTGCGGGTGTCCGCTGGATGCGGGTGGCGCAGGACCGGTCATTGTGGAAGTCTTTGGGGGAGGCCTATGTCCAGCAGTGGACGTCTTTCGGCTGACATGATGATGTAAACGATAAAGAACATAAACCGCTAGCGGATTCCAGCTATCCAAGGTACCGTGTGATCCGTTTACATGTTACGAGTAGCTGGTGTGTAAATGTATGAAATCTGAACAATTGAATATGGTTGTTTGTAGATATTTTACCAACACTGGATCTTCCTAATGTCGTGAACCCATCGAGCTGGTGGATGACCGACGCTTTCTCCCAGGAATAGCTTGATAACAAGGTGTCCTGCCCAACTTTACTCCACATGAGTTTAATAATGACTTCTCCAACCTCACGCACCTTCGTGCTATGACGAATATCGACATTCCTCACTAGCTCTCCGTACTACCGTATTTTATGCACGCACTGTGTTATCACTTACGACCTTTGTATTCTAAAACGCTAAAATAGGGATGTGAGTGAGGGTCTTTGATACTGAATTTTTCATTGAATTTAACTAAATAATAGGTTAGTATTTTTAGGTTGTGTTTTTATTTGTAATGTTTTTTAGTTTTTTAATTTCATATCCAACTATGTATATTATTATTAATAAAATATATAACATACATTTTTGACATGTAATATTAATATAATAAATAAAAAAATATGGTTTATTAAAAAAGAAACTAAATAATGCATATATAAATCTATTTTTTTTACCCGCAGTCATAAATATTGGAAAAAATGTAGTCATTGTGTTACGTGCTCTTAAATCAAACATTTAAAATGTCAGTGTTGTAGCGTCAATTAGTTATTTAGCTCTACCTAATAGAGTTGTTAATTGTGTCGGTTAGTGACCAGCTATTTACAGTTTCGGTGCGACCACTTTGATGAATTGGCGAACAGAAAGAATAATTTGACTTTTTTGTTTCCTGTTTAATAACAACTCAATAAAATGCATACGACTCACTGCCTTATATCTCTGTGGTGTGTTGTAGAAATAATAATAATAATAAATCTTTATTTCCGACATTACGTCATCCATACTTGTTAGTATTTTGCTTACCTAGTATTAGTAGAGTACACAATATATTACATAACATTTTTTAATGTTAATATGTTTATTAAAAAAACCTTGTCCTTGTGTCGCAAACAGACGCTGGTCGTGTGACTGGCATTGCGACCTTAGTCAACATTAACTTAGGTTTTTTCAGGAATAAATTTAATTAAGGCATCTAACTTAGTTTTACTAAATTACAGTGTTTATTTAAGCAAGATATGATAAAAAAAAAAAAAAAAAACAAAACTTACTAACTAAACTAACCAAACTTAGATTATTTAAACCTAGATTAAAAGAACATATGTCCCCCAGGTCGCTGCCACTGGGCAGAGTGCCCAAAAGGCTGGCCGCGTTGCCTCGCTGAATGGCAATACCAATACGCTGAGCGAGGAACAAACCAGCCCTACGATCATCCGAGGACCGGATGAGCAAGTAGCTTAATTTTTTATGAAGCTTAATTGCATCCGGTCCGGTATTTTCATAAAAAAATTTACTGTCATATCCCAATTGCCCATTCCTAATTGTCTAATTATAATATTTTCACTATTGAAAATAAAAATATAATACATGGAATGATTTGTTTTGTTCCAAATATTTTCTATCTACATTACACAACTGTAAATCGCTTGTGTAACTCCTCCGAAAATGCTTAACCGATCTGCTTCAAATTTGGCAATATGACAAAGTGGATAGCCTTAAGAGCATAACTCTGAAATCAAAAAATCGGACTGAATAATCACGGAAAACAAATTATTTTTCCCTCGTTTCCTAGTTTTACTCATATGATATCCACATGTCATACCTACAACCACGCTCCGCTCAATATTCGCAACCAGCACACTGTATTTAGTTTAATAAAATCATAAATAAGGGAATGTGATTTATAAGAAGATATCATTTTCTTAGTAAATAATTCACTGAACAGCATATTACAGTCCCAAGTCGCACTTTACCACAACTCTTTTATTATGTTACGAGTCGATGCAATAAATCGATTGAACATGTCACTCGATTTATTACCAGCTGAATAATTCAATGGTTGTAAATATTTCTTCTCTCATGTCCATTCACTTTCAGTTTGTAAAAAGTTAATCGAATCAATTCGATTCCGATAAGCTGGTTCCCATTAATCGAATGATGTTACGCCGTGAGATTTGGTTTGCGAACGTTACAACGCAAATGCTATAAATGTTTTAATATTCGTATATTGTTTATTCACAACTATATCTCGTCCAATAAGGGCGTAAGTGTTGTTGAATTTTAATAGATTTTAGCTCTTTTTTATTTGCGCTGTATCTGTGTTCAGATCTATTTGAATTGAATTTGTTGTGC
Organism: Notocelia uddmanniana; assembly: GCA_905163555.1. Classification (NCBI taxonomy): domain Eukaryota; kingdom Metazoa; phylum Arthropoda; class Insecta; order Lepidoptera; family Tortricidae; genus Notocelia; species Notocelia uddmanniana. The sequence goes on along the minus strand of LR991056.1, from coordinate 29,223,207 downwards.
GTTTGTCTGTAGTTGAAATCTAAATGGATGTTGTTCGTAATAATTGAGTGATATGGACTACAAGGGAAATTCATGGCGGATGTGCTTATATGTAAATACAATTACTTTGAATGAGTACGAATAAATTTCATCCTTATTTGACAATGGTATTGGTGAATTATCCATCCCTAAAATGATCATGATCCATCATTAAAAGAGATTTTAACACCAAAGCCTTCATTTTATTGTTATGTTTAAGTATTTTATATGCATGCATCTATTTAATAAGTTACATTCATATATACATAAACTCACGACTATATTCCCAAAAGAGGTAGGCAGAGCACACGAAAATGTCAGTGCCACTTTTAGCAATTGTAGGTTTATAGATGGAGAAAATGTTATATTGCAGTGATAGGTTGCTAGCCGACCGCCCACAACACACTTCAATCTGGTTCCCATAGTCGACTCTTACGACTCCCAATGGAAGAAAGTGGGTGGTGCTATTCTAACCCAGCACCACACGGGTTTATTTATTTAATCGTATGGCATTTATTTACGAACCGTGAGATCTTCGAGAAGACAAGTACGGTTGCCAGTGTTTGTTGCACTTTTAGCACCACCCAGGGGTCACGTGTCGGGTAACGGTGGGTACTCCCTACGGACGTGGTGCAACTTCGCCCCCCCTTTGTCAAGTGAGTGGGCAACTTGACTGTTAGAAGTTCTCAAGCCCCCCGAAGGCCTCTAACCTGGCTTAACGACTACTGTCGTAGACAGCAGCCGGGATCAACGGCTTAACGTGCCTTCCAAAGCACGATAGCGTTCAGTTAGTAACCACTCAAAGCTGTCACCCATCCAAGAACTGACCTGCACCCACATTGCTTAACCTTGCATACCGCACGCGGTACGCGGGCGCCGCTGGGCCACGAGCGACCACAAATCGGTTGAGTCACAACTAGCGCAATAACAAGATCCTTTAAAAACCGTTTTTAAAACCACGCAAACTGTATATCTCATCGGCGGTAACAAGGTTGAAAATTACTTATACAACTAAAGTCTCTGCAATTATTTATAGCCTATAGACGGTTTTATTTATTAGTAGTCATTCAAATTAAATCTCTTTCCTCATTGTTATAGGGTGGAAAATTGTAAATAGTGCAAGCTGGTATAGTGAAGTAATTAACTATAGGCTTTCGTGGCGGTTATCGGTGATGCTATCAGCGCACGCGATTCCTGAAGTTTTAGAATAAAAAGGGTATATGTATGGTATTTTTTACGTAGTACAAGCCCTTTTTAGAAGTGTGGACGGTGCAGTTCGTAACGCCCCGATGATTTGCGCATTATTAGGTACATTTTCATATTAGATTTATTTTTTATTGCTTACGAGGCTTGAAAAGTTTCTGTCAAAATTATAAAGGAATGTTGTTTTTTAATTCTGGAACAAGCTTCCCCTTGTCTGTAAAAACTCCCGTATTAATTGCACAGTTTTATTTTATGTTTTTTGATAGGCTTGTGCAGCAGTGGAAGTCCTCCGGCTAATATGATGATGATGAAGTTTTTATTCCATTAGATAATTAAAGGATAGAAAATGTCATATGTGTTAATCCAAGTTGTTTAAATTTGTGCCTAACTTTAATTATCACATGAGTGGCGACCACGTACCGGAAGGCGTAGCGTGGGCAGGCCCCCCACACAGTGGACCGATGACCTGGTAAAGGTCGCTGGTGTCCGTTGGATGCGGGTGGCGCAGGACCGGTCATTGTGGAAGTCTTTGGGGGAGGCCTATGTCCAGCAGTGGACATTTTTCGGCTGACATGATAATGATGTATTACGTGACGGGGTAGGAAAAGTCCAAACATGATACAGACAACAAAAACTTTAATTTTTCCCCTTTAATTTGAAATTTAAAAGTATTGATAATCCCAATAAACTTAAAGAAGGATAGGTATGCACGATGCTTTAGTAAAAGTTTAAGAAATGAACAAAGCGGTTTTCTGGATTTATTAGCGAAACAAACCCATTTTAGCTTGAAGTTTGTCGATTTAGAGTGATGAAAATTGAAGAAAATTCTAAAAATAGATGCAAAGTAAATTAGGCCACTATAGTCCTACAACTTGCGTGTCAATCTACACAGAAAAAAGCGCAAATATATGCGGTTTAAAAGTAAATAATAAACCATCAAAATCCTGGCCTCAATCTTTTCCAAAACAGCATCAAGCGTCCCTACACTACCGTCAAAAGTGACTTCGCCGCTGTCGCAAAAACAAAATTACTCTTTCAACAAACCCCGCGTTAATAAAAGATAATCCGAAGAATTCAAAGGGAAAACGGCTGAAAACAACGTGAATATGGCCGTGAGTGTATCGACATCAAAGATATTAGTTATTTTGCGCCTTGTAAGAAAGGATTAAGGTGCAAAATTGCAGCACATCTTAGTTGAATGTACCCACTTGTACAGTCGAAACACGTGCCTGGAACTTCTTTCGCGATATCACCGGCGAAGTTGCGGGTATCGAGCCAACTGTACTTTAGGACTGTGACAGAGTAGACAATTACAGTAGATTGATACTATTTCAAGAATTAGGTATTATTGGTCCACATTACGATGCGACCTTCAAGAAAAGAGTGTACTTCCATCTTAAAGGCCGGCAACGCACATACAATCCCTCCGATGTTGCGGGTGTCCATGGGCGGCGCGAATCGCTTACCATCAGGCGATTCGTCTCAAACCTTTTAGGATTACATGCGTGAGTTATTACGTTTTTTTAATATCACATCGGTGGCAAACAAGCGTACGGCCCGCCTATTAGCAAGCGACCTATAGATGTATGTGAACTTTTTACAAAAAAAATTGTTTTTTGTAAAGTAGGTTTACGATCGAGATGTTTACGTGATAACGTCTTACTTCACTTGCACTTCACTTATACCTGCGATCGCGCTCGTGAGGTTTTGGTGTGACACAAGTTTCTGAACATGTCACCCGACTAAAACGATTTTAAAGACGTTATCACGTCAAAAATAATGATAATTCTTACTTTTTTCTTTACCATGACGAATTTATTGTTCTATAAGTGGTATTTTTCTTGACCTAAAAAGCACCGTCCTACTGTAACTCGACTACTATTCCTCCGCCAAGTATCATGAAATGCAGTTTACACGAACGCTTGAGTAGAGAACGCTGTTGCAGGCGGGAATTACAGCCGTAATGAATGGCATTGTCTTCATTGCCAGTGTTTCTCGGATCCATGGCATGTTGAAAATAAATGTACCCGCTGGATTTACTGCGATTAACGCGTGGACGCTGTGTACAGTCAAGTCCAAAAATATGTATCCTCTCATATCTTCTAGCCGCTCAAAGGCCTTAAGGGCGTGCAAGCAAAAATGTTCCATTCTTTGAAATATCGTTCTGAGCAGATGAGGCAACAATAAGAATCGATTTTCAAATATCTGATTCTTTACTATATGATTGTTTATCTAATTAGAGCCAAAACATGATTGCTTAAATTTTTCTCGATAGAAAAAAATGATAGTTAGGTATTTTTCTTTTTTTACTCGCCCTACTAAAACAAAACATTATTAAACGACACAATCAAATTACAATTATGGTATTTTACCTCATCTTAACTCTCACAAGAGGAAATATGGTTCAATCTTCACAAAGTTAGATAATTTTCTAAATTTGCCCACAAAAGCCGAGGAATGTTAAGACCGGAAGACATAACGGGGGGGTGGCTTAAAGAATCGAGACATCCCCTTAAACGGTACACCATCTTCAATGGAATTTGTTTATTTTAAAATTGAAATAGAGTTGGATCTATTTTGATTCGTTAGATTTCAAAACAAAAAGAGTTTTGTTAAGCGGTCACCGCAGCCTACGTGCCGACCTTTCATAAAATTATACACTGTTTTCTTGAAGAACGCCATACTTGTGTAGGTAGTAGTCTCTCAGGAAAACCTCGGCAGGGAGCTCAGTCCACAACCGGAGCGTATAAGGGAGGAAATTTCTTATTTTTTATTGGTTCACCAACAACTGTTTACACTATCATTAATATGACAAACGTTATGATTAGGTACTATCGCTAAGCTGTATGTGTATATATTGTGTGCTGAGTTTGGCTGTATTTTACTGAGCAATTTCAGGGCATACCCATATTATCACCAATTACCATGGAAAACAAGCAGCAGCTGTCACTGCTAATGTAATAATGCTAGCAAATTTGGACTTAAGAGGGCGCAGTACGCTCGGCCTGGCTCGGTTCTCCATACAAACGTATTTACCCTCTCATTTTAAAACGCCATTCTAGAATAACATGCAAATTTGTATACACAATGGGATCCGGCATATCTAGGTCGGACCATAGTTTCTGTTTTTTACGGCTTGTATGAAAACCTTAATAATCGCTGTATTTTTTCTCCATTATAATTTCAAGCAACAGAAACTATGGTCCGACCTAGATATGCCGGAACCCATTGTGTATAGAAAGTTTCATGTTATTCTAGCCTGGCGTTTTAAAATGAGAGCATAAATACGTTTGTATGGAGAACCGAACGCACTGCGCAGTCTTAGGCGGTTACCATTTGGTCTCTACAATGCGCCACGCCATGCCACGTTTCTATACTTGGCAGCTGAACTGAGAATTCCGTCGGCGACATCCTTTTTATAGCCGCTGAAGTAATAACGCGTGACCAAGCTAGCAATTTCGCGTTTCTCGTTTGGCCTTCAAAATGCACCTCGTTGTTGGTTTTAAATGCAGTGGCAACGTCCTAACTATGTTCAGTCTAGGAAACTAAATCTTTGACACTAGGATTCTATGCCTATTCAAATAGAGTTCAAAAGTGACAAACATTTAGTTTACACTATGTACAGTCTTTTTTAGGGTTCCGTACCCAAACGGTAAAACGGAACCTATTACTAAGACTCTGCTGTCCGTCCGTTTGTCTGTCTGTCTGTCCGTCTGTCACCAGGCTGTATCTCATGAACCGTGATAGTTAGACGGTTGAAATTTTCACAGATGATATATTTCTGTTGCTGCTATAACAACAAATACTAAAAACAAAATTATTTGTTCCTGATAAAAAAATATATATTATTTAAGTTAAATTAAAAAAGGTTTTAATAAAGAGTCTAATGTTGTATAGATTAAGGAACCCTTTGTGCGCAAGTCCGACTCGCACTTGGCCGGTTTTTATGGTTGGCTGACCAGCGATTGGCCCAGTCTCACCTGATGGAGAGCGATAACAAGGCCTAAGATGATGCTCACTGGTTCAGTAATAGCCTAGTCACTCTAGCCTGGAAGAGACCCTGCAGATTGTATGTAGGTATTAGGAAATACAGAAGACGACAGCAAAAGCAGTCAAACGGCAATAATATGTTTTTTGTCACGATCAGAAACTTATTGATCTACTCGTATACTGGGTGATTTCGGGGTCGTGATCCATAATGCCGAAAACGAATAAGGGTGGTCATTCTCGACAAGGTCTCCCATGGGACCTATATGAAAATCGCGAAAAAAAGAAGAAATTTCACAGGGTTCATAGCGCTTGGTGAAAAAATTTCACGATTGCCATATCGGTCGTGAAAAAAAATCACGAATTTCATATCGGTCCCATGGGAAGCCTTGTTCAGAATGACCATCCCCATAAGTTTTTAACAATCAGGAACACGACCCTAAAATCACCCACTATATATTTATCACAAGAAAGATTTTTCATCCCAAACGACACACGTCACCGTCGATTCATCAGAGCCTTTATTGCCGTCTACTTGTCGCTCGCTCGCTCGTTAATAAATGCTCTTGAACACAATTAATCAAAACCATTGGGCTGAAAGTAGTTCCTTTGCTCAGCACTTGGAAAATGCTTAAGCTATGACTTTGCGTTGGTACGAATATACGAGTTGAACTTCTTAAGTAAGTACTGTGTATTTGGATATGATTAATTATTTCTCAGTGCTGGCCTTTTCAACGTATAAGGTCATTAATTTTCATAAGTGATAATGAAGGTTAGGTTCACTTTGATAAAAAGGGGTTTGACTTTTTGTTTGGATACTGACTGTCGAATTTTAATACAACAGGATAATATTACTCCGTAAAGTAAAGGCACGTAACTCATTTAAGTTTAATTAACTCTACAATAATACTCGTATTAGAAATTACCGGGTATTTCACAACACATAAAATATTTTTTTACGTTACCAATAAACAAATCATACGAAAATACTCAGAAAAAACAAACGTCTGCTCCATATCAGCCCATGGACGTCCACTGCTGGACATAGGCCTCCCCAATTTCTTGGGGTATAAAGGCCATGCGGGTTGGCGATCGCAGTATCACCACCGCACTCCAGGGATGCTGCTCGCCATCCAACGGTGGTCTTTGCTTAACTATGCAATGTAAAAAAAAAGTACGCTGTTTGACCATATGACGTCAATGTGACGTGACGTCATTAGACACATTTCCCTACAAACTTCATACTAAGCGGCGTTTATGATATTTCGTAAAAAGTTGCTAATTTGATTATCAGTGAAACACCGTATTATGCGGTCAATAATATACCAACACGACTATTGTAAATGGAAAATACTCACCTGATTTAATTCCTCATTTATGAAATAGTCGAAATAACCTTATCGTACAAAGGCTAATTTAATCCCACATGGCCAGGCAGCGAAACTTTGGTGCCGATGACAGACGTATGACGTCAAGCTACATACAGAGTGTTTTATCTGGATTATTGAAGGAATCGATTTTGATGATGAAAGGTTAACTTACAACAATATATTATTTGTTCTAGTTGCGATTACAGGCATTATGCACAATTTTTATCAATGGCGGGAGATGCAGTTACATTGTTCAGAATGTACAGTATATGTATGTAGGTATGTATTTAAATAAGAAGATGCGATGTAATGCTTGAATTCTAGAAGCGTTCCGCTTATTTTTCGACAACCAACGAAATTTAGTTTGTTGTTTTTCATTTATCCGAATTAATATAGTTTTTACAATTACTTACTAAGTAAAAATTTTTTTTCTTATAAGTAGTCTTTGTAATTATTTTAATATTTACACTATTTTAAATATAAATAGCATTTTTTTATTAATAAAAAATAAAATTTATATTACCATTATTGCATTATTAATAATCATTGGGGTTTCGCAATGTCAAATCACCGGCACCAAAGTTTCGTTCCCTGCATATGGCATTCTCTATCACTGAACAACAAATTATGTCAAAGCAGAAATTGTTGCCAATTTAATAAAACGACGACCTAAAATAAACCAACTAAGAAGAAAATTACATCACTCTATAATTATAGGTAAGAAGTTAATCCGTAGCCTTTTAGTGAAATGATCGTATTTATTTTTCGGTTTCTTTTTTCCAAACCATCCAATCCCCTAACAAGGTAACCAAATCTAGTTATAAAAGCCAGCTTTTCCGTAAAACATTGTAAGTAAAAGAAATATTCTGAAAACATAGTGCCGTTTAAAAGCTTATAATGCAAGCCCCATACGAAACGAACAAAGAATATACAATGACAAAATTACCGCATACTCCTATCTCTCTAATTGCTACATGAGAATTCCGACTCTACGGAGTAGGAATTTAAGTTTTAATTCGGGTAAAATTCAGATGCGCGTTATGAGGTGGCTAAAGTTACTTTTTAAAACTAGGTTTTCCCGCGGAAAAATATTAAAATGGCCGCCAGTAACGTCATTAGTGTTGCCCCACGCACACGGGCTCGCGTTCATCTACATTCTAAAGAGCCGCTATTTTGTTTAAAATAATACTAGTATTTTCAGCGTTCATAGTTGAAAACGGGACCATTTTTAATCGAATAACTTATTATGAAGTTATCGCTTATAGTCTGGTTAACTAATTTGTTATGAAGCTTAAATTAAGTAGAAACTAATAACCAATCACCTTCTTTTGCTTGCACTGTTAGGGTTATGTATGTCTTTTAAACATGTTTGGTGATAGAACGTCACCATGTAATACATCTGTCCTCTTCAGGTGCTCATTAATAACAGAATATGCACTCTAAATCTTTTGCAATAAAGTCGCGTTCGTATATTTATGAGCACCTTGTTCACTCTGGTGATCTGGGGATGTGGAGATCTGGTGGCGACCGTACTACGTTTTGCCTTTTATCCAAAGCATTTCGGTCTAGACATTTTCTGAGGTCCGCAAATCTACTCAAAATTTTATTTCGTCTCTTAAATGGTCATTAGGGATTTACAAAAACCGGTCTTCCACGCCCGTAACTGCTGAGTATAAAAAGCTGACAATGGTTATTTAACACTTAATTCATTCAATTATCAACTTTATGACGTTATAATAACGCGGTAATGATACGAAAAACGAAAGAGCTGTCAAAAGACGCGACGTGCTAATATCCATTTGATTCGTTGTCACACTTCTTGCCTTATCTAAAAACGTTCATTTTAATTTGAGCCTTTTGTAATTGATGCCAAGGTTGATAATCGGATAATCTTGATACTATATTTAATTCACCAGCTGTAAGTATTGCAATAATGACAAACAAGACCCCGTTGAAGGGCAAAAAAACCGTCGTAGCGAAGATGATGTCATTAGCTAAACTTCTACGCTTAGTAATACAGGAAACGATAAAGGGATTGAGAACAGTTTAATCGATAACGATTCAATTATTTATAAAGTGTTCGTGGATAATAAATGGGAAAAACCGAAACGGAAGCTTTACCAAACGCCATTAAGATAAAATATTTCACGCTTACTGTATTAACGAAGCAACTAAACCCACGGACAATGCTAAATGCTGTGACCACAGATAATAAATAACGGAGCTCTAGCCATCAACACCAAATATAGATAAAATATAATTCCCGGAGTCGTATCCAACACGAACGCCTATAAACAAACGGCAACGAGACAAAGTCCCATAACTCACGATGAATTGTGTTGATCAAGCACGCAAAGTCGCAAACTATTATATTAAAGACCGCATAGAAGTCGATCTGATTCATATAATCGATTTAGATTGCGCCACAGCACTAGTCGATGAGATCATCATCGGCAGGTGGGCGGTGGCATTTTGAATTTAGAACGTTTCAATTTTAAATTTAATTTTTTATTCAGCCAGTTCGATTGTTTGCATTGCTGTCAAGTTTGGAATGTTTTGTTTTTACATGTTAAACAATGGAGACTTGATAACATCTATTCTGCCAAGTTTTTTTAGGCTTATCAGCGTTTCGTCATACAATTATAGCCTGTATAATAGTACACCACTCATTACTTTCTTTGGAGTTAATAATGGTTTTCCTCTAGACTTTTAAATATTACTTCAAACAACGATATCTTAAAACGATATCTTCACTTCCGTGTTACAATGACAGAATAAGTACAAGTGTTACATTCTTGTTTCTAATTTATACAACATTGATTGCATAACGTTAACTAAATGATTAATGTTCATGTACCTTTAAAAATGTCGAATAGGTACCTTAGTTAATTAATTTTATTCAGTTATAGTTTAATGTAAGCGTATGTAAGTGAGTAGTTTAATTAAACTAGAGCGAAATGAGGTTTAAGATTTTACTTTGTATGAGGTTCTAGAAACTAATTACAGTTTCACAGTTCTGTTATTGCAGCATTATGTTGTACTAGTTTTCTTTGCATATTCATGCAAGTTTTATGCCATTTCGTTGGCAAATAAGCATACCTAATGGTCTTATTATCTTATCTTATTTAGATGAAGGCCCTTGCAGATGCACTTGCAATGTGATCTTTTGTGCAATTGCCCCCTCCTTTAGGCGTGAATTACACTGAGACGGCATAAGGCATAAGGCGCGGCGCAGGCGTGGCACATATACGGCACGGACGCGATTAAAGTTATACAGAAGCGGCGAAGAGACGGTACGATGCGTTATTATACAGGCTGATTTTGTTGCGATAGCATGTCCTTCCTCTTCAGAAGACGAAGATGCGCTTGCTTTGCTGCAACTCATTAATGTACAGAAGCACAGAAGATATTGGGTCCACCCTCTGTGGAAATTGTCAGAAAAACATAGATATGTTAAAGTAATGGAAATGTTACATGAATATCCTTATCGTTTTCGTACAGTGTATAAAATGTCACAAGAATATTTCCAAATTATATTGTCGAAAGTAAAACACGGTCTTCAGAAGCAGCATAAAAATTGGAGAAAACCAGTCTCTCCATATTTTATCCTGAACATTTCTATTACTGTACTACGGCCTGGTATAGTCGTAAAGAGTTGGATATTCTTCAACTATCTCGCAGAATTCTATATTGAATATATCAATATCGTCACGCATTTTTGATGTTGATAAATTTATACGGCTCATACTGTATAACAAGCGATGTACTCCTCGCGCGGCGCTGAAATCGTGTCTGCTAGCGACACGGAAACGGCGTGGCGAAGGCGCGGCACAGGCGTGGCGAAGGTACGGCGCAGGCACGATGCCGCTTCAAACGTTTTCATACGAAATATAGGAAGGCGAAGTGCCGGTAAATTACACAGAAGCGGCGCGGCGCCGTATCTGTGCCGTGCCTGCGCCTCGCCTTCGACTTACGCCGTCTCAGTGGAATTCACGCCTTATACCTACCTACCTACTCTAAGCTGCTCTCCAACATTTCTACAAACCGGATGATGGAGCTCAGCGAGAGTACTCTGAATACCTTTGGTTCTGGGTAACCATTGCCAAAGTCATTCATTCTTTGTCTGACAAGGGCGTGACCTTCACACAGCAAGTGTTCCATTGTTACCTAATGGTACTTAGATACAGTAATATATAGCCACTGTAATAATGCTACTATAGTGTGTGGAGTATTTGGGTGAGGACCAAATTTTTGGACCATCATTAAGGCATTTAATTGGACTACAATTTAATTGTTTCCGTTGTGACACGAATTTTTTTCATACAATTTATATGGGTAACTTTCGTGTCACAACGGAATCAGTTAAATTGTAGTCGAATTAAATGCCTTAACGATGGTCCAAAAATTTCGGTCCTCACCCATTTGTCTGTGTTTTGAGAATCCTACACAACCATACATGGTTCAAATACGTTCTTGAAAGCAATAAATAACATGTTTGTAGATAATAAACGCAGTAGAACAAACATGTATTTACATTTTTAGGGTTCCGTATCCAAAGGGAAAAAACGGGAGCCTATTACTAAGACTTCGCTGTCTGTCCGTCCGTCCGTGTGTCTGTCACCAGGCTGTATCTCAAGAACCGCGATAGTTAGACAGTTGAAATGTTCACAGATGATGTATTTCTGTTGCCGCTATAACAACAAATATTAAAAACCGGCCAATTGCGGGTCGGACTTTTTGCCGTTTTTATAGATAATGGTACGGGACCTTCGTGCGCGAGTCCGACTCGCACTTGGCCAGTTTCTCATTATTTTCATTTAGGTACTTGCTCAGCAGCTGCTGCAGCAGTGTCAACTTTTGACACTCATGCATTGTTTATCGCTGTTTCACGCATCATAAACGGTGAATATTATCACGCGATACACACATATCACGATACATATCACGGAAATATTTAAGCAAAATCCAAAAAATTATAAAAATGGTGATAAGATTGACACCCTAGTATTGCGATAATATTAATCGTCCAAAGGGATTCAAGTTGTGTCTAAGTGGGTGGGTCTCAGCTCAGGTGCACATATTATTTCGGAGCGTATCAAATAGCAGCCAGATTGCGTGACCGCGTCTGTTTCAGTTTATACGCAGTCTAAATAAATCAGTACCTTACAAACCTTGACTGACTTTATCGTATATCTTATTGCAATAACAATAAGGCATATAATTGTTCGTTTATAATTTGATAGCTCTTGGCTGTAGTTAGATCTTATTACGTTGCAATAGCGTATGTAATTGTTTGTAATCTGTACTCGGATTACAGGATGCTCGGTGTAAACACGATAACGCTGATGTGATGACGTCATTACTGCCATGCTAATAACGCGGTGGGCCACTTCTAAGAAACTACTAGAATGTTCACCGATAGATAGTAAATGCATTCGATGATATAATATAAAAATGTCTTCATTCAATTAAAGTATGCTCAGTTGCTTTTGAAAGTCCTTTATTGCCCACTATTTATTTAATTTATTTAATCTGAACTAGCTTTTCAAACCAAATCATATCAAATGAGACTTATTTATTCCAGACGAAAGTTTTTTCTCCGCGTAGAACTCGTTAGAAATAATATGTTATTTCCCTGATAGTCAAATCAGCAACTTATTACGCAACACCATAAACGCCCGGTTAGTATGAAGTTTCTACGAAATGTGTCTATTTGTAAAATCACGCATAGACTGCTAGTCTGAATCTTTGCTATACGAATCATAACTCTGCTCATTTGAAAAAAAGTATACTGTACATGTCGGTGAAAATATTTAATCATTTACCTAATGAACTAAAGACTTTAGATTCTATAGAATTAAAACTATGCTTTTTTAACATTCCTGTCAATTTGTTTATAACTATTAATTTTAATATTCATTTTACATTATTACTATTTTTATTTGTTTTTTTTTTTCTTTATTATCTGTTCACGATTGCATAGCTGGTCATTGTCATTTTTTTTTCTCATTTGTTATTTAATTCTTATATTGATATTTATGTGTAATATTAGTGACATAACCATAAAATTCAATGACATGCTATGGAATCATATCATTGTACGCCATTTATGGCAGATTGTGACGAACCACTGAACTTTTGTTATCTTTACTACCACTCACTTTTAGACAGTAAACTATTTGTATTTGTATTTGTAGGGAAATGTGCCTAATGACGTCATAATTTTCTATGGTCAAATTGCGTCCTTTTTTTCATGTATAAGTATTTAAAAATCTTTCAAATTGCATAAATAAGCTGATGTTTCATATTTTCCGAGTATTTTCGAGTGATTTGTCGATAGGTAACGTAATATTTTTCATATTGTGAAATATCCTACTATCTATAAGACTATTGTAGGCACAAGTCTAACTATGGCTCTTCCATTAAAACTGCCACCCCCCTTAATCCCTATTGGGAATGAATTCCGGGGGAAAAATATTACACAATTTAACACTTTTTACGAAGCTTTTATTTTGTTTAAAATATAATCTCATGTAAGAATCCTTGTATTCGTTATAGTTTTAGATTTTACAGACTTGAATGTACATACCCATTTAAGATTGTTGTAGCTAATGACGATGCAGAAACGGTTCAATGAACCGTTTTGAATAATTGAATTCTTATCTTATCTTATGCCCTTTCCGGAGTCTCAAACTGCCCAACATGGCAAATTTCGAAGTAACTGGTCCGCTTACATTATTCAATAAATAAATATTCATGCTTTATAAAGGTTTTAATAACAAAATAGACGATAAACATAGTCATACATCCACTTTCATGGACAAATCCATAAAAAGTCAGAATAAGCTGTGCACAACATTGCATAAAGGCAAACTCATTAAGAAACCTACTTCAGCTCCGAGTAATATTCGTAATATTAAGTTGTTGCTACTTCTAAAAGAATTGCTGAAGCAGAAACAAAACAAACGTTAGCTTCACAAAAGCAGTCAGTTCGTACGCACGGGTAGGTACTTGGTAAATATTTATTAGTCGAATACAAACTTTATAATCTAAGCGATAGAGTCGAATATCCGTAACGAGCCTAGTTTGTTAAGGTTAATTGTCTCCAAGATATTACGAGAACACGACGTAGATTTCGCGTGGGGGGAAATTAAGATTCCAGGAATAATAAAAATATTCCTTGTGTACCAACCACATAAGAAAGCTTTGCTTATTACCGAACTAACTTATTTTACACATATTCTTCCTATCTTATCTTGCCTTACGGTATCGATTTTAAATTTGGAATGTTGGTAAGAACATACTTAATTTATGTCTTAAAACCTTTGCACATATCATCACTCTGGGTTAGATATCTTCTGATGTAAGCTGGAAAGTAAGATCACCTGAGATTCCGTGTATATGCTGTGTCGAATTGAGACCTAACCTTAATATGTCTCTAGCTGCAAGCACAACGAATCCTCAAGTCGAGAAAGGGTCGGTAACGCGCTTTTGATTCTTCTGCGGGCGTATGAATGATGGCTGCCATTTTTTCACTTATCGTTGTGAATAAGGGGTCACTTTCGTACTCTCTTACCTGTCAGAACATGACGATCCACGGCGATAAATGATAAAATCGCAACCATCATACGCCTGCAGGAGTCGCAAGCGTCCATAGGCTACGGTGCCTGCTTGCCATCAGTCCTTAAACTTATTTGCAACCTGCCAACCTATAAGAAATAAAACATCCTAACTATGAAACACGGCCAAAATAGTCTATTATTTATTTCCAAACACGACTCACGCCAGATCCTCAATGGCGCCTAAACGAACCTATATTAACGAACAGAATTACCTGCGATTTCCCAGTGCACATACAAACGTACATACATACATATACGGCTGTACAACTATCTCGTCTGTGCCGACTTCCTTCCTTCCCCGTCTGTTTCATGTTCGGCGGTTAGCGTGTGGTTTGAGTCAAGGAAAACCACGGAAAACTTGTTTTTATTCGGAATAGTTTGTTGATGTGAAAAAAGGTTTTGCTTATACAACGACGGTGGTAAACAAGCATACGGCTTGCCTGATAGTAAGGTCGCCTATGGACGCTTGCGACTCCAGAAGGATCTCAAGCTTTTATACCACGCCGGTGGAAAACGAGCGTACGGCCAGCATGATGGTAAGCGGTCACCGCAGCCTATGGACGACTACAACTCCAGGGGTGTCACATGCGCGTTGCCAACCCTTTAAAATTTCATTTTATTTGCACTGTTCATATGTATTTTAAGTAAGTTGTTCTCAAAACTAACAATCCTTTTTCAGCCACTTTCCGGTATCCTACCTACTAAGTTCGGTGACAATGCAATATTATATTATAACTGTTGGAATTCTCTGCCGGAGTTTGATTAACGAGTTCATAACCTAGACTTCTTTTAGGGAAGAGTGAATAGGCATCTCCTGGGTCTGGGTGAGCTCGCTTCATCGTCGGCCTCATCTTTGCCCCCTGGCTAGATGCGGCCAAGAGCAATCCCATTTCTAGTAAAAAAAAACTATGAGCCACCGCTACCGCTCCCGCGCCCGCTTGCAACTCGCGCGCAATCCCGAAGATTGCTCCGCGGCCGCAGCCCCAAATAACGCGATTAAGCGAATGAAAGGGCCGAAACGAACAAAAGCAAATGTGATTACGAGTTGTCGACCAGCAAAAATAGGCAATATTTCTTCTGGATTTACCGGTTTTTTAATGCGCTCGCCGTGTATCCGAGCTTTATGGGTTGCGGGTTATGTGAGCGGTTTTAGTTGCGTGTATCGTTCTGATGAAGTTAAAAGCTTCGGGCGGTTTTGAAGCGTTTGGCGCAGCGTTTTTAAAGTCATTTAAGCAAGACTCGAGAAAAGCGAGATTAAAGATTTTTATCTATGCCATACTCATTATACCGCTACAATAGTTTGCCATCGACGTGGTATAAAAAAAACATGTTATCATAATAGTGTTCAACAAATAGTTTTAGGACCCGGGTATGTCCTAAAACTACGACCAAGACCACCGGGGAATGGGTAGCAGCATTCCTAGAGTGCGGTGGAGATACTGCGATCGCCAACCCGCATGCCAAGCGTGGCGATTATGGCATTTACCCCCCATGAAATTGGGGGAGGCCTATGTCCAGCAGTGAACGTCCTAGGGCTGATATGGTGGTGGGTTCAACAAATTATAATTGAGTACTTTATAGGGATAAGGGGGGAGTTCGTGACTTTGGAAATGGGTCACGTAATGAAAACACAAGCTCTACTGATAACCTGGTAAAGGTCGTGCGGGTCCGCTGTATGTGGATGGGGCAGGAGCTGTCATTGTGACACTCTTTGGGGGAGGCCTATGTCCAGCAGTGGTCGTCCTTCGGCTGATATGATGATGATACATTATATGTCATACCAATCGTGGCTTTTTCAATTGGTGCGGAGGATGTGAGTTCGAACCTCGACTCTTACCACTGGGTTTTAAAAAAAAACTTATGTACGAAATATCACTCGATATGTATCAGTAGCTTGTCCCTGTAGGAAAACATCGTGATCCAACCGCTGTAATTCCAACAAAGTCTAGTTTTCAGTCTGGATTGAAAGGTCACACACTTTCGTAAAACCAGTGCTTACGCCAAATAGGTGCCAAATAAAAACCTCTAGCATATAACCGGGAAAGCCCTATGAGGATGGTGCACGATCAACATACCTACATGTCAGTATGTTCAATATGTGTCGACGTCTATTAGTATAATATTTCCGGAAGTAATTCGTCACAATAAATATGGCTGCCATTGTGCTGTGTTGAGTGTGACTTCATTGTTGTGTCTACTGATAGCCGACCCCGCACCTATGGCGTCCCTGTTAAATGATAGCCCTGTATAATATTTAGGAGCTCAAGCTTTTTATAGGGTTCTGTAGTAAACAAGGAACCGTTATAATTTGTCATGCCCGTGAGTCCTTGTGTCTATCTGTCCGCGGCTTATTTCAGTTGTCGTAACTATTTGTAATTTACGAGTGGCATGGTGGACGGGTATGTATACAAATAAGTCAGGGAGAGAAAGTGGAAACATAAGTAGGTACATATTATTGTTTAATCGCTTTTATTATTACAATTATACGTCAATTATATTTATCACTGTGAAATACGTCGATAAATACCTATATTGTACCATATTCTCAAAAACAAATGATTGATTGATTATAATATCAAACTTACTCTAATCCTCGTAAACTGATAGGTATCGTAATCTGTGTTTTGGCGGAGTAAAATATTTAAAAGTCAAATTAGTAGACAACATTGTGAACACTAACCCCCTTACATATTTATGTGTCACCCCCCCCCCCCCCTTATTTGTAGTGTTAACTTGAAAAACCTCACAAACACAAATATTAAAGTGACGGAGAATAACCACAAATAGACTCATTTCACGCACGCAGACGGCAGACTTTAATCACATAAAGCAAACCTTATAGGTCAACCTAGAGCCAAAGGAAAAACATTAGAACTGTAATAAGGCGATATGATATTTTGCATGATTTTATTTAGGCAAGTATGTTTTTAGAACCATAATATCAAGTAATGTACTTACATAAAAGTATCAACATTTCATTGAAAAAGTTAAAGCGTAGCGTGGGCAGGCCTCCCACACGGTGGACTGATGACGTGGTAAGGGTCGCGGGTCTCTGCTGGATGCGGGTGGCGCACGACCGGTCATTGTGGAAGTCTTTAGGGGAGGCCTATGTCCAGCAGTGGACGTCTTTCGGCTGACATGATGATAATGATGATGATGATTGAGAAAGTATTGAAGTAAGACAACAGGCTAGAGTAAGTAAGTTCAGGTACCTAACTTACGATATACCTATTCTACACAAAAGGTGAATGAATGTAAACATACTAATAAATAAATCATTCAATCATTATTCATTCCATCAAAAAAAGTAAACGGCGGCTCCATTTCTCTCTATATTTCAAATGCCACGAAATATCCGTTTCTTAGTCATTACGCAATAATCTGATTGAATAAAGTAATATTATGTTCCCCGGGTGTACACTACGTATATGTTGCTATTGTATACGGGCGCATCAGTGCGCTAGACAGTGTCCAATGACGTCATGCCAGCCTTTGAGAGCGAATCAGATATGATAGATATTTCACCGAGCCACCGCTCCGTTCGTAGACTCGTGCAGTATATGACATGTTACGTAGTCACTTGTATTTCATCTGTGATATGTGCCCATTTTAGGCTCCCCAACATAATGTATGGTCAAGAGAAGAGAATAAAGCTCGAATGCCATCCTTCGGAAGGCGTATATTACTGGCAAACGTCCGTTTAATTTAATCCACGGTTCGAGGCATTGTGCGGTGCTCGTTACTCCGCAATTTATTGTCTTCACCGATCGTCTGCGGTAACTGATGCCTGCCGTCACAACCAGTATGCAGTAGTCGTGGATTTTGAGGTTAGCATTGTGACGTGCCCTGCCTTAACGTATGGGCTCTGCCGGGTCTATAATCATAATCTTTGGATAAAATAATATTGCTGGAGTATAAAGGTCGGGGCACACCGGTGCTCAAAATACGATGACGGTACGGAATCGCAGTGTTGACGAGAGTGAGAGTTAAAAACGCAAGCATGAGGCACGTCACTGCGTTTACGGTGCGTCACTGCGTTTTAGCAGCGGTGTAGCCGGACCTTAACGCTGGCAATTTGTAATTTGAATTACCTATTAGTAGTGTCTTTCAGTGTTGTCCCTATCAATCAATTTTGTAATATAAGTATATAGTTACATGACGTATTGATTTATCATAAAGTGTTTATAAAAGAACATTTCAATATTTACATTCATCCCTCAGCACAAGTGTTGCTCAATTCTTAAAACGGCTGAAATCAAGATTTAAACATCAACTAATACAAAAAATAATCATAATTAAGCTCTATACTATATCTACAATCTACATAAATAGTTACATTTTTAATTAGTCGCAGCAAAGCCCTTCTTTCAAGTTAATTGCATTTTTACCCTTCCATTCTCCTGTTGCTCCTTAGCAACAATTATGGCAAATTGCTTGAAGATCCAATCCGAGAATATTGCGAAAGGCTTAAACTTACACCGGATTAATTCTAGAGCGGATCTAGTAATCGATATAACAACTAGCTGCGAGTCGAGACGTGGCTGCAATCTCACAGATGCATCCTTTGGAGGAATAATTATTTTTAATCGCCTAGGTTCAAGCATATCTGCTACGAAACGGCTTACGCGCAGACAGGGTTGCGACCCGCGACCCATTATCGCGCTCAGAATTACCGACGACGCCGCACCGGCCGACGCGATATCGCGATTTGCATGAAATGAGTTCCCTAACACGACTCCGCCGAGCGTCGCGAGCCGTTTCAAAATATTAAGCAAATACGAGAATCCGCGAGCGCATTTCATTACGAATTGTTTTATTATTCCCGCCGGTCACGGAACTCAATTGGAATTCTTAGACGGCCCGACGGGACGGGCTGCGAGCGAGATTTTGCTTATTAAAAAGGTCGACGAGTTGTGGCTCCTTTATGAAGATTCCATCTGAGCGCAGTCACGAGCGCCGCTCGCGGTGAGCATTAAACGCCGCGATTAATTCACCGGGAGAAGGAGTGATAAGCAAAAATGTAATGCCGGCCGGCTGCCGTTAATCTGGGAATAATGGCGGAGCAGATTCATCGCGAGCGCCGCCCTGATTGACGCGCCATCGCCGATGTACCAGTAATTAAAAGTTGGCGCCAACTACCTCAAGTTAGTTCGTTACCTCCGAATGCATAAACTTGTACTAATTAGAGCGGAATTCTTTCAGCGGCGGCGCCAAGATTTGGAAGTTGTCGGCTCGCGCCGAACTTCGACTGAGTGTCGCAGCTTTAATTGAGAATCTTGGGGAATTCGCTTTGTCGGGAAATTCGTCGTAGAACAAACGGCGACTATGTAGACGATTCCACCAAGTTTTTGCAAGCGGCCCGTCGCAGGTAAACACACGTAAGTATAATGAAAGGGAAATTCGCGGCGCCGCCAGCCCGTCGGCGGGCGGAAAAGCACATAAGACGAAGTTACATTAACGCCCTCGGGTGGAAAAGGCGCTCCGCGGTAGGCGCGTTAATTAAGCAAGAATTTACTGTATTCAAACGGCGCCTTCGTCAAGTTTAAGTCAAAACCCCGGAACTTGTTTCCAAATTTGGTTTGCGTCTTCCGAAACGGATCTTCATCAAGTTTACGAGACCGACTTATTGCGTATGTTTGACTAAA
This sequence comes from Notocelia uddmanniana, assembly GCA_905163555.1. NCBI lineage: Eukaryota > Metazoa > Arthropoda > Insecta > Lepidoptera > Tortricidae > Notocelia > Notocelia uddmanniana. The sequence continues at coordinate 29,203,362 of LR991056.1, read as the reverse complement.
GGCACATTAGTGCTGCGGTCTCGACACTCCTAATCCAACGAGCGTTAGAGTTTCGGCTAATTTCGAGCCGCATAAGGCCCGAATTCGGCCCAATTATAAGTCGGGACGGCTCAAATTCGGACCAATTAGATGAGCCAACGAACTGTGTCGCACTCGGGAGCAGTTTTGTCGGCAATATAATTTATTAGGGCGGCTCGAAGTTGCCGGCTTTAACCCTTAAAGACTCGAGTGAAATTTGATTACGGGCGCTTTAAACGTGTCCCCCTGGCCGTGGAAGTTTTAAACGGATGAGACCGCGGCTGAGCTGGACAGATCGCGAGTTAAATGCACTCGCCCGGCCGATTATTAGAATCGACGTTTCACGTTCGACTCGATTGCCGTTACCTCGTCAAAATCGAATTGAAATTGACATACTCATAAGTCAGCATTAAGCAGTCAAACGGGACATTCGTATTAACACATCATTTATACCAATCCCGAGCTGCAATTGTTCCATCAACCGCGTCCGCTGCCCACAGTCTAGCTGCGACAGAAAAGAATGGTTTGTGCACCGACTTGTCAATCGACGGCCTACATAAGGAACAAATCACGTGAAAAGAAAGGAACACTCAGAGAATTGCTCCGCTAGACACCAAGGAAGTATTCCAATACACAAAGAGGCAAGGAATACCGTTTAGAAAATTCTCCTGAAGGGACATTCCTCGTTCAAATCAATTAAATTCTTTTGTCGTACTTTTTCGTGATTATTTTCTTAAGACGGGAGGGGCGGGACATCAAAAAGGCTGAGAATCAATCGCCTTACCTCTCGATGCTCAAGCCGAGGGCAATTAAAGGTTTTGAAATTGATTCGCCGAATTGTGGGCCTTTGTAAACGTTGTTATTGACATTGGACGGACGCCGATCGCCGTATTGGCGCCATTTTGCCGTTTTCGGTCGATTGTGATTTGCAAAGGCCTGATTGTATGTATGCACGGCTTTTTATAGCAAAACCTAAAAAGTAAATATAGTAAAGCTAATTTTGTGCCGCTCGAGAGCGTTCAGCGTTTTCTGTGGTAACACGTTTTTTTCTACCCATCTCAACTGATTTCTAATTCTGTGCCAATGCTTAGGCCCCCAACAGGTAGATGGGTATCAGACCCATCATTTCAACATACCTATTTTAGAGTCAAAAAGTGATTTGAACTACGTACAAGTACACATTAATATTAAAATGCGTGACTGTTTGAAGAAGATTACCTACCATCTCGTTTACTTAGAGTTAATGTATTTCCTTCGCCTTCATCATCAAGAAACAGCAGCGTATTGATAGACAGTGCCTGCAAGTCTTCACTACTGAAGTGATAAATCATTAAAATTACTCGCGAGAACCCCTGATTATTCAATTAATCACTCTAGATTGGCTCGTGTATCCAGTGATAGGGTCCCGGCAGCGAAAGGGTTGATTTATGACGAAATAATAGTCTGCCGGGAATTTCAAGTGTTAACTTAAGTTTAACTTGGTGCTATGTGCGTGAGGGTTCAAGTTTTAACCAACTTCCCTTTGAGATGTTAAACATGCCTGTGGTCTCAAAAGGATGGCCAGTTTACTTTGTTCTAGTACTAGTACACTGCGTACTTAAAGTGTATAAATAAAAGGATCATGATATATAGTCTCTTAGTTATAATAGTCTTTTTTTTGGTTGGCTGTGTTATCCACCAAACTTAAGCGGGTCGACGTGATATTACATGGCGAGATATCTAAAATACGTAGACAGCCGTGTCTTGAAAAATATAACAACTTATTATAGAAACATATTGTATTTCAACTTTGTTGAACATTCATAATTTACTAGAAGGAATATTTGATTAGTCAGCTATTCTACGAACTGACACCATACTCAATAAATTTATATTTTATATTGTTAATTGTAAGGTAAACTCCACAATGTTGAGCACTTTCATTCTTTCGCTTGCCCTTTTCATATCTTACACTTTAGGCGCCTTCCTGATTTGTCGATGCGAAGGCGGTACGATATGAGAAAACTGTCAGCTGTCAGTGTCAACCGATATCAATGTAGTACTGCCCCACTTCTGCGCATGGTATTACTATTGCGCAAACGTAATACTGACAGTATTTCGTCAAGTGAGGGAATCTCACATCAGTAAGCTTACGTCAAAGAGCTAAATACCTATAACATATCGCTCCCGCCCCGCCAAGTCAGGAAGTCGCCTTACTTGCGCAAAAACTACAAACAGCTGAACATCAACACGTTACAGAAGACCGCAAGCATATTAACATAGTGATGTTGAGCAAATAGTGACTTGCTCCTTATGTATCTACATAGGTATCTAAGTGGTGTTGTGCTCCTGGTGGTGAGCTAGGTCGCCAGAGCTCCTGAGGCTGCGCTATGCTGAGAGTGATACCTGCATATTACTCTAGCTGTCAACACAACGAATGTTCAAGTCAATGGGGGGTCGGCGACGCACTTGTGATTCTTCTGGAGTCGCAAGTGTCCATAGGCTACGGTGTCTTCTTACCATCAGGCAGGCCGTAAGCTTTCTTAAAATATCTGTATGCGGGTCTAACACGAAAATTATTTATTTACCTTCCACATCAGCCCTAGGACGTCCACTGCTGGACATAGGCCTCCCCCAATTTCATGGGGGGGTAAATGCCATAATCGCCACGCTTGGCATGCGGGTTGACGATCGCAGTATCTCCACCGCCTTCTAGGAATGCTGCTGCTCATTCCCCGGTGGTCTTGGTCGTAGTTTAAGGACATACCCGGGTCCTTATTTATTTACCTTAAACGAGCGAAATTTATAAATATCGTGTTAGACCCGTATACGAATATTTTAAGAATGTGTACAAAGCGCGAGAGTGTAAAGTGTTATATAGGCCGTAAGCGTGTTTACCACAGTCTTTACAAAAAAAATCACCCTTAGAAATCCTTACTAATATTAGTAGTATTTTGACAGTAGACTACATTTACCATTATCTAAAGTGTGGGTCCGAGGCGTGTTCGAAAGTGTGCAGTGGGCGTGGCGCGTACATCACCGCTACTTAACTTTTACAGCCAGCTTTTTACCACTTCCCGTGCGAGGCGCTGCAGTGAATAGCGAGCTTTGTTTCGCGTGATACAGCTTGTACAGTCAGTATGATATGAATAGTAGTAGCCAGGGTAGCCAAATATATCGTAGTAGTTTCTTACTCCGGTGTACTTCTTATTCATATTTTTACACTGGAAATGTCGCCACAAAGTCTTATTAGAAGTGTGAATAAGTGTTCTCAGCTATATTTATTTCTGATACAGCCCCTTAGACAGGTAATACGCAACTAAATAAAGTATATAATTCAACTACTTACTTAATTAAGCATAGATAACTTTTGCATATTCCATTTCAGATCAAAGGCTTCTTCCCGGTTTTAATATTAATAGCCTTTTAATACGTACTTGTACTTTAATACGTATTTGGTACACTAACAAAGCCTACCCGAACGAATACAAATATCCTGCTCATAAATAACCAGAAAATCATCTAAGTTTGTGAGCTATGGTACAACCCCGTCCGTCAGATATCCGAAGCCAAAGTACCTACTTCCATGTCAATACTAAAAAGTCCTAAGAACCAAGACTAATATAAGGATTTGCTTCTTTTATTAACATAGTATTCTCAAATAGGCCCATAACAGTTGCCCTTGCACATTACTTATCAACAAATATACCATTAACTCGAGAAGAATAAGGAATCCACATGGTTGAGGGAATATGGATAGTTAACCCAATTTCTGCCGCTTGAAGTCGGTCACTTGAGTAGGAACATTATGTTTTATCGGATTAAGAACGTTGAGTTTTGGCTGAAAAGACAATACACAGTTCTAGATCTCGAGACATGAGACGAACAGATACGAAATGTCGACCTATTTGCATGTCATCAGGAATTCTCACGGAATACACAACTAAAAAAACTGTCTATTGTTCTTACGGAGTAAACCCATTTTTTTAAATGTGTGTTTTGAGTGGAAAAAAAGTGAATGAGCTTTAAGTTCGATTTTTTCCCAATAAAGATTATATTTGTTTGTACATTCACATTACAATGCGAGCCACAGCCGTTATAAGCCAATTTGCCTAAGCCACTTAAGCGCAGTACTCACCAGACTACAAAGCCTAAGGAAGAGGCCACTAAATTGATTCCTAAGCAAGCTAAGTGTTCTAAGCAAGCCATATCTCACAGTCCTGCATCGATAACTAAAGCCCTCGCGGGAGCATGCATTTTGGGGAGTACATTAGCAACACATTAGCAAGCTGCATGCTGCATGTAGCGTACAGCTTGTAGCATCAGGCATCACTCTAATAGCCTGGAAACAAATTTAGCTAAGCGCTGGGTTTAAGGGTAGCGGGGATCTCGAGAGGATGTCAGAGATAGACATCTTGGGTTTACGCTGATGCCTCAAATGCAAATGAGGGTATTAACCAACTATGAAGATTTTAAGAAACATTAAGATACTTGCTTTAACATCCTGACTGATAACGTAAGGACTAATTTGATAGGATCAGAAATCACTTTGTGCGATTCTCCTTATTTCGTGTCATTGTCATAAAAAGTGTTAAGTAATTACGTTTTGCTTGAAGATAAAATCCTTTCGAGCAGACCCATATGTGTCTAATTTTGGCGTAATACGAAATAATAATGCCATCATTAGTATTGATTCACGTTGAAGATTCGCTAGTCTTTGCCAGGGCTCTTTTTGAATAGATACATTGACAAATCAGACTACAACAAGCATGGCATAAAAGTTTCAAAGACTCTAAATCATTGAGCAATAAACAATCCTCAATTGGCATTATCTTAAATCAGATCAGATCTCGGTAAGATTTGGCTATGGTAGTCGCGGTCTGTTGTATCGATTGCCTGGACGACTGCCAAGGCATTGTCGACGTGGGTAACTTATGTCCGGCTGTGTAAAAAGAAGAGTTTTGTCACTGGCCAGTGTGACTCGAAAAAAAGAAAATAATTGTCACTGGCCAGTACGACTCGAAAAAAGTGCCTGCTATGGATATGACTTGACGGAAGGGGTGTTTTGAATTTAGAATGCTGACGACGTAATTAAAATGCAGTCTGGTTGGAATTGGGAAGTTTATACAACTGCGGTATGAGTGCATATGAGTGGCAGGTGTAATCTTCATTCCAAAACAATGCGCAACTGGATCTTACTTTTTTGAAATTAAGATCAGTTTTGACAAAACAAACTCGTTATATACCATTTTTCGTAAGTTTGCGCACACGGGTGAGCAAATAATATCGAGCTAACACGAGTGAGCGAGACAGGATTTGGCGACCGAGATCGGAAAACTATTGGAAATATGAGATATGGTTATTTCATTTGTTACGCTTAAAAACGCACCTATATTTGTTCCCCTATAACAAGAACGCCTACCCAACTCGTATTTTTCTCGTCAAATCTCCACCGCAAACCGCAAGTAAGCAGCAACAGTTTAAATTTATCAAATTATTCCCCAAATTGTTTAACGTAGCTGTTTGCAAGTGTCAAATCAAATTTATTTATGACGGATTTGCTCCCCACAGCACCTGTGTAGGGTGGCCAGGTTAATCCCGGTTATGCCCGTAATACCCGGGTGCCCGGTTATAAAACCCGATTTCGGTTTGTGACGTGATATTCCTATCCGGCTTTTGTTTTTAATTTAATTAAATGTCGTGAAATTATAGATTAAATTATAATCATTACTGATGGTTGTTCGTGGGAATTGAATGAATGAAAAAAGATTTCTGTTATTATGATTTTTCTTCAGGTGAGACATACCGACTTGAATTTGTATCTGTAAAAGTAGTTAGGTATACGATAGTGATAAACCATATAAGGAATTCACACTTATATTATAAGAACAATGCCTGGGCGACCGAGCTTTGCTCGTGTCTTCCCGGAATATAGGAGTTTTTCCGAAGATGAGAGCTAACTTTGTTTTTCGCTCCCTGAAACACCTAAATTGTAAATGTTATTAAAACGTTACAGTGGTTTACGAGATTTCAAAATCAAGCAAATAAATGTACAGAATGATGCTCTTTTAAAAGTGTATGATAGCCTGATGGGACATAAAAATGTTGCTCGTTGGATTGTATAGGATATTCAGGTATATTTGCATCCCCTCATAACCTCATTCACGATATTTCATTAATGATAATAATTGGGTTAGTTACCCATCCATAGTTTATCAGTGTTAAGTAAAGAGTATATTTAAATTTAGTTTTAGCGATTGTCTATGAACAAAACAATGCATTTGCTCGTAACTACAGTTAGTAGCACAACTGAACCAATGTCCACTACTTTGATAAGTATCGTCAATTAAAACAAAAAGGGTTAAGAATAATGTTTCCATTGAAACATTATTCGTTAGCATGCATTGTAGGGATAATCTGCCGTTATGTAATTTTAGATCAAGATATTGCATTTTGTCTCAAGGGTGACATTAGCATTGAATCAAATTTGCACCGACCATTTTCTATGGAAGTTTGTCTGATCTATCGGCTGTATCTTAGGAAATTGCCAATAAATTAACATTAATTCAGTCAGCTGTGTTCAGCAAGAATCAATAACAAAACTGTAACACCTTTGAGCAACGACATAAGAGGAGAAAAAAAAAGTTTAGTCCTCAAGAAACGTGTCAATTATATGTTTTTGTTTAACGAAAAATTTTTTTTTTGTATGACGACCCCAAATTATTTAATTGTCTATAACAGTTAATTCTAGCTTCCTTAAAATGAGCACGCAACTGCTTGAATCAGACACGTACTTTTGTAGTTATTGTAGGGTTAGACTCAGTTGAATAAGGTGTCCACCATTCAGTTTCCATACTTATTTACATTGACTCACTTTCGCACCGAACTCTTTGTAGACAATAATTACCTCCTAAAATATATCTCATCAACATACTTTCCGAATCACTTTTAAGAGACTGAAATTGCCTATTTTAGGTGGTTTCAGTTTTTTGGGTTTTCTTAAAAAAAACAAATTATTAGGAAAATAAATTAGGTTAAAATTTTCAGTTTTTAGGTTTCAGTAGGTAAATAACTATAAATCGTAAGTAATACATTTGTACAGCAGTTTTGTTGCTCATTTCTAGGAGTAATATTGTATATAAAACATTTATATTTTTATATAGTTTGACATCTATTAAATCGAATCCTACTAACATGCGAATATTGACTCACTTATGCTACTAACTGTATTTACGCGCGCCGATATGTCAGAACTAGCGCGAGAAAAATGTACTCGTATTAATATGGTTTTCATTTTTCAAACTAAGTATCGCAATTCAATAGTAAACTAACATTCCACAACGTCCACCACTAGCTACTATCAAACCAAACTGACCAGTATTAACTTAAAACCAAAGCACTAACTCTGTCCGGATTTAAGTGCCTATACCCGGTTTATTGGGCACCCTAGTGACCGGTTTAATCCGGTTGCCTGCGGTCGCAAGACATTAGGCGATAATTATGGAAGTCCACAGCACGCTATTGCTCTCTGGAGTTCGAGTTAATAACATTGCTAATAGCTGTCACGGATCTAATATTAAAATACTGTACTGGGAAATAATGAAATAGGATCAATCGACTATTTGGTGTTGTTATTCTGTCCCGTTCATTCTATACAAAAGAAAATATGACAGAGTATCTTAGAAAAAAAAAACATGGACTCTTAACACTTTTAAAATGCTTAGAAGATACGTACTGATGAAGTGAAAAATGATTTTCTGTCGGGAAAACTTGGATCTTAATCGGAATACGATGGCACCCGAATTGTTTACTGTCAAATGTCAAAATGAAAAATGTTTCACTTTGACATTTGACACTAAACAATAAAGTTCCATAATAATGGGTATGAAAACGTCACTCATTTAATACAATCATTGATTGACAGTTCGGATGCCATCGTGTTCCGATTGAGATCCGAGTTTTCCCGACAGAAAATAATTTTACACCAAACCTTGCCAATTGCGCGGTTTGACAGATGGATTGAACTCATTATACCACGATAACCCGCAATGAGATGAAACTCTTATGTGAGTCTCGTATTGTGTGTACAGAGGCATTGATGTAAGGTAAACAAACGTACCAATGTTTGACACCTCAATTCCAATATACCCTCCATTTTCGCTTTTAATTAATATTTATCGTATTTTGCGTGTTTTTTTTTGGCTATAAATGAATTAGGATTAAAGGTGCCATACTCGTTATTTAATTTGTCTTGCTTATTTCGCTAGTAACTAAGCATAGTAGTAGGTAGAATATACATATAACATTTACAATATTTTAGTATCAGTTACAGCAGCTAAGAAACTATAAACATATATCAACGTACACTTTGTATGACTAGAGTTATATGCCCATGAACCGCACAAATTACCAGGCTCTAAACTAGATTTTTATGGGTACTACAATGTCAGAGCAGGAGTTGACAATGGTACACGGTCGTAAAGTAAGGCGCTGTGTCCGCTCGTCCGGGAATGATGATACGCTACAAAAATCCGGGCATCTTGTCCGGGGAGATTAGCGTTGGTGCTGAGGTGCGCTCACACTGCGTCCTACTTTGTCAATCAGTTGTGAGAAGTTTTTGCTTGCTATCAAATCGTTAATGGCATAACTATACATTAAAAAAAAATAGAATCAACATTCAGCTCTGATTAGAACTAGTGACAGTAACAGTAACAATAAGGTATCTTAGCTAAAATTGAAGCTGAGAATCCCAAATGTTGGTTGTAAGTATGTTTAGATTTAGCAGCAGATTATCACTCACTAAAACTACAAATTTTAAATGTATGTGGGCATATCTATGTCCATTTTGTAACATAATTTCTAAGAATGTGGAGATTTTTAGCGAACCATTATGTATGTATGTAAGCACTTTATAGTACACAATAATAGGTTAAAACATATACATGTCACACAAGATCGGAGTACAAAGGCGAACTTATAAGGGATCTCTTCCAGCACAACAAATGAAGGTACAACTAGATAGACAAACTACCTAGATTATTTACCTAGTTGTGTAAAACTGACTGTTACTGTCAGACATATACAGCGGGATAATTAAGCAACGTTTTTAAGCGTGCGTAAAGTAGAATGTTATTTTCCATAGTAAAAACCGGCCAAGTGCGAGTCGGACTCGCGCAGGGTTCCGTAAAAAATATTTTTATTATATAATGTAACTAAAAATTTAAGGTATTCCCAATTTTTCCTTTATATGTGCTATAAGACGTTGCTTCGTACCAAATTTCAAGATTCTGAGTTCACCCTGTAGGTTTTAATTTAATTCCCTTACGTGTGTCGAAAATTTGCGGTTTAAACGGCTGTATCTTTTGATTGCGTTGGTTTAGAAGTTTGATTTTCCTTCAGCTCCAATGGACAGTAGACCTGAGTATTTGATATAAATTCCAGCTGGATACCTCCACGTGTTCCCGAGAAAAAAGGTCCTGACAGACAGACAGACGGACGGACAACAAAGTGATCATATAAGGTTTCCGTTTTTTTCCTTTCGAGGTACGGAACCCTAAAAATGACAGTTACATCTAAATGTCGTACGTTCGAAAAATTACGTGTAAGCACGCGAACCCGCGTTCGTCATAAAATAGACAGATGGGACGTGACATAATCTTGAGTTATGCTTGATATCTAGAGTTAAATGTCCAACTCTGTCATGTTGTTTCCCGACTAACGAGGCAGAGTAACAAGGGTAGAATGGCACAATTAGAATTTCATTATTGACAACCGATAATCCGCAAAAGACATCCTTTGTGTGGTTGTACAATATATTTTAATAAGATCGCTTGGGATTGCCCATGGATATTTCTAGGCATGTTCTTACCTTCCCATATTTGGTAAACGATTAGCATGAAATCAACTTGTGCGATGACGAGTATGACCTTATATCGAATTTCCGTGCAAGCTGCTCCGTGTGCATTGCCCTTATGTGTGTAAATTTAATTTACGCAATTTATGACTAATATATATTTTTAATTTTTTTCAGGTATGTAAACGAGATACAAGGACCAAATCAGTATAAATACACGGTAAAGTGGATGCTTTTCTAGATTATTATCATCTGTCTGTGTGTGTGTGTGTGTCTGTGTATCATTGTCTGTCTGTCTCTTGTCTTACCGCGATGAGAATAGGAATGGATTTTACACTTGTTATACTTATCAAATTACCAGATATTTTTATTATTTAGTCGAGTCCGTGCAGATTCTTTACTGCGTCCCAACATATCTTCCTAATTGACGCAGAAGCAGGTTGGTATAGTCACTAGTTTATAGTTTTATCCGAAGCACTTAAATAAACAAAGATAACCGCAAAACACCAAAATGACATATTGTAAAAAGTCGTGACAACCACCTAGAAAATTCACTTGATTATCGACCCTATCTCCGTAAGCAATAGGTTACGAATGCACTAATAGACAAATGGTAGTGCAGATGCCTTTGCCCTCAGGTGTTCTGGTAAATGACGACGGCCTGTTTAGCCTAGTTTGTAGTGAGTGACACTGCCTCCGAAGCTAGAGGTCCCGGGTTCAAATCCCGGTCAGGGCATAATTTGTGTATTTAGCACGGATATTTTCCTGGGTCTTGAATGTTTTCTATGTATGTATATCGTCTTCTAGTACCCATAATACAAGCTTTGCTTAGTTTGGGACTAGGCCAATTTGTGTAAGTTTGTCAGAAAAAAAATGGCGCCCATAATGTGTAGAATCCGTCTAACATCACATTTCTATTAAGGCAATTTAAACTCTTGGCATAGGCCCTACAGTTGATAATTCATTAACATGTTATTGCATGCTGCAGTCTTCATCTATGACGTATGCTTATATTTTATAACGGACTACAATGAGGTAGCGAAACGGCACAATAGGACAATGGATTAAACACGGCCAGAAACCAAATGTGGCATTATAAATACTAGATCCATAACGTCCTGCCTCCGTTCAATTACTGTTGCGCATATGTAATACTGGCAGTCAACGGAAAAAATTGGAAATATGTACATCAGTAACATTTCGGTAAAGTAGAAAATACAGCATACAGATTCCTCTACGCAAAGACAGGAAGTTGCCGTATTGGCTATGTGCGAAGTAGGTGGTGGGGGTAAGCTAGGCGATCGCAGCGCACACCATGGCAGAAATGTGTACTTACCGGGGACAACTGTCAAATTTACTTTCACGTTTCCTATTGGTTTCTTAACGGTTTTCTAAGATTCGTTTGGTTTGTATTTATTAATTTATTTTCTTATTTATTTCAGTAAAATTTCCAGTAAGGAGTCCTTCTCGTTTACTAAAATAAATAAAATATTCATGCATGTGTCATTATTTGACATCTCTGAGTTTGACATTGTCCCGGGACCTCTGACGTTTCAGACGTGCACATAGCCAATTGTAAGCCCAATACATACTACACAATACACTCAGATTTATATTTTGTTTTCTTGCAAACAAATGCAACACATTGGGAAAAAACAAGCCGAAAGCAGTGTAAGTAATGAAGCATCAACTAAGTCATCTCTGAGATCACGCGTCGCCGACCGACTAATCTACCGTTAAATACCATTACGAGTGCTCCCGACAAAAACACGTCGATTCTATAGTTATGTTATAACGTGTTTCTGGCTCGATGCGTTTGATAAATGCAGTTACATTACGGAATTGTCTGAGGCATCCGTGGATTATTTATTTGGATTGACTACTTTGGTCTTTTTTATTATACGTAAGTGGCAAACAAACTGATCTAAGACCTGCTAGAGCCGCCACCGTAGCCTATAGGCGCTTGCGACCCGAAAACAGTCACATGCGCGCTACTGACTATTTTTTGATTTGCGAATTCGTTGTATTGACAGGTAGAGACAAGACATGTCCATCATTCTCAAAACAGCGCATTCTCGGCAGTTCTAGCGACCTTGCTCACCACTATATGCATAAACTCACGCCTTTATTCCCGAAAGCGGTAGGCAGAGCACACCAAAATTAATTTCAGCGCCACTTTTAGCAATTGTAGGTTTATAGATGGAGAAAATGTGATAGTGTTGCTACCCTATCGACTACAACATACGTTCCCCTGGTTCCCATAGTCGACTCTTACGACACCCAAGAGATAAAAGGGGGTGGTGCTATTCTAAGCCGGCATGTTTGCCACCATTTTAGAATAAGAAAAAGATACGCTATGGTTTCTAGATTAGGATTGTGCACAGACATCAGAGAAAAGCAGCCTCGCAGTATTAAGCCCGATGAGTTTTCATATAGTTGTCTCTTTAAATCCTTATGGTGCACCAAGATGAGTTAGAATGCGACAGATAGTACAATCATTTTCGGCTGTTAACGAATTGTCTCCATTTGAAAGCACGCCAGGGTGTTAAATCCCATATAAACTTAACACACCACAACATTGGTTCAGTATTACAATTTTCAAGCAAGCAAGACGGAGACGCCGACAGATGAAGACCTGTCAGATGTCACTTGTCTGTCTCTCTCATTTATGAGTTGTGCATTAGTGAGAATAGATCAGATGTATAGAAATCGCTCAACTCAAATGAGCGGATCTGTTTTACTCTGATATCTGTGAGAATGCGGTACATCTCTTGACATGTTAAAGAATTTAGCAAAAAGATCGCTTCGAAAATCGGTTAAACCGCCACGAACTGACATCGACACTAAAGTGTAATAGACACAGTTCCCAGTAGTCGTGAGCTACCGACTTAACATTCGCGCTGGCTTTTTCCTGGTCCGGTCCCCAGGGAACCGTCCGGGCCCGGGACGAATCCGATTCGACGAGGCTACGTGTTGATTCCTTTTTAATAAACGTGACTTGTGTTTGAACATTGCGCACTTTTTGAAACGTAGTAAATAGGGGCCTTTTACACGGTTATTATTATCACGCGATACACTCATATCACGATCCGTGTCACGTGAAAACCAAACAATTTTGAAAACCGCGATAATATTCACACCCCGTTGATAATGTAGGCAGTTGAGATACAACTAAGGCGACTTTCTGACTTAGTATTGGCGCTGTGAATCAGGAAGCGCTCATTGGAATAAAGGGGTGCAGTGAAAAGCGCTACTGACTCGACTGACAGCTGATAGTTTTCTCATATCGTACCGTACCGCCTCCGCACTGGCAAATCGGGACTGGTCCTAAAACCGCCTTTCCATAACATAATACATGTACTCGTAGATTTGTATAGTTCATTATACATATAGGGAGAGAAATTATTTCGTAAGCTTGCAACCGACACAGCTAGAGTTGGTCCTCCAAAGCGTCTGCCGTTAAAATTTAAAATTAAATAGAACTTACGGAACCAGTTTTTTTTTTTTTATTTCCTTGCAAGAAACGTCAGAAGACAGTTTAACAGAAAAACAGAAGTCTTTGAAGGAAAGCTATGTTGATGTTGAAAATCAAGTTATTAGCAGGTACATACATAATTGATATAGGTGCTGAGAAAAGGAATTGTTAAATAAACCGAGTTCACCTCTATTGTCACACTATTAGGCATGGTTTGCGTTTTGTTGTTAAGTATATATGACTAAGTTAAAAAAAAACTGATTGATGACGCATTATACACGGTTGACGAATTTTTCAAGTCACCTCAAAGTTAATGCCTGATTGCTTGCCCATATCGGTAGCAATACACATCTTTATAAAAAAAAAAAAAACATTATATTACTTAAATAACTGTGTACTCACTCACTGTTGTGTTACTACATTAATAAATACTCATAGTTATGTTGTGATGAATTGTGCAAACTGACATGTAAAATTATTGTATTTTATGAATAAATTGATTGTATTGTATTGTATTGTATTATATAGATATTCATTTGACGACCACTTTGGCTTAGTTGGTAGAGACCCTGCTTACGAAGCCGGAGGTCCCGGGTTAGAATCCCGGCCAGGGAATTATTTGTGCATTTGTACGAATATTGTTCCTGGGTCTTCGATGTTGCCCATTTATTTATCTATACATATAAGTATGTACATTATATCGTCGTCTAGTATCCATAGTACAAGCTTTACTTAGTTTGGGGCTAGGACGATTTGTGTAAGATTGTCCCAAAAAAAAAACCATTAGTTATCTGGTAACTTTTGTGGCAAAATTACTGTACCATACTTATTACAAATATAATCATGTATAGAAATTACACTTGAGTACTTAAAAGTGACAACTCCTAGTTCGTGACTATGGGAATTAGTTTTTAAAACGGTCCCTTTGTTAACTATTTAGATCTTTTATACATAAAATCTATATAAATTATTTTATGATTTATTTTTAAATTCATTTTCGATGTCATGATGAGTTTTAGTAATTTAAACCATTAAGGTAATTGTATTTCTTTCTTTTATTACCTTGAAAGTGTCCCTTTAATGGACTGAAATGTGATTCGTTTATATGAATATGGTATAATGAATATGGTATATTATATTAAATTGTAATCTAAATGCAGGCTGTGAACCAAAGGAACCCATGCGATATCATTACACCCGTTAGACTGCTTTGTGGGGGCGTTAGTGAATGCGCAGGTGAGTATATATACCCACTAATAAGATAAGCTATGCCTTAGACTAGACTATTAGTCTTGCCTGGCTTAATAAGAGCCGGTTGAGCTAGTAGGCCCGCAACTCCTCTACCTCGTCAATTTGATTTAGGCTGGGTTGCACCGACTTACGATCACAGGCTGATCAACGTTAAATATGGCGCCGGCAGCTGTCATCCCATAGAAACTTGTCAAACTTTCCATACATTCCAATTTTAACGAACACAGCTTACGATTACAGACGGTTTGGTGCAACCCAGCCTTAATGTAGCTGCATGTTCTACCTTTAAGCTAATCCAATTTGATACCATTTCCTATTATTTTGCTTCTTCAGAGAAGTAATGTTAACGTCAGATAGGTACACACAAGCAAGCCTCGAGAGCAAAGAGTTGGCAACGCGCTTATGTTTTTTTTTAGTGGTGTTCTTTCAGAGTCACAAGCGTCCATAGGTTACGGTGACTGCTTACCACAAGACAGGCCGTAAGCTGGTTAGCCACGGTCGTTTGTTTAAAAAAGATGGTCGGTTTTGACACGCTAAGGTCAGCGAATAATTTAGAAAAAAAAATGTTATACAACTTAAATGTCTTATTAATAATCTGAACGTTTGAATTTCTTGTAAGACATAAGATATAATCACAGATTAGGTATATAACATTCTACGACATTATGTCAAAAAAAACTTGAAATTAGGTAGTTTTCAACAGGTTTGCGGTTCTTTCAAAAAAATATTGGTTCATCTCATTCATCAATCTAATCAAAATCTGAACTTTTGATATTCCTAAAAAGTCATTAATGTTAACAATATAGTTTTTCATTCGTTCGCAATTATATCTTTACACGGGCGAAAAGCACAGCATATCTATCGAGCGAGGCTACCATGCACCAGCGAGCGTGCAAGACAAAAATTTGGGAGCTACAGGTGCCTGGAATCTTGATTTTAGCCTGTACAGCATAAACTTGTATTAAGTATATGACCGAACGAACTTCGCATTCTAATTTTAAATGCCCTTTAAAAATAACGTCCCATAATCTACCGAGCAAAAGCTTTTTCTGGTTTTATGCACACGACAATCGTGTTCAAGGTACCAAAGGAAAGAATCGAACATAAACAACTCGATAAAGTCGATGTTTTACGGGAAACTCGACTCCTGCATCGCTCAGGATCGATTCTGTTCAAAATGCAAACCGAGTTCAAGTTGCGTTTGGCTTAGGGAATAGTATATTCGATACGCCTTCGAGGGGACTATTCTGGTCGTGTGACAAAATGAATTGTGATACAGTCGTGTGATATTGCATTGAGAATTGAGTATTCAGAGCCATTGCCGGGATATTGCTTTGATTGCATAAGTCGTTGGAATGGGATTATGTGGCTGTAAAAGTTTAATGGGGTTGCTCATCGAACGAACGAGTATTGTTATAACCAGAGTTCTCATATTCCGCAACAAATATAAATTGGTATATTGATCTTAATCATGTTTGCCATGGCAATGGAAGTGGAATGAACATAAAAAATATGGACTGCCGACAATTGAAAAAAATCGTATGTAAGGGAGGTATTCCACTCATCCAATATCTTCGTCCAATATACATTTGATCAAAGAAATTGGATGATTTCATCCAACTTGAATGGGACCCCGACATTTGATCAAAGATTCTGAAGACAGTTAAATCAATATGGCTACGCATGAAAAAAAAACTTGGACAAAGATATTGGATGAGTGGAATGGGCCTCCGTCAAAGAACTTTGATCAAAGATTTCACAAAGAATTTGGACAGAGATATTGGATGAGTAGAATACCACCCCGTATTAAACTCATCCAATATCTTTGTCCAATATCTTTGATCAAAGAAATTGGATGATTTCATCAATTTTGGATGGGACCCCGACATTTGATCAAAAATGCTGATGACAGTTAAATCAATATGGCTACGCATGAAAAGAAAACTTGGACAAAGATATTGGATGAGTGGAATGGGCCTCCGTCAAAGAACTTTGATCAAAGAAATTGAACAGAGATATTGGATGAGTAGAATACCACCCCGTATTAAACTCATCCAATATCTTTGATCAAAGAAATTGGACAATTCAAAACAGTTAAATAAATATGGCTACGCATGAAAAAAAAACTCGGAAAAAGATATTGGATGAGTGGAATGGGCCTACGTCAAAGAACTTTGATCAAAAATTTGACAAAGAAATTGGACAAAGATATTGGACGAGTGGAATACCACCCTTAAATCAGATATCTCAACTGACAAATACATATAAAGAATAAATTTAACTTGGAACTTGTTATTATATATACAATATTTGCCCTATTTATTATTATCAGCCAGGCGCAGGCTTCCTGCCATAGATGAGATCACACTTCATCACTTCTCACTTGTCCTATAGAGCAAATTTTGTATCTATTTAGTTACGACACGTATACAGTATTAAAATTCCAAGGGGCTCAATCGTATTTTTTTTGGTTTATCGGCGATCAGTCTGTAGACTAACAGCTAATTTGTTGGCAGCAAGTGGCTTAGTGACTTGCTGCCAACAAATTAGCTTGCGATCCACGAATGCCCCTTAAACTTAAGGGGAAAATTTATAAAACGATCATAAGACCTGTCGTAATGTATGGATCAGAATGTTGGGCAACAAAAGTGATGGATGAAAGAAGAGTGCACGCAGCTGAGATGAGAATGCTGAGATGGATGTGTGGAGTGACGAGGAAAGATCGAATTAGAAATGAGTATATAAGGGGAAGTTTGAAAGTGGCACCCGTGACAGAGAAAATGAGGAGCAGTAGGTTAGCATGGTATGGGCATGTAATGAGGAGGGATGAATGTCATATTGATAAAAGAATATTAGGGTTGGATGTAGAAGGACGAAGAGCGATTGGAAGGCCCAAAAAGCGATGGATGGATTGTGTGAGAGAGGATATGAGAAAGAAAGGAGTAAGCGCTGAAGTGACGAATAATAGAGAGGAATGGAAGAAGAAAACATGTTGCGCCGACCCTGCATAAGCGGGATAAGGGCAGGGAGATGATGATGAAGTGGCTTAGTGACTTGTGGCGAAGATGCCAACGCATCTACTGCCCTTTTACAAATAATTCTTTCTTTTTAATCACTTCTAACTGAGAACAGGCTGTAGAAGTTGTGTTGCTAAGAAATAAGGATGTATTTGTATAGTCAGGCATTCCGCATATTTTCCCCTGTGCTTTTCTATTTCTTCACGCACGGTTGGTACTTTGAAGTGTTCATGAACCTCATCATTCCTGGAGAACCACGGAGCGTTCGCTAAATCATATTTAGTATTAAAATGATGAAGCTCGTGAAACAGTGCCCTCACTCAACGAATGCGAAGAAGTTTTCATACGAGGGTATTTAAAAAAGTAAAGGTTTGCACAAGGCGGTTCCACAACACTTCGGGAGATCAAATACCGCGAGCCATTCGGCTGCCTCTTGGGCACTGTAACTACACGTCATTATACAAAATCTAAATATTCTTTTATACATCGAATTCTATTGGCTACCAACAAATTGATACGTAAACGATAATACTTATTACCTGTTCGTTCAAATGAAACTTTTCGATATCAAAGTAAACGATGTACTTTAGCAACTGCGATTTACAACATTTGACGATTTGAACAGAAGATCGGCTGTAGGGCAAAGTTTGCTTTAAAACAATTCAAAGATGGCCGTTAAAGTTTTATCCGTCTTCTAGCTGCGTTTAGAAGAATAGATGCAATCTCAGATGCCTGGACTTTGGCCGATATCGCGAACTTTTGAACGGATTTGTTGGTTTGTGTTTGTTGAACTATTGACACCTATGCCTATGCATTATGCCTTATGGCACAACATGGAGACACATTAATATAAATAATTGTAAGACCTATATTTACAAATACCTTTTTTATTATGTATGAACCCAAGGGGGTAACTAATCCTTATTGGAATTATTTTTCTTTCTACCCGAAGTGAGTGGGTAACCTTGACTGTTAGAAGTTTTTAAGCCGCCCGAACGCCTCTGACTTGGCTTAATGATTGCTATCTGGGACAGTAGCCGGGATCAACGGCTTAACGTACCTTCCAAAGCACGGGAGCGCTCAGTTAGTAACTGTCAAGCACAGCGCCATCTATGATTCTAAACTGGAATCACTAGATGGCTTGATTAGTTAAAAATCTTATAGTTCCTCTCATAGAAACCTAATTTAGGATTAAGTCGATAGAGGTCGCTATAATTAATAACCGCCTTGTCATTACTTAGGATAATTATTTTACTTTTCACTTTGCAAATATAAACCAAAAGGAGCACACGCTGTCTAATTTATCTGCCACCCTGTCCGACGCACCCCGAGCCATCCACATTTCTTCAGTAACCAATCAAAGCGGTCACCCATCCAAAAATTTACCCCAACCGACGTTGCTTAACATCACATACCGCCGGAAAGGAATTGAAAAGAGCCTTCTGCTTGTAAATTAGTTAAGATTCAAGATTAATTCGTAACAAGTAAAATTTATTCGTAACAAATACAATATTAACATTAAACAAAAGCATAGACAACAAACAAAGGCGTAGGCACGAAAAGGAACCTATTCAGCATATGCAGGCTTTAAAGCCGGCGCTGATCTTCCGTAGAGCCCATAGCGGCCTGTTACACGGTAATTATTAAGATTCTTAAGTTAAAAGTTGTTATGCAAAAGACCCTTGACTGGTATATTTAAATATCAAAATTTACACAGTTTACAATACTTTAAAACGAGTTTTAAATGTCAACTGCAATGATATTTCCAAGTTTTCTCAACATGATTACGCGAATGCAGATTCGTCACACGAATCAATCAATTCGATCATAATTAATCGCGCACGCGCAATCTCCTCGGGCGGAACCCAATTACAGAGTCAGCGCCGATTTGAACTTGCTCGATCCAAGCCATTTTAGCATTAGTTTTACGTGGTTGTGCTTAGTTCCAGATTAACACGTATTTTACATGTAAAATTAAAATTATTACCGGATAAAGCTTTTCTTACGTGCATTTCAATTGATAGGTAACGCCAATTTTAAAGTTAAAATTTGCAATCTACCTTCAGCCTTATACTCTAGTGGTCGGCGGTTAAGAAGTCAGTCAATCCTGTCATTTCCATACAGTTTATAACCTCAAAGTGACTTTTAGGCAGATTGATTCTTAACCGCCGACAACTACATAGGTATTTATTTATTTATTAGGAAGGTACACTTTACAGACATCATTCAATACATGGTTGAGTTAGTTCGCACGTGTTCAGTAGCTTATAAACTAGCATGATATCCAAATCTAAGTGCACACAGCTTGATCAGTAAATTAGCGTATAATTGGGTATTGAATTTACAACTAATTTAGATTAATCCTGCACGCTCGTTTTCACACAATTTTCTCATTTTGCAAAGGACATCAAACTCTTGTAATGTACATTACACATACACATAAACTACCTATAGTGTTAACCTATACTAACAATACAGTCACACAGAAACCAAAACAGACACTTGGCTTGCAATATCCCTTGTTATCTCTGTCAAAAACCAACAAAAGACAATATGCAATAACGACTCACTTAGAAAATGCAGTTTTTTCTTTCTACCCGTGATTGCAATTTGGCTTTTATTTTCATTTCAACAATTAAAAATCGCTCTCCAACTGTATTCATTAAGAGCTGAGTGAAATGCAGATTTGAAAATTAAGTTTTGCGGTTCTTTTATACGTAAAATACTTTACTTTATTAACATATTATTATGGTATCAAATTGTCTTTGTCGTTAATGCTTTTCCTCGAGTTTGTTACGAGTACAATTGGGTATAATATTTTATGTTTGTTTTCTATCATCATCATATCAGCCCAAGACCGTCCAGAACTTTGTTTTCCATACATACGAGTACGTACCTAATTTTGTCCACTGCTTTGTATGTAGGTACCTGTATTAAGAGTCCGCAGGAAGCTCGGTTCTCCATACAAACGTAGTTTCGCTCTCATTTTAAAACGTGGCATGTGTATACAAAATTGCATGTTATTACTAACATGAAACTTTGTATACCCAATGGGATCCAGCATATCTAGAGGTAGGGCGGAAATTAATTTCTGTTGCTTGAAATTAATATAATGGAGAAAAAAATACAGCGATTATTAAGGTTTTCATAAAAGACCTAGAAACTTTAGAAACTCGCTGTATTTTTTTTCTATTACAATTTCTAGCAACAGAACCTAGTAGGCCTAGATATAGCGTATCCATTGTGTATGCAATTTTAAAGTTCAGTCCAGCATACAAGGGACCCTTAACACCACGATTAAGCATTAAATTAAATTTAACATGGTTCTATCAATCTTACGCATACATCTATTTGGTATGTGATATTTTCCTTCCCCCTTCTTCCATCGGACATCCAGACGTACGGCTGGCTACCATCCTTACCTGAGTGCCTAACGCGAACTTCGAAAATCGAACTTCGTGTCGTGCCGTCCCTTTCACTGTCGTGTCACACTATATGACGGAAAGGGACGGTAATATACGAAGTTCGATTTTCGAAGTTCGCGGTAGGCCCTCTGGTCGAAATTCCTCTAATTCGAACCAAGCGCTTTGCATCATCTTTCATTATGTGCACTTCTAAGGTTTGGATTTCTCTGCCGGTGTTTGTATTTCCGAGTTCATAAAACCTAGACCTTTTGATTAAAACGTTCAAGGTTTTATGTTAGGTATCTGACAAATAATAGAGGCGAAAGTGGTAAACCACTCTCCGCCTTGTTTGATAAAATACCTGATGTGTATGCAAACCTTTTGAGTGTCCCTGTTTTCATAGTGAAACTACCGAAGCGTGACTTGATTTTTACCTCAACAAAACAGTTTATACGAGTTTTATGCCATTATTTCATTTATTTTCAAAACAATAGGAATAAAGGAAAATGTAACTAAACTAAACTAACTATAAACTGAAATAAAACAAAACTAAATAATTACAAATAAAAACCCGGCCCCAGGTCTGTTCCGTGTGGCAAGGTGCCCAGAAAGCTGGCGGCATTGCCACGCTGGATGGCAATGGAGATCCGTTGGGCGAGATACGCGCCAGCCATTATGTGCTCCGGGCCCCCACGGCCCAAGCGTTTCAACCCCAAACGGCTCAAACATGCAGCCAGTATCAAGGACTGCATATTTGCGCCGCTTGAGGTTTTCCGCTGTGTTAGCCACAGCCCCAGCCCTAATTGAAGTCCCTGAAAGATGGGACGGTGCAAGGGTATCCAACAGTTTATTAATAACCTAGGGCAGTAATACTGCGTACTGTGATCACGGGCATAAATCGCTCTTTGTGTGGCTCCACGAAACGGAAACACGACTTATCAATTTCACGTTGATTGAGTTTCATATGCTCAACTAAAGACTATCCACATTTATACATTCGTTCATTTTAAGTGTACATGATTAAATTCCAGTATAATAATCGTGGACATTCTACATTCAGGTTTATTAAACTCCCAGGCCTGGAAAACAGCGCCCTTTGATTTAATTGTTAACTTTGCCGCCCTGAAAGATATAGAGCAAGGCAAGACGTATAAATCAAACCTAAACTGTAATTAACACCGTCTAGACATAGGTAATTGAAGATAAAAGCATCATATGACAGGTATACCTACGTACAGTCTACAAAAATATTTTCATCAAATTACCTATCATTTACTAAAAATGAAAAAAACTAAAATTTTGTTCAGTCGATAATATGTCTGGTACTCTATAATAACTGTATAGTTTTGATACTTTTATAGTTCCAAAAAGTTAAAAAAACTTACATGAAATTGAACAAAACTTACATGAAACTTAACTACGAAAATGACAATACAGATTAAAACTACTAACGTGCAAAGCCATTTAATGTGTGGGGATTACTGTTATACCCACTACATACGTATCCATTAACAAGTTCAATGACCTACATTCATCTAATTAGACTCGTAAAAACGAACTTCCAACCAGTCCGACCTCGGACTTCAACAAAAATGTATAGCCCCGCGGGTCAACGGGAACTGGTTGATATAATTACCAAATTTTATGGCCACGCGCAATTGGTCGGAGCAGCGACGTTTTTTAAACTTTTTTAATAAATTAGTAATCCCATTTCAATATTGAATTTGTTAGCTATAAATTAGGAGAACGGCCGCATCTGATTTGATATAAATTTGTTTGGCCCTTAGGTTTGGTACACATTGCCCGCGTTTCACGACTAAATGAGATTTTTCTAATTTATTCGATGGTATCGGTAATCAACAGTCTATTAGGAATCGATTTCGGAATTAAATACGACATTTGGTGGAGGTCGCGAGGAAAACATAAATTAGAATAAATGGGGCGAGATGTAATGTTAGTAATACGATTTTCGTATTTTTTTAGTTGATATGTTATTAAGTATAAAATACATTACCTACGATATTTCAAGTTAGTTTTCAAGCTTGCATAACTATAACCTAAATGCAATTTTGCGTGGGGTAAATATGCAACGTTTTCAATTGTGAGCAAAATTCCATATTAAAAATGACAATTACCTATCTAAAAACGTTTGAAAAGTTACGTGATAACCCTAAAATGAAGTAAATTTGTTATTGATGTGTAAATTAAGTTAGTTATTTATGTGAGGATGTAAGTATTTATTCTTAAAATATTCGTATACGGGTCTAACACGAAAATTTACCTTAATTACCGACGTTTCGTAATAAATTAATACATCTAAAGCGCAATTTAAAAAACAAGTCATAAATGTTATTCCTGAGGAAGAATGGTAACTAAGTGCTTCTCTAAAGTACTTGCTGGTATTTAATTGGATTATTGGCTGGTATTTAATATAGATGTTTTTAAATATATCTAAAATAAAAAAAAATTGGTATGTAGTTCAATTGCTCGCTTAATGTTCATTGTTAAGTTTTTGTAACATTTCTTTTTACTTTTTCGGATGAAATATTCTTCTATAGGGTAGTGCATAAACAGTGTAAATTGTATGTCTTGGTGAGAGCTGTTCAGGAGTTAGATGCACGTATAACATTAACCTAAAATAAGTTACTTTAATTTGTACATCTATCTCTGTTTGTTTCTCCAAATAAATAAATAAAATAAATTTCGTATTAGACCCGTATACGAATATTTTAAGAATGTGTACAAAGCGCGAGAGTTTAAAGTGTTAAATCTGTGATTGCTGCAATTTTTTGTGAGCTGCCAGTTACAACTTCATATATTCATGTCAAAACTATTCCTACAACATCCGATGGTTCTCACAGAATATCAATGTAAAGCGGTTCCGCTCATTTAAGTTGAACGATTTCTGTATATCTAATCTATTCTCACTAATGCACAAATCAGATTGTTTGAGAGAGACAGACGGTGACATCTGACAGGTCTTCACCTGTCATTGTCTCCGTCTTCATAACTGAAAATTGTACTGAACTGACGTTGTGGTGTGTTTAGTTTAGTCTATATGGGATTTAACATCCTGGTGTGCTTTCAAATGGAGACAATTCGTTAACAGCCGAAATGATCGTACTATCTGTCGCATTCTTACTCATTTTGGTGCACCATAAGGATTTAACGAGACAACTACTTATATATGAGAAATCATCTGGCTTAATACTGCGAGTCTGCTTTTCTCTGATGTCTGTGATGGTTCTTTACTTATATTGATCAAGCATAGGATGTTGAGCTTTAAGGCTTAGGTGAGCTCGCTTCATCGTCGGCCTCATTTTTGCCCCCTGGCTAGATGCTGGAAAAGTAAAAAAGTAAAAAAGTAAAAGTAGTTTATTCTTCAAATTAGGCATATTACATGCACCTATGAACGTCAATAAACTACCACCGGCAGCCTGATTGCGTAACTTATTGTTCTAACGTTAGGCATATTTTAATGTCACTTTTGAAGTAAAAATCTATTAGCTTATGTCATATTTTTTCTACCTAACGTTAGGTAATATTTGAGCCGAACTGAATGAACGACTGAATGGAAATCCCATACTAAAATCAGAAACTGATGAAATTATTGGAAACGCGTAACTTTTTGACGGTTAGATTGGACGGTACAAAATGTCAATTACTGTGTGACAAAGTCATAATGTCTGTCATGTCAAAACATGAATTGAACAAAGATTATAGTTGTTGTTTATTCATTAAAATGGGAAAATTTTCCAACTATTTCATTGTCAAGTCGCTATAACACACGATAGAGTACAAAATATCAATATCACTTTGTAAAAAATCGAAAAGTAAGTAGGTAACAATAAATGTTATGTTATGTCATAATCATAATATTCATTAAATTTTTACTATTGTGTGCTTCGTTTCAGGATGTAAACCGGAATATCCATCTCTGTGATGATGATGCCATGCTCTATTAAGATGATGAGATTGAGTAATAGCAAAATGAAATGAAGGAATGTAAAAAACATGTACCCAGCAAAACAGATCTCTTCTGTGGTATACGTGCCATATTATTAAACAATATATGATGAAATATAGAAGTGTTCTCCTATAAGCATGTATTTTTTCATACACGCGCCCCACACGTTGATGCCAAGGGCGTTGTTCCTACATGCTTGTCGATTTATGGTAGGTACTAAGAATTGATGAAATGACGTGATGAATAAATATCATAATCACAGCATATCATTCTGAATGATTGACACTAGTGTCTACATTCATTTTCAGTAACCGTGAATTTATTGATTCTACTTACTGGTGGGTCTGAATCCTTTATTTTTACTAGTCTCTTAAAAGAAACCTGTGGTATGGATAATGGACATGAGCTATATTTTATCTCGCGGTTTTACCTTTATTACTAAGTAATAATACTTGGGCAGAGTCGCGCAGACAGCTAGTAAATACATAAAACTGCATACAACAGTTATATACTAATGTAAAATGTTTTAGGTGATACAAAGGAGATTGCGGAGACGTGGGTGGTGCCGCATGGATTTTCTGGCAAGAAAGGAGTCATCTTTGTACGGCGCCGAGATCACACACTACGGGCAATGGTCGCCTTGTTGATCTACATTATCTACAACAATCATTAAAGCTTGAAACGCACAGAGCGCGGCGCAGCGTCGTTGCGGGGCGGAGGCGGTTTTGCGGTAAAGCGAACGCATTCCGGGGTATGTCGCACTACAAAAACCGCGCGGAGGCAGCGTGTGTGATAAATGAAGCAGTAATTGACACTACCAAGTCTACCAACAGCCGACAGTTACGAAACGACAGTGTAAAACTGCCTCCGCCCCGCACCGCGCCGTGCCCGCTCTGTGCGTGATGAGGCTCTTGTCAAGATTTTATGCAGTATCGACCGGTTTAAGACGTAAAATTACAAAAAAACAAATTATCAATTATACTATACTTTTATTTTATGTCTTTGAATATAATAAAACAGTAGCAAAGTACGGACAGATCTATGAACCATAAAGATATAGATACGAAGACTGTCAATGCGCATATATATCGCGTCCAAAGTCGACTCTACGCTACAAGCATAACTTTACTATATTATACCTACGTTTAAGCTTTGAAAAATCTTAGTAAGAACAAAAAGGTGCAACCATGCTGCTCGTCAATAACGATCATATAGTTGAGTTTAATGAATCATACATGAATCAAGATTTTATACCTAGAATTATATTGGTGGGGTGTAGTAATGTAATCCATTTATGATGAAAACCATAGTTAACTTTTCATAGGTACATTATATAGAATGTGTCGACCCAGGTTGGTCTAAATACAACAAATGGCAGCTGAGGGAATAAGGACAGCATTCTGGTCTTATATTTTCAAGGGTACACATATGTACCGATTTTCTCATGTGTGGTTTAGCGTATGGACCCGGGTATGTCCTAAAACTACGACCAAGACCACCGGGGGATGGGCAGCAGCATCCCTGGAGTGCGGTGGAGATACTGCGATCGCCAACCCGCATGCCAAGCGTGGCGATTATGGCATATACCCCCCGTGAATATGGGGGAGGCCTATATCCAGCAGTGGACTTTCTTTGGCTGATATGGTGGTGGTGGTGGTGGTGGTGGTGGTTTAGCGTGTTGTGATACGAAAATATTATTATTGAACGTTTTAAAGTAAATTATCCCACTGGGTTGATGCGAATCCAATAAGGGGTTTCTAACAAGAGAAATAATTCTCTTTACCTACATGTAAAGTAAGTACATTTTGATTTTACTTATTTACCATATTTCTTTGTCTCCTGCCAAAGGTGCCGATATAAAATAAAAGGACTAAAGTCAACAGCAAACGTAGATGATCATTTTAGTACTTTATCGCACTAACGTAACAATACTGCGACAGTTGGGATGCATCAATGTAGTGAAAGTGACAAGGTACTTGTAATAATACGTTAATTGTAATAACTTATTCTACTTGACACTAGATGTCTATTGCTGTAAACAACTGTGTACATTATCACTCTTGATTCCAATTTATTAACAACAGTCAGCTAAAATCCGGCAGTCTTCCTCCAGCACAAAGAGGCTGATGACTTAAAACCTCCTTGAAACATAAAATTCTGACACGTCATAACAATCAAAATGTAGGCCACATGTAGGTGTCATTTTGAAATTAATGTCGTGTTGTCAAAGAATTAAAAGTAATTGTTATTGGGAAATTATAATCGCAAGAATATGAGACGAGTAAAACATTAACAAGGAAGGTATTTTGGTATGTTATAAAGGATTTATATACACAAATATGCAAACAAGGTGTGTAATGTTTTTATAATTTCAAGTTGTACTCATATTGGCTTTCATGTTGTGCTTCTGATCTTTCACGCCGTGATCGGCGACGGCCATCCTAGTTAGTTGCAGACGTGCGCAGCTGAACTTACTCGGAATACTCAGCTGTTAAATGTATCAGTTGTATGAAGGCTTAGGGCGATTTCGTATATACCTAACGTCGCAAATCAAACTTGATGAGACGAGTATCTTTGAAAGCTTGAAGCTCATTTCAATACCACAACGCCATTTTGAGCCCAATTAGGCCCTCCCACTTATGCGTTGGTACCATTTTGCAGGCAGTTAGGTGACGCACGCGGTAAAACACACCCTTGTAACGAAAGAAGATAATGCTCACCTCGAATCCGTTTGCTGACTGATGAGCGGGTTTTGGTAGTCTACAGTCATCCCGACGGCCTTAGCTAATCTTCCAATATCAAACCTTCCATGTCTGATGATATTTTACACCAACGCAGGTCGCAGAGCTACCGTGTACGGGGCGCAATCATAATCATGCCACTATAGTGGTGAGCTATAAGGATTTCTACATAAAATTATTTTCTGCCCCACAGCTTTGGCTACATTGTTTAAGTGCTAATCACGTGCTACTACAATATTTTTTGACGGAGGCACGTTCTACGAGTACACTATCTTTTGACGGAGTTTCAATTGAAAATGGCGCACTTAGTTAAGTACCCTTATATTTTTATAATTGCTTAAGATTTTTATTTAAGTAGTTTCTTTTTTTCGTGCTGAAACGATAACTTAAACATTCCGTTTTTAGGGTTCCGTAGTCAACTAGGAACCCTTATAGTTTCGCCATGTCTGTCTGTCTGTCTGTCCCTCTGTCTGTCCCAGGCTTTGCTCTGGGACTGTTAGTGCTAGAAAGCTGCAACTTGGTATGGATATATAAATCAATAATTTTTTCTGTAACCCTTGTATTGTGTGGAGTGCTGTTGGTAAGGTTTTCAAAATGAATAGAAGTCTTTATCAAACAATTTTGATAAATTTAATATTTTCGGAAATATTCACTCAAAAATACAAAAAAAATGTGTCCCTCTAACTTTTGAACTATGGGTCTAAAAAATATTAAAAAAAAACACGAAAGTAAAGCCTAATAAAGAATTTCAACGAAAACTGAAGCGGCCATGATCAGTGAAGCTGTTTTTGAGTTATCGTAAAAAGTCTTCCCTTCGTAGTAAAAGACGTATGAAATGCTGCGAAAGTATTCTCTTTTGCTTATGGATTTTTTAGAGTAAGTTCATTGAGCAACTACGGAACATTTACAGCCTACCTGATGGTAAGCAGACACCGTAGCTGGCAGGCGGACGGACAATACGTCCCACTGCTGGGCACGGGCTTTCTCACTAATGAGAGGGATAGAGCAATAATCCCCACGCTGGCCCATTGCGAGTTGGAGACTTCACATACTCCTTGGAATTTATTGGCAGATGTATGTAGTTTTCCCCAAGATGTTTTCCTTCACTAAAAAGCTAACGGTATCAAATGATATCCCGCTGGTACGAATCGGGATTGGAACCCACGACCACTTTTTACCCGACTACGGCAAAGCCCAAAAGGAGTAGGGTTATGTGTTTGGTCTGTATGTATGTATGTATGTATGTATGTCTGTTCCTATGTCCACTCGTAACTACTTAACAGCTTAACCGATTTTGATGAATGATACGTCATTAGATTCCTCTCAATGGCGCGAAATGGTGGATTTGCGAATCCTCTTTTCACTAACACGCGGTTATCTTCGCCATTTAGCAGGAGGGTGGAGCGTTATATTAATAACGCTGACTGGACTAATAATAGTTATTAGTTTAATACTAACCACGTTAACTTTGCCAATGGTACCCGTAGGTGTCTCTCAACTCATCGCAGCGCGCATACTCGGGAGCTCTGGTGTCTTTATGCTTTGAGGGTATCTTCAGGAATATAACACCACGTACTTACAGAGTTGAATAAGTTCTGCTATCCTCAGTTGCGTTGCTCCAAATATGAGTAAGACTACCATTTGCTGTGTTCTACCTCTCCAAGAAGTATAATTATAAGAAGTATAATACGTGCTGAGTGAATGACGCGATGTAGTGAAAATAATTGGGCAGAATTACGATTGTTTAAAAAAATGTTCACAATGAGAGCATAAATAGAATAGAAAACATATATAAGTAGGTATATTTCCTATTCGTGACAAAACAACACAGCAAAAGAGAAACAGTAAAAATAGTAATAATGGTATTGCACGAAATGGTTCCATCTCAGCGTTGTGCTGGCGCGATTACCAGCGCTGATCTGAATAAATGAAGAATAGACAAGGAAATTGCAAACAGAACTTTCGAACTTTTTTAGTTTGATTTGATAATATTCGTCAACTCGTAGTTTCTAGGGCTCCGTACCTCAAAAGGAAAAAAACGGCACTTCGGCATGCTTATAGGATCACTCGCGGGAAGCCGCTGGATGACACGAACTGTATTTAAAAATAATGTTTAAAATAAAATTGCGTACGTTAACCAATATTATTTATTATTTTTCTCAAACATGCAATGAAAATTAATGTATCATGTTGCAGGCGAAACAACTCGGGAGAACTGTAAAGGAATTTCATACAAAATTGAAGGCCTAGTACAGGAAGTATCTTTTTTTATTTTAATGTCAAAAATGGCATTTGTAAAACTTGGTTTTTGAGTGGTGAATTTTTTTATTTCATGCATATGTTTGAGAAAAGCACTATATAAGTACAAATCTCGGCGAGAAACGTTGGGCTGCAGGCCGCGTATCCCTATCCTCGCTACTCTCGGCCGTCTGAAATCCAGCACTAGCTGAATAGTAGTCGTATGTTGTCGTGCCCACCACGCCAAAGCACTAAAAAGGTCGGAGTGAAGGTGTACTTTTATCATGAAAAAAATCAATTGTGAATGTTTTGATTTGATTTTAACCGACTTCAAGATTTCAGAAGAGGAGGTTGTCAATTCGGTTGTATATTTTTTTTAATGTTTGTTACTCCATAAATCCGTCATTTCTTAACCGATTTTAAAAATTCTTTTTTTGATTGCAAGTATATATATCCAAGTTGGTCCAGTTTTTGTCAAAACAGTTCTGATGATGGGATCCATGAGGATTTGAGGGATCTCCTCATATGTTAAAGGTAAACATATTGTGATTTTTGTGTTTTTTATCAGCAAATCGAGAAATTTTCATACAAAAATGTGACATTTTATGAAGTGGAACTGCTGATGATGATCAGAACAGAACTCTTCAACGACGAAAAGTTCACGTTTGGCAATTTGTCCTCCTAGCTGTGTTTGTTAAGCAAGTTCTAGTTTCACGATTATTTTTGTCACGCTCGATTTCTAATGATGGGACCATGAGGAATTCAGGGAACTCCTCAAATCTTAAAGGCAAACATATATTGATTTCAGTGTTTTTATCCACAAATCGAGCATTATCAAACAAAAATGAGAAATTTGATGAAGTGGAACTGCTGATGATGATCAGAACAGAACTCTTCAACGACGAAAAGTTCACGTTTGGCGATTTGTTCGTCTAGCTGTGTTTGTTAAGCAAGCTCTATTTTCACGATTAATTTTTATCATAATCAAGCATTTTCATTCAAAAAAGTGACATTTGATGAAGTGGAACTGCTGATGATGATCAGAACGGAGCTCTCCAACGGCGCGTAGTTCACGTTTGGCGATTTGTTCTCTTCGTTTTGTTTGTCTAGCAAGCTAGGTTTTCAAGACACATTTTTGTCAAGCTTGAGTTCCGATGGAGGGTTCCATGAGGAATTGAGGGTACTTAGTCTTCTACCATTACAAACATACTTATAGCCATTTTTATTTTATTATATGGAATCTAAGAGTGCACCATCTAAGTATAATAATCTCTCACCGGTCTCCCCCCTTTAAGTCGGTTTTTTTTTTCTTAAAAATTATATTGGTTTAAACATTACATCAATTTTTGATACCTTGGCGTCTGAGTGATCACTTCATTCAAATATGCAAGGGTTAACCACGTACGTGATAAGCAGCCAGTGGTCACCTACTCAGCCATCCTGCATTTGTAGTAAGTAGTGGAATTTTGAAAAGAATGAAAGATTGTCTATATGTCATCTCCATCTAGACACGCGGCAGCGTGTCCAGCCAAGTTCATCCCAGGAACTGGCGGATAGCAGCCGTGTGTTATTTGACACGAACCGTTTGGAGCCACTTTTGATCCCCCAATAACTCCAAATCTATCTAACATGAAAGAATGAAATTTGGTACATGTATTAGGATCTTTTAATACAACTAGAACCTCAAATTTCATAAATATAGGTCTAATGGTTATAGAGATATTAAATTCAAAAAACGGCATTTTTACCACTGACTGACTGACTAGTAATCAAAAACCTAACTCACTTCCAGGTAACCTAGGAAGCTGAAATTTGGCATAAAGCTTGGTAATTCTGTTTGCACACCAGAAAAAATCAGAAAACAGTGACTTTTTTATTAGTTTTAATATTATTATTATTTATGCTAGTTACCTCAGAACTCCGTCATTTATTAACCGATTTAGAAAATTATTTTTTTGTTTAAAACGGTATAATTTAGGGGAGGTCCCGTAGTTATCAAGTAAGAATCTGATCATAGCGTCCTGGAGAAATCGAGGGAACTCTTCAAATATTTGAGGTGCACCTATAGCGATTTGGGTATTTTGTATAGTAACTCGTGCATTTGCTCTTAAAAAGCACCATTTGGCGAAGATTGATAAAAAGTAACCATATCCCATCAAAAACATAAATGTGAAAATGGGAGCCAAATTCAATATTAAGAATATGCGATCTTAATATTGAACTTGGCTCCCATTCTTTGGTTGTCGTCTTCACCGACAAAATAATTGAGATCTAAATGGGTTTCAAGTTCCGTAGATTCTCTGAAATGGTGCCAAGTCCGGCACTACATTATTTACAGTAAAACGAATTTACTGCGGCTTAATGCATTTTGAGCCTTAACTTAACAAGGGTAATAATCGTATGGCATTTATTTTTGAACCGTGAGATCTTCGAGAAGATAAGTACGGTTGCCAGTTTTTGTTGCACTTTTAGCACCACCCAGGGGTCACGTGTAGGGTAACGGTGGGTACTCCCTACGGACGTGGTGCAACTTCGACTCCCCTATATCAAGTGAGTGGGAAAATTGACTGTTAGAAGTTCTCAAGCCGCCCGAAGGCCTCTAACTTGGCTTAACGACTGCTGTCATAAATAACAGCCGGGATCAACGGCTTAACGTGCCTTCCAAAGCACGGGAACGCTCAGTTAGTAACCTCTCAAAGCGGTCACCCATCCAAGAACTGACCTGCGCCCACATTGCTTAACCTCGCATACCGCACGCGGTTCGCGGGCGCCGCTGGGCCACGAGCGCTCGAATGAATAAAAATGTCGAAATAGAATTTAGTCGAAGTATTGAAATGACTAACTTCACTCTGCCTTAAAATTGACGCAGCCCCGCGGAGCTCCTATTTCTGTGCAGTTTGCTCTTCGGGCATCTGATAATACCTAACGAACCTAACCTACCTATCTGATGGGACAACAATATGATAAAAATATTAGTTCCACTTGTCCCGTGGGACTGCTGGGATGTAATCGTCTCAGTTGTCCCATGATGGGACAATTTGATGGAACTAGTGGGATAAACGTAGTTTTACACACAAGGCATCATACAATTTCGTGTCCAGTATAATAACACTATGAGGATGCTTTTGAGGTTGCCGAAGCACTGTAACGCGTCGGATATGGTCGCGGAGGCGCAAACAAACGACTTCTACGCGATAGGGAGGAAGAGAATAGCCTCATTATTAAGGAGAGTACGATGTAGCAGCAAAAGCCTCATAAGGGAGTTGGCAGAGCGACTTGACTGTCCATTCGCTAAATACTGGATAGAGGTTACAATAGGGAGAGCAATATAATTATTAGTGTCGATAGACTTATGTTGCTGTCCATTATAATTAAAATTTAAATATAAATTAACATAGTAAATAAGATAATATTGTTAACTAACCCACTATGGATCGATTAGGTCTGAAATAAACGCTTTATCTTTTTATTTATTTTAAGGTAGCTTGTGGTTCTACTCCGAGCGTACGCGTGGCACGCAACATATCTGTAGAGCGCTAACTACGCGTTTGCGACTACTACACGCGCTGAAGCGGCGGCAGTTTTCTATGCTGTATATTATAATACCATGAAAGCTGTTGGATATTTAAGAAAATTGGCAAGTTAAAGCTCAAAATGCATTACGCCGCAGTAAATTAGCTCTATGGTAAACAATTTAGTGCCAGACTTGGCACCTTTTCAGATAATCTACGGAACTTGGCACCCATTTATGTTTTGTATTGTTTTGTGTTTGTATTTTCGTGTACGTTAAAAATCAGTGTCGTAACACTTTGTGCTGCGTGTTATCCTATTCTGAAACACTTGCAGCATTGTAACCTTTGTTGCCATATTTTGTAGTATATGTTAATGTTGTTGTGTCTGTGTTTCTAATAAATGCCTCATTCATTTATTCTATCATTCATTTAGATATCAATGTTTTTACCAGTGAAGACGACAACCACGCATCGCATATTGAACTTGGCTGCCATTTTCACATTTATGTTTTTGATGGGATTTATTTTAAGGTAGCATGTTTTTCTACTCCGAGCTTACGCATGGCACGCAACATATCTGTATTTAGACTAACTTTGCTACAACTACATGCGTTTGAGCGGCGCCGTTTTATATGGATACATTGCAATATGCATAGCAAATATTCGAAATCCATTTACGCCCAACGCCGCGGTGAGCAGCACCAAAATAGTTCATATCTACTGCGCTACAAAGCAGCAGCTGCTATCACTTCTACATCCATTTTCAGATGATGAAAATGTATGAACGCAAACCATGATCGCGCCGAAAATGATTTTACAGACCAATGAAGAAGAGCCAGCAAACAATAACTGGGCACGGTTACACACAATTTGAACTTCGATTCTTCGGAAGTTTGTCAGATCCTTCCCAATAATATAGATACAGTTGTACGTATAATAATATCTGATCTGACTAAACTATTTATAGAACATTCAAAACTGCGTTGATATTTTTTGATTAAATTTTTTTAAAAATAAGGTGCTTGTTTTATTATTTTTGGGGAAAGTTTAGGACATTTTTATATTATTTTCTCTTCCAAGCCGAGATAATAGTGGTAATTCCTATAAGCCGCTGTAAGAATAATAGTTCGGACAACTATCCACTTCACAGTGTCCATATACAAGGTGTGGCCTGTAATAGGAACAAAAAATTAAACGGTACACTATTGAGCTCCCCAGCAATTATTTCCACCATCATCACCCACCACCATATCAG
The DNA here is from genome assembly GCA_905163555.1 of Notocelia uddmanniana. NCBI lineage: Eukaryota > Metazoa > Arthropoda > Insecta > Lepidoptera > Tortricidae > Notocelia > Notocelia uddmanniana. The sequence goes on along the minus strand of LR991056.1, from coordinate 29,168,652 downwards.
CCGAAGGACGTCCACTGCTAGACATAGGCCTCCCCCAATTCCATGGGGGGTAAATGGCATAATCGCCACGCTTGGCATGCGGGTTGGCGATCGCAGTAGGACCCGGGTATGTCCTAAAACTACGACCAAGACCACCGGGGGATGGGCAGCAGCGTCCCTGGAGTGCGGTGGAGATACCTACTGCAATTATTTCCAAATGGATTTAATTGAAAAATAAAAAGTTTTTTTTTTCGCAAATGTATCCTATATGTACTTTGATTCTGATTCTGATTCTGAAAAAAATGCCAAAAATATCGTTTTAAACCAAAAATGCAACAACGAGTATGAGTTATAACTAGATGCTACCTCAATATCAACAGTGACTGCCGCGCTATAATCTCATGGTGCCAAGATCCATTACTTGGAGGTCATGACTTTAGCGCAACGTTTCTACCAAGTGAAAAAGATATATTTTTTTTGCACAAGAGGTTACTGCAGATGCTCTACATTTTTTGCTCCTATTAACGGCCACACTCTTTATAGTTTGGCAAAAAAGTTTTGATATTAAAAAGTGGCAACACTGTAGTATCGTCCCTTTTTTAGGGTTCCGTAGTCAACTAGGAACCCTTATAGTTTCGCCATGTCTGTCCGTCCGTCTGTCCGTCCGTCCGCGGATAATCTCGGTGACCGTTAGCACTAGAAAGCTGAAATTTGGTACTAATATGTATATCAATTACGCCGACAAAGTGGTAAAATAAAAAGTGGAAAAAAATATTTTATTAGGGTACCTCCCCTATACGTAAAGTGGGGAGTGTTTTTTTTTTCATTTTAACCCTAACGTGTGATATATTGTTAGATAGGTATTTAAAAATAAATAGGGGTTTACTAAAATCATTTTTTGATAATGTTAATATTTTCGGAAATAATCGCTCCAGAAGTAAAAAAAAATGTGTCCTCCCCCCTCTAACTTTTGAACCATAAGTTTTAAAAATATGAAAAAAATCTCAAAAGTAGAACTTTATAAAAACTTTGTAGAAAAATTATTTTGAACTTGATAGGTTGAATAGTTTTTGAAAAAATTACAAAAATAATTTCTGAACTAAGTTTGTAATTTAACCGTATAAACAGGTGTTTATTGTACCTGTCATTTCTACAAAATCACAATGAAATGACGTGCTTTTTAGGGTTTTGTGTTTCTGTACTTAATATGTCAACTTAATGTGACGGACGGAAAACTACGGAACCCTACACTGAGCGTGGCCCGACACGCTCTTGGCCGGTTTTTCTTAGATTCATCTGAAAGGGAAGACACTACAGTGTTGCCACTTTTTAAATTCAAGACTTTTGCCAGACTGCTAAACTTATATCTAATCCTTTTATTTTGGCTTTGCCGTCATCAAAGATTTTCTCAGTTTGTAGTGCAGAGTGGTGAGGTATACTAACTCCCGTCGAAGAAGTTCCGTGGTGAGACTTATTTTCCAAATAGTTCCGTCAACGATACAAAGTAGTAGCTAGTATGACATCAAGCGAATCTAGGAGGAATGTTAGTAGAACTGCGACCATACAGCGTCAGAACCAAACATTCGGAACGGAACTGTTTGCAATAAGTCTCACTAGTTCCACCACGGTGTTTCTTCCACGAGACTTCTGGAATAAACGGAAACAAAAACGGTAAAACATTGTTTACCATACCTACAATTAAATAATTTCTCCCCTTTTTGGGCTGACATGAAAGACTTGCCAGGTTAATACGCTGATATAAGAACAGTTCAATCATAATATATTGATGAATGTACAATTTCAGCATAAATTTACAATATGCAATTATACGCTGTATTTTAAAATAACAGTTCTCAAATTGTAATTCTGCGAGGGTTTAGCCTTCAGTGTAGAGCCAACATTATTTTTTGTCAAAAAGATTTCCTACTGTATACTAGATGTCGATATTATGAGATTCAAGCGCATTAATTTTCATAAAGTTCTGCTATTTCATACTAGATGGCATTTAATCATTAAATGATATATTATTGCGGGTTGGCGATCGCAGTATCTCCACCGCATTCCAAGCGACAGCGCGGGTAAGCGTGGCGATTATGGCATTTACCCCCCATGAAAAGTGGGGGAGGCCTATGTCCAGCAGTGGACGTCTATGGGCTGCTATGGTGGTGGTGGATATATTATTATTGATGCAATATAACTGGTAAATTTATTTTTATATTACCTATATTTATATACTATCACTAAATGAATATAATTTAAAATTATAAGTACTATATAAATTACTTTCACCAAAATTTACAATTGTCTTTGATTCATATGCTGCTTTAAATAGTGCGTTTTGTGATTTTTGGTTGCATGGTTAATTTATTTCTTTAAACATACTAGCGTGTGTTTATTTATCAACATCATTTTTCCCAGAAATGAAAACAAAATGCTTTGATTTGATGTATTACTATAGCAAATTTGTGCAACACATTGTAAGAATAAACCATTCGTTCATTTTATCACCTTTGTAATAACGAAACGGCGAGGCTCATTCACCTTGTGAACGGTACTCGTCTCAAACCGTACGGACGGAGTTACGCGGTGCGAATTTTTGACAAGCTGCCGTCGGGTCAAAAAATGACATTAAAATATGCCTAACGTTAGAACAATAAGTTACGCAATCAGGCTGCAGTTCGGAAAAATATACCTCTGCCACGAGAAGAACCGGCGTAAGAAACTCGGCGAGGTGTCATTTTTTCAAAACAATATACATTATATAGTTAAATATAAAATTACATTACTACAAAATAACTTAAATAACAATGCTACAGTAGAAAATATATGTTTTCGCGATAGATTACCCGTGCAGGACGCTATCACTGCCACACATCCCTATCCATGATGTAATCGTTTATCTTATAATATGCTCTTGAAATAAGTGTTTGTTTTACTACAGATTTGAATTTAGAATTGCTAAGTTCAGTAATGTGTTTAGGAATTTTATTGTAGATTTTGGACAAGAGCAATCCCATTTTTAATAAAAAAAGGTACACTAACTAGTTACTTGACTGTTTTAAGGTGCCATTCAAACCAGTTTTACGAGTGGATCAAATTTTTATATGTGCTCGCATATAAAAATGACTGCAATTATTTTACAAAAAGGCAGTATTAAGGGCCAAAATAGAAAAAGACTTTTCGCTAGTGAACGCAGAAGCGGTTCATACTACGAGTAATTGGTACATAACTATGACGACATAACTAGATATTCCAAGAAGAACAATTTAAATACTTTTTAAGAAAAAAAAAACGACTTCAATGAAAGATTATTATACTTAGATGGTGCACTCTTAGATTCCATACAATAAAATAAAAATGGCTCATGGAATCCTCCATCAGAACTCAAGCTTGACGAAAATGTGTCTTGAAAACCTAGCTTGCTTGACAAACAAAACAAAGAGAACAAATCGCCAAACGTGAACTACGCGTCGTTGAAGAGTTCCGTTCTGATCATCATCAGCAGTTCCACTTCATCAAATGTCACTTTTTTGAATGAAAATGCTTGATTACTTTATGAAAATACTAAAATCACTATTTGTGTGCCTTTCACATTTGAGGAGTTCCCTCGATTCCTAATGGATCCCATCATCAGAACTCGAGCATGACAAAAATCAATCGTGAAAATATAACTTGCTTACCAAACACAGCTAGAAGGACAAATCGCCAAACGTGAACTTTTCGTCGTTGAAGAGTTCTGTTCTGATCATCATCAGCAGTTCTACCTCATCAAATGTCACATTTTTGTATGATAATGCTCGATTTGTTGATAAAAACACAAAAATCCCTATATGTTTGCCTTTAAGATTTGAGGAGTTCCCTCATTTCCTCATGGATCCCATCATCAAAACTGCGTTTTGATAAAAACGGGACCAACTTGGATATATATACTTACAATCAAAAAAATAATTTTCCAAATCGGTTGAGAAGAGACGGACTTATGGAATAACAAACATTAAAAAAAAACATACAACCGAATTGATAACCTCCTCTTTTGAAAGCTTGAAGTCGGTTAAAAAATGGTAAAATTATTTTTTTGACATAAAATCCTATTCAACACTTTTAGTTTACATTTTTGGTTAATAAAAGTTCATTCTTTTATGATTTTCATTACATTTTATTTTGACCTGTTGATGGTCTACTATCCATCTTGTAATAAATTTTAACATGAGTTAAAGTACCCAAATCCACAAAAAAAAACTCGTAAAACCTACATAAATGCGTATTGTCCCACTATTGCATCGAACTTTCAAAAACTAATTCCTAATTCGGACACATGTTCTACCTACTAACACCTCGATACGTTAACTGGCTCTTATTTATTAGGAGATTACACGCTTTTGAATAATTTCCTAATCCCCGTGACGCACCACCCACTAAATTTATGTTAATCTCTATAAGTGAAAATATATTTAATTTTTGTTGACTCCATAAAAGATTTGGTTGGTATTTTGTCGCTTCACGCGTATAGTATTGTAATCTATGGATTACCAAATGTAGATACTTATTTCAAGTTAAATTTAAATATTTTTTAATATTTACGTATATTTAATGCATATAGTTTATAGATTATTAAACTAATGATTTTCTTTTATTGTTTGTCTAATTTATTATGAAATACCGGCCACACGATGGATTCCTGTATACCGGTGAAGAAATAAAATCACGTTTCGCTTCGCTTTCGTTTGAGTTCGTACTTTTCCTAAACGCTTCAACCGATCACGCTCACATTTTGTTTGTCGATAGGTGACATCGTGACGATGGTTTAGATTTAAAAAAATTGTGAATCGGACATACCACGGAGGAATAATCACCGAAAAACTCAATTTCCGTATGTATCAATGCTAAGCGAGTAACTGTCGGGGAGTTTGAAACCGGGTAGTCGCGCGCGCTAATTCGGCAACCGTAATATAAATACTTTAAAAATATCAACCGTATATTTATTACCGTTCATGAGATACATCCCGCTAACAGACGGACAGCGGATGCTTAGTAATAGGGTTCAGCTAGTACATTTTGGGTAAAGATTAAAGAACTCTAAAAAAACAGCATCCACACTTGTGTGTTGTGTGGTGTAGTGATTTCGACTTCGCGTTGCTTAATTACCTACACTAGTAAGTAGTAAATAATTATCGTAAGTGGTGGAGGGTAACTGGGTTTTCTGCCGACAAACTGCTGTGCAGTTTGGCAGATATTTTAAACGCTTTTTGTTGAAATAAATAAAAAAAAAAAAAAAAAACAACAAGCAAAATTAAAATTAAAATAAACCCGACTGCGTATATAAATGTCTTTAGTGACATTCGGACAATTAAGACGTCGATTGACGTAAAAATCATCAAAATTGGCCGACGCGTATGGTCTCTAGAGTGCCACAAAGGAACAAAGATACATACATACCCCCTTATTCATAAACGTCCATCAAGCCTCTATTAGTTAACAAGCCACTAAAGTTGGTTTGTCCTTATTTGTCACTTTGACTTTTATGTTTGTGAGAAAGGGACAAAACAACTTTTAGTTAACAAAGGTTTGTTAAGTTTTATGAATAAGGGGGATAGACTTAAACACGTTACCCTCCTTTGCGTCGCGCAGTGGGGTAAAAACTAGCATGTATGCATCTACCTTTACAATGAAATTATGAAACGGGCCAACTTGATCATAAGTCCGATTCCACATTTTTACTTTATCACAATATTTAAACGTTCCGATCAAAATTATCCTCTTGATTTATGAAGTAGAAATCTAACAACAATATTTTTCCTGTCCCCAGAAAGTAGGCAAACGAACCATTCTTTATATCGGAGACACCGCGCCACTCATCATCTTTCTGGCTTTATCTCGATCTATCTATTCACTAAACATTTTCTATACTATCTCCTGCCTAGTATAACATGACCTGTCTAAACTGGTAGCGAAGCTCAATCGAATCAGATTTATACTGGTCGACTGTTGGAATGCGCTTGTGAGGGTATTGTGAATGACAGTGGTACACTGACAAGTTGACGTATAGATTCAAGGGATAAGCCGGAGCGATGCCACCAACCACCATGGTGCCACTTAGCTACGCTACATAACGCGAGATGCGTAATATAAAAAAATCTAGCATTTTTTTAATAAGGGTAACAATGTAGGCTTAAATCACGCATTTTGAAAGAATGCATATACTAGTTTATTAATTTTATAGGAAGTAGAAGTAAAGTCATCCAAGAGCTGAGTAAACTTTTTATAGCGTAATAGGCTACAGCGTAAAAAAAGATAAGTATTATGATTTCAGCTGCTTCGTAACTGACACGGCTGGCTGATCAAACTATTGGTAATTTATATCAAATAATTGCTAAAATATTCCTACTGTTCAAAAATTATCATAAAAATACGTATCAGTTGGAGACGAGAAAGTACGCTCGTAATAATTTCTACGTCTTCATAAAGATGTGGCTGACGGTGAATGACATTATCTATCTTGAAATATATATAAAAAAAACATCTGTGCACTCGTAGCTTCTACCACATGCAGTGCGCCGCGGCAGACGTTCGGTCGCGCCACCTGGCGACTGATTCACGAAGCTCTCACTAAATTCAAATTTCGAACTCCCGCTGTCATGTTTTCTTTTCCCCAGCGTATAAATTAAATGGCATTCATGTCCAGCGGCCTGTAATAAGACTTGTTTCGCTCGTTGTTTTATTTTTAAACGTTTCAATTTCGTCGTGAGAATTCCGTCCGGTCCCAATTAAAATTCGAATGAACATCAAAGGGATTTTGGTTTTTGAACGTTTTTAATACAAATGTTTGTGTTTCTGGGCAAAAAATTCGTTAAGTCCGTATTATAACTTTTACTTTTTCCTTGCTATTATTAATATGATACCTACCAGAGAGTATCTCGTTCAGGGTAAATTATTGCGTAGGTTTTTTATCTTTAGATCAGAAATTAATTCTGATTACCTATTTATAACGTTATATTGCTAATTTCTTTTAGAATGGAATGAAAGCCTTCCCGACGTATAATAAATAATACTAGTGGCTCTGTGAGCTGTAGACATCGCAAACAATTTTTTTTTTCTAATTTCAAAATTTCTATAAACTGACTCGACAAAAAAATCTATATAATTATCGAACCTGCCCATTAAAATTCCACGAGAACTGGTTGAGAAGTACGACCTGTAGAGGAGAACATCCGGACAGACAGACATACGAAATAATTTTCGTTGCAAGCTGAAACGGAGACGCTTCGCCCGCTCGGTCAAAAACGAGAATTATAGACCTTATCAAAGAATTAGTTTCACTTATAAAAGTATGAGGCATGAATAAGGCAGCGATGAACAAAAACTTCGCTCGCATCTTCTCGAGAAAGGTGAATGGCGTAGAACCTAATTAAAACCTTATCATGTACGCACTTAGGCATACATTGCCACTGACTGGGAATTGTAAAGCCTCGTACATAAGAATAAATGGATGAATGACATATCCGCTGACGCAGTAACTCGTTCAGGGTAAATAATGACGTTCACTCATTTAGGTCTTCAGTGTTTTTATGTTTGGAAACAAAACCAACGTCTAAAGCCAGCAATTTGTATGCGTGGAACAGGATATGGAAAGGTTTTTTAACACCACTTAGCAAATTGTCTAGGTACATTTGTGAATAATTCATGCAGACACTTGACAAATGATTCTGAGCTATATTATTTAGGTATCAAGGGAGAATTTCGTACAGAAAATAAACAAAGTAGGTATTTGTAGGTACGAGTAGGTTGATAAGCCGTCTCTGTTTTGAGGGTGACTCGTCTAATAGTATTAAGTTCATATTCTAAATGTTATAGTTTTCTTTTGTGTAATTACATTGAGTTAAATGCACGGATCTATACTAAAGATGAAAGAAAGTTTTATTCTAATAGATTTTATAAGAATTATAAGCGCCCGAAAACTTGAAAATAATTTAATCATGATTTGATGTATATTCCACATCCAACATTTTAACGGATGCAATATTGTTAACTGATTTTGAGTATGAGAATAATTATTTTTCCAACATTTTTACTCTGAAACTCCTCGCTGAAACCATACATACTCTCATCATCAGTTATAAATTAAATTAAAAACAAAAATTCCAAAACACCCAACCCAATCAAAGATCTCACCCCAAAACCATCCATCAACACCAATCGAAACATCGCGGATCCATTCACCCATTCGTTCAGTGAAAGAGTTCCGCGCAAGCGCGTTGAATGAACGGAAAAGCTGCGTCACTCTTTTATATTGCGCGCTTTATCCGCCCTAATGAGGTCGGCTTGAAACTTATGGACGCCTGGTGAATTATGGCTAGAGTAATTAACATGTACCAAACAACAATGTTTCTGCAAATCTTGCCTAATCAGGGATACTAGCAGTGGTAAGAAACCTTGACTAATGGGAAAAGTTTACCTACCCCTGCATAAAATAAGCATGTTTTGCTGACTTTTTTGGTTTCGTAATATGCGTGAAATTCTATGAATATTAGAATTACTGTTCAAAACGGGATATTTACCATGTATGTTAATATTCTTGAGTTTCTGATATTTCGGCGCTGTTGCAAGCACCATTTTCAAGGCTTAACTGATGTGCTGCGAGTGTTATTTGTGGTCTACCCACCCTCCATAGCGATCTACCCTCTTCTTGGTTCACTTTTTCTGCACAGTGCTACTACCACCGTCCGCACTCTCGCTCAAAACTCAAGAATATTGACATACATGGTAAATATCCCGTTTTGAACAGTAATTCTATTGTTAGTGACCATGTTACCCTGAAATCGTCTATGAATATTATTGCGAAATATTATATTGACATGTTTAAATAAAACCTGGATAAGACGTTTTAGTGTTAGGATAAAACACTGACTCGTTAGAAAATCGCGTTATGTTGAGCTCCCTCTTTATAATCAGATTTAGGCTCATATCTTGCCCTCTTAAAACAGTTATTTCACCCCTATGAATATACCCCAAGTTCGGAACAGAGACACTGTCTCTGCTACTTTGTTATCTTACACTCAACGGACACAAGCTATAAAATGCTCCAATCGGAAGCAACGAAACAGAAAGATACTGATTTTATAGCTTGCATTTTCCCGTCTTGCGCGCAAATGGCAGTAACCAACTCACCGATTTGAAAAACTTTTGCAACTATGTTGACAGTTTCTATTAGTTCAACGAAACTGATCGTTTTTGCCCGAATGTGAACTTTATTTCTTAAGGATTATGATACAAAGTATGTCGTTAAGAAACTTCTTAAAGTTACGCTTATCGTAAAAGACAATTTTAAGGTGGCGGACTTCGTTATGGAGCAAATGTTTACCTTGCGACTGCATAGACACAGGATTAATTAATTCTTCTTAACTTTATATAATTATTACTATCGATTTTTTTGTATAAACCCTTCATCACGTTAATTTATTAAAACAAAGACTTCATCGATTTAACTTAATAAAATTATTTCTTAACCACGTCGAAAAAGGGGGTTTTAGCTTTGTCCTCTATGTGTGTGTTTCTGTGTGTGCCACCGTAGATCTTAAACGGGTGAATCGATTTAAAAAAAATAAAGTTGAAAGCAGGTTTTCTAGCGATGGTTCTTAGATATGTTTTATCAAAATTGGTTCAGCCGTTTTTGAGATATTGAACTTTGAAATGAAAATAATATAATAATAATATAATATAATAATATATTGGGGGACAATCTTACACAAATCGACCTAGTCCCAAACTAAGCAAAGCTTGTACTATGGGTACTAGACGACGATATACATACTTATATAGATAAATACATACTTAAATACATAGAAAACATCCAAGACTCAAGAACAAATATCTGTGATAAATGCACAAATAAATGCCCTGGCCGGGATTCGAACCCGGGACCTCCAGCTTCGGAGGCAGAGTCACTAACAACTAGGCTAAACAGGCCGTCACATTTGTATTGATTGCATTTATTACAAGTTTGTGGCGCATGAATTTATCAACAATTTACTAATATTATTGATCCTATGAATTTCTCGAGTAACAAGTAAACTTCAACCCATTTTCTGATAACTGAGTCGCAAAAATTGCAACAAAGTCGCGTGTTATGTAACACACTATAGGAGTATACATATAAAAATAGACCGTCGTCAGTTCTTCAAACAAGAATTCATTCACCTCCGACCTTCCTCATCGCGTCCACACCATCTGTCTCTGTCCTCACCAAGTGTGTCCTAAGCCTATGTTCAATTCTTAACACGTGCCTCGAAGCCTAAGTCTGGAGCCTTAAATTTATGGTCTGGCTTTTTACAAAGTTTCTTTGATTGTAGGTATGTATATAAGTCCTATTGTTCATTTTGCAAGTCTAACCAAACTATACGAAGACTATTAATAATAATAATTGATAAAGTTTTTCAAACTTTTGTAATGGATTAGCGTGAATTAGGATGCATAATATGTCCTCGTGATATGGGACGACACGGATGGATTACCAAGGACAAGATTTTTTACCAAATTTGCTATGTGTCAGTTTTATATAACCTCTAATTCACCAGCAAATACCAATATAATTAATTTATTTGTAATTATTTAGTTTTGTTTTATTTTAGTTTATAGTTAGTTTAGTTATATTTTCCTTGATTCCTATTGTTTTGTAAATAAACTTTTCATTCTTCATATAATTATAAAGAAAATAAAACAAATAAAATAAAATACTGATACATCACATTTGCTTTTTAGTTATACGGAACCCTCCGTGCGCGAGTCCGACTCGCACTTGGCCGTTTTTTTTATATCGAGGAAAGTTTTAGCAATCGGCTTTGGGTATTACCAAACAACAATATATGTAGTCCACTGTCCAGATAGATGTCCGAAAAATATTTTATTTCGTTCACTAGTTTAGGAAAGCCATTGACAAATCTATAATTTTCCAATTCATTTAATCTGCAGGGTTATTACGTAACGTTTTCGAGTGTGGTTAAGATAGATCTAAATGTCAGATCTACCCATCTTACGTTCGAACAGTTACGTGACTGTCCTGCAGATCTGGGAAGGCCTAAGGGTAACCATAACAACTGTAAAATTTGACACAATAATCCCTAGACTTCGTTGATTAACAGTTGATGACTACGCAAAACCAGTCAGCCATAAAAGCTTACAAACCCTTATTTCACTAACTTTACAATTGTCACCCGACCATTTCTCAAATTTTACGTACATTACTCGGTCGACAAGGGACGATAGTATCCAGCGACCATCTTTGCTCGTAAACCCAGCAACGTTCAGTACAAACGGTGAATTGTTCACCTAGGTGAAGACGTAGGACGTCGGAAACCTCGTCATACGGCCAAAAGCTAAAGAAGGTTTGAAGTCCTACTGCCGGTCTCAAAAATGAAATTTTAGACTGAATCTTCTTCCCCTCACCATTCGTAGATCATGTCATGTGACAATACGCATGCCGCACTAAAACTTTAGGGTCACTGCGAAGGGTTCCTTCCTCCATTACGCCGCCGGTCCACCGCACATTCTTCCCAACTGCAAACTTCCCTTCACACGCAACCCAAAAATATACAGAACAGCTTAAACATATTAAACTCTAAACGGCACGTACGACTTTTTAGAAACAAAGGGCCGTGTCCAAGTATTTCACCCTTTAAAGGTTGTATGTATACAAAGTTGAGCGACGCTAAGGCCTTTTCAGATAAGGGTAAGACCCGGGTATTCGGCATTCACCCGGGAGTTACGATGATGCCGGCAATTAGTGACCCGGGAAACTGGGACGCGATTCTGCTTTGTTTTTAAGAGCTTGTGACATCGCTGAACTATATCATGACGGTCACGATATCATGATTTTTTTGATCAGTCCCATTAAAATTTCTACAAATTAATGCGAATACCTACAACAAAAAGTAATAGTTGAATTTGAATCATTTTACATAAGAGAAGATACATTTTGGTCTTCTTTGACAGAAGACCAAAATGTCGTTATCCCTAGGATATACGTTTTATTTATTTATTTAATCGTTTTTGCACAGAAGAGAAAGTTATAGTACAAAAGGCGGAGTTAATGCCATAAAGCATTCTCTATCAGTCAACTTTTTTTAGATAGGCTTTTTAGGTCATTGTGTAGAACTCATTTAGGTGTACCAGAAAAGTAGGTTAGGTTAGAACTGCGACTCTTTGTGAGACAAATACTTTTTATGAAATGAAAATGAGGGAAACATACATTCTGTATTCTGTCTGCGAAACGACCTGTAATTACATTTGACCAAGATCAAAACGAGTCGAATGGCGTTCCTGTTTGTCAAAAACAGACCAACAGGCCAAGATGGCGCAACTGCCCGCTGTTAATTATATTAGTCTGTTAATGCTTAAAGTTTCTGATAGTTACTGAGGTCTGAATCAGACTGTTTATGGTAGGTTGAATAGGGCTCGGTCGTTTATGTAAATTTAACATCGGTATCACGTTGAATTGTCACTAAGTAATCTCACTAAGAGCGAACTGCTTACAACAGGCATTTGATTAAGTACAACTGATTCTAACCCGGGTATGTCCTAAAACTACGACCAAGACCACCGGGGGATGGGCAGCTGCATCCCTGGAGTGCGGTGGAGATACTGCGATCGCCAACCCGCATGCGAAGCGTGGCGATTATGGCATTGACCCCCCATGAAATTGGGGGAGGCCTATGTCCAGCAGTGGAGGTCCTTCGGCTGATATGGTGGTATGGATGGTGGATTCTAACTTGGTATGGGCATGTAAGTTTAACCCGAAGGCTGCTTCGGCGTCTTTAAGTTATGCCTTAGGCTGCCGAAGGCTGCCGATGCATCCCGAAGACTGCCAAGACGTCCTTAGGAAGACCGAGGCCACCGATCAGTGCCGAGGCTTGCTTATATTGGGCGCCAGACATAAACGTGGCGCTACAATGTGCAAAGGTGTTAGTTTGACGTACAAATCGTACAATTGATACCTGCTCAGTACGGGTGACTGCATTGAAAAATCTCACATGAATACATGTAACATGTTCGACACATGTAACGCTAATGTTTATGTTATGTGCTAATTCATCTGCGCAGCATCAATCACGGCACATGTTGCTCGGAGCGTTACTTAACATAAATTATTAATGATCGCTGCCTTCGATTAAATTATCCAGTCGCTTATAATGTACATAATGTGTCCGCGGCTATACTTGGGATCTACAAAAAGAATAGCTTATCATTAATTACTCCGGATGTAGACACGCGGCAGCGTGTCCAGCCAAGTTCACCCCAGGAACTGGCTTTAATTTATTGCGGTTTAATGCATTTTGAGCCTTAACTTTGCAGTTTTTTAGGCAGTATGTTATAATACCATGAAAGCTGTTGGTTATTTAAGAAAACTGCCAAGTTAAGGCTCAAAATGCATTAAGCCGCAATAAATTAGTTTTACTGTAAACAATCTAGTGCCAGGCTTGGCACCTTTTCAGATAATCTACGGAACTTGGCACCCATTTAGATCTCAATTCTTTTGTCGGTGAAGACGACAACCACGCATCGTATATTGAACTGGGCTGCCATTTTCACATTTATGTTTTTGATGGGATTCTCATTAATCGCTACGTTTTTGTTAATATACGAAAAATCTAGCGGCTTTCGGTGGAAAATACCCTTGCGATTCTGTTTAATATTTAACGGCGTAAAACATTAACATTTTCCCGTCGTTAATGAGCTCTAACAAGAAGGGCCTTGTGTAGTTTAGGAGTTGCCAAGGCCACCTTCTGTCTCCATCAGCAGATCAGCTCGGCCGTACCAAATTTCAGCTCAATCGGTTGAAATTTGGAATCTGCGTTAAAATTTAGATAAGATAAGATAATTTATTTGATAAAACATGAGTCACATAGGATTAGTGTCAAGATTTGACCCGAACATACATATAAACATTGCAAGCAAAACAAAAGCTTGTAAAATACTCACATTACTCACATCAGTTCCCACCTTCTACATATATCACCGACACAGTCATATACCTTGTTATATTACATACAAGCGTCTAAGGCTGGGTTGCACCAAACCATCTGTAATCGTAAGCTGTGTTCGTTAAAATTTCAATGTATGGAAAGTTTGACAAGTTTCTATGGGATGACAGCTCTCGGCGCCATATTTAACGTTGATCGGTCTGTGATGGTAAGTCGGTGCAACCCAGCCTAAGCGTGTGATCGTAATGAAGGTAAGGCGTATTATTAATGACACCACACAACCCCATCATAAATATCAATTATCCCACGGAAACACGATTACGAAATTAAATAAAACGCGTTTAATTTAGTGTCAATTAACATTTAACATTTACGACCGATAAAAGCCCGCATAATCTGCTTCGTAATTTGTTATTACGATAATTTTAATTTATGAGAGTTAATGTTAATTTTCTTGTGTTTCATGTTTCAGATCGCTACCTTGTACATAATGACAAGAAATCAGGACCCCAGGCTACGCGAGGTGAGTTGTGAAAATCTATTTTTATAATGAAAAGTGTAAGGTTTTTTTACTTTTTCTTTGTTGGCCTATTTAGCCTAGTTGGTTTGGTAGTGAAACTGCTTCCGAAGCTAGAGGTCCTGGGTTCGAATACGGGTAAGGGTATTTGTTTCTATGGTGAGCAGAATCATTTGTTCCTGAGACTTGTATGTTTTCTATGTATTTAATTTATCTATTAAATATACCGTCGTCTAGTACCCATACCACAAGCTTTACTGAGCTTACTATGGGACTATTTTGATGTGTGTAAAAAATTGTCCCTTACTATTTATTTATTATTTTATATTTATTTATTATTATATTAATTTTCGAACCCATGTTTAAAATTATTTCCTTATTTGTTATACTGTATTGTTCTTTAGTCTCAGAATAAAACATTGATCGTTTGTCTCATACTCAGTTCCACCGTTTTTCCCGGAACTGTATTATTGGGTTCCCGGTCCAATTTGCAGCGGTAAACATTGTCTGTTTGTTTGTCTGGTCAGTACATGTAGAGTTAGCAAATATATAGGCGGACTGCGTGTGGCTAACTCTTTCGAGAATAAAGTCTATTTTAGATACGCTTTTTACATTCTTGACTATAGTCCGCCTTTTTCAAAATCGTTAGCATCCACAATCTTATGGGCTAATTCATTGTTCGTCATCATCAAACCTATTTCGCTACAAAGAAATCTACCGTTTTTGTGCTTACCAGTTGGTGCCACTGTCGAGCCGTTCGTCCAGCTGTCAAAGTTTTTATTGGTTGCAAACAAAGTTTACAAATCGTATTTAATACGTACGTACCCTAATTCCTAAAAATATCGGACGTGTTGCGTCCCCGTTTTGTTCGGAAAAAAGGAATACATAAGTTTCCGTAAGATAATACTGTCTCAAAGCACTGACATTCATCGACCCGTTACTCGTATTTGCCATAATTAATCTTAGGTATTAAATGTTCTCCACATTATTTTAATTAGAGATAAACCCGCGTAGCCCATCGGCAAACAGTGACATTTGATTTCCATACTTAATATTATAAATACGAAAGTGCGATTGTCTGTCTGTCCTCGCTCTTCACGCTTAAACCGCTGAACCGATTCAGATGCAATTTGGTAAAGAGATAGTTTGAGACCCGGGGGAGGGCAAAGGATAGTTTCGAATCCCGGAAATCAACCCTTACGGGGGCAAGGGGGTTAGTAAAAATTTGCATGGAGATACGATATAAACAAATTCCAAGCAGACGAATGCGCGAACAAAAGTTAGTACATCATGTATTATTTTCTAATGATAATGAAAGAACCCAATCTTTGGTGAATGGTCACCCTTAAGTTGCCCTTTGAGGGCTTTGTGGTGGTTTACTATAAGCTGCGCGTGCGACGTCGTGGCGCAGCGCTTTCGCTCCGGCCACGAGCGGCGCTAATCGATGCAAAATATGGCCACATTTCGAATAACGAATTATACAGTCGCCATTTAATACATTTGTAAGTACACTTCAAGTTATTTAAAATCTCTACATGCACTCTCCTTGACAGTAGGATCGTGTTCAGATATTTGTGAGCATTTGAGTTTAACTGGTTAAAAATACATCCTTATAAACTTTAATTGATTGTTAGTGACCTTAATTGTTCCAAATTTTAGTTACTTTTGTAAATGAAATATATTCTTATTATAATTTTAATTGGTTAAGGTATAGGTCCTGATAGACGTGTTAAAATGAGCGTGGTCTCGTCAACGAACTGTTTCGTCAGTTTGGCAAGTAAATTTCAAACAGTCAACGTTATTAATGTACCATTTTTGAAAATGATAAAAAAACCTTTTTCGCTCCTTTTTGTAGTGTAGATACATTTATGTATTCCACAGAGACTGGGCCAAGACTAAGCTTTACTGTTCAATATGGAAATGTACTTACAACAATGATACCTCACTTACTTAGTTTTGTACGGATTTTAATATGGATTTGTGCAGAAAAATATACATTATATACCGTCATATGCCGTGATATTTAATTTCTATTTTAATCTGTACATTCATTAATAGTGAAACATCCGGATTATATTCGATTAGTCCATTGCTTTAGGCAATTCCACGTATTTTAATTTTACAAAGCATGTTCATATCATCATATGAGTTGCGAAATGTTTACAGTTGTCACCGGTAATTGCGTATAATCACATGTTTATTGAAAAACATTCAAACATTTATATTCATCCGCAACAGCAAATAAACACTGTTTATTTTTACGCGAGAGCCTTAAGCTATGTACATACGTAATGCCTAGATTCAATGCACCTGTATAAAATCACATTCGTGAATGCACGATGCAGCTATTTTATTTGACCGTGGTCTATGTCACGATTTCCGCGCGGTCCGGCAAAAAGATAGTTTTTAAGGGCCTAAATGGGCTTTTAGATGAATCCTGTTGCTCGCGCCAATATCTGCATGGTACCAGCGTATTAGCGGATTTTCGTGCCAGTCCAGAACATTGGCGCACAGCGCACAGCGTCTGGATTCATCTAAAAGCGCCTTAATCCTCTGAGACTAAGCAAACAATAATTCTGATTAAAACCTATCGGAAGCTTTATACACTAACGATTTCATTGACTGAATTTTTATTTAGAACTATGAAATTACACTCCTCTATATCTCAAAGAGCGCTTTAATAGGCTCACTTCCATCAGATCTTTACAAAACCATCTTCTCGCTCCACCAGCTTCATTCTCAAAATTTTATAATAATTCTTTCACCTTTCGGGCTGTTCGACTGTGGAATGCTTTGCCGCGGCATGTAAGATGTGCGAAATCACTTCCGGTTTTTAAAAATTATTTGTAGGAACATTACTTGTCACTCCCTTGAATTGTTCTGATGTATGCGTATGTGTTATTTTGAATCTTCTTGCAGTTCTTCTGCACTACCTGTTTTTCCCAGTTTTAGTTAATTGTTTTCCCGCTACCCAAAGGTTGTCTGGTAGAGATCGCTAAAAGCGATAAGACCGCCTGTTGTTACCATTTTTTTTAGTAAGTCAGATACTGTACAACTTATCACTAAGTGGTGCAATAAAGAATATTTATTATTATTCACTTTATTTATTTCTCGTCTTAGGTTGGTTTTTACAATATTTCTATAAAAGTAAAATATATAACTATAAATACTAAACATAAAATCATTATAAAAACCTAACCTAGGGTGCCGCCGGCAGCGAGGCAGGGCCTAAGCTACCGGTGGTTAGGGCGACAGAGAGAGGAACCTCCGGACTATCCGCGCCGTGTCCAGGAGTACCGCCTTCTGTATCTGACCCTTGACCCAGCCATCTAGCGAGAGTCTCTTGAGGTGTTGGTCGAGACTCTTCGCTATTAAACCGTTCGCAGAAACGACTATCGGGACAATGATCGTCGAATCAACATCCCACATGGCGGTTACCTCGTGTGCCAAGTCTAGGTACTTGCTGACTTTGTCCTTCTCGGCCTTCACGAGGTTCTCGTCATGGGGGATGGTGATGTCGACGAGCACTGCCTGGCGCTTCGATCGATCTATCAGCACGATGTCGGGCTTATTGGCTACAATAGTCCTGTCCGTGATGATAGATCGATCCCAATAGAGCGTAGCACGACCATTTTCGAGAACTGGCGCAGGTAAGTATTTATAGTACGGCACTTCGAAGTTCACAAGACCGTATGAAAGAGCAAGTTGCTGGTGAATAATTCTGGCTACCAAGTTATGCCTGTGCAAGTACTCGCCGTTAGCAAGATGACCACAACCGGAAATGATATGCCTGAGTGACTCTCCGGGACGGCGGCATGCCCGACAAATGTCGACCGTACCGTCCTTCAGGATGTATTTCCGGTAGTTGTTCGTCATGATAACTTCGTCCGCAATTGCACAGACAAAACCTTCGGTTTCCCCGAAGAGATCCCCGAAACGTAGCCAGTTCACCGACGCGAGCAGGTCTACGTCGGGCCCCGTAAGGGCCTTGTAGAACCGCCCGTGTAGCTCCCTACTCTTCCATTCCGCCTTGCGGTCCTCGGTGCTCAGTACTTTAAATCTGCGCCAGTTCTCGTTTGCCATGGAGAGCGGGGTGAAAGATGCGTCTACTGCCACTACGTCACGATGCATCCCACACTCGCTGTTTAGGAAATAATCCCTGAGACTGCACACCTCGCGGTTGTGGAGGTCTTTGGCATTTAAAAAGCCGCGACCTCCACACTTCCGCGGGATGTACAGTCTCATAACAGACGAGCGTGGGTGCAACATGCGGTGAGTAGTGAGCAGTACACGCACCCTTCGATCCAGGGCATCCAGCTCAGTCTGAGTCCACCTTAGTATGCCAAAGGAGTATGTGAGCAAGGGCATAACCCAGGCGTTGAATGCGCGCACCTTATTGCCACCCGACAAAAAACTATTAAGTACTTTTGTCAGGCGACAGAAGAAGCGCTCCTTCACCGCCTGCTTTATGCCCTCACCCTCAATACCCAAAGACTGTGACATACCAAGATATTTGTAGGTTTCTGCTTCGGAGAGAGATCTGAGTGACATTGTCTCAGAAAGCTGTAAATTTGTTGAATTTACAACTTTCCCCCGCTGTACATGCATGACCGCACATTTATCTACACCAAATTCCATTTTGATGGCGCTACTGAAAAAAACCGACTCCAATTTTGTACTTGCTATGCCACAATTTGTGGTTTCCGTGAGCCAATGCTTGGTTACTTACAGAAAATACCGAAATCGGCATATGCGTGCCTATCAAATTCGAGTAGTTCCCTCGATTCCTCCCATATCCCATCATCAGACCTTCACCAAATTTATTTGGGACCAATGTCGGGATACCTGGTTTGAAACAAAAAAAGCATTAAGTATCAAAATCGGCCAACGTGGTCAAGAGTTATAGGGGAACATACATACATAAAAAAATAAAACAAAAAAGAACAAGCAAACATGCAGACGAACTGAGTACCTACTTCCTATATTGAAGTCGGTAAAAAATACTCAATAAAGGCTGCCTTCAACATTAAATGCGAATGTAATATCTAATATATTTTCATTAATTTCCCGCAAATCACCCAATATCACTCAAAGTTTAGAAGTAATAGCGATACTACTTCTAAACTTTGAATGATATTCTAAATGATCTTGCGGGAAAAGAATCAAAATATATTATACTAAAACACTAAACGACGAGTGCAGCATATCGAGCTGACACTAGCGAAATGAGACAACATGTAGACGGATACGTTTGCCTTAATTAATACTGCGCTTATTCTATTTCGACTATAGGACAGCAGAAAATGTATGTAGTTATAGAAGCGTAATTTTTTAACCTCGTTTTTTGTACGAGCTGAATCCCCACGACTTCCGCAATTGCAAGCCGCGTTCCTTACCGCTGGGCTACATTGGCTTCAACTAAGAATAAGATCCGCCATCTCCCATGGATTGCACTATAGTTAAGGCACTCACACACTGTAGCGAATAACTTAGCATAAAATAAACGGGCGTCCACACGCGACCTCCCTGGGAATGCGTCTGCAACAAAGTTAGCGGCTTTGTTCGAACGACCACCGTCCTCGAGTCTGTTAAATATATCGTTAAAAATGGGATTTATTTCAAAGCAAACTTGAGAGTTTTGTTTGGAATAAAGTGGCTGTTTAACTTACAACTAAGGTAAAGGTCCCGATTTTGGACACAGTAATACCCAATAGTTGACACTTCCATTATTCTGACAGAAGACTGAAAGTGTCATGTAAGTATTGGGTGAATAGTATCAGTGTCGTGTACTGGGACGTTTGCGTAAAACGAATACAATTCAATTTTAAATGCAATAGTAATGTTAAAATGAGGAAAGTAATCCGTACTACTAAAATGTACTACAAATAAAAACTAATGGATAACTTAAAGTTAAGCTCATCATTGTAGACCATTAAGAACAATGAACAAATTTGTATGGGCACTGTCCCCACCCACCAACAGAAACGAAACATGTCTGACATGACATGATCGCCCTATGTATGGGTTTTTCTTGGAAAATTGTACCTATTTCTTAAATGTATTTCTTGCTTATTTCGTTGACAGTTACCAAAAGAAAGTTATAGATGCATTATGTTACTTTACTAGAAATAATAATATTATGTATATTTTTTTACATCTTCATCTAAATTCTTTGTCTAACTATTATACATAATATTTATGTTTAATAATATTTATTAAAGATGTCTTAATCACCGCAATACGCGTGACCATCATAGCTCTACTTGACTAAATAAGCAGAATATATATAAAAACACAATACGGTTTTCCAAGAAAACCATACATAGGGTGATTGTCGTCATAGTAATAACTCATCAGGTTGCCAAGATCTATTAAACGAGACATGTTTCGTTTCTGTTAATAATAATCGTATGGCATTTATTTTCGAACCGTGAGGTCTTCGAGAAGACAAGTACGGTTGCCCCTGGTTGGTGCTAAAAGTTCGTTTCTGTTGATGGGTGGGGACATTTCTGCCCATGGTCCTTTGAACCAATTTAATTCAAGTGGTATCATCATCATCATCATCTTCATCATCATCATCATCATTATCATCATCATATCAGCCGAAGGACGTTTAATGCTGGACATACGCCTCCCCAATTATACTATAAGCGCCACCCGCATCCAACGGACCCCCCTCCAAGTCCAAGAGATTATTTAAAATGTCGACAAAAATGATTGATTATGTATGTCCGGAATAGTCCGGATGTCCGGTTTTCCGGTTGTTTTCCTCTATAGGTCGCATTTCTCAACCGATTCTCGTGAAGTTCTGTGAGCAAGTTCGATTATTTGTATAGATTTTTTTGTCCAGAAAATAATAATAAAAAATTCACGTCTACCGCTCACAGAGCTACTAGTATAAAATTTTCATTCTATTTGGAATCTTCATACTTGGACGACAAAATTACATTTTGGACGGACTTATTTCACACAATAAGTATATTTATTTCGCAAACTCGAAACAGGCGCACAACATTACTATTTCCTAAAATATTCAATGTTCTTTCGCTCTTTATATTTATTAATGCACTAGTAGTCTGAAATAATCCTCATACCAAATTAGTACAGATAGTAAAAATGTTCCATAAAAGCAAAAACAACTACACTGCCAATTTTAATCACCGCTAGTAAATACATTTACTGATTAATTACCGAGTAATCGATTGATTTGTCCGGCGACTATCGAATAGTTTTCAATCAGCGATCGGAATCGAGTTGCGTCGCCCGCCTGGATCCGCGAATTCGTTTAGGATTCGATTATTCGAGCAGATTTGTTGGAGTTGAAATTTCGAACACATCTATTACTTAACTGTCTTGAGTGATATTTAGAATACATCATATCGGTATACCGTAATACACAAAAGAGTCCAAAAATACCTGAACACATACGCCTTAATAGCCAGGTTGTGTTCTGTTTGTGAAGCATTTTGTTTGCCACTAAGCTCGTTTGTTTGGTTGTGTGATATATTTGTGTCCTTCTGCAGCAAAAGTACCTTTTGGCGGCATCAACGGACCACTTCCTTATATACTGACGCTATTAGAAATCTTTATCACTGATATCAACAATTAGGGACCTATTGCATGAAAATGAGACGTAATTCATATGTTATAAAGCGAATTATAAAACATTAGTCACCATCATACTTTTTCCAGTTCAAATTAAAACCTCATGTAATCGACAAACGAAGTATTTTATCATAATTAATTAATCAATCAATGGTTATTTTTAGAACATATTGACGACGATATATTTAATACATAGGTTTATACTCAAATATTATTAACTTTTATCAGATGTGCAGCGAATATTTTGTTCTAATCATGTTATAACTTATTATTTTTCACAGACGTGATACATCAACGTTAAATTTTCACGTCTAGCCAAGTCTAAGCGTGTTTACTTAGATTGATTATTCTAATCCCATCTGGCAACAGATTACTGATCTCCTGAGCCCGGTTAATCTTGAATAATAATTAAGACGTCAAATCAGGACATTGAACTTGAGTTTTTGGGATTACCTTCAGTTTGACACCGTTAATTAGTCAACTTGGCATTTTTTCCCCAATTAGAACCGGCTGGTATTTCAGACTAGAAACGAAAGAATTAACGGTGGTGATATGGACGATTCACAAAGAACGGCTGGAGTCGGCGCGCACCCCACTAGAGTCAAAGGAATTCGAACCCTCCGTACAGAAGTTAGATTTCATATTTGAATGGGTTGCGGGCAGCCGGTCGGCTACCGCCGGCTCTGCCGTTGCCGTTTGGATACGAAGTCTAGCTTCTGTATGGAGGGTTCGAATTCCTTTGACTCTGGTGGCGTGCGCGCCGACTCCGGCCGTTTGGTAAGAATCGTCCATAAAGGTTCAAGCATACGGCTGTCAAGCGAAAGTCGCGTGGGGCGGGATCCTGGCTCGTACCAAAGAGTTTTTTGGAACTTATGTACGGAATATAATTCTACATTTACCGTTAGCTTTTCAGTGAAGGACAAAAAGCTCCCGACGAAAAGCTCCCGAATAGTTTGAAACGTGTCGCCCGGGACGACAATTCATTCGTGAATTTTAACCGTCTTAGTTGTATAGTTTTAAACATGACTCGCGAAAGTTAAAATTAACGTAATCTATAAAATATTCTCGTATGCACAAGAATTGTAAACAATATCTTGCCTACATATTCCATAATTAAACAAGCGCCAACACCCAATTAGCTAAGTTAACTTGTAGCTGAAACTAGCCCAGGTTTTAAATATGAAACAGCCGAGGTGTTTGTCGTCATACTGTATTCACAGTGCAAACTAAATGCGACCCACTTCGCCTCGATCGATAAGCTAATGAGGCCGTCGATCATTCTGCAGTCATCGGCTCGAATTAACCTGTATTGTCGTGGTCGCCGTATTTATGGTGAATGTAACATGAGCGAACGATTATGATTTATGTTTGGCTTCGACTGGAGTTTTCCAAACGGGGCGCAACAGAAAGACTCAAACTCATTATGCATAGCATACCACCTGGGCGCAGGCGGTAACACGAGTGGTTATGTAGGACGCCAGATGTTTCGGCGCGCCTTCCTCCTCGACCTCTTTACTTCTACAGTATCGGACCCCCCTGAGGCCGCAACAAGGAAATCATGGGGAAAGCGGCCTACCGCAATACCGTCACTCCTCTTCTTCTGTCCCACTATAACGCATCCTAAGCGGGCAAGCTTAGCCTGCTGGGAGCGCCCTCCTCGGGCCAGCCGGTAGCTCAAACAGGCCGGCCCTCTTAGCTGCAGT
The DNA here is from genome assembly GCA_905163555.1 of Notocelia uddmanniana. Taxonomy (NCBI): domain Eukaryota; kingdom Metazoa; phylum Arthropoda; class Insecta; order Lepidoptera; family Tortricidae; genus Notocelia; species Notocelia uddmanniana. Next base: position 29,144,875 of record LR991056.1, on the reverse strand, counting down.
ATGAATGACCAGTCCACGGCTAATAAGCCCACCCGCTCCGTCAAAGTGTGCCCTCGAGGGGATCAAGCAGTAGTTCCTACGGTTGCTCATTGCGGCTTGGACGTCACAATACACCTTTCCCTCACGATGTTTCGTTTCCGTAGAGGCAAAGCGGAATCTCAACTCGAAAAACTTTTGAACCGAACACGAAATACTTAATCTGAAAGCAGGCCACAAGGGCTTTTTAAAAATGTCTGAATTGTAATCAGGGGCACCTCCTTACCTACCTCACTAAAGACCAAAGTCAAATAATACAAGCTAGAAAATGTGTGGCTGCTGTGGCTAGGCTATCACTGAATCAGTAAGCAACATCTTAGGCCTTGTCGTCACTTTCCATCAGGTGAGACTAAGGCCATTCTCTGGTCAGTCTATTATAAAAAAAATCTATAAAGCTACTTCGTTCTGTCTTCGGGTACAAAATTATAAATGTTAACAATTTTAACCACCGACAAAAGCCTTTCTCATACCAGTTCAAAAACTTGTGCAGCCACATATGTTATCCTAATATTTCCTCCTGAAATTCAGTCAAAGTATTCCTAAATATTTACCAAAATGTTACCTGAGCGTAACAAAACACATTGTCTAGCAACTCGTATGATCCTTTATGTTTTAGTATAAAGTTCATTCCCTTTAGCAAACGCATGTAGCCGTACCATCCTAACTGGAACCGGGTTTTGTGTCTGACGTGATGGCGAGGAGAGATCATGTTATTGCGGTCGGTTGATATTTTATTATGATTCTTTCAGGGTCGGGGGTTTTGATAAAAATATTGCAACCCTTAGGGTTAAGACGTAACATGCTTGTATCACTGTTTGTACCGTTAGGGTGAGACCTTTGATGTTAACCTTTTGTCGGTAAACATAGTGAACGATAGTTCAACACAATGATATTGCCTATACGTAATTGGTTTCGGCAATATTGCCTTACGTAAAGGGTTTTAGTCGGAAAATGCTGAAAATTTAATAAAAATACGTTACACAATATATGTCTGGAGCTTTGGAGAATTCGTAGAAATTTTGATTTATTTGTTTCGTAAAGTAATATATCATTAAGTTTTTCATTCTAAAGCTGCGTAATATGTAATACTCGTACCTATTGCAAGTGTGTATCTAAATAGAATTACGCACGTGTAATACTTCTCTCAGATTTCGCAAATGTAATATAATATTACGAGAGTGTCTCATATTTTCTTTTGTATTGTTTCTTTTTATTTTCGATCGATCTACTGTAGTATGATTATCTAGTGTCAACATAACTCCCTCTGACAGTGATTACAGAATGGCGCTAGTTGTAGAAGATTATTTTGTAGGCAATATGTATTTTGGGGAATTATGGTAGCCTAGTAGTTCAAGCACGTGTCTCTCAAGTAGCGGTCGTGGGTTCAAATCTCGGCCGACACCTGTGAAGAAATTGAACGGTGTATGAGTAGTGGTTTAGTATGGCGAGTATATAAAATGTAACTTTTTTTGCTAATAGAAAAAAAAACACGTATTGGGCCAACGTGGGGACTAAATTTTATCTCTTTTATCCCTGAGATGTGCCCAAGTGGGGGCACGTGACGTGTATTTAGTTACAAATATCACATAAACCAATGTAAACACGATAAAATAATATTTTGAAGGTTTCTCTTTGGCCATTGAGAGCCTTCTTTATCCTTAGTTAACCCGGTGTTCGTTCCTTGGCGACTGACGAGAAGTAAGTAATAAAAGCTACGGTTTCTCTCCGTACCATCGGCTGTAAAAATGCATCGGCTGGCCGGGAGCCAGCTCTCTTACAACGGTTATTATTGAGTTAGTCATATTCGCGTTTTTATTCGTACTGTGTCCAGAGCAGACTGAAATTCTACAAAGTAGCTAGGTGGATAAGAATTGAGGGCGCTCGGCAGGTATGATGCAGATGGAAAAAGAACCTACAGCCATAGAATACCACATTAATTTTGACTGTACATTTCTCTATAGATTCGAGAAACTTTATTTGTAAAGATTGATCCTAGTCTCACCTGAACCTGAGCCCTCGACAGGACCTAAGATTTAGATCAGCAGTGGTTCAGTAATAGCCTTTTCACTCTTGCTTTGAAGACGCCTCACCTAGATCACAATGCGACGCAGAAATGTAGGAAGACAAGCTGCGAGATAGATTGATGATTTGGTACTAGTGGCTGGGAAGGATCGGATGAGGAAAGCACAGGACCGCACAGAATGGGTTGACATGGAAGACACCTTTACTCAGCATTGGGTAGCTCAAGGTTGAAGAAGAAGAGAAGAAGAGAGAGAGATCACTCTAGGGTTATAGTAAAGGAGGAGGATAGGAGGTTGTGAGGGAATACGATGACTGCAGCGAGTCCTATCAAGAAGAGAAGGCAAAATGCTTCTTCGCAAAAAAGTATATGGGATGCATTCGTTCCCCACGCCTGAATGTTTGGTGAAGGAACCGGGAAGGTGAAATTAAGTCGTGCAGTTATTTTGCATTCTTTTCAAAATGTATTCGATAAAATCACAAGCAAAGGCTGGAGTGTGGCGTTTCTGATTTTATTTGACGATTATAAGTTCAAAATCCGGTTAAATCGTCTCCTTAAAACGAGTGGCAATCGCAAAACCCTAAGACAATATTATAATTACCAGTGTTACAAACCAAGGAGCTCATTCCGTTCAGGTATGTGGAGAATAGATATAAAGAAAGATTACGATGATTTTCTCTCGAGTGGCTTGTCGACAGTGCTCAAGGTCTTATATTAGTTATTATATTCAATTAGTGAAACATTAATAATTATTAGTGAAATCAGTACTAACCACCAATTATGTATCCAGTCCAATCTAATAAATATGCAAGTACAATACCAACAAACACCCAACTTTTTCTATTGTCGCTTGTTTGAAACTCGGTAATGGCGGTTGTTGATTAGAAAATTTGAAGACCTTCTTTGAATAAAATAGCAAAGATTAAAGAAAAATCTCGGCAGTTAGGATCTTTTGGTGTCAAGCCAGTGTTGTAATACTGGGTGCGATCAGGCTATTAGAGGTAGAGTCCGTAAGAAAAAGGTTATAAGTGAATAGGTTAAGTTTGGCGCTTAAGCCATTTTGTTAGTACTGGTGTGACGTCAATGGCTCACTTACAGTGGCTCATTGGAATAAATCCGTTTTACTGCGGTAGTAGGTACCCCTAAATAGGCACTATACCGTGTGATTCGCAATAATAATTAGATCCAAGATTCGCAAATAGACCTATTTCAAAGGAGTCCTCGAGACCTTGAACTATCAAAACCTGGAAAGTATTCATTATTGTATGAGAATTGCTTAAATTGTACTTATCTGAATGACATTATGTCGTAACAGGATACCTTAGGTCAGAATAAGGTCTAGTTTTCCGTCTTGGTTGGAAGGTAAGATTTTAGTCGCTTTCATAACACTAGTGCCTACTTTTAATCTGGGGATAACTTGTCAAAGCGGATCCAAGCTCTTTTAGGATACGAACAATTAAAACGCTAGGATGAATTGATTAATGTGATTCATAAGTGTGATATTATATGTGATACATAAGTGTGATATATGTGATACATAAGTGTGATATATATGATACATAAGTGTGATATTTGTGATACATAGGTGTGCAAGGCTGGGCTAGGTGTGATAAAGATTTGTCTACCATGTTGGATTAATCGTGACGACACTGGACTGGATCAGGACCCACAACACCTCATTAGTAATCAGTTTAGGCTACAGGTGCCGCTGTTAAATCACCTGTATAGGTGTTAGGTAAATTAATTGTCCAATCACACCTTGTTATCGACATTTCGGTATAGAATAGAACAGAATAGGATTATTTGCATGAGATATGGTATACATTAGATGAAACACGCATATTTGTCATGATCAGCACATCTCGCCAAATTTCGGACATGCAAAAAATTTTTTAAGACTTACACATCACAATTATCTTATAGGCCTGCAAACGATACGTGTCAGTGCCAGACATCGTAGCACAATCTTTCGAATACATTTTGGTAATTATATTTAGGTAACCAGATCTTGTAACGATATTATCCAACGTAACGTAACGAAAGCGTAACGTATTCGTTATGTAACGAATGAACGAGTACCAAATTGGAATCAACAATGTCGAGAAACCAATAACTAGAGTGGTTAATTTAAATATTATCACAAATGCTATTTTGTCAGGAGAAATGTCACTTTCAAATCAATACCTTAAATTCCGTTTGAAAAAGAACGTAAAACTCCCTGAAGCGATTTTATAAAATTTAAATTCGGTTTTTAAAACCGGCCGGTTTTATCGCCACGGCTATTACTGGCCATCGAAAAAGTACTTTTTGAAATTCGAACAACGACAAAAGCACGCCACTGGGGGTTAATCGCGCCATTGGAGCTGCAATAATCGCGTTCGCAGCGCCGTCGTAGCAGCCTCGCACAGCTTACTTTGAGAGGAATTCAGATGGTTCGTTCTATGGGCCATTTCGGGGAAATGACATTTATGCATTGCGTAATTGTGACTTGATTACAGGTACTTACCTGTGTTTAGATTTCAAATAGAGATTCTCTAAGTAGAGATCTAGGAGTATTTGAAAACTACGCTAGATTAAACTAAGTGCTGAAATAATAACAGGAATCTCTGTCAAATTCCCGCGCTTCAACTTTGTACTTTAGCGGCTACACAGTATACATTCCGGAATTCTCAAGTCGTTGCAACTCCATTGAGATCCACTTGGATGTTTCTGTCATTCTGATAGTACATACAACATTGCACATTCGTGGCATTGCAAAAATATTACAACATTACATATTATGTAGTTGCAGAGATCCACTTGGATGTTTCAGTCATTCTGATTTTAAAAGAGATAATGAAAGTGGGGACATGTCCCTATTATAAAATTTCACATTCATAGCATTGCAAAAAAATTACAACACGCATATGTAACATTACATATTACGTATTGTAACATTACAAATGAATGCTCTGTGAGCTTTTTAATCTGTGCATCTCGAATGGCCAGGAATATGCGGCTCGTTCCGTTTTACGTGCCGCGGTTATTTTCGTGTTGCGCGCTGTCTGATGCACTCGCTATGTAAACACGGCAGGTTTTGTTTTAGAATCGGACCCCGGAATGCGTAGAATATCGTATAGGTAAAAAACTTAAGTATAGGACCTGTTGTGTGTAGTTGTGACGTATTCGAATAGAGATTTGTTTTGTTTGTGTTCTACATTTTAAACGTGTAATGTCTATTCGAACACGCTACAACTACATACAACAGGTCCTTTACTTGAGTTTTTTTCCTAACTGCTTTTGTTTTGGGGAGTAATTAGGTGTCGAGCGTTTTTAAAGGCGTTTAGCTTGTTTCAGTGTAATGGTTTTTTGAATTCGCATCTGTGCTCAATGCTGGTAAATTATGAGTGCCATTTTATGGAATTTTATAATCGATTTTCGATGTCAATAAGTGCTTGATATAAAGATAGAAGATAATTTTCGTATTTGGGTGAATTGCAAAAAAATACATTATTAAAACTAAATTATGTCTACATTTGAATTGATTCCTTTGTGTTACAAAAAATAGTCATACAATAATTAATTGGTAACTTTCGTAACACAATGGAATCAATTAAAATGTAGACATAATTAAGTCCTATGTATATTTTGTCAAATTTATAAGTTTAATTTGTCAATACGTTTTTGCGTGTTTTCCGAAATTCGTTATACCTTAAGTTTAAACAACTTAAGTCTTAATCGCACTCAATACGGTTGAAAATACTATACATGTAACTTTAATGACAAAACCAATTAACAAGCTAGCTGCCAAACATTACAATCTCGGATTTTGTCAAACTATCGCACTGAAAATCTACACGAACTCACTAATCACGTCGTTAATACAACAAAATATACAAATCGCATCAAAAACTTGTTGTGGAAGCGAGATCGCTTATTTAGATATAGCTAATGGCTCGTTGAATCGTTATTTTCCAGCCGTGTTTGATATTTTGGTTAACTAATAGACATGTTTGCGTTTGAAATGTAAATTAATATTTATGTCACTAATTGGGTAATAAACCCCTGACATATTCAACTCGGCAATATTGTATCGAATAAATAAGAAAGCTGCCGTTGAAATATTAAATGGCTTTTCAATTTGTGTATTTTATGTTAAAATTGTTAATGAATTTGGCGATATTTTGACGGTCAAAATATAAATAATAATAATAGAATTTATATATTCCTTAAACTTTATTGCATATACAAGAAAGTTCAAATGGCGGACTTAATGCTTTTAGTTTCTACCAGTCAACCACTGGGTTAAAAAGAAACATTTGTTCGGTGCAGGATAAACACGTAAATTTCAAAGGAAAATAATTGAAAAAATTTGTGCTCCGATTAGGATTCGAATCTGCGACATCTAGCATACGCGGCCAATCGCTCTAGCCACTGAGCTATCGGAACCATTCAAGCTCGGGCACGAAATTCTTCACTAGTTCCCATTTACAACGCCTTAGGGAGGCGTAGAGCGACATCTAACTTAGAAGACTTAGGCTTCTTTTAACGGCATCAACGTCTCAAATTACATTGAGAAATCGTCAGTCATCATCATCCTCCTAGCGTTATTCCCAGTACAGTTGCATCCTGAAGGATGCCTGGGGTCAGCTACCTAATCCCGAGAATTGGCATAGGCACTAGTTTTTACGAAACTAGACCTTATTGGGATTAGGCTTGTCAAGTGAGTGGGCAACTTGACTGTTAGAAGTTCTCAACCCACCCGGAGGCCTCTAACTTGGCTTAACGACTGCTATCATAGACAGCAACCGGGATCAACGGCTTAACGTGCCTTCCAAAGCACGGGAGCGCTCAGTTAGTAACCACTCAAAGCGGTCACCCATGCAAGGACTGACCTCGCCCGACATTGCTTAACCTCGCATACCGCACGCGGTACGCGGGCGCCGCTGGGCCAAGAAATCGTCAGTAACAATAAGTTAATATTAATATATCGGGTAGTAGGTACATGATTGTACAGTCAGCGACAAATGTGGGTTGACAGTTTTACACCTTCCATTGTGACGAGATTGAAGAACTACAGCTTGTTTCTGCTGATGATGCATACCATCCCATATAGGTACTGTTTTTTTATTTGGATATACTTAAGTACATAAGTGCTCTGATAACAATTATGTCACGTCATTACCTACACTAGTTTACTATTAATTATTTTCAGTGGCGGCGGGTAAGTGGGTTTTCTGCCGACAATCTGCTATGCTATATTGGAAATTTGTGATTGATGACGTTTTTTAGGCCACATCGGTGGAAAACAAGCGTACGTCCCGCCTGATGGTAAGCGGTCACCACAGCCTACGGACGCCTGCAACTCCAGGGGAGTCACATACGCGTTGGCGACCCTTAAAAATATACACTCCTTTCTTGAAGAACCCCGTAGGTACTGTAGTACCTCGGGAATACCTCGGGAGGCGGCAAAATTATTTCATATTTCTTTATTCGTATTTCTCTATATTGCATGTCAGGGTTTTGTAATTAATATAATCTTTGTTACATTAAGACGGCGCAGTTACGTTTGGTTCTCCATACAAACGTATTTATACTCTCATTTTAAAACGCCATGCTAGAATAACATGAAACTTTGTATACACAATGGGATCCAGCTTGTCTAGGGCGGAAATTAGTTTATGTTGCTTGAAATTATAATGGCGTAAAAATACAGCGATTATTAAGGTTTTCATACAAGCCGTAAAAAACTCAAAAAAACCGCTGTATTTTTTTCTTTTTCAATTTCTAGCAACAGAAACTAATTTCCGACCTAGGTATGCCGGATCCCATTGTGTATACAAAGTTTCATGTTATTCTAGCATGGCGTTTTAAAATGAGAGCCTAAATACGTTTGTATGGAGAACCGATCCACACCGATCGTACTGCGCCGTCTTAAATATCGCTGCCAACTGCTCACATATATTCGAACACAAACACTAATGCATGATTAGATTGTCTTAGGACCCTGAACTGTATATACTTATATTTGATTGTGCCCGTACAACTATGCCAGCAAATTGAAAAGCACTAAAATTTTATTTACCAACTTACATGCAATAAATTGCACTCCGCATTTGCATAATACACTCTGGAGCACCTTACATCATCTCCTATTAGAAAGGCTTAAGTGACACGGGTCTCTTATAACAAATGGGACTTGTGGCGTTTCAGAATGGGCTAGTTTTATAACGGATGATCGAAGACGGGTGGAAGTCTGCCAAGTAATATGAATTTTGATTTCGACAATTCGATTTTAGTTGCAATTTGTTGGATTCGTTTACGATGATTTGCAGGTTGATTAACATTTTTCTTTCAGCACTGTAAAGTACTGTAAGCATATTATACGAATTCCCTACACTAACTTCACTAGTTTCTACCAGTCAACCACTGGGTTAAAAAGAAACATTTGTTCGGTGCAGGATAAACAGAAACACGTAAATTACAAATTAAAGGGAAAAATTGAAAAATTTTGTGCTCCGAGCAGGATTCGAATCTGCGACATCTAGCATACGCGGCCAATCGCTCTAGCCACTGAGCTATCGGAACCAATTAAGCTTAGGCACGAAATCCTTCACTAGTTCCCACTTACAACGCCTTAGGGAGGCGTACAGCGACATCTACCTTAGAAGACTTAGGCTTCTTTTAACGGCATCAACGTCTCAAATTACATTGAGAAATCGTCAGTCATCATCATCCTCCTAGCGTTATTCCCAGTACAGTTGCATCCTGAAAGATGCCTGGGGTCCGCTACCTAATCCCAAGAATTGGCGTAGGCACTAGTTTTTACGGAAGCGACTGCCAGCTGACCTTCCAACCCGAGGGGAAACTAGAACTTATTGGGATTACGCTTGTCAAGTGAGTGGGCAACTTGACTGCTAGAAGTTCTCAAGCCGCCCAGAGGCCTCTAACTTGGCTTAACGACTGCTATCATAGACAGCAACCGGGATCAAAGGCTTAGCGTGCCTTCCAAAGCACGGGAGCGCTCAGTTAATAACCACTCAAAGCGGTCACCCATCTAAGGACTGACCTCGCCCGACATTGCTTAACCTAGCATACCGCACGCGGTACGCGGGCGCCGCTGGGCCACGAACGCTCCTACTTACTACCCACTAACTTCACTAGTGTTCATAATACATATTATACATGTATGGGACTTAGTTACGAGAAAAAATCGAGAATACTATAAAGATAATATATTGCGAGTGTCTCGCTATCGTCACAATGATTCCTCAAATCATTAACCTTTACGCCGCCAGATGTCAAAGTAATTCGCCGTGCCCCTGATGCCACAACGGTAAAAAAATGATTTGTAAAGAAATAATGCCAATATAAAATTGGGCAGCTTCTCAGTAGTTTTTCATTAAAAAAAATTGTCGGCCAGTGCCATCGTTGGCGTCGGGGTGACGATTTTACGTTGACGTCTATGGCCGACCGTGGCGTTCAAAAGGTTAAAGAGTTTCACAACACTCCACAAAGGTACATAATTCCGAAGACTGTATTCATATATTTTCCTAATTTTATCGTTCCGTTAACCATGTGACATTGCACGTATGTAGAACCGATGACCGTTGGAGCGGATAGGTTCTCGAGTGGCGACCACGTATGGGAAGGCGCAGCGTGGGTAAGACCCCCCACAAGGTGGACTGATGACCTGGTAAAAGTCGCAGGAGTCCTCTGGATGCAAGTCGCGTAGGACCGGTAGTTGTGGCACTCTTTAGGGGAGGCCTATGTCCAGCAGTGGACGTCCATCAGACCGGCTAGTATGATAGCTTATACCGTCACGTTATATGGCCAAAATGTACTGAAACGTCACATAAAACGTGACGGTATAAGCTATCATACTAGCCGGGCAGTTGATATGATGATGATGTTACGTAACCATGCCGTCTTGTGCTAGCCGTGCAGTACGGCATAAACCATAAATTTTGCACTTAGGCGTTCATTTCAAGTGATTTCTCCTATATTCTATGGTATTACCCACAATAATAAAATATATATATATATAACTGCAAAACTATTAGTACCCTCATTTTACAAGTGTTGAACCACAGCTGTTAAGTACCTAGCTAACTATTACTAATCATATTTATAATTTATAAGTATTTAAGACGATTGTGTGCATTTAACTAGTAAGGTACATATAAGAATACCAGGAAAATGAGTGCTATCTCGCCAATAAACTTAATGTTTGGCGATTATAATGAAAACAAATGTACCATACAAAGCTTTAGAAAAAAAATTAAAAAAATAAATAAAAAAAAATGTACAGTCAACATCAAAAGTTGTTACGCATATGAAGGGAACAAAAGCTCTTATTCCTTTGTAATAAAGACTTTAGATCTTTTCAAATGCGTAGCTTTTTTGACGCTTACTGTATCTATAGAAAACAGCTTTCAGAATTTCGATATTCCGAAATAACGATGCATTCGGACAAACGCCTGTTCTGAAATTTTGTAATTACACACGTCCGCAGGAAACTTTGTTTATTTCTTACCATCAGATAGGCCGTACGCGTGTTTACCATACCGTGGTGCATAAAAAACGTATTACCGCACGCCTGTAAAGAAGTCCCACAGGCAAGACGGCCTGACGAGGGTTTTATCTTATCCCTTACTGTCCGTTACGGCTGACTGGTACGTCCGTTTTTTGCTTACGTCTCATTAACACTGTCACGAAGATAATCGAAAGCTGGTCTTAGTAGGCAATTAGAACCATTTATTTTGTAAAAACACTTGGTATTTCCCAATGTTTGGTTTGCCGGCCTGCCTGATGGTTAGCGGACATTGAAGCACAGAATAAGTAATAGTACAAGTACAGAAGGTTCTCTGTTAACAAATCCCCCGTTTAGGTATGCCGAACGTGCCTAAACGTGGCCATCTCTTTCTATCGCACGCAACGCGCTCTTTCGAGGCCCCGCCCTTAGCGCTAGGGTTACTAGCAGCGAGAACCTCTTTTAATATATGTACTTTATTATTAGTAGTGTTTTTTACAATACAATTACGAATAGTACTGTTAAGGTTCCGTAGCCAAAATGGTGAAAACGGAACCCGTCCGTCCGTCTTTTCGTCTGTATGTGACAGCCGATGTACCTACTCGGAGACTATAAGCACTACAAATAGGTACAAATAAAACATTTAGCAGGAAGGCGTGTTCTACTTGTATAAACCGCTAGGTACGTAAAAGTGATGTGAAATGTCGAAAAAATATTAAAGTAGGGGGAGAGGGGCACTCCATACATGTAACCAGGGGATACAAAGTTTTAGATAATTTTTAAAGGCATCACTTTAAAAAATAAAAAGAGGATTCTTAGAACCAATGTATTCATTTTCGTTTTCTTTTATGTAAACCGTTGGTGAATACCAAACTCAATGACTGTCAGTTTTTTGAGTGAATTAAATTACAGCTTTTTTTAACATTTTAAGAAAAAGAATCTGGGTACCTATTACAAAGATATTTTTTATACAATAATGCTGTGGTTTTGACATTATTATTTAACACGAAACAGATTATTTTATGATCGTACAGCGGTACAGCTGCGCGTACGCGTGCGATCCGTAACGCTGCGCCGTAACCATTGAATAGTCACACGACGTGTGAGCCGGCGGCCGCATGTACTTTGCGCGGGGCGATGACGTCACGGTAGTAAACCACCCCTGACTGAAGCCTAAGGGTGTTACGTATCCTAAGACTCCAGAAGAATCACAACCATGTTGCCAACGTTTTGTTGATTTGAGTATGCGTTGTGTTGACAGCTAGAGACATATATGCAGGTCCCTCTTTGGGTTGGGTTGGCTGGGATGCCCCAAATGTGAGCTGATAATGGGCGTGGTTCATAATTGTAAAAAATGTGGAAAATACACTTACCGACGTGTTCCGCTTTTGTTTTATTTTGTGCTCGCTCGTATCACTCTGATAAAGTGTAAAGAGTGTGAGTGTGTGAGTGAGTGTTTCAGTTTCCTTTGCCATTCGCTCAGTTTATTTTTACCGGAAGGCGCAGGGTAGGTAGACCCCAACAAGGTGGACTGATGACCTGGTAAAGGTCGCAGGAGTCCGCTGGATGCGGGTGGCGCGGGATCGGTCACTGTTACACTCTTTGGGGGAGGCCTGTGTCCAGCAGTGGAAGTCCGTCGTCGGCTGATAAATATTGATGATGATGATTTTTTCGTTTACATGAAAATACGACATGATGGTCTATTTCCATTATGTGCTGTACGATAAGACAAATGTACCTATTTTACCTGTCTCAAACAGAACCGTTGTGTGTCTGTATCGTTATGTCTGTCTGTTGGTATAGGTATGTAATAACATACCTATACTTACACCATAGTCTCACGCTTCCAAGAAACCAGCTGCCATACAAAGTAAATTACCATACATATCAGCTTATCTATATCTACAAATTCCTTATAATTACTTAATGCCGGCCTAAACCCAATTTGTACGGAGCCGGTCGTATTAGTAAATTAAATTCAACATGGACTCCATTGAGCCCCAATCTTTGATCAATCGGCTCGGTTTACACTAGTCGACGGTAACATGGGTAAATCCTGCTTTATAACATCGTGGGTAGGCATACAGGTGTAGGATGCTGTAATGGGCACTTCACAAGATCATAGATCTTAGAGTGTAACGCCTTTACAAACGTTGCAATTTATCGCAACAACCGACATATGCAGCTATAGTTATGAGATGTAGTTGTGAAAAATTGCTAAATTTGTCTTTATTGGCTAGTGTACTTCTTCGGCAGATTTATAGGCGCAAAGCGATGTTTCAGAAAAGGCGTGAAAAGTTTTCTTCAGCGCTTTGCTCCTTTATTAAATTTATAATATCGGTATCTAATACAAATACAAATAGTTTATTTGACAAAAATAAGTTTAAACAGTTACATGATATACTGCCTGTCTCGTGGGGGAAATAATAACATTGACATATCTTTAAACATTAGCGGCTAGTAGCAACAGTGTTCTAAAAGTAACAATACATACTCTTTTTTTTTCATATATTTAACATCTGAAACATTGATTGCTATTTTATAAAAACAAAGCATAAGTACAGTCAACAGCAAATGTAGATGATCATTTTAGTACTTTGTCGCACTAAAGCAACCATACTGCGACAGTTGAGTTACGTCAAAGTAGTGAAAGTGACAAGGTACTAAAATGATCATCTACATTTGCTGTTGACTGTACGTAACACAAACTTAAACATTTCGATGTCAATCACTAAAATATAGCGCGTATAACATTTAATAGACCGTTTGCTCGTTCGTCTACTCCGTACTTACCATTCGTCCCTATTGTTACATGACGATGAGAAAGGTCAGACAAACATTACGCTTTTATAGTAAGTACCTATTAATTTAGGTAATGGTCCTGCATACAGAAAAAAGCGTAGTAACCTGAAATTACCCACCTATCTAGTAAAGTACACATTGCCGTCGCGACGAGTAATTTATTATTTACGTATACGATTAAGGCTTCTAGATATTCTACAAACACTGTTAAATTAATCCAATCTGACATTTACAAGAGTTAATCATTATTCAGATTGATACCCGTGCTATTAATGTAAAACAGTATCGTGATTTAGCTTTAATATATTTTTATATAACGTTCTGAATAAATAATTTAGTCCCCAGTCCCTATTAAAAGCTTACCAGACGATCCTGCACGGCAGTCTGCCGCGTGATGCTTTGAATTTATCTACCTATAAATATATTAGGGAATAAATCCTCTCAAGAGTTAAAATGAGCATATTATTCGTATAATACTCGTATTGCAACGTTCTTAACAATTTATTGCACTCCGACAAAAAAATATAAAAAACAATAATATTACACAATAATAATTAGGCATGTAACATTTGCAATACGTACAATTTTGAGGTCTAACGCATAAAATATCCATCTTAAATTACTAAATATGATTATACCGTCTACTGGCACACACTTATACTAGTAGGTATAGACATATTTAGTAATTAGTGTTTAGTATTTAGTAATTTATTAATAATATTAAAGATTTTATGTCGTCAACATACTTTTAAACTTCTCTATTCAAAATCCTTACCGACCAGTTTGTGAACATCGCCCATATTAGTAAATTAAATCCAACATAAACTCTCACCTAATCTCCCCATCACCTACACTTATCGACTCCGTGGGCATCACTATCGCTAGATTTATAGTGACGTCCCTCATGACTTATCGACGGCAGTTGACTCGTTCGGTTGACGCACCATTTGAATATTTGAATATTTTGTCGAGTGTAATATATTGAGTAAACTTGTAATTCACGTTTTTTGTTGTAAGAGTGTGTATCTTGTAAAATAAAATGAAATTGTTGCATTTCGAGTGTTGCATGATATATGATGTTGCGTAGATTTCCGCTGTGCGATGAGTGAGCAAAACAAATTTGATTTCAATGGTTTTTATTTGTTTGCATAAAAATGTCAAAGTTGTGAAGCACGTCTGTTTAAAAAAGTTACATATTGACAACTACAAATTCATTTTTCACAAATCCAATATTTACTAATTAATAATCGTGTGTCGTCGTCTCATCTGTGTGTCCTCCGTATTCTTTCCATTTAGTTTTCAAAATACTTATAATGAAAAGAAGAGATGTTCTATTTCTAAGGGATATCTCCACATTTGTTACATTCATGTCTATGCCTTTCAAAATCGAAATGACAGAAACATCAAAGATGGATCGGAAGGGCAACACGTAACTTTTCGAACGTACGATAGGCAAATTTAACTGTCATTATTGATCTTTGTCAAATGTCGCTTATGGTTATGGATAACGGCCGTCATCTGGCGAAGACCGTAGTTAATAAACACCTAAATAAGGATAAATGTAATATAACGACCATAGATACGGAAGTGCTTCTGCGCATTGAGTTCACCTGCGCAAGATCAAACTTAGAATTCTATTTTCAAATCCCAGGTCGTTGAGCCGACACAGTCTTCGTCAAAGACATGTATAAATTTTTCGCCTTAATACATATGGAAGTTGCAAGTGTAGACATCAGAAATAAATAAAATAAACAAATATTAGAGGATGGTTTTTTACACAAATCGAACTTGTCCCATAGTAAGCTCAATAAAGCGTGTTATGGGTGCTAGACGACGATATATTTTGTAGATATATACTTAAATGCATATAAAACGTCCAAGTCTCGGGAACAAATGTTCTTGTTCACCACATAAACAAATGCCCTTTCGCGGTTTTCTTCACTACGTTAATTAAATCTTATTACTAATCACTTAATCAGTGTGCTAGAAACTTATCTGTTTATTGTGCATAAGTAAACAAGGTAAACTAAACTGAGACTTGGATGTTTTCTATGTATTTAGGTATATATTTATTAAATTTGTCGTCGTCTAGTACCCATAATGCAAGCCTTATTGAGCTTACTATGGGGCTAGTTCAATTTGTGCAAAAAAATGACCCCTTAATATTCAGTTAGTAACCACTCAAGGGCCCATGTTGCTTAACCTCGGATACCGCTCGCGGTACGCGGGCGCCGCTGGGCAACGAGCGCTCCAGGGTATTATTGGGTATTACGGTGTCTAATATTTGGTCATTTACCTTGCCTAATCATACACGGAGCTTTCACCTTCCAAAGTCAGTTAAAAGACGGGCTCTGTTTAAGGATTAATGTTGGACTTAGGAGTAATTCTTGAACTTTGTTTTAGCGAAACTAAGCAGTTGGTGAACTTATATTAGTAGTTTATAAAGAAGTTCATTACACTTTGACTTGTGAATCATCTTTAACACCGTCAAGGCGGCAGCTAAAACAATTTATAGTCCTAGAAATATTAAGGTGAGTGTAGACCCAAAAAAAAATGGTCTGGCCCTCTCGCTACTGTAAGCTTGATATGCCACGATTGCCACGGTCTTCGCCCGCACACGTATCAATTATTTCTCGCTTGGAAAATATATTTACGTATCCCACCCGATGGAAAGATGGGTGGGTATGACGGACTATCCGGTTGAACCGTACTAGTACTACCATCTAAAAACCCAACGGGTGGCGTCAGTGGGGCGCCGCATGATCGCAAATAGTGTTCTACTGCGACGCACCGGCTGCGAAATTTTAATACAAATTCGTATTATCAAAGCGAATGATTATTTCGATATATAAAACGTTATGAAGAAATTATAAACATTGTCTGGAATAAAAATCGAGACAAACCACCATGGTTTAACGATACTGTTTTTAATTGTTACGCAAATAAAACCTTGTTTCACATCATTACTAATATGTGTCGATGAAACGATTGAAATATCAAGGAGTTTAGAAGCAGTAGCAAACACTTTCTGTGCCAGGAGCCCGCTAGGTGGGCGCTTGTCTCGTAGGCGCTTTCCGCTACATACGGTTTTTCGCATCATTCGCATGCTATCGGCTACTAGCGTAGCGCTACGAAATTTTGGCACTGAAAGTTGCAACCACTTCGAAGTGAGTTTTCTAGTCATCAAACATCTGTTTTATTAAACAAAGAACCTTTTCACCTCAGCGGCTCGAAAATGACGGTTTTGCTGCTTGAAACCAGTGAGCAAAATGCAATTTTGCTGCGAGCGTGAAAACGACTTTTCCAGCTTGAAACCAGTGAGCAAAATGCAATTTTGCTGCGAGCGTGAAAAAAACTAATCGTAGGTTAGTTTAAGTAACATCATTCTCTCTACCACTATTCCTTTGCGTTATTATGTTCTCGCCGCTGAGGTGAAAAGTTGTATGTATCACACGAGAGCAAAGATAATAAATCGTGTCTTTGAGTCCCTCGCTACGTTCAAGATTCTAATTTTGAATTCAATTATAGAATCTTTCTCTTCCTCGGGACTCAACATCAACACTCGCAGCAAAAATCTACTTTGCTCTCTTGTTGAACAAATAACTATTTGTACGTAACTGTTATTTATTATGTACCCAAAACCAACACTTGCGAATTATCAAGGAGTTGCTGAGAAAACATTTCGGCAAGCATTGTCGCACCAACTTGGCTTTGTGTCATTAGCCGTGTCGCTGCAATTACAACTGCAGATAACACGCGCCCATGCAGGTGTGAATGCAACAGATAAGCGGGACAGACACGTCATTAAAATTAAAAGGTTAAACTCACGTACTCGTGTAATAGTCACTATGGCTATTTATACGTCTAGTATTCGGTTGACCGTGACGCGACGGGCTTTTGCGGCGCGGTTTTTTTAAGAATCTGGGGAATTTAAATAAAACTCAGAATATTAACTTTTTGGGCTCATTCGACTCAGAATCAATAACGCTATCGATTCTAGAAGAAGAAAAAAAGGGCCCCAGAACAGTTTCGTTACTTTCCATACATTTATGTATACCGCTACCAAAACAGACATTCAAATTTTGTATGTATAAATATTCACACAAATAAATTCCATTACCGGAATTTGAACTCGAAACCATTGGCTTTATAGGCAGGATCACTACCGGCTACACTAGACCGGTGGTCAATTATCAATCTAGACTCCCTAACCAATAGCCATGAGAACAGACGGCGGATGGCCCGCAGGCCAAGCTGAAGTTGAAGTGTCCTCGACTAGCGATGCTCTTTTGTTATTAACAAGTATTAACAACACTTACCCGAAGTGCTACTGCTAACCGTAAAGTCGTTAAGGGGTTATTGATTTTGGAGTGGACGAGCGGTGTTATAAGCTACACTTAGTGTTCGTTATTTGTATTTTTATTAAGATCCTAGGGCCAAAAGTGAGGCAACTCACAGTAAAAGTAAATATCGCCGCCGGACGCATTGACTGTCCATTTATGTGGCACTAGATGTCATTGTCGCTGATAGCTGGCGCACCCTGCTCACAAAAATTTATAAATTGTGCAATATGCATGGTTTTTTTTTATTATTAAAAATGGGTGTGCTCTTGGCCAGCATCTAGCCAGGGGGCAAAGATGAGGCCAACTATGAAGCGAGCTCACCCAGAAGATGCCTATTCACTCGTGCCTTAAAAAGGTCCAGGTTATATGAACTCGGAAATACAGACGCCGGCAGAGAATTCCAAACCTTAGAAGTTAATACTTAGATAATATATCTCATTAATTTGGTACGGTTACCACTAATGTGGTAAGTCTTAACATTGTAGACGGCTTACAGTAAGTATGTAAGCCTATAAATGTATATCATCATACTAATGCCATTTCCTTTAGTCCCATTCTTTAAAGCTTATATTGTCTTACGTAGTTCTACTCCTATTTCTGCATTTGTTTGTTTTAACCTTAGGTAGTATACCCCCATTGTAACATTTATAACTAGTCTTAATAAATCACATCAGACAGATGGAAGGAAGCTGATGCTTATAGCACAGGTTTGACCTATTTTAAGTATCAGGGACACAATTTTGGCCTATTAAGACTTTAAAACTAACATTGTATTTATGTCTAAGAATGTACTTGTTATAAGTCTCTAGAAATCAATAAACATATTATTATTATATTTTAAGTAAGTAAATGAATAAATTGCATGCTCCAGTGTTTTTTATCTGGGTTAAATAATATTTAGTATTTTTATGCCAAGTAGATATTTTAATAACATTTGTAACACTAGCATCAGACTAGTATTATTTGATCTGTGCTAGCAGTATAAGACAATATAAACTTAATCACTTACAAGTAGAATTTGTATTCAAAATAAATTATTTATGCGAGTAGTGAGTGATGCTGATGTATTAACTTCGTCTGATAGGTACAACCTCTAAGACGTAACGACAGATTAGTCGTAGATTGACCCTCTATGTACTCAAGCAAAACTACGAATATCCACTGACAATTCTAATTAGACGACGTACCTGGACTAACTTAAACACGACTTAGCTAAATCATGCAATTTAATTAATGACTTGGTCTAATCAAAGTTTGCAATGGCTGCTCTTTTCGGCTGTGGACATAAAACCACGACACACCGGCGGGTTTATGTGCACTCTGCTTTAGAAGTTTGTTCGAGTTGGGAATACAGACGGTTTTGCCTTGATTAATTCTAGATCCGTGTGGCGGAGTGTTCGAGGTTTGGATGTCTAAAGTTGTATCTGAGTGTGACCTAGGTAAATTGATTTGATTGTTAAGATTTTAATTGGTTGTCACAGACTCACTCACTCACTCTTATAGTTCAATTATTTGAAACAGAGAGCCAATAAAAAGGAAATCTCGTTGTCGTGTGTGATTCTTCAGGAGTCGCAAGTGTCCATAGGCGACGGTGTCTGCTTACCATCAGACAGGCTGTAAACTAGTTTGCCACCATCGTAGTATAAAAAAATCGTGATCTCGCCCGCAGCATGAGACTGGAATCGAACTCGCGCCTCTGGTTTGCCGGACCAACGGCCTAACCACTAGGCCACTAAGTCATCACAGCGAATCTTTGCTTTGCATTCTGAGCCGCTACTGTTAGCGACCCCTCTGTATTCTTCAAAGGCTCACAGAGTCTTATAGTCACAAATGTCTACAGCTGACTGATTTGTATAGTACTACTTTTCGACTCTAGTAATTGTTCATGACGGATCAAAGTTTGTAGATGACTTTCTTAGCTCACTGTTATGTTTTCCAACAAAATTTTACGCACTAAGCCCAGTTGACCTGGTAAAGGTCGCACGAGTCCGCTGGATGCTGCTGGCACAGAACCGGTAATTGTGGCACTCTTTGGGAGACGCCTACGTCCAACAGTGGACGTCCATCAGCTGAAGTGATGATGATGATGATGATGATGATGAAGGCCGGTTGGCGTCTATGTTTCAAATTTTTTCGTATACGCCTAATGCTCGGTTGAAACTCTCGGTAGATAATCATGCGTCCTTTCAGTCATATATGTCAATTCTCGATGACATGACAATCGTTGATACTATATTTGTATCATTGTCAATAACCACGATATCTAATTGCCAAAACGTACCATTTTGACTATGTATACAATATTAAAGTAAAAGTAAAAAAAGTAAAAGTTATTTATTTTTCAATTTAGGCATATTATATGCACCTATGAATGTCAATAAGCAACCACCATCATCATCATCCTCCTAGCGTTATTCCCAGTACAGTTGCATCCTGAAGGATGCCTGGGGTCAATAAGCTACCACCGGTTCGGAAAAATAAACCTCTGCCACGAGAAGAACCGGCGTAAGAATTTCAGCGAGGTGTCATTTTTACAAAACAATATACATCGTATAGCTTAACATAAAATTACAGTGTCAGTGTCATTCATCAATAACCGCCCGTAGAATTCCTGCAGCCTGCTCTCATTCTATACTTCCACAGTAATTTCAAAACATGTATACTCAGATGTCGGCTACAAGACACAACAAACAATACATCCTTATAAAACTCTCTGAAACCTAAAATGCATCCATCCTTCATCCGCCTCATACCGGTATGAACCAGATGAAAAATGATCCGGAGCGTGGAGCGCTAAAATTATTTATTCCTCGCAAACCCACGCCTGGGGGACGCTAAAACCCTTCACTGCGCTCGGCGCTGCGTTATTTTAAACTAGATAACTCAACAGTGAGGTCTGCCTCTAAGCAGTATGGCTACGAGATAAGGAGTTATAAGGGCCATACACAATGGGATTAACAATACTACTTTTTTTTTCAGCAACTGCTATGAGTCTGGTCCAGCTCTAGCTAGCACGATTTTTAACCGACTTCAAAAAAGGAGGAGTACTTTGTATTTTTTTTTATGTTTGTTACCTCAGAACTGTGACATGTGATACCCCTGGAGTTGCAGGCGTCCATAGGCTGCGGTAACCGCTTACCATCAGGCGGGCCGTAAGCTTGTTTGCCACCGACGTGGTATGAAAAAAAAAACTTTAGACTGGGTCAACCTGGGATTTTGATGATTCTTTTTTATTTGAAAGCTGGTGCTTCCCATAAGATCCCATATTAATTTGGTCCAGTTCTGAAAATGGCATCCATGAGAAAACCATATACGGCATAAATTTAATATATGTATATTATTATAAATATAGTATAAAATTGTCGTAATTATTAGTTGGTTTCATAAATTGTTTCTGCACCACCTACTGCGAATTGTAATCATTTGCTTTGATTTCCGCTACCCAAAGGTTGTCTGGTAGAGATCGCTCTTTAGCGATAAGACCGCCTTTTGTTTGCCTCTACTTATTGTTATTGTTATTACGTACTGTACTGTGTCCTTTATAGGTTCTATGGTACCACATTTTTATTGTATTATTGTTAGTATTAAGATTTGACATTATTATTATTTGAGCGATACTCCTCTAGTATCACATTTATTTAATATTGCATTCTGACATATGACTTATTTTCATTCTCCTTTATTATTTTATTTATACTCATTTGTTTCGACATTGATTTTCTGCGTACACTTAATATTATTATTTTATGTGCCGCAAACTATAAATTATTTTCCATTTTTAAATTTTTAAGAAAATTATTGCAAATTATTATTGTAAAACGATCGCTATATGACCAGTAGTATAAGCAAAATGTGTTGTTTTATATGAAAATTGTATGATGAGATAAATAAACTAAACTAAACTAAACTTTAATTGAGGTGTGCAATAAAGAGTATTGTATTGTATTTGCATTATGTATGTGCACGATAAATGGTCTAATAACTCGGTTGAAGTCGGTTTTTAATTATATGTGACGTTTTGGGTAATTCAGGCCGTAAAACGTAATCATTTTAGTATAATGGAATGGCAACCGCTTAACATAGTGGGACGGGAGGGTGTTTGCCACCGACGTATTTTGAAAAAAGAAACGAAATGATCTGGGATTTATTTATATTTCTCTTTAGGTATATAATATGGTCCAGTTAATACAATAACGACAAAATGTACTTAAAATGCGTTTTCCTTATATGTTATTATTCCTTTTCCTCAACCAGTATTCCCTCCACAGTGTCCTATGGGACTTCAGCATTAAAAAGAACGTGTTCAATAATAAAATAATTAGAACATATGCATACACAGTCAGAATATTTAAAGTATCTTCTTCTGGCTTTTCCTCTATTGAAAATATCGTAACGGGAAAGAACAAAACAACTCCAGTGAACATAAAGGCACAAATCGACACCACTATCTTCGTAAATAAACCTTCTAAATTTAATGGTCTGCATAATCTAAATAATACTATTACGCATAAAACAAAATTGGTAAACGTCAGGAATGTGTATATGAATAAAATTATTGGAACACCGCAACATACTTCAAGAATAGCACATACAATCGGCAAAAGCCAACCGAAGATATTCGCTTTCAAGTAAAGCCAGCTTATAGATTCTAAACTTGTAAAAACTTTAACAAATTCAATGTAAAATACCGCAGTTATTATTACCAACCACTGTGTGAAGGCGAAAAATCTGGCAAGTACTACGAAATCAACGAAATTATTGATGTCTGGCGTTGACCAGATCATTTGAACGACGTCTAACACGTGAACAGCATCAGCTAAGAGCACGTTTATGAAAGCGTAGTGGCGGAACTGTCTCCACCTAGGCAGCACAGCCCAGGAGACACAGCCAAAGATCACACTAGAGGTGGACAGAATTATAGTGATTACCATCACGTATCCTTCCCTGTCCCCTCCCGCGTCAAAAGAAAGTCTTGTTCCGTTGTCATTTAGGTCCATTTTTCACAAGTCTATTTATTTGCTTTTTTAAATTATTTCGTTGACTTGCACTGACTCCGCAACTGTCTTGAGCACAGCATCTAAGATATTTATCACTAAAATATGTTTATCACTAGTTTAAGCACTGCTTTGTGTTTACATCAAGGTCCGATCCAATTTCCTAGAATCTTCAAGGTATGAATGACATTAATTTTAAACTGAAACCAATGTCTGCAACTAGTTGGGTATTTTTGCGTAATTAGCAGTTCCTTTCTGTAACGCGTCGGGTCTGTGAATGTTAGCGCAGCAAACAGATGTCTTATTATTGTTATTTCCTTATTACATAGCTACGTAGCAGTCTTGGGAATTTCTACAATAACATGGTAATTATTTAATTATTTTATAATACTAGTTACGTCCATCAACAGTGACAAATGTTTACGGTACTGTTTTCAATTTGTTTTAGGTACAAAACCAAAAAGAACACACCCTCAGAACACTTATGACGATACAACATTTATCCTTATTTATTACATAACCGTTGTTCGCAATCACTGCTGCTAATATAGAACACTCAACACGACTTTCAGTGACATACCTATGTTTTTTATGGACAAGGCAGGTGACAAGATTGCTAACAAATCAAACCGATAATCGACTTTGCGAATCGAATAAAAAACTCCACTTTGCAGGGAGACATGCAGGCAGACGTAATCGTATAAAAGAGAGAGATGCAACGAGATCGCAAACGAATCGCTTGACTAATCGACTGAAAACTATGTGTGTTGATATTAAACGATAATGTTAAAGATAATTCAACATGATAAATAATGAAATATTTCTGGACAGTCTTACACAAATCGACCTAGTCCCAAACGTGTTCCAAACTAAGCAAAGCTGGGTATTAGGCGATGAGACTCAGAAACAAATATTCATGTTCATCAAACAAATAAATGCCCTAACTGGAATTCAAACCCGGGACTACGAGCTTCGTAGGCAGGGTCACTACCAACTAGGCCAATGTGGTTGTCAAAAACATATGTACAGGGTTTCCAATAGGTTAACTTCAGGTGGTTTGGACAGGTTTCCATTTTGAGTCTGACTGAACTTAATCTGATCGCATTTTTTGGCACCCTCCGGACCCAAAATGGGTTTTTAGTTTTAACAGATCGACTTTATTAAAACAATGCGTCTTCATAAATGAGACCTTTGCCTTGGTAAATGATCGCAATCGAGATCGTATATAAAAGTTAGTCCCGTGAAAACCAGACATTTATAGCCCATGATACATGGTACTAACCTGCGTTATTATAATACTGACATAGTTCCATAATAAGCCAATTACTTCCCGAAAACGCAGGTGCTCTTGTGAGAAAACTGCGCTTTATTACTCTGATAAAATAACAGTTTATCATAATAATTTAGAGGACGGTACCGTTGTATAACAATGGGTATCTTTGTCCTGGCAGAGTAAAGCTCTTGTCGCGTCCAAAATCCTATTTGCTTCTTCAACGGTCATTAATCTCTACGCGTCGCTTCAATTCGGATTTCAATTCCAATAATTACTCTCACAACATCGTATATCTTAAACTACTGAGCAGGATTCTCGGCTGTTTCCCAAGCAGATAAGATTCAAATCCCTAGTCGCCGTTTAGAAACAATACGCCATAGTGAAAGTTAAATGCTGAATTGTATATCGTCAATGCACAATCCCTTTAGGCTTTAACATCGTGCAAACTGAACGCGATATGTTGAGTAAACACTTCATTGCCGTCCTGACAAATAAGATAGTTTTAGCGACGGGCACTAAGTTATACTTTATGAGGTGCTTTTAACTATCACGTGTAAACGGGTTTCTTAAGTTCTTCTTGCATTTGAATAAAGGCTATTTTCCCTTGACGTCTGGTGGTTTTGTAGTGTATTACGATATTTTGACAGCTCCTGCACCAGACAGCTGGGAATTCGTCGGGAGATAGGTAATGCATAAAATTTTTGCAAACGCGAGACGACGCCGTCTTAAGTGGCGCGAGTGAAATATGGCACTCTATTACTTGTGACGGCAACTATTTAAATCAAGAGAACAGTTGTTTGTTTAGAAATGCAATTTTCGCGATACAGTGGGAGTGTTAATTGCAAAATTTCAATGGCGCGATTGTGATTTTTACAACCCGGGCGCAAAGTATCGTGTTAATCCCTCGTTCACACGCCGACAACAGACCGATTGTCGGCCGCTAGCGTCTGAGAGCATTACCATAATTTGGACTAATAAAAACGGGACACCGCGTCGGTCCCGCCTCTACTCTAATATTGCGAGGGCGCTCGGGAAATGTTATTTTATTAAAATTGTCAGGCCAGGTGGGGTGGGGTGCGAACTGATACCGAGGCTAAATCAAAATAACTGAACATTTCCAACAGGAATATTCACTCGGGCGTTTCACTCCAGTTTATTTCACTGAGTTTTTCTCCTTTGCATAATATTTTTTCCGCGACTCCTTTTTATTGACGTAGTCAATCGTTGGAATGAAAGTCTCGTGTAGGTAATGTATTTTTTGGCGGAATCGTGTCGCGCTTACAGGACGCACTTCATTGTCGAGCACTGCCTTATGCCTACGCGAATTGAATAAGTGCTTCGACATTCGAATACTAAATAGAACATTATGAATTGCCGTGTTTGCTCAAGTGCCAGATGAGCATAAATAGAAATCGATGGTGATATATGTATGCAAGATATTCATCTGAAAGACGTCCACTGCTGGACAAAGGCCTCCCCCAAGGATTTCCACAATCACTGGTCTTGCGCCGCCCTCATCCAACGCAACAGCTTCCCGCGATCTTTACTAGATCGTCGATCCACCTTGCTGGGAGCCTGCCACAGTACAAGTCTACAACAATATATCATCATCATCATCATGTTAGCCGAATGACGTCCACTGCTGGACATAGGCCTCCCCCAAAGACTTCCACAATAACCGGTCCTGCGCCACCCGCATCCAGCGGACACCCGCGACCTTTACCAGGTCATCAGTCCCCGTGTGGGGGGCCTGCCCACGCTACGCCTTCCGGGTGGTCGCCACTCGAGAACCTTTCCTCCCCAACAGCCATCGGTTGGTTCTACGTGCTATGTGCCCCGCCCACTGCCACTTAAGTTTAGCGATTCGTCGAATCCGACTCGGCTGGGCAGCGTTAGGGAAGCTACGGCACATCTTTTCGTCCAATATCCCGCAGTGTCTCAAGACGAAAGTCTTTGACCAGTATATACTGCCAGTGATGACATACGGTACTGAAACGTGGTCGCTTACAATGGGCCTCATAAGAAGGCTCAAAGTCACCCAAAGAGCAATGGAGAGGGCTATGTTGAGAGTTTAAAAATACTCACTTACTAGGCTGGCGCGATGACCCGAAGAGGATCTTGGCCTTCGACACAAGAGAACGCCTCTATTCTCTATTCTGTGCCACCTCACGCCAGTTGGGTACTCCGAGGTTGGCCAGATCCTTGAGGGCCTCGTCACTCCAGCGGTATCTGGGACGACCAACTGGACGTTTTCCATTAGGCCGAGCCACATACGCTCTCTTCACTGATCGATCGTCTCCCACCCTCTCCAAATGGCCGAGCGAGCGGAACTGTGCTGGCGTAGGTGGAATAGGGAGCTGGAAGGCTCATGGACATGCACTATGTTCGGCATGTCCATGAGCTCTTCCAGCTCCCTATTCCACCGTAACACACACCGAAACACTCATAAAAATATTGGTCATTAATGTCATTATATTAACGATGCGATTGAAAACTTAACACCGTACAAATAGCTAAATATAAACAAAAACGAATCGCTTACTAATGTTGCTTAATAAGAATAATTTAAGCATCTCTTAAACAAGAAATGATTGGACAATACCGGTTAAATATGTGAACAATAAAACATAATGAAGAGGTAATAGATACGTTGTTAAAGAATAAATTACAATTATTAAGTTAACATGAGACAACCCACTACTAAATTGTTAGGCGTTCAACAAATTGACTTCTGAAACTCTTTTTTGTTCTCGACTCGACTTGAAATTCGAGCTTAAACGCAATGGAAGCAGAGTTCCTTTTTCTGCTATGGATATGAGCGATGTACGATGTTGCATAAGTAAAGAATGAAATGTAAACTTATCGGGCGTAGGCGAGCCTGCCCAAGGCGAGCCTAAAACAAGTTCGAAATAAAGATATACTTGTTCAGAAGTTACATTAATTATCTTCATGTTCCGTGTTTAAGAAAACATTTTCTCATAAAACTAGGTTAACAAGCTTCGCAAATAGATGGAGAAGTCTGAGTTTTCTCCGGACTGTGCACAATTACGTTTTTGTAAACTTAAAGTTTTACCTTGGTTTTTGCTTGGAGGTATAATTTAATTCTAAATAAGGAGAGAAGAAGACTAAAAATTGTACACAATATTTTTCATAAATAGTCGTGTTAATATGGCTGCGGTCTTCCGTAACGAGAAGGTACTTCCCCGAGTAGGGCTGCTCCACTGTGTATGCCCTAGCCTTTCTCAAACAGGTACCGTAAAATGGGGTGAGTAGGGTTCGCGGGAAGAGTTGGGTTATGAATGGGGAGAGAAGGGATGAAAGGGGGGTGAGATGGGATTTTAAGGCTACTGCTACAAAGATAAAATGGAGCTATAGTAATACTCATAATAAAAAAAGAACGATTCAACAATCTTCCAAAATCACCTTTGCATGAAATCCCATCTCACCCCAATTACGAGAGACTACGGGGTGAGGTGGGATTTCCTGTTTATCGTCAAAGTTATGAAATGAAACTACCCAAAATAAAATAAAAACTATAATACAAACGTCCGGAACACTTATTATATACACCATTCAGTTTGCATATGTAAAAATAAAATGTTATCGAGGTTTGAATGTCAGTTTTGTCCCTACTCACCTCATTTTACGGTACGATCAACATATTTGATTCCTGGGCCACTGCGTGCCTTGTCACAGTGAAAATCAATATGAAAGCTGCTAGAGATCTCATACTATTGTCACTGTGATAAGGTACGAAGTGACTCTGAAATCAGATTGGTTGCCAACCTTAGCTCAAACATTTATTTAAACTCGGCCTAGCGTTGACATTGTTAAGAGTAATTAGAGGATTCCTTCAACTTTCTTAGTCTCGGCTATTAATAATCTCTCCGTTGCTCGTTGACATTGAAATAATGAGAGTGACTCGTATATTTGTCATTCTTAGAATTTAAGAAGTCATATTTGACGTTGAAGCTAACTGGTATTTTAAAACTGGCTCGTATTTATTATACTATTTTTAATTTCTATAACAGTACTCTATAATTTTCTAGTCATTAGTAGTTATGTTCATTTATTAACAAGTTAAGGCGAAGGGGTGGGCAAGCTCTTTCCATACAAACTTTGTGCAAGTTTTTCTTCGGTTGTGTTTACACTCCAGTTACTATTTTTGGTCCATATGCTTATTTTTTTGTTAGCTATGTCTTGATGTTTTTCTGTATTAATTTTTATATTTTTTGTATTTTTTTTTTAAATAATGCAATATTTCAACATCAAGTTCTGCGTATATCCAATATGTACCAACAAAAAAAAAGTTAAATGCTGTAGTGCCAAAACTAACGCAAAAAACTTGCACAACCTTTGTATGGAGAATGGCTTGCCTTAAGTATAAACCTAATTACGGAAGTTTTTAATAAGTTTAAGCCGTAAGAAGGTCCATGTGAGAGCAGGGATTTCACAATATAACGCAAATCGAGTATAGGGTTCATTCTTTGTGAAGCTACTAAAATAAACTTTGATGATAGCGTCGATAGCAAAGCTACATATACGAATAAATTACACACTTTAAAGTGGGTTGGGTTATTCAACCTTGTCATAATATTCTAGTAAAATTACGGTTCTGAAAAATATTAATAATAGCTTCGATAATAGCATCGAAAGCAAAGCTTATAACTTGCACACTTTATGTTGGGATATGGGAACACTTTGCGGATATTTACCTCTTGGACCACAAAGACGTGTGTAAATGCATTTTCACCTCAGCAGCATAGTTTGACATCACTTTAACTCGCCACGCTCTTGATTCAAGTTTAGAATCTTTCGCTTGCTCGGGACTCAAAATTAGCACTCGCAGCAAAAAACAACTTTGCTCCCTCGTTGCACAAATAACTATTCTACACGCGTTTGACTTTCCGATCTCATGGCGTGTGTATGTGATAACTTCTATATTTGACAAAGCGTTGAAAAGGTTAATAGTATTAAAACATTGTCATAGTCTAGTAAAATTACGGTTTTAAATAACATTAAGTTATGATAATGTGTTTGATATTTCATTTCAAAGCGTTATTCTCGATGATTTAAGAATCCTACTAACTTTTCATCGAAAAGTACCTCCGATATTAAATATAGTTGCGGTTTTTGTTATGGTTATGACTGACATATTGTAGGATTATGTCTTTACTGAATACAAAAACAAAATCTGAATTATATCCAAAATTACATATATTTTCATACAAAAGAAAATAAAATTATTGGACTAACGTGCCTTCAACATTTTGGTCGCATTCACGGACAGGGTACTTGCCGCGCGACAATCCACGCGAAGGTTCAGGCGGTGGCCAGCAGAGGCGCAAAACGCCATAATCAGCCTTATTTTTGAGGTGACTGCGACACCCCACCATAAATCGTGCAAGATACCACAACTACCAGACACATATGTACACTACCGTCAAAAAGTTTAAGACCAAACAATTTTCATAAATTATTACGCAAACCAAACAAGGCAAAAAGATTGCAATGGGCTATTTCTCACAAGGATTGGACTTTTGCAAACTGGTTCAGAGTACTACGGACAGATGAATCAAAATTAAGTCGATAATCGACATTTGTGTTTGGTCTTTAAGTTTCTGACGGTAGTGTACACGAAATTAAACAAATGCTAAAATATACGACACCGCTTTACAAAGGCGGATAAAAAGATTATGCGAAGTAACGGATTTAACCAGAGACGCCACGCCATGAGAATATACCACTTTGCTTCCATTCACCACCCATAAACTAAATTCAAAAACAATGGCCTCCACTCCGCTATCCTCGAAAAACAAAGAGCTATTTATCTATTAAAAGTAGCATAAACCCGCAAACACGTAACGCTGGTGCGTCCACGCGCCGAGCACAAAAAGGACAAAAAGGTGTCCACACGGCGCACCATAAAGGACAAAAAGGTGTCCACACGTCCCCGGGACCGTCCTGAAATATAGCCCCCGCCGTCGCTCCCGATCTCGCTGGATAATTTATTTAAAACAGTTCCGTCGTCGGTGCACAAAATGGATTTATTTTAATTTAAACTCATTAGATTGCTTTTGTTTTGTAAAGATAATTCTTTGTACGTAATGTTTATGTCGTGTTTTGTTTGTGTAGCTTATGTTTTCATGTTAAGCGTTGAGGTGACAATGCTTTACGGATGTCAGGGAACATTTTTTTTTTATATATGGGATTGCGCTTGGCCAGCATCTAGCCAGGGGGCAAAGAAGCCGACGATGAAGCGAGCTCACCCAGAAGATGCCTATTCACTCGTGCCTTAAAAAGGTCTAGGTTATATGAACTCGGAAATACATCAGAGAATTCCAAACCTTAGAAGT
The DNA here is from genome assembly GCA_905163555.1 of Notocelia uddmanniana. Taxonomy (NCBI): domain Eukaryota; kingdom Metazoa; phylum Arthropoda; class Insecta; order Lepidoptera; family Tortricidae; genus Notocelia; species Notocelia uddmanniana. Next base: position 29,114,539 of record LR991056.1, on the reverse strand, counting down.
CCGCATTATGAAACATGAAGCAAAGCGCTTGGTTCACCCAAGTAACAGTTAAATAAGTTAAGTAATGACTAGCCCAAGCATATATCATTAAAGTTATCTGCTTGGAAAATGAAATTTGTAGTATAAATTTTCACTAGCTATATACCAATGTTCAAACGCCTTATCTCCCCTATCCATCTCTTTCCCAAATAAATTGCAGTAATGCCCCAGATGTTCAGAGGCATACAATCTTCACCCATCTCGCTCTGTTCACTTAAGAACAGGTGTAGCGAAGATATATTTAGTATGTTAGTGGACATCAGGTGTGAGTTCCGGTCATTGACCTGAGTAAGCGAACCTTCGACCCTTGACAAATTCTACCTGAGATTGGCTGAGTACTTTTATAAAATGTATCTTTTCAAATGTAACTGGATTTTACTTATCAAACGTAACTGGATTTTACTGGATACAGTTACTGTTTTTATTCAATTTGGAGTTGTACAAATGGAAAACATTTTGGTACAAGCAGGAAATGATAGAATAGGATTTGCATTTCAGAATATTTTTCCCTCATTTTGGATAACTTGTCCATTCGTAAAATAAATTATGAAAAATTTCTGAATTGCCAGATGCCTATTCAAAGTTAAAAGTTCTAATTACTAGATTTTTTTTTCTTACGCCTTTTGTCGTAGTCGAATAACAACATGTATGTAGGTAGATTACCAATGAGTCAATCAATAAACTAGATCATTTTATTACTTATTTTTGTGATACTCGTAAGATTTAAGTTTATTGATTTAATAGTACATTACGATACAAGTGCAGAAAACAGTAAATTCGCAACGAGTGGTGATAAATTGAAACACGACCGAAGGGAGTGTTTTAAATCGACACGAGTTGCGAATTACCTGTTCGCACGTGTATCGTACAACGTTTTACAGTACATATGGCTCTTTAAAGTTTCGACATATGCACGTAATCTGCTGATTACCGCACTCGTGCGGTAAAGTAGCACCATATGTACTGTAAAAAATAATATGTTTTGTTTATACATGCGTAAATTCAATTGGATCGGATTAATTGACAATGAGATATGTATGTAGCCTGCCTACACAGTATATACTTGTATTATTTACGCATTTTATTTATTTCATTCAATGAAAAAATATATGTTAGTTTACAGTGTACGTACACCAAATAGCTCATATTTGTTAGATTTACGCTTATACTTGCGCTTATTTATGTTTAAACTTGTATATTTTAAGTGTCGATAATGGACCCGGGTGTGTCCTAAAACTAAGACCACTATGGGTTGGGCAACAGCATCCCTGGAGTGCGATGCAGATACTGCGATCACCAACCCGCATACCAAGCGTGGCGATTATGGCATTTACCCCCCCCCCCCCCCCCCCCCTATTAAATTGGAGGATGCCTATGTCCAGCAGTGGACATCCTCGGGCTGATATGGCGGTATGGTGGAAGTGTCGATAATTACCCTCACCACAAATCAGGTTACCATCACGCGGGCCGTAGGCTTGTTTGCCACGTCGGTGGTCCTGGATTCAAATCCCGGTATGACATTAATTTTTGTGATGACCTTGAATATTTGTTCCTTAGCCATGGATGTTATCTGGACGTATTTAAGTAAATATCTATATAGGATGATTCAGGAGACGTGAGCAGGACCAACACTACATAAATAGTAAACGGCAATGAATCGTTCACCATTGTATTTAAGTGAAACACCCATACCTTTTTCCTGTGTTTTTTTTTTGTTTTTTGTTAAAGATTAATTCTCTACAATCATGGTCACCCTACAACAACTGGTTTATAAAGATTAAACCTCTAACTGTTATGACAGCACTTTGATTACGAACAAAGTAAATTATCACATTGAGTGAGATACGATATTTCAAAAGGACTCAGATGACATTCAATTTGAAACGTATCACTTGACTGAAGTATTCTGATTGTAGAGTGACCATGAATTTCCAAATTTTTTTTAAAACATTTTGTTTCCAACACCAAAGATAAATTAACGTTAATTTCACTAATAGTGGCACGAATCAGTAACTTATGATCTACTGAATCAGTAGTGTTGAGCTTGCTCACGTCGCCCGAATCACCCTGTATATAAGTATGTATATTCGCGTCTTTTTAGGACTAAATATTGTATATTGTTTTGTTCAAGATTTTCCCCCAATATTTATAATACCATTATACAAATCATTTTATCATTTTATTGTTTTCTACATATATATATATATATATATATATATATATATATTATATCTTTATATACGTATGTCTATGGCCGTCTGGTACATATAGTACAAGCTCGCTTAGTTTAGGTTAACCTAATTGATTTGTGTAAGATTGTCCCCCAATATTTTTTATTTATTTTACAAATAATTTAACAAAGAACATTTCTTCTTTCACAGTGGGCAGGCAACGAACTTCATGAGTGCATCGACAAACAAAACATGGCCGCCACGGTAAGCTAGTGTCTACGTTAAACGCACGTCTCGAAGTCCCGTTTAACAGAACGTTCTATCGACTAACTCCTGCCAGACGGCCGAGAAATATATTGAGTTAAAGAGTTCTTGCAGCTATTTTACGAAGTTAACAATAAAATTTACTTTTCGGAAAATGCATTACTTTAACTTGGTAAAGTTTGTGATACTTACGTAATTTTACGTATAAGAAATTCCAGCAGAATTTGTTATAAAACGATTTCTTACGACTCTTACGAGAAAAATAAGATTAAAAAGAGTTTTTTAACCCCTGACGCGGAACGCAAAAGAGGGGTGTTATAAGTTTAATCTGTATATGTGTGTCTGTCTGTGGCATCATAGCTCTTAAACGGGGGACCCGATTTGAATGGAGTTTTTTTTTATTTGAAAGCAGGTTTTCCAGCTATGGTTCTGAGACATTTTTGATCAAAACCGGTTCAACCATATTTTGAAATGAAAATGTCAGGAGTTTTTCAACTTTTCTAAGTTATTGTCTCGCGTCTTGGTGGCCGAATGATAAGCGCTGAACAGATAGGCCAAAATAGAGTGTAAATTGCTTACAAATGATTTTCACTTACGTAAATGTTTTAGCACGCTCTCCTGATGTTCGTACTAACTAATGCACTAATTGTTTAGTCCTTTTCGAAAGTATGTGATCATTGTGATCAACCTTATGCCTCTAACAATAAAGTCGTGTTCACATATATATGATCACTTTGTCCATGCACATATTTTCAAACACAACTTGAGTAAGGTTTTAATACAATTTTGTAGGAAAATGTTTTAGATTAAGCACGAGTGTGTTGTACTACAAAGTCTTAACCATAACCTAGTTAGAAAAGTTGAATAACACCTGACATTTTCATTTCCAAGTTCAATATCTCAAAAACGGCTAAACTGATTTTGACAAAACATCATGTAAGAACCATCGCTAGAAAACCTGCTTTCTAATAAAAAAAATAACCGCCCTCACTCAAATATATCTGCTAAAAAGCTACGGTGCTACAGACAGACACACATACACAGATACGCAGAAACACAGATACACATGTCAAACTTATAACACCCTTCCTTTGCGTTGCGTCGGACGTTCAAAAGTCTAATATTTGGGCAATATTCGAACTTAAACTCATAAATAAACCATTTTATTCTAATGTAAATACTCGTAATTAGGTGTAAAATAGACCATGATCTAAAATTGGTAAAAAGTTAAGAGTAGACCTGAGGTTTTGAATAAGTAGTAGCACCTACTATATTTATCATACATCTCAGGGTTTTACAAAAAAACACTCAATCTATTGTCCTCATAACCATTATTAACTCCACGATTACACAAACATCAATCAACTGAAGAAAGCTGCAAAAGTACCGACGTATTAACTTAAACTCGTTAAAGAAGATACCTGTTATTTGTCAATTAAGGAAGAAACTTTAGCCAGCTCCTTTCACGCTCTTTTGTCTTGTTAAATGTTATTGTGTTAATAATGTTATAGAAAGTGTACGGAACTTATTAATGTCTTGTCACGTAAGCGCACCTTGTATTTTCTTCTTATCTTTACGCAATTTTCCATTGTTGACTCAATTCTTATTCTTGGCCAAATACCTATTTTTATGTTAGTTTTAATAGGTCAGAATTTGTATTTAAACGCATATTATATCTCGTTTTTTTGCTCGTGTAATCTTCCAGTTTGTTATTAATTAATCCGTGAATCTACAAAACTGAACTCTTCTCGTAGACTTATTTAAATGTCACTGTTTTGTCCTAATAATATTATGTTTACAGGAAGCATGCAGAACTTCTTATTTTATTGTATATTCCCCTTATTTTATATTTCGTAGTTGAACTAAATCGAAAGATTCTTGAATACTTATTCACCGAAACTCAATTATTCTGCTTGACCACTTGATATATATATCCGTGTCATATGCAGGCTCTTTATACGCAAATCCCCGCCTACGAAAAATTCCTTTTTTGCTTTACGACTCGGGCCACATTGTCTGCGAGCCCCACATAAAACTAGAATCTCCAATAACGCACCATCTGGCTGATCATCCCGAAAAATCACTCAGAAGGCAAATTACGGAATATCTTTACTGCAGGCGTAAAGTGACGGGGGCATTAAGCATCCCGAACGGCATTCTTTACGACTTGAATGTATCGGAATCTGGAATGTTTTGCGCCCGGCTAATTATTCCTCGCTTCCCTTTCTAGAAACTTCCCCGGGATTTTATTTTCTTATTTGGCCTAAATTGTCAATGACTTTTGAAGAGGGTTTTTTGGAAGGATGCTAAAGAAAAACATAAATTAGGCTGTTCTTTGTTTCTTTGTATCAAAAGGACCAAAGTTTTAAAATCTTGTTTAGTCTCATTACCCAGTTATCTGGGGCGTCTCATTCCGTTACGGGAATTATCAGGGATGCGCGCCACGCACGCGCGGTGTATGATACGAACAATAATAAAACGTCTAAAACAAAGGGAATAAAAGAGCCTCGAATAATATTGGGCCGCCCTCGACCGCCGGAACGGTGTTAGGCTTAAATTTTCGGGTTTTTCCCGGTTTTTCGGACCAACTTTCGGGGCTTTCCTTCCTGACTTCCCGACGGTCGGACCTCGATGCCGAAGTTCACGCGGTTTCCCGTTCTTTTGTTTGAATTTATTAAAACAGCGGAAGGATATTATGAAGGAGTAGCGATCTGGAAGTTTACGTTGTCTTTGTTTCACGGCACGCTGGCTAGGTGTTGTAGGTAAGAAAACAAGACGTGTAGCAAGAATTAGCTGACAACAATGGGGCTGTAGGCAAACAAGTTTGTGAAAGGCTGCTTAGCTCCGGCTCTCAGCCCCCTCGGAAACATGCGAGGGGGCAAATGAGGCGCCATCCAGAAAACATTAAGCACGTGCCGATGCAGTTCAAGCGTTTGGGAGTTTCACTTCGAATTTACGGGCTTTCAAAATATGAAAATGTTCAGAAACATATTTAGAATGTCGTTTGGGACCCCTGTTTTGTTGATGATAGTATTAATATTGCGTTATGTTTAGTCAAATCGGAACATTTTTAGATTAATGCTTTTACAAAACACTTACTCGAACACTTCCTAGCCTATAGGCAGAAGTGTTCGAGTAAGTTTCGCGAAAACTGTCACAACGGTATCATAAATAAAAATAATTATGATTTCTTACTCCAGCATTCACTAGTATTAAAACTATAAACTTTTTATACAAATTCAAGTGTATACCATAGATAAGTCATTATATAATGATTGGCGGAAGAATCAAAATGGATTTCCATACATTAGTTATACAACTGTTTTATTTTTAATTTTTGAAAGAGGCACACGTCAATGCCCGTAGGCTGTCACCATATCGATTTTTAATTTTAATCTATATTTTTTGCTGTCGTTGTAAATTTACTGTTGATACGCTCGTTTTGTTGTATCGACTCTCGAATATTAATAAACCCTTATAATGTAAGTGTTGTATAAAATACTATTTATTATTCTAATTGTTCAGACAACACTTAAGCCGAAAGAGCAATTAATGTAGAAACTCACTTGCAAAATCAATACAGAAACAAGTTTTAAAATCAATTTGCTAATCCCCTTTTTGATCTAACCACAGAAGCTTATAAGCTTATAAAAAGCATATTAAAGCCAAGCTTATTAGAATATTCCAAGTCGCGATTACAATAGGGGTGCAACTCCATGTAATAACCAGCAAGTTGTAGTTAAACGATACTGGTTCCATGCCCTTTCCCTACAACATATTAAAGACGACCCTTCGTGCCTCTAGGCACGACATTATTAATAAAAAACAGTACCTTCACTTGATATGATTGATAAAGAAGATAAATATGGCTAAGAATTTGGTGCCTGTGAATTATGCATGATATGTATATATTTAAGCACTTTATTGTACGCATTAACAGATTTAAATAATATACATGTAACGTAAGATTAATGTACAAAAGTGAACTTATCCCTATGAGGGATTTTTTCCAGCTAACCTTTGATGGACTGAGTGGAAAGTGAGAAAATGAGATAGACAAACTTACATCGTCTACAAACAACGTTTCAATAAGAGGAGGTCATTTGTAGCTAAAACCAGAACTAAATAAATACCCATAAATACATATATAATAAATAAACATACGTATATTAAGTATAATACACTCACTGGACAAATAAATTGGCTCATCATTGGTCTTCATATTTACCAAGCAAGCTAACGAAATAATAATTTCCAATTAAAGTGAAATTACACTGGTATGCAGACGTCATGGGTTAAATTGTCACTGGCAGCAAATTATTTGTTTCCTCGATTCGGAAATATAGTAATTTTTTGTTACATTCCGCATTTATTTTTTGACATACAAGCCACACAAAAATATAGTTTGTTTTAATTTGTGAGTTATTTTTAAGTTTTGAGTTTGTTGTGTTGTTATTTTATAATTAAGGTGTATGTGGCGAACAAATAAATTTATCGATCTACATTTAATAGTAAAATATGTATAATTTTATTTGGCATTAGCTTAACGTTTGCCATAACTATAATTTTCCTTGAGACGTTTTTATCAGAAACTGTAATAGTTATTTGTTATACAAGGGTGCAAAGTTGTATTTTACCCGCGAGTGCGGAATTGAAACACGAGCCAGCGAAAGGATTCTATAGTTGAACCACGAGCGAAGCGAGTGGTTCTAAAATAGAATTCTGAGCGTAGCGAGTGTTTCAACACACGAGAAGTAAAATACAACTTTGACCCGTGTGTAACACAAAACTTTTCTCCTCACTATAGCGAGGAAAGTGCAACATGCAAAAAAACACAGTTCCACAGGCATGATTTTCACTGGAATCACTGATTTTTTACGATATTATAACAGAAAACTCTGAAAGTTGTGTATAATATTTACGTGAGTCGGAGTCGGTGACAAGTTGTGTATATTTTAGTTGACATTGACAATGATGACATTTCTGACGATGCGTTTTGAAATTGCATCGACCCAACTTGTGCGTTTACAATTATACTCAATATCATTATTAAAAAATGTTACTTATAGAATTTTAAGGTTTACGACTTAAATCATTAAATTTGGTATTTTTTATTAAATTCTCAAACCATTTATTCAATGATAATTGATATCAAACGAACCATTAATATGAGCGTTTTACGTTTTGTTATCTGTCAAAAGCTACTCAAACACGCTCCAAGGTCAAATTACTTTCCCCACTTGTGGATAAAATGCGTTTTTACCCGCTTGTTTCAAAGGATAAAAGACGGCTTTCCGAGCTAGTGAGGGGAAAACAGTATTGTTATAAAACAATAACCTAACCTAACCTAACCTTACTTACAGGGCTCTAATTTATTTTATAAAATATGAATACACGAGTTCCTAATAAATGATTATTATTATTATAGTGAAAAATATATGTAAATTGTCCCGAAAGTTTGAATAGTTTCCAGGAAAATCATTTTATGAGAAACGACGATTATGGCAAACACAACTGATACAGCAAATGAAATAATGGATATAGTGGGACTCCGCACTACGGGATATACCTATTATCCCATAAAATTGACACGATTTGCACGGTAAAGATGGGTACAGTAAGGCTACAAATACTACACTTTACGACTCTATTATTTGTTATCATTATCAAGGTGCAAAAGTGTAAGGGCATTTTCTTTACTTGCTGCACTGAATCTTTGCACTGTGACCACCCTCACGCAATTACATGAAATATGATTTGATTCAGGTTTAAAATTAAATTTGAACTTTAAATCTTAATGTTAAACGTGTTTAATTACTAGGGGTGATGAAAAGGTGACAAGCTTTCATGCAAAGCTCTAAATGAAAGTTATGAGTGAAAAATATACCTTTCGCATATAAGCCTAACATGTTTGGATTGGTCCCATTTATAGGGCAAATGTGGGGTGTGAAGGTGGTGGTAAACTCACCCTTATTTGTTTCCGCTCCAGCATAACTATTATACCTACTTAACAGTAACTCTTAAAGAAGGGCTTTAATTATAACGGTTTTATTTATGGTATTTCACTAATAGTCAAATCAGCAACTGTTTACGCTAACTTCAAAAAAGCTGGGTTAGTGTGAAGTTTGTAGGGAAATATTCCAAATGACGTCACAATTTTCTATGATCAAATTGCTTCCTTTTTAGGGTTCCGTAGTCAACTAGGAACCCTTATAGTTTCGCCATGTCTGTCCGTCCGTCTGTCCGTCCGTCCGCGGATAATCTCAGTGACCGTTAGCACTAGAAAGCTGAAATTTGGTACTAATATGTATATCAATTACGCCGACAAAGTGGTAAAATAAAAAGTGGAAAAAAATATTTTATTAGGGTACCTCCCCTATACGTAAAGTGGGGAGTGTTTTTTTTTTTCATTTCAACCCTAACGTGTGATATATTGTGAGATAGGTATTTAAAAATAAATAGGGGCTTACTAAAATCATTTTTTGATAATGTTAATATTTTCGGAAATAATCGCTCCAGAAGTAAAAAAAATGTGTCCCCCCCCCCCCCTCTAACTTTTGAACCATAAGTTTTAAAAATATGAAAAAAATCTCAAAAGTAGAACTTTATAAAAACTTTGTAGGAAAATTATTTTGAACTTGATAGGTTGACTAGTTTTTGAAAAAATTACAAAAATAATTTCTGAACTAAGTTTGTAATTTAACCGTATAATCCAAACTCTTTCTTTAGTTATCACCGTCCTCTGTGGGCCCGTTTTTAGGGTTTTGTGTTTCTGTACTTAATATGTCAACTTAATGTGACGGACGGAAAACTACGGAACCCTACACTGAGCGTGGCCCGACACGCTCTTGGCCGGTTTTTTGTATTTAGTAATGTTTAAAATTGCATCAATAACCTGAAGTTGATTTTTTCCGACTATTTTCGTATGATTTCCTTATTGGTAACGTAAAAGAAATATATTTAGTGTTGTTAAATACCCTATTATAATACAAGACGCATAAAACCCCGACATTGTTTTTAATATATATACACTTGTACAAACAATAAATTAACAAACCTTCATTTTCGTTATCACTTTTTTAAATCAACGTCACATTAAAAGAGCTTAGGTGCTCAATATTCCTTAATACTTTGTTTTTAACCAACTACGATAATTAGGGGGTTAACACTTTAACTTTACCCTCATTTGTTAGGGCTATCAGTGCGTGGCGTCTGATAACCGGTATCGGTGGGTTATTTATTAACCGGTTTGAGTTAGAACCGGTTAAGTGACCTGTGACAGGGTTAACAATAAGAAGTAAGTATTTGTGACTTGGTATAATGGCTTTTTGTCCTCTATTATCTATTACAATCGTGAAGTATAATCGTTATAGCACAGCTTAGTAATATAAGTAGAAACATAGTCAACTAATATTAAAGCACAATTCTGCTGTGAGAACAAACCGATGCGAATCATTTTAGTGCGTACGGACGTCAGTTCGGTAAGATGACGTCCATATAATACACCTACTTACTTATTTACATTTACTTTAAGACAGACGTCTAAGGTATCGTTGAGCATTATCCAAAAAACACATTTTAGTTAGAGACCAAGGTATCGTCAAGAAAACACAGTTTAGTTAGAAACATTTAATTCGTTCCACTACGTCACAAAATATACCCGATACATTTTGAGGATTGCAAATTTTCTTGACGTAATGGAACGGATCAAATGTCACTTGAAAGTGCTTAAAAAAATTTGATGCTGTTTTACGTAATTTATATGGATTTGATGTACAAACAATGATATTTTGCAATTCAACATTAACTCTAATAACCATTTTAACGTAACGTTTGAATAAAAACCGCGTAAATATCGCACAATATACGTAGGTATCTATGCAATAACCTCCCTTAAGATCTTATGCACACATACGTACCACTGCTCTAATGTATATAAACTATTGTTTGCGGTACTAAGCTAGTTCCCCTTTCATTAGGCCGCCCGCACGCGAACGTCAAACGGATCGCATTCGAATGACCGAAGCTGCTAGGGTGGTGCGGATGTTGGTAGGGATTGTGGGTTGGTTCGAAGTACAATATAAGTATAGATGTATTTAAGTAATAAATAAATATTGGAGGACAACCTTACTCGAGGAGGCTCATGTTATGGGAGCTCGAGAAGGCTCATGTTATGGGCACTAGACGACGATATGTTTAATAAATATAATAATATGTATCATGTGCATTTACCCCCCCCCCCCTCATGAAATTGGGGGAGGGAGGCCTATGTTCAGCAGTGGACGTTCCTCGGCTGATATGGTGGTGGTGGTGGTAGTATCATGTTTTTGCAGGTGTTGGTACTCCTTATGTATAAATAAATAAAAAAACTTACAACATATCCAAGGCTCAAAAAGAAATTCATGCTCATCACACTTGTCCTAACTGGGATTTGAACCCAGGAGGCCAGCTTCCTAGAACGTCACTTACCCACTATAAATATGTCTAAGAATCACGGCTAGAAAATCTGGTTTCAAATAAATTAAAAACCGGCCAAGTGCGAGTCGGACACGCGCACGAAGGGTTCCGTGCCTGAAAAAAAACGCCAACAACTACTCTGTTGTACGGGAGCCCCCTTAATAATAATAATTGTTTTAACTTTAGTATTTGTTGTTGTAGCCGCAATAAAAATACATAATCTGTGCAAATTTCAACTGTCTAGCTATTACGGTTCTCGTGATCTAGCTCGGCGAGTGGTAGCCATGAAAAAATGCTAAAATATCACGTTTTTTGTATTGGAGCCCCCCTTAAATTTTTATTATTTGTTTTTAGTATTATTATTTCGTATGTAGCGGCAACAGAAATACACAATCTGTGAAAATTTCAACTGTCTAGCTATAACGGTTCTTGAGATACAGCCTGGTGACAGACGGACGGACGGACGGACAGCGAAGTCTTATTAGTAATAGGGTCTCGTTTTTACCCTTTGGGTACGGAACCCTAAAAAACGTAATCAGTTAATGAGATGTGCACGAGTGCACCTATGACTGGTACTCGCAGTGGACTGGCAGGCCTGAGGTGATTGGGAAAGCCTTCCTGTTTAACCTTCTGTGTCTGTTTTCCAGTGACTAACTCTCAGTTACGAGTGTTCGTCTACCAGTTTCATGTGCGGCGTATGTGCCGCCTATTTTAAACTGTCTGACTCTACGTCCTTCTCTTCAGACCTGCGTCGTCCCGCTGATCCTTATTTGGTAAAAAAACGTAATCATTAAAGAGCTACGATGCCCCAGATAGACACACATATACACAGATACACATGTTAAACTTATAAGATCCCTCTTTTGCGTTGGGGTTAAAAATAGACCCGATTATCCGCTGACAATATCGAATACCGCAAACAATTGTAAGTCAATCAATTATATAAAAAGCAACATTCAGAACAGCAAGAATCTTTCTCTTTGTAAACACAAACTTTTACTTGACTTGTCTCTCGAGTTTGGGTATTTTTTACTTTCAATTGATATCTCGCAAGTAGATGCATTTCTAGTATTCAGATTGTCTTGAAACTTGAATTATACAACAGTTAAAAATTAAAATAAATAACAGTTAAAAATTAAATTAAGTAAATTCCACTCAAAATGATCCGAGCTTATGAACTTTGACACTTATATTAGAGACCTTTATGTATATATCAATCATAGATAATAGAAGATCATGTTTCCAACTAACCTAACAAACCTTGCTTACATTATACATATCAATATTCTGCAAAGCACAGTAGTTTTTGACGCCGGGGTTTTTAATTACGCAATCCCAGCTACAACAATAAAAAAACTCGCTATACATATTTCCTTTCCTCAAAGGCCACTAGTTTTAGACGCGTGCCAATAAAAAATCAGACTGGGGTAGCTCAAGGCTCAGGGGAGCTCGCATCTGTCGATGTAGCTTACTCTTCCGTCATTTCACAAGATCGTAACGTTCCATGCATTGTACGGCACTTACGATCTTTTTACCAACACTGTAGTAACGCTCCTTGGTGGTTCTGCATGCCTGGTAGCTAGAGGTTAGTTAAGTGAGATTACGAGGGGAAAAATGGGATTATCTCAATTTTTGCAGGGCGGTAGGCCGCATAATATTTGATCCGATTCTTTAAAATAAAGAACGTCAAACCAACACAATTATTTTTCTCTCTAATTCGGTTTTTTGGTGACTTGCATGTAAAGATAGATGGCGATGATCCTGGGTCAATCAGTCAATGTTTTTATGACAGAAATTTTGAGATCTTCCATTTCGATTGTGTAACCACCACCATTGCGCATCTGAGTACCTATTTAAAGAATATTATTTACGCTTCTCAGCTAGGAATTAAAAATTAAAAGCGAGCTTCATTAAAACCCTTTGTACCGACATTGATACAGGGATCAAACCCAAGTCCTAATTACAATTCAACAAAGAACGCCAGCTACAAAAGTAACTTCCTACCAGGGGGACAGAAGTCCAAAGGGGACCACAAGATGGGCCCCCTTTTATACAATACCCATGAGCCCTATATAGCACGTTAATTCTCCACCCGTATTTGAACGTCGTGTTAGTTCTGTACTCAAACGTAAGATAGGGGACGAGTTAAGTTCATGGTAATTGTCAAATATTTTTGCCGAGATATTTCACAAAGGACAAACAGGGATGTCCAATTAGTAAGTTTAAGAAGTAATCAAAGCTGCTTCGGTGAGACGGAACGGAGCTTGACAACAAGTATTTATTCTTAACTGGCAACTATTAACAGAAAAGAAAATTAAATTAAAAAAGAATGTTGAATGTTATTCGAAATTCAAATTTGAATTACCAGCCAGCATCAAACAGGGTCTTTGATCGGTTTGTTATTGTAACGTCAACACGTGCATGGGCCGACACACGTGCCTGCCAGTACAGTACCCATCGTGTAAACAGCGGTTGCACCATAAAACACCCACCGATGCGGTGTATCAACATCATGCGCTACTAATTGAATTCAAGGATTCACATGTTTCATGTTGGTTGCTTCGCTTGTGAAGCATATATACGCGAGCTTTAAAAACCTCGTGTCATTAAATCAAGCAGTTCTAAAATAGACCAGGTTGCATGCAGATAATAGTACATTACTACAGAGGCCGGGACGAAAGCTCGCTTCGCTCGGCCGTCTATATGTCTTCGGCCGGCAACCCCATATTACCCGCCGAGGTATGCATAGTGCTTTTCTCAAAAATGTAATGAAATAAACAACAAAAAAATCAAAGTTTTATTTTTAATACGCATAGTGGCAGAATGTCATGATGTCTGTGCCACAAATTTATGTGGAATGGACATTAAAAAAGAGGACTTTGCCGGCCTAGGCCTGCATGGTTTGTATGAAATCCCATTAACGACCTCTTGTCCTAGCCGCACCTGAAACGTCATACTTCGCAGCCTATTATAAGGAACATAACATCAATATTTCATTGCATGTTTGAGAAAATTTAATTTTTCGGAGCATTGATGTAATTATGCGAAAGTTATTCCAAAGGTTGCATAATGTGTTCCATATTCGAAGCGAGCGATCGGTTTTATCATCGATTGCCTTTGAATATTTTATCATGAAGTGTTTTCTTTGTCGTAACAGAAATAATATATTTGCTATCGTATGAATATTTTTTGTTTGTGCAGCCTTCGCAAATGTTCTGGGGGTGTATTCTTATATTGTTCGTCTAGGTCACCGCTATTGACCTACTTGGGTCAAGAACGCTTCGTAAGAGATAATCAAATGGGCTCTTACTTGAGCGATAATATTAACTTAGAAGCTGTGCCAGAACTAGTAATTTCGTTTTTATTGTAGGCTGGTCATTTTTGGCAGTAACTTATAAATAAATAAATAAATATTAGGGTACATTTTTACACAAATCGAACGAGTCCCATAGGCTCAATAAGGCTTGTGTTATAGGTACTAGACGACGATATATTTAATAGATATATACTTAAATACATAGGAAACGTCCAAGTCTCAGGAACAAATGTCTCGTCTCACCACAGAAACAAATGCCCTTTCCGGGAATCGAACCCGGGACCTCTAGCTTCGGAGGCAACGACACTACCAACTAGGCTAAACAGGCCGACAAACTTATGAAGATACATATTTTTCTTCTAATGACTGTTAATAAAGGCTGCTGACACTGATACTCGTAACTACAAAATAGAATAGATTTAAAAATATAAAGTCATTGTAGACGTATTTGGGTGAAAACCAAAAATTTGGACCATAGTTAAGGCTTTTAATTCGTGAACAATTTTAGTGATTCGGTCGTGACCGAAAATTTGTCTAATAATTTAAATATGGGTAACTTTAAACATAATAGGTAAAAAAGCGGCGCTTTTCGTTTCTTTTTAAGATCCGGTCTTAGTTTTATTCAGATACTTTTGAACTAAACGTTTTTTACCCATAAATAAAATATAATTGTTGCCTATACGAAAACTAATACTGTATTTAGTTTTATGGGATCAAAATATGAAACTACGTTGATTAATATATTTTTCGTCATTATAACATGTGACGCGGACAAATGAAGACCGATAAACTGGCCGATATCGCTCGCCAATAAAAGACCTAATTTAAAAATATTGCGACAATCGGGCCTGACAATAAAGAACCCAATTTATAATCGCAATCACGGCGACAATGACATTGACGGGAATTGTGTCAGTGAATGAAATTGATGCATTCATTCATTCAGCGATCGAATCATTCAAATAATCTCGGGACTTAATTCCCACCTCGATTATGAAAACTCTTTTCATGTAGCATCTGGGTCGACCGTTACTCAATAGAAATAAAAGTAGTGAATGAGTAGTAGTAAGTAGTGAACACTACTTATCTACAAAGGTATACATTTATATGGGCTTGGCTTGGCCAAATGATGAATTTGTTATAATATTGTGTACGAAAAGATACATTATGTGTGTTATCTACATGTGTATATCTTTAGTCCGATTTATCCGTATGTAAGTACGTAGAACTCTTTAAATAATGATGGTAAGCTGACACCGTAGCCTCAGAATATCGCACTACGCAAACGTTCATCCGGCATTACACTCGGTCTGGAGACATGTCTTCCGTGTTGCAAAGTGGCCCGTGTTGACATACAAAAATCTATGTGCCAAATTTTATACATATATTTAACTTGAAACGTATAATCATGTATTATGCATTACTCCCACACAAATGTTAAATAACAGCAACTATCTTTCTTCAACATTATAGTGTGACACATTCTTATCCTTGTTACACTTATAACAGTCAGTGTGGGAGCACCGTTAGACTATTTGCTATTGTTTCAATACAGGTGTTATTATTGCCTTCACCGCAAAAATTCAATTGGATAATGAAATAATAAAATATAAAAAAAGATTAGTAGGTATTGATATTGTGGAAGCGGATCTGCAGCAGCTTCGGGTCGAAGACTGGCAGAAGGCTGCGCAGGATCGGGAAAAGTGGCGTGCTCTCGTTTCGGAGGCCAAGATCCTCTTTGGGTCGTTGCGCCGATAAAGTAGTAGTAGGTATTGATAGTTTCATCTTTCCTAAGATCTGTAGTCACACAACTTAGAATATCATCAATATCATCATCCTCCTAGCGATATTCCCAGTACAGATGCATCCTGAAGGACGCTTGGGATCCGCTACCTAATCCCAAGAATTGGCGTAGGCACTAGTTTTTACGGGAGCGACTGCCATCTGACCTTCCAACCCGAGGGGGAAACTAGACCGTATTGGGATTAGGCTTATCAAGTGAGTGGGCAACTTGACTGTTAGAGGTTCTCAAGCCGCCCGGAGGTCTCTAACTTGGCTTAACGACTGCTATGATAGACAGCAACCGGGATCAACGGCTTAACGTGCCTTCCAAAGCACGGGAGCGCTCAGTTAGTAACCACTCAAAGCGGTCACCCATCCAAGGACTGACCTCGCTCGACATTGCTTAACCTCGCATACCGCACGCGGTACGAATAATCAGGCTCATTATTTTAGTTGACACCTATATTACAACAATATTGGCCATTTAGGTCGCCGGATTGACTATTATTAATAATAACTCACGGACGTTAGAATAGGCCCCGGCGACCTCATCGGTCATTATTCATTGAGGCAAATATCTATTGACTACTTTCGGAAACTCGTAACAGTGTACCACAACTCAAAGGAATTTATGCTTTATTTTATGAAGTGTAGAGTTCAAAATCAAACTGAAGAATTTATTTATGGCTCGATATCACCGTTTTAGTATCAGAAGGGCGTATGTACGTTTGATTAGTATATTTGATACGCTCTTTAGTTTTCAGCAGGAGATATAATAGCGAGTTTACACTAATATTAGTGATAAGTTTGTAAAACGGAGCGATAATTAAGTGTTATTACGGTAATGTGTGTTATTTGCTGTTTCCAATAAGTGTACATATAAAATCTGAATCCATAAAGGCTATTTCTGACTATATGTGTCGTAAATACGATTCGAATGCGGGGCTTTAAGACTTTTTTACATCTTTTTCTACGTCACTACTCCCCCATTCGTCCCTATACTTCAGATTAAACTGTCAATTCGAACCGTTGTTTTCTTCTTTTTACTGCAACGGAACCCTTCTTTACGGCTAAGTGAGCCGTAATTTAGGGTCCCGCAGCTGCCGCCCGAGTAACGCTGATTGTATTGCGCGTGGGTGCCACGCCACCCTTTGTGAGGATTACTACTATGTTACTTACGCACTAACTTAAGCTATACTCAAAAGAAAATCAACCGTATTTTAAAGCGGATAAGAGCTATAAAACAAGAGACGCTATCGAAGTTAATCTCACTTTTTTCCAGCTATCAATTCGAAAATCAAACAACGGCTAATTCAAGTTCGATTTCCGAATAGTTAATAATTAATTTTGAATTTCGAACGCGCGTTCCTAATTCAAAAATAAAGGGCCGGTTCTACGGGCAGGAGTTGATCAAACGTGCTATTTACACGTAATCGCTTCCTAACCCGTCCCTCAGATAAATTCGCCTTGAGGCATCCGTTTATTTTTGTTTAGACAATTGGGAGTGGCAATTAGCAGGAGACCTGCCCGGGACTTTCATTACATTAATCCCGGGAATAAATTGCGGGAGGGATAAATTAAGTCGCGAGTTAAACCGAGCACTTAGCACCGGAATTAACCGACGCTTAATTGAAACTAGAAGAGTTTTAAAAACCGTGCGCTGAAACGGCGCTCAATCGATTCTAAACAATCGTTTACCGGTTTTTTGTGTTCTTTGTTCAAAAACGTCATCATCATCCTAGCGTTATCCCAGTATGTACGCAGTTGCATCCTCAAGGATGCCTGTGGTCCGCTTCCTAATCCCAAGAATTAACGTAGGCACTAATTTTTACGGAAGTGACTGCCATCTGACCAACCCAAAGGGGAAACTAGACCTTATTGGGATTCGGCTAGTCAAGTGCGTGGGCAACTTGACTGTCAGAAGTTCTAAAGCCGCCCGAAGGACTCTAACTTGGCTTAACGACTGCTATAATAGACAGCAGCCGGGATCAACGCCTTAACGTACCTTCCAAAGCTCGGGAGCGGACTTTATGCCTCGGACGCTCCTGTTGTGGAATGAGCTCCCTACCGAGGTTTTCCCGAGGGACTGCAATAGAGTAATAGAGGTTCTTTAAGTAAAGAGTGTATACATTTTAAAGGGTCGGTAACGCGCATGTGACACCCCTGGAGTTGCAGGAGTCAATAGGCTGCGGTGACCGCTTACCACCAGGCGGGCTGTACGCTTGTATGCCACCGAAGTGGTATAAATAATAATGATGCCGTCTCATTTTATTCATATATATCAGATTCTGATTCATTTATTACATTGATATATTTGCGTTCCTATCGAAAGTATAAGAATTTACATCATTTTCGTCAATTAAATATAAATATGTAACAACAATAATTAAATTAAATAATAGATTATCTCTCTTCTTTAGGATATTGAGAACGAATCAAACAAAACGAATGACCCTATTTTGTAACATTATTTCTAAAATTCAAACAGCTTTCAGAAACACGTGACGCTATTGGAATGATTCGCGTTATAATAGCATCGATTTCACCCTCGACTTTGCAACCCCAGCCAAAGTCACCGCGTGCGGCTATTGTGTGAAAAACGTTAGTTTTCGCACGATCTGTCAATCGAGTGAATAAATACTTCGATTATAATCACGCGCAGAGTAGGTGAACATATAAATAAATGTGGAGTCGGGACAATGGCATCGAAATAATGGTAAATAAATACTTTTCTAGTGAGAAATATGGGTAATATATGCCTAATATGACATTCGGTGTATTAAGCTTGAAACACAGTGAGCGCGGCGCAGCGTCGTTGCGGGGCGCGTTTTGCGGTGAAACGAACGCGGTGATGTGTTTAGGTGACGTCGCAACAAAAAACCGCGCGGGATAGCGGAGCGACAGTGGCGTGTGTGACACATGCAGCAGTAATTGACACTGTCGACAGTCGACAGTTTCGAAAAGATCAAAAATTCAAAATCGCTTCCGCCCCGCACCGCGCCGCGCCCGCTCTGTGTGTTTCGATCTTTAACGATTTTTTATAATAAAAATAAATATTTTTTTTCATTACCTTTCGAATTAAAAATAAACCAAATCAAATAATATCATATTAAATTATTTTGCCTCATCCCTATTACTCAGAAGTTGCCAGGAAAAAAAACGCTTTTTAGTGATAATACTGCTATAGACAACCTCTGTTGTGTTTAGTTTGATTATGTATTCTATTGTGTATTTTTGGTGATCAATTTATACATTACTATAGAAGCCGGGAAACGAAGGTTTGCAGATAGAGACGGATAGGGATAAGCGGCCTGCAGCCCAAAGTTTCTCGCCGAGATTTGTATAGTGCTTTTCTCAAACATATGCAATGAAATAAAAAAATAAACTACTCAAAAAACAAATTTAACACACGCCATGTTTGACATTAAATTAAAAAAAAAATACTGCGCGGCCTAGGCCTTAATTTTGTGAATGAAATTCCTTTACAGTTCTCCTGAGTTGTTCCGCCTGCAATGTTCCCCTCTGGTGTTGCGAGTGTCCATGGGCGGCGCTAATCGCTTACCATCAGGCGATTCGTCTGCTCGTTTGCCACATATTTCATAAAAAAAAATTATACTTGTAAGCCTGTTATAACGCACGTAATGACGAAATTTCCTTGCATGTTTGAGAAAAGATTATTAATATAGCATTTTAATACTGTCTACATTTAAACAAATAAAGCAAACACATAAGACATATATGAATATGAATAAACTTTCAATAGCATTAGAAATGTCCACGAACGTTCCACTCGATTAAAAGTCAATGTCATCTGTCTTAAAATAACACGGAGACCGAGGCAAAGTCGTTCGCTAGAAAAACTAGCCCCATACTTTACCAAATGGGAATTCTCTGTTTGTCCTCAATTTCCCGTTTAATTTAATTGTCTCTGCCATTATCTTATCTGGAATAGTTCGGGCCTTGCAGCTCACCGAATGCCGGAACAGGGAACTACTGTAGTACTGTATTAAGTTCTTAGTCGTGACAGCGCCTTAAGTGAGTAAACAAGTTAATCGGAATATTTATTTTTGTTTGTGGGATGTCTATTGTCTAAATTAGTTTTCCTAAAACGGTACTGTGTGTGCAAAATAAAGGTTAATATGCCTTCATATGCATATTTAAATAAAAATAACATACTAGAAACAATCTGTGGTATGTGGTTGGTATGGTGGCCAGAGCTCCCAAAGATGCGCTTTTTTGAGAGTACGGTCTTCTTTTGCTCTCTAGATGTCCATGCAACGAATCCTCAAATCAAAAAAGGGTTGACAGCGCGCTTGTTATAATTTCGAAATCGCAAGCATCCATAGGCCATGGTGTCGGTTTACCATCAGGTAGGATGTAAATTTGTTTGCCACCGACGCGACGTAGTATAAAAAATATCGAGTTCACATATTTTTCAATACTTTGTACGTTTGTATTTTCGAATGTTTTTAGACTTATATGGATTTATGTGGATTTTATTGTTATTCTTAATTATTTGTAAATTTTTATTGCATGGAAAATTTGAATGCTGGACTTACAGCAAAACATGTATGTATCTATACTTGAAACCGTGAATTATGACACCCTACGTGTCTCGTGTTTTACCAAATAAATTATCTTATAGTTATCTTATGTTATGAAAGAGTAACCTAACCTAACCTTTGTTCTCAGTGGTTAGCCGAAGAGCTAAGTAGCAGCTAGGTTCGCGGCAGCCATTATCCCTTTTGCAGCCGGAATGCACTTTGCCCGCCGACTTGTTTTTATTGCGCTTTTCCGCTTGCTCCATACTAGATAGTAGGCAAATAGCATGCTATACACGAAGTACTAACACGTTACAAGTAATAAATTTCTAGACTATTGATACGTCAACCAATTTGATTTCAGGGCCACTTCGTACCTTGTCACAGTGACAGCAATATATGAGAACTTTATTATATTATTATCTGGAGGAGCCCAAACTTGGTATTTTTTGAAAATTATATTTGTTTTAATAAAAACAAATGGCTGAAATGTAATGATGTGGTATAATTTTAGAATCGCCCCAACAATCCCTTTCATGTAATACCACACAATAGGTTTCTGAACATTTTTTCCATACAAAAAAAAAATGACTCAGCACTCCCCTCCTAATGGAGTTTTTTTTTAAGAACTGCGGGTCAAAATTTTTGTTTTGGTTCTAGTATGCGTATGCCTAACGGCTAAACTGTACATCAATTTGCGTTTTTCTTTGCGTACACCTTCCACTAGTATAAAGTTACTGTAATTAGTTAACCGTACGTCGTCACCACATTTTAGCTAAGATGGTACTTGCTTACAAATATCTATACATTATTATTGGTAACTCAACGAGTGTTAAGTACAATGTATGTAAAGGTCATTGACATTGACTTTCCATGCATTCACTTGCAAAAACATTGTTACATTTCTAGGATCGATGTGTATGGTCGATTATTGTACACTTAAAAAGGAATTAATATTTTTTTATACATTTTTGAAAGGTCGGCAATGAGCATGTGACACCCCGGAATTGCAGCGTCAGTGTAGATTACGGCGAAAGCTTTGGTACTATCAGCGGGACGTACGCTTGCGGTATTAAAATTGAATTACTTATAATAATAATAAATATTAGGGGACATTTTTTACACAAATCGAACTAGTCCCACAGTAAGCTCAAATGAGGCTTGTGTTATGGGTACTAGACGACGACATATTTAATAGATATATACTTAAATACATAGAAAACATCCAAGTCTCAGGAACAAATGTCTCTGCTCACCACAGAAACAGCTTAGGAGGCAGTGACACTACTAACTAGGCTACACAGGACGACTTATATCTACTAAAATACTCGTACAATGAAATACAGTCAAATATTCAAGATCCGAGAGGTTCCTTCTCAAGATTGCCATAGTAAATATTCAAATTTAAATTCAACACGTTTTTCGTAACATTTCGTAACTTTTCATATCAGATCAATATATCTACGTTCCTTTAAACAGAGAATAATAAATGAGTGTTTCTAACAAACAATAATAATATTTAAGTTACCATGTAAGAAACGGAAATAATTGCGTTTAAACGATTTCGCTCAAGAAATCGAATTGCTAAGCCCTCGCTCTATCACTCAAAGTAGTGGTGATAAATAGAAGCGTAGACAAATAAAATACTTAACCCGTGACACGAAATGAACCCAACTCTTTACAGCCAGCGCTGGTCTTCCATAGGGCCCATGAAGTGAGGTAGGTATAAATATACCTACTTACGTAGATAATAAGAGTCGTCTCCAGTCAGTTATAAAATTCGGCTTCAAGAGCTCTCCGCAACCATAACAGTCGATCAGTTCTCGAGAAGCGATTCCCGTCGAGAGCACGCCGGGAACAAATGTCCCAGGTCTCCCCTCGAGCTCAATATAAGTTATCGAAGAACTAATATCAAGTGGATCAATTTACACTCTTACTAAAATCTGAGGAATAAGGGTTCCAAGTAAGACGTCAAAAGTGTACAACTAAGGCTGGGTGGCACCGACTTACGATCACAGACTGATCAACGTTAAATATGGCGCCGGCAGCTGTCATCCCATAGAAACTTGTCATACATTCCATACATTCAAATTTTAACGAACACAGCTTACGATTACAAACGGTTTGGTGCAACCCAGCCTTAGGCTGGGTTGCACCGACTTACGATCACAGACTGATCAACGTTAAATATGGCGCCGGCAGCTGTCATCCCATAGAAACGTGTCAAACTTTCCATACATTAAAATTTTAACGAACACAGCTTACGATTACAGACGGTTTGGTGCAACCCAGCCTTAATCTAGGTATGTAAAACTAGGTAGTCGTAAGCAGGCTGCGCCCGACGTAATTGAGTGAAGCTATTTTCTAGACCTTCCGTCCTTAGTAATTTCAATAAGTCTTGTGTTATGGGTACTACATAGAAAACATCCAAGTCTCAGGAACAAGTTTCGCTCACCACAGAAACAAATGCCCTTACCGGGATTCGAACCCGGGACCTCTAACTTCGAAGGCAGTATCACTACCAACTAGGGTAAACAGGCCAACAAAATAAATGGAGGTGTGTCTTTTTTGCTGCACTAATTATTGTAATTCTCAAGGCCCAGTAGTACATTGGCTAAACGAAAACAGCAGCTAATCAAAGCGCGGTTAGCGTCAGCGGCTGGCTAATCCGCGATTTGCG
Organism: Notocelia uddmanniana; assembly: GCA_905163555.1. Taxonomy (NCBI): domain Eukaryota; kingdom Metazoa; phylum Arthropoda; class Insecta; order Lepidoptera; family Tortricidae; genus Notocelia; species Notocelia uddmanniana. The sequence continues at coordinate 29,091,289 of LR991056.1, read as the reverse complement.
GTCTCATCGACTTCGCTCTAATGATCCCGAATTTCCAATATAATTAGCGGCCTTGAGGCTCGCGGTCCAATTATATTGTATTTGAGGTTATCTTTATTAATGTCAAAAATAACAATTCCAATATACTCGTATCTACGACATACCTTATCCGATAAACGTCGTTATTTACATGTTATTTTTAATTTGTTTGAGATCGTTTCGTCATATTATGAGAAGTTAGACAGAGGTACAGACATCCAATGTTCAAATCTAGAGTTACTTCTAGTCATCTTTTAATGTTTTTGCTTTGTAATCCTGGCTTCTTCTCAGGGTCCTGAATAATTATAAAAAAACGTATCTATCCCGCTGTTCTAAATTTCTAAAATAATAAATATTATTAATAATAATTAATTAATGTGAGATGTATCTGTTATAATTACACTCTTCCTGTTGTACTCTTGTACTACCTGATCATATTTTTTAATCAACTCATCCTGCTACACAAAGGTTGTCTGTCATTATGAAATAAGTAATTTTTGTGTAACATTTTTCTTTTTTGTGGTGCAATAAAGCATATTTATTATTATTAAGTAAAGTATACTTCCCAATGCTCGACACCTTAATGCCTTAATATTAATCACCTCTGTCAGTATGACATAATGGACGATTCACATTCACACCAAGCGGCCGGAGTGTGCGCGCACGCCACCAGAGTCAAAGGAATTCGAACCCTCCATACAGAAGCTAGACTTCGTATCCAAACGGCAGCGGCAGAACCGGCGGCAGCCAACCGGCTGCCCGCAACCCATTCAAATATAAAATCTAACTTCTGTATGGAGGGTTCGAATTCCTTTGACTCTGGTGGGGTGCGCGCCGACTCCGGCTGTTCAGTGTGAATCGTCCATAAGACTGAAATGAAAGTTTCATTTCATGTATTGGGTCAATGTCAAGCACTGAGACATTTACCTTATTACGTACCTAAATTGTTTGCTAAATAAATTACAATTGCGATTAGACTGTATAAAATAATTTATTTGAATCCGGGCCAAAGCAACGCGCGTAGGCACATTCTAGAATAATACGAATAAAGTTGTATACGCAGACAATGAATAATTACAACTGTTCCAACGACTTCTAAGGACCTATAGAAACAATGCCAACTCACAAGAGTTCCCGGTAACACCTCATAAGTATTTCAAGATCATACATACATTACAAAGTTAACCCATTCGAACGTTTTAATTAAAGTGACTCGAACACACGCCGAGTATACTGAGAACCCGCTAACGGGGCGTTAATAACTAATAACGAACCCTTGTGATACCAGACCTTGCCATGGTTTGTAAATTATTGGAATTGAAATAGAATTGAACGCATTTAAAGTACCTAAACGGTATTGATTCCAAATGACTCTTCGTGATTTCACTGTAAGTAAAAAAGCTAGGTCTTTTATAGGACTACTTTCTGTCGAATAAATAAATAAATATGTTCTGTCTATAAATTATTATTGCTATTAAATTTTTGGTTTAATTTTGCCACGGATAGTTCAACGAAGGATGAGAAAAGGACCTGTTTATTATGTCCATGTATTTCTTTTATAATCTGATTCAGGCATTCCAAGCATACATCCAGATATACATAGCCAGTCTTAAAAAATATTAATCCTTACCATCCTTTTAATAAGGTCACTTTTCGGTACAAATCAACACCTTGTTGTTTCAAACTGTAAATCTGAATTTCAAATTTTAAACATTTCGGCCCCTGTTCTTTGGAATATACGAAGCAAATCACCGTTAAAGATTGTTTGCATGATAAAGGAAAAACACAAGAAAACCGTTTCCTTATTCATAAATAATATCGGTTGAATATAATTTTTCTTTCAATGGGACAGAATCAGGCATTTGGCCATTTGTGTATGAAGTGGAGGATCATTCAGTGATCTTCAATGGTTTTTTTCGGGCAACAAAGGAAAACGATTTTGTGTGTGTTTTCAAACGAATTCTGTTAATGACACTAACCTTTAAAAAAAATATCGGAGAATACTTAATAAATGCCAAAATCAGAAAGATTATGGAAAATTACATTCATGATTTACACTGTTTAATTGTAAATGGTATCCTATCATAAGTAACATGATTATATTTACTGGGGTTTTTTTAAAGATTAGTTGATACTTTTCATATCAGATCAATATACATATCTACGTTACTTTCAACAGAGAATAATGATACGAAATGAGTGTTTCTAACAAACAATAATAATATTTAAGTTACAATGTAAGAAACGGAAATAATTATGATTAAGCGATTTCGCTCAAGAAATCGAATTACTAAGCGCTCGCTCCATCACTCAAAGTAGAAAAGACGCAATGTTACGAACATTGTTATATGGTTAGTACCTTTTTCGATTAAACGTGTGAGGGTAGGTCTTAAACGCTAGTGAGGCGAAGAAGGCTATATCAATGACATGTAAGCTTGTTACCAGGTTATACGTTCAGTTACACGCAGTGCACGGCCGGTTTTAGGTACGTACCCCCTTAAACCTTCTGTAATAATAGCAATTTGAATGTTAATTACAAACGTATCATACTAGTTTTATTTTACTCAACAACAACTTTTCTAAATACGACCAGCCAACATTCGATTTTCAAACTTACTTCCCTACGATTCCCTGCCCTATCCAAGATTCCAATTTCAAACTACTTTTTTATCCGTACGAAATGCATCCTAACCGTCGCCAGCCAGTACGGAGGTGCGTTCGGAAACTTACATCAAAAGTCCATTCCAGGGCTCCGATACGTCTTGGGGACACTCAAACTGTCGGATCCCGAAGCATCTTTTGAAATTCAACGATATTTTAATGGCCACTATCGGGTTGCTTCGATTGAATTTCTTTTTTTTTTTAACTTCCGCTCTTGAGCTTTGACAGAGCCCGATATTGCCTTGCCTCGGCATTTATTTACCATCGAATCGTTCGAAGTTTACTTCCAATGAGTTCGCTTTTGTTTGCTTTATATTTCGATAATATTAATTTAGTACTAGTAAATGTATTTCCAATTCAACCCTGCATTAAGTAACATGGCTTTAATATTTGCAGTTGTGGGTACTAACACAACTTCGAATTTCTGAATCGAATTTGGCTTAGGAGGATTAAATTAAAGCTACCTTTGGTCCACTTTGTCTGTTCTGTAGGGACATGTATAATTGTATAACTCAGTCTCCCTCTCGTGCATATTGAACCATGTCTGAAGCATCCAAATGCAGACTGAATATATCCGACCCCTAAATAACCCAACGATTTTAGTGTCTCCCATGTGTCGCCCAGTTTTTCGCGGGTAATTTTCCCGGATTTTGTTTAGCGCGAACACTTCTATCACAGAGGACTATTACCTGTCACTGGCCAGCGATATCCCCGTATTTGTTAATTGAACTGACAATTCAAACTACGCAACGATTTTCTTTTATTTGCAAATCCTATCCGAAATGGAAGTGCCGGCTTTACGCGAATTTAAACATCGACCGCGCTATATTCGCGCTCTGTATTTGAAATTTGAAAGTCATTATGGATTCCGTTTGTCGGTTATTCAGCCAGTAATAATAATTGATCGTCGAAAATATCCCTATTCAAATATACGTGTTGAGATTTCTCAATCATACTATTTCAATATTTGCCGTGACAATATTTACGCCATTGTGCTATGCAAATGTTGCCAGTCCTCGATAAACAAAGCGATTGTCGTCTCGTTAAAGGAGGCATCCCGGATTAACTTTCCGTTAATGAAACCGTTAGTACGCTTGTAAGAGCTCATTGTGCGAGGGTATTTTATCGTGCGATCTCTATACAAAATAAATCGGCTCACCTACTGTTCTGTTAGAAAATATGGCAAGCTGGCTTAATTAAAAACTGTTCGTTACATGCCCGGCCTTGTCGTGCTTGTTTTAAAGTTGAGAATGATATAAGGAAGTACTTTGTTCGTGGAACTTGTGAACTTTGGGTATTAAGAAAATTAGTTGGAGGAAAAATTTGTATTATGCCATCAGACGTCATAGCTTCTGAAATGTTTTCGAACAACGTCCCAAGTTAACTTCCGGCTACGAGCGAAAGGCTTAAAAGGAAAAGTTTGCTCAGTTAAAACCCAAACAGCCACTTTCCTCGGAATGAGAATAAGAAAACAAAATGCGATCGGCACAATGGCCGTTTAAAAATCGAACGGAAAACAAAAATATTGTTCGATTTCGAGAAGTTCGTTCGCTAACGACTCGCGAAGAGACTCGGGTCCAGTTCATTATTTTCGGAAAGGGAATGTTCCGGATTCTATTTTTCATTTTCGGCTCCCTCTTTCGCCATAAAGGCTGATGTATGATTAAAGTTTGCGCCTGCTTCTCGTGTATTGGAACGTTCCGTTTGTTTTTTTAATCTACTGCGCTGGGCTCGAGCGCCTCTGTTGGAATTGATTTACCACACACTCAACTAACAATAATGCCTTACCTAAATTGACATGTAACTAAACGTAAAAAATTGTATATGTAAGACATTGCTACGCCCGGCCAGAGCCCATATGGAACTAATATACCTGTAAGATCTTGTACATATTACTATGGTTGCAATAAATGATATGATAAAGGATATAATAACTACCTATCACTCTCATCACTCTATTAACTAACAGTAAATGTATAGAACATTCCTAAAACTTTCATTACATTAACGGCTGCGACCTTAACGACGGCCGCACACTCATAATTCCCGGGCCATTTCTCCTCTCCCGTTAACACTGTATTCACACGTTGTATATCAAAGAAAATGAGCTCCATTACGTACGATGCCTCACCTCTTAGTTACGACGACGGCAAATAGCAATTATTTTTAGCAACGCGAACCCATAATTACCACTTGGTCCCGACTTCCCCGTGCATTAATAATAATTAGCACTTCTCGCCTACAATAATTCAATCGTACTCGACTCTTCCGACAGTTACGAGGAAATTTAATTAAAATATTCGACAACGCCCAGAGATGCGACTCGTTTTAAATTTCGAGTACTCGGTTTAGTGCCGGTTACATTTCAAATTTAGAATTTATTATATCGCCGAACGGCGGATTCAAATTTAGAACGTCATTTATACATCCTTTCGATAAACTTTACTGCGTGAATTAAGGCAGTGCTCCGTCAGCGTAGCAAGAATTAATTTAGATTACTCAGTGCCTCGAGATTTCTTTTCGCAAGAAATATCGCGCCATGATAGCGGAGGCAGCATTGTGATCTATCCGAAAGGCGGGGCATTAAATTCCGTGGAAGCGTTTTAGTGCCCTCGTAGCGCTGGCGGCGTCCATAAACTAATGTTATTCGGTCTGTTATGTGCCTTGCGGGAGCCGAGGGCCGCCACGGACCCGACTCGACCCATAAATTTTTCATGAACCAGCCATTTCGCGACGAGACGCAAGAGTGGTGATTGAAAAAAGCGTTCCGCGATATTGCGTCGCCGATGCCCGGCGTCTCGAACGCCGGTTTCAAAATTGGAATGCGTTCGCTGAATTAAAAACCGCCAGCGCCTTTTTCTTTTTTTAAATGCGTGGAGTTTTTTATGTTTACTACTGTAAGGGGAGTATAGTTAAAAACCGATTCTAGATTTGATTGTTAAAGTCACAGCTGGTCCCAAGATCCCCCTTACTATTGCGTATGTACTCAACGCTTATTCACAGGAATTTTAAGATTATTTTATTTCATGTCTAATTCCAATATTGCGTGAGATCTAAAATAGCCGGTTGTAAATCCTTGTAACAACTTATCAGTTCACGAAAACAGGCAATCTGAGAGAGGTAAGCCAAATGGGAACGGGCTTGGATAGCCCCAAGTCAGCATAATTGATAGGGCGGTCCATTAATACCCCACTCGCAACGCCGGCAAAACAATACAGACGAATTACCAACAGATTCCCAACATCTGCTCTACATCTCTAATATGCAAAATACATGTGCAGATCTCCCGTGGAGTTCTGAATTAAAAAATGTATAAAAGTATTCTTCCTTTAACTCCAATGCATCAACCCTATTTAAACTACAGAACGTCGCAACTTTTTCAATCAATTATAATTAATAAAACTTTAGAGCGTTCCATTTTCAAATTCAAATAATTTTAAATGTTCAACGCATTCGAATCACGACTCTGTTCTAATCGTGATAAAGTTTACCTGAGAACTATTCTCACACTATCTTGATTAATTCTAGCGTAATAATTTCTATTAGCATTTAGTTATGAATCAATTCCGGCGTGTCCACAGGGTTGGCGATTGAATAATCAATCAGAGAGAATGCAAATAGGGCTCGCAACAGGCTTGAGGAGTGTTTTTGGAGCCGCGGGCGGTAGGGTAGGGATGGGATTTCACGAGTATACTCAATCGAAATACTAGTTAGTGCTAAGTTTAAAACATGAAATTGGGTTTAGATTGTATTGTGCCCTTTGGATATGCTTAGGCATTAGATGTGTACCAAGTATTTTACTTGCTGATATGTACTCAATTGTAACAGGAAACTACAAAATGTTATCTTATTTCTGAAAATCGATAAAATAATTCATACTAAAATGGAAAAGATCTTTAGTTAAATAATTTATTTTCATTCTGCAATGGGATCTATTTTCGTTACTGAATACATTTCTGTGCCTTATATACTACCATTTAATAATAATGTTGCATCACGAATATCACAAGAGTATGTTTTATGTATCGTCATCATCATCATATCAGCCGAAGGACGTCCACTGCCAGACATAGAACTCCCCCAAAGAGTTCCACAATGACCGGTTCTGCGCCGCCCTCATCCAGCGGACACCCGCGACCCTTACCAGGTCATCAGTGCACCTTGTGAGGGGCCTGCCCATACGCCTTCCGGTACGTGGTCACCATTCGAGAACCTTTCCGCCCAACGGCCATCGGTTCGGCGGCTTTTTGTATACCGAAAGCTAACCCTAAGTACTAATACGTTATATTACACCAAGGTAAATCTTGTTCGAAGAATTTTTATAAAATTTCATAACAATACAATATTTGACCGAGCGAGCGAAGCGTCTCCGTTTCAGCTTACGACAAAATTCTTTCGTCTGTCAGTCTGTCTGTCCGGATGTTGTCCTCTACAGGTCGCATTTCTCAACCGATTCTCGTGAATTTTGTGAGCAGGTTTGATATTTATATAGATTTTTATTGTCGAGTTAGATTTTGAAAATTTTGAAATTTGAAAAAAAAAAATTTGCGTTGTCTACATACCACAGAGCCACCACCTGCCACTTGTTGTGGGTTGTGAGGTGATAAAAGTAAACTAACACAATTTAGTTAACACCGACATATATTTAAAACTACCTACTACTATTTATTCTATTATAACTATCTATTCTAAGTACTGTTGGACGCCAGGAGGGATTTTGCTGTTATTCATAGGAACCCTGCCTATCCTTAACTGCCACCGGCTAGCTATTCTTGGTGCAGCTTAATCTGGAACTCCACTTAAAGGGCAGTTCCGTAGGCTAAAAATGAAGATTACATTGTCTTATTAATCAATACCACTAGTTATTATTGGAACAAAAATCAATTTTAATATTCGTAAAACCCATCTCAACATGTGGCCTCACACAGACAGGCTTAATTGCTTGAACTCATATTTGGAGGAGCCCAACTGGGGAAGTACCTCCACCTTACAGAAGAACACCACTACTTGCTGTACGTGGTGTTGTGTTCCTGGCGGTGAGTAAGGTCGCCAGAGCTCCCGAGGATGCGCTGTGTTGGGAGTGAGGGACCTGCTGTCTCCAGCTGTCATGACAACGAATTCTCAACTCAACAAAGGGTCGCAACGCGCTCGTGATTATTTTGGAGTCGCAACCGTCCATAGGCTACGGTGTTTGCTTACCAGGCCGCAGGCTGTAAGAATTGTTTGCAACCCTCCTTTTATAAATGAATAAATAAAGTGTATATTAATAAATAAAAACAATGATAAATATGTATAATGAAACGGGTCACTCACATCTTTAAGGTCGAATATCGCTCGACATGTTTCAGACCGGTTCTCGGTCCGCCCCCGCCTTCGCCCGCGCCGAGCAGTCGAGCGGGCAAGGCACGGGCACGCAGTGCGAAAATAAACTGCCGCCGCGATAGGTACTCATGATTAAGGACCGCGAACCGGTCTGAAAAATGTTGAGCGATATTCGAACTTAAAGACGTGAGTGACCCGTTTCATTATATTTAATATATGTCAAACTCACGGGAATTTTCTATATAAAATACTTGTTATTCAAGTACGCGTTGCCCCTTCCCTGTTAGACGGTCCAAATGCGGTGAGACGGACATTTTGTGTAGACCCAGCGGCGACATGTGGTTGGGATGGAATATTAATTGGTTCAGCTCCGTTTCTTGCGCGTTTTCAGACGCCATGTGGGATATCCGGCTAATTGATGAATGATCTCATGTGCAATTGCTACTCGTAACTGGAACTGGAAATTAAACTTCACCTCCTGCCTACCCCTTTTAGGATTACAGGCGTGAGGTTATATATGTAGGTATGTCATTATCCTCCTCATATGGTTCTTCCGGTTTTATCATATCCTAAAGGAATGTTGCTCGTAGAACCGATGGCCGTTAAGGCAGAAAGGTTCTTGAGTAGCGACCAAGCACCGCAAGACGCAGCGTGGGAAGGCACCCAAAGTGGAGGACTGACAATATGAGGGCCTACTCAGAACTTCGAAAATCGAACTTCGTTTCGTGCCGTCCCTTTCACTCTTGTGCTATGCACTATATGACGGAAAGGGACGGCACCGATACGAAGTTTTTTTTTTTTTTTTTTTATACCACGTTGGTGGCAAACAAGCGTACGGCCCGCCTGATGGTAAGCGGTCACCGCAGCCTATGGACGCCTGCAACTCCAGGGGTGTCACATGCGCGTTGCCGACCCTTTAAAAATTTATACACTCTTTTCTTGAAGTATCCCATACTGTAGTTCCTCGGGAAAACCTCGGCAGGGAGCTCATTCAACAACCGGAGCGTTCGAGGGAGGAAGTTCCTCTGAAACCGTACCGTACGCGACCATTTAGGTTCTAAGGTGTGAGGATGAATGCCCCGCCGACGGCGAGCAGTGCGATGATAGAAAGCGGCCGTGGGCATCATATCGAATAGTTCTTCGGAACACAACCCATTGTACAAGCGATAGAACACGCACAAGGAGGCAAAGTTTCTCCTTAAACTTAAAGGTTCAATATCGCTCGTGAGTTTGGGATCGTCCACGATTCGCACAGAACGTCTCTGAAGCGAGTCAAAAGGCCCAAGCTGGTATCCAGGTGCTCCCGCCCAGAGGTGACAGCAATACTCCATGTGGGGACGAACTTGCGACTTATATAATATAAGTCTCTGTCCCGGGGTGAAGTACCGCTTCGCTCTATTGAGCACACCTAGCTTTTTGGATGCCAGCTTGGCCTTGCCTTCTAAGTGGCTTCGAAATTGGACGTCGCTGGAAATGTCGACGCCAAGGATCCCAATACTCTCTGAGATGGAGAGGGTTGTGTCCTGGAACTGTGGGGCCACAGTGAACGGGGTTTTCTTAGCGGTGAACGCACATACTTGTGTCTTGGTGGGGTTGAACTGGACCAGATTATCCTGGCCCCACTCAGAGACTCTGACCAGAGTGCTCTCGATTTCGGACACAAGTTGTTCGCGACTCTCTAACACAGAGGCACGAGGAATGTTGGCACGGCCCGTATAGTAAGCGTCCCCGGTGCTGTCATCCGCATAACAATGGATGCTATCAATAGACAGCATGTCATTTATATGCAGCAAAAACAGCGTCGGGGATAGCACGGAACCTTGTGGGACGCCAGCGTTAATGTCCATGCTTTCGGAGCAACTGCCGTCTACTACGGCTTTTATGCGTCTGCCGGACAGAAAGCTGGCGATCCATCTGCACAAACCCTCGGGCAGTCCGTACGATGGTAGCTTCGACAGAAGACCTCGGTGCCAGACCCGATCGAACGCCTTCGCTATGTCTAAGCTGACCGCTAACGCCTCTCCCTGACTCTCAATGGCTGAGGCCCACCGATGTGTAAGATACACTAGGAGGTCACCAGTCGAACGACCGTGACGAAAACCGTACTGACGGTCGCTGATCAGATCGTGTTCCTCTAGGTATCTTAGGAGCTTTGTGTTGATGACACGCTCCATCAGCTTGGAGAGAAGGGAGGTAATAGCAATAGGCCTGTAATTCGATGGGTCTGATCTATCGCCCTTTTTAGGCACCGGGTGTACGAGGGCAGTCTTCCACGAAGACGGAACTTGCCTTTTGCGGTAAGAGAGCGCGAAAAGTCGCGTTAGGACGGGACACAACTCAAGAGCACAACGTTTGAGCACCACCGCTGGTATGCTGTCCGGCCCGCTCGACTTGTGGACGTTTAGAGACAGCAGCTCCCTCCGGACATCCCTCTGTGAAAAGTTAATTTCCGGCATGGAATACCCACATCGAGGGATAGTGGGAGGTACGGCGCTGCCGTCGTCGTCCAAAGTGGAGTTCGAAGCAAAGAGGCTACCCAATAGATCGGCTTTCTCTTTTGCACTGTGGGCCTGACCTCCAGCTGTAGTTCGCAGTGGTGGTAAGGACGACTGACAGAAGTTTCCCTCGGCAGCTTTGGCGAGCGACCAAAAGGCGCGACTTCCAGAGGGATATCCAGAAAGTTTCTCGCCAATTCTGCCGATGAAATTGAATTTAGCTCTGGCAATAACTCTCTTGCTAGACCTCGAGGCAGCGTTCAACTTCCGTTTCACATCAGAAACGTTTGGATCGTTACTAGCTTTGGCCTTGGTCCAAGCCCTGTATGCGGTTTGCTTACATGCTGTAGCATACTTACAGGGCCGGTTAAACCAAGGTCGCTTTTTGGCTCCAGCAGCGACCAGCGAGTTGGGAATAAAACATTCCATACCCGCCAGGATCGTCTCAGCGACAGAGTCTGCACAGGGGTCTGGATCTTCTGATGTGAAACAAAGCTGCCTCCATGGGTACGATGCGTAAAATTCACGCAGTCCATCCCAGTCTGCTGACCTATACTGCCACATGCGCCGTAGGCTAGTTGGTCGCGGCGGATCCGGCCTCACACATGGTGCCTTTGTCCGGACGAGGCAGTGATCGGACGATCCGAGTGGTGCATTCACTGAGACGGAATACCCGTCCGGACGTGAGGTCAGCAGAAGGTCCAGGAGAGAGCTGGTATGGTCCTCGACGTCTGGTATTCTCGTAGGAGAACGTACCAGTTGCGAGAGTCCATAGGCCAGAGAAAATTCGCGAGCAGACCTACCCGCGTAGTCAGTGGACCGAGAACTGAGCCACTCAACATGGTGGGCGTTAAAATCTCCTAAGATCACCAACTCCGCGGAGGGATACTGCTCGAGAACTCTGTCAGATGTCAATTGCAAGTGCTCGAAGAGCCGAGTTGTGTCCATGTCACCGCTATGAGACCTGTAAAGGCACGCGTAGACGCGGGTGTGGCCGCCGCAGTCAACGCGCACCCACAGCACGGACAGATCTTTCTCTTCGTAGGCCTGAAGGCGGCGACAGCAGATACCCTGCCGAGCATACATACATACACCGGCACGTCTCAAGAACTTATGTTCTAGCGTGTATCCGGGATACAGAAGGTATGAAGTATCAGCCGGGCAGGATATCTGTGTCTCCGTAAGGAATAAAAGTGTCGGTTGCGCAGACTCCAGATGCTGATGAACCGCATCTAAATTTGAGTGGAGTCCCCGGATATTACAAAAGTCCACGTGTGTGGAGGATGGTACCGCTGAGAACCTGTTCCTTTTTTTACTTGGCATGGCATATAATTTTAAGAAGTGTATAAAAGAGGATTCGCTGTGATGACGGCTGTAGGGACAAAAGCACGGTAGAAACCTGGCAGAGGATGATGCAGGTAATACGGTTTGTGGGCACGGCGTACGGAAGGGCCCCCGGTCCCCCCCTGTTGTGGCAGCCGGGTCCACTCCGGTCTCCTTCTCCGGCACGACTACCACACCAAGGACTTTTCGCGAGGCTGGCGGTTCAGCCTCCCAGGGTGGAGATTAAGTGACCCCTGGGTTCGGGAACCCAACTAACCTGCGGGCGGCCAGCGGACAACCGTTTCACCGGGTCTCCCTGATCGCCGCACCCACACTCCGGGCCTACACGAAACTAAGGCAGTGTTGTTAGTACCGTAGGTCCCCTGCCGTCAACACAACGAATCCTCAAGGAGCTCTGGAAACCTTACTCACCATCAGGAACACAACACCACATACCTACAAAATAAGCAGTGGTGCTATTATGGCTGCGATCTTCTGTAAGGCGGAGGTACTTCCCCAGTTGGGCTGCTCCAAATTCGAGCGAGATGTCATTTCGCTATGCCCTACCTCTCTAAAAAGTTCGATTTTCGAAGTTTGGAGTAGGCCCTCTGGTCAATATCGCGGGTAGCCGTTTGATGTGGGCGGCGCAGGACCGCTCAATGTGGAGATCCTTGGGGGAAGCCTTTGTCCAGCAGTGGACGTCTTTCGGCTGATATGGTGATGATAACGACGATCCTAAGCGAACCCGGGGATCGCTTTGGCACCTTTTCCAAAGCTTTGCCTTAGGCACTCGTTATGGCAAACCGACTTCCATCTGACCTTCGAACCCAGAGAAAAAGCTAGATTGGTTTCCTTACGATTTATTCCTATAAGGATCCTTATCAGTTAAAACATGCTCATTTATTTACACTATTTTCTGTGTGAATTGAATCGTATTTGGTCATTTTTCTCTTTAGTATACTCGAAAATTTCTGAACTGAGCCCATCCTCTCACCTGCATTCACAATGGCTCTGTATCTATACAATCCTATTATCTGCTTTTGTTCTCGTAAACGCCAACCAGTCGCTAACAAAAAAGGTTAGAAGTATGTTACTCGTATGGCGTGTATATCGAATTTTCAACTTCATTTCTTGTTGAGTAGGTGGAATCCCGTAGTCCTTTTTCTAGAGAATACCTATAATAATTATACCAACACAACAAGAACTCAACACTCCACAAGAGCGTATATAAGTATATTATTGCTAAAATGCGAATAAGTTGCGATAGTGGTGAACTACTTAATTCGAGTCCCTAAACACTTGGATATATTTTTGAAGAAAATCGTGTCTCGGAACTGTATTTACTAGTTTTTTTGATAGACTGACAGTGGCAAAAAAAGCTTACAGCCTGCCTGATGGCTAGCAGTTACCGTAGCCTATGGACACCTGCGTCTGCAGAAGAATCACGAGCGCGTTGCCGACCCTTGATTGACCAAATCATCTCTCATGATATCATCCTGTAATCCTATAAGATATTGTCGGCCTGTTTAGCCTAGTTGGTAGTGTCACTGCCTCCGAAGCTAGAGGTCCCGGGTTCAAATCCCGGTGTAGTCATTTGTTTCTGTGGTGAGCAGAGACATTTGTTCCTGAGACTTGGATATTTTCTGTGTATTTAGGTATACATATATCTATTAAATATATCGTCGTCTAGTACCCATAACACAGCCTTATTGAGCTTACTATAGGACTAGTTCAATATGTGTAAAAATTGTCTTTTAATATTTATATTTATTTATATCATGGTTACTTTCAGCTTTTTATAAGTTCATACTAAAAAAAAACATTATAGATTCAAATGCCAAGGCTATTTTTTCTAAGTAGGTAGTTGAAATGACCTGTTTAGCCTAGTTTGTAGTGACTCTGCCTCCGAAGCTAGAGGTCCCGGGTTCGAATCCCGGCCCGGGCATTTATTTGTGCATTTTTCACGGATATTTGTTCTTGGGTCTTGGATGTTTTCTATGTATTTATCTATATAAGTATGTATATCGTCGTCTAGTACCCATAGTACAAGCTTTGCTTAGTTTGGGACTAGGTCGATTTGTGTAAGATTGTCCCCCAATATTATTATTATTATTAAATGTTTTCTTAAACTATGAGTGTTAACCATAGACAAGATAAATTAAAACTAAAATGACGACAAGCTTATTAAAAACTGCTTGAAAAAGAGAGACGAAAAGATTTAAACCGGCGCCATAAATATCTTAAAGCTGGTTTAAAAGCGCTTCGCGAGCTTTCCCAGCGTTGACAGCGAAAGCTCTGCCGTGTTATTCTCTAAGGTAATTTCAGCGCTGCGGTAAATCGACCAATAATTCATTTTTATATCCAAAATACGCGCCTTTTTTATACACCGCGGGCCCCAATAACCCAAAAGATTTCAACCACGTATATTTACGACACTACGAGCAACTAATGTTATATCAACATAGGTCAAATTATTGGTTTCAATTAAACTACTATTTTAGTACAAAATAAATCAAATTAATTGACCGCTTCTTTGTGAACAAATCTTTACGTAACTTGCAAATGTATTCAATACAAGAAGTGTCATGTCAAAAAAGTAGTCGGTGGCTACGTCACGCCTTTAGGGTGTGTTAGACTTGAGATTTTTCAACTTGTGATTTGTTTTTAATAATTAATATATTTTTAAATTATGGGTTTTTGGACTATATGTTATACCACATTATATACACTAATTAGGCTCTAGAATCGTTGGTTTAAATCTTTCGGGTACTTAGGACCCACGGTGTATACTACGTCGGTGGCAAACAAGCGTACGGCCCGCCTAATGGTATACCGTCACCGCAGCCTAATGATGCCTTCCACACACCGTCCTACCAATTTTCATAATTGTAGTGCTAATATAGTCTCCGAGTAAATTGGTTGTGACAGACAGACGGACAGACATGACGAGTCTATAAAGGTTCCGTTTTCGCCATTTTGACTACGGAACCCTAAAAACTGCATACAGGGTATTTTAAGACATAGCATATTGTTTATTGACCTCGTGAGACGAGGTCTCCACCGTTTCAGCTTCGGCAAAAATGCTTTCGTACGATGAAATACAAGTATTAAATTTTATTGCTAAATTAACTTTTATTTTTGCTGTAAAATGCAATTTTATTAGAATATATCAGTACATCGCGCTCAAACACATGTGATTTTACGATATATATACTCGTGATGCGCGCACGAACCAATCCAATTCCCATATTTCAACAATACTTACAAAAATAAAAATAAATTTATTCAATAACACAAACAAGTTACAAAATTGAGATGAAACATGCACAAATATAGTATGTCTGCGTATTGAAAGTGTTCGAGACTCAGCGAGACCGCTGATTTTCAGTGTCTACCCATGGCCTTACAACTAAGTCTTAAGCCTAATGATAACTAACGAAGCGAGTTCGCTGTCATGACGAGAAGATATATATGTAACTAAATTTAAACGGAAGTGCGTAGGGCTTTTTCTACATTTATAAAGTATACCTATATAAAGCGCGCCCCGTTCACCACAACAAACGTTAAAACAAAAATACTATAAACATGATTAGAAAATGACGGCGTCTTGTTACTGCGACGAGGTCGCTTAATTTAATTACTTTCACACTCTCAAGGAACCTTGTTCCAGCGAGCGTGAGAGATTCCATTTGAATGCATTTCGATTATGGAACGAGTCGATCAGCCGAAAAACCGTTTCACGAACGATTTCCCTCCGATCTGGACTTACGCTACATCTAACCTGCGAAATTCATCACTGCAATATGGATTTATTTTTATATTATCAACGAATCCTTGTGATTAGTATGGATTCTAGTCGCAAGCGTCCATAGGTTCGTCCGTTTGCCACTGTCATTGTTGTTTACAAGTAATGTTTTAACAAAAAAACACCGACTGCAAACTTTGTCAGATCCCATCCTCCTGATATATAATTTGAGGAGTTCCCTCGATTTTTCCGAGATCCCGTCATCAGATCCAGACTTGGTGACAATGAGACCAACTAGAAAACAAACCCTTTCAAACAAAAAAAAAATTTAAATCGGTCCACTAATCTCCGAGTAATCAGTGTCAAGTTGCCCACTCACTTGACAAAGGGGGGTCGAAGTTGCACCACGTCCGTACGGAGTACCCACCGTTACCCTACACGTGACCCCTAAAAGTGCAACAAAAACTGGCAACCGTACTTGTCTTCTCGAAGATCTCACGGTTCGTAAATAAATGCCATTGTTCGTAATTAAATAAATCGGTGAACATATATTTAAAAAATCCGATGAATTGAGAACCTCCTCCTATTTTTTGAAATCGGTTAAAAAGAAAAAATCCGATGAATTGGGAACCTCCTCCTTTTTTGAAGTCGGTTAAAAATAAATTTAATTGCTAGACTATGCGGAAACTATAAAGCCTTAATTTACAGACGTACGAGTTTTTATGCGAGTTTCACTACATTGCGCGTTTTGACAGATCGATTGAACTCATTATACCACGATAACCCGCAATGTAATGAAACTCACATGCGAGTCTCGTGTGTACAGGGGCCTTAAGGCTACCTACTTCCTTATTTGTCAGTGAGTCTACGTATGAATAAAAATATTTTTGTTTTTTTTTCAGGTATGTAAACGAGATACAGGGCCAGTTCAGTACGACACGGTAATGTGGAAGCCTTTCTAGATTATCATAATCTATTATTGTTCTCTAGCCACAATTAGAGTTGGAATGGAGTTGACTGAACATCTACTATCAAATTAACAAATACTTTTCCATAATAAGGTCACACAGTCGAGTCAGTACAGATTATTTACTGCACCCCACATTTAAATGAGTGCGTTTACTAGCGCGGGATGCACAGAAGCGGGACGGTGCAAACGTAGTAATGCATCCATAGCGCCCCGGTCCCGCCTCCGCGTATTAAATTACTAAAATTAGGACAACTGAGGGAATGCGGGCGACATCAGTAAGATCTCTGTAAAAAAAATACCGCAGACGTATTCCGCCAAGCCAAGTCAGGATGAGTGAGGGTACACGAGCTCTTTGAAATTTTAAAAGGGGTCCATGTCAAAGTCAAAATACATAATCTTTATTCAAATAGGCCTAGCAACAAGCACTTTGTATGACATGTAGAAGTATAGAAACCCTGCTGTACGGGCATGGGCGCTATATCACAGTGAAATGTGTATTTTTATGGCATATAAGATGTTAACGTCTGCATCTCACGTGACGGTATTGTCAATAAATGTCCGTGTGAAATATTCCGCGAATCCGGAGTGGATTTTTACTGTTTGGTAAAAATCGGGTCACCACATATTTTTCTTCACTAAATCGTTTAAATCGAAGCAACCTGAAATTTCAGAAAGTTAACAAAAAGCCTTAATGCCCGACGCAGCAAATCTTCACTGTAACGACCTCAATAAAGATGTCCACATAATTTCCATTTTTCCTTCTCGATGCCCGTTACAGAGCCAAGGGCCTTTTACACACTTTTGATTGGAACAAGGGCCTCCCAGGGCCCTCGAATCAAAAACACTTATTATTTGTAATAAACCCACGCAAACGCGGTGACCTCTGTAATAAATTTTCTCATCAAAAGCCTGGAAAGAGGGTTCTTAAAAAATAACAACACAATTCGTCTCATGAATCCATAATTCAGAGTAAATCGTCGACCGGAAACCGTGTAACCGCCGCTTCCTGTTACGAACCGTTGGGCCCAAGATGGCGGGTTCCGTGCGCTCGACACTCTAATAACCACACATTTATTTATAATTATTTCGACATCGTATCATTTCATAGTTAAATTCGGTATCAGTTTAATCCCAACAAGATCTAGTTCTCCTAGGTATCATCTCCTAGGGTTTGAAGGTCAGATGGCAGTCGTTTTCGTAAAGCCGAAGCAGACATTCATCATTTACCGTATACAGTGCATTTAAATTATATTCTGTATTCCAGAAAATTAATGTCTGCATCTTAACTAAGTTACTCGACCTCTCGACGTCTTTTCTATTTGAAAAGCTGTTTTATAAACCCTCTAAAATGTCGAACGAAACTTATTAAAATCTAAATTGGTTGAAAATATTTTCTTCATTTTATTCTACATTCAATTTAAAAAGTCACATAAACTTTTATTTAGAATACTCTGTGGTTTCTGTATATTCAAACTGGCCACACCAAATTCTTTTTCTATTTTTGAATTCAGAACACCATTTTCCCCGGCGGTTTCCCGCTTGGCAACGGTTTTTACCAAAGATGGCGGGCGGATAGCCGCGGGCGAATATTTCCACGACACTCTGACGCTCTTCCGGATTCCGGGTCGAAAGTATGGGACACGAGCCTTTTCGGATGCCACCGTCTTCAAGCTAGGAATGTATTTGGTATACGGATATTCAGTAACGTGAGTTTTAAATAAGTCATATTGGAAAGAATTACATGTCCAAGTTTATGACACTTGCTTATTTACTGTTTGGTCCGCACTTTTCTTTTATCTTAATTGTACTATAAGCCTACGGCGTTATTAAAACGGGAAAATAAAGCATTTATACTCGTATCAACACTGGCGTAGTTGCTGATATACATTTTCCTTTTGTTTTTGTTGTAACAGCCGCATCTTTAGCTTTATTCTTCTTTCAAAAGTCTTAGTCTTAAACCCTACCATGACTTAACAGAAATAAAAACTATTATTTCAGCGTTCAGCAGAGCAAAATGAGCGTCACTGAAAATTATTTATTCCCCTCATAAAAGTTAACAGCCTCGCTGTCTAGACGGCCATGTCCGTCTGTAGGCATGAAATCGGTTCGATTTGCATTGTGTTGTTTTATTAATGTTTTAAAATCGATTTAAGGCCGATTAACGCATTTTATTAGGTTAGTGTTGAATACGATTTGACTTAAATAATTTAAGTTAACCTTATTTAAAACGGCACGAAGCGAACACGTTAATTCAAGTACCGTTTTTGTTGTATATTAAATTTAAATCATCGATCAGGATTGACCTACAAACAATTTTGTTTGCTGCACTATAAATAAAAGTGAAACCTGTCTAAACACAGCCACTCGACAACTCCTGAATTTCGAACAATGGATCATTTCAGGTCATGTTACGGGGCAGTAATCCGGTACAACACTCCCAAATCCAAAAAGACGCAATCCACTGCAATCTAAGCATACTTATGCCCTTTCAACATTGGCATCGTTTCCAAACCTCTGCCAACTTTATTCAAATACGGCTAAACTGCCCGAGTGGACACTCGTTTTATTTATAACCAGCACCTGCTAGCACTTTTTCTGACACCGCTAGAGTGCTCTAGCTGCCGCTGACACTTTATTATTAACGGTCTCGAGAGCGGAGACTGCCCAAAGTTGCCGTGATATGTGCGCCTGCGATGGACGGTTAGAGCGCAATAATTCGTGTTCAAAGCGGTGAATGTGGTTGTAACTTGTTTATGGCGGGTAAATAATGCGGGTTTTGTTCCCGACTTTAATTCTTAACGACAGGCAGGAACTGAGTAACGAGTGGCATTTTTCGTGAATAAATACCCTTTTCCCAGATATTTACAACTTGGATCTTTTCAAGATGAGAGTGAATAGGCACCTATAAAGCCTCGACCTAAGCATAACTTTCTATCAAGTGAGATAGTGGTAAAATGCTTACCTATTTTATGTGAGAGAAAAAAAAACACTCACCTTCAGAAAGTTTAAGACCAAACACAAAATATGCAAATAATCAACATTGATTGATTATTCATTCAATTTTGATTCATCTGTCCGTTGTACTCTCGACCAGTTTGCAAAAGTCCAATCCTTGTGAGAAATAGCCCATTGCAATCTTTTTGCCTTGTTTGGTTTGCGTAATAATTTATAAAAATTAAACTAAAAATTGAGTTTGGTCTTGAACTTTCTGACGGTAGATAATTCTACACATTGGAAAAATTATGTTTAGTGGTGATTTCTGATGTGAATTATTAGATCTATCTTGTAGATAATGTTACGCATATCATTTTAGAATACGAAAGTCCTAGTCACATCGATAGGCTTTTTTTTAAATTCTGAAGTAGGTAACATAATTAATAACTTGCCGTATTATTAATCACTAATGCGTAGAAAGGCATTCAATTCCCACAACAGTGGGGATTGTCGACCGTTAAACCTAAATGACCACTGATATATGCAACCCAATAACTTATCTTACCGCTACGAATGTCCAATAAGGTTGTGGTGTAACTATTACTCAAACCAGGTGCGCCTAATCACATATAATTCTACCTCGATCATGCATATGTATGTCATAAGCTCATAAGTCAGGGTATGTCAACTGTATCAGAGGTTAGAGGTCGAGGAATGCATACATATTTATGCGTCGTATCATAGTTTATTAGTAGACGGGGATTAATAACGGAATTATAGTTAATAAAGCGGGCTTGGGTAAACATTTGCTCTCTCGGAAAACGTTATAAAGAAATCAAAATGGCTGACCATTATTCGGTATGCCGACGATAGTGGAAGGATTTGTTTAGGATGAAATGGATCTTATTATGTTGCAAATGTTGAGATGGTGTTTTAAAATGACTCATAAAAAATGTTTTAATACTTTTTTGACGTATGATTGCATTTTTTTCGTACCTAATTTTAAATGATCTTAACTATGAAACCTTTCAGTACTTTAAAAGCACGTTACGATGGCTAGGTTAGGTGAAGTTAATTTATATTCTTACGTGTCAGGTTATAAAACTTATAAGCTACATAGTATTGATGTTTCAACTCGAAGTTCTACGTTGACATGCACAATTGACGAATTAGTGATCATTCTATTGTGTATCCACGTATTCAGTGAAACTAAGATTATTGACAATCATCCAGTTTCCACGATTGTACATTACGATACCGTCAGTCGTTAATACATCATTGTTTATTAAGATACAGATAAACCGGTTTAACACATTGTTTACCCCCCTGACCCACATCGGTGATCCTGGGCAAACAAGCCAACGGCAGCGTAAATATTTGACCCACCGCTGACCCTACACCTTGAGTCGTAGCTCAAGAGCGGTAGTCCACTGACGAACCGATGTTATGCGGGATTCTTACTATAGGCGATGAAATAGACACTTGTTTTACGTATATAGCAGATAAGTACGACATTTCACTTGTATATAAATGGCTTAGTGTCAGTTGGATGCCTAACCCTATTTTAGCTGTCTAACCCTATTTTAATAAAGATCGTAAATATTATCGTGTATAATTCACGCAATTATTTTTTTTGCACTAAACACGATTAAACTCAAGTATCTATTGTACGGATGGGATAAGGACATACGTCTACAGTGTGTTACCGGCTTGCCGGCTTTTCTTTAAGTAGGCTATGGAAACTTAGTTCCTTGACCTAATGAACTTAATTTTAATATAAAACTAAAACTTCGACTTCTTTTATTTTGCAACAAAATTTAAATTGCCAGCAATGTAGTACAACAAAGTACGAGTAATTGTATATTGACATCCCTTCTGTTTACTACGACGTCATCTAAAGCAATGCACCCAAAACATTAAAGGTGCATATTTAAAAAAAAATATTGCACGGTTAATTCAGATATTATTTTTTGGATCAAATCAGTATTGATTTACATACAAATAATTGCTAATGAAACATACTATAATCCGTTTTGAAAAAAGCCCGCGTGCCGTTAAGAGAGAAAAAACCGGCCAAGTGCGAGTCGGACTCGCGCACGAAGGGTTCCGTACCGCATGATCTATAGAAAGAGTCCGACTCGCACTTGGCAGGTTTTTAATATTTGTTGTTATAGCGGCAACATAAATACATAATCTGTGCAAATTTCAACTGTCTAGCTATTACGGTTCTTGAGATCTAGCTCGGCGAGTGGTAGCCATGAAAAAGGGCTAAAATATCACGTTTTTTGTATGGGAGCCCCCCTTAATTATTATTATTATTTTGTTTTTAGTATTTGTTGTTATAGCGGCAACAGAAATACACAATCTGTGAAAATTTCAACTGTCTAGCTATTACGGTTCTTGAGATCGTCGGTGACAGACGTACAGCGAAGTCTTATAGTATTAGGGTTCCGTTTTTACCCTTTGTGTACGGAACCCTAAAAATACAGCGATTATTAACAAGACCTAAAAACCTCAAAAACTCGCTGTATTTTTTTTCTATTACAATTTCAAGGAATAGAAACTAATTTCCGGCCGAGATATGGCGGACCCCATTGTGTATACAAAGTTTCACGTTATTTCAGCACGGCGTTTTAAAATCAGTACGAAACTACATTTGTTTGGAGAATCGATGTAATATGTACGACAGCGACAGTTTAACTGTTTTTAGTACTTAGTATAACTTTAAAGTACGAGTATTACAAACGTTTAAATTACGAGTATGAACATACGAGTATGTGTTCGGTAGTATGAAAACAACAACGTATGGTAACTACAGAGGCTTTTTACGAACAAAAAATATTATTGCCGAAATACACATTGGGGAAAACACTTAAGACCGGTCCGATATCAAATATTCATTGATCGTTTATTGAAGCTAGACAGCGATATTTGGCCACGGCCCACTAGCATTTATTCTGTCAACAAACATTGTCCGAATTCGTCAAAGAATAACTGGATATTTTCATTAATGTCGGAGCCCATTTATGAGAATCGCTTTTATTGCCGGCCATGGACAAATCGAATGCTCGTCGATACTATTCTAACGAGCCTGTGGGATTTTATTATATAGTTCAAGTGGCGACCTTTTGTAAATACTTACTGATACTGACTCATTCGTTATGTAGATATGTTAGTACATACATGTACATACATAGATTCAGATTCATTTATTGTCATAAACTGTGTACAAATAGGTCACCTACATAATAAGAGATGCAACAGCACAATACGAGTACATACATTATTACAGCGGTATTTCCGGACCGATTCGACCTTCAAACCTTCAAGAAAAGAGCGTACTCCCATCTTAAAGGCCGGCAACGCACTTACAACTCCTCTATTGTCGCGAGTGTCCATGGACGGCGCTAATCGATTACCATCAAGCGATTCGTCTGCTCGTTTGCCTCCTATGTCATAAAAAAAATACATGCGAGCTGTACTAGACATCGCAATTTTTTTCATATTTCATAATTCCCAAAAACTAACTAAAAAAAATTCTATATAATTATCAAACCTGTTCACGAGAATCGGTTGAGAAATGCGACCTGTAGCGGGGAACAGCCGGAAATCCGGACATACGAAAGCATTTTTGCTAGGGTTTGCAGCCCCGGTCCCGATTTGTATGAAATTTCCCGGGAATTCCCGGGAAATTTACATGTCCTATTTTTTGCCGAAGTTGAAGCCTAGATTCATCAGTCTCTTGCGTAAGTTGGGCTAAAAAGTAAAAAAAAGTGAAAGTAGTTTATTCTTCAAATTAGGCATATTATATGCACCTATGTACGTCAATAAACTACCACCAGTTCGGAAAAATAAACATCTGCCACGAGAAGAACCGGCGTAAGAAACTCGGCGAGGTGTAATTTTTTCAAAACCATATAAATTGTATACTTATAGTATAACAATGCTACAGTAGAAACCTATTTTCGCGATAGATTAGCTGTGCAGGACACTATCACTGCCAAACATCCCTATCCATGATGTAATCGTTTATCTTATAATATGCTTTTGAAATAAGTGTTTGTTTTACTAAAGATTTGAATTTAGAATTGCTAAGTTCAGTAATGTGTTTTGGAATTTTATTGTAGAATTTGATACAATTTCCCTAGAACGACTTTTTCGCCTTTACTAGTCTATAGAAGGTTATTTTGAGTTTCCCAGTGTTTGTGGTGGTTTGAAAAGCCTAATTAGAAAACAGATAAAACTAAGGTCAGCAGTCGCGAGAAGAGAGGAGTCACTCGGCAGTTCGGATTATAGCCTGAGTTCGGATTATCGAGGCTGCACTGCAAAACATTCCGGTAATTCGAGGAAGAAATGGTCGAGTGATCGATTCCAGGATGGCAGGCAACATGGCCTGGAAGTGCCGAGACATCGACTCAGAAAAACTGCCAACAGCTAACTGCTAACTTGGCCAATTTAAACGATTTTCAGTATATTATAATTTTAAGTATTTTTTATAAACATATATTATGACTTATTTGTTATGTGTACACCTACCTTAAAATAGTATGTTGGTTGCGTTCCGTGGGTCACGTACGGTGCTGTCTGAAAACCAGCGCTGCAGGTGTCTGACACCTCGGCATAATGCTGAGACAGCAACCGATTCACTGCCGCGAAGACACATTATGTGTTCTATTTTATGTGAGTTTTCTTCCTTTTGTATCTGTGTGTCTTTTGTATAGTGAATAAATGTCATTCTTCTTCTTCTTCAACAGTATGTGTGTCTTGGGCCCGCGGGTATACAATAAAATTCCGACAGCCATTAAAAACTGTCAGACGTGTCTTGGTTTTACCCTGAAAATTAAATCCCTACTGATGCGGAAGGCCTATTATTCAGTAGCGGAATTCTTGGCTGAACAGCTTTAATTAAGGAACCTTATTTTGTGTGCCACTATACTGTTTTTCACGTAAGAAGAGTCCGGTGACAGCTGTCAACCCAGTACAAATTATGTCATTATACGTCAAAAATGACATAATTTGTACTGGGTTGACAGCTGTCACCGGACTCTTCTTACGTGGAAAACAGTATAAATACCAGTTATTACCGCTTCGTTTAGTTATTAATTATTGACATTATGTATTTTAAATTTTCCTGCAACCTGAGCATGTATGATCAATACGATTAAATGAATATGAATATGAATAATTCCACTACTTGGTCCTTAGGTACGAGTATGTGGTGTTTCTGGTGGTGAGTAAGGTCGCCAGAGCCTCCGAGGATACGCTGTGTTGAGAGTGAGGTACCTTCATATGTCTCTAACTGTCAAAACACCGAATCCTTAAGTTAATAAAGGATCGGCAACGCGATATTGATTCTTCTGGAGTCACAATCGTCCATAAGCGACGGTGTCTGCTCAGGCAGGCCGTAAGCTTGTATGCCACCGTCCTAGAATTAAAAGAAATTCGTACTTAAATAGCGCTCTAATTCTATCTGGCTAGCACAAAATGTTGCTCAGTCTTCACTCACTCGCACTGCGCAATTCCGAAAGAGAAGGACAGTTGTGCTAGGGCTGATAGAAATAACTTCTATTGTCAATTGCCATTTACAAATCAGGGGCGCTACCGCGAACCGAAAACGTAATATCTGCCTCTCTGTCGGCCGAATATGCTAGAGCGACAGAGAGGCAGATATTACGTTTTCGGTCAGCGACATTCGAAATCCGAACTTCGTATGGTACCGTCCCTTTCACTCATATAGTGTATGACAGGAGAGTGAAAGGGATGGCACCATACGAAGTTCGGATTTCGAATTCCAGAGTAGAACACCAGGAAGCTAGTGACGGATCGTACTTCAAAATTCTCTTAACAAGTTATGTTTAAGTTACCTGGAAGTATGTAAGTTGCGGCGCGCCATCGCCATCTAACTCCGTTGATTTAGGAACACAAATTCACGACGCTACCTACTATTATACTCAAACTTCCAAGACAGAAGTTTACCGTGTTTACGAGCCTTCACCTCCTAGAATGCCGAAACCTAACTTTTGCTAAAGATTAAAAGTTATCGATATTAGCTTACCAAATTTATTTATTTATTTTATTTATTTATAAACTCATTATATATGTACACCAAACATTTCACTATATCTAATTACTGCTAAATTATAATTTGAACAAGCGTTTAAAGACACAGTGTGCAGTAACTGCCCAAAAAGACCGGGGCCTGTGCTAGGGCTAGTTACAAGTATGTGACACAATTATAGAGAGCGATCGGATTGTGGAAATGTCCAGATTATTTTTTGATTTAAAGTTAAAACTTCTGGATTCATATTGAGCGAAGAATTTATAAGACCTATTTCTAACACTTCTTTACCTAGTACTTCATTCTAACTTTCCAGGTTACTACTAAAACTCTCTTTTTACTCGTTCGGATCTCGATGGATCTCGTAATCTGTCATTACGCGCGGCTATTCGCGCGCAGCAGCGAACGAGGGGTCATAAAGACGCTGAACATTCTCGAGGGTTGCCCTTACTCAAATTCGCACTAAACATCGACTTGGAAATTACGAGCGCCCGTTTTATTTATACGCCGCGTATTATTTTCGGCTGTTATTCTTGTTGCGTGTTTAAACGCGTTTCGTCTGTTTAATGGACGTGTACTATCTCCTGAATAATATTAACTACAGTAAGTTAACTGCAGTTTGCCTTACAGATTCCGTCTGTTGTATCTTCTGTGACTTTTGAAGATGTCGTTTACGAGTTGTAAATCATCATAATATCAACATATTTTCCATTCAAATAATACGAGCTACAAAATCGTAACTTAGCGGACAAAAGCCAACCTTTCCGCGTGCTTCCCCTCATAAAACTAACCTTCGCACATAACTCGATCATAACTCACACGGGCGTCATTTACCCCGCTATCTTAGTAGCCCCGCAGATCTTTACGATCGCCTTCTGAGCCCGATCGCGATATGTAGAAGCCAGGATAGACTGAAGGGGTCTTTAATGAGGGATCTGATGCTGAGAAGATTTTCCTGGAGATGCCACTTTAGAGCACGTAAAACTCTATATACACGTGCGCATATACGTTTTGATGTGGGGTTCAGATGGGAACATAATTCGTGGATTAAGGGGTGTGCTTGGAAAATCTAGCGCAAATCAGAGGTGAGCTCCAACATCTGCTTACACAAAAATATCTAATATTTGCCATATGTTGTATTATTTTATATGTTATAACGCTGACCCAATAGGCACTAGGTAATTTCAATAACTATTGAGTATTAAGGAGTCTAACATTAGGTCGTTTACCTGCCGTTGAACAAGGTCGTTCTAAGGTTTGGAATTCTCTGCCGGCGTCTGTATTTCCGAGTTCATATAACCTGGACCTTTTTAAGGCACGAGTGAATAGGCATCTTCTGGGTGAGCTCGCTTCATCGTCGGCCTCATCTTTGCCCCCTGGCTAGATGCTGGTCAAGAGCAACCCCATATTTAATAAATAAAAAAAAACTGACGCTTTATTTATTCAAATAGTACCACTTTGTATAAGTTACACATAACACACCAATAAATAGCATGTTCCTCTCTGCTTCGTAAGCATCATTATTACGTAAATCCGCGTAAATCATTGTCTAAACTTCGGCAATCCTTCCCGATTTATCCGCACAGATTCCGCATCTGTCCCTATCAGCGATCGCTTAATGAAACTTAAGAGAATACCCCGGATCGGGAATCCAATATGGCCGCCGGATTTATTCGCCACCCGATACCATCACGATACCGCCGCGCGCGACGACATATACGTAATTTAAGTTCTCGAATAAGGATTTATTCCAGTATCAAAAAGAAATTATAAGAAATCCTGTACCGTAGAATTGTGGTCAGATTCCTTTAATAGAGCTTTAGATCCAAGATCTCCAGAGAAATATAACCGCGGATTGCGCTGATCCTTTAATGTTCTTTCCCTTCGTTCTTTACGTAAAATATATACTGGAATCCGACGGTTTTAATAAAGCATTAAACTGTAACGTTTTCGCGAAAAATATGAGTTAGATTTCGGGGAATAACCTCACAAATGGGGTAAATTGCGTAGTAATGTAAAAACATTTGCAAGGATATAGAAAAATGTGTCCACCGAACGGAAAAGTAATGTATGGCAAACGTTAATAATTCTAAAAGAGGCTATTGGCCTTATCTCTTCCACTCGTTTGGCTGTTCAATGCCCTAGATCTGAAAAATATCTGACATTATGAATAACATTATACATAACAAAATAGGTGTAAAAAGCTAGACATTTTTATGAAATAAGGCTTTAATATAAATAAGGTTTCTAAGGGTTTGATGGACACTTAATAAATATGCTAATGTGTATTTTTATTTATTTATACATAAGGAATACCAACAGCTGCAATAACATGATACAGTCTTGAATAGTAATACATAGCCAATTAAAGGAACTCACAGAGAGAAATTTTAGAATAGAATAAAGATAACATTTTTATGTAAGTACCATAATCGCTTCATATTGCTATACAGCAGGCTTAAACCTAAGTACATATTTGGATATTGACGTGAATATCTACATACAGCTACCGTTAAGGGGCTCTTATGTAGCCCCCCCCCCCCCCCCCTTACTCTCCTATTTCTAGTAATTTTCGTACTTCTCGTATTTTTTATGGCTCATCGTATTAACAACAACGAGGTTTACCGAAATAGTATGACATATTTACTTCAAAACTCACTGTCTTCGAGATATATGTGATCAAACTTTGGCAATTTTAGGCCCAATAAAGCAGTTTTTTATATAACTCACTTTTGTCAAAAAGTGTGAAAAATATAAATCTCTTACGTTGTCAGAGACGTAAATAAGAAAAAGTTATATAACATGTGTGTGCCAACATACCAGTATCGAATGTGCTTTTTTGAATAAATAAATAAAAAAGTATTATTATTTAATCCGATTTCGTTGGCTGTTGAAAATGTAAATAAAAGGTTGAAGAACCGATAACCGTTTGTACCATAAATATATCTATTGATTTGACGGAGGAATATCAACTGAAATCTCGTCAAAAATCGATGATAAACGCGTGGAGCCCTTTAGTACATACATACGAGTAAGGCCAGGCATTACTTTCAATCAATTGAAATATGACCATTTAACTGTCTTTACAGTACATATGGTGCTATATTACCGCACGAGTGCGATAATCGGCAGATTACGTGCATATGTCGAAACTTTAAAGAGCCATATTTACTGTAAAACGTTGTACGATACACGTGCGAATAGGTAATTCGCAACTCGTGTCGATTTAAAACACTCCCTTCGGTCGTGTTTTAATTTATCACCACTCGTTGCGAATTTCCTATTCTCTGCACTTGTATCGTAATGTACTATTACAGTACATATGGTACTACTTTACCGCACGTGTGCGGTAATCAGTAGATTACCTGTATATGTCGAAACTTTAAAGAGCCATATATACTGTAAAACGTTGTACGATACACGTGCGAACAGGTAATTCGAAATTCGTTGCGAATTTCCTGTTCTCTGCACTTGTATCGTAATGTACTATAAATTTCCAATGACAATTTCAAAAAAGTTCCAATCCAGTCCAAATTCTATTATTTAAAAATGTTTTATAAGTAGCTAGCTACAGTAAACTTAGCAAGGGCACCACGGAAGAAAGACATTGATCCGAGTGGGAATACGTCGTCAGTTATAAATGTTATAATTAACTGTAGTTTGTAGATGTCCTGATAAACGAAATGAGGCGCACGCACGTTATAGTTCTCTGTCGCGAATATTCTCGTTTCGCAACACTAGTCACAACGGTGCTAGACTGACTATAGCAAATATTTATAGAGACGCCATCTTGGGTTATTATTAACACACTCGTTAATATAATGTATGTTGGTGGCAATCTGGCCCGCCATCCGTCTCGGTAAGACGTTGACGAATGGTCGCTGCCTAATGAAACAGCCTATGGAGCCTGATTGTGTGACAGGACTACTTAGCAGGATTATAGAACACCATAGTCTGAAAAAATCCCAAAGAGATACAGGTTTTATACTATTGAAACGTGGCGAGGCAGAGCGAGGAGTTTCTCGATGCGTATTTAGTTACGTATTAATTAGTAACTGTTCGTTGATGTGCTTCTCGATTATTTATCATTTCGCATTTCATATTCCGAAAGAATTCTGAAAAGTAGGTTCAGGTGTCACCGTTACTTTTCAGAACTTTAAAAACTACATTGTACAGAGTACCGTTGGTTAAGATTAGGTTTGGGGGATCGGATTCTATAATTATAACAGTCGAAAGACTTACGTTTTCAGAAGAAACATCAAAATGGGAATTAAAAATTATCAGATGAAAAATGTTATGGTTTGGCTTTGTGGCTGCCATGTAGCTGGCACAAAAAATTATCCTAAAATATGTTGACAACCACGCCGGATTGAACAACTCTTTGCAGTAAATACTTATTGATTTAGAAAAAAAATATATACTTATAATCTTCCTGAAACCTCCTCCGTTTTCGAAGTCTGCAGAAAATAAACCAAGCAGACGCACGACGAAGAGTTAGAATAAGAAAAAGAATAATGTGTTGTAAAATCCTTATAGCTAATTATAATTGTGCTTGAACATACTTACTAGTTACAAACTGTTACATGCGCCCAAACTAAGATTATACTTTTCAACCGAAAGAGAAAAATTGAAAAATTTATCACCCCAGGCGGGATTTGAACCCGCTACCTCTGGAATTCGTCCATCGCTCTTTCCAACTGAGCTACCGCGGGTTATGCCGAGGCAACGAATCTTTCAATCAGTTCACCCTTTTTAATTAAGGCTTAGGGAGACGGTTGGAAATTATAAATAAAAATATTTACAGTAAGATTATACTTATTCCAGTATCTCAGGCAAAGACAAAACTTTTATAGTAAT
Organism: Notocelia uddmanniana; assembly: GCA_905163555.1. Classification (NCBI taxonomy): domain Eukaryota; kingdom Metazoa; phylum Arthropoda; class Insecta; order Lepidoptera; family Tortricidae; genus Notocelia; species Notocelia uddmanniana. Next base: position 29,060,906 of record LR991056.1, on the reverse strand, counting down.
ATTAATAATCAAATCCAAATAAAATCATGTACATGAAAGACAGTTGATCGAGAAGACAGCAATAAAATGGCGGAGCTGACTACCGAACGTACGTCCACAGTCGAGACTTTTTACCTCACAAACAACAACACAGAAACAGAATGCAGATTCCGTTTACCGTCACATTTCCTCGCCTGTAGATGCTGCACATTGAGAAAAGTAATGACACTTCAACAAGAGTAATATAAAGAAAGGAAGGTATATCTTGCTCTGGAAGTTGCCTTTGTTTATTCTTAAATTAGTTTTATTAGTATCAAAAGTTTCACGAAAACGTCAGGCAACTAACCGAGACTTTAATATATCTAGAAGATTAATGACGCGGTTGAACTTTAGACATAAAACTAAGACAAGTTCCATCCGCAATTTTACATAAACGCTCTCTCTACCATTAAATTTTCAATCCCGACTGAAGAACGAATTCGGTCGCTGTCGCCGCATCATAAATCTAAACTTTACAAGCTGAGTACTAAAGTAAACGACTCGGGAAATCCGACTCGCAATTAAATAGAGAAATCGTCTTACGTAAAGTGCATTTTTCAGTGCTACGGTTGTTCGAGGCTGACGCGGCTCCATCGCTCATGTGTGGCTTAGCCCGCAGTTTCGCGAACACAAGCCAATATTAACCCGCTCCCAGCCTATGAGCTCCTGGTACTTTTAACGAGTTTCTTCGGTTTCCCAAGTGCGTATATTGAAAATTATTTATGAAAACAAATGGCTACCGCTGATTTATGAAACGCAATTGTAAAGAAATTAAGGTTTAGCCTCATGTTGTTAATTTATCTTAACGAGAATAGCTAACACAAAAGCCTAATTTTAATATTTACCGTCGGAGGTAAACCTTATTCTGGCACTGGCACGCTTTTTACATTGTATAAAATGAATGTCCCTGATTCTGTGGAGACTAGGTAAGGTGCTAGTTTGGGATGCTACTTGTGTAGACACTTTGGCACCTACCCATCTCCACGGAACCAGCAACCAACCTGGTGCGGCGGCCGAAGCGGCCGAAAAGTTTAAAAAAAAAACATAAATATAGGGGTCTCGGCACCGAATACAGTTTTGTTCCGTTCGGTGTAGAGACCCTTGGCCCGTGGGGTCCCAGTGCACGTCAGCTCCACAAGGAGCTTACCAAAAGGTTCGTAGACGCCACAGGGGACCGAAGAGCTGGCAGCTTCCTCGCTCAACGCATTAGCGTTGCGATTCAGCGAGGAAATGCTGCCAGCATCTTAGGAACCATGCCTAGGGGGCCCAATTTTTTAAACATATTTTAAGTTTAGATATAGTTTTATTTATATTAAAAAAAAAATACTGTGAAGGTATATTGAGAACTATTTGTCAAAATATTATCGATGCATTGTATATAGATATGCTTACAATTACAAATATCTTTTAATGATAATGAAAGCGTTTAATGAAGTTTCATAATATATTCAGAGGCAAAAAAAATTAGCTCAAAATCGAACCAAATTTAGACCATATTTTCTACTGCTATTTATGGTTATATGGCGCATATATGGTTTTTAAGATACTTTATATGAATCTGTAGCGTAATAATATTCGCAGTGGGGTCTATAGAAGATACTGTACTTGAAAGGTCTCCTGTACAAGAACTATGATGAATGATTCCGAGAAGCGACGACGTCGGGAAACATTAAGCGCTAGGCTTAGTTCGGGAACATATATACTGCGCGCTATTTAGCCAGCACGACTGAAAGGCAATTTTCTATCCTATTTCTGTCGGAAGTTGGAATTATCTGCGATCAATCGGACAAAAGAGTCGAATGAACAAACTTATTTCTCGAAAGGCCGACAATTTATCACTGGCATCATTTGTTTCGGCAGACGTCAGCTAGTATTGTTTACGGTGCGCGAAGAATGCTCAGATAGATTTGATTAAAGTGCGGAGACAAAAGAAAAGTGCGTCTGTTCAGTTCTCAGGGAGCTGGGGGGTGGGGCGAGAGGGGGTAATGGCTGTCGAGAGGCAAGGGTCGTGAGTGACACTTCAAGTTGTAATCATCCTTGCTCCCGTGCCTTTCACTCGCGGCTCCGTATTTTTGTGAGCCTCATTAAAACTAGCGACCCCACCGCACCCGGTAGTGATGCCATCAGCGACGAATGAATTGCGAATTCACATACCATGTTCTGCGACTCGGATCTCTATCTTTCTATAGAAATAATTATGCTGTCTGTGCCTGGTTGTATTATTCCGTTCATTTCCTGCATGGAATGAGCAATTTGTTTTCTTCAGCATGCGCTTGTTTCAATATAAAACCATGAAATGAATAAATAACCCTTTCTTGGTAAACATTGTCTCTGTGTTTTGCACCTATGCTTACGTCACATGTGAGAGGATACACGCCAGAGAGGGGCGTTCAATTTAATATTGTTTTTACTCTAATTAAGTGCGGCTGTCTCTAGACAACGATTTATCAAGGTAATGAAAAAGCCCTATCAAATGAAATGAATTGGCATAAAATATTACTGGCACTAATTACAGTGGGCAATTAAATGAAGTGACACCCTTAAACGTAATTTGGGTAAATAAATAAGTTCAGGGTGGGTTTTAAATATACCAGTGTGTTAGTCTATTTCAGTACCTCTAGTATATGTTATTCGAAACATAAACGCAAACACGTTTGCGGTTGTCTCCAATTCGTATGGCAACGCGAACTGCGCCTCTGGCGGCCTTTGGTGGTAACTGTTTGTTGCCATACAAATTGAGAAACGAAAACGCGATCGTTTGCGTTTGTGTTTCGAAAAAAAATATACTAGAGGTACATGTGTCTATTATACTAAGGCTGGGTTGCACCAAACCGTCTGTAATCGTAAGCTGTGTTCGTTAAAATTGGAATGTATGGAAAGTTTGACAAGTTTCTATGGGATGACAGCTGCCGGCGCCATATTTAACGTTGATCAGTCTGTGATCGTAAGTCGGTGCAACCCAGCCTAAATCTACGTGTTAATAATATATTATATTAACGGACAGTAAATTAACTTTGTAGAATATTGGCTTGTATAGGTAGTCGTATTTCCTTATACCGTATACATACATCCATCCACTACGTTAATAAAACTTAATGCCCTTCGTAAACGTCTATCAAACATTTATTTTACAAAAAATCCGTTAAATTCGTCCCTTAAATTGCTGAATTATAGTTAATCGATGAGTAGTTCCGGAGATTATCCTGTATGTATACAGGGTGTGGCCTGTAATAGGAGCAATAAATTTAAAGGACGCTTCCTTAGAGCATCTGCAGTAACCTCTTGTGTCCATAAAATATAGCTTTTTCAATTGGGAGAATTTTTGATCTAAAGTTATGAACCTCCAAGTAATGGTCTTGGCACCCAGAGATTATAGCGCGGCAGTCAATGCTGATTTTAAGGTTGCTTCAAGTTATGACTCATAATCGTTGTCGCATTTTTTGCTCAAAAGTATATTTTTGGGATTTTTTTTTATATTTTTTTTGTTTTTTTTGAATAAATAGTTATTAATATCACTCCAGTAGTGTAAAAAAGTACATATAAGCTACACTTGCGAAAAACATTTTTTTTTTCAATTAAAACCGTTTGGAAATAATTGCTGGAGAGCTCAATATGTAAACTTACAAAGCGACAAACTTACTCACTTTTTTATAAACTTCCATCAAACCTTAATTAGTCAAATTCCGCTTAAATTCGTTTGTCCTTATCTGTCATTTTGACTTTTGTTTGTGTCAGAAACATGTTGCGCCGACCCTGCATAAGCGGGATAAGGGCAGGGAGATGATGATGTTTGTGTCAGAAAAGGACAAAACACATTGTAGTTTGTCAAGTTTTTTGAATAAGGGGGTTACTCTTACATAAGATTATAGATATTCTTGTTATTTATTCAAATGCTAGAAGAAAGACATGCAATAGGTATTTATTTGTTTTCAAACCTTTCTAGGATGGTCAGCCCTCGTGTCCTTACCCGGCCCTTGAGGGTCTTTCAAAAGTTTTGTAACAGTTGCTCAAGATTTGAAGAAATCAGGAAAACTGTTCAACAGTACTCATACTTTCAAATTATGTTTGACGTGAAAATTGTATTGAAGTACTATGTATATTCATGATAAGCATCACTCCAAACTAGAATATCAGTATATTCACTACATAGATTGCGTTTATGTATGACCTGCAGCACTCGATGGGTTCGAATCCCGATCGTAGCAAATATTTGTGTGATCAGCAAAAATATTTATTTCTGAGTCTTTAATGTTTTGCGTGTATTTTATTTTTTATTTTTTTTTTTATTAAAAATGGGATTGCTCTTGGCCAGCATCTAGCCAGGGGGCAAAGATGGGGCCGACGATGAAGCGAGCTCACCCAGAAGATGCCTATTCACTCGTGCCTTAAAAAGCATTTTATTTAAGTATGTACCTACTCGTATATCTATTAAATGAGTGCGAGTATATCGTCGTCTAGTACAATCAACAGCAAATGTGGATGATCATTTTAGTACTTTATCGCACTAACATAACAATACTGCGACAGTTGGGATGCGTCAACATAGTGAAAGTGACAAGGTAATGAAATGATCATCTACTTTTGCTGTTGACTGTACCCATAACACAAGCCTTATTCAACTTGCCAACTATATATATAACAACTTGCTGCTCGTCCACGTCTTCGCTCCTATTGGTCGCAGCGTGATGTTATATAGCCTAAAGCCTTCCTCGATAAATGGACTATCCAACACAAAATAGTACATTACTACAGAGACCGGGACGAAAGGGGTTGCCGGCCGAAGAAATATAGACGGATAGGTCTGAGGCGGGCAACCCCATATTTCCCGCCGAGGTATGTATAGTGCTTTTCTCAAACATGCAATGAAATAAACAACAAAAAAATCAAAGTTTTATTTTTAATACGCATAGTGGCCGAATGTCATGATGCCTGTGCCACAAATTTATGTCGAATCGAAATTAAAAAAGAGGACTTTGCCGGCCAAGGCCTGTAAGATTTGTATGAAATTCCATTAACGACCTCTTGTCCTAGCCGCACCTGAAACGTCGCAGCCTATTTATAAGGAACATAACATCAATATTTCATTGCATGTTTGAGAAAAGATTTTTTCAATTCGGAGCAGTAGTTCCTGCGATTAGCGCGTTCAAACAAACAAACAAACTCTTCAGCTTTATAATATTAGTATAGACTTATTTATTTATTCGTCCTCGCACTAACTTATTTATTTAGTAAGAGGCAAATGCTATACGTCTGACATGACGTGATCATGCTCGACTAGGCTGATAATTGCTGGAAATGCCGCCAGTATTACGGGCACTTTTGCACCGGGAACGGCAAGGCGCGGTCTGTGTTGAGGTAAGTGGGTTTTAGTGTTTTTAATTTATTGTTCACTGTGTGTAATAATTATTTTCCTAAAACAAAGATTGCTAATGCGTAGATGATTACTGTTTATATAAAAAAGTCAAAATACTGAATAAGAACACTTTCTTAAAGTTAACTTAACACACTTTTATTCGGGACAGTGTGCGTCAAATAAATAAAAGTAACACAGAGGGCCTGCCGCGAATCTGAAACGAAATTCGATCGTGTGTTTCCCTCTCCATTGCTCTAAATGGGAAGAGTGACAGAGAGGGAGATACACAAACGAACTTCATATACGGTTCGCGGTCCCTCAGTATTAAAACTTTCGACTTTTTAAGGTCCATACAATAAAAAGTAGTAGTAATTAATTGCCGGTGTATTATTGTTAGCACTGAATTATTTATGAATTCTGAGCGTTTTTCATTAGTGTCCATTACGTATGAAATGAAATAATGCGCGATATTAATATGCTGTATTTGTATGGAGTCAATTAGGCGAGCCATATTGTTGGTTTAAAACTGCCGTTAAATATTGAGTTTGCTTAATGGTGTATTCGGTACGTATATTAAAATTATACATTTGTTTAAAATTGCGGCATATAAAAAAATAATGGCATATAATGGTATACAAATTAATATTTATTTTAAAAACGAAATATCACCTACTTAGGGTACATAGTTTTTTATGAAATAGGAGTCATAGCGCGGCCCATTGGACACACACACAGCAACACCAGAAGGGTTGTAGTTGTTTCTTGTTTGTTGAGCATAAAGAGTAATTGCGATATTAATAATACCCTTACTGCATCAAAGAAGGAGTAGAGGACGTATGCCTATATTGCCTATGCGTTGGGCTGACACCCGGGATTGGGTTGGCGTTCGGCCCTCAGCCTTCACGTCCTTCAGCCATGAGGATACGACAAGGAAGGGGGACTACATCAAAAGCGGTAGCAATAGGTGATTTTATCATTTTAATGCGATTTTTTCCAGGCACACTTTATATTTGTATCATTTTAGTGGATGTTTCTCGCTTCATATGTGACGCCTTTGCTCTTAAAGACATGTATTTACGAAAAGGAAATTTAAGTAGAACATTTAAGTAGACTTCCAAGACATCAAATTTGAGCTCTTCTGAATTTTAAGTAACGAAGCGATGTGATCATAAAGGTATAAAGTTATGCTATATTTTGCAATTAGTTAGGTATTTAATCGCTGTTCTAGTTTTTTTTTTTTGCTACTGCCTCCAACATGATCAGAGCTGTATTTCTTTCATTCCAGTTCTCGCAAGTTCTCCTCTCGTACTTTCATTCCGCATACTTGTTCTTTTCTACATCCATCACCTTTCAATACGTGTGGGTGGGATTCCCATTTCTATACTTCTATTATTTTACTATTTCTTTAATGTTGCATGCTTAGTAGGGGTAAAAAGATACACCTATTATAGTTTATTTAGGAGTATCGGTACATTTCTTGCCATTTTCTGTGTACGTATAACAAGTTTCAAAGTCCACACAATATTTAGGTACAACACTTTTGACGCAGTTCAAAAACACGCTGGGTCAACAACAACAGAAACGGAATAGCGTCCCGTATAAACGAACCTCTCAGAAAATATCGAATACAAACCTTATATTTCACAATTCAAAGAGAACCGTTGCACCGACGTAACAATCGTATGTATTCCTACATCGCAAACACTGATTTAAAGCGAGAATAGAACGAAACGTTTTGCGACAAAGGGCGCGAGGTAACGACTTCCTCGACATTCGACCGTGTCGATAACTGGCGATCAAAAGTGTTCGACTTTCAAAAAGTGCTCGAGAATAATTTTGACGTTACCATTTGTTCATATTGTAGAGAACTACATAAATGGACGAAGATAGTGGGAAACGAGAACGTTTGGCGTGCGTGCACTATTTGTTTAACGTGAAGTTGAATAGGTATGTTTAATATTTTATTTAGGTAATGAAGACCGTAAGGTTATATATCAGTGTTATCACCAAATGTGACTACCTGTTTTCGTTGGTTTTATAGTAGTTACCGTAGTATGCGGGTTGTATAAAAAATAATAGATAAGTAGGTATGTATGTTTTCTCAAACATGCAATGAAATTTCGTCATTACGTGCGTTATACCAGGCTTCAAAGTATCACGTTGCAGACGGAACAACAACTCGGGAGAACTGTAAAGGAATTTTATACAAATTTGAAGGCATAGGCCGGGAAGTAATTTTTTATTTTATTTTAATGTCAAACTTGGCGTCTGTTAAATTTGTTTTTTGAGTGGTGTATTTTTTTTATTTTATTGCATTTGTTTGCGAAAAGCACTGAGTCTATATCTACTTGGCCTGCAACCCTTCGTTTCCCGGCCTTTAGTAATGTACTATTAGATGTTTGTTATCTTTTCCACGATGCCTACGAGTCGTACGGCGTAGCTCGTAGCAGCATTTTTCCGCCTTCTAGCAGAAATCGCTCGTAGTGTGCTCGCACACAGGTATGTCTTCGTGGACCTTAAATGGGATGATGAATGTTGGAATGGGAACCTGAGGCGGACGTAGTCGCGGGCGAAGCCTAAAATAAAGCAGATAATTTATTACTTGACCTACATCGACGTATAATCAGACCTTATCAAAGCACTAGATTTATGTCTACACTAGCGAATCATCCGTGCATTTTCCGTGAAAAATTACCCGTTGAATGGGTGCCGTAGCCCAGTTTCAGTCGGGAGTCACGGCACGACCTGGCGATTTCGTGCAATTTGCTAAACTTGGCGTTCACTACCCTCTCGCTAATAAACAACTTGGCCGGTGCTCCTCCGAAGACCGCACACTTACAACACGACGATGTTTTAGGAACTGATGTTGATTTGTTATAGTTCGTGTCATCCACGAAGACGCGCGCCACTCTTTTTCGATTGAGTCCGTAAAGCTCTCTCCTGATTGGTCTATCTATCGTGGTCTGCGTATGCATACATAGCTAATTATTGTGTATAGACAACTAAAAAGAGTGCTAAAAGGTTGCACACTTGTACTGTAACTACTACTACTGTACTAGCTTTTGACCACGTCGTAGGCGTGGAAGGCACTTTCTGAGAGAAATGTTAGAAAAGGAGACAGATTTAAACACAAACCTGTCTGTGGAAGTTATAAATATTCTAAAAATTCAGTAATAAACGCGAGTTGGACTCCGCGCGCAGCTAATGTCCAAACTCACCGGCAATTTCCTGTACGGATCCCATTACGAATATATTCAATCAATCAATAAATCATTTATTCGTAAAAACATTCGTTGGTGTTATGAACATTTTATAAGTTTCACTATGTCTTCACCTTAAGGCATACAAATAGTCATAACATTTGACACAAAACTTGAAAATATATTAAACTAAATTATAAAATAATCATGCATCATTGTAAAATTATGGTATGGACCCGGGTATGTCCTAAAACTACGACCAAGACCACCGTGGGATGGGCAGCAGCATCCTTAGATTGCGGTGGAGATACTGCGATCGCCAACCCGCATGCCAAGCGTGGCGATTATGGCATTTGCCCCCCATTAAATTGGGGGAGGCCTATGTCCAGCACTGCAGTGGACGTCTTTGGGCTGATATGGTGGTGGTGGCGGTGGTGGTAAAAATTGTGCAGAAATAAAAAACTATTAAAGGTTTATTCGCGTCGCCAGCAGCAATGCGCCTCGCATTCTATTTATAGCGAAGGTCACTCCTACTTTTCCTACCATGTTCGAGAGAAATGAAATTCAAATCGTAAATTTCTAGTTGTCAACATAATAAATATTCGAACCAATTCTGACTCGAGAAAAAAACTAAATTATACGTTATGAGCTCAACATCTGAAAAGCTGTCAGATAGGTACTAGAAAGTCTCGCACAAAAATTGGGTGGAGACTTTTAAGCTCGAAACACACAGAGCGCGGCGCAGCGTCGTTGCGGGGCGGAGGCAGTTTTGCGGTAAAGCGAACGCGGTACGGGGCACGTCGCACCAAAAAAACGCGCGGTATTCGGCAGCGCGGCAGAGCGGAGGCGGCGTGTGTGACATATGAAGCAGTAATCGACAGTCGACAGTTTCGGAAAGATTAAGAAATGCAAAACCGCCTCCGCTCCGCACAGCCGCGCGCCCGCTCTGTGCGTTTCGAGATTCACAAGACAATTTTTGGACTTATTGGTACAGCCAAAAGCTGAGTAAGATCACTTTCTTTTCAAATAGCTGTCATTAACATGTCAAACTCAGAATACATAGTTTTATCAAACAAGTAAATTTTTAACAAAAAAACACCGACTCCAAACTTTTCAAGACCCCATCCCTTTGGTATATAATTTGAAGAGTTCCTTATTTTTTGCCTTACCCCATCCTCTTGGTGTATAATTTGAAGAGTTCCTTCGATTTAGGATAGGAACAACTAGATAACACACCCTTTCAAACAAAAAAGAATTTTTAAAATCGGTTTACTAGTCTCCGAGTAATCGCTGAACATACATAAAAAAATATTCCGTCGAATTGAGAACCTCCTCCTTTATTTTGAAGTCGGTTAATAAAGAAGCACACAGTAAAAGCCACAGTACGCGGCACACGTGCCCATTACCTCATTTACGAGGGCAGCTAACGACGCCGCCAATATTCTTATTTACTGCAAATTGGCGGCTTGCCTACTGCTCCTAATACGGTGTGGTTCATTAGTCGGGTAAGTGGTTCTAATCATAATAAAATAATGATACGGAGGTTAAATCAAAGGTAATTCCGCCCTTTGTTTGTTTGACTGGCTCTGGTAGGCATTTGTTACGTTATATTCGAACCATGTATAAGCAAGTTAGTTAATAGGTAGTATATAAAACACGGTTTTATAAAAGCTGTTCAGGAGGCGTATGATGGTTGCCATTTTATCACTTATCGTCGGGGACAAGACGTCCGTCACTCTCGCACTCGCATACTTGACAGGATACTTGACGAATGCCTTCTCCGCGACGGTAAGTGATAAAATGGCAAACAACATACGCCCGCGCGCAGTTCTTAAAATGTAGATAAGGTAGGCTCCAGAAGTGTCACTGTCACTGATATCTATAAATGATAATAATAATAAATCATCATCATCATGTCAGCCGAAAGACGTCCACTGCTGAACATAGGCCTCCCCCAAAGACTTCCACAATGACCGGTCCTGCGCCACCCGCATCCAGCGGACACCCGCGACCTTCACCAGGTCATCAGTCCACCGTGTGGGGGGTCTGCCCACGCTACGCCTTCCGGTACGTGGTCGCCACTCGAGAACCTTTCTGCCCCAACGGCCATCGATTCTACGTGCTATGTGCCCCGCCCACTGCCACTTAAGTTTAGCGATTCGGAGGGCTATATCGGTCACTTCGGTTCTGCTGCGGATGGCCTCATGCCTGATGCGATCACGCAGAGAAACTCCCAACATAGCTCTCTCCATTGCCCTTTGGGTGACTTTGAGCCTTCTTATGAGGCCCATAGTAAGCGACCACGTTTCAGTGCCATATGTCATCATCACTGGCAACACACACTGGTCAAAGACTACCCCCTATAATAATAAATAATGGGGGGACAATCTTTAACAAGTCGAACTATTCCCAAGCTAAGCTAAGTAGTAACCTTTCTTCTACTGGAACTAGACGACGACATATATACATACTTATATAGATAAATAAATACATAGAAAACATCCAAGACTCAGGAACAAATACTCGTGCTCACCACACAAATATATGCCCGGCTTTGTAGGCAGGGTCACTAACAATAAGCCACAGTTGTGGTCAATAGTTTTCACCTTCAATCTCAAGCCATAGCAAGGTGTCAATTTTAGGAACTATTGTAATTAAATTAAAAATATACTACCCACAAATAAGAGCTCCTTGTGGGACACCCGATCTTAAAAGCTACGAATTTGAACCCGCTCCATGCATCTACCAAGTGGTTTTATTAAGGGGCGAATAGACGGTGCAATTTGCCGTCCGGCCGCAGCCGCGTGTGTTTATTAGAGACAAAGCAACCGTGCCCGATTTGCATAACGGCCGAGTCGTAATTAGAAACCATCTCGGACGTGCCCTTTGTGATGTCTCGGTCACAACGCCTTCTATTTAGTGCCGGGAACTAAATAATCGGAATTTAAAGCGTATATTAACTTAAACTTAGACTACAACAATATAATAATATAAGTAGGTAATTAAATGAATACATCATAAGCCAAAAACACAAACACACACACACACACACACACACACACACACACACACACACACACACACACACGTACGCACGCACGCACGCACGCAATTACATAGGTAATTGTCTTATCAATTGTTATTGTTAACAATATATCAAACATTTGATTTTTGTTACTATTTCCACCTTATTCTGTGCTATTTCCGAGTTAAGGAAGAGCGGGATCTTCCAACACAAGCATATTGATATGCTGACCGGAAGGTTCCAACCTCCTCTTTTGTTAAAATGTGTTTAAAAAACTAAAATAAAGATTTTGTATTTGTATTTTTTGTATTAACTTTATCGTTTTCGTTGTCCTAGTTGGTAGTGATCCTGCTTACGACGAAGCTGGAGGTCCCGGGTTTGAATCCCGGTCAGAGCATTTATTGGTGTGATAAGCACGAAGTTTTCCCGAGTTATGAATGTTTTCTATGTCATCATTCGCGTGCCCTTTTTCCCATTTACTGGGGGGGGGGGGGGGGGTTGGCGAAGCATGTTTTTTTCTTCCATATCTCTCTATCGCCCGTCAACTTGTCACTCACATCCTTCCTCTTCATATCGTCTCTCACGCAATCCATCCACTTTTTTCTTGGCCTACCCCTCCTCTTACATCCCTCCACATTCATGCCTAATACCTTTCTCGTCACATAAATAAATAAATAAAATAAATAAATAAATATTAGGGGACAGTTTTTACACAAATCGAACTAGTCCCATAGTAAGCTCAATAAGGCTTGTGTTATGGGTACTAGAGGACGATATATTTAATAGATATATACTTAAATACATAGAAAACATCCAAGTCTCAGGAACAAATGTCTCTGCTCACCACAGAAACAAATGCCCTTACCGGGATTCGAACCCGGGACCTCTAGCTTCGGAGGCAGTCACACTACCAACTAGGCTAAACAGGCCGACGTCACATGACTTTAATCCCTCCGCATAACATACCCATACCACCGTAGACGATTAGCTCTCAACTTAATATCTATGGGTGCTACTTTCAGGCTTCCTCTTATATACTCATTCCATATCTGATCCATTCTTATTACGCCACTCATCCATCTCAACATTCTCATCTCCATAACATGCAATCTCTTTTCATCCGTCACCTTTGTGGCCCAACATTCCGATCCATACACGACGGCAGGTCTTACGATGGTCTTGTAGATTTTGCCCTTCAATCGGAAGGGCATTCGGGCGTCGCATATGTTTCCTATGTATTTAAGTAATTTATCTATCTATATAAGTATGTATATCGTCACGAGGTACCCATAGTACAAGCTTTGCTTAGTTTGAGAGTAGGTTGCTTTGTGGAAGATTGTCCACATATTTTTATATAATCATCAAAAATCACAATGGAGGTGGAGGGGTCAAATATCACGTATTTACACGCTATTCTTAAATGGCTGCTGCGCGATAGGGTTGAAGTGTATTGTCGACGAACAGCTAGCAACTTTTCCCACCAGAACCGGCACTGAAAGTTGTATATATTGGGCCCTAACTACCCCTTTTTGGAACACAGGCGTGAATTTATGTATGTATGGGAGGCCGACTCCAATATATGGGGCGCCGCATGGAGCCTCTTGTGCCCTTGTAGTGCGGTTGCGTGTTCAGTTCTTTCCTCGGTTATGACGAGACAAATGAAATGCCGGAATGGAATATAAACGGTGTATTTGCTTCACCTAACTTAACAATGTACCATGGAACTAGACATCTTATATTATAAATAAATCAAAGGACATCTTTACATTCTGAAATATGTAGGAAGAATCAGTGACAGTTAATTGTCTAGACAGAATGTTTTTTTCTATCCAGCCTAACCAGCCTGTTGTGCAACAGTGTCGCCACATATGTATAATTATCTTTATGTATATTCGCTCGGAAATCGTATTTCTCCGGTAAACACAATTATAATGTGCCTGTCTCCCGCAGGCTTGGTTGTAAAAGACTCTGTAATTTGTACGAACACTGAAACAATTACATGTTGGATATATATGGCGGATCATTTAACCGCTACATTTAAAGTTATGTTAAAGAGGCTGCATTTTTATAAAGTATTTGTAACATATTGGATGTGAATCTAGCGTTAGTAAAAGTCATTAATTCAGAATTCGTTTTTCAATTACAATAGAGGAAATGTAAACACATACATTGTTAACCCTTATTGTGATAATGATAAGAGCGAAAAATACGATAAGAAGACACCGTTGTACGGTGGCAGTTCCGCTAACTCACAGGAAGCGCTTGGTTTCCCCTTTTATTGTGAGAATAGCCAAGCTGTGGAACTTCTTGCTGGAATCCTTCTTCCCCGAAAACTAGTACTTTTGGTCTTCAAGACGAGAGTGAACATGTTTTTACTAGATAAACGCGCTCCATCCTGGGCCACAACAACGCTTACCATCAGATGATTTGTGGTCAACAGTTAACCTATTCAAAACAAGAGGCTCTCTGGGCTATAAACCTCGCGATTTTTTTTCAAATTTATAATTCTCCATAAACTGATTCTACAAAATAATCCAAATAATTATCAAAGCTGCTTACAAAATGTCTCGAGAATCGGTTGAAAATTGCGACCTGTGGAGGAGAACAGCCGGAAATCCGGACATACGAAAGTGTTTATGCTGAAACTGAAACGGAGACCAAGGTTTCACTCGGCCAAAAAATTCAAAAATAATGTGTCGGGCTCGTTCTGACATGTTTGTTTCGAGCGCGGTGAAGCGAGCGTCTAAAACTCAAACACAATGAAATCAAATCGTGATGCGAATTGTATCTCAGATTGACCACAATGTCATCTCATCACGGTAGCTTGGCCACAATCACAATACATGTTCGAGACAGTTTTGTAATCTATATCTATACAATTGCACTTGACGTGCAATCATGGCCGCTATCTTTGATATGCCTTGTCAAACGCACCGATCCGCGAAAATAAAATGATGTACCTACAAATTATTGAAGAGAATCATTTAGGTACCTACTGACGTGCATTGTAGGTGATGTGGTCATAAATATCCCGTCATCATCATATATTTAAGAGTGTAGCTCTTGTCGGTGGAGTAATCGCCATTCTGTTCGGTTCTCTGCCAATGCTTTGAGCTCCTGATACGACATTACATTGACCTTCTCTTTGGCTTGATCCATAAACGCACGTCTCGGTCTTCCCCTGCCTCTGCTCCCCTCTATCTTTCCTTCGATTATAGCTTTTATGTAATTGTCATGTCGTATCAGGTGCCCCAACATATTTCCTCTTCTGTTCTCAAATCATCTTCAAAAGCAAACTCTTTTCCCGAAATATCCCGACACGACGTAAAACTTTATTTATTTTCGTCGCGTCGATTCTAAACAAATTTAAATTCAATTTGCACCTAAAATACATAGATTAAACTAATTGAGATGAAAACTTGTTTTAAAAAACAGCAGCTTTGACATTTTTTTGTCTAGTCATCTTTAAGAAAGGGGAACAAACATCCAATCATTTTCAGATCAGTAGCAGTAGAACATAAATCGCATCAGAACAATTTGACTAGAATAGATTAATATAATAGAAAAGATTTTATTTAGGAACAACAACACAAAATTTAATTACTCAAAGGCTTAAAATTAAAGACGAAATCTAATGTCGTTACAAAAAAGGAGTCCACTCAACATGGGTCCGAGGCACGAAGGGCAATGACGCTGAGTTTCAATGGATTCGATAAACTAAATCTAAAACTATAACTTTCTACGCTAAAATGTTTTTTATTTGCAGTTTACAGTCAACATTATGTTTTTACCAGCAAAAACCATACCCTTAGACTGAGGTAAAAGTGTCATAAGCATCTTAAAATAACTTAACTTTGAACAAACATATAAGTTGTAGACACAGTTCAGCTAGCCCGAAAATTGTTCTTTAAGCAGGTGGAGTTTTAATTTGCATTTAAAAGTGAATAGGGAAATTTGGTAATATTCCGTGTGATTTTTTACAAAAAAAATGCCTCACCGACCAATTTATCATATCAAACGACACTTCCCGTACTCATTAAACAAAGCAAGGAAACGCTTGACAAAAAGTTACAAAACCAAATGAATACGAAATTCGAAACAGTCTTACTGGGGGGTGTCTATTAATTAATAAGGAGCTCGAAGGAATAACTTTGCTTTTGAATGTGTAACGTCGTTATGAGTGTCTTGCATTAAGTAAGTTCTTTGTCATATCTTGCTTAATTAGCTTATGGGGTAATTGTTTATACGCGACGAAAGGGGTTTGATTATACGAGAATTTTACTTTGATTTGGAAGATTTTGCGTGGATCTTACTTTACTGAACTACAAGGCAAAAGTTCATCAAAATGTGACAGTATTGTTTAGTAACTCTCCTGTTAATTACCGCGGATGTTGAAATTTAATGTTGTGTGCCAATGCTATTTTTTTACAAATATAAAATAATAGTGTCGCAAATCAAAGTCAAAATAATCCTGGCTTTACGAGTGATTTCACAGATAAAAAGCTAATGAGTTGTTAATCCATCAATCTTAATAACGCGCGGACTGACTCCCTCATTAGCAATATACCGGATAAATTTTAAAAGACCTAGGGTTCCAGCCACTGCCATCCCAAGCATTGGTGTACGCGCCAATTTTTACAGCAGCGAGTATCTTCTGAATTCCCAACCCAGAGCGGAGACCAGCGGGCGTATGATGATTGCCATTTTATCACTTATCGTCCTGGATAATATATTCGTCACGTTCTGACAGGTATATATATGGTTCTGCGAGAGTGACGGGTGTCTTATAAAATGGCAACCATCATATGCCTCAGTGATGCGGTAGAGAGCTTTGTCAAGTGTATGTATGTCCAACATGAATGTTAGAAATTTTCAAGCCGTCCGAAGGCCGGTTGGGTTACCGGTTTTAACATACAGATTAATCTGCAAATGGTTACACCAGGATACACCCAAGAAACTCTATACGAACCC
Organism: Notocelia uddmanniana; assembly: GCA_905163555.1. Classification (NCBI taxonomy): domain Eukaryota; kingdom Metazoa; phylum Arthropoda; class Insecta; order Lepidoptera; family Tortricidae; genus Notocelia; species Notocelia uddmanniana. Next base: position 29,044,339 of record LR991056.1, on the reverse strand, counting down.
GTTACCATGCCAATGTTAGGGTTTTGACTAATGAGCTGTCAATCCGTCAGTCTTAATGACGCGCGGACTGACTACAGGGCCTAATTAATATTTATGATCCGCGTGATAAGAGAGTTGCTGTATTAATTATGGTGTGGTTGTCTTTATTAATGGCGCGTTTCTTTGCCCGCAGGTCGGTGTGACGGCGTTATTACAGAGCATCACAGTCATGGTGAGTATTGTTTGTTAATGGCACCTTTGAGGTTATGTTTTTTTTATAGATAACTAATTAAGAAAAATGGTTTATCAGGATATGGTTCAAGTGACTAAAATTACTTGGGCACTGTTACATGATCGTGTTATTTTGTTTTGTAGGATTTATGATATGCTAATTGGGATTGGAAAAATTGGCTATTGTATTTCTTTTCCTATTTGACAATCATACAATGGTAGTCTGCAGGCTGTTTTATTGCTAGCGATCCTTCCCGAGACCCAATTTAATAAAAAACATAGTTTGTTTCTTGTAATTCTTATATTTAAATAAATAAATAAATAAATATTAGAGGACAATCTTATTCAAATCGACCTAGTCCCAAACTAAGCAAAGCTTGTACTACGGGTGCTAGACGACAATATACATACTTATATAGATAAATACATACTTAAACACATAGAGAACATCCAAGACCCAAGAACAAAAGCCTTGCTAAATGCACAAACAATGCCCTGGCCGGGATTCAAACCCGGGACCTCTAGCTTCGAAGGCAGTGTCACTACCAACTAGGCTAAACAGGTCGTCATTTATGTAGAACATTCACAACGGCCAATAGTAAACCATTTCCCGTATATTAAGGCATACCTATCGAGCTCGTATACATATCTATCTATATGCATATATGTATGTGCCCGGGGGAACTTTGTACACGATCCAGGGAAGACGCCCAAGTTTGCCGCTGCCACTGCCAGATGGCAGCACGTCCCTAGCCCGTGTTCCGTTACCACTAGTTCCAACTGTTAACAAACAGTGGAAATAAAACTGTTTGCACAGTTTATATTTTGCTGTTCCAATCAAGTTCCTATTTCTAATGATATATATAGGCCTGGAGGAACTTAGTACGCGACACGAGCGAGGACGGGCAAGTTTGTCGCTGTCACTGCCAGATATATAAGCATGACATTACCCTGTGACGGAACAGTCAATAACCATTGGCAGTAAAACTATTTAAACAGATAAGTCCGATAAATCGCATACCTACACCTATTATCAAAGTTTTTTCAATATAATAATATGCTCCTTGGAAAACATAGGAACTACGAATCAAGTGGCCTGGCAAATTATTGAATATTTGAAACTCAAATTATAGCAAAAGTATTGATAATTCCAATATTTTTTCACGTTCTGTTCCATCCGTTTCACAAGTGAGCCTATTCAACCAGCTCACATGCTGAGCTAACCAAACGAGCGCGGAAGTACTAAATACCGTACCGATAGAAGACTCTAATAGAGGCCAGGTTTAGCATAGACTCGTTAATTGGCAGCGACGTGTTGCCGCGGAGGTGACGGCGCGTTAGCATCGCTGATTAGCAGCATCTAATCACCAGCCTGTCTCTTCAAAACACCTTTTCTACTCGTCTCAGCGCGCCCACAATATAATTACCTAAAACGTAAATGACCAATTGCAAAAGTGGAGATCATATTTATTATATAGTCTTCCTGACTTGGCGGGGCGAATCGATGTGTGTGAGCATTTTGTTCTTTGATGTGAGCACTAATGTGAGATTTCCTCACCTGACAGAATACTGTCAGTATTACGTTTGCGCAGTAGTAATACCATGCGCAGAAGTGGGGCAGTACTGCATTCGTATCGGTTGACACTGACAGCTGACAGTTTTCTCATGTCGTACCGCCTCCGCATCGACAATTCAGGAAGTCGCCTCAGGTGGTGTTACAAAACTATTGGGCTAAAGAAAAAGGGTCTCACTCACATTTCCATAGGTTTCAGGCCCAGTGTCAGTTCCCAGATAACTTGCTCAACATGAGTATTCACAATAATTTACAGCTTTATTATATTATTATTATTATCCTTCTATCCATCCATCCACAGCTTAGCTTAATAACCGTTACGACTACTACAAGAAATCTGTAATTTGGCATGGGTAATTGGGTATACATATTAATCACGTTGACAAAACGGTAGAATATAATCATGAAATATAGTTGTTTGCTACGCAAGGCTGCTATGGTATCATGATTTTTTTCCCATACCCAGTAGTAGCAAGCGTTTGGCTAGCACATGTCTTTAACAAAAATGCACACTTTAAAGTTTAATATCTCGCAAACTTGAAGAACTTGAAGCATAAATTGAAGTGAAATCCCGCTACTTACTTTTAAACACCATCGACACCCCACACGTTGGATTTTGCAAGGAAAAAATTGCAGGTGATACTAAAATTATTTTTCAAGTTTTATTCTATATTTTTGTATGCGTAATTACATCCCTACTTTACGTGTAGGGTTGACTAAAATGTTTTTCTTTTCAAGATTTAGTTCTAGCCTTTTATAGGCGAGACTGATACGTATAGCTATGCCAAATTACAGCTTTCTGGTAGTAACGGTCACTGAGCTACGAGTAAGCTGCTGACAGACGGACATAGCGAAACTATAAGGTTTCCTACGGAACCCTAAAATACAAGCCTGAACTAACATAGACAAGACTGCTTAACTTGCCCTGATCCGGCTTGAATAAAAACAACCGTTCCATATGTAAGACGTACTTTAATTGATCACTTAAAGCTATCTTGCGAAATCAGATCTTTGGAAATCGTGGCTAGCAATACAGCGACACTAATCAAGTCATTGTTAAATGTAGTAGAAGCAATTAACTTCACAATCTTATTCCATGCCAGCTTAGTTTATTTCAATAAAATAAATGGAGATAGGTACCTTTGTTCTAGTAGAAATGAAATCTTGATCGAATGCTTAAGCCTAGTTCAAACTCCATTAGTAGTGGAGTTGACATTATTTTAGTTACTCAAACCGGTCAACTGACCAAAAACTGTTCATAGTTAGTTGTTTGTTAGTCGAGTTACGAAATATGTACGTGAGATTAGTGTTTCAAAATAAAGTTAAATATGCTACAAAGTCAATATAAAAAACATGAAACGGTTGCAATATTGTAAGAAGTGAAAAAGAGAAAATAATGTAGAAAAGAGAAAGCCTTGAGTACGATACTGATTTAGAGAAGAAACTAACATGTTAGTAATTTAGTCGAGTAGCCAGTATTTTAGTAGTTTTGTTGATCGGTTAGATTAAGGTACCTAACAAATTGTATCCTACTTAGTTAGAACTTGTGTCCATGAAACTTGTCAAGCCTCTTTTAACTAGACTGTGTTAGTAAAAGGAATATTAGCGTCAATTTGGATAAGAACATTTGGTTTGATGGAAGTTTAATGAAAATAAATAACCATGAACTCTTTTGTTCTAAAAACTGAGCGCGTCTTGCCATCAAACGTTTAGTTTGGCGAGTATATATCTGGTATGTGTAAAGTAATTTATTTTGGAAAATAAATAAAAAAAAGTCTTTATTATATGGGAATAAGAGCTTGTGATCTCTTCACATGCGTAATTACTTATGTTATGAAGCTATGCTTACCGCACGTGCTTTAAACAACTTACTATTTCAAACCCATGATCGCACTCCGATTCCCCGTTTTCAAAAAAGGAACGAACACCAAGTTTAAACACTCAGCGCCAAACCAATGAAGTGGACTCGATTGCGCTTCACAGCGGTCACTTGCACTCTCTCCGCTTTGTCCTAATTGCACCTCTCTGTACGACATCCCCAGTAACGAACTTTACAACTGCCATTCTTTTTTCAAAGTATCCAACCTTATTTTCGAAAATGGAACGCTTTCGTGAACACTCGACGCGGGCCAATGAGAAGTTAAATAATAGAAACGTAATTCAGGAGTTTTGTTTGAAGAAAAACGCAAACGAAGAAAAATTAACGGCGAGGGCGGGCATATTGAAGCGTTCACCGGCTCGAGAAACAACTCATTACTCATAATTAGCTCTCGTAAACTTCATTCGCTGCCGGTAATACTGTACTTTTGCAATTTACTTTTAATTTCCAAAACGTTCCGTTAGCAACATGTTTCGACATCGAATACAAAAATTACATTACGCATTCGAAAAATAAAGTGTTCAAGAAGCTGCATCGTTTTAATTTTGCAGACAATGTTTTCATTTGCAGTAATAACTAAGTTGCAGCTCTCCGGGAGAAACAGACGTGTTATTAAATAGCAACCGTGTTAAATAAAATTCTCGAAAGTTTCTTCGCTTTTTGATGGAAGATATAATTTGAATTAATTGCGCTCTATAACTTTTGCAAATGAGAAATTTTATCATAATTTAAACAGGCCTGTCACGTAAATGACCACATTTATTCGTCGCTTGTTACATTTTTTTAAACTTAACAACCTTTGACATTCTGACTTCGGGTCGAAAACCGTTGATTTCGCATTCGAATGTCGAAAATTCGCTAGTGGCACGAGAGTTTAATTAACGTCCTACGTCGTCCCGATACGAAGCACTGAAGGCAGCGGTAATACGTAATGTGACAGCTAATTTCCTGAGGGTCCGCCCCAGGTTTTTATTGTCTCGTTTCTATTCCAGTCACGCGGTGCACTCATCAACATGAAACTTATGAATTAAAACGTGCTTAGATTGCGCTACGCCGTTTAATTATAGACAGGGAATGCACTAACAAAGTTAAACTTATTTTTTTCAATAATCCTACGAAATTAAAGCTTTTTTAGTTAACTTTATACACAGAATCACTTAGTAGCAGCACTAGCAATCAACAACTGCATTCGCACGCTAAAAATATTTTCATTTAGACTGATGGTTAAATAAAAATTCAAACACGCGCATTTTTAAGCAAAGAGTTTGAAAAAAGTTAATAGCTTAAAAAACGACAACTTTATTCAGGAGATTCGTCTGAGTCAAATAAGACGTTTCAGAGGGTAATGTAATATCCACTTCACTAAAGCACATCGCTGGAAAGTTACAAAATCTCTCGTGATATTTCAACTGACATTGTCCTTTTCGGGACTCAAGTCGAAACTGGATTTTTTATTTGTAGACTACTTTTCAGATTTAATGTAATTGCTATGATGATATTGGTCTGTACCAATTAATGTCTGTACATTATTAGTATGTACTGTATTTTTTTAATTGCAATATTATACGATCTTTTTGACGCACAAACACGAATTACCGTGTTTGTATCCTGCGTTAGGATACCTCCCTTTTGTTAACTTCAGAGTTAGAATTTGTCATAGCTCTCTCCATCTGACTATCTAAAACTGCCTCCTTGATTTTCTTATACGATGTGACTCCTACTTTTTGCCTCTAATGTCAAATAAATAAATAAATATTGGGGGACAATCTTACACAAATCGACCTAGTCCCAAACTATGCAAAGCTTGTACTATGGGTACTAGACGACGATATACATAGATATCTATATGTTTTATGCTGGTTATCCTCGGTCTTCCTCTTCCTAGCTTACCTTCTACGATGATACTTACAAAAAATATTGTCTTATTCTCTATCGTTCTAACAATCCCATGTACTAATTCTCTCAGGTTTTTTTATTTCATTAATCATTAGTGCCTATCCATAAGTATGTAAACACAATTAGCGTCAATCGTTAAGGTGGCATTCAATTAGCAAACGCTTGTGAAAGGCCAGTAAATGCATTGTAAAACCGGTGCAAATATCTAACGGTAAACCGATTCCTGTAAGCCGATTGAACAGGATGGCCGAATTAAGATGAAATTGTTGGCGATCCGAGCGCCGTCAAGCGCACTGACGTTTGACACACATAAAGCCTGATTGCGGAAACAGACACATTATATGTTAGTGTTGCATTGTGATGCAGGTTTGATTCTGCTCAAAGGTAATAGTAATTAAGATTTATAGATTATCTACCTTAGATTATCTACCTTCATATACAACTCCCAAAAGTAACAATGTATACGGTAAGAGAGTAACCGAGTTTCTACTCCCATAGATATTAAATACCTTGCCTAAAAACTTACTGTGTGATCTAATCAAAATCGTTGGAAACCACGGCAAATGTATGCCAATACTAAAAAAATACTATTTAAGTCTATATTAATGTATAAAACTGATACATAGATGAGATGTTTATAGATTAATTTAAGTGTACTGAAAATCTCAACCAAGCGTGTAATAATAGTTATAAGTTAACGCGGATCGGACAGCGCGATCTCGCCAACTATTACATAAACCCTAGAGAGGTTTCAATAGTGGCATGCTTGTAAAAAGATTTGTATATCTAAGGTGAATAAATAAATAAATAAAAATTCGTGAGTTCTTATGTGGTTCTATGTACCTATATCTATCTACTTTGTAAATGTCTAGATATTATGGCTCGGCTCATTATTATTATATTATTTGCCGGCCTGTTTAGCCTAGCTGGTAGTGTCATTGCCTCCGAAGCTAGAGGTCCCGGGTTCGATTCCCGGTAAGGGCATTTGTTTCTGTTGTGAGCAGAGACATTTGTTCCTGAGACTTGGATGTTTTCTATGTATTTAAGTATATAGGTATATCTATTAAATATATAGGTATCGTCGTCTAGTGCCCATAACACAAGCCTTATTGAGCTTACTGTGGGACTAGTTCGATTTGTGTAAAAAATGTCCCCTAATATTTATTTATTTATAGCTAATGGTCTTAAAAATAAATAAAGTGGAAGATTGGTAGAGCTGTGCTGACTATTGGAAAGTATATCTGGGAAAGCCGCATGATTTTACAACATACATTTTGTTAAAGATTCTCAGTATCACCTTCATTTCATGTGAATAAGGTATTAACTGATAATTCGTGTTAGAAAAAACTGACGCAGAATTTCATTTTGTCTTAATTTACTTTAACATCGATAAGAATAACAAAGTGTCAATTTATTCGGTACAATGCTATAGTTTTTGATGTTAACTACCGGTAAGTAAACAAAGTTTTCCTGTTATTTCACGAAAACACAGGAAATTGTGAATAAAACAGTGTACTGCAGATAACCGGCAACTAAGTTAGTGGCACTCATCTCCAGGGGCCGAACGTACGGCCGCGCTCGGGCCCACTCGGCGGTGGTCGGCCATCATCGGCAACCAACTAATTGCGAGGAATGCAACCACGATCGACTTCATTAGATTATCCACCCACGTACTCGCGACGAGGACTCTTAAGTTCCAACTGAAAAATGTTACCGGGATCCTCTCTCGCATTTTTATAGAAAATTGAACGCTCAAACCCATTTATTTCCTATCTTTAAACTCGCTGGAACAACACGAGCTTAACTCCGCACAAATGCACCGTTATTTATAGTAATGCAAAAGTAATGCAAGCCTGCGCTCCAAAAACTAAATAAATAGCGAGCACTATAAATCTTTCTCTAGTTTGAAAAATCGCTGTGTACCGTTACATTTAACCTACGTTGTACGGCAATGTTTCAGGGAAAATCGACTAATCCAACAGCGGTAAAAGTAAATTTTGAGCACGCTCATCAATAACCATTTTGACAGCTAAGCCGCCATTTTTCATTTGGCTTGCAACGTTCTAGAGGCTGAGAATCGCGCAGTCAGAGGTCGCCAACAAAAAGCGCTGGTAAACATCGACAGGGAAGCGAGAATCCGTTTTAAAAGCCATTACATTGAAGGTTTAATTTCACTTTGGAATCTTTGGAGCGTAACGAACGGAGCGTTGGAAGTGTGGCGGGATTTTTCCGCGGCTAATACGGGAGCGCGGCGGTAGATCAACTTCCAAGTCATTTATTCGCAAATCGCGTTACTGCACCTCGCAGATCGCTTTACATCAAATTACATGTCTCGGCTAGCTCACTTGCAGGATTTATTATTGAACCATTCCTCTTGATTGCTTGTAATATTTTAAATGCAGAGCTTTGTTAACGGCCAGTACTTCTGGTCACGAGTTCTATTTGTGCTACGTAATAACGACTTTCTACAGTTTCTTGAATGTGGTTATTTTAGACTCACGTAGACTTTAAAAATGTCAAAGAGGTGTTTTAAATTCAATTATTGGCTCTTTTTAACAATTTATACGTATGTCGATAATCTACATTACCTTCTTTCATAGCCACATTCGCTTACACTTTATTAGGTAACAGCATTATAGAGGTGTAGTTATGATATCGCATGGTGACAAATTAGTTAATTTCGCCCTAGGGTTCAACCCTTTGTTTAGCTATCTGTAGCAATATACTTGCCACCGTACTTAAAACTAATGGAATTAAGGGTGAATGAATGAGTTAAGTAATGACTAAATTTATACCTTACTTAGGTAATGTTTCTACTAATAATAACTAGCTGCCCTCGCGGTCACCCGCGTATTTCAAAACACAAGTATAGATACGGGATAATATAAAAAAAACACTCTGAAGGTCAATTCTTTAAATTGCTGAAAAAATAGTTAGTATTGATTTAGTAGTTCCGGAGATTATCCCATTTATATAAACTTGCAAAGCTACAAACTTAGATTTTGCAAAATGTTACCTCCGTATCATTAGTGATAAGTATAGATAACTAATTTTATTTTGCAAGCGTACTATGTCCTGCATATGTCGCGATTCATCCAGCATTTAAACTGTCCCATTAGTGAGTTTGTTTGCTGAAATTTCACAATGGCAAAATCGAGTTACAAGCGCCAAGCTACGTTTATTTTGCTACTGTTTCGCATATCGCAAATTAAATAACGCGATGTGATGCGAATAACTAGCGAAACTCGCTTCACTCTGCTCACGAGCGCATTATATCGTTTGAATTTAAAAATAAGAACTATTTATGACATTCGGAATTTGAATTTGACCGTTGAATGAGCGTGGTGCGTTTAGGAATTGCACTATTTAATGCTCGGCGTGAATTGAATTTCATTTCAAAATTAGAATCAATCTTATTTATGCTCGGTTGTGTAATGTAGCGGTTTATAAAATGATTTCCAGTATTACTTGTTTTCAATTTACTTTAATGCTACACCAACATAATGGCGTTATCTGATATACCTAGTTCAGCTTTTTCACACGATAGTATTTTCACGGAAAATGTTCCCAGATTTATAAGCGATGACCGGCTGAATAAAATAACCTAAAGCAACACTAATATTTTTATTAAAAAAAATAAACTAGCAAGACAATCGTCGGGCGGGGTCCTATTCTGGTGGCGTGCGTTATTAAATCGCGTTGCAGCGCACGCGAGCCTCCGTGACGTACTAATTGCCGGGCTCGGCTCAAGCAGCTTATTACAGGGTGTTCTCAACGAGCCGGGCGCGAGGAACATCACAATTGTTTTTAAGAGGGATCCCGGTAAATTTTAGTTGCACAGACACTTTTATAACAGAACAATGGCAGGAATGAATAGCAATGCGTGAATGGCGGAGTCTCGTTGCTGTATGACTAAAAGTTTGTATTGATTTTGAATGATTTTACCCGAAGATGAAATATTTTAGCTGACGAAATTAATGTCTAATGAAAAGACGGATCAGACTTATTCACTTGAAACTAAAAGTTAATAATTTACATCCAAGTATTTCTACACAATTAATTGTGCACACAACTATTACTAGTATAAAACTTTATACTCGTATTATCCGCATTTACGTACACTATGTACCATAAAATGGGGGAATGAGTAACGGCAGGGGCAGTAGATTGCTCTTAGACTAATTTTATCATATTTTAAAACAAATAACACAAGTTATAATTAATTTTCCCAACTCACCTCATTACTATCCCTAACTCACCTCATTGCACTACTAACCCCAACTACGACGTGAGGTGGAATTTCCTACTAAATATTCTGAGTGTATCGTTAATATTATGAAATGAAACAACAGATAATCGTTAAAAAACTAATACTCATACGATCGTCCGCTTTGCGAAATTATAATTTCCAACCGGAGTGAAAAAAATTACCCCTTTTTTACTCCGCTCCGGATGGAAGTTTGAATGACCGTTTTATCCCTTAGCATACAGTTTTACGGTATATTTTTAATTGGACAAATATACGTGAGCCTTCCATCAAACTATTTTGTAAAAGGTTTAATTAACAATTTTTGGCAACATTTCACTAATAAGGATGCATAACAATCAGTTATGCTACCGAAATAATTAGTTTACTAACTACCTTAACTTTCCGCATAAAACCCTACATTGATATACTGCGCAGTTGCGCACCATCATCCATACGATTACATGTTAGCAGGAATTTTGGGGTAGATTTATCACGCAACTTACATTCCGGAAAGATTGCTATCGATTCCAGAATGCCCCCGCTTTGTTAAGGAATGCGTGTCACAAACAAAATGGCCGCTCACATTCGTTCTGTCCGTTTGTTTGTGAACACAATACCACACTTACGTACCTAGTCCAATTGGACTAGAAACTAGATTCTCTCGTCAACAAGTTATGTCAAAATACCCGCCGACAAAGAGTCGTCTGGGTTATTTATTGGGGCGTCCCCATAGACCACGCGAAGCGTTGTGCCAAATACTTACACCTCAATATTTACACCTCATGACTCTGTTTGTCGGCTTGATCAACAATTAATTGCGACAGAAAACCTTGTAAGTTACAAACCAATCGTTTACGTAAACAATAAAACTCATGTCGAAGTCACGCGACCAAATGACAAATGAACGAAATTTAATTTAGTTTTTTTCTACATTTAATTATTGCGGTTGGTATCATAACAAACCTCGCGTGACGCGTCCGTCACTTATTCTTTTTTATTTCTGCTTTTTTTATCAAACAGTTACGCTCCTAGTCGCTGCCGCTATTCCATTCAGCCACGCAGGGGGAGCTACTTTTATAAATATTCCCGTTTCACTAGTTTAGATACTATCTCTGTTTGTTTTTCGTCAACCATCGGGCCTCGCTTTTCGTGTTGTTTTTAGATTTTACTTTTTAGCTGTACAGTCAAACTGAAAACCTTCCATTGGAGAAATTACCCGATTTTTATCGGCGTTTGAACTTTATAGTGAAGCCTGTGAATATATTCTATGTATTTGATTAACTCAAAAAGCCATTGGACAGCCCAAAAAAGCAATATGGTGGGGTGGATTTCTTAGTTATTGACTAGTAGAAATAGCCTTTGTTTATTTGACGTACTGATAGAAATTACCCTTATTGTCTCTGGTCAAGCCAATAAGTTTAATAAAGGATTGCGCAACCATTGCTCTAGAAAAATAAATTGACATCAATTCAGAACTAATTCATAGTGGCATCGGTGCGTGTGCATTCAATCTCTGCGTAACGCTCAATCGAGATCAATATAAAGTAAGATAAAAATAAATAAACTTATATTTGTGGATAATCGTACACAAATCGACCTTTACGAAGCAAGTACCAGGCGCCGATATACATACTTATATGGATAGAAAAATAGAAAAACATCCAAGACTCATCCAACTACCGTGCTCATCACACAAATAAATGCTTTACCTGGGATTCGAACCCGGGATCACCAGTTTCGTAGGCAGGGACACTACCAACTAGGCTTTGTAGTAAAAACATTACATATGTTTTAACCACTACATAGTTAAATGGAAGATAAAACTTACAACCCCTCTGGTGTTGCGAGTGTCCATGGGCGGCGCTAATCGCTTACAATCAGGCAATTCGTCTGCTCGTTTGCCACCTATATCATAAAAAAAAACTATTGCCTACGCCAATCCTTGGGGTTACCGGACCCCAGGCATCCCATGGCGATAATAAATAAAATAAATATAAATATTAGGGGACCCTTGTTTTACACAAATCGAACTAGTCCCATAGTATGCCCAATAAGGCTTGTGTTATGGGTAATAGACGACAATATGTTTAATAGATATATACTTAATTACATAGGAAACATCCAAGTCTCAGGAACAAATGTTTCTGCTCACCACAGAAACAAATGCCTTTACCGGGATTCGAACTCGGGACCTCTAGCTTCGGAGGCAGTGTCACTACCTAGGCTAAAAAGGCGATAAAACTTTATTTTAAGAAATAAAATATTATGTACGAGTATGTTACTCTTAAGGTATTTGTAAAATATGGGCCTCAGATGCCTGAAATACATGATTATTATTAACATTTAGGATGCAATTGTATTGGGATATTATGATGAGATAAAGGAAAGAAATAGATCATTTTTTGTCGAGCTACCGTTTTATCTCGAGGAAGTAGCTGAAAAGATACGACGAAAACGTGGAGGATTCTGTGACTGCTCAAAACTTCTCATCTCTATTTAAAGTGACGTTGAAAGTAGAACTTAACTTTAAATCTTTAAATTGAACCTCAAAGTGAAAAATTCATTAAAAAAACACTTTATATTTATACAACGACGGTGGCAAACAAGCTTACGGCCTGCCTCATCCCACTGACACTTGCAACTCCAGAAGTTACAAGTGAGTAATTCGAACGTACTTTAGTAAATTAACTGCGTAAATTGGGATTACTTTGGTCAAACCGGTTTTTCTCTTAAATTTTTGGCTTTATTTTCCTGTCACCTGTGGCAGTGAAATTATTAGTACATTATCTTGGTGTTTACTTACTTAAATTTACCGAATTGCCACTAGTACTGCTTGTATGTTACATTCTAAATTATCAAAGTAGCCCCTTTTTTTTCTAAAGTAACCCCGACCGGTACCGAAGTTTTCGAGAAAGTAAATCCTGTTGCGAACGCAACGCTTATATTTGTAAAGATTCATACCATTCTTTATGCAGTAGCAAAACGCGCCCATCGGGCACAGTTAGTATAATGGCGGCTTCTAAAAGCCACCAATAAATAGCAGCTCCTTATCCCTACCACAAAAACCTACACTTTAACTAAAAACGGTAAAAATCTTGCTTGTCATCACCTACCATCTACTTTGTTCATACACTTTTACCACTTCTGCATACTCTTTCGGCGAACTATCTTGTGAACCAGAACCTTTATAGGAATTATATAGCTACAGTAAACTTTCATCGATGTTTCATTTAAAAGTAGTCGAGTTCCATCATCATCGGTACCGGTGGCTATAAATCCAACTGTCTCGAAAACACACGTAACTTTTCTAACGTACTATAGATAGATCAGACAAAAATGACAGTTAGATCTATCATACGCACGCTTAAAAACGCCGCGTAACTACCCCGCTGTGGATTTGTTTTATCATCATCATCATCATCATCATATCAGCCGAAGGACGTCCACTGCTGGACATAGGCCTCCCCCAAAGACTTTCACAATGACCGGTCCTGCGCCACCCGCATCCAGCGGACACCCGCGACCCTTACCAGGTCATCAGTCCATCGTGAAGAAGTGAAGAAGTGTTTTATAGTGTAACTAAAACGCAGCCTTTTTAATCCTGGCTTCGCCATTATATCTCGTTCCTTAAGGGTCCCTCCACCACCACCACCATATCAGCCCTAGGACGTCCACTGCTGGACATAGGCCTCCCCCAATTTCATGGGGGGTAAATGCCATAATCGCCACGCTTGGCATGCGGGTTGGCGATCGCAGTATCTCCACCGCACTCTAGGAATGCTGCTGCCCATTCCCCGGTGGTCTTGATCGTAGTTTTAGGACATACCCGGGTCCAAGGGTCGCTCGCTCTGAACTCGATTCTCCATACAAACATAGTTTCGGTCTCATTTTAAAATGCCGTGCTGAAATAATATGAAACTTTGTAAACACAATGGTATCCGCCATATCTAGGCAGGAAATTTGTTTCGGTTGGTTAGAAATCGTAATAATAAAAAAGCGAGTTTTTAAGTTTTTTGGGTCTTGTATGAAAACCTTAATAATCACTGTATTTTTTCTCAATTATAATTTCAAGCAACAGAAACTAATTTCCGGCCTAGATATGCCGGATCCCATTGTGTATACGAAGTTTCTTGTAATTCCAGCTTGCCGTTTAAAATGAGAGAAATTACGTTTGTATGGAGAACCGAGCTTCCTGCGGACTCTTCATAATGCAACAATATTCACGATAAATTCCAGATCATCTACACCGCTCTGATTCCGGTAAACATTAACGCAATCTGTCATTATAACCGATACCGCGCGATAATGAACGCGCATTTTTATCGCCGGATTTACGACATACGCGCACCTAACTGTTCCCACGGCGAGGCGATATTTTATCGCTCGTCAGAACACTCCATTCTCGAACCGGCACATTAATCTGCTATTCAAATTGCCTTACGACGATTATATACTCAAAGAGGTACAGTTGCCATCGAATATATGTCTTATCTGCCCAGCTAGCACGATAGGTTTAAGGTAATGTTTTATGTCACGTTTTAGGCGATTTCATTTGTACAGTCAGCTGCAGAGAAACCTGACCTCCACTGCATACAAAACTTCTATGCACGGGGGTCACGTTTCTCTGCAGCTGTACATATATAAATCACATGATGAAATGGATGAATAAAATAGTCAATTTCATGTATAAGTTATTGAAATAATCTTTATTGTAATGTGATTGAAATAATCCTAATTGTCCTTGCACTTTTATATATTAAGCACATAAATTGCTACAAATAATAATAAACTTAATAAGTCGGCGTAGGGATGTGACGACCCCATCGCCCACTGGATTTCCAGTGCAGTCAGTCAACATAGGGCAGCTTGTGGCGAGCTGTTAGGGAGCAGCGACCCTAAGTACCTGAGTGCTCCTGGGGGTGTCCTGTGGGTTGGTTGTATGAACAGGCCCCCCGCCTCTGACTTGCCTTAACCGGCTGTCCAGAATGGAGTAGCTAGAGCTGTTGCTCGGGGGTGGATGTGGTCACCTAAGTGGCGAGTTGGCTATATGTTTAAAGTCCAGTGCCGCCTCTCTACCCCAGCCCTCTGCACCGGTGTTGCTCTTAGGCCATTTTTAATGTCGCTATTTTTAGGGGCCCATCTAGCAGAGGGCGAGTCACCGTCTGCCTGAGATAAAAATGTGAGACAGTTTTATTAGGCAGACGTCAGTTGTCTCACTCAATAGCCCAGCCATTAGTCCATCATATTCACCCAATAGTCCGGTTTATTTAGATTCCATCAACCAGCAACAGTTCCTGTACAGGAAGGCGGGCGCTGTCTCTGTGTGCGTCCCATGACACGGGCAGGGACAGCATCCACCCGGTGTACCCCTTGCATTTCGATAAATTGTCAAAAGGGCCTCTACGTGTTGGCTACGTGGTACTCGGTTGGTACTTCGGCTCCGCGCACGCCTTCCAAAGGCCCGGGACACCATTGTCCCATGAGCGGAAAAAAACTTAATAACACTAATAAATCTAATGCTTAATCGAATCCAAATTCAACTTGTTCACTAGTAATAGATGATCCTACGCATTGAATTCAAATATATTGATGTCGTTCAAAGTCAAAGTAAGTGCCCAAACTTCCAACAGCTGTTCACATATTAGAAATACTGTATGAAATCCTATTCATAAAGTACATACAGGTAATGAATACGTTTTTTAATAATGAACAGTCCTTTAAAAGTTGAACTTGAACGATAGGTACAAACCGATCAAAGCGACTGTACGGATTTTCTTCATTCTTAGTATCGTCACCTTTGCTCCTTGCTCGTATTCCTACAACTCTATTAGCACCTTTATGATATTATCATCAGATGACAGCATTATCATGCCGTGTAACCTCTAATACAGCTTATATCATGTCATATCTCGCAAGCCTTAATGTACCGCATCGCGCGCTTCATCCCTATCCGTGCCATTGCACAAAATAACCTATCTTTATGAAGAATCCTTGACACTTACGTCATTTTAAAAATGAACAGCGCAGAGATAAGAACATGGAATTAATACTGCATTATAATCGTGTAAGGGATAATAAAAACACGGTTTAATTCCACGTCTGATGCTCCGGCGACTTATTTCGTAAAAATGAGTTTTTAATGACTCCTCCACGCACGTAACCGGTGATCGTTTTTCTATTATGTATAATTTCGACATGTCGAAGTGGCATGTTGGGCATGCCGTAAAAAATGAACTATTTCTTTGATGTGGCGCGATTGTAGTTCAACGCTCTGTGTTTGCCGTTGTAGAAAATTTAAATCAGAAACGTTTGGGTTTGTTTCATTACGGCACATTTTCAAGGCCGGCTCATGTTTATTGCAGTAATTTGATTATAGTGCAGAAGAGATAATAAACTGAATATTGACATATACAGCTGAAACGCAAAAAAAATTACACACCCAGCGACTAGCAAGCAAGCAGATACGTACTTACATTCTGTACAAAACTTTGAGATTAAATCGTTTGCGACTGTTTAACGTTAGTTCATTCGATAACGTGCCAAGCATAAACTAAAACACGAATTTCAAATAGGGAATGTCTCGCAACGGAAACGGCCAGTGCATTTGCCCGCGAATTTAGCAAAGTTATTTGGCGAGCGAGCCCGGTCACTCCGCATTGTTCCCGCTCCCCGACCACATCGCCTACGGAACCCTGTTCCGTTTCGTGCCTCATAAAGAACCCTTTATTGCCTGCGTATTCCTACAAGCTCCGTCTATGAGTCCTAAAGAAAACTCATTTGAACACAAAACCCCGCCGTAAACACACTGTTTCACACTCGCATAATTCAAAACGTGGAGTGGCTTTTACTGTTTTTGTTGTTAGTCTATTTTAATATTAAAGCGCATGCCTGCGTTGCGGAAGTTGTGGCCATTTCGCGCGAATCTTGCTGAATTATTCGCAAAATGGCGGCGGCGGTCACTTGTGTATCGCACGGTATAATTAACAGGGCCTAGACGAGTGCGATGCATAAACCGCTAATTGTTGTTACGCGTAAATTGCTCGTTAAACTCTCCCTACGTGTTTTGTCGCAATAAAAAGAAATGGCATTAGTTTAAAAAGCGAGGCAAATTGCAGCCATAAAAGCGAATTAAAACGGGAAGTCGCGACATAAGACATTCACACCACGCTGCATGATTAGTTCAATTTAATCCTGAGTAAATTCTCCTTTGGTGCGGTCTGAGGATAAGACAAAGCTTGAAGCGCTTATTCTCATCAGTCGAACAACAATAACCGTCAAAATAACCCAATAAGCCCCCGGAACACGCTAATCACCAGCCGTTGACTTTTCAATCAAGCCGCGTCTATCAGCACAGCTATTAATCAACATTCCCGAGTCGATACTCGAGTCTACACTCGATTCGAATCGGCCCCGTCTTCCAGCTCGTTCGGTTCAATCAACGCTCTGTCTATGGAATCAATCGATTCCTCGAGTCGATATCTGTAATTCGATTAGTGAGTATGTAGGGCTGGTAACGTGCTTAACACGGATAATAAATTAGGGTTGTACGGTCGTGGTTTTGTTCGATGTTGTTGTTTGGAAGATGGGTTATTTCTTTTTGTTAGCCCACTGGACTTTAAGATAATATAAATAAATGGGCTTTTCAACATAATAACATAAGAAAGTATATATGAAGTAGGTAATTAAAAGTAAATACCAAAATAGGTTTCTCTGCGTGACCGCATCAGAAATGAGGCCATCCGCAGTAGGACCAAAGTAGGATATAGCCCTCTGAATCACCCCGCTAGGTAGACTGATGACCTGGTAAATGTTTCGGGAGTCCGCTGGATGCGGGTGGCGCAGGACCGGTCATTGCGACACTCTTAGGGGGAGGCCTATGTCCAGCAGTGGATGTCCTTTGGTTGATATGATGATGTTAGTCGTTGCTATTTTCCAGTGATACTGCAAAAGTTAAGCTTTTAAATATGTAGTGCTGTAGTGTATTAAAGCTATCGATGAGTACATGTATAGTTTTAATAAAACAAAATACAGGTACTTAACATCCTGACCAACCTAGCGTGTCAGTGGCAAAACAACTGAAAACAAACGCTCGTTCCACCACAGGCTGCTGCTGAGGAAAACCATATTGCACGGTTTTTATGTACTACTGAATGACAAAGTGTTCCCTTATAATACCAGTCGGAATGCACGTATATAATATAGACAAAAACTTGTACCCGGGAACAAGGAAAATAAAAGCGTTTCCTGCCTTGTAAAGAACACATGCTGGTGAATGGAATGGAATTCGCCCTATTCGTAAAAGATGTGCATTCATGAGTGATGTTAAATTATCTAACATTCAAAAAATAGTAAGGAAACGAGTCTGCGATATTTCTCTCTGTTTGTATACTTTAATTTGAGTATAAATAACATGGAGAAGTTTTTAACCAAATCTGTTTCGATTGCTTTAAGTATTTCTGCAACATTTTTTTAAGGCAAGCCTTAAAAGTCAAGCCCAGCCAACTGAGATTGACCGCGTATGCCGCAGGATATCGCAAGTTGAAATCCTGCTCGGAGGCTTACTCACGATTTTTCAATGTAATTAGAAACGTTGGTGCCGTTGCCTGAGTCTTCTAGTTAAATATCACAGTACGCCTCCCTAAGGCGTTGTAAGAGGGAACTAGTGAAGGATTCCGTGCCTGAGTTCCAATAGCCAGCAAAGCTCAGTTTGCTACAACGCTTGGCCGTGGCCGCGTATGGTTATGACAGGATGTTCGAGTCCTGCTCGGAGCACTTTTTTTTTCATTTTTCCTTTAAAATGACTTTAATGACAAGGGCGTAAAGAGCGCCTACAGATTTTTGTCACTCAACGTAATTATTTAATGAGTTTGACTGTACCACGCGAAACCATCACTGTGACGACCCCTATAGATATGTTATAATGCTATTACTACAGCCCTGCGCAGCCGCTGCACTCACATCTTCAAATACTGACGCGCTTATTAGATTATGATGTGGTAGTTTTTATTACAATTGGTGGCACATTGTGATGCCAATTTTCTAGTCATACGAGTATCATATTATCAGGAGTTGATATCTTTTTTATTGGGAATTTCTGTTTTGAGGTGGGGTGGGGAGTTGATTTCATTTTCGTCGGGGCCTTTATTTTGACAACTGGTTTAGCCTAGTGGTTAGTGACCCTGCCTACGAAGCTGACGGTCCTGGGTTCGAATCCCGGTCAGAGCAAATATTTTTATGATGAGCATGAACATGTTTCTGAGTCTAGGGTGTTATGCAACTATTTAATTACAGCTATTTGTAATTTGTGGCTATGTGAACTGTAGACCTCTCAAAATTTCCAAAAACGGTATTGGAAAAAAAACTATATAATTATCGAACTGGCTCACAAGATTTCACGAGAGTCGGTTAAGAAATGAGACCTGTAGAGAAGAACAAACCATAGAAAAAACTGGTATTTGATTTTTTTTTCCAAAAATTGACGCCACACAAATATTCTTTATAATCATAAAACTTGTTCACATAATTTCAGGAGAATCGGTTGAGAAATGCGACCTTTAGAGGAGAACAACCAGAAATCCGGACATACAAAATATTTTTTGTCGAAGCTGAAATCGAGATAGAATATATTGTCGTCTAGTACCCATAACACAAGCCTTATTGAGCTTACTATGTGGTATGGGGCTAGTTCGATTTGAGTAATATTGTGCCCCTAATATTTGTTTATTTACTTTGTTCATTACGTAAGGACGGATTATTATTAATATCGGTTAGTTGTGGGCTATTACTATGCCGCTTCAACCAGTAATTGATCTATTGTGGCAGCCCTTATAGTTATTTTCTTATACCTACTACTTCCAAGAATTTCCAGACTCTTTGAGCTGCGATTTGTTGTTTCTCCTCCGGTTGCATGACGTGCCTCCCTAGAATAATACTTCTTTTGCGCATAAGTGGTCCACACAAGCAGAGGATGTGAATGGCTGTTCCTTCTAACTCTTAGCAGAACCTGCATGCTGCGCTTTGTTTTAAATAAATACGATGGATACCGAGGGTCTTCGCATCAAGACAAAGTGAAACTTTTATTATAATATGCTAATTCGTAAGTTTAACTAATGTCAACATACTTACTAACGGAAGCAACATTAATCTTCACTGCTTTATTTTATCATCACGAACTGTGCCGTGCCATTAACAAATGTTGAATCATCTTAAAGAAATAAAGAAAATTCTTTCACACGCATCACTATGAATAGTTTAGAACTTAATCATTATCTTAATTATAAAACTGTTATGTAGCTTAATCTGTTAGCTGATTCATTTAAATTTGTGCTTTAGAGAGTAACTTTTAAGGTTTAAGTTCGTTTGAGGCAAAAATGCGACCCTATTGTGACCTGTTTATTGAAAAGATAGTATTTTCGTTGGAAGATATTGTCCTTTCATGTTTTGTTTAAATTCAACTTTAGTGTCATATGTTTAAGGTTGCATTTGCAATGACCTAGGTATAGTATTTGTTGATAAAGAATACTTAGAATTTGAAAATTGGACGTTCTCTAATATCTCCATTAATATGCAATACGGACTCGGAAAGCAGATGAGACGGATTATCCATTTTAAAAAGAATTTTTTGAGTTCGCACGAATCTTCTACTGTTCGAACTTCTTTGAATATACACTTTATTACTTCACATTTAAGGTTGAAATTCGATTAGACGAAGTATACTAACATGCATTTCTCTACAACCTGCAATTAAAGCTTTATGCGTTTTGATTTAAAGTTGGTTTTAGAATGTTAATATTGTACAAATACGTTTTACATGTAAAGTGCATATAGCGGTGACCATAAATCTATTTTACGAGAGTTACATGTGCGTCTGTCTGTTCACACGGTGTTCATTATAATGCATTAGGGCAAATACATATTTATAGCCGATGATATGGAAAATTCTAAAATCGTACATACCTGTTTGGACAGTCGTGTAAAAAGGTGGTCAATAGAAATAACCCAAGAAAAAATATATCCACTGATATACATAGGTAGCTTTATACAGGATTTTTTGAATTCCGTTAATTGCGAGGGCACAATCCTAAGATGAATTAAAGTAATCTTCTCTAAGACACCAGTATCCCAATTCGTACCATTTCGAAGATATTCAAGAATTCATTTTCGTTAAATAACACCCCTAGTATAGTATAAGAGATCCTTGAAAATTAAACAATGTTGACGTGCGTGTCATTCGAATTGTCATACTTGACATTAAGTTTTGCTTAACTCCACGTTAACTTTTAAGGCCGGTTTTCATTCGCCCTTAGTGATATAATTAATTATTTTAGATAAAAATTAAAAAATATTTCTTTCTTGAATATTGAAAAAGTAAATATGCTACTTCGTTTCTATGGCTATACATGGCTATATGCTAGAAGGAACGGAAATCAATAAAAACAGCCTGTATATGCTTCATTATCACTTTTCTTTATAACATATATACACGCCTGTTTCCTAGAGGGATAGGCAGAGATCACGGATTTCCACTTGCTACGATCCTGACATACAACTTTCGCTTCATGAACTCTCATAACATTCTTCATGCATGCGCGCCGATTTAGGGTACTCCTGACCTGGCCTTTCTGCAGATTGTCTCCGATTTGGTCGGAGTACGTTCGCCGAGGTCTTCCCCTTCCAACTTTTCCATCCACTCTTCCTTCATACACTCGTTTTGTCAATCTTCTTTCATCCATCCTCTCTCCATGTCCAAACCACCTTAGCATACCTTTCTCAATTTTCGTCACTATAATATTGAATATTCTTTATAACTAAGATTATAATATTAAAAACAGATAAAAGACAGACACAGATAACACCACACACACAACAGACAACAGACACCAACACACACACAGAACACACAATACACACAACACACACAACACACAGATACGATTACAATAACAACAGATAAGATTATAATATTAAATTATCTTGTTTCTATTGGTGAGTTTCTGTAATTGGCTCCATATTTCTATTCAAAATGTCAACATGTTTAAAAAGCTGTTGAAACTCCTTTAATAAATAAATAAATAAACAGTTATAAATCCTACGCATAAGAATTATGTAAAATTTGAATTTTAAAAAGGGCTATTCTGTAAAATGTTTATAACATTAATAAGATTAAAATAAAGCGTGGTGACCGTACATTCACAAACTCGTGTTAGAAGTTTCGTAATGTACTTTCTTTCATTTTAAACCCCGACGAAAAATTTGGGGTGTTATAAGTTTGACCGCTATATGTCTGTCTGTGACACCGTAGCTCTTCAACGAGTGAAATCATGTGATTGCGCCGTTATTTATTTAAAGGCAGGATTTCTAGCAATGGTTCTTAGACATGTTTTATCAAAATTGGTCCAGCCGTTTTTGAGATATTGAATTTTAAAATAATTTCCCATAACCCACAGTTCATGATGTCAAATGTACTTCGAAAACTAAAGATTAACCCAACTCACTCAAACATCCAAACCATAACTTATCTAACAGCTAGCTAGGTAACGTACAGACAGACCGTCCGCAGCGCGCATAATTCCGCAATAAATCCACTCCATTTTAATTTAATTCCATAACTCCCGTCTGTGTAAACAGCGCTGCAGTTGGAATTAAAACGGCCGTTTCCCGCGTTCGTATTTTAAATGCTTTTTGAATCTTAAGCGGATGATCTTGTCATTGTGCTGGTGTGGCAATGACGATGCAAATCAAAGTTTACTGTTTTTTTTATTTTCTTGGCTTATTTGTAAAAGAAACTAATAATTAACACGTTTTGTATGAAATTCACATATCTTATGATTCTCATATTATCTTAAGATAAGATGAGAACTCATGTATTAAGATGAGAACTCGCGTATTGACGGCCTGTTTGGCCTAGTTCGTATTGGTAGTGACGCTGCCTTCAAAGCTAGAGGTCCCGGGTTTGAATCCCGGCCAGGGCATTATTTGTGCATTTAGCAAGGATATTTGTTCCTGGGTCTTGGATGTTTTCTATGTATTTAAGTAAGTATTTATCTATATAAGTATGTATATCGTCGTCTAGTACCCATAGTACAAGCTTTGCTTAGTTTGGGACTAGATCTATTTGTGTAAGATTGTCCCGCAACATTTATTTAATTTTAATTTTAAAATAGGATTCATTGAACCACTTTTGCATCGTAAATGAACGATGCTAGAAACAACGTTTTCAATGGCAAATAATATTAATAATTTACAATTGTCACTTTCCACATCAAAAGTCTTCTAGTTCAGACACATGCCATTGAATAATAAAAGTAAAAGTAATTAATTCTTCAAATTAGGCATATTACATGCACCTATGAACGTCGAAAAACTACCAATAATAAATAATAACTTTCCAAAACTCGTGCGAAAAGTAAGTTCACCCTTATTTATTGCATTTGCGCCTCTTTGTTACACTTTTGGATAAGCGTTACATACAAAACACGTCAAAGGAAATTACGTATTGTAATATTGGTGGCAGAATATAGGCACCGGCACCGGTATGTTTATATAAAAGCACGTATTTTTTTGTATTTTTTCTTTTTCTTATACTTCGTAACAAAAACAAGCCAACGGCCCGCCCTATTGTGAGCAGACGCCATCGCCCATGGACGCCTACGACTCCAGAAGCATCGTAAGAGAACAATCTTAACCTTACCTTTAATTTCACTGAAAAATATCATCAACCTGCTAACGTTTTCTTGGTTTCATCCTAAAGGAGCCCGTCTTTTGGGTACTCAATCCCAAGATTTCGCGTAGGCACTAGTTATACGAAAGCTACTGCCTGACCTTGCAAGCCAGAGCGAATACTAGGCCCTGTTGGGCGGGATTATGCAGGCTTCCTCGACGTTTTCCTTCACCTTAAGACTACTGTTACATATCAAAAGATATTTCGTATTTAACCTTTTTTTAACCCAGAGGTACTACCTAGGATTTGAACCCACGACCTCCAGATTAAGACATTTACTTAAGACTATTTTTCCACTGAATTTCCGGTTGTAGGTACCGTATAAAAGTGTGTAAGTGGAGGCACTTTGGCACCAATCTAGTGTACTTTAATAGAACCTTTGAACCAACAACACTCGAAAAAACATCAAAATACCTACAGCCTGTATTTCCATGCTTTGCACGTGCTACGAATATTACTACGCCGTAGCGCTCGTAGCACGCATCTACGGACTCGTAGCCGCCACATAAAACACGTCCAAACATAAAGGATTATTTACTGCCAACATGCAAACAACTAAAGGCGCTCGCATCTCACTCGTTCCCGTTGTTTTTAAAACAACCTTTTTACAAAAGTAATAAAGTTTAAATTAGAACCGACGAGACAGGGTGATAAGAGTATTTGTAAATTATGCCGCTAGCAGAGCAAACCGGTTATATATTCAATTTCGTGCGTCAAAACCAGACAAACTTAGCAGTGCCGGCGGGGAAAAATGGAACTACAAACAGCATACTAAAAATCACATTACCTTAGAACTAAAGACTATTAACCATTGCAAATTGTGCTTTATCACGTTGCATTTAAATCTAAAATAGAACTGTTATTGTCAGCGATATGCAACATTTTCGTTGTGTAAATGCGGTATTTCCAAATGATGACAGCGCTAGTTTCACCGGGTCAGATAGGACGGTTATAGTGGGTCGTTCGTCAGGGAAATAGGGCAGTCAGGGGACGTTATTCGACACTGTTGATGATGTACTCATTTTGTGGCATCATCGTGATATCACGAATTTCCCAGATCGATTATTTCATGCATTTCGAAAAGAAAATTTGTTTTCGTTTGGTGCAATGTTGAAATCGCGACTTATAAGCTAAAGTAGCCCATAATATGATCACAATGGCATGATATTTTACCCAACAGAAGGTCCTTCTGACTCAGTATTCTATTATATCTATAGGTATATATTACAGATAGATATCAAATAAAAGAAGAGAAAGAAGACCAGGAAGAGAGACAGAGATTGCGGTAGAGATACTGCGATCGCCAACCCGCATGACAAGCGTGGCGATTATGGCATTTACCCCCGATGAAATTGGTGGAGGCCTATGTCCAGCAGTGGACATCCTTCGGCTGATATGGTGGTGATATGGCATCAGCCATATCACAAGTGGTATAGAAAGGCGTCGAATGGCGGCGCAGCCCTTGTGTCCTTTTATCGCGCAAACAAATGCCGCGTTTAAGGGCGCCATGAATAACGGGAACGCGGCTGTAAATCAGCTGATCGCGCCTTATGTTATTTGGCGCAGTGTGACAACAGGCGTATGCTGAAAACGTTTGTTATTTAATTTTACAAGAGTATTTTTCAGTATAGTTGCTCCAAATGTGGCATTTGTCAACGCTGTATAGCATGAGGAAAGTTAGTTTTCCGCACTCGTGCTTTTTATTTTTCTAGCTCTTGTGTTCTTATATCGTGTAAACAAATGCCGCATGCGAGTGTCCCAGTAATAACAGGGCTGAACGCAGGTGTAAACCAGTTGATCGGGGCGCGATTGGCCTGGTATTATTTGGAGCAGTATGTTAGCACACATGATGTAAATGTTTATTTTTTATTTGATTTAGAACTTTTTTCAGTATAGTAGCTTGAAAAGAGGTACTTTTCGAAACTGTATAGCGTGCAAAAAAATTGTTTTTCGCACTCGGGTTTTTTACTTTTCTAGCTCTTGTGTCCTTTTATCGCGTAAACAAATGTGTCGTTAAAAGGCCCTATGAGTAACGGGGAACGCGGTTGTAAATCAGCTGATCGCGGCGCGATGCGCCTTATAGAATTTGGGACAGTGGTGTGACACCATCATATGGGAGCGTTTTTAGTAAATTTACTTAAAAAATAATACTTTTTGTAGCCATATAGTGTGCGAAACTTTAGTTTTCCGCACACCTGCTTGTTATTCTACTACGCGAAATACATTCAAAGCAAGTTAAAGAAATACATATAATTTAAAATACGAGGTAGTAATAAAGAAATACAAGAAGCACTAAGATGACCTTATCCGTTGCATCCGAAAGAAGTATGTTAAGACCGTAGCAGTTTTTGGGCTGTGGCTACCCCAAATCGGATACAGGCATGAGTATACGTATATAAGTAAATTGTCTATCTGAAAGGTCATTGGGGATGCGGGGGTATGTACTTGCAGTAAATCTGTCGCTATCCTATTAAGATAGCATCAGCAATTCGCTACGGTCATAAGTAATCCTCGCTGTTTTTACGCGTTTCCCGGCCCAGTCGATTGAGGATGTTAATGATCTGTGAAAGAAAAACGTTATTAAAAATTAAAAAAAAACTGTTCTTACTTTAATTTACAACCATCATAGCTAATATCTGCCATAACGTCTAATTATAAATTTAATCTTTAATATTGTATTTATGAACAGAATAGGAGCAAACCAATTGTCCTCTATTTTTTTTCTCTTTCTACATTTCACTGTTAATCTATGCATGTTGTGTCCTTCTGTAATTAATAAGATACTTAGCATTCATTTTGTGTAGGCTAGACTATAATTATGTAATTGTGGTCTTATTGTTGAAGGTCCTCAATAAATAAATAAATAACAAAGCGCGCATAAATACCTGACAGGACCATAAGGACGTTAGGTTAAAAAAAAGTTTGTTAAAAACTGCGAAAAACGGGGTGAAATATTATACATATCAGGTTCACTATATATGAACTGCGGCGTAATTACATAACGTTTTCGAGCATGCGTAGGGTGGATCTAAACTTCTAAAAATTACAGTTACATTTAGCTAGTGATTACCCTGCTGGTACTACCCAGAATGTATCATTTACTAGCAAAAGCGGATCTTTTGATCACAGTTATCATAGTACTTAATGCAGATCCACTCATTTAAGTTGAACGATTTCTGTACATCTGATCTATTCTTACTAATGCACAGATCAGTAATTTTTGAGTGACATTATATCTGTCAGGTCTTCACCTGCTAGTGTCTCTGCTTTCGTAACTGAACCTGACCCCCTGACCCAGCTTTTGTTGCTGCTGTTTTGTACTGAACTGACGTTTGTGACGTTTTGGATTACATGGGATTTTACATTTTGGTGTGCCTTTAAATGGAGACAATTTGTTTGCAGCCGAAAATGATCGTACTCTCTGTCCCGTTCTAACTCATCTTGGTTAACCATAAGGATTCAAAGAGACAACTATATGAAAAATCATCTTGCTTAACACTACGGGTCTGTTGGTATTATTAATCTAAGCTTTTGACAGTGTCAGTAAGACACTATTTCTGTAATGTCGCATGTCCTAAAACTATGACCAAGACCACCGGGAGATGGGCAGCAGCATCCCTAGAGTGCGGTGGAGATACTGCGATCACCAACCCACATGCCGATTATGGTATTTACCCCCCATGAAACTATGGGAGCATCCAGCAGTGGACGTTCTTCAGCTGATATAGTGAGAGCAGAAGTTTAACCAAGTATTGTTACACCACAGCCATATCGCTAGCTGTTAAAAAGCAGTGTCGAATGGTGCTCCAGTTGACTGAAAAGATTCTTTATTTTAAGAATCCGAAGCTTTACTGTAACAAAGACACATTTCACTACTTTTTAGAAGCAAAAGCAGCTTCATTAAGCTGTTTTTGTTTCTAAAAGCTATTGTAATAAATGTACCCTATCAAAATTTAATTACAAGAGCTGAATAGGGAATTTAATATTATACAAAATGTTAAATGGAGCCTAAAAATTGTTAGACAAAATTTAGGTCTTGAATTGTCTTCGTCTCGATTGTTATTACATTTTGCTAACAGCCTTAATTTAATCAAGTTTCCAATTAATTAAGTCCACTGGCAAGTAATTTAAATTTCAAATAAAGTTCAATTATTCCCGTTTTCAAATTAGTTGAGCTTATTGTGTCATCCGGTTATATTTACACGGCACATTGTCGAGAAAAGGTAGTCTATACTATATTATTATACCAGTAGAACTCATGTACAAAAAAAAATACTTTTAAATAAATTAAATAAGTATTTAAATATAAATATTGGGGTTGGGGGACAATCTTACACAAATCGACGTAGTTACAAACTAAGCAAAACTATTATGGGTCCTAGACGACGATATACATACTTATATAGATAAATACACAAATAAAAACATGGAAAGCATCCAAGACTCGGAAACAAATATTCGTGCTACATAAATAATGCCCTGACCAGGATTCGAACCCGAGACCTCTGGCTTCGTAGGCAGGGTCACTAAAGGACAGGGCCAAATTGGCCGTCGACGTTTTCTCAAACATGCAATGTAATATGGACTTTATTTTCGTTATAATAGACCGCGAAGTATCACGTTTCGGGAGTAGCGAAACGAGCGGCATATAATAGAATTTCATACAAATTTGAAGGCCTAGGCCGGCAAAGAGACAGTCTTTTGTTTTCGCTGCGCGGGTATTTTTTACTGAATCCTTAAAACTTTATTTGGATGTATGTTATATTTTTTAAATTTCACTGCATTTTTTGAGAAAAGCTTATATTCGTGCTTTAAGTGTGCAATTATTAAGCGGTAATGTCGTAATCAATTAAACCATACGTGATTAATTTAAAAATAAATCTTAAAATGATTTCCATACATTTTATCTCTTAAGTGACCAAAATTGTCGGAAGTGTGCAACAAATGGGCTGTTTTATAACGTCAACAATTTGTGAAATACTGTTTTTTTTTTGTATTATGACTTAAATATATGTTTGTATTTTCTACAAATACGTTAAATTATAGATACACGCCCGTTTTTTTTAATTACCTGGCAATTTCCTAGCATCTTTTACTATCCTAATTTCGACAGCTCATTAAAATGGCTTAAGTCTGATAGCTCTGTTGGTTAGGGTTGAGCAATCTTCCCGACTTGCACATATTTCACCGGTTCAAGTCCAGCTGGCGTATGATGTATGCCATTTTATCACCTATCGTCGTGGATAATCGCCCATTAATAATTCACTAGTTCTTACTCCCTTGTCCGAAATTCGCCGTACATCTTAAATCGATTGTTACCCCATTGTTACAAAATTCAGCGTCTCGGCGGTAATGATTATTGCCTTATGAATATCTAAACCTACTCGAAATTAGTTGTTGACGGAGTTCGGTGTATGGAAATTTCGCTTCCGTGTAAAATAAAAAGAGCCTTGGAGCTTGGAATTTCTGTGGTAACTTTACATTTATAGAACAGTGTTGTTGGCGTGTCCATTTTATGGTGGCCCTAGGGATGTATTAGACGGTTCCACGCACGCCAAGCTTCAGTGAAGAAACAGTGTCATAACGCACGTAACAAATTGATAGTAATACATACATTTTAGTGAAATACACATCAAGTCTCCGCCACGCTACAGAAAAGAAATTACACTTACCTATTGTACCTATAAATAATACCAATGCAATTGATTTATCTATCTGAAATTTAGCTAATTATGGAGTTATGTGATGTTTTTGGTTGATGTTGTTCATAATTTCATACACATATTTCGAAGTGAGAGCGCGAAGAGAAGAGCGCTCGTGGCCCAGCGGCGCCCGCGTACCGCGTGCGGTATGCGAGGTTAAGCAATGTGGGTGCAGGTCAGTTCTTGGATGGGTGACCGCTTTGAGTGGTTACTAACTGAGCGCTCTTGTGCTTTGGAAGGCACGTTAAGCCGTTGATCCCGGCTGCTGTCTACGACAGCAGTCGTTAAGCCAAGTTAGAGGCCTTCGGGCGGCTTGAGAACTTCTAACAGTCAAGTTGCCCACTCACTTGACAAAGGGGGGTCGAAGTTGCACCACGTCCGTAGGGAGTACCCACCGTTACCCTACACGTGACCCCTGGGTGGTGCTAAAAGTGCAACAAAAACTGGCAACCGTACTTGTCTTCTCGAAGATCTCACGGTTCGTAAATATATGCCATACGATTAAATAAATTAAATAAAATATTTCGAAGTGGATTTCTCTCCCTACTGTAAACAAAGTCTCGTATATTTTGTGCGGGTATAAACTTTAAAAAAAATACAAAATAGTAATTTTAATATACTTGATTTTATGTAACTAAACACTTAAAGCAAAAACTACTAGTCAGTCTCACAGGGATTTAAAGTAAGGGCTTAGTTAGACTTTGAAATGGAAGCGAAACTTAAGGCTTCGGAAAACCCCGGAGTGGAGTGATAAGACCGGCTGGGCGATTTCGAGCGGTGACTATATATGTTTTCGGGTTATAATTCGCTTTAAAAAACTGACAGGAAATGTTCTTTGATAATGACTTAAATTGATGTGCTTTAACTCCTTTAATAGACTATGTCATAACCCAGGTAAGTAAAATAATTTGATGGCTAACTTGATCACAACATAACAATGCAATCGTAATAAATATCGGCAAAGTGTTACATGTTCTTTTACAATAAGTATTTGTTAAGAATAAAATACAAAGCCAAGACTAACACACCGCTCCCAAACTTAATACAAAAGAAGTAAATCCATCAAACTGATTTTTATTAATTTGTCCGCATACAAGGCAATAGTAAAGGAACAAATCGTTAATTATATTATAAGATTAGTCTTAGTATCAGTCTGAATTACCTTTGAAGGAGTTTTTTGTAGTACGCACTCAAAGCAATATATTTTATCGTTGACCCTTATTGAAATTGCAAGGTTTATGACAAGAAAACGAAGATGTTTGTGGTACACAACTATAGATAATAAAATTAATGTTTTTTTTTATGATAAGTCTATTTTATACGCTGTTTTATCTGATACATGACAGGAGCAAACATTCATATCAGCCGAAAGACGTCCGCTGCTGGACATAAGCCTCCCCCAAACAGTACTACAATGACCGATCCTGCGCCAGCCGCATCCAGTGAACTCCTGCTACCTTTACCAGGTCATTAGTACCAGTAGTACCAGTAGCAGTTACCAGGTCGTCAGGTTTTTGGTCGTTGGTTTTTATTTTTTGGTTTAGGTTTAGGTTAGGTTTAGGTTAGTGGTTAGGTTAGGGGTTAGGTTAGGTTTAGGTATTTTGGTATTTAGGTTAGTCCACCTTGTGGGGCCTAACCACGCTGCACCTTACAGTACATTAATTAACTAAGCTTTAATAAGTAATCTAATTTTAGGTACATGCTTTTATTGCCAACTGTATCATTTTTGCACAACCATCGACTTCTTTCTGAGACGCTTACAATGAGCCTGAACATGACGTGTATCTTGTGTAGTTAAGGATTTGCTATGGCCACTTCTATATCATTAGATCAGCTCGGTGATATCATAATATTGCATTGTCACCAAAATTATAATCATGTCAAATTTTAGCTAAATCGGACACCGGCAAGAGGCTGAAAAAAGGATTGCATAAGGACAACTTACATAAGTTACTACAGTCCAATATTATAAAAAAAGTTTGTAAATATTACATGACCGTTGCTATATCGGAAACCAAGATAATAATTGGTTTCCGAAATAGGTAGTCTCTGATTTTGCTTGGTGCGGCAATACCTCTTGCGCTCTCGTCGATGCATTTCCTAGGCGTCTAGGAGTCTTATCGGTGCAGGCACGCGCTAAATCCTCATGGTACTCAGCACTGGATCTAACCGGATTTTTACTCAGTCTTCTTTAGCACTGCCATTTTATTTATAATTCGGTTTTCGTACTTACCCAGGGGAATCTTAATGCTCTGTTGCAAGCTATTTAGTTTGTGTTTCTGTGAAATTAGTTATTCAATTTGGTACTCTGGTGAAATTATTAATAGAATGTTAGATAAGCATTGATGTGTTCATTAGTGCGTGTATTTGGCTTGCGCCCTTGGAGATTAATTATACTAAATTTTGATTTTAACATAAATTACTCATGTTGTACAAATACCCAAGCTATAACATTTTAGAGTTACATCATCAAATTAAACATCACAAATAAACTTAAACCAGTCAAATAACTTAAACTGATTCTTGCCAAGTTGATTTTCACAAAATCACTAAATCAATTCCGAATCACAGAGCAATCGTAAAGTTTGAGAAGAACCGACAAGATTTGTATTGACTATAGACATTCATAGACCGCGAATTCCTCGCGAAATAAGTTTTCGAAGACATCTGTAAACAAACCGAACTCCCTAAGCAGACGCTCACTTCGCGAGCCACTCAAAAGACAAACCGAACCCGATAAATCATTCCTCGGCCATAAACCGTATTTATTCCTCATATTCCTTATATTCCTCACTCGAAGACGCGCAGGGATTATTACCCTGTTATCGGAAGTGGATAAATTACTTTATTACTAGCGGGGAAACCCTTTCGCTCCAGCCTTTGGAAAATGGAAATTCATCGGGAACGGTTTAAGGAGCCTGGATAATAAAATAGATTTAAAAAGAGCGTAAAAAATACTTAGATGAAGCGCTTGGAGGCTAAAAAAGCAGTGGAGCGGAGCGTAAATATTGGATATAGATGCATCGTACGCTATTTATGTTTGATCTGCCGAAGAGTTTCGCGTGGTTTATTTTCGAAATACAATTTTACAGCTCTTTGCTTCGAGATTATAGTACCTACGTACAAAGAAACCAGTTGTAGTTTAATCAGGCTTTTATTTCCTCAATTTGACAATAGGCTAGTTTCCAAATAAATATTAACGATGCCTTTCGAACCAGTTCTTAAATGGGATTAAATGTTACGTATGGGACCAACTACGATAATATGTATATAAAACACAACAAAAGCCGTAAATGAGGGTCAAAGGTGGATATTGCTCCTGGATACCAAAAACGCTCCATATTAATTGTCAAAAAATTATGACGTCACAACGCACGAGCCTCATACTAACGTTTTATGGATAAACAAGAAAATTGCTATTTTAATCGTGAAATACTTGTAATGCGTTAAAGTAGATAGTTGTCTTACAATTTATTATTTATTGAATCATGTAAATTCTTTTGGTAGACTTTATCTAGCTTTCAGATGATAAAAAATACATATTTTTTAGAAACTTTTAAGTCTCTTATTTTATTATTATTCTGATCTTATTTTGTAATAATAATTTTATTGTGTTAATTTGATGGTATACTATTTATATAACGGCAATATGTTATAAAGTTTAACATGAGGAAACTACAATGACAAGTCGACATACATTACTGGGTCGTCACGTAAATATGGTCGCTGGACAGCCGTAATATGAATTTGTGAGTCATATTAAAGTAGAAGAGCTCACCCTTTTCATTTATAGGTAGGTAACCTTAACTCATGATTTAGTGCGGTCTACTTAAATGTTTAGCTAATAGTAGTATCAATTTGAAGTTATAATTCGTGCGCGTCACATTTTAATCATTTTAAATACTTTAACCTAAATATGAGCCGTCATGTAACGGCGACTAGGCCCCAATTAACGCGAACCCTTTTAGCAGTAACGCACTGGGAGTGGTCGTTTGCCTTTATAAGGTCGTCATCCATAGCACGTTCGGTGTGTCGGGTCAAACTCGTGTAAACTAGCTTTAAAGCCTGATTTGTAATTAGTGTCTTTTGTGGATTACATTTGGTGCCATGACCAGGCAATGTGCTGTATATATTTTATATTGTTTTTTTTTTATCTTGTCCACGGAATTAAAATAAATATTCCCAAGACTAGTACATAGCAAAATAACAAATTTAAAGAGCATAGGAGGTTTGATCCAATGTCATGATGTCAATATGTATTTATTTAAATACATATTGACATAAATATTGAAACAAATATGTTTAGTATTCGAGAATATTGAAAATATATTTTGCTCAAACAACGCAACAATTCGAATTCAGTTCGTTCTATATAACTATAGTATTCTATATTCAAGAGTAAGAAATTCCTGGAGTCTTATTTCAAATATTTACAAGAAGAATGCGCTCCCAGTTTATAATACTAGTTGGCTTATAGCATATGTGTATGAATACTTTGTACCTACACCTATGCTATTCGTTACTAGAGTTCACACGTCAGCAAGCCAACTAGGTCAGCAATGAACACCCCTGACCGTTTAAGGGCTACTATAATACAGGGTAGTTGGGTTCTTGTCCTTCATTAGCCAGTTAAGCCGCTACAAACAACCCTGCCCGCGCCTGATAACGATAGGATGTTGAACAAAATTAACCCTTAATAGCACATTTATTTTAGTTTTGCTTTATTCGATAACCACATTAAGTGCGCTGGGAGGTTTATTTTTACGAGATAAAGCGCTCATGTGCCCTTTAATATTTAAGTGATCCTTTGCTTTCTAGTGATATGTTTATCGACAATTTATTTTTTAATCGAAATCAAACTTTAATGTTAATTAATTTGAACTTTACGTTAATATGTTCACAAACACCGTGCACAAAAGAAAGTTACTCCTGAGATTTACAAAAAAGTTAGGTGTGTATACCTTTCGAACCTTAATCACACCTTTCATGCACCCAACATCCGTAATTCCAATACTGATTCCTCTAGCATTTGACTTTGATCAGTTTTAAAAGCCACCATTTTACCCCCCTTGTTTATATTTCGTTCCATGGGACCTTCCTAATGCAAGGTTCTAAGTGTTATGTCGTCGGATACATTATGGGACCCTGTCGTATTGCCACTATTATACTAGGCTGGCCATAACTTTCGCCTAATTGGCGGCTGTTTGCGGCCAGTATCGCAGCCGTTAGATTTTATTAAGAAAAAAAAATGCTGCCGCGTTTACTCGTTGGATTGTTCCTTTTGTATTTTCAAATATGGAATAGTTGGGTTTTGGGCTACTGAATTTGAATGCAGTGAAATAGATTTACATTTTTTTTAAGTGTACCAGCGTTGTGTTGTTCCGTACTCTTTTAACAATTTATTCATAACGTAGGTTAACACAATCATTTTTAAAGTTAATATGAGTGAATAAAATAGGTGAACGCCATTCCGCCGTGCATAAATAACCACGCTCAATGGCCGGCGTCACAACTTGTCCGGGCAATAAATTACTGGCAGATGAAACCATTGTCCCGTTATATTAATTAAAAATATCAAAAATCCTTTTTACACTCGAAGTGGATACAACATACAAGACACTTACTCACATGGTGTTTACTAGCTTTTGCCCGCGACTTCGTCCGCGTCTTCTCTTGGTCGCAGCGTGATGTTATATAGCCTTACAGCCTTCCTCGATAAATAGACTATCCAAGACAAAAAGATTTTTCCAAATCGAACCAGTAGTTCCTGAGATTAGCGCGTTCAAACAAACAAACTCTTCAGCTTTAAAATATTATTAAAGTATAGATTTATAACCTTATACGTCAGAAATAGCTACGCCTATGAAGAAGTTATAATTCCCTAACAATACTGACTTATGACGTCTTGATATGCATACAAATCCAAAACCCAAGTGATCGACTTTCTCACCCCATTCTCAGTTTTTTTTTTTGTGTCGATGACAAAACGTGACACATGGCCAACTTACAGTTATAACAGTAACTAGGTCCCTACGTATTTACTAATTCCATTGTCTAAAATATTTCCAAGAATTAATAGGAGCTTCAACGTAAATACCAAAGGTGAAAATCAAACTTCGCCCTACTATCCGTTACTATGTTCATAATAATATATTTTTTACAAGTTTGACTCGGCCTTCTATTATACCATAGAGGATAATGTCATAGACAAGACAAACATGAGCATCACGATGCTTAAACTTTGGATATGCGTATAAAGGAACGCTGAATTAACATAAACACGCCTTGTTAACAGCATCGTGTCGTACTATTTGTACAAACTGTGGTTACGTTTCCAACATTGCAATGTTTTTAATTTAAAAATAACACGACACGTTTTCGAACGCTTCCAATTTATAGATAATACTGGCCACATACAATTTTATACGTAATTTCGAGGATTTATTCTGGCTGAATATAATGCTTTACTGAAAATCAGGAGTACCAACATTACAGCCGTAATGTTGTCGTAAATTGTATCACGTTTGTCGTTGTAGTGGTATTAAATTAAATAATGTTTAACGAACGTCTGAACTAATTTTCACAGAAAATTAAATCAGCTACGTTTAAATACAGAGACAAATTTATTATTTAAGAATTCTTGTTCGTCTCGGCTCGAATGTAAATTAAACATTACCTATATATGTAAACTAGAACTAAGAAAAAATAACAATTAGTGATATATTTTCCTGTTCAATATTAAGAAATTAAACAATTATGAACATTTAGCAAATATTAATAAATTATTAGCGATTGGGTAATGCATGATTTATAGTGAGAATATACGCTTCGAAATAGTGTCATAATATATGTACGACCTAAAAAGGAAATCTATATGAATATAGCTAAGTAGTTATACATAATTCCAACACCACTAAGTCATACATAAGGCTTTTACACATAACAGGCGCTTAATGGGTGCTAATCCATCTCAGTCATGTGCACTTCCCTTTTCCTCAGATGTGGTTCGCGCTAATCGACGAATATTTACGGCGGCTAGATCACGTTCTGAACACCGAGCGCAGGAGAGCGTCTAAATGCTTCTGAATTATGTTCAAAGAGATCATCTTTAACTTTAATATCAGTAAGAATCAAATGTATTTGACTTATATTACCTAACAGCTATTATGATACTCAAACGTAACAATTTACCATGGCAAAATAAAGAATTATATCCTGGCA
The DNA here is from genome assembly GCA_905163555.1 of Notocelia uddmanniana. Taxonomy (NCBI): domain Eukaryota; kingdom Metazoa; phylum Arthropoda; class Insecta; order Lepidoptera; family Tortricidae; genus Notocelia; species Notocelia uddmanniana. The sequence continues at coordinate 29,007,889 of LR991056.1, read as the reverse complement.
GTTACAATCGACGGTTTAAAAAGTTGCATTCCGAGTTCAAATGGCCTGATTGCGTTCCGTTTGAGGATAAAGGCGCGCCGCTCATTCAAGATCACTCCACATAATTAACGTCCACATCGAGTTATTTACACGCCCGCATGCGTCGGCGGAAACGGAACGCAAACGTCTGCTGTTCCGCCGTTATTTACTTACTAAATTGATAGGAATGATACAATGGATTTGGATGTATATGGCAGTAATACAAATTAACAAAATCTGAAATACAGAAAAATGGATTTCCCCCCAATACATTTTTAAACAATTTAAAATGCTGCGTAATTTTATGCTGCTCATTCCATTTGAAGCAAACATGCTACGAAATAATATATTCTCGTCGAGTAGACCTGCCGGCAATGACGTGCGAAATAATTATAGCGTAAAAGTAAACACGTGCCATGCTTTATTTTCTTTCGTAAGGCTTTAATCACTGACATTTCCGTGACTGCATCACTTACCGTGTGATGCACGAAAACGAACCTAGTCGGGCTCGTATTCATTATATTTTAATGCCACCGTCATTATTTGCCTCGTAAAATTTTATTTCCATTCACCACGTAACAATGTTGAATTATTCACTATTCAAATAATACCTATCTTTTAACTTTTGTGAACCGTATAAAATCAATGCAAAATGCAATGCGTGTTCATGTTAAATGAACTAAAGGAACGATTGTTGTAATATTCGATTGTTCAAAAAGCGCTGATTCATTTACTTTATAGTTAAATAGTAGTTAGTATACACCTTTTTGAACAGACGGCTCAGCTCTTACGAGCCTAAGTTCTCCCTGAAAAAAAGTGAAGTCCGTTGACGTTTTGCGACCCCATCGATCAGCTGCGACCGCGGCAATGGCGGATACATCCTCTAACTACTGCTTAATGTACTTATTGCGCGTGATCGATCACCGTCCACGACATCCGAATCCATTAAGCCCTGTCTAATTGATCGTCGGACGAATTGAAAATGGCAAAAAGTGCCCGTCGTGGGCGGACACGGTAAAGATATTTGCCACGTAAATACACGTCAACGCAGTGAATTATATCCAGTAGTGATGGGGACGGATCGACTCGATTACGGAGTTGTCAGTCTGAGCGCCGGGAGAAAATTGAATAAGGAACGAGCGTTCGTAATTTGAAATTGGCAGACGTTCCGCGAGTAACAAACCATAGGCAAACAATGTGAACGACGTGCTTTTTCCGCACGCGCGGCTGTGTTGCCAGCCAGCGACCGGTCGCCGCAAGTGCGGGCGACCTCAGATTGCGGAAACCGCTGGGCGTGCATACCTGAGCGGTACGTATTATACCGATCTAGCTCTAATCTGTGCGGCACCGTCATGCGGCTGGTAACGAGAATTGCGTGCTTGCGGTATCATTAAGCTATTTGTTATAAACAGAAGCACGGAAACTAAATTAAAAGATATATTTTAAAGATATAGATTAAAGATATATTTATGTTAAAGATAGAGACCAAAAATATTCTCAATTACATTTTAAGTATTAATTGGGATGAATATCTCTCTGAAATTATTTTGCCAGCTTTCGTACAGGAGATTATTGAAACCAAAATTACTTACTGAAAATATAGGCACACTCTTAAAATACTAACTGTTAAAGCTATGCCGTAAATATATTTCGCGGCATAGCTACCTAAAGTATTTTATCATAATTGCAAACCTCAAAGCGAGTAAAAATAAATATCTTGGTAATACATTATAATATTAATAAAACCGCATTGAAAACTCCTCCATGTTTTAATTTATTTTTTCCTGGAGGTCGTTGAATGGAAGAAGAAACTGGAATCTTAATTGGATTATGTTTGAGTATTTCCAGATTCATACAGAACGGTATCTTTTTTTCTTTATTCGCTCATAATAAACAGTTCGCTTTTTTAGATCTATTATTCAACAGTCGAAACAACTCTAGAAACACGTCATAAAATCTCAAGCCCAGGCTCCGATTCAAATATCTTATTAACAACGTGATTAAAAATGGCGACACAGCTTAGTTGATCCTCTCTCAGGTACCACGGCAATATATTGTGTTCCACTTCGAATGCAAAAGCTCTGGAACACAGCAGCTACCCAAGCAAATAGGTACTGATTCTCAAAACAGTGTGGCTATAGGTAAAAAACTTAAGAAAGGGACCTGTTGTATGTAGTTGTGACGTGTTTCAATAGACATTTGTTTGTGTTACACATTTTAAATATGTAATCTAATAACTACATACAACAGGTCCTTTTCTTAATCTTTTTACCTATATCAATTGAGACGCATAAAATTCCTGGAACCAACTCGATTTAAAACTAACTAAGAATATGTAATATTATCTATGAGTGTGTGTATGACAAGACGTCTTCGAACATTCAGCATTTGCATGGGGTATCGGAAATCATTATTATTAAACCTTATCGGTACCCGATCACCCCTTTCCATTATGAGCAAACATTAATCACACACTAACTACAAGGCGACACGTGTATATATACGTCCAGTAAATACCTCTGAAACCAACCTTAAGATACTTGGTCACACACAATAGGGATGTTGACTGATAGTCAAATCAGCAACTTTTAATGAAACGTCAAAAACGCTCTGTTAGTATGACGTTTGTAGGGAAATAGCAACAAGTGACGTCACGCCTTTTCTATGATCAAACAGCGTCCATTTTTCGTTCTTCATGTATTTAATAATCTTTAAAATAGCAAAAATAAGTGATAGCGTGATATTTTCCGAGTATTTTCGTGAGATTTATTTATTGGTAATGTAAAAGTAATTTATTTTTATTGTTGTCAACATTCCAATTCTCTAGCCGCTAGCTGGCATTGAGTTCGAACACATAGTCCATACTCTTCTACTCACAACCTCGCCTCACAACTTAACCTACTCTGACATAGCCCTGATATTAGTAATTAAGCTTAAGTAATTGGGGTCAGACTTACACTAGTTCACCCGGGGTGAGTTGTGAGCATTACGAATCAAAGCATCAAGAATGATTATGTGAGTAGAAACAGTTTCGAAATTTCTGCTATTTTCAGTATGTTTCACCTACTCAAAGCTCATCTATTATATATTTACACCGGAATTCGTAATAACAGCGCAAAATCGTAGGTATCGCAAGTAATCGTATCCTACTTGATAACCGATTCCTTGATTTAACGTCATCATTATAGAAAAATCTCAATAGTACGATTCAGGAATCGACGCCAATGGTACGGTGACATCTAGCGGATAAACCGACTAACCTATATAATATTGACGCTTAGGACTTAGGAGTAATGGTGCGCGTCTGAGCATTTGGACTGACACTGGCTCGCCTGAGGTGAGATGAAGCGAACGGCCGATTGCGAACGGCCCCGGATCGGGTAGGAGCCGGGCGTCTTGGGGCCGGAGCACAATGGCGCGTGATTGCGGTGTGCACCTGCATAAATCACTCTCGGACCGCGGTCCGGGGCAGGCATGCCAGCGGACTGTGCAGATCGGTCAACCTTGTTTTTTTTTCTTTATATAACAACGATTGCAGATGTAATCTAAACAAAAACCAAGAGCATTTCGGGCCATGCTCAGTGTAGGGTTTTGTAGTTACCCAATGAACTTAATTTAAAAAATCAATAACAAGCAGAAAGGAATACCTTCGCAGTGTTTCATATGTCTTTTACTAAGAAGGGAAGATTTTTTACGATAACTCAAAAACAGCTTAAGTGATCATGTCCGTTATAGTTTTCGTTGAAAGTCTTTGTACTCTTTATTAAGTTTTACTTTCATGATTTTTTTTTCATATTTTTTGGACTCATACTCGTAGTTCAAAAGTTAGAGGTGGGGGTGACACAACTATGTATACCAATTCATAATAATGTCAATTTTTATTTTTATGCGCACTTTGTTTTGTTTTGTATTATTTATTTACGTTTATAAGAATATTCCATTTATAACTTTATAATTTTTTTTATATATAAGTACTTTCACATGCCTATTTCGGCTGAATATATTTATATGGGACTCTTATGTACTTAAATCTTAAAGAAACATATATTCTTTGTGAAATAAAGATTCATTTCTGAAATAAAGATTTTCTATGTATTTATCTAAGTATGTATATCGTCGTCTAGTACCCATAGTGCAAGCTTTGCTTAGTTTGGGACTAGTTCGAATTATGTAAGATTGTCCCCGAATATTTATTTATTTATTATTCATTAATTCAACTATTTCTCCTTTGGACCACTCTAAAAATAGTTCCGAAAATCTTCACTTTATCAAATAAAGTTTCATGAAGACCTCTATTCATTTTGAAAGACCTATCGAACAAACCCCACACCAAAGGGTTGAAGCAAATAAAATTATTCCCACTTTACGTGTAGGGGAGGTCGCATATATTTAATTTACACTAGGGATAAAACAAACTAGTCACAATGAGGAGTTTAAAGTACTTCATGAATGAATATCCTTATAAATTGTAGCCCGTTCTGATGACTAACCTAAATTACTGACACGTGTCCTAAAAATCTGTTCTATCGTTTTTGCTATTATGAACCGAACAAACGTTATCAAAACGTTCACTTTATAATATTAATTATTTGGATTACAATGTTCACTTGCGACTTTTTATCAATTAATTATCGCACTATGAATTTTTTAGTATACTAATTAAATAAAACAGTGAGACGTATTTTTAGACCTCAATAAGTGTTGTGGCATTACCGATTATATAACCACCAAGCAATCGGTCATTTGCATAACACCAATACGCAACGCGATCAATCATAATAATTATTGACAATTCATCACATTACATAAAGGTTAACTTGTAACACGAGTTTTAGTATTAGAGAGATCATATTTCTAATCCTATAATACTTGCTAATTTGTTGCTGATCACGAAAGATGCATTTTTTTGCTGTTTTGTATATACGCTACTAACTTTTATATTCAAAAGTCAATTTAAGATTATAAGTATAGGCAGAAAGCTGACAGCTTAAATTGATAACTACCGCCTGCCCCGCTCGCTTATGCGATCAACAGTTCCTGACGTATAGATATGTGAGTCCACATGATTTATCTATCGTCAGCAAGTCTCTTTTGCAGGGCTTGATTGGTTCCGATGGCTAGTGGCCAGAGCGATTGGCCGCATATGCTAGCAAAAAGAAAATAACTCTTTCATTTGAAATTTTGAATGAGGCTATTTTTTCTATTGTAGAAGTCGTTGTACGCCTCCCTAAGGCGTTGTAAGAGGAAACTAGTGAAGTATGTCGTGCCTGGTATTGTTTGGTTCCGATAGTTACTGAGCTATCACGACCAAACCACTGGGCTAGAGCAATTGGCCGTGTATGCCAGATGCCGCAGGTTCGAATCCTGCTCGGAGCACTAGAAACTTTGTCAGTTATTATCGGGATCAATCACACTTCATGACTTCGCTACCGCTTATGTTTTGTTAAAATTTATTGCACACGTTACTTCCTCTATTTTAATTAATATTCCAGAATCTAACACAGCTCCCAGTAATACGCAAAATAGAATATCACGAGTATTAATGGATTTAAACTTGACACAGAATAATAATTTAAAGAATAATCTTCCTATAGAAATAGCCATTAAATATTACTTAGGTATATGTCAGTTTGGTTTGAGTTAGTATATCGCCTTCGCTTTCCGCTACTTCAGCGGTTCACCGCGCGCCCGTAAGAAATCCTAGATAATGCGTAGCGCCATTTGTTGAGCTGATTGATCGCGCGTCATAACGCCGCGCCGCGACCGCCTGTCATTTGTAACGGATAAGTTATTTAAGTTCAGCGGAAAGAAAAATTTCGGGTTCGCAATCTAACCTGAAAAACGGCCGTGGGCGTATCTTGGACGGATTTTAATATTTAACAGATTCGTGTTTGCTTTTGCGTGCTTTTTTGCTAATAAATGAACTAGATCGGCACACTTGGATTTAGAAATTCTATTGTTCTTAACATCGCCTTCTGCATTATATCTTCATATCAATTTAATGAGGAATTTTTTACTTCGTGCATATTTTATTTATGAGTGTAAATATATAAGTGAAAGCTTTATTGGCTTATAATCTGAATGTAGATGTGTTTGTATTGCTTTTATGATTATTATTTTTTTGTTTTCAAAAGAAAACTAAGAAATAAGCAGGTTTACTAATAGACACTACGGACACAATAGTACTAACTGTATAGACACTAGTGTAAACTTATTTTTATGCACGTCTATGTATCTTGAAAATTTTGACCTCCAAGGGTAAATTAAAATTATGTTAAAAAACAATATTTGAAGAAATATCATAGTCTAAATCTAAAATCGATTTTTCTTAAAAAAAAACACTATCTAAGATGGCCGAACATAAACCCGTCAAAAGCGCCGCGCTATCGGCGCATTAAGCTTGCTTGTCGCGCTATCGATGCCCGCGCCTGTTATAATTAAATCGATAAAATCGACATGTAACGCACTTCCCTATGGCTCGCTAGCTTATCTTCGGCCGGGTGGCCGGACCACCCAAGCCTACATCTTTAAAACTAAAACATAACCTCAAACAAACCCAAATGAAACACCCATTAACATATAAATCTATATATTATCTAGAACAATAGCTAGCCGAACATGACTCGGTACTTCACAATCACATTTTTATTCCAACGCAACTTTTTCAATTCGTCCCATTTTAGTTTTAGTATGCGTATCGCAAATCAAATTGAATGCATTTGACGGAATGAAAATACTAAAAGTGCCATTGGGCAGCCAGTTACGATTGTTTGTGTTGATATTACTTTTTGCTGGAAATCTAATTTTTGCTTATTTTAACTGAATGTTTATACTGACATCAATTTATATTAAGAGATTATCACGCTATCCTGCGATTGGATATCACGGATATGTCTTTAAGTTGGATTTTTACAATAGTTGCCTTTGCGTACCTATGTTTGCTCCAGCCAGTAGGTAACGTACTTTTTACTTATGTACTCATTTCATAAACAACTGGATTTTATAGATTGTTTTTCATCGTCTATGGTTTTCATTTAATGCTTTTGTACAGTAACATCAAAGAGCGAAAAATCAACTCATGGAAACTACGAGTGTTATTTAACCTGAAGTACACTGCCATTTAACGTTAAAAAATCATAATTAGTATAAAAATATGTTACATAAGCCCAGTGTCTGTATTTTTAACGATGATAAAGTTAAGTACGCAAAAACCAACTTCATAAGTATTCTTCATACTTAAGAAAGGAAGGAAGGAAGTTCTTTGAAACTTGTAGTTAAATTCCGATGTCCTCCCGGTTTTCTAAACAACTCGAAATTCTTGGTGCCTATTCAAAGCTAAGCAAAGCGTTAACATCTCACACGGCAATGACGTTATTACCGAATGAAAGCCCGCCAAGCGGCCCTTTCACCGGATCAGTTAAACGCAATTCACAAAACATTAATTTGAATAACTAAATGTCGTTTATACAACCGCTTATGTAAGCAGCGGTAAATTGCCTCCCTTTGTTTTTCACGGCTAAGATATTACTGCCAATTTATTACAACAACAAATAGAATTATATGTAACTCGACAACATGTTTGTTTACTCTGCCAAATTATATGTTTATAGATTGCCTCGAGACTGCCGGGGAGCACATTTTATTGAACGTTTTTGAGATATTGCGTTGATAATATGTTTTCTATCTTAACGCAGTTTCAATGTATCTGTTTTTATTGTTTCAGGTACGTAATTGCAGACAATGCAGTATAAATGAACCCCGAAAGGTATCGCTATCTAAATTTAAAAGCATTAACCGCCGAGAGCGATAGAGATCGCATTTTATTCTCTTTTTATACTAAACCCCCTACTAAACAGTATCGGGGTGTTCGAGACACCAGCAATTTGAATCGATTGCGGCATCGATGGCCAAGAATCTCCCGCATTTCCTTACGAGCCATCTTAATTGCGGCTAATTACGAGAAAAGCCCTCCCATTAGACTCCACGCAAAGAGTAAACGAATTAGTAGACACGTACCTCGTAACAAAAAGGGGTAAATTCGCTTTAAAACACCACCCGGTTCAGGTGTGAAAAAGCCAGTCTTAAATAGAATAGATTAAAGTGTTTTAGGAGCGGCGCGCGCTTGGAGATTTGCCGCTAATCTCGAACTGTTTCGTACCTCCTAACGTATCGCTCCACGCAAATTAATATTCCGTAACTTTTTAAAACCGACGCTGAGGAGTTTGCCGATTTCGAATTCGGAATTCCGCCGCATTTCGAATTTGAATTTCGAACTGTCTGCGTTCTGTTAGTGCTCTACCGCGTACTTCAAAGCGGACTGATAAAATGCCAGTTAATTTACCAACTCATTAGCGGTAGCAACAGGAAGGGAAGCGGCACTTCTAAAATTAGAGATAGTTTTACGCTTTCTAGCGATTTTGTATCGAGTGAACTTTGGGTCCGTGTGTTAAGGGTGTTAGTAGCGTGTTGGTGTTTGGTCATTTATGTCGGAATGGTGGCGACTGCGTTTGGTTTCCGCTACCGCAAGTTCAATACCGTCATTAGTACATACTGCAAGCAGGTGCTAGGGCAAGAGTATCCATTAAGTCGGCTCCATTAATCCACGCACACCCACACGTTTAATATAATCGTTGGCGATCTAGCTACGAATCTAACAACTCTGTTCGAGCATTTGCAACAATTGGACGCGTCCGTGTATTAAACTGGAATACCTTCTCTAGTGTGGATGCAATTCCAAATGCAATTTCGCACATTAACTGATTAATAAACGTTTAATAATGATTTCCCGTGATTAGGTATGTACATTCTCGCCTCCCCCGAGGCAACATCCTCAATAATTGGAGTTCGAAATAACCAAACTCCGTTATGTTGGCTGTCCCGTTTGAGTGCTGTTTTCCATATCGTATGATGGAAATTTATGCTCCTTGTTATGACCGGCATAAAAATTATAAGGTCACAGTTATTTGAAGTCAGTATTACTTTATGAGCGCACATTTCATTCTGCGGCCATAAAATATGCTTCTAACTTTTGATGCATCTTCGTATTGGCACATCAAATGAAGGGAACATGTTTAAGTAGCTCTAGGCTTAGTGGTGGGTCGTTGACGGTTTTCGCTTCAACGACACGAAACGTTAACTTAGAAAACGTCAACTAGTTGATTTCGTCAACTAGTTTTTTGCTTTAACTGAAGAGGAAAAGTCATTGAGTTGATACGTTTATTGAGTAAGGGGGAAAACGTTAAGGGCTTTAGTTTAGCGTTCCATTTCGATTACGTTTGTACGTTAAAGTCGTCAACTAGTTGATTCTGTTAAACAAAACGTTTCGTTCGTTGACGAACGAAAAACGTTTTATCAACTACTAGTTCGTTGAATCAACGACCACCCCTATCTAGGCTACGCGGACGAAAATTGTAGTTTATTCTTTCAGATAACTTTTTATTATAACAGTTGAACATAAAGGCTGCAAAACTCGGAGCCGAAACAAGTCAAAGTATTACGCAACCATCTACACGTGTCAAAGTTATTAACATTGTGACAAATCGCCCCTCGCTGAGCGTTTACTTCTGGAAATCGGCGAGTCTATCAAACTTGGAGAGTTCGTCAGGTCTCGCGATACTTCGGGGGTCCTCGGGCGTGTAAACCACTTTTCTTGGCCATTCAACTCTTACCAACAGCGCCTGAAACCAACTAGTAAAAGTGATCTCCGATTACGTTTATCGTTACGAATCTAAGAGTCAAGTTATCCTAGGGACTACTGTTGAGGTGCGTAGAGACGGATTGTTAATCGCGTTGGTGGAGTTGTGTCCCTGGGGTCTTATTGTGGAGGTGTAAGGCACACAATCGTGGAAACGTAATTGAATGTACGATAGGGATTGTGGTGTATCCACCGCGATAATTTTTTGTATTGCAGAAGCCACATTTTAGAGTTTCGAGTTTTTGTAGATTGGCACATTATTGGGAAATGTCCAATGATAGATACGATTAGGGCTAGGGGTAGAATTCCACGTATTAAACAGTAATCTATCCTTTTGTATTCATGTGTACAATAAAGTTTAAATAAATAAATCTCTTTAACCCAGTTCGGCTGTCTAAAATGTCTTAACGAAGCATAATATCAGGGTTTCGAAGGACACCTATAACGAAAGGTATACTTATACAAAGGGGCACGTTTATGTTTTTTGATATCTACAAATATCATATTCATCAATAAAATGTTTGCCCTTACCGAGATTTGAACCCTGGACCGTCTTCAGCTCCGCAGGGCGAGTCCGCTAGGCTAAACCTCGCTTTCAGTGCCCGGCAATCTGTAAATGCACTGCTTTTATTTCCTTTTGCAGTTGCAGGTCGTCTCCTTGGAGGTATTATGTCAAATCTCTTCGAGGGCTGCCCTAAGTGTTGAACTCAGGGCTCCTGTTGTAGTTATGAAGGCTGTGCTTTGCGTTATAAGCTTGCTTAAGTAGCTGTTGGATGGCTGTTTTTTGATTGGTTTTGTCACACCAGACTACAGACTTGCGGAGGCATAATTCCTCACTACCGCTGTGTAAAGCCTCTCACCACCACCACATACAGGTCTTCGAATGTTATCGGCTACGTCTTTAGCGCAGCGCTACGTAATTTTTGACAGAGAAAATGTTAATAAGTTAACCCCAAACTTACCCCCCTAACGGCTAAACCCTTCCAATCGTTCGGAACATGAACGTCATGAACTCGTGAAACGGAAAAGTTCGTGAATGTGATGAATTGCCGTTAATGCGACTTGGCAAATGTCGTGAATGGCCGCCTTATTCTCGTTAAAACTTTGCGCCACTCGAACCGAAAGCTGTTGTATGGATTAATTGTACTTTGGAAAAGGAAATTTCGTTACTGTGAATAATCCGGATAGGGCACTTCGTTTTAAGTTAGATACAGGTTGAGTTTATGAACCATTTATTTATTGATTATTAATTTTATTTTTATTTGAATATTAATTTTATTTTTATTTGTTTATTTATTGATTATTTTGGGAATTTGTTTAACGTATTATAACTATTAATTTATTGAAATTGATTTTCCCTTGAAACTAACTATATATTGTTTTATACTTATGCTACACCCAGTTTACGTTACAATTTTAACCTACCTTTAAGGTTGTTTTTTTCTTTTATATCAGCAATGACTCAAGAGTAATAATAATCTAGGGCGCTAGTGCGAATCGAAAACGAAATATCTGTCTCTCTGACGCACTTGCGTATTCATCTGACAGAGAGGGAGATACTTCTTTTTCAGTTCGTAGTAGGCCTTCTGATTTGTTTTTAGTGTAAGTTGAAATGGTACGTTATGCCATTCGTTAAATGTCATCCCATGAGGCTTTCCATGATCCAGGTCCAATATTAGCCATATTTTAAGTCGATTGAAAAAATATTTTTGTGTTTGATAGTCCATTTATCGAGGAAGGCTTTAGGCTATATAACATCACGCTGCGACCAATAGGAGTGAAGACGCGGACGAAGTCGCGGGCAACAGCTAGTGTCATATAATGTGTAACAATCGCGGAAACCGAAGACAGTATAACCTTTTTTTATTTTTAACCGACTTCAAGATTTCAAAAGAGGAGGTTATCAATTCGGTTGTACATACCGAACCGAATTGATATTTTTTTTTTTTATGTTTGTTACACCATAACTTCGTCACTTCTTAACCGATTTGGAAAATTATTTATTTTGATTGTAAGTATATATATCCAAGTTGGTCCCATTTTTGTCAAAATGCAGTTCTGATGATAGGATCCATAAGGAATTGAGGGAACTCCTCAAATCTTTAAGGCAAACATATAGTGATTTTTGTGTTTTTATCAACAAGTCAAGCATTTGCATCCAAAAATGTGACATTGGATGAAATGGAACTGCTGATTATGATCAGAACAGAACTCTTCAACGACGAAAAGTTCACGTTTGGTGATTTGTCCTCCTAGCTGTGTTTGTTAAGCAAGTTCTATTTTAACGATTGATTTTTGTCATGCTCGCGTTCTGATGATGGGATCCATTAGGAATCGAGGGAACTCCTCAAATCTTAAAGGCAGACATATAGTGATTTTTGTGTTTTTATCAACAAATCGCGAATTTTCATACAAAAATGTGACATACGATGAAGTGGAACTGCTGATGATGATCAGAATAGAACTCTTCAACGACGAAAAGTTCATCCCTCGTAGCTGTTCCATTCTAGCCTTCAGTCCTCCTAGCTGTGTTTGTTAAGCAAGTTCTATTTACACGATTAATTTTTGTCATGCCCAGTTCTGATGATGGGATCCATTAGAAATCTAGGGGAACTCCTCAAATGTGAAAGGCACACAAATAGTGATTTTAATATTTTCATGAACTAATCAAGCATTTTCATTTAAAAAGTGACATTTGATGAAGTGGAACTGCTGATGATGATCAGAACGGAACTCTTCAATGACGCGTAGTTCACGTTTGGCGATTTGTTCTCTTCGTTTTGTTTGTCAAGCAAGCAAGGTTTTTCCATGATTCCATGAGGAATTGAGGGTACTTAGTCTTCTACCATTATAAACATACTTATAGCCATTTTTATTTTATTGTATGGAATCTAAGAGTGCACCATCTAAGTATAATAATCTTTCACCGGCCTCCCCCATTGAAGTCGGTTTTTTTTTCTTAAAAATTATTACATTTAAACTCGGCAACCCTCCGTTAGTATACTTACCAAACCGCTATCAAGTACAACAGTGAACATATAGGGTTCCTTCGCCTCCCGTAATTTAGGCGGATAAATATGTATGGTGGGGATTAGCATTTTATCTCTTAACCGATTGATATTCATGCATGCACCGCAGGCATATTGCATTCATTACAAGGTCTAGCGTCTCCATTAAACTTAACGTATAGGATCTGAATCGATTTTGCATTTGTCACTCACATCCCATCCTTTGTTTAGTTTAGTTTAGTTTTATTTATAAATGTCATAATCGCCACGCTTGGCATGCGGATTGGCGATCGCAGTATCTTCACCGTACTCCAGGGATGCTGCTGCCCATCCCGCGGTGGTCTTAGTTGTAGTTTTAGGACATGCCGGGTCCCTATGCTTTGTACCTATACATAGAGTCATCAACAAAAGTATCTACGCGGATCATCTTTAATCTCAAGAGAATAAGGAATTAAAGACTCTTTAGATAACTTTTGGCATTTTGTTTTACGTAGCTATTTCTAATGTTCCTGTTTTGCAAATGATTTTAGCTGTCAAAAAGTCGCTAAAACTCTAGCGTGAAAACCCGATACGACTGTCAAACATATCACGCGTTAGTTTCATATTAAAAGTATGTATATATATAATTTTTTTTTTTTGAAAAAGGAATACCATAAACACACATCACCATATAAGAAAATAGAAAACTTACAATAAATAAATAATAATTAAAGGCAGACAGCATTGCCTCGTTGAATGGCGAGGTAAAAGCCAGCCTTATAAGTCAATTTTTATACCTAAACAGGTAGGTAAACATACAAGATTTGAAATATGCATCTTAATTAAACTAAGCCGGTACACAGTTTTGAGCGCGGTGTGAAGCATACCGTTATTAATAGTGCAGGGGCCCGCCGCGCCTCGGCGCGCGTTGTTGGCTTTTTAGTGCACAACTTTAATTATGTTGCTTATGATAATTTGTACAAGTTAATTCGTGGAACGGCGCAGTTAACTTTAACGCGGGTTAAAATGGTAATGAGGTTTGTTTGTAGTTGCTATGAATGGATGCTTTTGTATCATTGATTAATACGTGGGCTAAACTAGATAAAGCTAACTGTAATCGAGTTTTATACCAAATGTAGTTTAACTGCGGTTAGTTATTTTTCAAGTTTTGTTCATATTTTTAAATTGTAATTATTGTCTCGTGCACATATTGAAAATGGATAAAACTTGATGTTTGTTTCTTTTTTTATTGAGATCTATAGGTTTACTTTATTTATAGGCGTTTTGATTGCTCTTATTGTTGTATTTTCTTTTTTTTTCTCTTTTATTTATCTATACAGACGCCATTACAGCCTAGTTAAGTAAGCCACGCTACACAAACTAATTATGTACATAAGCAACCGACTGCCACAAAGCGTTAACGCGGACACACCAAGCTATTAAGACATTAATATAATCAACAATGTGCTGTTTGCATCTCCAGACTGATTGAGTTAGCAGACAGACAGCAACCAACGGTGCAGTGTTGAAGTTGAAGTAAATTACGTCTGGATCCTGGACTCGTATTCAGTTCGAATAACTATTCAGTTCCTCTCTAATAAAATGTACTTTTCGTGTTTTAGAGTTAATCTAACTAGCATTTGGATTATTATATTTATTATTATTATTGTGTAGGGGATAGGTTACAAGTCAACATATACTAATTGAGATGTTCGGTAACTTAATTTTGATATAAGGACACTTTTTAAACAATTTAGTCGCTATGTGACTACTCCATTTTATATGCATCATCATCATCATCAGCCTATATACGTCCCACTTTGGGCACAGGCTTTCTCTCACAGATAAGAACTATTGGGTAGACTAATACCCAACCTCGCTGACCCCGTGCGGATTAGGTACACATTTAAAAAAAATCGTAATTTTTTAATAATTAACGTATAAATATAAAGCATTTATAGGCATTTTATAAATATTACATTGTGATTTTCTTAAATAAAAATAATAATATAAATATTATTTCAATGCACGGGATCCACTTGGGCTAAGACGCCTTGCGTAAAATATTGCGTAATCTTTAAATATTACAACATGTTACATCCATGCACCACGCTTGTTTTAATCTGTTGCACGGACGTAAGATGTCGTTAGTTGGGTAATATACGATGATTTCGTTCTTTTAATGCTAAGGTGCAACTATCGCGGTAGCACTCGCGTCCCGACTTCCCGACTGACTTTACGTATGTGATAAACAAATGAAATGTCTTGTTTGGTGTGCCGCCAGCGATTTGACGACTTAGCCCTAGAGTCAAATGATGACCAATGATTCAGATACGCAATTAAGCTGCATTTGAATTGCTCTGTCACTTGTAGTCTGCACAATCACAATGGCTGACCGGCGGCGCGGGATTAATTGTGTTTGGACTAATCTGGCTAAACCTGCGATTGCTATGCTAACACACTAAATTGTATTAACAGTCACATTATTGTTGGTTATAGTTAAAAGGGCAGTAAACGGGTATAAACATCATCAACACAAAAACTCAGCACCAGCCTAGCCCGTGCGGATGTATGATGGTTGCCATATTATCACCTTTTTTTTTATCGTATGGCATTTATTTACGAACCGTGAGACCTTCGAGGAGACAAGTACGGTTGCCAGTTTTTGTTGCACTTTTAGCACCACCATATTATCACTTATCGTGGTGGATAAGACACCGGTCACTCTCGCACTCGTATTCTTGTTAGACCGTGACGAGTACCTTATCCACAACGATAAGTGTTAAAATGGCAACCATATTACGCCTCCTGACCGAGATGCAGCGATTTGCGGCGCCACTCGAAAGGAACCTCCAACATTTTATCTTTCCCTTGATGATAACATTGATAACAAATCTCATTCGGTGTTTAGACTTTCCTCTATAGGCACCTAGAACCTAGCACACTATAGTTTCTAACCTTACAAACATCGTTACCCATGTGACATATCTATATTACGGACACTGATTTTAGCCCCCATTTAAATAACCGCTAATTTTCGATACCTACTCGATTAGCTCCAAAGAATTGCTATTTTACCGGTAAGGGGGTAATTACCCTTAGATTAGGAACCAATGGCCAATAGAGTGGCCAATACATGCTCTCTAGACTACCCAAGGACTTGCGCTGCAAAAACGGCGGTAAAAATTCTCCAAAATTCCACCTATCTAAACCATTTTTCATACTGTAAATTTACCAATCAGGAAAACCTGCTATTTTCTTACTTTGACTATAAAATTACAAATGTTTGAATTTAGAATCTACAAGTATTCTCATTAAAGGTCTGAAACAGAACGCGTTTTCGTAGTCCTTACCAGTTATCAAGGACGTGAAACCGTTGCTACCGTACGTGTTTTAGAACATGATCTTACACAATTCTTATTAAATTTATAGAAATAATTCGATAGTAATCGTCTCACATATTCAATAAACATTTAAGACAATCTTGTAAGTGTTGTGGAATGTAATCCGTTATTACCTTTTATTACCTTAGCTCTCACATAGCAGACGCAACCCCTTTGCGCTTTGCTTGTCTACTTGCTCCACTACTTCTCTCTAGCGTATCCCTCTCAAATACACCTAAAGCTAATTCCAACCAGAAACTTCCATACAAACTTGAACCGTTTAAATGATTGCGTCTTCATGGAGACAATTTGGTAAATGTATCGCACAATCCTCTGGATTACATGCCGAGACATTTTAAAGTCGAATGGTCTGAAGTGCGCCGGAGTGGCCGAGTTAAAAGGGCTTTTTGGCTTCCCGCGGTACGAGACGGCTTTTTGTCGTCATGCGAAATGTAATTATTTCCTCGCGCCATCACTGGCGATGACATGGGCTGCTGCAAATGTATGAAGATTTCGACGGTTAATATTTATACAGACGTCTAGCGTTCGTTCGTTAATTCGGAGGTCCCGTGCGAGCGGAAGGTGAAAAGGCGCGAAGTTAAGACGAATTTTCTACCCATAAATTACAGACATTTTGTTTTATAAACACCTATTATAAAGGACCTGTGAGTGTTTGTCGCAATTATTTCCTATGCAGTAAGGATATTTCCCGCTTCCGTATTTCTTGTCCTACCTGCATGTTACCCTAGTTTAAATTGACATTGTCAGAACGGACAATGACGCCTACCATGGAATCCCAAATGGGCTGCGCCTAGAATTTTCCGTATGCAGCACTCATACATCACTCCAACATAAAGACTGAACGCTCAACAGAACACCAAGAGCTAATAACACTTCCAAATTCGAACCAGAGCGCCTAACAACAAAAGACCGCGCAATTTGCCGGAGCTCTCAAAACTGGGGCGAAATCGAACTCCGTGAAACAAGTGTTGAGTGCTGGCTCAATGAGGCGAGCCCAGCAAAAAGCGCCCAGGGAACAAAACGTAAGCACCAAACAAAAACGACGGATTCCCCACATACCTTTACACACCTTACGCTTTTTTGCAGGGCGCTAATTGCAAATTGATTCGTCGTGTTTTTTGCTTGGAAATGAATGTTGACACAGGCTGATGGGAGTAATTACTTGGTTGATGGAAGCGCAGTAATTTTATTAACTAAGCGGAGTTTTTAGCCGCGATTGTAGGCGAATGCCTTGGAAAAGGGTTGTGGGTGGATGAACTTTATGTTTCGAAAGGTATGTGTTAGAAACATTTTTATTGCTCTTATTGCAAATATGGGCTAATCAAGCACAATATGTATATACAATTATACATACCTACCTCTAAACCAGACTCAAATTGTCTAAAAACTGTCACTCAAAAAAATCCGAACAAAGCAGAATGCAACGTTTAACGTTATATTATAGCTTGCCAGCAGCAGCGTTTACTAAACAAACTTACTAAACCAAAATTTCAACATAAGCCCCTGTGTCGAAACTTTGCAAACTGATACATCGTAATCTCGAACTTAACCGATAGGTGAAGCATTAGTACTAGATGACAAATAGGGGTGCCCTTAGGGTGTTACCCACCTAATGGGTAGCTTAGTGCCAACCCTGAGATTAGGCCTGTTTTGAGCTCGGGTCTACTAACCGCGGCTTAACCCCTGTGGGCTGTGGCGCATGACCTTACTAGCAAAAAGGTGAAGGTGTATGGAAATTGTAACATTCTTGTTAGTAAAATGTTTGCGGATTTGTCGTTGGAATTTAAATATTAATTAAAAGTAGGTGATTGATTGTGGATAAGCAAGTACTTTGCCCTAGAATTAAGCTGGGCTATTATATTCATTAAAGAAATGTAGCTTGCCATTGGCATTATAGAGTGGTGATTACAATCTACAGTAAAAACAGCTCTTTAATAGTAATCGGTTTTTATCGCTATCGCAGCTGACATTATATTTTTCGTCTAAAACGAAGATTAAAGAGTGAATTTAAGAAAATACCCTGGATATTTATTCGCACACAATGTCCTGAGTGTTACCAAAAAGATATGTTACTATTTGATAATGTTTTCCCCAAACCATTTATCCGTTGCCAAATAATTTTTATACAAGTAAACACCATATTAAATCCATGGATCAGCAGATCATATCCAAGAGGATATGTTCTCAACGGACTTTGCATTAGCAAGCACTCCCGTTTTTCAAACTAGTTCCGTAAAACTGTATAACTGTTTGTAACGACCAACTTGCACTGTAAATTTGAACGGGCCATAAAAAGACGGTGAACAGTCATTGCCCACTTCGCGTAGACAAACAAAAGTTGGGGCCCTTTCCAGCTTAGTTACAATGTTAGAAGTTTAACCAGTTGGTACCAATCACGTACCAATGTTTAAAATTTCAATAATCACCATTGCTGGGAGATCGCGGAAGAATTAAGTGGCGAAGGCTCATCATAGGCGGGCGCGACAACCATAACAAGGCCTGGTTGAACAAGGTCTTCAAGGCTGAAGAAGGAGAAAGCCAGTGAGCACCCCACTGCCTCCTAATAGCCAGTTTATATGCCACCTCTGCGGGAGATAATGCCGCTCCCGTTAGGCTTACATAGTCATTTAAGGAAGTGAACACTGGTCGCTGCTTAAATCGTTTGATAGACGGAAAGGCGAATTATCAAACTGACAATAGAAGTATGACATGGTCTTGACCAGTAACAAATGGCCTGACCGGTATCGGTATTACCGGTGTTTTTAGAATAATAAAAATATATTCTTTATTTTGGAATACTTGGACTCCATAGTTTTATTAATAACAGACTTACAGCTAGGTTAGAATGAAAAATTAAACAGAGGTATATGTAGTACATTAAAAAATAAATAAATATGATACAAAGTTACCTAATCTAAAAAGCATGCCACCCCCTTAATCCGCTTCTTCCAGCACTTAAATATGTGGCAGTCATACTTTTCAGCAATGACGAGCAATGATTTTTATACCGCGTTGGTGGTAAATAAGCGTAAGGCCCATCTGATGGGTATCACAGGAGCCGGGGACATAACGGGGACGCGGATTTTCTATTTCTGGGGTGCAAAACTTTGATGCAAACAGCTCAGAATTATTTAACCTTTATCTACACACATAAGTTGACTGCGTAGATTTTGATAGTGTATTACGATACTATTTTGGAGCGTTCGCGGCCCAGCGGCGCCCGCGTACCGCGTGCGGTATGCTAGGTTAAGCAATGTCGGGCGAGGTCAGTCCTTGGATGGGTGACCGCTTCGAGTGGTTACTAACTGAGCGCTCCCGGGTTGGAAGGTCAGATGGCAATCGCTTCCGTAAAAACTAGTCCCTACGCCAATTCTCGGGATTAGGTAGCGGACCCCAGGCATCCTTCAGGATGCAACTGTACTGGGAATAACGCGATGCGATGGATTACGATACTACTTTCTTAACAACTGTGAATTCTGCTCGGAAGCATTAACAAACAAACAATACACTTCAACTAGCAGATACATGACGCATATTATAATAAGCACATCTAACCAAACGTACCAAGGAAATTTCTAGAATAATAAGCACACTAACTTTCGGCTCACGCGTCCGCCGTGCACTTACCAAGTTTCCCGTGCGGCATCAACGTGCCTTATTACGAGGCACTAAACATTAATATCCCTTGTACGGGCTCTTGCCTGCATGCTGCAGCTTTGCAGGCTGATTTCCCAGCGGCGTGTCAAGTGTTTTTAAAAATCCACCGCATAACAAGGAGCGTGGAAATTTCGCTCTTCCACCATTTCCTTATTCTTTTATATTAGCAGGGCGCTGACATAATCAAAATCTTGGGAACTTTGTAAGCTTTCGTTCCTGTAGGTCGACTTATGTCCCCACCGCCGCCATATCATTGGAAAATACACTCACCACTTGCACGTTTAAAAAACCAAGCCTATTTTTTTCCATTCCGTTCCCAATATTTAACAGAAAGGCACATCACGATCAGTTTTCAATCCTTCATTCTGATCATAAAAGATAAAGGCACGAAAATGGGGCCATATTGGGGAATTTTACGGAAGGAATACTGACCCAAAACAGTAGAGTATCTGAAGGCATCACCTTATGTCATTGATGGAACCGCGGCCGGCGCCTAAACAATAGATCGAAAGGGTGGTTAAGCACGTCAGTGAATCACGGTTAGTTTTCGAAAGTCCTATACAAAGAATTCATTCGTGATTACAATATTCTGTCTCTGGTAAATACTTGTTAGGTAAAAGCTTGTAATTAGCCCAAGCTTATCAGTTATGAAGACTTGACTACACGCTCAACACACGACTCACAACTAAAAGGACGCAAGAAACTCTAAGTCACCAATGGGATATGCTCTTTTCTCTTCGTATAACACTACGTTTAAACACACGCAACGCTAATTTATTCAGTCTGTGGAGCACCTTTCCCGTGTATATTTATTTTGGTATTTCCGAGAGATTTTATCAGCAAATAAGTGTTCAGCGTAATGATGAAGTATGGTGGTATAGCATATATTATGTCCCCACAGAAATATTTATTGTATCGCAATACTGCAGACAGAACAGGGTTCCCTAGTTGTTTTGTTCAAATACCTTTTGAATACCTATGAATTTTTTACCAAGATGGATTCAGAATGATAATTTTTTTGGTGGTTCGAGAACTATATTTTATCAACACGCAAGTGACTGTGATGGATTCATTTCTTAGCGACTTTATTTTTTCAAATCCAAAAGTAATCACCGAAATGAAGTGACTCCCTGACTAATTTGTTAAAATAAATCCAGAATAATTCAATTTTTCCACGCCATTGGACAGTGATGAATTCGGCAGTCTTAAATTGTTCAATGAACTTTTTTGTTGCTTTATCCCTAAAGTCCTATCTTGCGAACTGACTCGTTTTTAATTAAAATTGATATATTTTTTCAAATATAAAATTGGTTTGACCGTTATCTCACCTGATGGTAACTGATGATGAGGTCGAGGAGGGTGTTACATGCGTACCTAGATAGTGTCCTATTCATTCTCGTCTTGAAAAGATCCAAGTTATAAGTATGTACGTATGTATGTATGTTTTCCCACGATGGCAAAATGGGGAGGGAGGGAGTAATTCGTGTAATCCTGATATTGGAAAATGTTGCGCATGCTTTTCCTCACCTTATAATAATAATAATAATTGGGATCGATGTGTCATCACGGACAGGGCTATTATAGCAAACAAGCCTGATATCGTGCTGACAGATCGATTGAAGCGCCAGGCAATACTCGTTGACATCACCATCCCCCTTGACGGGGAATCTCGTGAAGGCTGAGAAGGACAAATCTAACAAGTACCTAGACCTGGCACACGAGGTAACCGCCATGTGGGATGTTGATTCAACGATCATTGTCCCGATAGTCGTCTCCGCGAACGGTCTAATAGCGAAGAGTCTCGACCAACATCTCAAGAGACTCTCGTTAGATGGCTGGGTCAAGGGTCAGATACAGAAGGCGGTACTCCTGGACACGGCGCGGATAGTCCGGAGGTTTCTCTCTTTGTCGCCCTAACCACCGGTAGCTTAGGCCCTGCCTCGCTGCCGGCGGCACCCTAGGTTAAGTTTTTTATAATGCTTTTATATTTTGTATGTATGTTTATATATTTTACTTTTATAAAGTTATTGTAATAAACCTAGCTTAAGTACGAAAATAAATACAGAGATAATAATAATAGACCTTTATTTCTTTACATATACGCTGTATGACACCACTACGCTTAGACGCTAAATGTTACATCTAGAATTTACACAAAATATGTCACTTCTAATTACTTAACTAGATGGTATTCAAGCCTAACATAACAACATTAATGAGTTTACTCAATCTGTCAGTAAAAAAGTCAGCATCCAGGACATAGTTTAATAAATTATTTATGACTGAAAGGACCCGGGCGGTGGGTGCGTTAGCAGCGTGCACTGTTCGCATCGCGCAGCCAGCAGGCAGCATCGGCATCGTCGCGTGGGTCGCGCACTGCCCACGCTCGTACCCGCCAGGCCAAAGCTCGCCGGTGGGATCGCCGGCCCAGTCGGCCCAGAACACCAGGGTTGTCGAATGTGCCATAGAGTAGGGAAGCTAGAACATGGGGTAGAAGTAGCTTGCGTCTAAGCTCCAGTGAATTGAGGCCAACCATTCCCAACACGAACAGATATGGATAACATCCATACATTCTTTTGTAAATATACCTCGCAAACTTACGTTGTACTTTCTCAAGCATGAGCGTATATTTTTCTTCGTGCGGATCCCAAACAATAGCCCCATACTCCAACCGGCTCCGCACATACGCAAAATAGAGTCTCAGCGCTACGCCATGTACGAGTATTACACCGTACTACATGTATCCTTATGTTTAGCGGCATGCATCTTCATCTATAATAAAATGAAGACCTGAAAAATGAAAACAAAACAAAATAAAATAAGTTTATGGGGACAATCTGACACAAAAAGATTCTATATCTATTAGCATAGTAAGCACACAAAAGCTTGTGTTTTGGATACTAGACGACGATATCCGCTATACATACAGATAAAAGATACTTCGTGTTACTCGGGCTTAGCAGGCAAGAACGCTACCGACTATGTGATAATTAGTAAATAAATAAATAAATAAAATGCGTTTATTTCGGACTTCGTGATCCATAGTATAGTGGTCGTCTAAAAATTGGAAATAAAATAGACGGTTTTGAGTTGTATACAAGCCTACCTATTAAAATCAAGATTGCTACACCGGGTTAATGAATACTCGACGACACAGGAGCCCTTTGAAGGCAATCTAAACGTGATTAATATTGTAACCAATTTGATCAGCCGCGTCCCGCCCGGAACTAATCATTAGTTTGGAATTTAATTTTACTCAGATCCATATTGTACTGCTGTTTCTGCAAATAGATCTTGAAGGGGTTAGAAACTAGCATTACACAATCATAGTTAGTACTAAACTTGCGAGCTTGTGAGCAGTCTAAAAGGATCATTATGTGGAACGTAACTACTAGAGAGGTAGGGCATAGCGTTAGAGAGGTAGGGCATAGCGAAATGACATCTCGCTCGAATTTGGAGCAGCCCAACTGGGGAAGTACCTCCGCCTTACAGAAGATCGCAGCCATAATAGCACCACTACTTATTTTGTAGGTATGTGGTGTTGTGTTCCTGATGGTGAGTAAGGTTTCCAGAGCTCCTTGAGGATTCGTTGTGTTGACGGCAGGGGACCTACGGTACTAACAACACTGCCTTAGTTTCGTGTAGGCCCGGAGTGTGGGTGCGGCGATCAGGGAGACCCGGTGAAACGGTTGTCCGCTGGCCGCCCGCAGGTTAGTTGGGTTCCCGAACCCAGGGGTCACTTAATCTCCACCCTGGGAGGCTGAACCGCCAGCCTCGCGAAAAGTCCTTGGTGTGGTAGTCGTGCCGGAGAAGGAGACCGGAGTGGACCCGGCTGCCACAACAGGGGGGGACCGGGGGCCCTTCCGTACGCCGTGCCCACAAACCGTATTACCTGCATCATCCTCTGCCAGGTTTCTACCGTGCTTTTGTCCCTACAGCCATCATCACAGCGAATCCTCTTTTATACACTTCTTAAAATTATATGCCATGCCAAGTAAAAAAAGGAACAGGTTCTCAGCGGTACCATCCTCCACACACGTGGACTTTTGTAATATCCGGGGACTCCACTCAAATTTAGATGCGGTTCATCAGCATCTGGAGTCTGCGCAACCGACACTTTTATTCCTTACGGAGACACAGATATCCTGCCCGGCTGATACTTCATACCTTCTGTATCCCGGATACACGCTCGAACATAAGTTCTTGAGACGTGCCGGTGTATGTATGTATGCTCGGCAGGGTATCTGCTGTCGCCGCCTTCAGGCCTACGAAGAGAAAGATCTGTCCGTGCTGTGGGTGCGCGTTGACTGCGGCGGCCACACCCGCGTCTACGCGTGCCTTTACAGGTCTCATAGCGGTGACATGGACACAACTCGGCTCTTCGAGCACTTGCAATTGACATCTGACAGAGTTCTCGAGCAGTATCCCTCCGCGGAGTTGGTGATCTTAGGAGATTTTAACGCCCACCATGTTGAGTGGCTCAGTTCTCGGTCCACTGACTACGCGGGTAGGTCTGCTCGCGAATTTTCTCTGGCCTATGGACTCTCGCAACTGGTACGTTCTCCTACGAGAATACCAGACGTCGAGGACCATACCAGCTCTCTCCTGGACCTTCTGCTGACCTCACGTCCGGACGGGTATTCCGTCTCAGTGAATGCACCACTCGGATCGTCCGATCACTGCCTCGTCCGGACAAAGGCACCATGTGTGAGGCCGGATCCGCCGCGACCAACTAGCCTACGGCGCATGTGGCAGTATAGGTCAGCAGACTGGGATGGACTGCGTGAATTTTACGCATCGTACCCATGGAGGCAGCTTTGTTTCACATCAGAAGATCCAGACCCCTGTGCAGACGCTGTCGCTGAGACGATCCTGGCGGGTATGGAATGTTTTATTCCCAACTCGCTGGTCGCTGCTGGAGCCAAAAAGCGACCTTGGTTTAACCGGCCCTGTAAGTATGCTACAGCATGTAAGCAAACCGCATACAGGGCTTGGACCAAGGCCAAAGCTAGTAACGATTCAAACGTTTCTGATGTGAAACGAAAGTTGAACGCTGCCTCGAGGTCTAGCAAGAGAGTTATTGCCAGAGCTAAATTCAATTTCATCGGCAGAATTGGCGAGAAACTTTCTGGATATCCCTCTGGAAGTCGCGCCTTTTGGTCGCTCGCCAAAGCTGCCGAGGGAAACTTCTGTCAGTCGTCCTTACCACCACTGCGAACTACAGCTGGAGGTCAGGCCCACAGTGCAAAAGAGAAAGCCGATCTATTGGGTAGCCTCTTTGCCTCGAACTCCACTTTGGACGACGACGGCAGCGCCGTACCTCCCACTATCCCTCGATGTGGGTATTCCATGCCGGAAATTAACTTTTCACAGAGGGATGTCCGGAGGGAGCTGCTGTCTCTAAACGTCCACAAGTCGAGCGGGCCGGACAGCATACCAGCGGTGGTGCTCAAACGTTGTGCTCTTGAGTTGTGTCCCGTCCTAACGCGACTTTTCGCGCTCTCTTACCGCAAAAGGCAAGTTCCGTCTTCGTGGAAGACTGCCCTCGTACACCCGGTGCCTAAAAAGGGCGATAGATCAGACCCATCGAATTACAGGCCTATTGCTATTACCTCCCTTCTCTCCAAGCTGATGGAGCGTGTCATCAACACAAAGCTCCTAAGATACCTAGAGGAACACGATCTGATCAGCGACCGTCAGTACGGTTTTCGTCACGGTCGTTCGACTGGTGACCTCCTAGTGTATCTTACACATCGGTGGGCCTCAGCCATTGAGAGTCAGGGAGAGGCGTTAGCGGTCAGCTTAGACATAGCGAAGGCGTTCGATCGGGTCTGGCACCGAGGTCTTCTGTCGAAGCTACCATCGTACGGACTGCCCGAGGGTTTGTGCAGATGGATCGCCAGCTTTCTGTCCGGCAGACGCATAAAAGCCGTAGTAGACGGCAGTTGCTCCGAAAGCATGGACATTAACGCTGGCGTCCCACAAGGTTCCGTGCTATCCCCGACGCTGTTTTTGCTGCATATAAATGACATGCTGTCTATTGATAGCATCCATTGTTATGCGGATGACAGCACCGGGGACGCTTACTATACGGGCCGTGCCAACATTCCTCGTGCCTCTGTGTTAGAGAGTCGCGCACAACTTGTGTCCGAAATCGAGAGCACTCTGGTCAGAGTCTCTGAGTGGGGCCAGGATAATCTGGTCCAGTTCAACCCCACCAAGACACAAGTATGTGCGTTCACCGCTAAGAAAACCCCGTTCACTGTGGCCCCACAGTTCCAGGACACAACCCTCTCCATCTCAGAGAGTATTGGGATCCTTGGCGTCGACATTTCCAGCGACGTCCAATTTCGAAGCCACTTAGAAGGCAAGGCCAAGCTGGCATCCAAAAAGCTAGGTGTGCTCAATAGAGCGAAGCGGTACTTCACCCCGGGACAGAGACTTATATTATATAAGTCGCAAGTTCGTCCCCACATGGAGTATTGCTGTCACCTCTGGGCGGGAGCACCTGGATACCAGCTTGGGCCTTTTGACTCGCTTCAGAGACGTGCTGTGCGAATCGTGGACGATCCCAAACTCACGAGCGATATTGAACCTTTAAGTTTAAGGAGAAACTTTGCCTCCTTGTGCGTGTTCTATCGCTTGTACAATGGGTTGTGTTCCGAAGAACTATTCGATATGATGCCCACGGCCGCTTTCTATCATCGCACTGCTCGCCGTCGGCGGGGCATTCATCCTCACACCTTAGAACCTAAATGGTCGCGTACGGTACGGTTTCAGAGGAACTTCCTCCCTCGAACGCTCCGGTTGTGGAATGAGCTCCCTGCCGAGGTTTTCCCGAGGAACTACAGTATGGGATACTTCAAGAAAAGAGTGTATAAATTTTTAAAGGGTCGGCAACGCGCATGTGACACCCCTGGAGTTGCAGGCGTCCATAGGCTGCGGTGACCGCTTACCATCAGGCGGGCCGTACGCTTGTTTGCCACCAACGTGGTATAAAAAAAAAAAAAAAAAAACGTTGAAAACTAAAACAATAAATACCTGGATAATCGACCTACATATATTACGCTTGCATTTCTTGTTCTGTACCTCTAATATATTTGAATTCGTGCTCATTCGAAGATAACACTTTCTATTGGCAAATATTTTACTAAGATTTTTTTGCTACAAAACATATTCGCCATTTTTAGGGTTTCGTAATCAACTAGGGACCCTTATAGTTTCGCCATGTCCGTCTGTCTGTCCGAGGCTTTGCTCTGTGATTGTTAGTGCTAGAATGCTAAATGTGCAATTTGGTTTAGATATATAAATCAATAAAAATGACAGTCGTAAAACAATTTTAAAAAAAAATTAAGGACGGCTCCCCTACACGTAAAGTTTTTTTTTTTTGCTTTAACCCTATGGTGTGGAGTGTTGTTGGATAGGTCTTTCAGAATGAATAGAGGTCTTAAACTTTTGAAATATGGGTACAAAAATCATGAAAGTAAAGCTTAATAATGACTTTCAACGAAAACTATAGTGGACATGACCAGTTAAGCTGTTTTTGAGTTATCGTAAAAAAGTCTTCCTTTTTTATGAGACGCTGCGAATGTTATTATTTGATATTTTTAATTAAGTTCATTGGGCAACTTCGGAACCCTACACTGAGCATGGCCCGACATGCTCTTCGCCGATTTTTTGTGTAACTTTTGAATAGATTTTTTTGGTAATGTAACACGATGTTGCTCCGAAACACGATCATTTACAGCGCCTATTCTGTAAACCTGACATAAAACCGATTGGAATTGTAATTAACAGATTAAAGCGATAATCGCCCGGGCTCGGCCCCTGCTGTGGATGCTGAATTCCACCATAAACACTCATTTGCCGCATAATATTTACTTACAAATACTGCGATTGTTTGCAGCTATTGATTTAAACGTGCATGAAGCGATTCAGCATTCGTGGTGCAGCGATTTGTATATTTAGACTGCATTGAGTTCAGACTTAACATTAGCACAGCAATGTATGCTTAAAATAAATATCGCCAGTTGCTGAATCTGTATGTACCAGGTTATTATGGATTACTTATTATTAATTAAATCTGCATCACGAATATTGAATCCACAGCAATTCAAATCACTTCTACTCATAGTGTGTAGCAACAAAAAATCACCACACACAATATCCGTTCCGTCTCGGTCAAAATCTAGCAGAGATAAGTAACAGCAACAGCTCAAACAATGTTGACACTAAAGGACGCTCCAATTTACGCTTTAAACGATCGTTATCCACTCTAACGTCTCTCTCCACGAAACGCACAAACGTAAAACGTAACACATTCAAGTGCCTCAACTTCCTCATTTTTCAAGCGCAAAAACGATTCCAGTCCAAAGGGTGCTTTTTCACAGCAATCCTTCCCGAAGGTTCTTTATGAACGGATTTCTTCGAGTAGCCATTATCGCCGGCTGGCGTGCAGCATTTGTCACAATTACAGGCTGCTATTCACAAATCTACTCTTGAGCTATAGTCCGACTAATATAACTCTGACCTCTGAATAAGCGTAATTGTTACGAATTTAGCGTTCAAATTATATTAGGGACAAACTGTCAGATGAGTAGAAAATGGTTTACGAATGGGTAGTAAAACTGCCCAGGGACTGGCCGATTAATTTATAACGCCAGTTCCAAGGATTAGGCGGCCCTAACTTTTGACCCAAGCAAGGATCGGTGCTCTCTAAGCTAAGTTAGGGCGTTCGTCTTCATGGTCAGTATGCGTTTTACAGGCGTTATGGTGTAAAATACTCGTACAAGCAAATTACATGCCTAAGAGAGTCTTTACGGGGGATAAGCGTATGATGTTTGCTACAACCGATAAATTCGATAGGTTCTGTTTAGTAACTAGTGATGAACAATTACATAGTTTACGATAAACGTGAACATTTGTCACAATGTAGTGCGTCTCGCCATCAAACATAACAGTTTGGCGAGAAATCAAATGCATAGTATGTAAGTTGTAATTTTGATTATATAAATAAAAAAAAATAAAAAAATTCTTTTGACTTTAAACATGAAAGTTCTTGCAGTTATATTTAACAAAACTGACGTTCTCCGTGTATTCTTAAAAAGTGATTCTTCGATCTATTATTTTATCATAGCCGGGTTTTAATTTCAGAGAGTATTTAAGTTCGTATAATTTCATTCATATGTATGGACTACTACCCAAAGTCTGTGCTGCAGTGGTCAAAAATTCAAATTCAAATTCAAATTAATTTATTGCCAAGTATGTTTTCTCTTACAACGTTAAGAACAACTGGCATTTTTTATCAATTTTGTTCAGAACTTACAATTTCATCGCTAACGGCATGTTTTTACAAGACATTTATTTGCATGTAATAAAAAACTTAGCTTGGAAAGACTTTATTATTCTTGTTCAGACGAGGGTCAACTCGACAATATGAAAGGTCGGTATGTCCTCGGGCACACAACCACTCGTACCTATTAAATAGAAACACAAAAAGTTGGCTTGTTATTCAAATCGAAATCCACAAAAAAACATAAAACTTGCCGAATTATCTTTGTCCAAATTATAATTTATAGTCAAATATGACCACAAATCTAAACAGACTTGTAGATGAGAAAATAAATGTCACTATTTGTATTTAACGTTTGACTTTACGACATGTAAAACGATTTGAAACATTTTTAACATTCTGGCACACTGCATATGCAAATGTGCGCCTATGACACTTTCCACTTTTCCCTTTCACTTGGATATCAGCCTGAGCAGTTATGTTAATACACACTTGAACTTCGCGCACTCGACCTGCAAGAAAAGTGGAACTGTTTTTTAAAACCCGGTTTATTTTCTCGGTTCAACGGGATCGTGTCACTTCAGCACGCTCAAAATGGAAATGACCCTTTCAAGATCCTCGAGACCTCTCGGACTGCCCTGAGCCCTCTCGCCCACTTCGAAAAAGGTGACAAATACTCGAAGAGACTACAATTACGCAAAAACTTTGCGAAAGTTCTTTGACAATTAGAACGTTCGTTCAAACGGTGATAAATAAAATTAAAAGTTTGGACATTAATACGAGCTTAAGCGTAGTTCAGCGTTCGGATCGTCAGGTCGGTTTACTTAATTCTCTATTGAAGTTTTGGCAACTTAGATTACTTCGAGATTGAGCCATAATAAGGCCAATTGTTTCAGTGTTCTTTTGTCTTTGATTCGTTATCTTGATGAAGAAATATTTAAACTGTTTAAATGAGTTTTAAGCTGCGAGATTGAATTAAGTGGATCAACTT
This sequence comes from Notocelia uddmanniana, assembly GCA_905163555.1. Classification (NCBI taxonomy): domain Eukaryota; kingdom Metazoa; phylum Arthropoda; class Insecta; order Lepidoptera; family Tortricidae; genus Notocelia; species Notocelia uddmanniana. The sequence continues at coordinate 28,977,846 of LR991056.1, read as the reverse complement.
GTTTAATAATTTTGCTGCGCAACACTTGCTTTTGTTTCAATATTTGTATTTGGAGTTTTTCCAACCTCAAATATTTTACTTCAGCGAAGTGTATTTTTCTAACGCCTCTGTAAAGTTACTTAGCGAAGTCTATTTCTTAGTGAAACTGAATGAGTCGCTAGATGACCGCCGGCGGGTCAAATCCAGTCTCTTGATAGTTGATACTCCCCAGAGCACTGGCTGTCTAGTCACTTGAGCCAGCGACTTAACTTAAACACTGTTTGTTGCCAATCGAGGATAACCGTTTTCAAGATACTGATCGCATTCCCCCGAATAGCCTTGGTTCGGGATTTCTCGGGACGGTTCGTTTCCCGACGTTCGTGATTGGAAAGAGTTATGAAAATTCTATTTTCAAAGATTTTTCCGTTTGGTATTCTGTCGGCGCACCGGGATTTGAATAGGTTCTTATAGGGTTGTCCAATTTCTGCTCGAAGCTTGGTTTTGCTATGATTTTTCAAGCCGATTGTCGTGCTGCTTATTTGGTTATTCACACCAATATAAGCGAAGGTTACACAGCTATTTACGAAAATAAACAGTTTTTGATCCAACCGAGTTCGATCATCTTCATTCCAATTGAAGATCGGTTTGACCTAGTGGTATAGTATCACGGCTACGCAAACGTTAACCTTTGTACCGTGGTTAACCCCGTGGCGTGTTAGCGTTAATAAGTTTCGCGGTATTCCTGTACAAATTAGAGCGCGCGTTATTCATTCGTATTCTGAACAATATAGGTACTCACGAAGTTGTTTTAACAAGAAGACTTCGCCAACAAATTAACTGTTGGATACTTCGCCTCACGCGCCTGATTGGATATTGGGTAAGAAACCCGCTGGAACCAAAAAAGCGTAAGTGCTATACTTAGCCCACTAACATAAATCTTTCGAGATAGTTGTATCAGAAATGTTCCTTGTTCAAAATTATCGTTACCATCTTCGGAAGTTCACGTTACGGTTATATAGAGAAATGGCTTACCTATTTTGAATTAGTTATTCACTAGCACTACATCTATGCGTTGGGGCGGAATAGTTCTGTAGTAGCGACCACGTACAGGAAGGCGCAGCATAGGTACACACAGCCAGCTTGTCTAAAGAGGACTGTTGACACGGTAAAAATCGCGGGAAGCCGGTGGATGCGAGTGGCGCAGGACCAGTAAAAAAATCGCTCACCTGATAGCCAACCCTGAACCAAATCCTGCATCCGCAGCTGTCTGGAAGAGGCCTATTTATATTCAGCAGTCTGACGGCTGATATGATGATGATGACAATGAGAATGGCTCATAAGAGACTTTAGTTAATCGTTTTGGGACGCGTCTGCCGTGCCGTTGTCTGCTTATGGGGCTGTGCGATGAACAAAATCTATGCGAGAAAAGCAGCAGGCACAGCCGGTACAAAGGAAGATTAATAACGTTTGCATAAGTTTAGCATGTCTATAATTACTTCATCTCCGTCCCGACGTACCACAAAGTTATATCTTCCGGGTCACTTACAACGTAACTCCAAGCGTATCTTCCAGAACATTCCAGTTACGACCAGTGTGAAGTAAACAACTCTACGAAATTCTGGCATTGAAACTTGGAGTTTACGTTCAACTGCGTAGTAATATGCGCAAACGCACACTTGTTTTTAAGCTAAGCTTTTGAACAAAAAGACATCGTAATTCATACAGTACCAGTGGTGTGGTCCAAGTTATAAACATCTTGAGAACACCAGTGTGGTAAGTTTTCGAACAGGCCTTTACGAAATATCAATTGTAATTAATCCTGTCAGTTATCTGACACTCCCTTGCCTCTAAGAATAAGCGTTGAAGACGAATATCAGACATTTGTCCCTGCCGTCAACAGCGACTTCCACATATACCTTTAAATAGCTGTCAACTACTTTTAAAGCCCCTAGTGTTGCTAGCGTCCATAAGTTATGACAAACCATGTAACCGCAACAGTATTACGGTTTCATCTATTCCACACAGAAATCTCTCTTTTGTGTCTAGTTTTAGGATGTACATCCACTCACACCAAAATCGGTAGAAATGTAACATAACTTCAAAATTTTTATTAGGCACATTAAACCATAATCAATTTTTAGTATGTACTTATGTATTCTCATTTTGGTGAGTGGTGTAACTCAACTAAACTCTTTACTTACACAATCCAAGAAAAACATCCCATTTTTTTTTAATTTGCTCATACATTAAAAGACTTAAAACTATTTCAAAGTTTCGCCAAACTGCGGAGCATCAACCGCGTTGTAGAAATTCTATTACAGAGGTCAGCGCCACCTATCGTGCAATTTAAAAGACTACTCAACTATGCCGAAATATGGTTAAGCAATGTGTTTCTTTCCAAGTTTAAAATGTAAATGGAACGCCGCCGCTCGCTGCCGAAGCATCGCAATTCCACCCGCTCCTTATCTCTGCTAGCCTGGTAGCGGTGGCGTGACACGACGTTATTTACGCCCCACCCCTAATCCTCTATTTATTCCCGAGATGTATCTGAAAATTAGGGATCACCTCGGCTCCCCGAGGGTTAATTTCCCGCGAGTGTCGTAGTAAAACTCTGATAAAACACAGATATTGATACGTCACGGAATACTGCGATTATGCGTACGCTTTGTCTCGCCTTTGTTTCGGCTACAATGCCTTTCTTTACTTTACTCTGCCTAGCACAAAAGGGGCTTCCTTGTATAAAACCGCGTCGGTTGCTTCCTTTTGCGAAGCAGATGCTGCACTACACTTTTATGAAGTACATTTCCGAAATATATTTCCTCGGTTATAGTATACATTAGACATTTAAACCTTACTCTACTTACGACGACGTATAGTTGTTCTATTTCAAAAGATGGATTATTACACTCTCCGTCTATAGAAAATAGAGAGTCTGCATGTACGGTATACGTATTATCATGAGCTATCTATATATTACCAAAGAACTGTAAAATCTAGGTATATATCTAAATATATAAAATCAAGGTCGTGTTTATTACACCATTAATAACTCAAAAAACAGCTGACAAGATTTTTAATCTTCGTTTTTTGGAATTTGTCTTCGCTGCGAATAACAGAATAACTATTAAATTGTCGGTAACATATATGAAAAAAACATTTTCTCATACATTTTGTTCGGAACGGCTCGGACGGGGGCGATACGACGTTCGCAGACACAAATAGTATCTAATAAAATATAATTTATTTTTAAGCCATAAATTCCCTAATACCTACCAATCAATCAATCAAAAAGTTCGTAACGTTCGTTATATCTAACTTACTTACAAAGGAATATACTTAAAAACTATGGTTGCAACGATATACTCGTATTGCGTAACTTCGCCACTGACCAATCCACCTTCCTAAAGATATGTTTATTTTATAACATCTGTACAATCTGATTCTTCATTGAATAGTGATTCTAAAGGTAATTTAAGAACGCTTAAAATACACTGGACTTAATTAAGCACCCCAGCATTAACCGACCCACAAGCCACCAAGACGCATTAACCCTTGTGTACTCGAAACCTTTTTCGTTCCGACATATCCATTCTCCATTTTACGCGAACGGCCATTTTAAAACACTTTTCCCTGTGCTTAGGCCTAGGGACGTACGGTATCGAACGACGAAAGGAAACTACTGGAATGTCTTTCTAGAAAACTTTCAATGGTCATATGTTTGAATATGGAATGCTTTAAAGTTTTTGCTTTTCATTTATTAACAGGTTATTACGTGGTGACATTTCAAAATAATCAGCCACCATGACTATTACGTATTTCAGAAATAATAGCCATCTATATATGTTTATAACGTGCAACATTTCACGCGTTACATGATAAATATCCTCGCTGCGGAGCTTTTAAACAGTTTAGCCAGTTATTAACAGATTAACAGCATACCTAGTGTACTCATAAAAGCTAATTAATTAAGCTTTCTCGGTCAATGCACAATTATCCAGTACAGTGGCCACAGATCTGATTACTCGTTTGATTCTACAGAATTCACGACACAGTATTCCATTATTGGTTTTCACTATGCTTTTTTGCGAAAATCGTTCGATTATTTGTTTTTAACGCTAGCGCCGAAATGCAGTACGTTATTTGTCCGCTTGGCCTTTAGTTCGGTTTTGTTCGCGCAAATAAAACGCAAGAGAAGACTAGACGACGTATAGTGCGCCATTAATCCTTAAATGCATTTTCAGTTTCGAGTTTAGAACGCGCGCAAATTGTTAAAATCGCTACATCGCATCGGCCTTGACGAGCTGTATTCATTCGTTTTTGGAAATTCCCGGAAAGTTGTTGACTTGAAACTTTTTAGCATTGGTTTGTTTGGACGGTCATTACAGGAATGAGCGTGCGAAAATGCTCCAGTAATTTGCCATGTCACTAGCGGCCGTCGAAAAGGCGTTTTTACAAATGCAAAACGAAGCGGTAATGATGTTGCTAGTTTCGGCAATATTCGCTTTGAACGAAAAACTCGTTTGGAACGTTAAGTGAGGAGTCGTTTTGTTATTGTTGTTTATTCAAAGAGAAGTTGAATCAATGTGTCCGTTGTTTGATTACATTTTTCCATTGTAGGTATTGACCTTTTTTACTTATTGTTAGTATAAATATGTAATCGCTTCTGGAAAGTCTAGCAAGCAACTTATTAATTCACCTAAACCCAGGGTTAGTAACATAGGATTCTTCTTCTTAAACTCTAACGCCCACTACAAGCCTAGAAGTTGATCGCAAAGTGGACTCGATATTTACGACTACTTACGCCATCTATCCAGCTCTGCCCATCAAGCAATCCTTTCAGAGCAAAGTTGTTTACCGATTGTCCCTCTATCCGTGTATCCTTCCCGAGGTAAACAAAAGTCGATCCTCTTAGGTTTACCTAACAGGCAATGGTACAATCACGACCCCTTCAGCGTCTTAAAAGCTTTATACTCTTCACAGAAAATGCAATCTTTTAGTAGTGTCGGTGGAGGGCTTTGTGATCCGTTGTTGGACGTATTGGCTCTTTTGGAATCGGTTTCAAATATTTTGGGGAGTTTAGATCAAGCTAGTGATTTAAGTACAAATAGGCGAGTAGGTAAGTAAGATGCCCTTTGAAAGCACCGTTGAGAAAACAATGCATGTTAAAACACGTCAGCTAAAATTTTTTGGTATGTTTAAGTTACCCATGTAAAGAACTCGTCAAATATTCAGTACCCGATGTAAAATTCCCTTGTTTGTGTTCTCTTGATAGCAATGTTCGTGAAAAATTTAAAAGTTTACTGAAGAAAGCAGGGTCGTACAATGAGGATGTAGTCTTGTAGTAACCTGCCGGGTTCATAAATAGCCCGTACTGCTATTAAATATTGAAGGGCTGATATAACATTCTACGGAAACCGAGCGCAAAGCCTAGGTCTTGGAATTAGCTTTAACATCAATTATTTTATACAGGCAGTGCGGCTGAACAACCAGCTATTATTAAGGCTTTTTTAGGTTAATATTCTCTTCGCTTGTTTTTACTAGCATTACGTTTGAGATCTGGGAACCCATTAGCCGAAATACAAATTTTATAATAAGAAAAAGATGTGAATAAAACGTATAACTGCATTCAATCATAGTTTTACAATAACCGTGCTACCTGGAGGCTATTGTGAAATCCATAATTACAATATAGTTTTCAGTATATTTATTATTATTATTTTTTTATTCTTCCCATTAATAATAGGGGGACTATATTTTTACACAAATCGAACTAGTCCCATAGTAAGCTCAATAAGGCTTCTGTTGTGGGTAACATAGAAAACATCCAAGTCCCAGGAACAAATGTTTCTGCTCACCACAGAAACAAATATCCATACCGGGATTCGAACCCAGGACCTCTAGCTTCGGAAGCAGTGTCACTACCAACTAGGCCTAACAGGCCGACAAAGTATTTACTATAATTAACACAGGTTTTTATTAATTGAACTTTTATTGTTCGTCGTAGTTGGTGTAGGCTGTAAATGACATTGTATTCGAGAAATAAACAAATAAATAAATATTTCTCAACTAACTAGCCAATAGCCAGTTCATGCTCGGGCAAAAATAGCCAGAATGTAATTTTTCTGAATCGTCCTACAATGGGTTCAAACAATTAAAAAATAGCGTTGGCTACACATTACACAAGCTAACAATTATACTCCGTTTCAATTTTGCAAACAAATTGGGACTGAATTATAAATATGAGAAGCGCCAGGTTCGCCGTAGCATGGGTTTATCTTTGCTCAGCATTTCCTAGCAATTGCTCGAACTAATTTAATGTTATAAACGGTCGAGAAATGACATAATCGCGGGTTCCGTGGGAGCGCGCATGTGTGCGTGCGGAAAGCGGGTATTCTGTAAGCTGCGTTGAAAAAAAATTTACTGTGGAAATTAAATTGCTTTAAAATATTGCGAGTCTTCAGAGTTATTTGTAGCAATATCTTTTATTGTGTTACGTCGAGGAGTTGTTAAGGCTCGAATGAAAAAGAGATTAATATTTCTAACCTTAAATGTGTTGCCCGTGTGATGCCGGGTTAGAATAGCACCACCCCCTTTCTTCCCTTGGGTGTCGTAAGAGTTGACTATGGGGACTAGGTTGAAGTGTGTTGTGGGCGATGGGCTAGCAACCTATCACTGCAATATCTCATTTACTGCATCAATAAATCTACAATAACTAAAAGTGAAACCGAATTCTTTGTGCGAAATATTGGCCAGCCCTCTGGTAACCGGTGGTCTCTATTAAGCGCGCCGACAAATCTTTGAAAAGTCGACGCGCACTTGGCGAGCCTGATCCCCATGGTCCAAGTGTTTCGAACCCAAACGCCTCAAATACTTAAATATCCACTCCCAAGCGAGACATACTTGCGGCGTTTGAGGTCTTCGGCTGAAGACGCAGCCGTCATTCCTCTTGCCGTCGTCTCTCGCTAGACCAACAGGTTCCAGGACAGCGGACACCTTGATACTTCCTAGGGCTAATGATATTAATTACTATAATTAGTCTAATTATATATTTCTTGATTGGTCAATTTTAGTGTAGCTGTATTCTGGTTGGTTGAAATTAAATACAAAGATTTTATTAATGAGTGTGATTGGTGGACTTAATATGGTTAAGTGTTTTGATTGGTCAAATCGAAATGTTTTTTAAATCATAAATATGTATACATATTATATATTTTCCCTAGGGGCTAATGGACTACTTTAGCCCCGCATGAAAAGTCCTACTTTTTGAGCATCCACCACCACCATATCAGCCAAAGAACGTCCACTGCTGGACATAGGCCTCCCCCATATTCACAGGGGGTATATGCCATAATCGCCACGCTTGGCATGCGGGTTGGCGATCGCAGTATCTCCACCGCACTCCAGGGATGCTGCTGCCCATCCCCCGGTGGCCGGTGGTCTTTTTGAGCATGAGAAGTGAAAAAATAGTTTTACCTGAATACTCACTGTGTTCCTAAAGATAAGTATTTTATAAAACAAAATGAATAGCCAGCTACCCCCGTTTTGACGTGGCATCGCCAATACAATTACGAGTACGAGGCATGTAATTACCCGCGGACATCTATTTGAGTGCGGCCAGCAATGGCGGGTGTCTGTAATTTGCAAAGCGAATGCGCTTGCGTTCTCTGTATTTGAATTATTTAACGTATTTTTATTTTATTCTATGTGACAATGCAGTTTAAAGCAAGTGAAGTATGAAAAACTAGCGGTCCTAGGTTCAATTTTAATATTAGCAATAAATTAATCTATAAAACTGCGCGATCAGATGGCTGTTGTTAGAAGTTTCGGTATACATAAGGGGTTTCAGTCTCGAGAATGATGTTTTCTATGCATTTATTAAATGATATTGTAGTGACCCGTAAGTGATATTTTAATGAGCTTTTTTTAACAATATATTTTTAATAATGTATACAGGGCGGGCCGTGTGACAGGAGCAAAAAATTTAACGGTTCACTATTATTTCCCATAGCAAGCCAGCAATTATTTCCCTGTAGTCCCAGTTGAAAACAAAAAGTTTTTTCTTAAGTTTTTTCTTCAAATACAGAACGTGTATATTTTACTCTTCTGGAGCTGTATTAATAACTGTTTATTTTAAAAACACATTTTTTTTTATTAAAAAAAATCCAAAAATACCTTTTAAAACCAAAAAAATCAAAACTATTATGACTTATAACTTGATACGACCTCAAAAAGTGCATTGACTGGTACGCTATATCTCATGGTATCAAGCTACATCACCTGAAGGACATAACTTTAGATCAAAATTCCTACTAATAGAAAATGATGATGATGATCGATCCGACCGTTTTCGGCCATGGCGACCACTCCGACTCCTATCCAGCGTTTTGGCGCTCATGCGCTCGAAGGTGGCTTATGTAGCCTATCCTTGCGGCGAAATTCCGTGCACATTGCGGACACGAAAGTACGCCGTTCCGGTAATTATATACTATGGCAGAAGAATAGAAAATAAATAAATATTGGAACACAGGATTACTGCGGATGCTTTAAGGAAGTGTCCTTTTAAATATTTGCTCCTGTTACAGGGCCCACCTTGTATGTTTTTAACACAATGTGACTTTATAATTAATTAATTTACTTTAAAAGTTTTGTTAACATGTAAATTGGGTTTAATATGAATAACCCGTGTGGAGCACACGCCATTTCTTACTTCGAGACGACTGACCTATTAGGTTGTCGTCTAAGGCCATGTTTATCAAATAAGCGAGGCAATCTGCAAACATAAACAAGTCGCACAAACACAAATATATGACATTACCTAGAATTCTATATGCTTACTTCATACTCTTCATAGCCCCGTATCGCACCGCCGAATGCCCCGCTAGTCTTTATATAGAACCTTTAAAGCGAAGGGGTGGGCAAGCTCCTTCCATACAAACTTTGTGCAAGTTTTTCTTCGTTTGTGTTTGCACTCCAGTTACTATTTTTGGTCCATATGCTTATTGTTTTGTTAGCTATGTCTTGATGTTTTTCTTTTTTAATTTTAATTATTTTTTGTAATATTTTTTTAATAGTGCAAAATTTCAACATCAAGTTCGGCGTATATCCAATATGTACCAACAAAAAATAAAATAAAATGCTGTAGTGCCAAAACTAACGCAAAAAACTTGCACAACCTTTGTATGGAGAATGGCTTGCCGTACCCTGCGCCTTAAGTTATGGCTGATTTACATTTGCAAGAACCAGCATGTAATTTTCACTACATTGCGGGCTACGCGCTACCGGAGTCAGACGAGTACGATCAAACACCGCAATGTTATAAAAATTGTATGCATGTTCTTACAAATGTAAATTAGCCCATTCAATAGAACTTCTTTTTCCGTGAAACAAATGACAGTAGTTACTTACCCTTAGTAATTTGAATTGTGTCTTTGTTTCAGGCGACAGCGTGGCAGGTCAGCCGGCGGGTCGCCAACGTGCTCACTTCCAACGCTTTTATTGTAAGTATTTTATGTTACTTATCTAATAAATGGGAGGAAAATGATAAATAAACGAGGTCCTAAGACGACTTCCTGATTTGTCGTTGCGATGGTACGATATGAGAAAACTGTGTATTTTGATGTCATCAATGATGATTTACTACATCAAAATGAGTGCTTCCTGACTGACGCGGGGTGCGCGGAAGCGGAACGATAAAAACGCTGTACTGCTCCGCTTCTGCGCATGAGATTACTAATACTGACAGTATCTCGCCAAGTGCGGAAATCTCAACGACATAAGTAAGCTCGCTTCAAATAACAAAATACGACACATCGATCCCGCCCTGCCAGATCAGGAAGTCGCTTACATGCATGTACAGTCAAAAGCAAATATAGATGATCATTTTAATACTTTATCGCACTAACAATACTGCGACAGTTGGGATGCGTCAAAGTAGTGAAAGTGACAAGGTACTAAAATGGTCATCTACTTTTGCTGTTGACTGTACGGCTTGAGTTTTGTTTTACATGTACGCTTCCCGCTCCGCTGCGAGCGTACGGCGGGGTGGCGGTAGCATTTGCATTGTTTTATATGGACGCAGCACGCTCCGCTCGCAGCGAGGCGTGCACTCAGGCCGTACACTATGTCTAATCGCGGCAAAGTTGCTCGAATATGTGCAAAAAAGACAATTTACCGCCAAAGAACTTTTTTTTATACTACGAACACTTATCAAAAGCATCAATATCAATGTGAATTAATGACGACATAGAAAGTGACAAAAATACCGTATTTCAAACGTCTGTACACGAACTGTCATATCGTATTCAAATATCCTACGAAATAGAACACTAATTTAGGAAGTAGCCTGTTTAACATGCTAGAATGCAGAATTGCCAGAATAACCAGAATAGTAACGAAGACTATTATCTATTCACGACCACTTTCAACTCGCTTCACCTATCACCACTGTATTATGAGCCTGAGATCCGTAACAGCGACGCGTAATCTGAAGCCTGACTATACTTGGGCAAGTTGTATAAGCTTTGTGAATGCCAGCTGCAGCCGAGTTATGCTATTCACAAATTATTTCACCTCACCTCACCGTTCACTCCCTACTATAATTTGACGCCAGGATGTGTAACAATAAAGCGCAATTGAAGGTCAGCATTCCGCTGGTTCCCGTGAAGCGGGTTGAGTAAGCGTTGTGACTAGCGCTACCACGAATAACAATAGGAATTGCATCTTGAATCCCGAGCTAGACTAATTAATTTGAACGTTATAATTAACTGTGAACTTATCTTTGTGCGGGATCTCGGGGCATGCATAGTTGTGCATTTCATGTTTTGAATATAAACGTCCCGGAGTTCATAAGAGCTAACGTTTACGGCACGTTCATGTAGGCGTAATTGGCGGCTCACAGTGAGTTTATATCATCTTCGACCATTTTTTTTAGGTATATAGGTAGGTACAAGCCCTTTTATACACAACGCTAGGGTTGCCGTTTTCGAGTTAGACGTTGACGTTTGACGTTTCAATTCGTGAACATTTTTTGACGTGGATGACGAACAATTTTAGTGAGCTTGAAATAACGTACTCGTATAGAGTATCGGAATGAGCAATACATATCCCCATTATTCGATAATAACAAAGATTCCTTGATAAATACAAATTAATAAATCGCTCAAGGGTTGCCTAATTAAAACCTGAACTGAACCGATAAAAAAACTTATCAACTTTTTGGGCCAACTTTCCTCGTAAAAAAAAGTAAGTGTGTAAAGTAATGTGAAAGAATATGACAAAATAATTGGATAAATAGGAGTTGCCTACAGTCAGTTAGGACTACTCTGAGGTTGCCAGCAGGTTTAAAAAGGCGAGCAAGTGGATTGATATAACCTCATCTGTTGATAAATAGTTGTATGAAATGAAAGGGTACTTACTACCGACGGTGTTAGATTAGCCTGGGCAAAAATGGGACACGTAATTAATTTGCCACAATCGCCATTTCTCGGGTGTAAAGGATAATACCGGAACCGGATCTTAGGCTAGTAGTGTTATGTGACAGATGTCATCCTCGTGATGCTTTTGTGTGTTAACCCTAAAATTGGCAGATTATTAATAATGCATTTTAATCGCCTTTTGGTATTTATTTTTTAACAACTACTTTTTGAAGCATAGAGCGCCAGCTATTTTTTTTTATTATGGTCTAGGTTGGCGACTAAGACCGATTTGTGAAATCATTAATCATCGATTCCATTCTGTATCGAGCGAACTTTAACTTTATGTAATCGGGTCTGGTTCCGATTCCAAATTTCACCTACTTAATGGTTGTAAATAGCTTACTACGAGTAGGTATATCCGCTAGTTATACATCTATGTACGAGTTCATAAATAATATGTCCGTTTCCAATGATCCAAACATATTTAAGCAACTTTATGCCCGTAATGGCCTATGTCCAGCAGTGGACGTCCTAGGGCTGATATGGTGGTGGTGGTGGATGCCCGTAATAATAAAGTCGTGCTCCTACATTTTTCAAACAAATATTTCTCCTACATTTTTGATCACGTTATCCGTACACATTTTCGAATTCGGCGTTTGAAAATGAAACCGAATATTTTACAAATCAACCTGCCCTATTATTCACATACCGACTCGTCCTCAGGTCTCACTTCACACCTCACCCGTGTATATATGGAAACTGTCAAGTGTCAAATGTCATTTGTCAGTTTCCATATAAAAACAGGTGAGGTGTGAATAACACCTCTGGACGTAATCACAATGTCCTCGTGCCAGTAAGTATTACCCATCTCTTCTATAGTTACGAGTACGTAGGTTTCTCCTAACATGTTGGGATAACTCGCGAAATATTCCGCAATGATAATCACATTAGTAGTTCGCCGGCTCCTATTATCATAAATGCATATTCATTAAAGTTTCACCCCTTCTGTAAAACACTAGCGCCCTCTAATGGATTTTACACCAAGCGCTACTTAGTGGTTATGTTGGTCAACTTTCAGCATTTAACTTTGAAAAGTAGCTAGTAATAAGTAAGTCTAGGTAACACTATATGTTGTGTTTCATGCTCATAGAATGTAATAACGTACCTCTTTCATGTATTTACTTACTTTATGTGCAGGGTGAAATATAAATCACCGTCCAATTTCAACCATAATAAGTATGTTAAGAAAATAATGAAATACGTGTTTTGTTTTTCAGTACTGTTTAGTTTTGCTCTTCGGTTTTTTTATACCACGTCGGTGGCAAACTAACGTACGGTCCGCCTGATGGTAAGCGGTCACCGCAGCCTATGGACGCCTGCAACTCCAGGGGTGACACAGTATGCGCGTATTATTATAAATTTAGTAGGGTTTTTAATTTCGTTACAAAATTGTACGTAGCCTATGTGCTTGAAACCCACTCATTCAAATATAAAACTTGCCAAGTCACTAGCAAATAACATGACAAATAATTTTAAGCAATTGAAGAACGTTATGCATGTCAGGAGCTGTGATCAAAGGAGCTTTGAAATAACTTGGTTTCAAGTTAGATCTCACTTATTTCATTAGCGAAACCGTTTACGAACTTGGTATTTTTTCACATTTATGTTTTTGGAGATACATATTTATTTTTAACTGTGAGTAACTTCCGGCAATCGACGCCTGCTAAGGCATGGCAGATGAAGAAGAAGGTTTTATCTACCGTATTATTAAAGTCACTAGTAAGGCAATAGAATAGTTTATCCCACAGGGTATATCCCAGTCTATAGCCGCCTACGCGATTATTTTAGACACCGAAACAGTACACAATACCCGCCACTTTACCAATTACGCGCGCGGCAATAAATCTAGATGAATATATCGATAACAATAATGATTTACGAATCGCGCCGAACGAATTACACGCGCAAACAGAGCGAGCAAACCAATGCATTCCTAATTAATTGAATTGGTGTAATGCATGGCTTAAAGTTATATTTATGTTGTTAAAAAAGATATTGACACAATTATGAGAATTTAAGTTAAAATACGGAAGCTCTATAAATAGTAAAGTTCGATTTGGGAAGGTCTAGGAATAGGGAACATTTTCGAGTTTTACAAAAGAATTTCAGCTGTCTCAAATTAGGAGTAGCTGACTGGGGAAATAGTAACCGATTGGAAAAGGAGCAGTTACTCGTACTCGTACTTTATACTTGCACTGTTTAGAGTTGATTTTGCGGACTACCACAAAATCAATCACTATGGCCGGTTTGCCATTAAAGCTCTTAAGGGAGCACGCATTATTCTAAGAAGAAGTTATTTCTTTAGCACAGGTATGTGCTAAATAGCGCGCATTAACGGCGTGGGTCACCACAACATTCCTCGGAAAGTTTTTTAAAGAGTCGAAAGTTACAAAGCTTACGGGTAACTGGCTTACTATCAAGCGGGTTGAAAAAATTTATGGCACCGTTGTAAACGAATCTTTTAAGATAGGAAGTTGAAATTTCAACACACGGAAAGAACGCTCAATCAATAACCAATTACCAGCCATTTATCAATCTTTAATTCTTTCCCATCCACCGTAATTCCGCATAGTCCATTACACCGGCTGCATTCAGCGCAGCCGCCTGGCACGGATGCGTCCAGATACAGAAATCTGCATAATCATTTTGCCTGCTGCCTACTCATTTCGTCCACTGTTAACGACAAATCAAGCGAGACGCTTTAAATATTCAGTTGGCCCGATGGTGCGTGTTTTATTCACGTTATGTTGGCAACAGGTCGCCCTGCTAGCTTTTAGCTATAAATGTAACAAATTAAAAAGAAAAAGTCAGCTAGACGAAGTCAAGCCGGCCAGTCTTTTAAAACGCTGCTGACTGCGTCGATTTAGTGCCCGTGTGAATCAACTTTACAAATACAAGTGGACAACAATTTACGACACAAAAGTTGAACGCGAACGTGGCAGAATTTACAATTTAAAGGACACAGTTGCCCCTGCTATGATACTTCCTCTTCCAAATTTAAATCCCCGTTACCCCGTCCCGGAACATAGTTTTAATAAAATTACAATGATATTCCAAAGCTCGACCCAATTTCGGAAACATTTGTAATTCAGTCGTCTGTCCGTAAAGTGGCTGTCTTCGTTCCTCGCATTTTTAATCAACAAACCCGTCGAATTTGCGTGCTAATTTGAATAGGGCTGAAGGGTTCCGGGGCCTTTAACAAGGTGAGTATACTGCGTTAAGCGGAGTTCGGATGCGGGAAGTATTAGGTTATGTTTGTTCAGTTCACTTTTCCCCACTTATCCGTGACCCTCCATTAATAATTCGCGATTGAATAATCGTCTTTGATTAATTGAGGAGCCCGCATCCGCCGGACAAATGTTGTTTCCACAATATTTTTCACTGCGGGAATTACTCTAAAACATTTTTTGTTAGCACTTGGATTGCCAACAAGCGAAATGAATGAACTCAAAGCGTAGAGTTGATTACAGGAATAGGGCTGAAGTAGGTATGTTGTTTGTTTTGGGCTAGCAGCCTTGACTTTGCCATCTCATATTTTTGAACCAACGATTGTTGGGGTGACAGAATCATTCTGACTTTGAGCCGCACTGAGCAATGGCGTAAAAGGAGATGAAACGATTCCTGAAATTGCCTCTAGGCTGTCCTGAAGGTTTATAATTAGTGATCACTTGGTTTGTAATCTCTGTTTACTTGTTAATTGCTCAACTGTTAAACGTTTTGTGACTATTAAAAGTTGTAATAAATCTAGTGCTTTATTTGGAGTAACTAATGCAGTTTAATTGATTCTATTAGTGAACGTTTTATTTCCATCTTAAAGTCGCATCCTATTATGTTACATTATTTCTTTGCAAAGCTGATACAAATAACCGTTAGGTTCTGAAACTCATCTAAATTATTGTTAGCGTGTAACTTGCAGCTTGGAATTAGATCATATGTATATGGACCTCATGCGTGGCTGCAGTCTCTATTTAATTAAATAAGACTGCAGTATCTCGCTCGCACAGATGAATTTATAACAATATCCGTGAAACGTGCGGTGTTAATTTCCATTTGAACTGACCCTGGAGGCTAGTCTCTGGGGAGAGTATAATTGAAACGAATTATTGGATAGTTCAACTGACACGGGAATATGAACCTTATGGTGCGGTATGATTTAAAAATGCTGCAGGGTGTTTTAAAGAGAAATAGAAAAAAATACAGACCGCGTTAGGTACCTACCTTTAGCATTGCAATATTCTAGCAGCATGAGTTCTCTCCTCGGGTTTCGCCAGAAATCGAACTGAAATCGATAGACATGAACTTAATGAATGTTTACTTTGATTTGCATTTTATATTAAAACTAAAATCTGCGCTCCTATATGTTTTCAGTTTCCAACAAATTACAAAAATACTCTATATGTAGCCTTTTTATGCGAATCCCCGTTTCTGGGGTTTAATTTACAGGTTTTCCGTGTTTCATCCTGTTTGATGAAAAATTAAAGTCTTATTTTTTAACGTGAAACCACTCTTTATTCATATTTTGATATTATTGTTCGTCGTCTAGTACCCATAACACAAGCCTTATTGAGCTTACTATGGGACTAGTTCGATTTGTATAAAAATTATCCCCTAATGTATATTTATTTTATTTATTATTTATTGTTATATATTATATAATGTAAAATATGATGTTCATCAGTTAGTTAATTAAAAATAATCAAATATATTATTTTTGCCCTTGAGGCTTACTTGCAGAATAAACTTGAGTTTTTTTTATTTTTTATTAAGTAGTTAGTACGTTATAGTACTAAATCCCATAACTGGCGGCATTGTATTATGTTGTTAGAAAACAATAAAGCAACGCAAGGAACATAAGCACTCAATTTATTTCAGCCGTTAGACGTGTATTCGTGCCGTCCTTTATTTAAACCGAAACCAGCAAAGCACGCATTTTTGCCAAGGCTAGGGTCACCACCAGCCATTGGCGGCTTGTGACTTTTCAAAGTTCTCTTTTGAAAATATAAGTTAATATTGGCGCCACTGTCTAGTTATTTTTAGCTAGCGCCACGGTGCAGTGCCGTTATAAAATAGCATCTTTCCTGCACGCGACCGGTCTTCAACGTCTCATACAAGAAACTCAAGCGGTCCTTAAAAGCTTTCAAATGATATAATGTCTCAACCATATACACCAATGGGACGTCGCCCATTTGCCCTTTCTCCTTTGCTTTTACTTGAGAACTTTTTAAAGAAATTAACATTCTAACTGTAGCGTCCCAATACATTTATGAGAATATTATTTATGTCATTAAGAACCTAAACTTGTTCTTTATAAATTCTGATATCCATCATTTTAATACTAGATGCGACTAAAATGTCACGTGTTCGCAAAGTATACAAGTCTTTTCTCAGTCAATGAATGTATCCGTTTTTATAATAAGTTACCTGATGAAATTACTAAATTACACTTTCCAGCCTTTAAAAATTACTTGAAAAAATCGTTGATGTCAAAGGGTTATTACAGGGTCGAGGACTATCTAACTGACAGAAATGCATGGCCCAAACCAGAGACCTAAATAGCATTAATATTCATATATGTATATTTTTATTGTATCACGTCTAGGAAATTAGTAAACATATGTTGTCTTGTTGAATATACATTGTAAATATTCTTCCTCTTTAGGTAAAAAACTTAAGTATAGGTAAAGGACCTGTTGTATGTAGTTGTGACGTATTCGAATAGAGATTTGTTTTGTTATTGTAGTAAGCATATTTTTGGGAAAAAATTACTTACTTTCTTTCGGCGTTTCTTCTCGGCAGTGGTCTTGTTTTGCAGAAACGCTAGTAGATTTTGACTTGTAAAGGTGCCATTGCGGCCTACTTACAGAATAAAGTTCATATATTTATTTCTAATTATGATTTTAATTCGTCAGTAATAAAGCGAAACCATATTAATTATAATAGCCATTTTTAGGGTTATGTACCAAAATGGTAAAAAAGAAACCCTTATGGTTCCGCTTTGTCTGTCTGTCACGTACAAATATCTGAAAAACTACGTATGCTATCGATTCAAAATTTGGAATAGATATAAACAAGGCTAACCCACGTGCATAGAACATGATTTTTTTGGATATATTTTTTATAATTTCTGTGTAAATTTACCGATAAAAGGGGGTCAAATGTTCAAACGTTCAAATGTTCACGCAATCACATTAAAGGTATTGAATTACACATTGTAAATTGTAAAACAGTTTTTTAGGTTTTTTACGGTGTCAACATTTTTATTTATGAAGGAAAATGTAAGAAAAAAGTGTGGTTCCGAAGTTTACCAAAAAACATTAATATTATTTATATTCATGTAGACGTTTTTCGGCTGATATGATGAATTGAATATAGACGCAATCCATTAATGAATATACTAGATATGCTTGAACTTTTCGAATATAAAAATAAATTATTCCCATGAAAAATGGAGTTACAGGACTTTTTTCATAAAATACGGGCTAAAGTCCGCATTTTCTGTTTCCGGCGAGGCAACCCTACGCCGACCGCAATTACGGCATTTGCATATCTCACGCCCTCGACTCTTTACGGCATTTTTGTATGCCTACCCGAAGATAATTTACGCTTTTGTGTACACTCTGTATAATACACTCGTGGAAAACAAGAAAGGGTAAAAAACCATTTTGAATATGTATGAGAGCTCCAATTTAACCAGCTCATATTTGAATTAAAGAAAATACTGCACTCCTCGGTTTTCCTGTCAATTAAAATTGACTACGGAAATGTGCTGTTTCCGTCCTGTTTTCTTTTATTGGCGCCAAGTCTATATTTCCTTAGCGTTCATGAAATGTTGCCAGTGATAAAAGGAGGTAAAAATTGTAACATCGTTCGCGAACTAGGTCAATAGTTATCTTTACCTATATGTTACTGTCCCATTCTCACTAACGGTTGAGATACGAGGGTGACGGACTTAACATTATTACCACCATTTAGACGCCCGCATGCTTCGCAAAAACTCCTTGGAAATTCTCAGTGTTGCCAACTTGAAAAGTAATTTATTTTACCAAATCCCGCACCGCGCGCCATATCGTGTCAAGCTTAAATAATCTAACAGGACTCACGGCACGTCATCCTGACGGAAAACCTGGACTTTCTACAATTCTAGGAAGCTAAGGTTTAAATAAAATGGTTTCTCAGAAAATGTCTCGAAGAATACATGCTTTTACTGAGTCCACAATGTTGTGTTAATGCTGGCAACATTGTGCGTACTGCAGGGTGCCGTTTCAACGAGTAATAGAGTAGGTGAAAATCGCTTAAGTACTCAGTTCACTGCAACAGATGAGTTAAGTACTCAGGTATATTACAATGTTGCGTGTTAATTAAGGATGGCTTCGTGTGTGATACTGCCATTTTAAACTGCTATTTCGACATACATAACATTTGTATGTACCTAGCGTCACTTTAGATACGTTATTTTGAATAAAAGTATTTACAATGGTAATTAATAAAATCCTGAACCCCGGGATTTGTATATCTGACTCAGTATAATTGGAGTCTTTGATCTGACTATAGGTACTGTCACTGCAAAAGAAACAGTGACAGTTGTCAATTTGATTGTGCTTTTCTTAGATATTTTATTTTACTAACCAGACGGTTAAGCTAAATTCCTTCGTGGGATATGCGCCAACATTAACACTCAAAATACCATTTTAACTTCAACCAACCTCTAAACCACAAGCTCTAGAGTTAACCCAACATTGTAGCACAAAGTATGAATAGGCGGCCATGCTTTATTACCCAGCTAATGCATCCGCTCGTAAAACAACTTCATTTTACATTGTAATTTTTTTTACACCCCTTCATTGGCGAAACTTGTGAAACGCTTTACATTTATGAGTGAAGAGTTATCAATTATGCTTCTGACTGGGCAAGACAGACGTCATGGTCCATAATATTATATTACTTATCTAAGACATTTCAGCCAGAGCATTTCAACCGCCTAATTTCTTCGGTACCAATTGAGGTTTAAAATCTGCAAGGTTTTACGATGATGTCTCCAGTTATGTGGTAGAAGCCAGGGACTTCTTTCAAACGACTGAGTACAATCGACTACAAAGAGATCGATCCACCCAAAGTTACAAAAGTATGTATTCGTGTCTTTATTGACTTAGGTAACATTAAGGTCGGATACATATTTTTGTAACTTTAATGGGATTGATCTATTTGAAGTCGACTGTACCATCGAACTTCGACAAAAATAATTAGAAAGTAAGCTGTTAAAACACTCTGACATTCACCCAGCGCATATTGTCTCCGTATGTCATCATTATTCATCCTTGCTAAAACATTAAATAAAACGTGGACATGTAAAGCGAAGATGCCCGTTAAGACGACGAGTCGTTGCGTAGGTAAAATGTAGAAGTTAAAATACTTGTGTACGAGTAAATGATGGTAAGACCTTGGAGACCAGATGTGGAAACATGTAGGAGTCACCGGGGAAGTATGAAAGGTTACTGTGAGTAACTACTCGTATAGAAGTAACGTGAAGCACGCCCAGTAACCGAAACAATGAAAAATTATGACGTGAAATTGTTTTTATCCCAGCCAGCATAGATAGTCAACAAGTCAGACTAAAACTTGTTCAACCACGCGGCTCTCGTAAAGAGCGTCCAAATCACTCGCGTTCAGAACATACCGCGTTATTGAAATTTAACGGAAATTCACAGGCTCGGCTCCAAAACGAACAACGCACCTTGCTGTTTGCGAATAACCCAGCATATCGTATTTTGAGTCTGATTTGCACCGGCCGGCGCACCGACTCGCTAAATGGGACAACAGATACGCGGAAATGGAATGCAAAATGTTGCACAATCGTGACTATTTCCAATTTACGCGTTCACGAATTCAAATTTTGAAATTGAAAATAGAAATTAATCGCCCGGATGGTTTTAAATCAATCAAACCAGCGGATAACGCCATAGGCGTGTTGTTTTTTATTTCATCCAATAAAACCTATTGGTTCGATTGAAATTGAAGTTTGTCCGATACTAAAATAATACTCATTTTCAGCATGTGATTCAATACCAGAAAGTTCTCTGAACGTAGCTTAAGATTACAAAAGATAAATCATCGTGATTGTGAGTAGGTACCGGGCGTATTATATACCTACAAGCTTCGCGATTGTTTGGCGGATATTTTCGCGAGCAATGTTCGAGGATAATAGACTGGCAAAACTCGCCGTTCAACAAAACACCCCCGACTCCCTAAGACGAGTAGGTACGTAATAAGACGAGATATTTTGTTCCAATAATTGACTTACTTGGTTGCAAGCAGCGAACAACTTGGGACTATCTATCTCGAATACCCAATCCAATTGTCATCCAGCGGAGTCGGGTCCGCCTAGGACGGAGAGCTAATAAAATTATTTACTTATCCTCTCTTTTGAGAGATTCGGTGCAGCGTCAGTCAGCAATCAAGGCGTAACAGAATTTAAAGTCTACGTTGTAATTCTAGAGCCGGATCCGCTCCACTCTGGATCTCGCTGCTAATTGTTGAAAAGAGGAAAAGTAATAAAAGTGCTAGTCTTTGAAGCAAAGACGCTGCCCGGAGCGCCTCGCCGGAGCGCATTTTAATAAATTAAAACTGTGCAAAATTCCCATTCCAATATCATTTTATTTCCCTTTTTGCGACGCTACTGGAACTCCCTCCCCTTACATTGATTCAGTTTAATTTATCATGGGCGAGGCAATCAATTTTATGTATTACTTTATCATTATTAAACAAAACATTTAATTCACAAACAGGCCCGGGTAATTTCGAGTAGCTATCAAAGGGTGTATTGATGAAAGCATTTTATTTACCGGTCGATGAAACATTTCGGGATTTATATTTAGGAAGTCTTCATTTAAATTTTGTAGCGTATTGTTTTTACTGGGGTGATAAGCCAGTTCTAACGGTTAATGTCATTTTTTTCAGGTGGTGCTTATATCGCTAGAGCTGCTGGCGTGGGGCAGTGGGGCTGCGGCGTTGGCCAACTGCCCGCCCGGCTGCGTCTGCAATGACGACACGCTGGTCGTGGTCTGCGAGGAGAGCCGCCTCGACGTGCTGCCCATCGCGCTTAATCCCTCCATCCAGCGGCTCATCATCCGCAACAACAAGATCAAGACCATAGACAGCTCCATGCAGTTCTACGCGGAGCTCCAGCACCTCGACCTCTCCCAGAACCACCTCGTCAATATTCCCCCTAAAAGCTTCTCTTATCAGCGAAAACTACAAGAACTGCATTTAAACCATAACAAGATATCGTTCGTGAATGACACGACTTTTCAAGGGTTGAATGCGCTAACGGTCCTCAACTTAAAGCGGAATTTCCTCGAAGAGTTGATGAATGGTGCCTTCTCGACTCTGCCAAGATTAGAGGAATTGAACCTTGGGCAGAATAGAATATCGAGGATCGAACCGAAAGCCTTCGCAGGACTTACGGCGCTAAGGATTCTGTACTTGGACGACAATCAGTTGAGTTCCGTGCCGACGATGTCCTTTAGTCTACTGGGCAGCCTGGCCGAGCTGCACGTGGGACTCAACGCCTTCTCGTACCTACCCGACGATACCTTCGCGGGCCTGAACCGCCTGGCTGTACTCGATCTCAACGGAGCTGGACTTTTCAACATAAGCGAGAACGCGTTCAGAGGTCTCCCAGGACTTAGAAGTCTTAATCTTTTCGGGAATAGATTAAGTGTAGTACCCACGCAACAAATAGGTGGACTTACGCGATTGGAAGAGCTATACATAGGTCAGAACGATTTCATAGCTCTAGAAAGTCACTCGTTTAAAGGTTTAAAGAACCTCAAACTCCTCGACATTACTGGCGCTGCCCAAATGGAAAGAGTCGAGAAGGGAGCTTTGGAAGACAATATAAATCTGGAAACTGTGGTACTGGCTAACAATAAGAAATTAGCAGTACTAGAAGAAGGTACTTTACTCGGCTTGCCTAAGCTAAAGCACGTTACGCTTAGAGACAACGCCATAATGACGATCAGTGAAACTGTATTCGTGGGGAAGGAGCTGAGACAATTGGACATCACCGACAATCCTATTGTCTGCGACTGTCAGCTGTTGTGGCTGCACGAGCTGCTGAACGAGAAGAGCAATTTCACTCAAATCCAATGCGCAGCGCCCGAGCACCTCAAGGACAAGTACTTGCGCGCTGTGACGGCGGACGGGCTCGGCTGCGCTGTGCATGACACGCGGCAGCAGACCATCATATGCGTGGTCGTGGTCGCCTGCGTGGCCACGCTAGCCTCGCTCGTGCTCGTGCTCTACCGCTACCGCAAGAGCATGCACGAGAAGCTAAAGGACTACAAGTGGAACAAACGCGCGATGCGCAAAGACCTGGAGTACCACAAGCCCATCTCCACGGAGGAGGACTGCATCGTGCGCGGCATCCACCCCGCGCAGTACCCCGCCCCGCACGCTCCCGGGCTCCGGCCGATCCCGGTGACGGAACTGTAGCTAGAGCTTTACGCCTCCCCGAGCGTGTTCTTCATGTCGGGCCCGCAGCAGCAGGGCTCGGCGCGGCGGCCGCGGGGGGGCGCGGCGGGCACGCTGCCCGCCAACGGTTTCACGTACATCGGCGGCGGTGGCGAGCGGCCGCCGCTCACGCTCAACAACGGCGCGCCGGCGCTACTGAACAACGGCTCGCTGCGCTCGCTGCCCGACAAGAAGAACAACCGTAACGGCTTCGTGTGTCACGAGAACTTCCCGCGCGCGGAGCGCTACTCGCGCAAGCAGGAGAACGGGTACCTGCGCAACTCGGAGACCATCATCGGGTTCCCGCGCGCGCGGGACTACGAAGACTACAGCGAGCCCGAGTACTCGGTGATCGCCGAGGCCGAGCGCGACTACCGCGCCTGCGCGCACTCCAACACCTTCAACTGTTGAGCCGGGGGGCGTGAACTTTCAATCGTTTGTGATCTTGTAATTCTAGCAATAAATCTTCATTCCATTAAGTTTTTCTATGGAGGAGTTTGTGATGGGACGTAGTGCTCTAGAGCGGTTAGTGACGTTTAGTACTTCGTGATCGGTGTACGTACGACCAGTGAGGACTACCCGTATCGTATTCGGTTTAAGAGAGTACATTATTTGTAAATTATATATTTAAGTAGTGATGGATCTATTTTTCGATGGGTCGGTGGGGCGTCTGAAAGTGTGACTTTCAGCGTAGACGCCCGGCTATACAGCTAGTCGCGGCACGCGGTGGTCGCCGCTGCCACGTAAGTGACCGTTTACATTACTGACCGCTTTCGGTTTTTACAGAAAGTGGGTAAGACACGTAATATATGTCATTTTGTTACTCGTTTCCCGCAAAAATCAAAAGCGAACGGTACAATGACGGTGATAATACATCATCAACTATGTGATTGTAAGTTTCCTACCCGCGCGGTAGACTTTGTATTTGTTTTGTACAAAAACCATTCCATGAGAAAATCTTTTTGATGTCTAATTTTTTATTTATAACGAATGAATTAAGTGTGCGTTAAATAAGACACCAATATGATAGGTAACCTATTGTAGGATTAATAAATGTAAATATATTTATACTATATTGAGATATTTATAAAATTTAATACGATCTTTATTCTTCTTAAATTTTCATAAAATTATTTCTGTATTTCACTTAAACATTTGTATGACTACGTATAGTATTGTTTGCTCTCGACTGGTATCCTATTGCGAGATTACCTCCTTGTCACTATTGTTAATACACTGTATTTCGAATCGTGTAGGTATGGCTGCACCCACTTCTTACCTGTATGTCTCACTTATCGCTCAAATCTCATAAACGCATACCTATATAACCTACTTAAGTTCCAGTGAAACTACTTAGGTATACAATTATTAATTTGTCGCAACGATTATTGGTTAACTGTTTACTTGATTCATTGCCATCGCAAATAGATATTTTATAATAAAATATGTAATCTATAAGAGATGTTGATATTTAAATCGGCTACAATAAGTGTGCTACTGAAAGCAATACATAATATTAAAACTGTTATAGAGATACTATTTCACAAACTTATAGAGGTTAGAATTAATAAATTGAAAACTTAAATACTAGTGAGAACTAAATTAAGTCACGAAAAGTGAATGCTATCAGTCATTGATTTATTTATTTCGTCTGAACATTTCGCCGGTTGACAGGTCACTATAAAATCTGTCATTACTATTAGAAACCTCGTATACAACAATTTTGAGATACGACTTTTACTTTAAGTAAGTAAAAGATACTAAGGGAGTTTTGGTTGTCAGCCGAAGATTTATTAATCAATATGTATTACAATGGTATTGCCGTTAGGACGACTCAGAGTGCAGCGTTTCGAATCGAAGAGTTTTCTTTTTTATTAATGCTAACCTAACCATAGTCTGATAATTTTAAAGCACTTAGAAATATTTTGTTGTACTTTGCGCTAGAGCCCTGCCAGGTTATATCAGAAGTTTGTACGCTAGGAAATGTTGCATTTCAGTTCAGTCAATCAATTTGATTTCTGGGCCACTTCGTACCTTGTCACAATGACAATAATATGAAATCACTAGCAGCTCTCGTATTGATTTTTACTGTGACAAGGTGCGATGTGGCGATGTGGCCCAGTAATCAAATTGGGTGACTGACACATCATTAATTTCAGTACTTTCCTACCTGTAGTCTGAAACTTGTAAGTTCAGAAAATAGGGTAAACAATCCCAATCCTCGACATCTTAATGCCCAACAGATGACACCTATTTATCACCTCGGTCCTTAAATTAAAAATACCAACAGATCCGTAGTGCTGAGTAAGATGATATTTCATATAGCGGTCTCTTGGAATCCTTATGATTAAGAGGGCGCAGTGCGCTCGGTTCTCCATACAAACGTATATATGCTCTCATTTTAAAACGCCATGCTAGAATAACATGAAACTTTGTATACAGAATGGGATCCGGCATATCTAGGTCGGAAATTAGTTTCTGTTGCTTTGTAAAAGAAAAAAAAACTGTAGTTTTCTGAGTTTTTTACGGCTTGTATGAAAACCTTAATAATCGTTGTATTTTTTCTCCATTATAATTTCAAGCAACAGAAACTAATTTCCGACCTAGATATGCCGGATCCCATTGTGTATACAAAGTTTCATATTATTCTAGCATGGCGTTTTAAAATGAGAGCGTAAATATGTGTGTATGGAGAACCGAACGTACTGCGCACCCTTAACCAAGATAAGTTGGAATTGGACAGATAGTACGATCATTTTCGGCTGTTAACGAACTGTCTCCATTCAAAAGCACACCAAAATGTCAAATCCCATAAAAACCAAAACGTCACAAACGTCAGTTCAGTACAATTTTCAGTTATGAAGACGGAGACACTGTCCACTTATTACTGATTTGTGCATTAGTGAGAATACCTATAGATCAGATGTACAGAAATCGTTCAATTTAAATGAGCGGATCTGCTTACTCTGATATCTGTGCATCTGTCATTATGACTGAACCTCATAAGTCCTTTTTTAGGGTACCGTAACCAAAGGGTAAAAACGGGACCCTATTACTAAGACTTCGCTGTGCGTCCGTCCGTCCGTCTGTCACCAGGCTGTATCTCAAGAACCGTAACAGCTAGACAGTTGAAATTTTCACAGATTGTGTATTTCTGTTGCCGCTGTAACAACAAATACTAAAAACAAAATAATAATAATAATACTTAAGGGAGGCTCCCATACAAAAAACGTGATATTATAGCCCTTTTTCATGGCTACCACTCGCCGAGCTAGATCTCAAGAACCGTAATAGCTAGACAGTTGAAATTTGCACAGATTATGTATTTTTATTGTGGCTACAACAACAAATACTAAAATCAAAATAATAATAATAATTAAGGGGGGCTCCCATACAACAGAGTAGTTGTTGGCGTTTTTTGCTGTATCTCATGAACCGTAATAGCAAGGAGGTAAAAATTTTCACAGATGTTGTATTTTTATTGCCACAAAACTAAAAAGAAAATAAAAATAGTATTTAAGGGGGGCTTCCATACAACAAAGGTTTTTTTTACCGTTTTTTTTCTGGTACGGAGCCCTTCGTGCGCGAGTTCGACTCGCACTTGGCCGGTTTTTTTTTCAACTGTAGTAGTCCAACTACCCAGTTGTAACACCGAGAGACTAAGAGTAGTGCTTCAGAATCAGACGTGACTTTTTCGATTTTGTATAAATTCTTGCCATTGGTTATGTCTACGGTTCGCGCATCCTTAATTTGTACTTGGTGAAGTACATTAGGCAGTTATTTATGCTATGCAGTTAAAATGTCATGTCTGAATTACTATCGTCATATCGTCAATTTGTACTTATAAAAGTACGCAGGGGCTTTACGAGGATAAGATTGAAAGTGCCATGTATTGGGTGAGTGCCGAGCACTGGGACATTTACCTTACTTTTTTTCAGTTTACGTGTTTAAACTTACTTATGCAACGCATTTCACAAAGAAGCTTCTGCGAAGTGTGTAAGTCGAACGAATTTTTTGATCTCACTGCCAGCGTGATCGCGTATTCATGTCGGACGTATAGCTTTTGTCCCTCTCTCACTTTCATGCTTGCTAGTGTAGGGAGCATGCTAAACATCCGACATTTGCGACCATGCTAAATAGTGATGGAGGTATTTGTTGAGATTCCGACTGAGTATGCGATATGCTTTGCATAGGAACATGGAGTTTCAAAAACATTTTTAAGGACTTTTCATTGTAAGGAAGTTACTCGTTATTGATAAACATCCGTTACACAAGGGTATACCCGTGTACAACGGACAACGAATTATGTATGAACTAAGTCCTTAGAAACGGTGTACTTTTTAATATGTCCAATACTGTATTTACCTTTTTTTTTCAAAAGAACTTAAGCAACTACGAAAACCGCTTTGAACTTTCACCTTCATAATTACCTAGTTCATAAGAATTTTGAAAAATGGTATTTAAAGGTACAACACGAGACTGCTGTCTGCCATTTAATAGGCAATTATCTTGAAGGCATAGGTAATTGGATATTAATTATCAATACACTACATCAGTGTGTGTGCCAATATTTTTCGTATATAAATTCGTTAGGTTTTTCGTGTTTGCTAAGTTCTGTGACCATTCGAATTAACGCCATCTTGTTTTCAACTCTGATAATTGTACTTAACTTTTTTAAACTTTTCCCTAACTACACGTTGAAACTTGATCTTATGGAGGCGTAAGCGTATGTGCATATTTCATGTAAATATGGAGAAAATAAAGACTAAGTGATGAGGGCATGAGTACGTGCCGCGTGGATGCCTAATGATGTATACAACTTAATGAATACATATGAAAAATTGTGATTAGTGTACATAACATTATCTACACAGCGTTGTAATAGAATCATCGGTCATTTTCTGTATTTTATTGTAGTTATTACCTACATACAAACTCGATAATATAACATACCTCAAATTTATAAATGTGTTTTATTTTACTCTGGTATCCTCTCTTATTCTTGTGTAATGTGACGGCATCAGATACAAGCCCTACAAATAAAAGTAAGTGTATGCATACTCGATTATTAGCAGTGATCGGAATAGGTATTGCTAATTTACCTACCGTTTTGTTTATCGCGCATGTACTTCTCTTAGCAGTTGGGAGTGTCATGTTAATGATTGCGACTGATGACTTCATTTCATGATCGGGGCGTGTAAATATAAACACCGCCTTAACCGTTTATTTACTCTGGCAAGGTTCTGGTATATTTCTGACTGAGGGTAGACTAAGAAACAGTCGTCAGAATAATCTTTGGGGTAGTAAATCGTTTATTCTGTTGGGAGAGACCGGACTCAATGGTGATGGGTACTATTGGCGCGTGCCCTACGTCTCGGAAAGGACTTCTCTTCAAGGAGTATAGGGCTACACAGCTGGTCCCTAAGAAAGCTAAGTGCTCTAATCCTTATTTCAAATTAAAGGGAAAATTTTAAATAGTGGAGGTAGATAGGCAGGAATGTGTATGAGAGAGTAAATTACAAGGAGATATTTAGTATGTGGTTAACTTCGTCTAGTTCTAGGAAATGGCATTAGATAATCAGTCTAGATAGTAGCTTAGATAGAACCTTTAAGTGTTGAGAGCTAGACACAATGTGACAGTTGGAGTCATGCGTAGTTTAAACCCACAAGTGTGAATACGAGAATATGAGCATTGCGAATTTGGCCTACGCTGCCGCTGGCTGATTTAAGGTAGGACTAAAAGTATCCAGTCATTGAAGACATATAAAGATATAGTGCCGACAGTGCTAACACTAATTAATGGCCTTCTCTCAATTTAAAGTCTCAAATGTATATTGTGGTACATTCAGCATCAAAAGTAGCTAGGGTGACGCCACCAGTGTTGGACACTTTAAGCTGACAAGCACAAGTAATGGACACTTCTTCCTAATTCAACGATACTACGGTTTTAAATTGATTGTTGTATAAAAAATGTATAACACTTATTTTATTTTAAATAAGTCAAGGTGCATTATTGGTCCTTGTCCATTACTGGTGCTGTCACCTTACGCATTTGAAGTCTTATTACAAGGTAATAAGAGCTTTTGACCAGCAGGTGTATGATGGTGACTATTTTATCACTTATCGTCGTGGATAAGATGCCCGTCACTCTCGCACTCGCATACTTGCCAGAACGTGACGAATATCTTATCCACGACGATAAGTGATAAAATGGCAACCATCAAAGCTCGCTGTTCATATGCGTAGCCACTGATTGATGCTGACTGTACATACATAATCAGAAGCCATTTGTCTACACGTTTTAAGGGTTTTTAAAAACCGGCCAAGTGCGAGTTAGATTCGCGCACAAAGGGTTCCGTATCATACGTATTCCTATCCTTCCCGTCTATATATCTACTTGGCCTGCAACCCTTCGTTTCCCGGCCTCTATAGTAATGTACTATTACTGTGATATCTGTAACACAAACGAACGAAGTTCGAATATCTCCCTCTCTGTGGCTCGAATACGTTAGTGCGACAGAGGAGATACACGAACGAACGCGGTAACAAGCCCTCTATGTTCTCATCGTAGGTTTTTAAAGCGCCATCTAGTAACGAGCAGGCGCACTACGATGTGACCATTGTAACTATTGTAAGTACTTGAGTCGGCACACGCTACGAACAACAGACATTGGCCCGTATCACAGAATAAGTAATAGTACATACCCGTATATATTGCACTTTGTGATTGGCCCGTTGGACACGGATCGTTACGGGACTACCGTTAGATGGCAGTTATCTTGAATAAAACTAGTAGTTACGTGAGCGGTACACCTCTCAAATAATTTTTTTTTCGTCGAAAGCTGAAACGGAGCGGAGACCCCTCGCTCGTTCGGTCAATTAGGGGATTTTTTTACACAAATCGACCTAGTCCCACTTCCCACAGTAAACTGAAATAAGGCTTGTGTTATGAGTACTAGACGATGATATATTGAATGGATATAGAAAACATCCCGAGTCTCAGAAACAAATGTCTCTGCTCACCACAGAAACAAATGCCCTTACCGGGATTCGAACCTGGGACCTCTAGCTTCGGAGGAGTAACACTAGCAACTATGCTAAACAGGCAGACGTATTATTTTCAGAATTGTATCTTATCCTACGAATTAAAATACAGGAACCAATTTTCCATTACTTAAAAAAATTGTATGAATTGCAAGGGAGTTGGTACAGTAAGCCAAGTGCTCTACCACTTTTCGACTCTATTAGTATATTGAGATTCGAGGTTCTTAAGTGAGTTAAGTGCTACCACTTTCTTGCTGAAAAAGTCTAATGGATGTTTTTAATAATTTCAACTATACCAGTCTGGAGGGAGGCCAGCGCTGGCAGGGTACCGGAATAATATTTCCTTGCAAGTCCAGTGATACTGGGTCTATATATTAGGTAGTCACCATCAAATACATCTTCAGGGAGTTGAAAAACATCTGAACGCTCGCTAATTCGCTGCGATGTCTGATGCATGTTTTTATGGTGTTGAGCCCCGATTTCCTATACCCTAAGTTAATTATCAGTCATATCATTGGTTGAGCAGATCAGAAGTACATTTAGTCTCCTATGGGCCCCATCAATAACTTCTACATAGCATCGATCTTCAGTAAATTGCCATCAATGCTTCAAAAATTGTGCCCAGGATATGAAATGTTGATGGTGATTACTTGATTTTTACTTGAAATCATTATTCCTAGAGATGTGCCCAATGGTTTTCAACAAATTCGAATTAATCGATTTAACATAATGCATCCATCATCTGTTCTTAAACCAAAAAAATCCTCATGAATTAAAAAGTATTAAGCCCATCTCTAATTTTTGATAAATAATAATATACTTTGTACAATAAAACAAGAAACTGCTGTTAATTAATTTATTTAAATTATGTAATATTCATTAACATTACAAAATTGTTCAGCCTTGTGATGGGAGAAGCCGGTTCCTGGCATGGACATGGTTTGTAAATAAATACAAAAGATGAGTTAGGCATGACATGTGGAATAGAATGAGTATACGGTACATTTATGCTGTTTAGAACTTCTCCTCCTCTAGCCCGTGCTTGAAGAACATCATGATGGGCACTTGGGCACCGTCAATATCTCTGTACTCGCACATTGCCACCATACCGTCGCAGTCCATAGACTCGCCGGTGAAGAACTGAAGCTCCTTAAACCTGCCAAGGATGTCCTTCATGACTTTGTTCATGTTGGTCTTGAAGACTTCCACTTGGTCTGGCGCCTTCTCATTTAATTTTTCAACTAATCTGTAATGACAAGAATATTTCTGTAAATATTTCACCACAATAATAACACCTCAAACTAAAACTTAGAAAAGTTGAAAAACCCCCGACATTATCATTTCAAAGCTCAATATCTTAAAAACGGCTGAAACGTCATGGCATAAAACATGGCTAAGAACACTCAGGATAAAATTATCTATGACACAAAAAAAAACTAAATGAAATTGGTTCATCTGTTTGGCAGCTACGATACCACAGACAGATACACAGAAAGACACATTAAACTTATAACACCCTTCTCTTTTCGCGCCGGGGGTTAAAAAGAGTTTGATTGTTTCTGTCTTTGTTACTAGAGTATATTTTCCCTGATATGTCAATTAACAATTAAAAATGTGACATACAGATGTTTTAGATTTGCACAACATCAATTATTTTATATTTGTAAACTCCATAATGTGAACATGTCAATAAAATGGTTGTCCATGGATAGAAGTTATTGATATAGCATCATAAGCTCCATAGGAAGGCACTAGATCCAACCTCTGGTATTAGAAGATGCCAAACACAAACTGTAATTAGTTAAGATCCCACTTACAAACAAGCCAGCATGAAATCTTATGTTTCTATGTGGAAAACCAACTATCACAACAAGACTGCTAGCTTGTTAATTAAGATTGAACATGATCAAAAAAACCTCCACATCCCCAATACACTGAAGCTGTTATGCACATGCACAGCTAAACAGAATGATACAAGCTCAATTATGCATGAAAGTTCCCTGAGGCACCCACTATAGCCTTATTTTTTTAAAATTAGACTTGTATGTGAGGTTCACTACATTGTGCGGTTTGACAGATAGATTGAACTCATTATACCAGGGGTCATCAAACCGCGGCTCGCGAGCCGCATGCAGCTCTTTGAAAGACCAGGTGTGGCTCTTCCAGGTCTCCTCAAGAATATAGTGAAAAACCTAAAACAGGTAGTTTTGGCTCTCTGAGGTTCCCAAAACATGGTATTTTTACTGAATTTGGGTCTTTGGTCAAAAAGTTTGCCGACCCCTGCATTATAACCATGGTAAATCCTGCAAGGTAATGTAATGAACCTCGCATGCAGTCTAGTATGTGTGTACAGAAGCCTTTAAGGTGTGGTTTCCGCAGTAATATAACACTTTTAAGGGTATATTACTTTTTATTGTAATCAATGACAATATGCCTGTTTTACATTCAAGGGAATACTGATTTATCTTCTAAATTATTGTATCAAAACGTGTTCGTTAATATGATAACCGTGCATTCTTTAATGTTTTAATTAACAGTAAAAAATTAAAGGCTGGGTCATAGATCTAGACTTGACCTTAATCTTGATTGATAAGGCATGACCTTCACAAAATCATAACACGAGATAACAAGCCCAGCTACGACGAACGGCATCCTAAACGATTACCTAAAATACTGACAAAGGTTCATGACTCATTTGACAGTTATTAACCTAATAAATCTATTGTTAGGATTGCCAGTGAAAAATGTTTCAGTGGCATAAAATAGATATCAGACTGCACATGCAGCTGCCAAAATGCAACCAACACGTGTAAAGTGCGTGCAAGAAAAAAGTATTTTCCCTTTGTCTGCCTTCCACATTTTAGGTTATGTTGCTATACATACTTGAATAGATGAAAACAAAGCAATTTAGCCCAAACCTCAATGGCGGTCCATCACTGGAGCTACCACAATCACTCACTTTTTCATGTAGTCTTTAAGGTACAGCGTGTACGACTTTTTGTCACCGAAGGCGAATGTCTCCACAAGTCTGTGATTAAGAACTATGTCAACTCCGCTCTCCACGGCAGAGTCAGTGCCCTCATCAGCTTCCTCAGCCGAGGGGTTGAAACCCTCGATCTGTATATCGCCCTGAGCTCTCGTCACTAGTTTACCGGTCACTTCGTAAATTACTTCATCGACCAGCTTAACTCTGTAAGTGTCCGAGAACATCTCGTCACCTGAAAAGCATAATCACATCCTATAATTTTCATTTCCAAGCCACTGAAAGCCATCTGGAATGTCGATGTGGCATTAAATATTTAAAATTGATGATGATACATCACTGTCAGGGCTACAATTAAACGTCAAAGCAACTGATATCAAAGATGCACATTTTTAACAAAATATTCACAAATAACACTTCAGAATAACACGACAAACGTAATTACCAGTAATAATATCTTTATAGATTCTCATTTTGTTGGATTACGGACGATATAAATAATAAAAACCGAAACTACGGCCTCTAGCCCCACGAACTAAACCGGAAAGGGCTTTCAAAAAAGATTCGAGGGGCTATTAAAGTGTTGCCGCAAGAAACACGAGATAAAAAAACGCGTCATGTTACTAATTACGAGTAGGTTACAGATATGTAAAAATATTGAAAAAATATATAAAATGTTATTCTAAATCCGTTGGATAAAAATAGTGGAAATAAATAAATTATTTGCTATATTTGTAAATGAGATTATTAATCGACAGGTTTAACATAACGTCTCAGAACTGTCATGCAGTTGCAGTCCTTATGTTTGTTTAGTTATGTTGGTAAGATATGAGGAAGTAGATGGTGATTAAAAAACTTCTCAGTGAAAGATGGAAGTCTTTCTGTATAATTCTACTGTTTGTAGATTATGCGGAGAAGAAAATGACAACGGAACATTGCTATATTCTGCTGAGGAAAATACCCAGAACTTAAGCGAAATTATTAATTCATATTTACCAATCAAGGTAAGGTACTTTTTATATAATTCGTGGTTGTTTTGACTCTATTACGAAACCAAGATGGAGGCCTGTGAACCGTTCATGTTATCATTTTGCATCTTTAATCTAATTAAATTCACTGTATTGTAGTACAACTATGTTAATTAATAACTTTGTATTTTTATATAACGTGTATGTAAACTTCAATCATCCGTTATCTCATCTCATTTTAGTTACTATTGCGCGCCACTATTTGACATTTTTGCAGCTGATCAAAATAAAAAAATTGGGCTTAATTTATAATTTTCTTTCATTATATTAAATGTGCATTACTTTAACATAATCTAGTATACCTATTATTTTAGTGGCTTATAATAAACAACCTTTACATTGAAGTATCGTAAGATTAACTTCAATGAAAAAATGTTGGAAATGGATACCTAATTCTAACTTTTGTACGCTTTTCCCGTCACATATTATTTACAGGTATCGGATGATGGGCAATTACCACGAACGATATGTCCGGGATGTACCATTCAGATAGAAGCCACGGTAGAATTTATAAACTTGATCATAAATGGGCAGGTTTGTATTTATTAATTAATCCTTTTTTTCATAAGCCTTATACATATTAGCTTCCCCTGTAACAAAGTCTGTACTCTGTACGTATGTGACAATGTAGTCAAATGGATTTGTAATTTTGCAAATAATATACAATACAACCCTACAATAATTTGGTGCCATCAAGTTGATCATCAAGCCAGAAAAATGAACACCTCAACGTGTTCACGTGTCCAGTTTCCTTGATTGGAGAAGTGGAATACCACCCATATACATTGGTTATTATTACAGATTGAAGTAAAGGAAAATATGTAATTTTTTCAGAAAGTAATAAGAGAGCTACATCAGAGAGAGAAGGAATATAAAAAGACATTGTTTAACAATGGAACAGCAAGTGAGCCGGAGATTATCACTGAGAAGATTGTATATGAGAGTATGTGTAGTTTTTTTTAAATGGAGGTCAATGTTACTTGAATTAATGAAATTATTATGTTGGTTGTTAAGCCAAGTTAAAGGCCTTCGGGCGGCTTGAGAACTTCTAACAGTCAAGTTGCCCACCATTACCCTACACATGACCCCTGGGTGGTGCTAAAAGAAAAGTGCAACAAAAACTAGCAGCCATACTTGTCTTCTCGAAGATCTTACGTTTCGAAAATAAATGCCATATGATTATTATTATTATTATGTTGGTTCCAAAACATTATAATAACACGAAAAATACTTATATGTCACTTTTATAATGCAAATGCTTAATGTAGGACATGCTTTCTAGTCACTGCAATATTGGCCATATCTC
Source organism: Notocelia uddmanniana (assembly GCA_905163555.1). Taxonomy (NCBI): domain Eukaryota; kingdom Metazoa; phylum Arthropoda; class Insecta; order Lepidoptera; family Tortricidae; genus Notocelia; species Notocelia uddmanniana. The sequence goes on along the minus strand of LR991056.1, from coordinate 28,942,524 downwards.
AAAAGTAAAATGCATTTGAGATGTGGCAGTATAGCTCATTGTCATGACAAGAAATGTTCTGTCAGAAGTCATAACTATTCAAAAGAGAAATAAACATAGACTGCCAATATTCATTGAGAATCTGGTAACGGTATTTCATTCCGCGACAGTACATAATTAATTGACTTGTGAGACAGCTGTATTTTACTGAAGTCAGACCAAATTGAATATGATTTTTATAGTAATTTTTCAAAATTTAGAGAATGATTTTATAACACACTGTTTTTACTATTTTTAATCACATTCCAGTTAACACTGGTGATGGAGTATACCAAGTTGAGCACCCAATTGCCTTGCAAGTGGCTGGCCTGGAAAAGCCCAAGCGCAAGCGCGGTAGACCGCCCAAAAAGCCCAAGAGTCCTGAAGAACTGGCCCAGGAGGCCGCTGCAAGGCAGCAGGTGGAGGAGGCCAAGACCAGCCAGAAGGAAGGGGAGGAAGTACCGGGGAAACGGAGAAGGAAAACACCCACTAGATTTAAGGAAGCTGTTCAGGTATCTACATTAGTTGAGCTACGATTCCAGCGTCAACCATTAAATACATACATACATAATAGGTACAAAGCCTTAGTCAAAGTTATTTATTCTTCAATTTAGGTAGATTACATGCACCTATGAATGTCAATAAACTACCACCGGTTCGGAAAAATAAACCTCTACTACGAGTACAACCGGCTTAAAAAAACTTGGTGGGGTATCATATTCATATTATTTATAAAATTACAGTATCACAATACTACAAAACTAGTGACTCTGTGAGGCCTCACGAAGTATATCTTTTTTACAAATTTTAAGGATTTTCAAAAACTGACTTGACAAAAAAAATCTATATAATTCATAATTATCAATCCTGCTCACACATGTAAAATTTCACGAGGATTGGTTGATAAATGCGACCCGTAGAGGCAAACAGCCGGAAGTCCGGACATAGGAAAGCATTTTTTGCCGAAGCTGAAACAGGGAGACCTTCATTTCACTCGGTTAAGTACAATGCTACAGTAAAAAGCTATGATTGTGAATATTGTGATATAATAGATTAAAGAGGTGCGCCTTATTTCCTAGGGGAAAGAGCTGGAGAGGATATTCAAAGAAGAAGGCGTGACAGATGGGGAGGAGAGCGACAGCGAAGCGAAACCGGATGCGGGCGACAAACCGCCCGTGTCTAAGGAGCCCGAGGTCATCGGGCACATGGAGGCCTCGGGGGAGCTCGTCGTTGTGGTCAAGGGCAAGGGCCGGGGGAGGCCGAAAGGTGGGTTACTAAGGTTCAAACGGTCGGTAATCGTAAGTTAAAATCTGTTTTCATGCAAACTTTGGTACTTTTATGGGTGACGAGGTGACAGCAGGCGCTGCAATAATTATTGTTTACCTGTCACTGTCAGTAAAATATAGTTGATTCCAACCATACGTTTGGGAAAGCTTATAGCAGTTCATGAGTAAGGTAAGGGAGGCCAAACGAATTAAGGCGAAGAGGTAGGCAAGCTCTTTCCGTACAAACTTTGTGTACGTTTTTCTTAGGTTGTATTTGCGCTACAGTTATTATTTTTTGTCAATTTGCTTATTTTTCTGTTAGCTATTTCTCCTAGCAATTTTTTTAAATTTTAATTATTTTAATATTTTTTTTTACATTTTTTTTAATATGAGCCAATATAGACCCCCACTGGACGGACACATATGCCTTACTCTATTATGATGTTTTGTGTCCAGGCCGCATGCGACCGACTCGCGAGCAGTGCGCCATCTGCGGCATGGAGTTCTCTTGCGTGGGACGTTACATGTCGCACGTGGCTGCCCACGGGCCCGTGCAGTACCGCTGCGGCTGCGGCCAGACCTTCCCCACGCGCCTGACCTTCACCGCGCACCAGCGCAGCGCGCGCCACGAGGGCCAGACCGTCCTCCCCGCCGACCAGGTGGGAAATGTCCCTTTTCACCTCAGCGGCTCGAAAATGCTGCTTGAAACCAGTGAGCAAAATGCAATTTTGCTGCGAGCGTGAAAAAAACTTACTTTTTAATTTTTCATATCGTTGGTTAGTTTAAGTAACTTCATTCTCTCTATCATTATTCCTTTGCGTTATATGTTCTCGCCGCTGAGGTGAAAAGTTGTATGTATCACACGAGAGCAAAGATATTTGCATCTCGTGTCTTTGAGCCCCTCGCTACGCTCAAGATTCTAATTTTGAATCACGAGCGTAGCGAGTAGAATTATAGAATATTTCGCTTGTTCGGGACTCAATCGGGGGAGAGAGCAAAGTAGATTTTTGCTGCGAGTATTTATGATACTCGCAGCAAAAATCTACTTTGCTCTCTTGTTGAACAAATAACTATTTCACTTCACATGCTCTAAAAGTTCGTCTTTACGCTCTGCATAGGCAACATAAAGTCGCTATTTATGCTCTAGGCCATAAAGTAAAATCCGCCGTCGGCGCGCGGGCGCCCCAGAGCCGCCACCCGCGGTCGACGAGCACATTGATAACATAACTTTAATTATATTAATTATTTGTCGGCCTGTTGCCTAGTTGGTAGTCCTCCTGCCTCCGAAGCTAGAGGTCCCGGGTTCAAATCCCGGTAAGGGCATTTGTTTCTGTGATGAGCAGCAACATTTGTTCTTGAGACTTGGATGTTTTCTATGTATTTATGTATATATCTATTAAATATATCGTCGTCTAGCTCCCATAACACAAGCCTTATTGAGCTTACTGTGGGACTAGTTCGATTTGTGTAAAAATTGTCCCCTAATATTTATTTGTTATTTATTTATTTGTTCAATTGATTAATTTTCTCGCAATCGAAGTGAAAAGCAGAGTATGTAACTCGTGTATAAAACCCATTTTATCCTCTACTTTATATTGACCCTCGCCTGCAACTCGGCTCGATAAATTGTCTCGGATAAAAAGGCTCATTTTATGCACTTGTTGTACAATCTACTATTTCACACCTGATATTCAGAAAAGAGGTATTGTTGCCCTAAATGAGGGATCATAGTCGTTTTTTTCTTCCCTCATTTGAAGGAAACAATTACTCTTTTGCCCATAAAAGGTGTGAAAAGCAGCATGTGTCACACGGTAGCAAAATTATTTCCGTCTTAGGTGTAAACACTTGAATCCCTCGCTACGAAGATGAAATAAACCGCCGGCGCCGTAAATATATCATTTTGCTCCCTTGAGACACAGTCTACTATTGTGACCGTGTCTGTCGCATGCCACCTAGCATCGCATGCGGCAAACCCCTGTGCTGTTCTGTTCATCGTCTTGCTAGTACGTCGGTTACAGTTATTCATTAATCTGCGCATCTATCAGAGCTATGCCATGTTTACATGCAAGCGAAACATGAACATGAGTATCGTGCAAACCATTTGTCACTATTAGGGTGCCTTTCCACTAGATATGTGCTATGCTACGTTGCTATGGATGTGTTTGAATCCACCAATCATATTCATTGGTCCACATAGCATAGCACTGGTGGAAAGGGGTTTTGGTAGCGTAGCTTTCCCATCCTCGCAGCATAGCTGCATAGCACATCTGTGCTGGAAAAGCACCCTTAATAGCGATGGAACGCACACTTAGTGAGCTAGGACTGTGTATTATGCGATAGCTGTGTCTGAGGTGTGTGTCGCCACAGCCCGTCTAAAAATAAGGCCTATGTTTATCTGCGTCATCATAAGCTTCACGTACTTACACCATTTTTTTTTCAGAATTCGCAACCTCCCCCGGCTCCGGCAGTAAAAACGGAGACACCACCAGTGCAGGATGCATCAGAAGAACTACCATCTGTCGAGAAGCTAGTCAGCAACGTTCAGGATACAACGCTACCGGCCGCTGTGCCTGACGCCGAGCAATCGGACCCTGGACAGCCGGAGGAAAAACCGGGTAAGAGAATATACCACTGGAATATACACGTTTTCAGATCAGTACCAGTATATTTTTTTTCGAAACAAACAAACGAACGCGTCTCGAATAGTTTCAATTTGTATGGCAACGCGATCAGCGCCTCTGGCGGCGTTTGGTGGTAACTATTTTTTGCCATACGAATCGAGACTTGACAACATAATTGATTGAGGTGTACCTGTACCCTATAAATGACGAAAAACACGCCAGTTTGGACTCTATTGCAAAGGTGAAGTATATTTTTAGCGCACGGACTGTTAAAAGATAACTATAGCAATCCAGCAGTAGGATAATATTTTAAGACTTGATTTTTACCATTAAATACTGTATTATTTTCTGCATTCCACCTTCCCGCCTGAAGTAGGTTGCGTTAAACCGTCTGTAATCGTGGTGTTCGTTAGAATCTGACTGTATGGAAAGTTTGACAAGTTTCTATGGGATGACAGCTGCGGGCGCCATATTTGACGTCGGTTGATCTGTAATCGTAAGTTAGTTCAACCTGCCTTTAGTAATTAGGCAAAATGCTATAATGCTGTTCTATTGCAACGACGACTTTGGAAGCATTAAGAAGATCCAGTAATTACAGCTATTTTTAACTCTCGACGCGAAACGCAAAGGAGGTGTTATAAGTTTAATGTGTGTTTCTGTGTATGCGTGTGTCTGTCTGTGGCATCGTAGCTCTTAAACGGGTTTACCGGTTTGAATGGGCTATTTTTATTATTTGAAAGCAGGTTTTCCAACGATAGTTCTTAGACCTGTTTTATCAAAATCGGTTAAGCCGTTTTTGAGTTATTGAAATTTGAAATGAAATGCACATAAAATTTAAATTCCGTAATTGCCTAATGACAAAGTAAGATGAAACTTTTTCTAAAAATAGGTGTAACTTGTGCTGTGGGTTTTGTATCGTTAAATATATTAATAAAATGTCGGGGGGTTTTATACTTTTTTTAAGTCGTCAGTTATACTCAACAGAAATAGTAGCAGAAACGCCAGCGGAGGCGGGAACGGAGGCAGAACCAGAAACGGTAGTACTTGGCCCCTCGGGGAAGCCCAAACTGAAGTGTTCGCAGTGTGACAAGATGTTCAGCAACAAACAGAGCCGGTCGCTTCACATTAAGGTAAAAAATATTTTAAAAACTCCAAATCTATGCCATAAATCTTAATATTCTGTATTTTTTTTCTTGCGTTTATCATCAAATCTCTCTCCCTCTCTCTTCCGTAGTTATATGCTTATAAATGCTACCACGCACACACTTATTTTCTCCATCTTTAAACCATAAATGCTAAAATAGGTGCTAAAAATTTTGTTTCACGTGCGAGCCAACGAAGTGTTTCCGTTTCAGCTTGAGCATAAATTCATTCGTATGTCCGGCCGTTGTCCTCTACATGTCGCATTTCTCAATCTATTCTCGTGGAACTTTGTGAGCACGTTCTTTAATTATATGGATTTTTATTACCAGATTCTGTTTTTGGTAAATTTTCAAAATGGTGGAGCTATGAAGGCTCACTAGGTCTACTGCTCTCAATGGCACTAGAATTATGGACGATGCACACCAAACGGCCGGAGTCGGCGCGCACGCCACCAGAGTCAAAGGAATTCGAACCCTCCGTACAGAAGCTAGACTTCGTATCCAAACGGCAGCGGCAGAGCCGGCGCCGGCTGCCCGCAACCCACTCAAATATGAAATCTAATTTCTGTATGGAGGTTTCGAATTCCTTTGACTCTAATGGGGTGCGCGCCGACTCCAGCCTTTCGGTGAGAATCGTCTATTAGTGTTTTTTCTACAATGGTAATTTGTTGGCAGGCGATCCACGAAGGGTCCCGGCCGTACTCGTGCGGCGAGTGCGGCGCGACGTTCGCGTACCCGCGCTCGCTCGCGCTGCACGCGCACTCGCACCGGCGCGCGCAGCCGCGCGGCTTCGCCTGCGACTTGTGCGGGAAGGTGCGTACTCTGTCAACCTATGGACACCTGGTACTTTCTTAGATCACCTACTGAACATGACTTCGCCTGCGAGCTGTGCGGGAAAATGCGTACTCTGTCAACCTATGGACACCTGGTACTTACTTAGATCACCAGCTGAACATGACTTCGCCTGCGACCTGTGCGGGAAGGTACGTACGTACTCTGTGAACATATGGACACCTGGTACTTTCTTAGATCACCTACCGAACATGACTTCGCCTGATACCTGTGCGGGAAGGTACGTACTCTGTGAACATATGGACGCCTGGTACTTTCTTAGATCACCTACCGAACATGACTTCGCCTGCGACCTGTGCGGGAAGGTACGTACTCTGTCAACCTATGGTCGCCTGGTACTTTCTTAGATCACCTACTGAACATGACTTCGCCTGCGACCTGTGCGGGAAGGTATGAACTCTGTCAACCTATGGATGCCTGGTACTTTCGCCACCAACAAGTGCATAAAACAAGCCGTTTCATCCGAGACAAATTATCGATCCGAGCCGCGGGTGAGGGTCGATATAGAATAGAGGATAAAATGGGTTTTATACGCGAGTTATACATTCTGCTTTTCACTTCGATTGAAAGAAAATTAAACAAATAATGAATATAATTAAAATTATGTAATCAAATTTATACTGATGTGCTCGTCGACCGTAGGCGGCATGCGAGAGAGGACTTTCTGTTTTAAGACCCGTGTTTTGTACACAATTTTACGTCACCACTTGGCCAAAAAGTGGGATTTTCCGGACGCGCAGCGTGCGGAAAAACGCGCTTTTTGGCAAGGTGTGGTGTAATAATACATTGTTTAATGAGGGGCGTAAGCTGAAAATGGTCAACGGGAGTCTATCAGAAGCCCGACGCCGAAGTCGAGCTTGCAATAGTCTTACACCCAAGATAACTACAATGTTTTTCCTCGCATTTGGGAGGAAATAAATAATTCTAGCACCAATCCAAATTGATGACCGCTGGGGCGTCCTTGCGAGAGAAGCGCGCAGCTTCAATATTTCAACCAATCACAAAGCAGTATTCTTGCGACGCTCGGCCAACTAGATTTTTCAGCTTCAATATTTCAAATTCAATTTTTTTTTCACGTAGTTTTAGGAACAATAAGGTCTTACAAGTAGGATTCGTATCACTAAAACCTACCATACATGCATGACATGTGAAATTGAAGCTTACACTTACTTATAATCTAAAAACTCCTGTACACTATAAAAGCACTTTTCGGCCAGCCACCTTTTTAAAGCTTCGTTAAACTTTGCGAAGGATAGGTATTGGTATTTTCAACCAAACATCGAACAGTATTCTTGTGGAGCGCGGCCAACTAGATTTTTTAAACCAATCAGATCACACAAAAAATCATAACTCCCGTGGGAGGTAAATCGGCTATGACTGCTCTATACGCCTGCGTACACTAAGACCCTTTACGAGCAAGTGTGAAGAAAATGAAATAAAACTACCACTGCACTAACGGTCTCTCATTCGACGCCCGTGGGAGTTTATTGCGCGAACGCAGCGGACGGAAGTGCCTGCTTTCTCCATATCAAATACATCGGAGTCGGACCAAACAAGGTGCTTACAAAATCTAAACACGATTATATTTTAGGCATTAACTAAATGCTTGTTCCAATATTTTTAAGCATCCTGAGTGTACACGTATTTGACGATGATTAATTGATTATACTACGTCTAACAATATCTGAACGTGACCTAGCGTGCGATTTGTGCGGGAAGGTACATATGTGTATCTTGGCGAGCTATGAACGCCTGGTACTTTCCAAGGACACAAACTTAAGGCGACTTCGTTAAGGACCGCTACGAATCTGTACAAAGGGCGTCGTTTACACTCATACAGTTACTAAGCCAAGTCCTTTCACAACAAATGCGTGGAAAGTAGGCAGGAAAATATTGTCTGGTTAAAAATGTATACAAAAAAAAAACCGACTCCAATTTTGTACTTTGCTATGCCATAATTTGTGGTTTCCATGAGCCAATGCTTGGTTACTTACAGGAAATACCGAAATCGGCATATGCGTGCGCAAATTCGAGGAGTTCCCTCGATTCCTCCTATATCTCATCATCAGACCTTCACCAAATTTATATGGGACCAACTTGGTGGTACCTGCTTTGAAATAAAAAAAATATATTATAATCGGCCAACGTGGTCAAAAGTTATCGGGCAACATACATACATATAAAAAGAAAACATGCAGACGAACTGATAACCTCCTTCCTTCTACGCTACCGCTAATCCGGGATAGCATTTACCACTATTATAGGAGGATTTCCATCAGAATGTATCCAATGTGACATAATCCTTTCACAGGTCCTAAACCACCCGTCATCAGTGGTATACCATAAGGAGGCAGAGCACGCGGGACAGCGCTATGTCTGCGGCAAATGCGGCAAGCTGTTCAAACACAAGCAGCTGCTGCAGAGGCACCAGCTGGTGCACTCGCAGGCGCGGCCTTACAGCTGCAAGGTAATCTCTTTAGTCTAATACTCTTGTTAATACACCTAGCAATGAAGCTGTCTGTTTGATGGTAAGCGGTTTTGAAATCTTGTGCAAGCAATCCAGCGGTGTGGTATTCGCTTTGACAACTTTTTGATAATGTGTTCAATTCTTTTTTGCAATTCTCGTTCTATAGCCCCTAGAAAAACCCTCGGTGGATAGCCCATTCCACAGCCGAGGTGTTGGCTGCAGAAAAAATGTTTGAAACCGTATCGTGCGGGATCATTACCAAGAAGTGAGGGACGATGAACGGCCCCACCTATTTCATATGGTGACAGAAGGCAGAAGTGGGTATCAAATTAAATGATTATTTAAACTTTTGACCGCCAAGCAGCGAAGTTATACGAACTTACTCAGACGCCACAGTATTATAACAACAATCAGCAATTGCCGACGTTGGTGTCAGTGGCACGAATTCTCGATAGCGAGACTTGCCGGCTTTGGCGCTCAAAAGGTTAGGCACAACACATAGGAGGTCAGTTCCCTAGGATTAGCTCTATTCATTGGATATTTGTTTGAGGATAATACCCCATATATAAAATTTCAATCTGTATTCTCAGATTTGCAGTACATCGTTCAAGACGAAGGCAAACCTATTGAACCATGCGCTGCTCCACTCCGGAGTGAAACGTTTTGCCTGCGAACTGTGCAAGCACCGCTTCGCGCACAAGACCAGCCTCACACTCCATATGCGGTGGCACTCCGGTACTTAAACTCATCGCTATCATACATATAATGTGGCTATCAACTGTCTCAATGTTAGGCGCCAATAATATCCGGCTGGAAGGACCAAATTTCATCATCATCTCCCTGCCCTTATCCCGGTTATGCAGGGTCGACGCAACATGTTTTCCTCTTCTATTCCTCTCTACACATCATCTCATTCGTCACTTCAGCGCTTACTTCTTTCTTGCTCATATCCTCTCTCACACAATCCATCCATCGCTTTCTAGGCCTTCCAATCGCTCTTCGTCCTTCGACATTCGACCCTAAGGAGGACCAAATTTCATGTTAGGCGCTAATAAAACTATTAAAGCAGTGTATTTCACTACTTATTTTAATTTAATTCAGAATTTGAATATTTAAATATATTTTGTCCCATTCCACGCAGGCTGATTTAATACTACACGTGCTACGTGACAGATTTTAACTAAATACAAATAACAAAGAAACTTAAAAATTCGGCTCTTTGGATTAACAGATTAAAGCAAAGTCAACGAAACGAAAAGTTTGGTTTTATCTGATGCGCTCATTATAACTATTATAAGTATTAATTAGCCACCTTGTATCACCCTTGCAATATATTGTCTAGTCTGTTTTTTGGTGCTTTTACACCTGATTTATAGTTTTACAGACTGTTTGGATTTGATTCAACTCGTTTTCGTTCAATTCCAGAAAACATAACAGTTTCGTATTTTTTATTGAAATCCTGATAAGCTTATAATAATATTTACTCCTTTCACAGGCCTAAAACCGTACACCTGCAAAACATGCGGTAAAAGCTTTAGTCAGAAAGGCAACTTGTCCGAACACGAGCGCATTCATACCGGAGAGAAGCCATATCAATGTCTGCAGTGCCCCCGCCGTTTCACGACAAGTAGTCAACACCGACTACACGCGCGGAGACACCAGGCGGACACAGAGCGGCCACACGTCTGCAATCACTGCGGAAAACGGTAAATAATGGCCGCCGTTTTGAACCTTTTAGGCACTGGAAAACCATTCACCTGTAAAATATGCAGCTGAAGCGTGATCGCCGTGAAGATCCATCAATGCTCAGTGTCCTCGCCGTTTCACGTTTGCAGTCACTGCGGGAAACGCTAAATAATGGCCGCCATTTTGAACTTTTTGTCTCTAGAAACCATTCTCGCAGGGTATCTGCAGCCAAAGTTTTACCGGTTAGAAGCCCTACTAGTGTCCCATGACTGTGGGAAACGGTAAATAATGGCCGCCATTTGAACTTTTTAGACACTGAGAAACCATTCACCTGCGATATCTGCAGCTGAAGCTCACTGGCGAGATCTAGCAATGCTTATACCAGTGTCCCAGTCGCTTGACAATGAGTGGTCAATAGGTGGATGTTGAGCTGTACATTTTACCAGCGCGTTTAAACGCAAGAATGGGAATTTGTCGCATTAGTGTAGTGAACTAGTGATATAATAAAGTGTAAGTTTGGATTTTGCTGGCTGGTTGTCCATTTTTACTCAAAGAGTACTAAAAAAATTCTTGGGACACATGGTCAGGCGCGGCCTTGACATGGAATTGGGTGGTGCAGAGGCCATGCACTAAGATGCAGGTCAAGGTCGACTGGTCCACAGGCAACTGTACAGAAGGCTCGAGACCGAACGGCCTGGAGACCAATGATCGAGAGAGTCCGAAGAAACGAGACGAAAGAGAGAAGAAAGAAGAAAAAAAATCTTTTAAAAATTTTCTGATTTTACAAAAAATGCCAGTCGCCCGTCAGCTGTATTAATTGTTTTTTCTCAAACATGCAATGAAAGGTCAATATACATTATAAAACGCTAACTAACTAGGTAACTAAAAGAAAGGAAAAAGTATAAATTAAAACTGCGCCCCGCTCTGCGTCATGCTCGAACCAAAGGTCCCCAAAATGCTTGCGGCATTGCCTCATCATCATCATGTCAGCCGAAAGACGTCCACTGCTGGACATAGGCCTCCCCCAAAGACTTCCACAATGACCGGTCCTGCGCCACCCGCATCCAGCGGACACCCGCGACCTTCACCAGGTCATCGGTCCACCGTGTGGGGGGCCTGCCCACGCTACGCCTTCCGGTACGTGGTCGCCACTCGAGAACCTTTCCGCCCCAACGGCCATCGGTTCTACGTGCTATGTGCCCCGCCCACTGCCACTTAAGTGGCATTGCCTCGCTGAACAGCAATTGAGACCTGTTGCAATGAAATATTGATGTTATATTCCTTATAACATAAAAGTAAAGTAAAAGTAGTTTATTCTTCAAATTAGGCATATTACATGCACCTATGAACGTCAATAAACTACCACCGGTTCGGAAAAATAAACCTCTGCCACGAGAAGAACCGGCGTAAGAAACTCGGCGAGGTGTCATTTTTTCAAAACAATATACATTGTATAGTTAAATATAAATTACAGTGTCAGCTACTACAAAATAACTGAAATAACAATGCTACAGTAGAAAACATATTTTCGCGATAGATTACCCGTGCAGGACGCTATCACTGCCAAACATCCCTATCCATGATGTAATCGTTTATCTTATAATATGCTTTTGAAATAAGTGTTTGTTTTACTACAGATTTGAATTTAGAATTACTAAGTTCAGTAATGTGTTTAGGAATTTTATTGTAGAATTTGATACAATTTCCCATGAACGACTTTTTCGCCTTTACTAGTCTATAGAAGGTTACTTTCAGTTTCCCAGTATTTCTCGTGGCTATTGGTTTATCAGCGTTCGTTGGAAAATTGCCCAAATTCTTCCTAACATACATTATTATTTCAAATATATATAGGGACGGCAGGGTTAGAATATCTATTTCTTTGAAAAATTCTCTTAATGACTCACGTGACCCCAAGTTATAAATTGCTCGGATAGCCCTTTTTTGCAAAATAAAAACAGTTTCAATATCTGCAGCTGATCCCCATAAGATAAGACCATAAGTAATTATACTATTAAAATAATTATAACACAGCAGTTTATTTGTTAATAGGCTGCGAAGTATGACGTTTCAGGTACGGCTAGGACAAGAGGTCGTTAATGGAATTTCATATAAATCTTGCAGGCCTAGGCCGGCAAAGTCCTCTTTTTTTAATTTCCATTCCACATAAATTTGTGGCACAGGCATCATGACATTCTGCCACTATGCGTATTAAAAATAAAACTTTGTTATTTTTTTTGTTGTTTATTTCATTGCATGTTTGAGAAAAGCACTATTCATACCTCGGCGGGAAATAAGGGGTTACCCGCCTCAGACGTATCCGGTAGTAATGTACTATGAGAGAAACTTCTGTTAATATGTTCCAGTTTCGTGTGTCGGTCGTCGTGGCTGGCGCACATGCGGCGCGAGACGCGCGGCGCGGCGCGGCACCGCTGCGGCGCGTGCGGGCGCGCCTTCGCCGAGCGCTGGGCGCTGCTCAAGCACGCGCGCCGGCACACCGGCGAGCGGCCCTTCCGCTGCCCGCTCTGTCCGCGCGCCTTCGCCGACTGCTCCAACCTGAACAAGCACAAGAAGGTAATGCTTTTTACCGAGATGGCTGAATTCAAGTTACTCGAAAACAAAAATTACAAAACTCCTAGAAAAGGAGGACTTGCCCGATCCGACAACTCAAGACAGACTGTCTTGGCGCCACAAAATTAGGACAGTCGAACCCGCCTAAAGTGGGACGGAGCTAAGAAGAAAGAAGGTTGAATTTAAGTTTTCTTCTTAGTTGTTGCGTTCTTTGCAAAGCTTTGATCAACAGCTATCTGTACTGTTAGGCGTCGATGTCGTTCGCCGTGCAATGTCCCGCCATTTTTCCCGATTTGCAGTCATTCTTGTTTTTTTTTTTTATAAAAAAATGAGATTGCTCTTGGCCTACTCTTGGCCATCTAGCCAGGGGGCAAAGATGAGGCCGACGATGAAGCGAGCTCACCCAGAAGATGCCTATTCACTTGTGCCTTAAAAAGGTCCAGGTTATGTGAACTCGGAAATACAGACGCCGGCAGAGAATTCCAAACCTTAGAAGTGCACATCATAAAAGATGATGCAAAACGCTTGGTTCGAAATAGAAGAATTTCGACCAGGTAAGGATGGTAGCCTGCCGTACGTCTGGAATTTCGTCCTAATTCGAATGCACTCATGCAGAGGTTTGCCAACAACCAATTTGATCTGGTCGGTCCATCGCATGGGTGATCGATCTCCCACGGTATGCTTCCTTCTACTTTGCCCTGGACGACAAGTCGCTCTATGGAGTTGATTGTTTTGCCTTGAGACACGGCCGATAAACTTCAGTATCCGCACTTGCACTTAAACAGACAGACGCTGCTTGACGCGGAGTTCTTTAAGGATGGAGACATTCATCCTGAATATCCATGATATTCCCAACATTTTTTCTCCAACACCGTTCTAGTTAGTGCAGCCTATAAATTATGGCGATTTCAAAGAGCTATCCGTATTTATTGTCTTCGAAATAGGCTGACGCTTGGCCGCCATCTAGCCTGATGGTAAGGGATGATATTATCTATATTAATAATATTTAGATATAAATTATGAATGAAGCCTATGTAGCGAGGTTTTGATATATGGTTTAATATTACGATATTTTTTATTTTTTTTAGTTTAAGAGGGCTTCAAAGTGTCCATACAAATGCTTTTTGAATACATCATACTAGTTATTACGTTGTGAATTCGTCGATCTATGAGTTCAAAAATAAATCGGCCGTTTTTACTTTCGACGCATACATTCTCGTATCGAGCAAGGTAATAACTGGTTTAATGTATTCAAAAGGTACTAAAATACAAAATACAGTACATAGCAGTCCCCTTTTTTATTAAATTCTATCGTTGAAATTTCATAATCACAATTACGACTGGCGCTAGTGGACCCGTTATAACCCTCTTAATATGAAATTGTGATTTTTGTGTGCAGCAAGTGCACAAGCAGGTGAGCCTGCTGGTGGACAAGAACCCGCCGGCGGTACCGGCCGCGACGAGTGTCGCGGGGGCAGGCGCGGGAGCGGTGGCGGTAGCGGAAGCGGACGCGGGGGCGGGCGAGCGCGTCATCTACGTGGCGTACGACGCCGACGCGCCGCAGGCCTTCCACATCGTCGACCACGACCAGGTAACACAGATACCAGCGGCATATATAAAGGTCGCGAGAGTCCGCTGGATGGCATTGTGGCACTCTTTGGGGAAGCCTATGTCCAGCAGTAGACATCCTTTAGCTGATATGATTATTATTTCTAGTCATTAAGTTTGTGGCTATGTTTTAGATTTTTCCTTGTATCATATCATTTATTGATTGCTAACCATGATGGTATTACAGATGGCGACATTAGAGAACGACAAGGTGCTAACAGACTGTGAACTCTACTCCGGGTCCTCGTTACTACTGCGGCGGCCGGAGAGCCCGCCCGAGTCCCGCCTGGAACAGGTGCAGATCGAGCAGCTGGAACAAGTGCAGATGGAACAGCTGGAACATGTGCAGATGGAACATCTGGAGCAGGTGCAGATGGAACAGCTGGAACAAGTGCAGATGGAACAGCTGGAACAAGTGCAGATGGAACAGCTGGAACAAGTGCAGATGGAACAGCTGGAACATGTGCAGATGGAACAACTGGAACATGTAGAGGAAGCGGAGATGGAGTTGGCTGAGCCTCTTGTGTTGGAAGAGAGTGAACATATGCCGGTGAGCGCGTAGTATTATTTTTTCAATGGTGGAAAAAGTTATTTATAGTAATTTTAAAAGAACCATTCGCTTTATCACTTTGAAACTAAACTACTTATTTACACATTTTACAAACCTGGATTGAGTATAATTACTATTTTGATTCCTTCAAACATGTACCAAAAAAGTTCTATTTTCGATATTAGTATGATGTATATATGAAATCTATATATATATATATATATATATATATATATATATATATAGATTTCATATATACATATAAGTGTATATATATATATATATATATATATATATATATATATATGTATCTGTTCCTTTTCACGTTTCTGACAATGTAAGAGAGATTCTTATATTTAACTCATTTTCACAAAAGTTTACGCTCTAAAAACTGCTTTTTTGGTCAAAAATTGCAAAATATTTCGAAAACAGTGAGTTTTAAAGTAAATACGGGATACTATTTCGGTAAACCTCGTTGTTTTTAATAAGATCAGCCATAAAAAAACATGAATTGAAATCGATGAATTTGTTATGTAGGTAAGCTGCATCCTACACTATCACTAACCGTCCGTGAATTACATCTATTGCACCGTCAAACTAGCTCGTCACGTCTACGTGACGTCAGATATGGATGGCTCTACACACTGGTGCATTATATATCATGCACGGACATAGCGAGCTCGGTCTTCAGTGCATTACATATGTACAACGTGCTCCTGAGGAACCCACATAACTTTATCAGCGTATTCCTGATCATATTTAGAGACATAAACGTCATGTGAAGTTCACTGAATTCAGGCTAGTTTCAGAGATATTACCATTTTTTTCTAAAATCATTTTTTATTCGAAACTCAGCGCAGAGTGCGTTTTTGCGCACGATGTTGCTATTATGTGGGTGAGGCTAGACATACTGATTGACAGACTTCAAAGTGACATTCTCATGTCATCGCAAACCAGGTTCTAACAAAAAAAACGTTCCCGATCGAATTTTAGTCATGGTTTCACCAAATAAAATTTACTTTAAATGTTTAATAGCTTCAAAAAACCTAAAATGGTTGTAATAAAAAAAAATACCTTTTTGACCTAAAGTCATATTATATTTTTTGCTCCTTTTAGCCTGAGCAATGCGTGGTTAAAATCTTTTGGGTTCCTCGCGAGCAACCTGTATAATGCACGAACAGTTAAAGTGCTATGCATGGAAGGGTTATGTTAACCTTTAACTGACGATGTGTTTAGAGAACTTTCAAAGTAACACTTTATGTCACGGTGACAAAGTTCAAAATATAGACATGACGTCTGTGAGACGTATACCACGTCAGTTAAAGGTTAAGAGTACGGTATCGGTCGGCAGGTGACGGACGAGCAGGGCAACCCGCTGCACTTCACGATGCAGGACGGCACGCGGCTGGCCATCACCTCCGCTGACGGCAAGTCGTTGCAGGTGAGCAGCTGAGCTTAGGCTTTTATTGAGCTTAGCGGTAGCCCGCGAAACGGAAACGATCCAAGTTCGTGTATCTCCCTTTCTGTCGCATTTGCATAATCGAGCGACAGAGAAAGACATGCAATGCAATAATACTTTATTGTACACCAAAAAAAAAACGAGCAGTAATTAAATAATAAAATAACGATAGACAATAGATGGTCTTATCGCTAAAGAGCGATCTCTTCTAAACCTTTGACAGACATTCGATTCTTTTTTATTTCGCGGTAGCAGCTCAGAGGGCCTACTACTACTACTCCCTTTCACTCTCGTGTTATACACTATATGACGGAAAGGGACGGCACGATACGAAGTTCGATTTCGAAGTTCGGTCGGAGTAGGCCCTCTAATCTGTGGAGATGTGCCATACAGACGGTTTTTTTACACAACGACGGTGGCAAACATATTTACGGCTTTGCTTATGGTGAGCAGACACCGTCGCCTATGGACGCTTGCGACCCCAGATGAATCACAAGCGCTTTGCCAACCCTTTATTAACTTGAGAATTCGGTGTGCAAATACCTCACTAACGCCGCATATCCTCGGCAGCTCTGGCGACCTTACGATATAATTTCTTCTAATTTATAATTTTTGCCTGGTAAACCTTTGTATGAAAAGTTCCCCGAAAGGTTTCACCTAAGAAGCCTGTTAGGAGTAACTAGGGTTTGCAGTCCCGGTACTTATTGAAGTCCCGAAGTTTTCGGGAGCGGGACTGGGTCAGTCCCGGGAATTCCCGGATACTTTCGTGACTTTCGGGACTTTGTAGTTTTTAGGGAGTATGTATGAAAAAACCGGACAAGTATGAGTCAAACTCGCGCCCGATAGTTTCGTTCCGTACTCTCATGATTTGTAGCTATAATAAACTATTTGGCGCATGTATATTGTCTAGTGTAACCTGTATCTGGATGTCCCTTTACGTTGCTTAAATTGAAATAGTATTTTTATGTACAAGTTCAAAGTTATTTATTACCTTACTTGTAATGTAAGACCATGCTTATTATATTACCAAATATCATGATTCTAGGTCAACGGGAATTACCCTATAGGTTTTGATTCCCTTGAGAGTGTCATTATGCGGTATTACAGCCGCATATTTCGATTACTTAGAAGTTTGATTTTTTCGCAGCTTCAAGGAATTGCGGTTTGAAGTATTTTATTTTTAAATCAACCTTGAAGTACGGAGATCAGCCTGTAAGAGATTAGAATGGCTCTTAAACAGCTCAAAAACAACAATACACCCGTTGAATATGGTATTACAGCCGAACTCCTGAAGGCGGGTGGAAAACCGGTCCTTACGGCCCTCCAGAAGTTGTTCAATTCAGTCTTACTGGAAATAAGAACGCCAAAGGCATGGAGCGGGTGTGAGGTGTAGTGGGGCTTTACTTCAAAAAGAGCGACAACGCTCTGCTAAAGAACTACAGGCCCATCTGACTTTTGAGCCATGTATATAAGCTGTTTTCATTTCAAGAGTCATTACGAACCGTCTCGCACGCAGGCTAGATGGCTTCCTGCCTCCCGAACAAGCCGGTTTCTAAAGAGGCTTTAGTACCGTATAGTATACCACTTTCCTACGCTTCGCCAGGTTATACAGAAGACTGGGGAGTATGACTTGCCCCTCTGTTTAGCGTTCGTGGACTACGAGAACTTCGATTCGATTCAATCGAAACCTGGGCTGTGCTAGAATCTCTGCAGCGGTGCCAAGTTGACTAGCGCTATATCGAAGTGCTGAAGTGTTTGTACGAGAACGCCACTATGTCAGTCCTTCTCCGGGACCAGAACTCGAAACCTATTTAGTTGCAGCGGGGAGTCCGGCAAGATGTTATTTCTCCTAATTTGTTCTCCGCTGCACTGGAGGATGTTTTCAAGACTCTGGACTAAAAAGGCTAGGCATCAGCATAAATGGCGAGTACATCACTCACCTTCAGTTTGCTGACGATATACTACTATATCTTGGCTGAGACCATGGAGGCTATGCTATAAGTACAATGCTCAATAACGTCAGTAAAGCCTCCGAGCGAGTTGGTCTTAGGATGAACATGGACAAGACGAAGATCATGTCAAATGCCCACGTAGCACCAACTCCCGTAACAATCGGACACTTAACGCTCGAAGTTGAAGACGACTACATTTACC
Organism: Notocelia uddmanniana; assembly: GCA_905163555.1. Classification (NCBI taxonomy): domain Eukaryota; kingdom Metazoa; phylum Arthropoda; class Insecta; order Lepidoptera; family Tortricidae; genus Notocelia; species Notocelia uddmanniana. The sequence continues at coordinate 28,924,134 of LR991056.1, read as the reverse complement.
TAGGACAGACCGTCCAATAAAGTAGGTCAAATTTCGAGAAAGAGTTTAATCGTCAAATCCGAATCGGGTGGGTAACGTTCGGGAAGCTACGGCACATCTTTTTGTCCAATATTCCGCTGGGTCTCAAGACGAGAGTCTTTGACCAGTGTGTGTTGCCACTTGCCAGTGATGACATATGGCACTGAAACATGATTGCTTACTATGGGCCTCATAAGAAGGCTCAAAGTCACCCAAAGAGCAATAGCGACGGATATGCTGGGAGTATCTCTGCGTGTTCGTATCAGGAATGAGGTTATCCGCAACAGAACCCATTTAACCGATATGGCCCGCCGAATCGCTAAACTTAAGTGGCAGTGGGCTGCGCACATAGCACGTAGAACCGATAGCCGTTGGGGCGGAAAGGTTCTCCAGGGGCGTCAGCGTACCGGTGGACTGATGACCTGGTAAGGATCGCGGGTGCAGGCTGGATTCAGGATTAGCGCAGGACCAGTCATTGAGGAAGTCTTTGGGGCATAGGTCCAGTAGTGGACGTCCTTCGGCTGATATGATGATACCTCTACGCGTTCACGAGAAAAACACATCAGAGTTGATGAAATGAGCCCGAAAAAACAACTCATTTTGCCATTTCACTAGAGAAGTTCAGTGATATATATGAGTGTTATTCACCACAAATAATGAAATCCCGAAAGTCCCGAAAGCAACGGGAATTACAAAATCAGTCCCGGGAAAAAATGTGAGTTTCATTTCCCGGGAAATACCGGGATTTTCGGGATCGGGATTTCCCGGGAGCACACCCTAGGAGTAACTTATTAATTTACCCATTCACCGCCATACGTCGCATGGAGGAACGCGCTGAGCTTCCTTGCTTAGGGTGGTATCCACTCGTCCAATATCTTTGTCCAATCTTTTATCAAATTTCTTTGACAGAGGCCCATTCCACTCATCCAATAGCTTTGTCCAAGTTTTTTTTTTTCATGCGTAGCCATATTGATTTAACTGTCATCGGAATCTTTGATCAAATGTCGGGGTCCCATCCAAGTTGGATGAAATCATCCAATTTCTTTGATCAAAGATATTGGATGAATTGAATACGGAGTGGTATTCCACTCATCCAATATCTTTGTCCAAGTTTTTTTTTCATGCGTAGCCATATTGATTTAACTGTCATCGGAATCTTTGATCAAATGTCGGGGTCCCATCCAAGTTTGATGAAATCATCCAATTTCTTTGATCAAAGATATTGGATGAATTGAATACGGAGTGGTATTCTACTCATCGAATATCTTTGTCCAATTTCTTTGTCAAATCTTTGATCAAAGTTGTTTGACAGAGGCCCATTCCACTCATCCAATATCTTTGTCCAAGTTTTTTTTTTCATGCGTAGCCATATTGATTTAACTGTCATCGGAATCTTTGATCAAATGTCGGGGTCCCATCCAAGTTGGATGAAATCATCCAATTTCTTTGATCAAATGTATATTGGATGAGTGGAATACCTCCCTTACTTGCCGACATCAACAAGATCAACAATTCCTAGACATTTCTAAGAAACCACACCATCCACATCCATCCATGTCACTCCCACGCCGTCATCCCTACAAGAAAGAGCCGAGATAATCTGACTGAGTGGACGCTATGACAAATGTCCTACTTGTTAAATAAAGGCCTCTGTACACGTACGAGACTCGCACTTGTGTAAATGAGGCTTAAATATTAGGGGATAATCTACACAATCTTACACAAATCGACCTTGTCCCAAACAAAGCGAAGCTTGTACTATGTGTACTTACTAGACGGCGATATTCATACTTATATAGATAAATAAATAGTTAAATAGATAGAAAATATCCAAGACCCCGGAACACATATTCGTGTTCATCACAAAAAAAATGCCCTGACCGGGATTCGAACCTGAGACCTCCGGCTTCGTAGGCAGACAGGCAGCATTAGGTATTATATTGGATCTCATATTTATTTTAATTGTATACAGGTTATAACTCAAGATGGCCAAACGATACCAGTAGAAATCAACGGGTACACTGATGAAGAGGTTGGTATAACAATAACAATGCATGCATTCAATTCAAAATATTAACTTTCCCCTGTCTATACATATTTGAAATAGCTATGTATGTTAAGTGCAATATAAAACAATTCTCTGTTTTTAATAGTGTACGGCAGCGATATAAGATCTCAAATGAACAATCAAAAACCGCCTTACGTGCAAAAAGCGTATTTGGCATGGCACCTAAATTATATAATAAGTTACCAGATATTATAATAAGATCTGACATACAAGAATTTAAGAAAAAAATATTAGATTTTTTAACTCAAAATGCATTTTACTCTGTTAAAGAATATTTAGATTATAACCCTAATATTTATTAATTGTTCCCTCGTAATTTAAGTTAACTTAATTTGCATGCCCAGTATCAGGCAGAATACACTGTACTAATTTTATCACATATTAACACCTATTTGACTGTATTCTAGCAAATAAACTATTTTGATTTCATTAACTTCGTCTATCAGTTTATAAGTACGAGTATTATCTGTCATTATTTACACGACCCACACTTAGATTCACTTTTTTTGTGTATTTAGTGATGTCGCATATACAATCAAGCTTACGGCCTGCCTGATGGTAAGCAAACACCGTCGCCTATGGACGCTTGCGACTCCAGAGGAATTACAAGCGCGTTGCCGACCCTTTATTAACTGGAACACCGCATACCTAAGGACCAAGTCGAAACAACAATATTTTGAATTTCAATGCAGCCAATAAACTCGGGCCGTTATTGTTCGAAATTATTTCGGGTTATAGAATTTATCTTGTGGCGTCACTCGTGTTATCTGTCAAATCTGACATGTTCTGCAACGCGCTATCGAAGTTTCTTAAATCAGTTGCATATATATAACTTCTAACCAACTCTCAATGGACTTCGGTCCCAGAGAGATCTCTCTATCTACGTCGTCCACAGTGGTGACCCCGACAATGGACTAAAGCGCAACTCTGAAGATCCCTGACGCCGCCTCGCAACAAACTCTCTTCCTCTCTCTCTTTCTCTCCTCACCCGCTCGTCACCCTGGCTCTGAGCACTCGCTCGCCACGCTGACTCTGAGCACTCTCTCCTACGTCGTCGCTGACTCCTCCATCTCAAAGGGGGGCTGATGTGACGTCACTCGTGGCATCTGTCAAATCTGACATCTTCTGCAACGCGCTATCAAAGTTTCTTAAATCAGTTGCATATATATAACTTCTAACCAACTCTCAATGGACTTCGGTCCCAGAGAGATCTCTCTATTGTCGTCCACAATCTTTATAGAAATTTACATTCACTCACTCACTTCACTTTATTGAACTTAGTACATAAGAACATGTCTTATAATTTACGCCAGTGAGCGTTAAGAGGGCGCAGTACGTGGCAGTACGCTCGGTTCTCTACAAACGTATTTATGCTCTCATTTTAAAACGCCATGCTAGAATAACATGAAACTTTGTATACACAATGAGATCCGGCATATCTAGGTCGAAAATTACTTTCTGTTGCTAGAAAATGTAAAAGAAAAAAAATACAGCGGTTTTTTTAGTTTTTTACGGCTTGTATGAAAACCTTAATAATCGTTGTATTTTTTCTCCATTATAATTTCAAGCAACAGAAACTAATTTTCGACCTAGATATGCCGGATCCCATTGTGTATACAAAGTTTCATGTTATTCTAGCACGGCGTTTAGAAATGAGAGCGTAAATACGTTTGTATGGAGAACCAAACGTACTGCGCACTCTTAATATACTTACCTATATTACTAATGCAACAAGACAAACTGTTCAAATTAACACGACTTTTTTGTTGTTCGGATATTTATGTATGTATAAAACATATACACGAATTACACGTATAGTTGACATATGTACAAAAACGAGCTAATGAACTCGACACGATGGCTAACAACTGTTTAAAACTTAAAGTAAACTATTGTTATTCCAGGAGATTGAAAGTCCGGACACCATAGTGCACCAACTGAACCTTCAGAAGACCGTCGACTCCAGCGGGGCGTCCCACGTGGCTCACTACTTCACCATCGTCTAACCCTTACTACCAAAGCATAAGGGTCACAATGCCAAACTATTTATAGTTATAAACTCGAGGCCTTGATCTGACACTTCTCAAGTCATAAATGTTACTACTACACCATCGTCTAACCCTTAATACCCGGGCTTAAGGGTCACAATGCCAAACTATTTATAGGCTTTATATCCATATCAGCCCTAGGACGTCCACTGCCGGACATAGGCCTCCCCCAATTTGGGGTAAATGCCATAATCGCCACGCTTGGCATGCGGGTTGGCGATCGCAGTATCTCCACCGCACTCTAGGAATGCTGCTGCCCATTCCCCGGTGGTCTTGGTCGTAGTTTAAGGACATACCCGGGTCCAGGACAAGGCAACAAGAACAAGGCTTTATATACTCTATTCCAATCTGACTCTTCTCAGGTCACAAAGAGTCGTGAGTATGGCCACAGCGTCCAAGATATTGAGAGCGAATCCCCAAACGCACATGAAAAGTTTCCATTTAGCGTTATTGTTGCGAGTTGGAATAAGCGCTCAATATTTTGTACACAATACTATTCTCATAGTTGGCGGCGTGTATGCGAAGTCTCAGCGCCATACCTCATAACGAAAGGATAGGGTGAACATACATCAGGTATGCGCAAATATGCTATCTAGCAGTGTTGACCAAAAAGTAATTGAATTAACAATTACAAAATGTGATTGCAATTACCAATTAATTACAAGCGAATAGTAATTGCGCTCTCAATTATCATTAATATCAATTACAATTAGAAAATGTAATTGGTAATTTCAAATTAATTTATTATTTTGTAGTTTGAATTTCAATGCAGTATATTTGAATTTCAATAACTTTATTTAATTAAACATTGAATAATTGTCATTGAATAAAGTAGATTTGAATCCTAGATTACTTATTTTTTAAATTGTTTTGGAAAAAAGAGCTTTTTTGCTAGCTTTTTTTTTTATAAAATGGGTATTAGTGTATGTGTCTTTCTAATCACTCGCAGGTAAATTTGCTCCTCTTTGTCTACAAAAAAAAGTTACCATAAAGTAATTGAGCAAGTTAATGACTCTCTCTCTCTCTCTCTCTCTCTTCCTAACAATGAATCCTACATGGTGGTGGGGTCAGGATGAACATACATCAGATATGCGCAAATATGCCACTTAGCAGTGTTGAACCAAAAGTAATTCAATGAACTACGAAATGTAATTGCAATTACCACTTAATTCATTACAAAGAAATAGTAATAGCGCTTTCAATTATCATTATAATCAATTACAACTAGAAAATGTAAGTGGTAATTAAATTAGTAATTACATTTTTAATTTATATGTAGATAATTAATTTATTAAATGTCTAATTAATTTTACTTAATGAAACATTGATTACATTTTTAATTTATTATACTGGAGTTAATTACTTTATTGAATTACTAATTATTTTTACTTAATAAAACAATGATTATTTATTTAACAAAAACAGCTTAAAACGGCAAACTACCTTTGTAAATTAGATTTTAATCCTAGAATACATGTATTTTTTATTTATTTTGATAAAATTGCGAGTCTTTGCAAGTTTTTTGATAAAATGGTAATTAGTGTGCATATGTTTCTTTTTAATCACTCGCAGCTAAATTTGCTCCTCTTTGTCTACTAAAAAAGGGTACCATAAAGTAACTGACTAAGTTAATTACTCATTCACTCATGAATCCTACATGGTGGTGGGGTCAGCAATCCAAGCTAATCTTCTCCACTTCGTTCTGTCCCGTCTTCGGATGCCTGACACTCACATCATGTGTAGCACTTCATCTTTCCACCAAGAGTAATTACTAGTAATTGAATTAAATCTAATAGAATTTGTAACTAAATTACAAAAGTTTTTTTTTTATTAAAAATGGGATTGCTCTTGGGCAGCATCTAGCCAGGGGGCAAAAATGAGGGCGACGTTGTGGCTTAGACATTCGGGATAAAATTATCGGTTCATCCGTTTGGAAGCTACGATACCACAGACAGACACGTTAAACTTATAACACATCTATTTTTTGTGTCGGGGGTTAAAACATGTGAAGGGTATACCCGTAAACAGTTTACTACTTGTCCATTATTCTAAAGTGTCTAGGTTGAAACGAATCTTTTAAGTATGTGTACAAAGCGCGAGCGTTTAAAATATCTCTGGAGGATATTTACCCTTGATATGTGAATTGGCAGTCATTATTATTTGGTCGCCTTAACATGACTTGCACAAGGAACGACAAAGCGCGAGATATACTGCCCATATCATCTCATTTTAAATCTGTATTACCTTTAAACGAGCAATTATTTTATATATATTTTATTTTTTAATAACCCAGGTATTGTTCTAATTAAAAGGCTAAGGTTGTCCTGACCGAATTTTATTTCGGCTAGTAGTAGTAATTTCGGCGGTTTTATCTGCAAGAAATTAATGATGTTACGTTAAATTATACATATATGCAGGCATTTTAATGTTGGCTTGCAATGTGACACGTTGGTTCTCGCCTACCTATTTATTTTTATTAATTAAACTTAGCAGGGACAAATTATTTAAACAGAAATACAACCCGTAATGTTGGCTGACTAAACTGTAGCTGTCAGATTAGTGACTCGAGTTGGAAACACATCACACAATATTCTCAATCGTGTTGAGTCGAGTTCGGTCGAGCCGTAAATACTATTGTAAGGCTAAGACTAGCCTTATGTAGTACTGAGAAGACTCGCATTAGCCCTGACGGCTCGAGTCTGGCTCGGTCTAGCTCTAAATAACAATTAACAACACTTATTCTCAATGATCTCATATCGCACAACTCTCAGTGCAATGTACAAATGTACGTCAGACTTTAATGTAGAGAACTAATTTTAAATAGAATAATTATTAATTTACAAAATTTGTATTTATTAAGTCACGCTTTTATTAAATGTAAGCTCTAATTTGATTTGTATTTTAACCTTTGATTTGGTTTTAACATTTTAATCTGTAAGGAAAATGATGGGGTCATTTATTGTTAATTTATTTAATTGGTATTATGGAAGTAATTGGTTATGTTTAATTGTAATTAATAATAGAATAACTATTAAACGTTGATTACGTTCATGGTGAAGATTTTTTCATAGTTTTACTATAACCCCCTTTAACCCTCCCTACCTATGCCTGTTGGCAGTTACCGTGAGGAACATTGAAATAACACAAATGTTTAATATGAAATTCAATATTATTCGTTATGTTTTTGTATTAATACAATATATTTGCATACCATAATATACTATCGGTAGTATATTTATTGATGACCAATCATTAAACAATGAAAGAATGATATTCATCAATTTTCGTTTAACATTCTTTTAATAAATAGCTGTATACAAAAAACAATTATTTACAGGTAAGGCAGTACGTTACGCCGTAAGCGCCTCCTCTTATTTTAGCTATACAAGCGGTAAAAAACGGGAATCGAAACGAACATCACTAAACAAATACATAATGATCTAGTCTTAATCCAGTCAAATTGAAATAATTACTAACGAGTTACAATATTATAACAAATAAGCGATATTAGTTTGTGAATTTGTTATTCTAAGGGACAGTATGCTTAATTTCAAACTACACAATCGACAGTTTGGCTGCGGGGTTTTGTGACAATTTGGAACGTTATCGACCATCTCACTAATACATATGGCAAATATCTCGTCTATACAGAACAGCGCTGCGTACAAGCGAGTAACGGCCGCCCCGTCTCCAGGCCATAAATAACTATGCAATTGTGCGCCTTATTGCGTTGGGATAAGTAAAAACGTGTATACATGTTAATGACCTAGATCGCAACGCTTCAGGAGAGATGCGGCGGCCGGTTTTACTCAGGCGAGTGATTCAGCCTTCGTGCACCGTACGGAATTAAAGTCTTCATTTAGCATTGTCTTTTATACTGTAACACTATCTCAAGAGGACCCGCCTCGACAGTCAATTTCATAGGCGAGCGACTTTCATTCCATTCTCAATCCACAACATCAAAATCGACAAAAAAAAATACGCAAATTATAAAAACAATCCCCAGTTTACAATTTAAGTGACATGACTCTTAAACATAATTTTTAAAAACTTAAAACAACTCTATTTCACATTTCGCATCCATTTGATTCCGATGCTTTCTAAAAACGCAATGTAAAGCATATTCCTTTGGCAGTCGCACGAAGCTGAACCACGGTAGCCTATTACAGCGAGCACCGCGAAACCAATCGACAGCAATAACCTAATCAGATTCGAGCTTCGACCTCCTTACACACTGTACAATATGACACAGGCGTGACCGACCAACTCAATGTCCCGGCTGCACAAACACTCCACTTGTACACTGTCAATGTGACAGATACTTCGCAGATATCGTAAAGAGCAGATGGTGACGCGTCGCGCAGCGGATGACATGATCACAGCTTTTTGATGAGTCTTAAGTACCAGAAACATGGATATTATCTGTCCTATTTGTTCAAGCCTGCATGCTCTTATCGCCTCTTTACACATGAATATATTCTCTAAAATAATTTTGAAGCAACAGACTAGCACAAAAGTGATAGGCAAGTCATTCTTCACATTTCGCGTCTTAAGGTAAGACCAGAGATGGATACCCTAAGACTCGAAATGTGAAGAACATCCAGCTGGTATACTCGTATTCACCCTTATGATCCAGCGATATAAAGCGCCTATTTTCTCACCTCCTATCTTGACATTTCCTTTCTGCTGTGGAAGGCACGTTTCCCGACTGATGTATAACTACAGCAGTCGATAAGCCAAATTAGAGGGCTTCATGCGGCTTGAGAACTACTAACAGTCAAGATGCCCACTCGCTTGATGATCCTAATCCCAATAAGTTCTAGTTTCCCCCTTGGGTTGGAAGGGCAGATGGCAGTCGCTTCCATAATAAAAATCGACTACACCGATTCTTGGGATTAAGCCCCGGGCAGCCTTCAGGAAGCAACCATACTGGGGACTGTGATGATATTTCGACATTGCCACATGTCCGTTCTTTACGATATCCGCAGTGACGTCACACGCACACGGTTCGCAAGCGCAGGCGCCGAGCTGGCGGAGCGACTAGAACGCCTATATGACGAGAGCCATGTCCTTCTTGCTGGGAAGCTGCACCTTCTTGCCCTGCCACAGCGAGTTGTGTATCGTGAACGCGTCGATGGTCACTGTTAGGTGCTTAGTGTGCACTTGGGAGAAGCATTTGCTGCCCGAGTTGTATCTGGAAAAAAAAGTGTTAGTTATAATTAGATTTAGGGATTTTTTCTGTGTGGCATGCTCTAGTGAATCGCGCGGTGCCTCACTAAGGCGATGATGGCAAGCCGCTGGTTTTTAGTGGGTAACCTGATGTACAGGAGTCCTACATCATCGTGCTTACCCCCATGAAGGCCGGAATGCATAAAGCATTTTCCAGCGATAATAAAGGGGTTTTTTCTGTATAGGCACTAGGAAAATGCGTAATTAATTTCACAAAGGGAATTAGAATTACTCGTCATATTTTGTTGCATCGAATTCAAGTCATAATATGGTAAACCAACTAGTTGTTTTCCACCTGAGACAAGAGATTTGACATTTATTTCCAGTTTGTTTTATCTTTCTTCGGAACTGGCAGCCAGCGTTTCTGAACAGCACGAGGAAGTGTTTGGCCTCGAAGCGGACGTTCTTTCCCACCCGGCTTGGACTACTTATCATATAATTAAGTTGAAATACTCACTTAAAGAACTTATCGAACATCCTATCGTTGACGTTCTTCGGGCCCGTTCCGTACAGCTTCGTCACGTGCTCCGTATCCGGACAGTACGAGTAGAGCGCTCGGAACTGACAGCCGGCGTCCCGGAACAACACGAGGAAGTGTTTGGCCTCGGAGCGCGCGATCTCCTCGAGCACCCGCCGCTTGGCCTCCGCGTTCACCGCGCCCGGGAACACGCAGTACTCGACCGCGTTGAGCATGATACCGCGATTAGACTTTGTTGCCGGCTGCTTGTACAACCGGGGGCCTGGAATGTCATTATTGTCATCATATAGGTATTAACCTATATGCCGTGCTAACAAGCGGGGTGGATAATGGGAAGTTCCAATTAAAACAAAAAACCTCGCTTCTAGGCTTCGAAAGTGGACGACGTGTCAATTGAGTGAAAACTGCGATAATGAAATCGCGCGGGTCTATGAACATTCGGAAAGGGCCTACTGCCTATGGATTCATCGAGATTACATTTTGGCCAACACAACGGAGTGCAATATACCTAAATACGGAATTTACTCTTAAAATAATAATGAATCTTACTAACCGGAAAACACTTCCAACTCAATAACATCGACTATTATTTAGTGTTGTACCAACAAAAATAAAACTATACTGAAATATCTGTAAATTATAACTAAATGTAATGTAATGATGAATTGCAGTGAGGATGATCGAGTGCTGCGAGTGTTATCGTTGTGTGAGTAAGCCGAAGCACGCATACGTTGTTAGGTCAAAATGCTTCAATTCAAAACCATGCCTTATAATAACTTAATAGTGAATCAAATATTTATTTACTACAATAGTAAACGCAGTTTGTTGGCATGACATGGTTTGACATCTACGTGCTTTTGTTTAAGTGTTGTTTAAAATTTAACCATATTTAGTATCACTAATCAATCAGTTCGATTAACTTGTTTGCATAAATGATATTGCTAATTATTTGTATTATAATTTAAGTGTCGATCACTAACTACCATACATTAGAATATGTAAGGACCTTTTCTGGGATCCTGGGATGCTATAGAAACAATTTTAGGGTTTTATCAATGAATGCTTCAGGACCTTCAGGTTAGTGCAGTCACTTAAGAGTCGCCTGCACGGTCGATGCTTCATACAAACGTAGTTTGGTTCTCATTTTAAAACGCCATGCTGAAATAACATGAAACATTGTATACACAACGGGATCCGGCATATATAGATCGGAAATTAGTTTCAGTTACTTGAAATTATAATGGAGAAAAAATACAGCGGTTATAAAGGTTTTCATACAATACCTAAAAAACTCAAACTAGCTGTATTTTTTTCCATTATAATTTAAGAGGGTATTTACGAGTCCACTAGCGCCACTCGTAAAAATTGAGATTATTTAAATTTAACGACAGATATTTAAAAAATTAAATACTGCTATGTACTATATTTTGTATTTTACTACCTTAATTAACACTTGAATACATTAAAACAGTTATGCGTTGCTAGATTCGTCGAAAGAAAAACGGCCGTTTAATTTTTGAACTCAAAGTTCGACAAATCTCGCAACTAGTTTGATGTATTCAAAAGGTACTTAAATACAAAATACAGTACATAGCAGTCCCCTTTTTTTAATATGTATCGTTAAATTTAAATAATCTCATTTTTATGAGTGGTGCTAGTGGATCCGTTGATACCCTCTTAAAGCATAAAGAAACTAATTTCCGACCTTGATATGCGGGATCTCAATGTGTATACAATGTTTCATGTTATTTCAGCATGGCGTTTTAAGATGAGTACTAAACTACGTTTGTATGGAGACACGAGTTCAGTCGAGCGAACTCTTAATCTTGGTAGTTTTTACAAGTATTAAATTATTTCTTTATGAAAGAGAAAATATATTTCTAAGATCTATCTTCCGTTAATGATTATTTCTTACATCTCTTGTAATGGTCACTATTGAGTAGTAGCGTAAGCGTAGACGTGAGACCGAAGATTTTAAAACAGAGAGATAAATAGTCAGAAGATTAACTTAATAGAAAAATATACAGACAATTCCGTTATTTATCGGGGATTAATAAACAGCAGTTAAGTGCTAATTGGCATTTTAGCCAATAAGAATAAAGTTTATTCCTAAATTAGTCCATACAATTGGCGGTTAACCTCAGGTTAAGTCCTTAATCCTGTTTCATAGAGTCCATTCAAAGTTTAGTCCAAACAATTTGGACGTAAACTGCAGAAACTTTTACTTATTTCTATTCAATTGAATACGGTCTTAGCGGAATAAGTACCTATAAAATTCTTATACACAATCAAAGGAATTTCCGATCCAGCGGCGGCCTCACTGAACTTGTAACTCACCTGAATAGTCCATGATGGAGGAATGCGTGGAGGAGACGTCGGAGGCGTCGTCGGCGTGCTGCCGCCGCTTGCCGATGGCGCCGGGCAGCGAGCCCGGGCCCGAGGCGGGCGAGCCCAGCGCGCGCAGCCCGGGCGACGCCGCGCGCCGCGGCGGCGTGGCGCGCCCCAGCCCCGAGTCTGCAAACCGGCATGTGTGACTCCCGCCCCCCTATGGGCGCCTGGTACCAGTGGCGAAGCGTCCCACGTACACGGACACAGTAACTTAAGACAACTCCCGCCTAGCGCTGCATTCCTAGTACCAGAGGCGTCGGACGTATACAGTCATTTTATTTTTATTTCTTGTAATTTATAGAGGCATAGTTAAATTGTACACTTTGAATGGTTACTAACTGAGTGCTCCCGTGCTTTGTAAGGCATGTTAATCCCGGCTGTTGTCGATGATAGCAGTCGTTAAGCCAAGTTAGAGGCCTTCAGGCGGCTTGAGAATTTCTAACAAGTCAAGTTGCCCACTCACTTGACAAGCCTAATTCCAATAAAGTCTAGTTTCTCCTTGGGTTGAAAGGTCAGATGGCAGTCGCTTCCGTAAAAACTAGTGTCTACGTCAATTCTTGGGATTAGGTAGCGGACCCCAGGCATCCTTCAGGATTGAACTGTACTGGGAATAACGCTAGGATGATGATAATAGTTATATTGTACACGCCTGGTGACGACGCTAGCCTCATATGAGAAGTTATGTATACCTTCTCAAGATATTTCTTATAGAGACATTGTGCTCCTATTAGCGATACCGAGGTGCCCCGTAGTGTTGCGGGGTTTAGAAATTAAAATGGACGCTTCGCCACTACCCACAATGATCTACAACACAACACTAAAATGATCTCGTATGTTACACAATTTGAAATGTTTCTTTATTTCCGTATATGGATTTCTAAAATGTTATAAAGGGAGGGCTGAATGATTATGACTATAAAACTGGCCACAATACGGTATTATTATACGAATATAAATAAATAAAAGCATTTGAAATCTCATATTAAAAATATTTTGCCAACGAAGTAAAGCTTCGCGAAGAAACTACTGTTACCCAAAGTAACTATTTAAAATAATAGCAATAAATACGACCACCTCGAAAACAATTTATACAAACCAATGTATCGGCCAGAGTAAATCGAAAATACAAATTTCATTTTAGGAGTAATTCAATGAACTGTTTAAGTTGTTAGTAACAAATTATTCGATTATTCCGACTAGCATAAAATTAACATTAGTCAAGAATAATAAGGACAGTACCTATATTAATAAAATAATAAATTAATAGCATATTAAGTATATTGATAAAAGATAACAACCATGAAGCGTAAAATACTAAATGTGTACAACACTACCTAGATACAGTGGGTAAGCTATCTACACTACATATGCGAAAATTAACAAAAGAAGACTCAAAAACATTTTGTATTTTACGCAAATTACATAATACACCATATAATTATTTACCGTAACACAAACTTATATACCAGAGTTTATATAAGCGGATATACGTATATGTCGAACGATGTCACACCAACACCAGGAACGTATATGAAACATGCTCTAACACCGACCCTACGATATACCGCGGCAAATAAACCATAACCTCTATACATACGTAAATATTGCCAATGACCCAAGGAAACGAAATGTGCACAGAAGACGCGTTCGAGAGGCCACGCGGCGACGGCGAAAGGTTCTATTACTGCCTTGCTTTCAAAATAAAATAAAGAAAGGTGCTTTTGAGTGACCAAATTGAGAAGAAATATCTTACAATTTTGCTAAAATGAAGTATATTTATAGCATTTTTAATTGATTTCAAAAATTGCGACTTTTAATCGGGCTTTATGTAAATTTTTTAAGCGCGCAATTATTTTTCGCAACTATTTCACAGCCCTGCAAGCGAGCCACCGCAACAACTGACCAAAGTAACACATCTACCTGAGAACGAAAGATATCACTATGTCTACTATCACGCTATCAGATAGCTATGTATCTCTCTGGATAGCTAGCAAGGCGGCCCCGTCTGTAGGACTGTTAATGTCACTATATAGATAAAACAGTAATTGAACCCTCGCCGCACCCAGCGCCTCGGAACGCGCGCAAACAGAAAAGAACCCAAACGCACCATAAACAAAAGCGAAGATCGCACCGTGCTGTGACGGCGTAAAACGTGTCTTACCGCACAAGTTCATTAGAGAGCTAGACTTCCGTCCCGCCTTAAAGTTATTCTGGTAAGTGGAATATTTAGACCTTCCACGAGCCGACTGTGGTTCCTCATTCACGCGCTCTGAAATGTTTCCTATACATGTCATCACGCAAATTCATGCAGTCCGGCCCGCACAAACCAAAACATGCAGCCACTCGCAAGCGGGCGAGGCCGGTCATCGTTATTCATCTTTAAATACATGGCAAACAAAATTAATACTATAATCGCGAATCTGACACATGACTCGAGCAGATATTTATTTATAGGGAACCAATTTTAATGCGCGGAAGGTCTAGGAACGTCAAGTGGAGAAACAAGCGCAAAAACCTCTCACAAAATCATAGCTGGTTCCAAACTACATACAAGGCCAAAATATAAATACAAAAGCATAATTTTGTGACTCTATACATTGCTACGGCGCTGTAATACACATATTTAGGGAATAATTTGGCTCGAAATAAAATATAAGCGATCTACGAAATAAATCAAAGAAGCTGTCTTAACATTAACATTTTAGGGGTACATCAACATAGCGCACACGTAATTTGTTTCATAAAATAATGTGCAATATATATCGATTATTGTGTAGTCAGCATTTTCTATCAGTCATTACTGCAGTGTTCAAATATTTTTGACACAAAAGCAGACCCGATATATGTATATGTTGGTGACCATTTATTATATTTGACATATATGGTTCCGATCGTTTTCATAAAAACCTCTCACAGAGTTAAATAATCTTCAAATTTGTATGAAAACGGTGGGACTGTAACGTGACTCATTTGGCGAACAACATTATCGAACAAGCCAGTAATTACGTCGATCTATTGAACTGAATTTGAAATTTAAAATATTTGTAATCAAATCATACTTTCTAGTTCAAGTCAATCGACGTTGCCTTATGTTGCAAGTTATAAGCATTTGAAAATAAGAGCTGTCACTTAACTTTCTTTTCATTAATGTCAATATACAGCTATTATTTTCTGAACGAGTTCTCGAAAACAGCTTCAAATATAACCTTTTTTCAGGATCTATCGAGCAAAGAGCGGGGACATATAGAAACACTCGGAAATCTCGGAGAGAGATAACACGAATGACTCGTGTTATCTCTCTCGGGCACTTCGAACAGCAATCGAAGGAAAGAGACGGCACGACAGCAGCTTCGGGGCTCAGGGTTCGTTTTGAAAATGGGTTAAATGCACTTACTCATCGCGCCCGTCCTGATTCGGTCAAAACTCAACAAGTTGATGCAACATTTTATATGTGTGGGTTCAACATTATTTCTGTTTGAACATTTCTTTTGTGATTTTGCTCTTTACAACAACTAATTAAACTTTTCATGAATTACGTTCGTAGTGTATTAGGAATTTAATTTATTGTAACACACTTACATAAAACACGACGACTGTGAAGCAGCTCTTGGGAGATTTATACAATTTAAGAGTGGCTTAACTGACATTTTTTCATAGGAATGTGATATATGTGATATTATACAGTGTGTGGCCTGTAATAGGAGCAAAAAATTAAACGGTACACTATTGAGCTCTCCAGCAATTATTTCCAAATGGTTTTAATTGGAAAAAAAATATTTTTGGTTTTTTTTTCCAAAAAGTGGCTTATATGTACTTTTTTACTCTACTGGAGTGATATTAATAGCAATTTATTAAAAAAATACTCAAAAAAAAAATTAAATTACAAAAATATCCTTTTAAACCAAAAATGCGACAACGATTATGAGTCATAACTTGAAGCAACATCAAAATCAGCATTGACTGCCGCGCTATAATCTCTGGGTGCCAAGATCCATTACTTGGAGGTCGAAACTTTAGATCAAAATTTCTCCCAATTGAAAAATGATAATTTTTTTTTTGGCCGCAAAAGGTTACTGCAGATGCTTTAAGGAAGCGTCCTTTAAATTTATTGCTCCTATTACAGGCCACACCCTGTATTATACAGTGTGGTGACATATTTTCGTAGATTTAGCGTAGACGGGCTACGTACAGTACTTTTATCTTACGAACGCAGGTGAGTCATAGTTGTGTTAAGATATACATGCACATTGACTGTGTGTGCGTCAGCGTAAGGGCTGAGTTAACATTGCGCATGAGTTCATATGTGTCACAACTACAACTAACTAGCGCTCGTGAGGTAAAAGTAGTATAAATGGGCAAGACCAATTCGAAATCAACTCAAGCGTGAGCAGGATTCAGACATTAATTTAATTATTTCCAAATCGCATTGGACGCGGAGCGGGAGTGTTGCGGCGAGTGACCCGTTTTGAACAGGACAACTTAAGGCCGAGCCACACCGAATACGTGGGCGTGCGCGTGTGCGTGGAGTGCACGTTGTATCGTATGAAATGTCATAGTAGATGACACACCGCTTACAAGTCACGCGCACGTGCACGCCACGCATTCGGTGTGGCTCGGCTTTTAACATGAGCAGCGTTAGTTAGTAGCATGGCCTTTTCGATCAGTACGGCTGGCACAAGCGTAACGCGAGAAAAGGCGCGACATACCAATATTTTAATATCGTCAAAACCTCCAAGGCCTGGAGTGTAAATTTGACCATCGAGTCCGAGTCAAGTCTAATTAACCGCTTCATAGTCGGCTAGTCACCATCTACATTTGGGCGCTTCAGTTATCAAAATCCTGCAACATCCTAGCAGGGTCCATGTTGTACTTTATACCTTTGTAACACCTTGTAATACCATGAATAAATGAATAAATAAAATGTTCGCTTACCACCATCGCTTGTTTGCCACCGACGTGGTAAAAAAGTGCATTTTAATAAAATCATGTTCTGATATTCGTGAGCATCTTGTTTGTTCTAATGTATATCGATCACGCGATAACTTTCAGGAGCGAATACATCTCTGTACACAGTTATTCAATAAATAAATCTTATCGTATCTTTTAATACGCTATTAGATTTCAAAAACCTACCAGAGTTGCAGGCATAAATAACATTGGTGACAAGCTTATGTTTATCCACCACTTTATAATCAGCTTTTGTTTTTCCTTCTAGTTATTGGGTTAGTTAATTATCATTTGATAATGTAACCAATCGAGAGGAAATGACGAGGAATAATGACGAGCCGCAGGCGAGGGTCGATATAAAGTAGAGGATAAAATTAGTTTTATGCATTAGTCTCTCTGCTTTTCACTTCGATTACGTGAAAATTATAAAATTAATTGATATAATAATTTTCTCGCAATCGAAGTGAAAAGCCCATTTTATCCTCTATTATAAATTGTCTCGGTTAAAATGGCTTGTTTTATGCACTTGTTGTACAATCTACTATTTTACGTATTTGTGAAATCTATACTGGAGAATCCACCGACGTCCACGGGGTCTCATACTACAACTCCCATAGGGAGGTATTCCACTCATCCAATATCTTTGTCCAAGTTTTGTTATTTTTCATGCGTAGCCATATTGATTTAACTGTCATCGGAATCTTTGATCAAATGTCGGGGTCAAATTTCTTTGACAGAGGCCCATTCCACGGGCCTCTGTCAAAGAAATTTGATCAAAGATTGGACAAAGATATTGGACGAGTGGAATACTACCCTTGAGCATCTTACAAAGTATAGCCGGAGAGGAAATTACTGATAATATTTATTCCTGGCCTGGGGAGTAGTTTATTGGTACTGTCGCGGCTTCTCTCGCGTGTCGCCCGCTAGCGCGTGACCAGGAGCGCAGGAGTCGGGCAGGGTTAGCGCTCACCTCGCGAGGTCTTGCAGCTGCCGCGGCGGCCGAGCGGGCCACTGGCGCCGCCGGGGGACATGGCGCCGCGCTCCTCCACCGGCGACTCTGTGGGGGCGAGCGGTTAGCACGGGTGCTGGTGCAGCGACCTCAGGGTGGATACTTTACTTATGTAATCTCATTACGAGCCGTCGTTGCGGCGCAAACAATACAACATTTAATGAAGAGAATAGATAAACCCAATTAGGAGATCAGAGGCGACTGAAATTGGTCGGTAACAACAACACGATGAATTTATGTGGTTGTTCTTGTTGCAGATCTTTTTTAATTACTATTTCTAGATGTTTTTTTTTAATGTGTATTTCACCTAGTATTAAGTAGTATAGTTAATAAGTTGTGTGTATGTATGATTAACAGGTGTAAGTGGTGTAAACCGTACTTGTTATATTAATTGAATGAATTTTAATTTCTTCCACTACGTCAACAGTTAGCCATACATTTTAAGGATAGCTAGTTATCGTGGCGTAGTGGAACTAACGCATTAATTGAAAGTATTTCAATGTTTTTTTTTAAAAGGTCATAAATATTCTAAATTTAAGAATATTTTTTATGGTATAATTAAATGATTGATATCCGAGGATTTTGATCCTTGGTTTAAATTCAATTGTCAATAATCTTTTTTTTTAATAAATTTATCGCTAACTGAACACCAATTGGTAAAAAACGAGCGAAGGTCTTCTAGCCTTTATAGTATTGTGTCAAGACATTCAGTGGCAACTATTACAGACCCAATAAACTATCCACCCTGTACAAAAGTCATTCGATATATAATTCGCAGCAGTGAAATTACTTGGATTAAGTATGTTCGAGAAGTGCTTAGTAAGATAGTGTTCACAGGTCATTGCTAAGGAGGAATTCTCAATCGGGAACGAAGTAAAGATTAAATAGCCTTCTGAGCGTGGTGTGGATTAGAGCGGCAACCTCTAGACGCTCTTCGTTTTCATAAAACGAAGTATTAAATAATTCATATTTTTTTACCAGAAACGAAAGGTTATTGGTTTCTGTTGTTCGAAAGAGTAGTGTTGTAAAGATACATCAAACAGAATGTTTACAAATAATAGATTTATAGTCATTCACATACAAAACGTGCTTTATACTTAAAGCGGTCATAGCAAAGTGGACTTTATTAACATGCAATAAGGTGCGCTTACCTCTGTAGAGGCCGGCCCGCTCGGCGAGGCTGTCCTGGGAGCCGCGGTAGTAGTCGCGCCGCATGGTGCCTGGCAGTGCACACACAGCTAGTACGAGAACCACGGAAACGAGCGATAATAGACCGTACGCATTTGGAATAAAGACGTTGGAGTACGCATCGTTTTCGTGGTTCTGAGGTAAGGCGGGGGTCGGTTCGTAGCACGAGTCAACGAGGTGTATAGGAATTTGAGCTTTATATTAGTTGTGACATAGTTCATTTAGGTTTGTACGGTTTAGTAAGGCAATTCATGAAATTTATTTTGTTTTCAATGGCATAATGAATATGTATAAAGCCAATGTTTGATGAATGACTCTTGCTACGAAAAACATAAAACATAGCTGGATAAATTGCACACAAGACCAAAGTAACACTTGTTTTTTTCATACGATTTGTATTCGTGGTCACAGGTCGCGTTTAACGCATTCTAGACTTCAATGTAATAAATATAGCGGGTGCACGGTTACACATCATCATCATCATCATCACCAGCCCACTGATGATGATGACGGCTACACAAATGAAAAAAATACAGTGTAATTAATACATATGTAACCAAACACCACCATACCATAAAATTTTAAGATCATAAGTATGATAGCGGTACCCGTATTAAAATTCAGTAACTTTTACCGTCGTTTGAAAAAAAAACACAATTTAATCATTTTGTATAACCTCCTGTATTATTTGTTTACCATCTATCAATGACAAGAACAATACAAAAATAAGTGGCATAAGGTTATAAAGAAATGACGTTTAGAACCTTCACAGGATATTACAAATAATTTTACCCGACTGCAAATAATAAGTAATAAACTAAATTGTTAAATAATTAAATTTTAAAAACTGCTGCATAGTTACGTAATACAAATTATGCCATTACACTACACCCCGTTATACCCCATTTCGACGTTAGCCTTCAGGATCAGTACGTGATGAAATTTGATTGCCGGTGTCTCAACCAGCAGCGCCCTGAAAGCGACACTTCGCGGACTATTATCAGGGTAATGGACACTCGGGTTTGAGAAATTAAATTTTAAATTTAATGTTTCCAGTGATATTTTGGTCTGTGGGCGGGTCTTTCCGCGTATGCCGTGCCGGGAAATGAACATCTAGGGGGAAAAACGCACAACTAGAGGCATACGCGATTCACGAAACATGCCATTTGGATATTAGTGCTGAATACGGCCATTGCAATATGTGTTTAATACTAACGTTTGTAAATTTCATTTTTGTTTAATTAACGATATTGACATTAGCCGTATCAGCAGTGTTATGTAGCGTGTATATGAAAAAATACCATATTTCAACATAAGAAGTTTATATAAGCCTCAGTATGCAATGTAATAATAATAATTGGGGGTCAAACTTGCACCACGTCCGTAGGCACTAGGGAGTACCCACCATTACCCTACACGTGACCCCTGGGTGTTGCTAAAAATACAACAAACTGGCAACCGTACTATCTTCTCGAAAATTTAACAGTACGAAACTGAATGCCATACGATTATTATTATTGGACTATGGTCTAATTTCACATGCACGCTACGCAGTAAGATACAGTCAGTTACATATATAATCAGTGGGATAGGCATTCTGTAAAATATGTCGAAATCTATAAGTAGACATTATACAACCTTTGCAACAAACTAAAACAAGGAATGAGCCTTAGAAAGCTTGCAAGGGTTTAAGATGTTGTATTATCTATGCGCCAATACATACTATACATAGATTCTCTCTATAGATTCTATAAAGTTCGAAATATTGTATGATGACGCACTTGTCCCGACTGATTCATATAGCCTTGGCCAAAAGTATTGAGCACCCTTTATTTTCCTTTGTAACTTAAAAATAACCTATTATTTTTTAATTACAAAAATACATATTGAGGTAAAATGTAAAAAGGTATATAGACATATAGAAAAATTTAGTAGATATCATTACGAAGTAGCTATTTATCTTAGAAAACTGAAGGCTAATATTAAATGGGGTTGCATACAAGGACCAAATGCATATTTTCCATCTTTAACGTCAACGAATATCTAGTGTTTTTGAAATATATATATATATATATATATATATAAAGGATATAAAATGCTTCATTCAAAGTTTAACTTTTATATGGAAAACGCGGGAGTGCTCGATATTTTTGCCCAAGTCTGTATACTGTTGAAGCGCTTCAAAAGACCTTTAGACAAGCATTAAATATCATAATAGTGGTGTATAGACCATTATGAGTTCTTCTGCACAATTAAGTAAAACATTGTAAATAGGACAATATTATAGTATCCGCAAATCGAACGGACGACTAGGGCCACAACTGACTCACACTATAAAACCGTATAAGCGCGGAAGAGTTAATGGTATCATCTTTGTCGCCATTTTGAGTTGCGGGTATTATAGTGGGAAAACGGGTAGCCACAGGGGAGGCAAGCGTTTTCAGCCATATGTCAAAAGTCAATAACGGGGTAAAAATAAAAGGTGCGCACAAAAATTGAACTAAAAAACAAGAGCATTTTGACAGTCAGATGAATTTAAAACGTAACATTTGGTGGCACGCATAGTTGGATTCATAATCATTTGATGTGATGCTCTTCGATTGGTTCGAACGCTTGACTCAATCAGAGTCTTATGTCAGAATGCATCAGCGGGCCTATGATGGTAGCATTAGCACATATCGTCGTGTATAGGACATTCGTCACGTTCTGACAAGTATGCGAGTGCGAGAGTCACGGTTGTCTTATCCACAACGATAAGTAATAAATATTGGGGGACAATCTTACTTGAATCTAACTGTATGAAATGTACGGAATGTGTTACGATACGACACGTCTGACAAATATGAATCTGGCTCAACTTGTACAAACACGCATTTAACTCATTTAACTGTCTATTCGTGACCTTTATTACAATTTGCATAGTGTTCGGACGGTCAGTTAACTCTTTTGGCGATGGTACAATCGGCGCGATCGCGCAGATACCGCCAGACCAGCAAAGCTTTACGACTGAGATATGTGTTATCCAGCGTCGCGTGGCGCACGTACCGGTGAGGTTGGTGGCGGAGGGCTGCTTGGCGAGCAGGCCCTCGGCGGCGTGCAGCGCGCCGCTGTCCACGTGGATGGTCTTGGGCCGCGCGCGCGCCGGCTGCTTGCCGCGCATGCGCGCCGGCCCCGCCCCCGCGCCCGGCCCCGCCCCCGCCGGCCGCTGCAGCTCCATCAGCTCCGACTTGTCGAGGACCTTGCCCTTGAATTGAGAGATCACGATTTATTTTACCAATAAAATACGATATATGTCAATTTTTTTATGGTACCATTCGAACCAGTTTTTAGAAACTGGATATGGATATGGGAGCGACTACAATAAGAATACAATAAAGAACAAAAAAAATAGGGATAAACTTAGCTTGACGCATCCAGAGGTCCACAAACCCTACAAATTGACGTCACGCGCAAATTGTCGAACCTATTATTATATGGGAAAAAAGCATATTGCTGTTTTACTCATGAGATTTAGGCTTAAGATACAATCACGAACCGGAACTGTTAAGCCGCTTATTAATTGTTTAGTTCGTAATTAAGCCGTGTAATGAATGACCGATGCTACTCGATGTTGTGACAGTCAAATACGAATATTGTGTCAAATACAAACATCTTTAACAAATCAATTAATTATTCGGCTTTGTTTGGCATTTTCCCGAACTTTCAGTTCTGTGAAACAACCACTAATATATTCCTACTAACGACGAAGTTGCTATAGTCGCATTATAACAATAACCGATCACTTATCTGTAATTGATCGTATTGTGTAATCTCGAAATGCCCGACCATAATAAGAACGAAAGTGATAGACGCTTCTGAAAACATCAAGGCAAACTTCAGATAGCCAAATCCGATTTCAGTAGAAATGGCGGAATGAAGACAGCCCAAAAGCCTTGATCCGCGCCTTGATCGACTATTGTATCACGGTATGTTTGGCCTTGCAATAAAAAAACAATGTTCTAATTTCCCACAAACCCTACAAATGAAACGACTTACCTGCATCATCAAATATTAACATACAACCACCACCATATCAGCCATAGGACGTCCACTGCTGGACATAGGCCTCCCCCAATTTCATGGGGGGTAAATGCCTTATGGCATGCGGGTTGGCGATCGCAGTATCTCCACCGCACTCTAGGAATGCTGCTGCCTATTCCCCGGTGGTCTTGGTCGTAGTTTAAGGACATATCCGGCGTATTAACATACAATTGACAACATTTAATTTTTTAAGAGGGCTTTTTTCAGATTAAATCAAATAGAGGATGAAAAATTAAACATAACCACATTTTTAATATCTCGAAAATATCGCCATTTCATAAAAAAACCAATTTCTAAAGTTTCTCATTCTTAAAGAGAGTAAGTGACAAGTAGGGCGTCACAGAGTAAAAAATCGTACAGAGCACTATTAACAAGGCGGATTTACTAAAGAAAATGTCCTGCTGTTCTCCTTGTGCGTTGTGACTGTCACAATTCAGCCTTGTGACGTCATTTTTTTTTATTAAAATGGGATTGCTCTTGGCCAGCATCTAACCAGGGGGCAAAGATAAGGCCGACGATGAAGCGAGCTCACCTAGAAGATGCCTATTCACTCGCGATGGTAGGCTTTCTTCACATTTTCGTGAATATCTTGAAAACGAATAAGTATAAAAATATAAAGAAAATATTTTTGGGTTTCTTGTTGACAAGTTAACGAAATGAATTAATATTTTATACTACTTGACAATTTGAAATGTTGCCCGCTTCAATTGAGACACAGAGGCTATGGAGGGTGTTACCTCCCGCTCGGCCTCCTCGATGGCCTTCTTGAGCTTGTACTGGTGCAGGATGGCCTCGCGCCGCCGCGCCTGCTCCTCCTTGCGCGCCAAGCGCTGCTCCGCCACCTGCGACGAACCATAATACAGAACAGATTAACGAGGGGCGTAAGCGTAAGAAAATAAATAACTCCAGCACCAATCCAAATTGACAATTACACCTCCAGTATCAGTGCATGATCGCTGGGTCGTCGAGAGGAGCGCGCAGCTTCAATACTTCAATCAATTACAAAATTCACAAAGCAGTATTTTTGCGGCGCGCGAACAACTAGATTTTACAGCTTCAATATTTAAACCAATCACAGAACAGTATTCTTGCGGCCCGCGGCCAACTAGAGTTTTTAAACTAATCAGATCACACACACACTCATAACTCCCTGGGGAGTTATGAAAATACATAAATCCCGCGGGAGGTAAATCAGCTATAACTGCTTTATACGCCTGCGTACAATAAGACCCTTTACGAGCAAGTGTGATGAAAATAATAATAAATTTTTATGCCAGTTTTTTACATATATATACAACAGAAAATCTTATAAGGGTGATTTTGGGGTCGTGATCCGAAATAATTGTACATGGTCAAAAATTTAAAGTAGACAACATCACAGTCGGTATGAAGGTTTATAACTCAAATAATTTTCTTTTTTTTACAATTTTTAATGGGAAATAATACTTTTTCATACAACTTGGTCACCCTACCCCACGTCAACTCCCCATATCATCCGTCAAAGAGAGTAGGGTAACCATGATTTTTTTGTGATTATATATTTTTTTCATCAAAATAAATTAAAAATAAAATCCGTTTCTTTCGTGTCACTACATATTTTTTGAAATGGCTATCAGATACCAAGTCTAAAAACTGGTTCTTGATCCACGACCCCGAAATCACCCTGTATATTTTAACTATTAAATTTACTGGGCAGCCCATTTTTGGGCGAAGGCCTCCTCCAATTTATACTATTTTTCCCTTTCTCTGGTTAGTCTGCATACATTTCATTATTTATCATATGGCGTTTTATTACTGGATTCAATATAAGAAACATCACAAATATGATGTTTAAATAAAGATTTAAATCCAGGCAGTCGATAGCGAGATACTCGATATATTTTAAGGAAGGGTTATATCCAGCAGTGCACGTCCTTTGACTGATATGATGATGATAACTCAACAGCGAATTAGGTAAGGTTCTTGAGTTTCTCCTGACCTAAAACGGTGAGCGGACATTCTAGAACCATGTGACTGGTCGGGGTTTGCACGCGGATGAGCTCGATGCGCTCTCTCTCACGCTTCATCTCCTCCGCTGAGAAGGAAGGAGAAGAGCGCAAGTCTGACCTGCTCGTCCCGGGCGCGGCGCGCGGCGGCGGCCTGCTCGGCGCGCGCTCGGGCCTCGTCGGCGCGCTGCCGTCGTTGGAGGGAGAGGAGCATGATGCGCTCTTTCTTTCGCTCCATCTCTTCCGCGGAGTTCTGGAAAATACCATTAACACGTTAAGTGCCGGTGACGCTGCGTATGTGACCAAACATTTCTTACTCCTATGCCGGTAACATGTAGCCATGTGTGATCACGATAATTTCGACTGGCATAGCGCTTAGTTAACGGAACGGTGCCAGCAGTAGAGAAAGATTTCGAAGTTATTTTAATACGGAATCAGACTAAAGCCATCTTTGCGTCATTCACTAACCTCAGTTACGCCAAACGGAATAAAAAATGATAATAATAATAAATAAATTATGTTAGTCGTATTATGTTTTAAATAAGTATATTATTAGCAGCACTGTTGTTTTTCTGATCTCGGTTTTTTGTTGCAATGTGTTATGTTTTTTACTTTATTTTTGTTCTTGTAGTACTATGTTTGTTTGTATACTGTATGTTGTGTTACCCACCGTTTCCTCACTTTATGGGCCTTACGGAAGACCAGCGCTGGCTGTAAAGCCAGCAATATGCTGAGTTGGGTCCATTTCGAGGCACGGCCCTTTTTTGCTTGTCTTTCCTTCTTTTTATTATTATGTACCGTGTGTGTCACGAATAAACGTTTTTTGATTATTATTTTTTTGAAAACTCTTTCAACTTGGAATGAATACAGGTTAAAATATCGTATACATATTTTTAATATAGAATGATCCAATGAGGCAACAATTGGCCAACCCGGTCCCGTTGTTTTTATGATTAGAAAAATCGTGCGTTATCCGTCATGCGATTTTAAGGAAAAAAAAACTTGAAACGAGAAGATATGCGGCGGGTATCATTGAAACGTTTAGTACGTTTCAATGAAAAATTAGTTAGAATAAAAAGTTAAATTAGTGCAATATTTTCCACTGATACCTATTCTAGGGAAACAAAAGAAACGTGGGGGAAAGTGACCATTAAATTAAAACTGTAATCTTTAAAATGAGGTACGGAGGCTGACCATGATGGCAGCACGGCACTCACCGGGTCAGGGTTCATCTCGCCGATGACGAGCGCGGCGGGCTCGGCGCCCGGGCGCAGCGGCCGCTCTCGCGGCGTCTCCCGTCGCGCGGAGACGTCGGAGCCGACCTCCTCCCTCCTCTCCCGCTCCTGCCGCGGCTCCTCCCTGCCCCGCCTCTCCGCCGTCTCCGTCGCGCGGTGCACGGGGAACTCCTGCGGCTCCCACGCTTCGTCCGGACTCCCCCGTTCGGGGCTCGGGTACTCCGTCCGCTCCTTCTTGGGCGACATCTTCTTCGCCCGTAGAGGCGGTTTCGGTCGTTTCGGCGCCTCGTTGTCGAAGGATATGTAGAAGCCTTTTTCGTTCGTCTCCTCTTCTTGCTCTAGTTGCTGGAATGAGTTGCGGTTGAGGGACGGTCGGGTGGGGGAGGGGATGCGGTACGTTCTAGTACCGGAGGTGATGTTTAGGCGGTTGATGCCTTGCCGAAGGGCGTCATCTTCTGCGTTCCCTATGAACGAGATGTTCTGTGGTTCCATATCGTCGACGGGCGCAGGGCTCTGTAGTTGCTGTAGGCTGACGGGTTCGGGCCTTCTAGAAACTTCTGGAAGGGAGCCCTGCCGCTGGGGGGTTTTGGAACGGCGCGGGCTGGCCGCTAAAGGCGGCGATTGGGAGTATTGGTTGTTGGGTATCACAGTGTAGCTGGAAGGAAAAAGTACAATAATTTATCGTCGCAACACAGGAGTAATCTTTGGTCAATAAGGCGGCCTCCGGGTCCTACGCTTATGTAACCTTACAGTTCATGACTATAAACTCGAAAACCAGGACGCCTCACAACCCAGAAGTTAATAAATATAAGACTAAAAAAATATACGAAATCTTAAAAAGAACATGTCCAGATACCGATGTGCTGTACGAAAAACGCCCCACTCGTAAACTGCACTTTTCAACTATTTGAACATTAAGATTCAAAGACGGCAGACCAATTTCTAGGCCTACTGCTATAGACAGGACATGAATGAGGAGTTACAAGGTTTCCTCGAGGCTTGGTGTATATACTGTAAGCACTCTCCTGTACCGGCGGTCCTGGTTCTGCTACTGCTAACGCGAGACCTAACTTTAAATATAGGTTAAACAACATTATGTTTTTGATACATGTGTACCGACTTTCTACACTCCTGTTTAACTTCCACGCATCATTTTCATCTTAAATGTTTTGGTCCTGCTTTAATTGTTAATCTTTATTACACGAGTCCTTAAATGCGTGTAAATTATTTTGTAAGCCTAATAAATAAATGCCGTAAGTCCGGTACACACCTGAGGTGGTTCTGTTCGGTGCCGTTCTGGTACCGGTCGTTGTTGTAGTGCACCTGGAAGGGCGCGGGTGCGGGTGCGGGTGCGGGCGGGGCGGGGGCGGGGGCCGGGCGGGGCTCGTGCAGCACGAAGCCCTGCGGCGCCCAGCCGCGCTCCGAGGGCACCGAGCGCTCCGCGGGCGCCGGCGACGGGGACTTCCACGTCCGGGGAGGGGTTTGTTGCTCGTATTGTTGGTGGTTCTGCTGCTGGTGGAGCTGCAAGTGCCACAAACTTTTGACTTTGTGAAGTTTAAAACATAACGAATAGCAGATATTCACATTTATATTTACTTATATAGGTCTCGCCAGACGATCAGCGCACGAGACCTTTTCGTGGCGATATATGTTTTTTTCGTTTTATATATTTTTTCTCAAACATGCAATGAAATATTGTTGTTATGTTCCTTATAATAGGCTGCGAAGTATGACGTTTCAGGTGCGGCTAGGACAAGAGGTCGTTAATGGGATTTCATACAAATCATGCAGGCCTAGGCCGGCAAAGTCCTCTTTTTTAATTTTCATTCCAGATAAATTTGTGGCACAGGCATCATGACATTCTGCCACTATGCGTATTTAAAATAAAAGTTTGATTTTTTTGTTGTTTATTTCATTGCATGTTTGAGAAAAGCACTATACATACCTCGGCGGGAAATATGGGGTTGCCCGCCTTAGACCTATCCGGCCTCGTAATATTTTACTTAGTAAGTAATTGTAAAAACTATATTAATTCGGATAAATGAAAAACAACAAACTAAATTTCGTAGGTTGTCGTAAAATAAGCAGAACGCTTCTAGAATTCAAGCACAACATCGCATCTTCTTATTTAAATACATACCTATACACATATACTGTACATTCTGAACAAAGTAACTGCATATCCCGCCTTTTATAAAAATTGTGCATAATGCCTGTAATCGCAACTAGAATAAATATTGTTGTAAGTTAACCTTTCGTCATCAAAATCGATTCCTTCAATAATCCAGATAAAAACACTCTGTATGTAGCTTGACGTCATACGTCTGTCATCGGCACCAAAGTTTCGCTCCCTAGTTATTATGGGGCTAGATCGACTTGAGTAAGATTGTCCCAATAATATTTCTTTCAACAGATTAATTATGAATTATGAACCTTTAAAAAATTAACATGAACGCATCACTTTTTACAAGCGTGAAAGGTCTTTGCGTTCCAGAAAATGACTAGCGTGATCATTGTCTCAAAATTCATTCTATAAAATTTCCAGATTTCATGTCAAAAACGGGGTATTTACCATGTATGTATTTGTGTGTTCCCGATATTTAGGCACTGTTTCAAAGATTAATGGACGTGCTGCTAGTTTTAGTTGTGGTTTTGGTGTAGTACCCTCACTCCATAGCGATCTACCCTCTTCTTGGTTGGCTTTTTACGAACAGTGAAATATCGGGAATTTGTAGAAAGTAATATACCCCGTTTTTAACAGTAATTCTAAAATCCATTCTCCCTGAATAATACTCATACCTCTCACATACTTATAAGATTCACATTATTACACGCATTTCACTAACCTATGCTGATACGTAGACGACGAAGCCATAGATGGAAAAATATTACAAGAAGATTTTTCCCATTTTATGTTACTACTCGAACTCCTATCAGCCCACCAACTAATTCTCCCTCAACCACGAAGTAAACTTTGGGTCTTTTGCCGTCTGTTCTTTATGACAACAACTACAATCGTCACCAGAAGACATGGTAACGGATCAATTTTACTGTTTCGGTGATCTTATGCCATCTCATCTCCAAGTTCTAATTTCCAAGCTCCAATGAAAATTAAAAACCACCAACCTGGCATCTCCTCAAACATTTTCCTTGCAACTATTACGGGCTTTTTAATAGGGTATGTAGGATAAAGCCAGCAAAGAAAAGTTTTTTAGTCGTTTTTCTACTCCTGAGAATCGTGACCCTATGGAACCTTAATAACTCCAAAGACAAACCCACAAACCTGCCAGCCCCTCAACTCTTTCTCCTACTGATTTTGCGCATGTTGTTGTCTGCGGCTGCGGAGGGCTACAGAGCGGAGAGATAGAACTGTCCGTAGTCCTCCTTGTCTCTACTGGTTCTATATCAATGAGGATGCTGAGGATCGTAACCCAACCTTAATTTTTTCAGCCCTAATGGATCCTAAACAACCCCAAAGACAAATCCATCAACCTGCCAGTCCCTCTTATATTTCTGCTAAGATATTTCTATGATACAAAAGATAGATGTCTCTACTGTTTCTGTTGCGATTCGAACTGCTCGAAGGGTTGAAGGTAGAAGCCTTCCTCCGCCTTCTAGGTACTGAGGATTGTGACCCTGTCACGAAGTAGAACTCCTAATGAAACTACAAAGACAAATTCACCAACCTGCCAGCCTCTCAACTCGTTCTCTTGTTGCTGCTGCGCATTTTGCGCCCGCGTCCGCCGCTGCTACTGCGGAGGGCTCTCATGGAGATAGGGCCGTCCGTAGTCCTCCCATGTCTCTGTACTGGTTCTGTTACGATTACAACTGCTCCAAGGATTGAAGGTAGAAGCCTTCCTGTCATCCAGGTACTGAGGGTCGTGGCCCTACGTCTATTCTTTCAGTCTTAATGGAACCTAAATTACTCCAATGAGAAATGCACCAACCTGCCAGCCTCTCAACTCATTCTCTTGTTGTTGCTGCGCGTGTTGCGCCCACGTCCGCCGCTGCGGCTGTGGAGGGCTTTCGTGTAGATAGAATCGTCCGTAGTCCTCCATGTCTCTGTACTGGTTCTGTTGCTGGTACTCGAACTGTTCGAAGGGTTGCGGGTAGAAGTCCCGCGGGAGGTGCGGCGTGGATCCGAACGCGTTGGGCGCGGGTCGCGAGACGTTGTGCTGTGAGCTGAATTGGCTGTGCTGTGGAGTGAAGGCGAGGCGTGTGTGGTTATACCGGCGGGTGCGAAGCTACAGTTCTTTACATGTCATGGCGTTTGTATGCTATAGCGAAGCCATCTTGTTTCGGGTTAGTAATCTCAGACAAAACATTTTTATGTCTTGTTAACGAAACTGTGCTTAGTCCTTTTATTCCAAACACAAATGCCACAGTGAATTATAAAAATGAACGAATTTTTACCGGCATTTTAGCTGATAAAGGTTTTATGAACATTTACGAATAAGGCCATTAACAATCATTAGTGTTATAGAGTCAATTTTACTATGAGATGCGTATAACGGGACATAGATCTGTATCTTGTTTTACCGGAGTGGGTTAGCAGTATATTATTCTTAGATTTAATAAATAACATTGCAATATCAATCAAAAGTGTTCCATGTTCATTCGGAAATCCATTATATTTATGTAGTGATTATTAAGTCATGTTTAAGTAACAAAGTGTATGCGTACATTTGCACCGAGACCATTTGCTTCAGGCATTGTACAATCCCAAAAGCTGGTGTGTAAAGCTATGCGTACACGTACGCATATTCGAAGAATACGCCACGAAGTGTCCACGGTAAATGTGTGGTTCTTTATTGAGCAGACTTATAAGTGAACGTACAATTGGCATCATGTTGTTAGTAACAGCCAAGATAGCCAAATATATCGTAATAAATATATTATTAATGTAGGAACTAGTGGCTCTGAGCTGTAGACTTGTTTTATTTATTTTGAAATTTTTTCAGAAACCGAATCTTCAAAATATTCCTCATAATTATCGAACCTGCTCCCACAATTTCACAAGCATCGGTTGAGAAATCCGACCTGTAGAGAAAAACAGCCGGACATCCCCGGACATACAAAACATTGTTTTTTTTTTAATACCACGTCGGTGGCAAACAAGCGTACGGTCCGCCTGATGGTAAGCGGTCACCGCAGCCTATAGACGCCTGCAACTCCAGGGCTGTAACATGCGCGTTGCCGACCCTTTAAAAAATTATATACTCTTTTCTTGATGAATCCCATACTGTAGTTCCTCGGGAAAACCTCGGCAGGGAGCCCATTCCACAACCGGAGCGTCCGAGGGAGGAAGTTCCTCTGAAACCGTACCGTACGCGACCATTTAGGTTCTAAGGTGTGAGGAGGTGTTGCCAAAGCGGAAACGAAGACTCTTCGCGCTCGCTCGGTTAAAAGAATTACGCTGCGATATATTTAGCAACTTCGGATGCTACTAACTATATGATGCTGACAGTGAAAATTAAAGACTTTCGTCGTCATGTCGCCCATTGATTTTCCCGTGCACTCTTCAATTAACACTGTCACTGCCAGACTTACATCTTAAATATACCCCAGAAACCGATGTAGTGACTTACGTATGGCGATAGCCTGCCTAGCTGGCGCCAGCGTGGGCTCCGAGAGTTGCGCAGCGCTAGGCAAGTTTCTTACAGTGAATGTGTTAATTTGGCAGGCACTTGCACGCAATTATCATTACAATGCAGGGTTCGATCGTACTCGTCTTACCTCGGAAGCCGGCAGCCCTGCAAATCCCTCAATGTAATGAAAATTGCATGTAAGTTCTTGCAAATGTAAATCGGCCTTAAGATTCGTAACTGCTCGAACAAACTGTCAGTGAGACTTCTCATCGCGATATATTACATTTCATAGACTAAGGGAGTTCTAACTGTTCTGTAATGTATAAGTTTACCTAGAACTTAGTACTTTATGCCCAGCAGTGATCCCCATACTTACCAGCTGTGGAATGTTAGGCGGATACTGCTGGAAGGGGGACTGAGGCGGCGCCGGTTGGAACAGCTGCTTCGCCTGCTGCTGCTGCTGCAATTGCTGCTGCTGCTGCTGTTGCTGCAGCTGTTGCTGCAACTGCTGCTGCAACTGCTGCTGCTGCTGTTGCAACTGCTGCGTTTGCTGCTGCTGCTGTTGTTGCTGTATTTGGTTCTGCTGCGTGGCGAGCCGCGCGATGTCACTCTGTATGTCCTGCAGGCTGGAGTTCATTCTGCAATTATTGGGCATTGAATCGAGATTCGATTTTTACAAGCTTATGTACAACTTGCATTGTTCGTATGTACAGTCAACAGCAAATGTAGATGATCATTTTAGTACTTTATCGTACTAACGTACAATGCTGCGACGGTTGGGATGTGTCAAACTAGTGAAACTGACAAGGTATTCAAATGATCAAGTATTTTTCCGGTTGACTGTACGAGTAAGTTGTCCTTAAAAATTGCAATTCTTTTTTCAGTCACTTGCTTGGTATTGGCTATGTGCACGTCTGAAACGTCAAACGTCAAAGGTCCCGAGACAACGTCAAAACTCAGAGATGTCAAATAATGACACATGAATATTTTATTTACTTTAGTAAACGAGAAAGACCCCGTATTGGAAATTTTACTGAAATGAATAAGAGAATAAATAAATACATACAAACGAAACGAATCGTAGGAAGCCGTTAAGAAACCAATAGAAAACGTGAAAGTAAATTTGACAGTGGTCCCCGGTAAGTACACATTTCTGCCATGGTGTGCGCTACGATCGCCTAGCTTACCACCTACTTCGCACATAGCCAATCCTATTGAACTGGAATTTGCCATACTTATGTAAGTTCGGTTACAATGCAATATTACGGTACCACCGAGCAGATCTGATGATGGAGACGGAAGGTGGCCATAGCAACTCTGAAACTACACAAGATAAACCCGTCGTGTTTGGACTTATTGGTAGCGTCTACGTCTCAGCGAGTAGTTGATGACTGTGGGGAAAAAAGGCACACTCAATAAAAGCTTGTACCATAAATGATATTTTTAGCAACAACTTATTTATTTAGAATTGCGTAGCTTTATGCTGGGATTGCAGTGCACAAGTTTGTGCATTTAGGATCACAAATCAGCGATGATGGGGCCTGTGAACAGGAGATGGTTAGACGAGGTCAGATGGCAAAATCAGCAGTGGAGAGGCTGGAGAAGATTTGGCGGAACCGTGGAATTAACCGCAAAACAAAGATTAAACTCATGCGTACCCTTATCTTCTCAATCTTCCTTTACGCTTCTGAGACCTGGACACTGAAAGCCCGGATACTAAAGAAGATAGACGCGTTCGAGATGTGGTGCTGGCGCAGAATGCTTTGGATATCTTGGACTGAACGTCGCACTAACGAGTCTATCTTGCAGGAGCTCAATATAAAAAAAAGACTGTCCGCACTATATATATATTTTTTTTAATATATATTTTTTTTTTCTACACAAATCAAACTAGTCCCATAGTAAGCTCGATAAGGCTTGTGTTATGGGTACTAGACGACGATATATTTAATAGATATATATGCATCCATACTTAAATACATAGAATACATCCAAGTCTCAGGAACAAATGATTCTGCTCACCACAGAAACAAATGCCCTTACCGGGATTCGAACCCAGGACCTCTAGCTTCAGAGGCAGTGTCACTACCAACTGGGCTAATCAGGCCGACAAAACTGTCCGCCATTTGTACTCAAAGAGTGCTCAAGTTCTTTGGACACATGGTCAGGCGCGGCGCTGATACGCTGGAAAGGCGCATAATTACTGGGCGCGTCGATGGAAGGAGGTGCAGAGGACGTGCACCACGAAGATGGACAGATGCGGTCCAAGAAGTTGCCAGGTCCACATTACAGGCCACTGTACAAACGGCTCAAGACCACGCGGCCTGGAGAGCAGTGGTTGAAAGCGTCATCACCCATAGCAGTCACGTTCCTCAGGCATGAGGTGACGACCACGAAGAAGAAGAATGCTGGGATTAAGAGCGCTTTTACATATAGGCGTTCTTGTCAATTTAAGTAGCGCAGCTGCAGTGCGACTAAATATGACTTAGAAGCACTACAGTCGCACGACAAGAACGCCTATATGTGAAAGCGCTCTAATGCCAAAGCCGTATACAAATGCATTTAACTTTTATTTATTTATATAAAGTATATACTCGTATATCGTCGCCTAGTACCCATAATACAACCGACCTAGTCCCAAACGGAACTAGGTCGGTTTGTATGACTGTCCACAAATATTTATTTAATATTTATATTAGTATCGGGCTCCAAACATCATAATGAGAAGGCCCATACTGATTGACAGCTGTTAATTAGTATGGGCCGTTTTGAGAGCTCCCATGCAAATTCTGACTTTAATTCTCATTTTTGTCTTTCATTGTAACTGATCCCATACGAATTTGATTATCTCCTAAACACTGGTGCGAATTACATCGTGAAAAAAATAGGAAAGCATGAATTGACTTACTTTGCTATCGACTGTTGGTACTGCTCTAACGCTACGGTGTCCACTGTCTGACTTGGCGTGTCCATGTCCTAGAAGATATTCAATTATAAATTTATTTTTGTTTGCATGGAATATACTCATACTATATACTTTTTGTATATAGGTATACTTATAAAATATATTGTTTAAAATACAATTTCTACGAACATGTTAAAAAGTCCTTCAGGTTATTGAAGGATATCTTCACCCTTCTATTTTTGCATATAAAAATTAAAAAGGGTTCCAGTGACTCATTCCA
This sequence comes from Notocelia uddmanniana, assembly GCA_905163555.1. Classification (NCBI taxonomy): domain Eukaryota; kingdom Metazoa; phylum Arthropoda; class Insecta; order Lepidoptera; family Tortricidae; genus Notocelia; species Notocelia uddmanniana. The sequence goes on along the minus strand of LR991056.1, from coordinate 28,888,688 downwards.
TTACGAATATTTCGTGACGAGTCACTGAGACTCATTACGAATATTCACAATATATAAAAATTGTGGCTGTCCGTACTGATCATTAATTGGCATCGCTTTTTTAATAGAAATATGTAGGCCAAGAATTGTTTAGACTCCAAAAAACATTTATTTACACGATAACTTGGCAAATTGGACGATACTAATACCAAAGTTTCAATTTCATAGTGAAAGAAAAAACATTCGTAAGCTACAGTTTCATAATTTCAAAGAACCCGAATCCGGCGCGGGGTCTTATGTTCACAAACTAAAATTTCTTAGTAAAAACAAAATAAAAACCTGAAGGACTGATTAACATCTCATGGACTGCCCAAGCATTTAAAAATAGCAAGGCATAAATCATGATTAATTCTTTATGGTTTGAAGAAGATATTTAAATATATTCTAACCTGGAATGTGGAGCAATATACGATCACTCAATCAGTTATTTTACCAATATGTTTATTACATGCAGTTGAACGAAATCATGCAGGTTTTAGTAAACCATTACGTTGTATGACACAGTCAGGCAAGAAAGTGGTGTACCACTTTTCAATAATGGTCGAAAGTGGTGGCCATTTCCTTGGCCGAGTGTACCCATGACCCGTATTATTCTAAACGGGCGCTACTTTATTTGCAACACACACGTTAAATCCCGATTGAGAGACACAAACAGTAAAAATATCAAAGATACAGTAAAGCAGAACACAAGGTTAAAATCGATGACTGAATTGACAACATTTCAAATTTTGAAGTAGTATGAAATGTTAACTCATTTCGTTGATTTGTTAATAAGAAACCCTAAAATATATATTTTTATAGCTATTAGTTTTCAAAATATGAATTGTGACAGTCACAGCGTACAAAAAGAACAACAGTACAATTTTTTAGTAAATCTGTAACAGTGATTGTCACTCTATTTTAGAATGAGGAACTTTTAAGAATTGTTTTTTTTTATATATGAAATGTTGTCAATTGTCTGCCTTGTACTAATTCGATCTGCGTACACGATGCAAGACATGCGATATCACTAGCTATATTATAGCTCCATGTTCACATTTGTATATGTTTCCGAGAGATGCAAGCTATAGGTGTACCGTTTAAGGCGCTGATAAGACATAAATTGTCTTCACTTTAACAGTATTTTAACATAACTATTGGATTTGGCAAAGCAAAATAAAATCGGTTAATATTCATTACAATCATTAAATAATGAAAAAGTTTAACCGTCTCTAAAATACTATTTGAAAACTTCGGGTAGAAAAAAAATGTGAAGTTATGTTGAAATTCGAACGTGACACGCTAAATCATTAATTCCAACTTTTTTCTATAAAGCAAGAATGAGAGAGAGTTAATATAAGTAGAAGGCGTTTGGTATATATTCATATACGATGTTGGTATAGTGTTGTATTTTGATAAAATTAAATTAGTAATAGTTTAAATTAGTAATTAAATTAGTAGTCTTAATTTTATAATATTAAATAATGATTTAGATTCATTTAAGTATAAAGAAAAAATATAATTAAATAATGTTTTGTTTTATTTTAATGCCAGGGTGAAATCAAAATAATACATTTTATTTATAGATTTCATTGCAGAACATATTCATATTTGAATTTTGACTATGACTTATGAGCCTTATGTTAGCCGTGAGTACTCAACAATAATATGACCCATTCAATTGAGAATAGACTCTATTTGAAGCATTTTAATGTCAAAAAGTCATAAAATGCTTTGATACAAATGAGATTTAAACAACCCTTCATTGAAAATGAGTAAAACTATCATACGACTTACATAAACCTAAACTATTTTCCTCGCGGTGGTGAGATGAAAGTATGTTACGCTTCGCAGCAAATTTGTTTGACGTCTCGTGCCTTGAAGCCTCGCTACGCTCAGGATTGTACTTTTGAACCACGAGCGAAGCTAATCTTGTAAACCTTCGCTAGCGCGACTCTCAGTATAAGCACTCGCGCTAAACAACAACTCTGCAGCCTTGCATAACAAATAACTATTTGGCCGCAGAATTCCTGTGTTTCTGTGTGTGTGTACGCACCTGCGCGGGTTTGTCGTCGGGCCGCTCGTCGCCGGCCGGTGTGCGCGCGCCTTTACCCTGCAACACCGCCACCGTCACATGCATTCCTAGTACACGATCACTATAGCGGTGGATGTGATGCTAACAACACAACACGGTGCACGGCATTAAGATCAATTCGGTACGTATGTGGTGTTAAGAGGAAAAAGCACCACTCCTCAGTAATTACTACATGATTTTAATACATTTAACTACCGAACTGACAGATGACATGACACCTTAGGGGTGTGATACGGCGCTAGTGTTGTCCATACTGTTTCATCTTGCTTATGAATGAAGGCCAATAGTGGAAAATGAACGAAAGCACAGCAAAGATTTTTTACATAAATCTTCTTACCGGATATTATAGGTTTAGTTGTTTGTTAGTTGATGAAGTTAAAAGAGATAATAATAGAAGTTTTAAAAATCTACCTAAATATCAACAATGTCATTTAGGCTGGGTTGCACCGACTTAGGATCACAGACTGATCAACGTTAAATATGGCGCCGGCAGCTGTCATCCCATAAAGCTTGTCAACCATTCCATACATTAAAATTTTTACGAACACAGCGTACGATTACAGACGGTTTGGTGCAACCCAGCCTTAATCTTTCACAATAAGAAATAAATAAGTAACGGTTTTTTGTGATTGCCTAAATAGTTTACGTTACATGTTGCTAAGATGAAAAATGCATTAAAATAAGATGAAGATGACTATGTATCTCATCGGTAGTACTTGTTTTACATATTTATGCTAAATTTTAAATCTTTTTAGAGTTCAGCCTCTTTGGACAACCAGTTTCGTGATCACCGAATTTGATCTTAATGCACATCTATTCAGGGTCGTTTTCAAAGGATGTTATACTCCGACAAACAAATCCATGCTTCTCAATATCGTGTGATGGACGTGGGTTATTCCTACACTTTATTGTGCTTAACTCGTGACTGTGAGAAAATGTACTATAATAACTTATAGATAAGGTACACAATGGCTTGATGGTTTGAGACGAAGTGGCTGCGCAAAATACTCGTGAGTATAGAATGGAATATAATAATAATGATTCAAAATAAAAAGCCGCCTTCCTTTACGTATATCAGCAGTTTGGCTTCAGCTATCAAATTTAAAAGCGTATTTTTTATGAGAGTAACTTTTCAAAAAATAGTATACTTAATGATATAACTAATATATTTATTGGAGATGATAGGCATTAAAGCGTGAGTGAAACTAGATCGAATTATATGTACAGTATTTTGAAAAGGATCCAAAGTAACATCACAAAGTAAAAAAAATAGAATGTACTAAAACTAAATTGAAAGGAAAGTAACCAGCCACTCACCAAAGAGGCCAGCTGGTATTGCAAATATGTATCCTAATGGAATAGAAAAACTTATTATGTTCTGTTGTAAGACATCGGGGCCTAAGATGGTCTCCATTATAACGAAATAGACGATAAAAAGCATCTGTCACTTTCTGGCTCCACTCGGCAGAAAGTGACGGATGATGTCGTTAATCACGTGATAACTGCGACCATAATACACTGACTGTTCGGGGATTAGTATGTGCTACCAGACCATATGTATGGTGTCCGTAAGAGGTACACATTAAACACGTTGTTAAAAATCACCTTAAGAACATCATCGAATCCTATATTATTTACTACGCCGATAAAATCCCACTCACCACACATATTATTTTACCAACTCACACACTTCAACTTGGATAACACACAAACACACCAATTTTTACAACAATACAGTAAGTCGCAGAAGCAGCTACGCATATGAAGGGGTCAAGTCTTTTCGCAAATGAAATATTGACTTTACGTTCGTTAGCCTACTGCGAAGTACCCGAGTACTGCGAAACGAGCGGCACATAATGGAAATTTCATACAAAATTGGATGCCTAGGCCGGCAAAGTGAGTATTTTGTTTTCGGCTGCTGTAGCGCGTGTTTTTATTGGTGAGCTCTTAGAATATTATTTTATTTATTATTTCATTGCATTTTTTGATAATATAACCGTATTTGCCTTGGCGGTGTAACAGTTCGAATGTTACATTTATACCTACAACGGCAATTGATAGATTTTAACTAAAAACTACTTAATTATAAATTACTAACTATCCACGGTCATCGGCACCAATTATAACGATTCCCCCCCCCTCCTAACCTACCTAAACCCCCCTAAATTCCCTAGCTACCCTAGGCAACCAATTGAGACTAAACAGATCTAGACTAACTAGACCTTAACTAAACCTAACTAATTTTCTAATAAGAATTTCTATAAATATCTACTTTAATTCTTTATTATTCTCTACACATAAAAATTAAGTTAATATGTTAATATATGTTAACACGAATAAACGTTTTTGAATTTGAATTTGAATATCTTGAATTGGATCAGTAAATTGGCCAAATGATCGCTAGTGTGTATGTAGAACCAAAGTTGTGTCCAAAATAGTAAACCAAAGTCCTTTTCACATAGAGAGAGTTACCTACTTAGTCTTACTAGAATAAATACCTACTAATACCTAAACAATTATAAAAGTATATAAAAAATCAAATATAATTTTCCTATTGATGTTGAACTGTTGTTAAGATCAATGTAAGTCAATAGATATATTTTAAATTACTAGTCAACTGAAGTCAATGTTAATTATATAATTAAGAATTATTATTTTTGTGGTTATAAATGTGGCCCACTCCCCGCCACATTCGTAGCTCTCGTTCCCAGACTGGACAAGCTTCCGCCACATAGTTCTGAAGGAACTTTATTCTTTTAAGTGACTTTAGTATTTTATTTATTTAGTCACTTTTGTCATTTATTTGACTTCAGTATTTACTGAGAGGACATTCAAAGGGACAATTTACAGAATAGCAAAATACTGGTAGGAGCAGCAGCAATAGATCTACTCTAGCTCTTTAGTATTCTGCAATGTAATTTGATTTGTCGGTGTATTTAAATTTGTAAACAATGAAATAATTTTATCCAGACTATTGATGTAGCATTTCGAATCCCCATTTGCGGTACATTCAAAATAACCACGGCCGTCTTTTGACCTAATCAAGATAAAAGATTCATCGTTAGTTTTGATGAAGTAGATTTCAAAAGGACTCTTTCCCTTTCGAAAGTAATTTGAAATGTGGAGTTCAATTTGATTACAGAATCCGAAGAAACCAGAATAAAATCAATCACATACTGCTGAGAGTGAATTTACTCAAATATTTTCTTTTATAATTTGTATTGAATTTACTTGTATTTTAATGTATTGTGGGATATTTAATTTAATTTGATCCCACAATATTTAAACTACCAGTATGAATAGGTACAAACGGAACACAATTTATTTAACACAGTTCTATTTGTCAAGTAAGTTGGTCGGTGTCGTATATACATGTATATAATATACCTAGCCTAACAATAATCCCTATCCCCACTATCAGTCTAGCTCACTATAATAGAAAACCCGGATATCCCCAAATTTACCAACAACTAAGCACCAAAAATACCCCAATAAAGCCATATAAAATATCAACAGCAGATAAAACTTTCCTAGTTAATAAAATTAGAAAATAAATGGCTTTTTAATAACATAAGAATATAACCCAAAGCTAAATACATCAGAACCTAGTAATATGGCCTAGCCCTAACAGCTACACTAACCATCTATTCTACCGGTATATTTGCAAGCTAGGGACCCGGGTCCCACATTTAAGCTACGCACGTAAAGACATTTCGATGGTGCAATTAAACATCTTTATCTAGACTAAAGCTAATCTAAGTCGGGTGAGGATTGCCCTGCTAAACCTGACACCCTATTTCCTCGTGTGCTTCAGTGAGACTCGCAAATGGGATTGGGACAGCGAATCTTACTGAGAGTATAAAGTGTGAATATATAAATGTATAGATAAATAGGTCTGAGTAACTTGAGAACTTAAAATGTCTGGTATGACATTCCAAATCATCAAGCCACCAGGGAGTTTGAACCGTCTCTTGAGTAAAATACGGTGTGCAAGTCGACAACTCCATATCGACAGTTACGTATTTAATAATTAAAGACACTTCTTAAAATGAATAGTCTATCGTTAACACCGCAAGGTGATCCAACTTTCCATCTTAAAAAAGCCAAGACAGACTCTTCTTGGTATTCAGACAATTCTCTAGACTTCTAACTCCATTAAAATAGTAAATAAAACTTCAGAAAATTCTAATAAGAAAACACTGAATTAAATAAACCAATTTTTACTAAAACAAATGCTAGAACACTCAAACTTTAAGGTAAAATATCGATATTAAAATAATCACACAACTAGAACTTCACTCACTACAAAATTAACAAACTCTACAATAATGAATTAAAATGTATCCACTAAATATTAAACAAATTAGAGAATTTACACACAAAGAACACTATCTAAAACCCCATTCAAGCTACGTTATATCATATCCGAACAAAGATTAAACCAGTAAAACAATATACTAGCATAATCCAGGTCCAGACACAACATAGGTAACCTGAACTAAGACCTAATACCTCTCTAGAGAAACCGTCCGAACAGTCTAAAATCTAAAGCAAGAATGATCATGAACCAGGGTCCATGGCTCCTAGGACCCCAACACCTCTCCCCGCACTATTCCCCGCAACTAGCGTCTGAAGCTGTAAAACCAAGTTTTTGATTACATATAATTTTACTATTTTAAACTCTATTCCTTTTATAAAATAAGCCCTATGCTGACCCTAAACTATTTGGTGAATTTCGTCCCACGATACTTATATAAACACTTGACACTTCATACAACACGTGTACTGTCCTGAAACAGGTACAACTATTCGACCATATACGTATTGCTATAAAAATAAAGTTCAATTTGGTTTAACTTCTAATAGTCTACATTTAATTAGACTGCAAATTATTGTTTGTCCTTTTAATTGTTTCTTCTAACGATAGAAATATTTTTCTGTAACTTTACCTTTAGCAAGTTGATAATGCGATCCATATTCAAGTAGTCCAATTTTAAAATACTCTTATAGCTTTGTAATAAGTATCAATTTTGCATAAAATATCTTTTGTTTTCTAATGGTTCACTATTAAAATTAAGTTTGCAAAGTCATAAATTTTAGCCACGTCCAGTACTCAAGGCCTGTGTGAAATAATACACTCTTAAATTTCTAGGTATTTGATAACACGTAGGTACAGCCCACCCAAAAATTAATGGTTACCGCAGCCTATGAACGTTTGCAACTCCATTGCATTTAAATTGATTTAAAAATAGAAATATATAATATTTATGTTTACATATGCTTGAAACATATCAGATCAAATCTGGTATGGTACAGCGGGAATGGCAATTCCTGGACGAGTGTCTACTCGTATTAACGGACTCCGCTTTGTATCGTCCGTCAAAATCAACTGGTCCACGTATTCCTTTTTCCTGGCCTCAGCAATAATGTACTATTATTATAAGAGGACAAGAACTTTTGACCCCTTCATATGCGTAGCCAATACTGATGCCGACTGTACTATTTCACAAACTACACGGGGTCTACAATCACACTCAACCCACAGATTACAACAATTGTCCCACAAAGATACCACATTCACCTTCAACATGACCATATTAAACCAAGGTTAGCGTATAGAAGTGACACTGCCATATAAGCGATAATGCTTTTTACATCTATCTACACATCAAAGTTAGGGTGCAATTTTTTTAAATCAACACAATAAAAGTATGCAAACTCGATGATTTGTATTTTACTCGTATGAAACAGTCACTTCTGCGCGCCAATAATATGCCTTTAATCGTATAGACGAGCCACGAAAGAGTCGCGTAAAACGGTTTTTGTAGCCATAGAAAGTCTGAGAGACTTCAATTCGTGACACATTTTCACGGATCGCCTATACCAAAACCATACCCAATACAAACACACACATACGACTTTGTCACAGACACCCAACTGTTCGAAATATATATTAAATGGGCATACAGCTCGGTAAGCTTTCGGCAAAAATCGCACTCGGATTGCAACCAACGATATTGAACCATTAGGAACGGATACAAAAAGGGCCATGGCACAATGTCTTAAACAGAATAGTCGCGGGATGAAAAGGTTCGTCACATTCTGATCTTAACGGCATTAAAATAGAATTGAATAGCCTTTTCACTCCGCGACTATACAACGCCAAGAGTCGATTATGTCCTCTGATTTAATCTGGCTCCAACCATGATACAAGAATACAAGGTATGGCACTCCGGGGAAAAAAATATTGTGCGAGTGACACAAGCCTACGTCATCACTGCTATCGAGCCTATCGGTGGGTGGCGGTCGTAGTGTGAGTTCGTGTGTGTGTGTAAGTACAGGCTGTACAGTGACGTAGGCTTCTGTCACGATCCAGAGTAGCAGACCATGTTTCCTAAGACCATGGCTCCGTGTTGTACAAACGCCAATACAGTTAGCTGACCATTCGTGACCTTTATTACAATGAAAATAAAGTTGACTATGTTGGCGATGGTATGCATACGAGCGATTTTTGCCGCAAGCTTACCGACCATACAACCCCAATCAACTTACCCTAGTAACAGCTTGCAGGAACGCCTGTTGTCCTAACTGTTGCCTCTGCCGACTAACGGCGACCTCCATCCGTCGCTTCTCCTGCTCTATCCTGCGTCTCTTCTCTTCTAACTTTAGGCGTATGTTGTTTAGCTGTGCGGCCATGGCTTGCCCACCGTTCGGTGACCCGTCGTCGGATTGGTCGTCGCCGTCTAATGGAAGATGAATGGTTAAAGAACTAATACTAGCATTGTCTATACAGTTGCAGAATTATATCATCAACATTATGGAAGGTTTTTAACCCTCCGAATGCTACTGTGTCGTGTCTATAACACTAATTTACAGTACATATGGTGCTACTTTACCGCACGAGTGCGGTAATCAGCAGATTACGTGCAAATGTCGAAACTTTAAAGAGCCATATGTACTGTAAAACGTTGTACGATACACGTGCGAATAGGTAATTCGCAACTCGTGTCGATTTAAAACACTTCCTTCGGTCGTGTTTTAATTTATCACCACTCGTTGCGAATTTCCTGTTCTCTGCACTTGTATCGTAATGTACTATTACGGTACATTGATCAGTGTGCGTATTCTATAAGTAACTTACGTGTTTTCGCTTATTCACTACGAATATGTAATTGTAGCAATCAAAAGGTTAAAACTTCTTAGTGGCTAATACCGGTGCGTACTTAATTACAATGTGTAATTTAAAAGTAATATATTAAACGGATTCTTAATTTGATTTCATGGGAGTATGTGATCAATATACCTCCTTGTTTATGTAAATTTTAAATTTCGTAGTTATACGGTATCTCTGATAAATCTATTAACTGATAGTTCAATTGCACCCGGGTTCGATATGATTATGTTTCCATGAAACCAAAGAACCAAAAGAAACAAAAACCTTTCCCGATTATGATATGACAACCAAGAAATAAAAACCTAAGGCCAAACTGAATGTAAGTGTGGGTTTATACAGAAGATACAATAGAGGACATGGAGATGACATGGATTATGAATGGGTCGTGAATACGTCTTTTATATGTGTTTATAGGGCGACAACACTTTTCCATATCATGGGCAAATAAATAAAAACAATTGGCCGTTTCCTAACGCTGGAAGCGTATAAAAAAAAAACTTTTTTAATCTTTATCAAATCATTGACGAATAAATTATAATTGAGGCACGGCGTCATTAGCGGCTTAGCGGTAACTAAATTGCCAAGCTTTTGATTATCCAGCATTACGAAGCGCCATCGTTCAGTTGTCAAATTCGTTTTTTTATGGAATAGCGTACAGTACTCAACAAAAGATAATCCCTCAATTAATTTCCATGATTTGTCTAATAGAGGACGCAATATCGACGCGCCTCCCTCGTCTCTTCCGTATAAACCCAGTTATATACATAAGAGAAATCAAAGAATGTGCGACTGACTGGGCTGCTGGTCCTGCGCGAGACACTGCTGCTGCCACGTGGTGGTGGCCGGGGGAGGGGTGCTGAACGTGGCCTTCCGCCGCTCCGGCTCCACACCTGCACAACTCCCGACCATTATACCGGGCGTTAGTGGAACTAAAGTCTCGAAGGTTCTAGATTATTACCCCTGGCACACACTCGTCGAGTGGCATGGGAAGAAGCGAGGAAAGGAGGCGACGTAGTGTGCCAACGTTACTCGTTATGCTGCATGTCGTGCTCCTCGTCATGCCCACAGCTCCCTGTTTTGTTGATTTTTGGGAGCGAGTCATGGACCTGATGCGGAGCTCGCGATTGATTGCGCGACTAGAGCAGTGTGATCGGCAGCGCGAGGAGCATAGTGTGGCGGAGCCATATGGTTTTATTTGTTCATTGAGTGAAATGTTGACACACTTACGAAGTTACCGAAGTATAGTAAGATATGTCAATACGGGTTTAAAGCGAATTTATTTATTTACCTTTATAATCGACCTTTCGACACAGGTCGCACCGATCATGTGCGGTGCAACCCGTGTCGAAACGTCGTTAATATAGGTAAATAAATAAATTCGCGTCAGACCCGTATAAATAAATCTTTTACACCACACCTTGCCAAAAAGCGCGTTTTTCCGCACGCTGCGCGTTTTGGCCAAGTGGTGACGTAAAATAGTGTACAAAACACGGGTCGTAAAACAGAAAGCCCTCTCTCGCATATTTATGACCCTCGCCTGCGGCTCTGGCCTCAAACATCTGCGATATCGGCCTTTCTTTACTTTACAACCCTTGTATCGTAAATAGCTATTAAGTATGTGTACATAGAGCTAGAGTAAAGTGTTATATAGTTGTAAAGTTTAAGAAAGGGTGTTTTGAGATCTGTAGAATCAAGACCCTGACATGTATTATTCACCTTATACCAAAGAAGAAAGGTTATAATGGTTATTGTAGGTACCCTTGACTGGACAAATATGATGGACGTGAAATGATGCAGTTTCTGTTGTCGTTTTATGTCATGTTTATCAGTGATGCGTTTAATTTTATGCTAATGTTCACTACTCCACAACTAGTGAAGAAGTACTAGTTAAGTGCAAGGTCTCCCCAGTACCAAGTTTATAAGTTCTCATTTATTTATTTATTTCATCGTATGGCATTTATTTTCAAACCGTGAGATCTTCGAGAAGATAGTACGGTAACCAGTTTGTTTACAAGTTCTCATTAAATGTGTCGTAGTGAAAATACATTTAAATTCAAAACAACCGTATTATTGTACTATAATAGTCATCTAGAACCTTCATAAGAATCCCGTTAGTAATGGGAATACGTGGTCCAATGAAAGCACAAAGAAAGCGACGCAGCAGACGAGCAAGCACAAACCTTGGTCGCCGTTTCTATACTTCAGGTCCGCGAAACTTGTCTTCGTCATGTCACCGTCGGTGGAGTCTCGATTTAGGTAGAAACCGTCGCCTCCACCTTTAAAAAAAAGACATAACATGTAGTTAATAGAAAATCAGAGAAGTCTCTACCACAAAAACAGTACCAATGGCAATAATTTCAATCAGTTGATTAATTCTGAGCGAAAATAAGATTAGGATGATGATGAAAAGACTGTCTAATAAATAAAAGTGAAATTAAGTGTACATTTTTAATACGGGGTCAGAACCAAATAAGAGAAGACAGAGGTATGTTCTATTGAGATCAATTGCTGTCGATTGAGAAGCAAGCCTAATGGAAAAGAGTTGTTTTATTTGTTCGCAAGACGTCCATATAAATAAATAAATAAATATTGGGGGACAATCTTACACAAATCGACCTAGTCCCAAACTAAGCAAAGCTTGTACTATGGGTACTAGACGACGATATAAATACTTATATAGATAAATACATACTTAAATACATAGAAAACATCCAAGACCCAAGAACAAATAAATATCCGTGAATAATGCACAAATAAATGCCCTGGTCGGGATTCGAACCCGGGACCTCTAGCTTCGGAGGCAGGGTCACTACCAACTAGGCTAAACAGGTCGTCATAGCTAGACGGGTAGACCAATGATCTCCACAAAGACGTTTGCGCTGCCTGCATCCAACGGTTCTTTACGATTTCGCCAAATCGTCGGTCTATCTTGTTCATGGCCTTCCACCACAATAAATATATTAGCTAAAGAAGCATCTAACCAGTTCTACGCACATGGGCGCAGCACACGTGACTGACGTACCGCCGAGTCCTGCGAAGTTAATTGAGCGACGCGTGTCTGTATGAGTCCGTAAATTGGACGTTTGTACGGATATTTTTTCTGCTTTAAGCTACAGTATATCTACTATGCCATTAGTCATTACCCATATCCAAATATCTTCCTCAGGCACTTGAAAGGATTAGTGCATCATTGAATTTAGAGTCATATTAGGCATAAGATGATTATTTATGCAACTTGTGGCTGTGAATAAGTCATTCTTTATTTGATGTTGTGGTGATTAAAAATAACCAGGTGAAGCAGTTAGGTTACATATGTCTCCTGTGCTTCCTCATGTCCTTTGAGTGGAATTTTCCTTCTAAATTTCAAACTAAAGGGAAAAATTTAATGCTCCGAGCAGGATTCGAATCTGCGACATCTGGCACACGCGGCCAATCGCTGTAGCCACTGAGCTATTGGAACAATCAAGCTCGGGCACTAAATACTTCACTAGTTCCCTCTAACAACGCCTTAGGAAGGAAAAGTGGAGAATTTTCCTTATTTCTTCATTGAAGAAATGCACTCACCTTTGTTCCCGAAGTGGTTGAGCGTGATTGTGTCAGAGCTGAGCTGCCGCTTCATGGGAGTGTACTCGTGCTCGGAGTTGTGCGAGGGCTGCCGCTCGACGCGGGGCCGCTCGTCCGTCCCGTTGTAGTCGCCGTGGAACAGGTTGATGGAGCCGCGGATGTCTTGCCGCGAGGAGCGGAGGGGCGGATTGTAACTGTCTAAGGGACCTGGAGAAGGTAAAGCGGTTTGAATTGTTGCACATTGCGCACACGAATACAAGAGGTGTTGGTGTAAGAATTCAGCCGCAATTCTAAAGGATGACCATAAGACAATAATGCCAAATGGTTGTGTCGTCCGTCCCATTTTACTCGCCGTGGGACAAGTTGATGGAGCCGCGGATGTCTTGCCGCGGGGAGAGGAGGGGCGGATTGTAACTAAGGGACCTGGCGAAGGACACGCGGTTTGACTTGTTGCACATTGAATGCGTATACGAATACAAAAGTAGGTGGTGTAAGCATTCAACCCCATTGGACCGGAGTATGTCCTGAAACTACGACCAAGACCACCGGAGGATGGGCAGCAGCATCCCTAGAGTGCGGTGGAGATACTGCGATCGCCAACCCGCATGCCAAGCGTGGCGATTATGGCATTTACGCCCCGTGAAATTGGGGGAGGTATGTCCAGCAGTGGACGTCCGTCGGCTGATAGGTGGAAGCATTGAACCGCAATTCTAAAAGTTATGACCATAAGACATAACGCCAAAAGCTTATGTAGTTAGTCTAGCTAATATTTTCCGAAGTGTGCCGGATCCTCCAAAATCAACTTAGCTGCCTGTCATTGATAGATGAAATATTGAACGACCTCGTGAAAATCGCTTTCAGTATCTGCTCTTTTTGGGGGAAATATATTGCGACATAACTCACCAGCAGGGGCGGATATCTTCCTAACATTAGCCACAGTGGCCAGTTCCTTCTCAGGATTCCTTCCCGCGAAGTGTAACCGATCCTGCGAACCGCCGAAGTTTTCCACCGTGAGTTGGCTGTCGTCCGTGATGGAGGAGCGTCTCGATCGGCGGCCAGCGAACGAGTTCTGGGTTTGGTAGTGGGACGGACGGCCGGCGGCGGTTAAGTTGGGGTCCGTGACTGTTGGAAGATAGTACAGAATGTTAGTCCAGTCAATAGAGCTTTCAATTATAAATACCACCAGTACCTACGTACTGCCGTTATCAAGTAATCTGAGTAAACTAAATGGCTCACTAACAAATAGAACTATTGTTAAAGTGTTAAGCCTTTTCAGAGAGACTCGAGTAGTTTTTGAAACGTGTGACAACGCTGTATATTTAGAATTTGATAGAGCTGTGTCAGAACTAAGTATAATAGTAGTGCAACCATTTTATTGTCTCGCATAAACTGTGTTCGAGATGGATCGCCTGCAGCGCCGTGTCTAAAATCGGCTCGCGTGGCAAGTTCGCTAGTTTGCCGCGGTCCTCGCGTACGTGCCTCGCGCGCCGCCCCGCGGAATGTTGACCCTTCTTAATGGCTGAGTATCAATGTTGTGGACTCAGAGTACCCAGAGTAGACGACAAATAATAATACCGCTAAGAGCGAGATCATATACTAAACTGAATAAGAGCGACCGAGAGGGATATATAATTTGTTGTCTTTGTCACAGTTCCGCTTTTCTTTATTTGCCTCAATATCATGTAAACGTCATGTCAAATAGTTCGAGGCAAATAAACGATTAACCGGCTAAATTAAAGAGCTTGTTTATTGTAAGCCACCAGTCGTTTAAGAGTTCTCAATTTAGCTGCATAAGAGCTTTTCTGTCCCCCTTGGTGAAACTCTTATAGGATCTCTATAGAAATCCTTACTCTTGAGGTTGTCGAGTATACTTACCGCCGTCGTCCTCCCTCCTCGCGATACTAGCCAGCGTGGTGACGCCCCTGCCCCGGTGCACGACGAACTCCTCGCGCTGCGGGCTGCAGCTGCGCCGCTCCGGGGTCGAGCACGCGGAGCGGCCCGTTGGCCGCCGCATGCCGCACGCTGACGGCGACCGGGGCACTGGAATGTGACACGTCGGTTACAGTGGATAGAGTTGGGTTTTGATTGACAAAAACCTACGGACCGAGCTAGATGGCCGTGAGCGACCAGGGTAGAGCACTGGAATGTGGGACGTGAGTAAGAGTAGATAGAACTATCTACGGACCGAACTAGATTAGCATGATGAATGATGAATCGGGGCCCGATATAATAGACTTAGAAACTAAAGCACTTTTTGAGCAAACAACAACCAAACACTCCAATTGTGAATAGCTTCAGTTTAAGACATATGTTCGAACCAAGTTACGAATCTCAGAATCAGAATGTTTGAACTTAAAATTGCTAGTTAGTTTGACAGACTTTGATGTAGTCTACAAAGTTTTGCTACCATCTAACTCGGTCCCTAGAGGTCTTTCACCGTAAGATACGACGAGGACCAAGTAATTATTGTTCATAGTTTACAAGTGAGATATGATAATCAATCCTACATTAATTTATGAGAAGAAGCACTTGGGATTTTATAAATAAACGCAATCGAACTCATAAAGAAACTACTTTCAGTTCACACGTCACATTTAGTAGCAGTAACTAAAAGTCGGTGATGGCGTCTATTCTACAAACTGATCTACTCGCTGTGTGTATGTTGACGTCATTGTATTAGAGTAAAAACAAACGATTACAGTCATATAATGAGTTTCTATTACTTTGATTACATACATACTTAAAAATAAAAAAGCAACGCTTTAAATATGAGTCATGACTCAAAAATTCTTAAAGCGTCGAAAATCGAGTAATTAGTTTTGAGCTCATATCTTTTTAACCGACTCCAAACAAGGAGGAGGATCTAAATTCGACTGTATTTTTAACCGACTTCAAAAAAGGAGGAGGTTCTCAACTCGACTGTATTTATTTTTAATGTTTTAATGTTTGTTACCTCAGTTTCGATTGGGTGAACCAATTTTGATGATTCTTTTTTTATTAGAAAGCCGGTGCTTCCCGTGTAGTCCCATTTCAATTTGGTCCAATTCTGACAATGGCATCCATGAGAAAACCATACAATTATTAAATTTGCACACGACAAATGGACGAATAACTCGGTTGAAGTCGGTTTTTTAGGGTTCCGTACCCAAAGGGTAAAAACGGGACCCTGTTACTAAGGCTTCGCTGTCCGTCCGTCTGTCACCAGGCTGTATCTCAAGAACCGTAATAGTTAGACAGTTGAAATTTTCACAGATTGTGTATTTCTGTTGCCGCTATAACAACAAATACTAAAAACAAAATAACAATAATAATCAAGGGGGGCTCCCATACAAAACACGTGATATTTTAGCCCTTTTTCATGGCAACCACTCGCCGAGCTAGATCTGAAGAACCGTAATAGCTAGACAGTTGAAATTTGCACAGATTATGTATTTTTATTGTGGCTACAACAACAAATACTAAAATCAAAATAATAATCTTAATTAAGGGGGGCTCCCATACAACTGAGAAGTTGTTGGCGTTTTTTTTTCTGGTCCGGAACCCTTCCTGCGCGAGTCCGACTCGCACTTGGCCGGTTTTTTTTTAATGTTCGATTATTTCAGACATTATTGCCAACAGATGACATCCGTAATCGCTCACAATATGTCAATTGTAACAAGAGATGAGTAACCATCTGCTTATACCCACGGCGTCACTAGAACTACCAACTCGCTACAGGCTGGGAGCCCTGAGGGCATAACTTCAACGACTCCGCAAGTGCAGGAAGCGAAAGCTCCGATCATGCAGAAGCGCAAAATAATAACCGGAAAGCGAAACCATAACCAGATTTAGATTAGGAGATTAAGCTTAAAAATATAAAACTTTATATTTACAGTATGTATGAAAGGCTCATACATAGCACAACTTAAAAAAATTACACTCACACACAGTATATCGTCTTATTTTAAACTGAACGAATGTGTTTAATAGGAAGAATATAAAAAAAAGAAATATTAAAATCTTCTAGCTATTCTTCTGCTACTAACAATAATGAGTTGTACTGTCTGACTGGTAGTTAGTTGATCTGTTGAATGTCCTTTTTAAGGGACGTCAGTGTCAAGACGTTTTTCAAGACCATTTTTGACCTGACTTGTTTCGCTAGTCCAATAAGGTTTATGAAGAATTATATTCCAAAGTTTGCCGATAAATCAATCCGTGTGACATCAGCAAAAGTATTCAATCATCAATACAAGTATGTCAGATGATACGATCAAAGGCCATGCCAGGTGCTGGCTGTGTGGTTCACCCACATTACCCTAATGAGATGTACGTGAAGCGAACACAATGACAACACAGATATTGCTCGCCGTGCCATTTGGATTGCAATCTTAACACGTAAGTACTTTTCAAAGGAAACAATCATATCAGACACATAGAATGAAATTTTAGATGGTAAGAATAAAAAAAAACAATTGACAATGTGTAATTCTATCTGGAAAATCAAGAGGTAGATATGTTTAAAGTGTTAAGTTAAAAAAAGATATCATAATAATTTAATGTTAAGAAATCGATATTTATATAGTAAGGGGCAATGAAAACCCATAAACTTTGTTTCGAATATCCGAACATATTGTCCAGATTTTTTTTCTCTTGAATTCTTATTTATACTCCCAGCCTTCCACCATTTATAAAAGTTAACCAGTGATATTTCAGGAATAGGGTTGATTTTCTTTTGTTCTAAAATTAAATGAAACATAATAAATACTATTTTAAATATGTTATGAAAGCTCTCAATTCCTTTGGAATCAAGTAAACATTTCTTTGCACACTGGGCGGCACGAGGTTACCTAAAGAGATTAAATATACGTGATATGTTTCCCCTTTCCCTAAAAACCCGATCTTAAAAAGACGTTATCTAGCAATATCCTAATAAAAGGACATCCAAACAGCACAGCGCTCGACACGCGGTACCTGTGAAGGCCTGCTTGTTGTCCTGCTGGTCGCCCCGCAGGTCGGGTATGGGCGTCGGCGGCGGCGGCGGCAGGCAGCGCTTGTGCCGCACGCCGTGCGCGTTGCAGTCCGAGCGCGCTGCCAACACCAACACCCTCAACACACGTCGACGCACAACTCGGACCTTTACGCGCTAGCGATGCGATCGGAGTGGATCTTGGAAAACTCTTATGTATCATTCATTAGGTCTATTTTATTTATTTTGCAACGAAAGGTCTTTTGTTATATTTAACAACAATTCATCAAACCTATCGATATAACTCTCGAGAGACAATATCCTTCTTGAAGGACAAGGCGCTTTTTACATTTATGGGATAACTTTCCAAGGCCGATACACCTTATAGTGAAGGTTTCGTTTACGCTAACAAATTACTTTAGTGGGATGCGTTGGTGATGTAAACAGTTTTTAAGTGATCTAACGCGAACAACTCTTCATGTTTAACAATACTACAGTAATAGAACCTGATGAAAAGAATCAAGCCGTTTGATTGGTTAGTCCTGTGCTTGAAATAAAATCCGATCATTGGTACGAGTTGTGTGAAGCGTTACACGTACGCTTGTACGCATGCGTTTAATCGCACGCACGTGCAGTCACCCTGTCTTGACTTACCAGAGTGTTTGAAGTCATCTTAATACTTTTTAAGACTTAAAAGAGACCCTTGAAGTCCTGGACAAACGGAACATTTTATACACTTTTCATCGCTGTAAATATGATATAACAATGTGCAGGATGTATAAAAACTTTTACATAAAGTGTGTGTATAAATATATTCTTTAGGCATATAAATAACCGTTACCATAAGGCTCCGTATGCTCCGAGAAGCATAAGCAAGACAGGGTGACAAACATTAGGAAGAAACGTTACTGAGCAAAGCAAACATTGTCATATAATAAAAACCAACTTACCTCCAACATCTAGAATAAATTTGTAACAAGAAAATGTGTTTTTACAATAAAAAAATAACAGAAGTTAAATTCGCCTTTGAAGTTGTCTAATGAATATAATGAAAGCATCGATATACCGCCTCCGCGCTGGTTTAAAGTTTGTAAACGATTAGTAGGCGTAGAATCTTTGACATTATGACCACATACTCCCATTTGAGATCTATTTAGCATGCGATACATGCGGGGGGTACTCACCGGCGCCGGGATATTTGACGGACTTGACTGGGTGCACTTCTAGCATGTTGAAGAGATCAGCTAGCATTGCTATTAAATTCTGTCGCATTGATCTGAAATTGAAAATATTATTACATTATTTCACGATGATGTAATCGTTATTATTTCTCTGGTACTGTATAATGCCGAATGTCCTTTATAAAGGACAGATAATTTTACCAGCTCGATAGGATTATAAAACCGATATTTTGTTTCCGGTACCAAAATTTATCCAACACTTGCTTTGTACTAGTATTTTATTCAAATTGCAAAAATGCATTAAAATATGATAAAGATCGCTATATTTACTATAATAAGTTAAAGTTGAGAAATACGTTATTGTATTTTTCACTCAAAAGAACGAACGTGTAGTCGACTGTACAGTCGGCGACTCTATATATATATATATATATATATATATGTAATGTCTATGTATGTATTCAGGTACATATATATTTGGTTAAGTAGTTTAAATACCTTTTTTTTGTAATTAGCTCTACCTTAGGTTTTTTTTGTTTTTCACCTAGTTTGTCTCTTGCACCTACAGTCGCTATTTTCTGTTTGGCCCCATGGCTGAGTGGTAGAGAATGCCTTGAGGCATTAAGTCCGCCATTTGTACCGATTTATTTGTGCAATAAAGTTTAAATAAATAAATAAATATGCATACATGTAACATCCTTATCTCATGAAATGGCGAAAATATGTATACAAAGTGCGACTGTACATTATTTACGTCTGGCGCCCCGCCAGGCGGGTAACTCTAGACCGGTCCTTTGGGAGCTCGCTAAGTTATTACTGCTTTGTGCGCGATCAATGCCTGGCAGTAGGTTACCGCAAGGTGGGACAGTACACGTAAAACCGTTGTTTTAGTCTTTTGTGGCGTATAAAGTACGTGAGGCTGAGGAAAAAAAAAGTAAATTAGAGGACTGACTGTTTTTGCACTAGTTAAGCTAAGAAATCGTTTCACACAACTGACGTATAGTTTCGTTAGAAATGTGTTGGATAAGGAGCTCCATTTGACATTAATACGATTAAATTTGTAGGTAAGGTTAATAGTATTGATTGAAAATGTTTATAGACAGCCTACTGCACCATTCTATTGGGAATTGAATTAATTTTTACGTAGTAGTGAACTTAATTAACTAGATCGATCTCTAACTGTACAGTACAACAAGCCCGAAAGATTAGGTAAGAACGGCTGAATTGTTAAATTGTAGACAAATACTCTCTCTATATCAGGTCTGCCTTTTCGTACTAAGGGTTGTCTCTCCATACTGCTCTCGCCCGCGCATATACGTGACGTCTTCCACGCGTCTTCCGTGCAGGAGACAATTATGGCAGAAGTCGTACACCAGCTTATGCTGGTCACAACGTTATGGTTGTGCGGCAGTCTTGTGTGGCTCCCTCTTCAGAATAAACTCACCCGCGCATATACGTGACGTCTTCCGGCAGCATGTGGAACACGTTGTGCGGGAGACACGTCTGGCAGAAGTCGTACACCAGCATGAGGTTGTGGAGGCAGTCTTGTATGGAAGCCATGCGGCCGACCCGCACCGCGGCGCGGGGTAAGGCGTCGGGACAGTAGAAGGAGATCAGGGCCGCTAGCGCCGTGCCGTCGCATAGCTCTTGCAGGTTCTTCACCATTGGGACTTGTGATGACGTGTCTTCCTGTAACGAAAGTAGAATCAATATGATTTCCGGCTGACCCCCATTGATCAAATGACCTCATTGAACTTACGCACGCGCACATACGCGACACACATGATGTATCTTGTAGCGACACGTACCTGTGTGAGTGCGTCACATCGGAAGTTTGTACAGATTTGGTTTACTACTTTTAGCTGTATATTTACTGTGACATGAACATGACGGCCACGACAAGCGTCGACGATCTCGATAAATACCACCCAGAAACGATGGTAATACGGAAAACATAAGATGGGTTAGCTAGGCTTAGAAGAGCTTACATAACGATGCGAATTATATCTTTAACGGAGAAGTTAGTTTTCTATCATTGAAATTGAAATTAACTTCAACCAATATCAGGGCCTACAGTAAGTGAGGCTTGGTGACCCCTGTCGAAAGATCAACAAAACCAAAGGGACATCAGATTGTGAGCCGTGCTGGTGCATTATAACTTTACACACAAACGGTTTGAAACATTCCACCAAAAAGAGAACGGTCAAATATCGATAAACAAAATTCCTCGGCGTAGAAACAAGATCAGCTTACAATAGCAGAAAAGGTAACAGATTTCTATGCTGGTGTCTGTTTAACGAGGTAATCCTCTAGTTAACTCGATCCGATTTAAATCTAAATAATCACGATAACAAAGCACAACTTGGCACGTGACGGCAATTATAATTTCTCCACCGCTCTTGCCCGACTCGATTTGCTTAGCCACTTCCATTACAAAACAAATTTACTGAATAACTGTGTAATTGACCGAGACGACTGTGATTCCGGTGCTAAACTTGTTAATTAGGACTTCAGATAATATATCACCTCTTGTCAAACCGAAATTACGGCTCAATTCTATTGCATATTTATTATGCATAATCAATATACAATGCTTTTAAGTGAAGACTTAACGCCTTCGGGGAAAGGTTATTAATGTTATTTATTACAATCTTAGACACCTGATAGACGGTGGCTTAAAAGGTTTCTTGTTACATCGTAAAAAATTAAAAGAAATATAGAGGTGTCCGTGCAGTTTTTTACTGCTGAGATTATTTTCCTTTAAGTGGATGTGGATTTCCTAGCATAGACATTGTATCAAAAGGCACTCTCCCGTAACTCCTCTAGAAGTTCGTCTGAATCTTCACTAACTATTTCTACTATTAGGTCAACATCCACTCATAACTTTGACTCGGTTACGCTCCCTCGGGCACCAAGTTGCACCTCAACGTATCCAACGTATGCAGACTTCCGCCACTCCGTGAGCAATCCATTTAAACCCACATGCAAGTCCTCTATTTCTGCGGTTTGCACTGGACATAATTACTTACTGCTGTGACGCAACGACCCGTAGTGGATTATGGCCTCCGACACCAAAGACCGCCAGGCTTCCCTGTCCATGACTGTTTCCGTCCAGCCGACGACGGCTTGGAGCTTTGTCAGGTCCCTCTGCACTTCATCGCCCCATCGGTACCTACGACGCCCAACAGTTCTTCGACCATATGGACGGCCCCGCGCTCTCTGGACTGTACATACCTCTGCCTTATTGAGCGCCGCGCAAGCCGCGTTGATCCAGCACAATAACCCGTCTTCGTGCGGAATGTTTGATCCAGCGAGAGGCTGACTCGTCCCGAACCGCTGCGCCGCCGCCGACACCCGGTCCAACGTCACCACTTCTCGCGCGTACAGCACCATTAAAGCTTCTATTACCGACATGTGTGCAGTCTGAAAATAAGGGTAACATATTAATGAGCTGGTCGTTCGGGCGCACATTCGTTTTAATATTTAAAACATCTCTATGTTCAGACGGAAGAAATAGCAATCGGACTCCGCAGCATTTACTCAGCGTCTTTTCTACGCCAAAACACATAACTCTCGATTCGATAATCTTTTAAAACTATTAGTTCTTAGTCTTGTTCTTATAATTACCTATTTTTTATACGTTCCATATTTATGTATGTTTAGGTTGTTCGAAGGTTGTTATGTTATTAATCTCATCAGCATAATACCTACCCTACCCTTTTAATAAAACTCATTACTAACGACACTAACAACACAAACCCTTGTGTTTTTCTAACAACGCCCTCAGATATTTCATATGTTTAGTTTGATAACATTTATCACGAACACAAACTTGTAATGTTTTCGGGCACAGGATCGCTATGAATTATTTATTAGAAAGAGTAACTTTACTAGGCGGGTTTTCTTCATAGTTGATACAGTACGGCTAAGCGGGGCATGAGGTAAATGGCAAATGTAATGTACCTAGTACCACATTATCACAGTATACGATCTTAAACCACTGTCGTGTAGCGCTAATCGAACTGTCATCATTTCTAATATGCTAAATAATGCATTGAATAAACAAATGCACAATGCAACGGACAGAGGATGAAACTACAGATATGTAGCGCTGAGAACATTTCCTTGTTTCATAAGCTTTTAGCAGTCTCGAGTGCCTCAGTGAGAACTTGGTATTGGGTAATATGCCAACCAATTACGGACAACGGCCTGATACCAGTTATAGTACTTATTAGTATTTCAATAATTTCTCATGTTACTAGCCCGTAATTAAACTCGAATGAAGCTTTTGTCTCGTTAACTCAAGCTCCAATAATTATCTATATCCAACTGATCGTATAGAAGAATTTTAATGACAAGGTCATTGCTTACACAACTAGTAGAATAAATTTTAAAATCGATATTTAGTTTTGAGCAACATGCCGCAGAGTTTATTGGAAACATTGCAGGCATTAAGTATAAGTTTTGGTGGCCGCATTCGGTACAAGAACGACACGTTACATATATATGTAATACTATTAAACTATTCTGTGATAATGATAATATCGTAGCTCTCAGCGTATTAGGTTGCTTATTGAACACGGAAATTTATTTTACACATCCTTACATGACAAATTCAAAGCAATCTTTCCGTTATCTAAATCCCATCAAAAACATAAATGTGAAAATGGCAGCCAAGTTCACCGACAAAAGAATTGAGATCTAAATGGGCACCAAGTTCCGTAGATTATCGGAAAAGTTGCCAAGTTTGGCACTAGATTTTCTACAGTAAAACTAATTTACTGCGGCTTAATGCATTTTGAGCTTTAACTTGGCAGTTTTCTTAAATATCCAACTATAACATACAGCATAGAATCTACGGAACTTGGCACCCATTTAGATCTCAATTCTTTTGTCGGAAAGACGACAACCAAGCATCGCATATTCTTAATATTGAACTGGGCTCCCATTGTCACATTTATGTTTTTGATGGGATATCATTACTTTTTGTCAATCTTCGCCAAATGGTGCTTTTTAAGAGCGAATGCAGGAGTTACTATACAAAAGACCCAATCCGTTATAGGTGCACCTCAGATACTTGAAGAGTTCCCTCGATTGCTCTAGGACCCTATGATCAGATTCTTACCTGATAACTATGGGACCACCCCTGAAGTATACCGTTTCAAAAAAAAAGAATTTTCCAAATCGGTTAATAAATGACGGAGTTCTGAGGTAACTAGCATAAATAATAATTATAAAACGAATTAAAAATCACTGTTTTCAGATTTTTTCTGGTGTACACACACAATTACCAAACTGCATGCCAAATTTCAGCTTTCTAGGTCACCTGGAAGTGGGTTAGGTTTTTGATTACTAGTCAGTCAGTCAGTGGTAAAAATGCCGTTTTTTGGAATTTAATATCTCAATAATTATTAAACCTATATTTATGAAATTTGGGGTTCTAGTTGTTCTAAAGGATCTTAATACATTTACCAAATTTCTTTTTTTTTATGTTACATAGATTTGGAGTTATTGGGGGGTCAAAAGTGGCTCCAAACGGCTGCTGTCCGCCAGTTCCTAGGGTGAACTTGGCTGGACACGCTGCCGCGTGTCTAGATACGCTTACAACAGTAGGATCCTAAATTACTCAGGTGGTTTTTCACTAAGAGTCGACGTCGTAAGAGAAGACTATGGTAACCAGGTAGAAGTATGTTGTGGGCAATGGGCTAGCAACCTGTCACTGCAAAATCACATTTTCTCCATCTATAAACCTACAATTGCTTAAAGTGGCACTGATATTAATTTTTGTGTGCTCTGCTTACCGCTTTTGGCAATATGGGCATGAGTTTATGTATGTTTTCTACCATTATATGTAGGTCCGAATTACTGAAGCTGTAGGGCTCACAAGATAGAAAATACTTTAATCCTTTCTCTTCCTTGGTATATTATAGTGTAGGTAGACCCAACATATGATGATTAAGTGGATTGTTATGGTCATAAGCAGAAATGTTAATGGAGATCTAGTGATAGCTAGCATCAGGTTGACACTTCCAGCGTATTGCACCGTTCAGTTGGTTGTTCTGAAGTAGAAAGGTATAAGCGCACGGTCGGGTGTATCTGGATTGTGCACGCCCTTCCACGCGAGGGTATATTGGATCTCCCAGTTGTTCATATGTGGCTGGAGCTCCCAGTGTGCAGCGGATATTACCTAACTAAGCAGGAATGACCAACTTAATCAAAGCCTCACCATTTTGAGCGGGTTGTTCTGAAGTAGCACGGTCTCGGTGAGCGCGCAGTCAGGCGGGTCCGGGACGTGGACGCCTTTCCGCGAGAGGGTCTGCAGGATGTTCCAGTGGTTGAGGCTGTGGTAGTTGGGGTCCGAGTACATGTTCGCCAACGCCAAGCAGTAGATCTCTGCGTTGGCGAGACCCCCGACTATAGGTGGCTTGAGGTGCTCTTGGTCCTGGAACGGAAGAGATGGTGGTCAATTTAGTAAAACCAGTTCTAAATAGTTGGTGACCAAAGGCTTGGTCACAACGTGCGCGACGCAAACGAGACGCTGCGAAACGAGACCGCTGCGCGCCGGAATTAGGGTTGCCAGGTTAGCCGGACATGTCCGGCTTTCTAAGGTCCTGTCCGGCCAAATTTTAACGTGTCGGGCCTGTCCGATTTTTGTTCGGCTAGTACAAATTAACCATCGATTAAAATAACAATAATACATATGACAAAACCATAACAAATATAACGTCAAATTCGGCTTTTGAAGTTCATGTCCGGCTTTTTGGTTAAAATGTCCGGCTTTTGTAGTTTAGGGCCTGGCAACCCTAGCCTGAATGTATGAGAACGTCCCGCTTGCTTTACGCAGCCTGTGTAGCGTCTCTTACTTGTTAACGTACGTTCCGGTCTCGCACGCTGTGTGACAATTTGACCACGTGTTAGGATTGCGTCTTTCTCGCTTCTACCCAAACTGAGGCTCAGTTAGTGTAAGACGTACTTTAGTTCATGTGCAGAGCAGCATTTTTTTATATAACGACGGTGGCAAACAAGCTTACGGCCTGCCTGATGGTAAGCAGACACCGTCGCTTATGGGCGCTTGCGACTCCCGAAGTTACAGATCCTTGCCTGCTTTTTTATTTCAACGTTAAAACGAGCTGCTCAACAGTGCGCGCTTGTCATCAATAGGGCATAAATCTGTGCTAAAGCGGGGTTATAAACTCTAAGCACTGGGTTTATAGTCAACACTTAATGTAGATGTTAATCACTAGCATGCTTGTGTTTATAGACGTTCCCTATAGATCTTTATGATTCATCTATAAATTCATTCCTTTCTTCTTAGACCTAATCTATGTTCAGTCTAAGGATGTGTACTTATAATATGCATGAATCAGGATCATATTTTCATTGCTTCTTTGGTGTGTTTTTAATATGGAGGGGTGCGAGTTAAGAATGGGGGCTGGATTGCATCTTCGTAGCACATTTGACGAGCTTAGCTTTGGCGCAAACGGCCACATAGTGACGAAACTCAGCATTGACTTCACATATCTCCGGTAAAAATTCACCCTAATATCCAAAACCCTAGGTGCTCCTAAGCATTGGCTTATGCTCTTATGAGCACATATTACATAGAGGTACATATATAATAGTACATTACGATACAAGTGCAGAGAACAGGAAATTCGCAACGAGTGGTGATAAATTAAAACACGACCGAAGGGAGTGTTTTAAATCGACACGAGTTGCGAATTACCTTATTCGCACGTGTATCGTAGAACGTTTTACAGTACATATGGCTCTTTAAAGTTTCGACATATGCAAGTAATCTGCTGATTACCGCACTCGTGCGGTAGAGTAGCACCATATGTACTGTAAAATTACTAAACGAGTGATGCAAATTTCATTGCTCCAAACTTCCCTCCCACGTCAGCTGAACCCCATTTAGAGATGACGACAGACTAAGTTTGATATTGAAATATTTTCCAGCATTCTACATCCAGTAAACAACATCACAACAGACTGAAACTTGAACTTAAAGAAAAATGTACACACATTTTTTTTAAATCTCAGTTGAAACATATTTAATAACTAACCAACTACAACAGAACAAACAAAAACAAAACACTGTCATATGTTTTTTCCTCCTCACACCTCAGAACCTGGACGCGTACGATACGGTTTCAAAGGAATTTCTTCCCTCGGACGCTCCGGTTGTGGAAATTGAGTTCCCTGTCGAGGTTTTCCGAGGGCCTACGACTACACTAATATGAGGTTATTTAAGAAAATAAAAAATATATATTTAAAGGGTCGGCAATGCCCCTGGAGTTGCAGGAGTCCATAGGCTGCGGTGGCCGCTTACTATCAGGCGGGCCGTACGCTTGTTTGCCACCGACGTGGTATTAAAAAAACATGTTTTTTATACAACGACGGTTGAGAACAATCTATATAGACGCAACTCACAAGCGCGCAGACGTGTATGGAACATAATAGCATCCATGTACGTGTTGCCTGTCTCCACATAATCAATGGTACATGGTGCACAGCCTACCAATTTTATTTCGGGCCACTTCGTACCTTGTCACAGTGAAAATCAATACGAAAGCTGCTAGAGATCTCATATAGTTGTCACTGCGACAAGATAAGTGGCCCTGAAATTAAATTGGTTCACTGTAAGTAAACATTAGCTACATATAAAAGGTACATAATTTTATATAACTTATATTTACATTGGCATTGAGCCAATTTGTTATAAAGTTAGGTTTGGGCGACGGTTTACCTAGCGATATTAAACCAAGAAATTCTCAGAAAATCGTCTGAACCTTAACATTTTGGTCGCTACAATATAGAGCTGGGCTGGTATTCACAACAACTGGTGTAAGTCTGAGCTCCGAATAAGCATATAGTTGATGCGAATCTTGGGTCAAGTAACACTAGGCAGGAGTGGTAAAGTGAGATGGGACCGGTTGTGAATTGCATAGCTTGAAAAGGGACGTCGAGGTCAATCTCAGATCAGCCGATACCCACTCAACTTCACGCTCCTTACTCGAGAAGATTCTCTCAATTCAATTTTCAATTTCTTCATGCATAAGATCGTAGATAGGAATATGCGTCTAGTCTACGATGATTCGTCCTTTATAAACACATCATCCTCCTAGCGTTATTCCCAGTACAGATGCATCCTGAAGGATGCCTGGGGTCCGCTACCTAATCCCAAGAATTGGCGTAGGCACTAGTTTTTACGGAAGCGACTGCCATCTGACCTTCCAACCCGAGAGGGAAACAGACCTTATTGGGACTAGGCTTGTCAAGTGAGTGGGCAACTTGACTGTTAGAAGTTCTCAAGCCGCCCGGAGGCCTCTAACTTGGCTTAACGACTGCTATCGTAGACAGCAACCGGGATCAACGGCTTAACGTGCCTTCCAAAGCACGGGAGCTCTCAGTTAGTAACCACTCAAAGCGGTCACCCATCCAAGGACCGACCTCGATCGATTCGTCCTTTATAAAAACGCGAACAAAATTTAATAGGCGCTCTAAATACATTATAGAACAAACTTATTTTATGTACCATCTTATTTATACCCATGTTTCACGAATAAAATTTGTGATTCTGATTCTGAAAATTATATACGTGTACGATACCGTCATTGCTGGAACTGAACCTATTCAAGTTAGTTACGAAAGAGCGTATAAAATATGGTTTCTTCAAATCGGGCACGCCATTTATAGCCGGCAGTATAGTCAATGCAGAGACCGAAGATAAAATGTAGATCAATGTTCGGTCACGTGCCCGTTTTTAACCGGGGACAGCGTACTAAGCGGTAGACATTTCAGGCATTCTTTACCTTTATCTGACATTTATTTATTAGGTTGTGTCCAATGAAAGAAACAACTTTTCGAAGTGACTAAACCTAGTTTGCCAGCGAAGTTCGTTTTTAGCGTATTAAAGATAGCTTCACAATCAGACATCAATAGTTGTTATACAAATTCAATGTGACGAAGCTCTTGAGTGGATTGGTGCTCTGGAGTTGCTTTTGTTTTTACAAGATGGCATACGGTACGATTGAATAAAACTAGTGGCTCTGTGAGTTGTAGACCTCGCAAAAAATAGTCTTTTTATTTTTTCATAATTTCCAAATAAAACTGATTCGACAAAAAAATTATATACGAGTATAATTATTGAACCTGCTCACAAAATTTCACGAGAATCGGTTGAGAAATACGACCTGTAGAGGAGAACATCCGGACAGAGACAGACAGACATACGAAATAATTTTTGTCGAAAGCTGAAACGGGGACGCTTTGCTCGCTTCGGTCGCTCGGTCAATAAAATGTGACATACAAACTTTCCAGGATGTTGATCAACATTCCGGGCGTTTCTCTGGCTGTACTTTACCAAAATATTATCACTTGGGTATAGTGTAACGTATAAAGTATAAATACTAAAGTCAACGTGTACCTGCTGAGGGCAATCCATGTATATTTCGAGATAAGATTCACCTTGTTCTTATTATGTCCTAATCTCTCGTGATCCATTTGCTAAACTTGTTTACCTTGTATAATCCTAATCCTCAAACATTTGCCATATCGGTCTCAATACCAACAGATTTCGTTATGCAAGATTCAAGGGTGGAGTGACGTCACTAATGCGGGGTGACAACATAACCTTGTTCGAACGGGCGCGGTCGGCTAGACGCTATTATGACGTCACACTTAAGAGGTCTATTTTAATGGGTAGGTATATACTGTAGGCTAAGTGAGGAGATTTCCACGACGCCTATTTCCACTATGGTAATACGAGAAAATAGAGTAAAGTTCATTAAATCTATACATTAGATTTTTCATGGTACAAGGGGAATAAATGCCATAGACTAGCAATACATTTTAATGTAACTTATTCGAAGCCGTTTCGTTTATTTTTATTCCAATGAGTACTGTAGCTTATTGATTATTTCTAAAGAAAAGGTTGTCATCATCATCATCATCATGTCAGCCGAAAGACGTCCACTGCTGGACATAGGCCTCCCCCAAGGACTTCCACAATGACCGGTCCTGCGCCACCCGCATCCAGCGGACACCCGCGACCTTCACCAGGTCATCATAAAGGTTGTAATTACATATTATTAGGGAGGATGGCAGAAATAAGCAATGTCATATCAATCTTGACATTGATAAAAATATTCTTAAACGTAAATATGTCCTACCGAGACGATGCTCTGATGATATTTGTCTTTCATGCGCACATGAACATATATATAAATAAATAATATTAAGGGGCAAACAATTTTTAAATCGAACTAGTCCCATACTAAGCTCAATAAGGCTTGTGTTATGGGTACATACTAGACGACGATATATTTAATACATAGAAAACATCCAAGTCTCAGGAACAAATGTTTCTGCTCACCACAGAAACAAATGCCCTTACCGCGGGATTCGAACCCGGGACCTCTAGCTTCGGAGGCAATGTCACTACCAACTAGGCTAAACAGCCCGACGAATATGTGTCATTTACGACTATTATATCCAATAGAGAGAATTAAAATGACATTACGCAACATATAATTGCGTGTCGCACGATCTTGGCTTCGTTTTTGCACATTAACCCGAATGCCGATTCATATGGCGTGGTGTCGCGACTGATGTGCGATAGAATTTCCCTCCCACGGAGAAATGACAGCTCAATCAATCATTGAAATTGACAATGCAGCTATCGGCACGTTCATTAAGAGCACTTGCGAAGGTGACGGAAGACAATATATAAGGAAAAAACATCCACGACTCAGGAATCAGGATCCAAATATTCGTACTCAAAAGACAAATTTGGCCTTATC
Source organism: Notocelia uddmanniana (assembly GCA_905163555.1). Taxonomy (NCBI): domain Eukaryota; kingdom Metazoa; phylum Arthropoda; class Insecta; order Lepidoptera; family Tortricidae; genus Notocelia; species Notocelia uddmanniana. Next base: position 28,857,907 of record LR991056.1, on the reverse strand, counting down.
GATATTTACTCCTAGAAGTACCTTTGTAGACATGGCCACTCACGGCACTCACTAACCAATAGGACTGATGCTAACCGAACCGCATAAGGCAGAAGGACGTTAAAATAAGACCGCCGCCTGTGTCTGAGAGAAAATGTCCCAAAAATTAGCTTGTTGTGTTTAAACTACCCGCAAAATGAAGGCTAATCTTTGCAATCGGTGTTGCTGTTACAGATTGTCTGAAATTGCGGGAGTATCAATCACACGGACAAAAAACTCAAATCAGACGAAGCTAACGTCTCAATTATGTCGCCTGTTTGGAATATGTGAAGGAAAAATACATTATTTAGTTAAAGAAACGTGTTGCGTGCAAACCAAAACATCATGATGTAACCAATGACAACCTTCCTTAAATGGAGGCGTAATGTTTAATATGTACAAATGATTCAGATGGCAGCGTCAACATAGCCCCGTTTTAAATTTAGACTTCAGAGTCACATTGCGTCACTATATTGAGATATGTATGTGGTATGTGTTATTGTGTGCACATAAAAAGTAATATCACTAGATGTCTGATACCTGGGACGAAGCTACTCCGTTTTGAATGTCAAAACATTGAGAGTTCCATAAAGTGAGCACTCAAATACAAGGTACCTACTTATCACAGCAGTTCAATGACCTTCTAATCTAAATCAATATTTATTTCGCATTATTAATTTGCTATTGACATTATAGTCTAATTAATCTTTATAGGTAATAGACGTAGAGGTATTAAAAACCCAGGTATAACTCTTGGTTTGCCAGAGTGCTCAACCCTGTACACTCAACCTTGATCCACAAACCATACTCGTTTATATCGCATATTTATTTTGTAATAAAAAAACATTTTCACTGATCATATCATTCATTCAGGAAATTATGCATTTTTTTTCTCTTTCGTTTCTACCCAAGCCTTACACAAGAATAAATAAACTTTATTTTATTTGAATAGAATAATACTTATTTGTTATACAAGGGTGCAAAGTTGTATTTTACCCGCGAGTGTGGAATTGAAGCACGAGCCAGCGAAAGGATTCTATAGTTGAACCACGAGCAAAGCGAGTGGTTCTAAAATAGAATTCAGAGACACACGAGAAGTAAAATACAACTTTGCACCCGTGTGTAACACAAAACTTTTCTCCTCACTATAGCGAGGAAAGTGCAACCTGCAAAAAAACACAGTTCCACAGGCATGATTTTCATCACTGGAATCACTGATTTTTTTTACGATATTATAACAGAAAACTCTGGAAGTTGTGTATAATATTTACGTGAGTCGGAGTCCGTGACAAGTTGTGTATATTTTAGTTGACATTGACAATGATGACATTTCTGACAATGCGTTTTGAAATGGCATCGACTCAACTTGTGCGTTTACAATTAATGTTAAATGTATAATAAAAATAAATGTTATTTATAGAATTTGAAGGTTTACGACTTAAATCATTAAATAAAGCTATATTTGGTATTTTGTATTAAATTCTCATTCCATTTATTTAATGATAATTGATATCAAACTAACCATTATTATGAGCGTTTTACGTTTTGTTATCTGTCAAAAGCTACTCAAACACGCTCCAAGGTCAAATTACTTTCCCCACTTGTGGATAAAATGCGTTTTTACCCGCTTGTTTCAAAGGACAAAAGACGGCTTTCCGAGCTAGTGAGGGGAAAATTTTATATGTAAAACACAGGTGGTGGTAATGTTAACATTCAGGTCTTAAATATAATAGTAATATAGATCTCCGTGTTTTGCCTATTGGCGTACAAATGTTATTTAATATTAATTATTAGAATTTGTGATGCCAACAAACAAATTATTACAATAAACATTCAATTATTAAATTATCAATATCATTAAAATCATCATACATCACATATTAAAACTAAGTAAATCTAAATTTATAATATGTCATCGTCACTATTCATTCGTCACTAACAATTAAATACTTAGTTAAATCAATTCTATGACACCAAATTGGTCCAAAATAATAGTAAATTGATTTTATAGTTTTAAATGTCATCTAAAAATTAATTTATCGAATAATAACATTTGTTAATTAAATAAGAATTTAAATCCTTCTTGAATTTGCTAAGTTGAAGTGTCTTTATTCATTTTGGTATTTTATAGGTATTATAAATATTTGGAGCCATTCCTAATATGCTTTTGCGCATGAAGGCTGTTTTATGTTCACTACTACAGATGTTATTTTGATATTGTAAGGTGTATAATATTTATGTTGTTTTTATGCAAAATGATCACGTGCAATTTGTTGATCAACACACACAAATCATCAGCACACAATTTCCTCGCTTTGTATCAATCACCTCGTTGTCTCTCGTCTCTTTTATTATTTTCTGTGTCGCAACGCAACTCGCGACTATGACTATGACAGACCATGCCGCTCCTTCGTTGGCCGCAAAGTAAATAATAAACCGGTTGGTATACCATCATTTCGAGGGACATATTTAACGTTTTATTAGAACCATGAACGAAACCAAATGTGTGAAATTAATGATTGACTCTTTCGTAAAGTGACCTCGCCACATATACATATCATGATTAATGAACCACACTTGTGTGTAGACTTCGTTTATGTAATTAGGATATATGACCACGACCACCACCATATCAACCAAAGGACGTCCACAGCTGGACATAGGCCTCCCCCAAATTCACGGGGGGTATATGCCATTATCGTGAAGATATAGTATAAAATATAAAAAAGGAGATTTCAGATTCGGTTGACTTCAAATAAGCAGCAGGGCCAGCACATAACGGCGCGTGAGCTAACTCACGCGCGAGATGGATATCCGTCTTTTTCTAATTGGTACACACAGAAAGAGACGGATAGTCTATATCGCGCGTGAGATAGCTCGCGCGCCGTCTTGTGCTATTAGCCGTGCAGAACAACATGTAGATGTAGAACCTTACCCCCTTATTCATAAAACTTAACAAACCTCTGTTAACTAAAAGTTGTTTTGTAAGTCCCTTTCTCACAAACATAAATGTCAAAGTGACAGATAAGGAAAAACCAACTTTAGCGGCTTGTTAACTAATAGAGGCTTGATGGACGTTTATGAATAAGTGGGTTAAACTTTTGTCCCTCTTCCTCACAAAATGACGTATTATGAACCTCAGTTGAATCACGACTGCCAGATTCACGAAACAACACACATTTCCCGGTCGAGTTGAGCTTTTTACGCTTCTTCTAGTACCAATCCTGCTTAAAACCTCTCAATTGCTTATGCTTTATACCAAGAGTACTTATTAGATTTTATACAAAAAACTCCTATGTTTAAAAATTATTACATTAACAGTCTATACTTCTTAATCGATAGTATGAAGCAACAGGCTGTAAAAGAGCGTGTTTATTCAATCAGATCGACCCGCATGCTGAATAGAAAGAGCCAGTCCACGTCACAGCGACCTAACCTTGGCCTCGTCGCGATCGTCCGTTGAATACGTCTTATACGTCGTGATCGGAGTCCCTGGGACGTCGCATTAGAATATGTACACCAAAATTGGCATCAATGCATCTTTATTTCGCCAAGGACACATCATTTCTTGAAATAATACAATAAATAAACTGTTTCAATCAACGTTTTTTTTATACCAAGTCGGTGGCAAACGAAGGTATGGCTTGCCTGAGGGCCTACTCCGAACTTCGAAAATCGAACTTCGTATCGTGCCGTCCCTTTTCGTCATAGAGTGTATAACACGAGAGTGAAAGGGACGGCACGACACGAAGTTCGTTTTCTTCGTAGTAGGCCCTCTGATGATGATAAACGGTCACCGCAGCCTATGCAAGCCTGCAACTCCTGTGCAACATGCATGTTGCAAACTCTTTAAAAATATATACACTCCTTTTTTGAAGAACCCCATAGTGTTGTCCCTCTGGAAAACCTTAGCAGCTCATTCCACAACCGGAGCGTGCGAGGGAGGAAATTCCTTTGAAATCGTACCGTACGGGACCATTTAGGCTCCTTCGTAACATGAGAATACTTATGTCATGTTAGAAGCGTCACAACAGGTACTCGTAGCATTTTTTTAGGAGATGAAGATAAAAAAACTATAATCACTTTAAGCCTCCATTGATTTTAAGCAGAAGTAAAATGATAATAAAGGTGTGCACATCTTTCGCAGCTAGTTTAATAGACAACTTGACATAGAGCCTGGCTTGTAGTTTTAAACATTGACCTCATAAAAGACATGTCACGGATGTCAGCGACAAAGAACCGAAACTCGCACATTGTTAAAGAAGTTAAATTGCCGTCAATTACGTGTTACTGTGATTAGGAAAAACTAGACCCAAGCCCTCCTACAAGTATACTCGCAATTCAAGCGGGTCTCTTTACTGCGCTTCTTGCAATAGGACCTTCAAAACAAAATTTGGTTTTGCGAGTCATGCTCGGGCTGGCGGGATGCGTAAAGGCAGCATTTCCCCAGGTAAAAAAAAAGGTAAACATTACAACATATTATGGTTACACTAATTTTGTATTAAGCAGTAACTGCTAACGAAAAATTCTAAAATTCGAATTAAAGAAATAAAATCGTCAAATTTTGTGGACTATTTCGTGCCTGAACTTGACTGTTTCGATAGCTCAGTGGCTAGAGCAATTGGCCGCGTATGCCAGATGTCGCAGGTTTGAATCCTGCTCGAGTCGAAATTTTCAATTTTACCCTTTAATTTGAAGTTTACATTAGGGTTATTTAACTGACATTATTCAACGACGGGTTTGTGGAAGCTGTCCATAGCGTTGGGTCTAAGTTCTTTAAGGCCCAACGAACTCACAGAGCCAAAAGGCTCTCTATCTCCACTCAGAGGCTCATTGAGGAAAGGAATGAGATGATTCTTCAGTCTTCAGCCGATGCGACATTATACAGGCAGCTCAATAAACAGATCTCCAAGTCCCTTACCCGTGATCTGCGGCAATTCAATACAAATCGTATTGAAGAGGCCATCGAGCAGAATAAGGGCTCTAAAGTTTTCTCAAGAGATCTGTCTATTGGGCAGAGCCAGCTCGCCAGATTAAAAACTGAAGATGGTAGAATCGTTTCGTCCAAACCTGAGCTTCTGAATGAGATAGAGTGCTTTTATGGACAGCTGTACACGTCAACTAGCAGACCCGAAGTTGGTCTGGCGGAAGACCGAAGAGCTAGATTAACCCGGCACTATACCGAAGATATCCCGGACATCAGCCTGTACGAGATTAGAATGGCTCTTAAACAGCTTAAGAACAATAAGGCACCCGGTGAAGACGGAATTACAGCGGAACTCCTGAAGGCGGGTGGAAAACCGGTCCTTAGGGCCCTTCAGAAGTTGTTCAATTCCGTCTTACTAGAAGGGAAAACTCCAAAGGCATGGAACAGAGGTGTGGTGGTCCTGTTCTTCAAAAAGGGTGACAACTCCTTACTGAAGAACTACCGACCCATCTCACTTCTGAGCCATGTCTATAAGCTGTTTTCAAGAGTCATTACGAACCGTCTCGCACGCAGGCTAGATGACTTCCAGCCTCCCGAACAAGCCCGTTTCCGAAGAGGCTTTAGCACCGTAGACCACATCCATACGCTCCGTCAGGTTATACCGAAGACTGAGGAGTACAACCTGCCCCTCTGTTTAGCGTTCGTGGACTACGAGAAAGCCTTCGATTCGATTGAAACTTGGGCTGTACTACAATCTCTCCAGCGGTGCCAAGTGGACTACCGCTATATCGAAGTGCTGAAGTGTTTGTACGAGAACGCCACCATGTCAGTCCGACTCCAGGACCAGAGCTCGAGGCCTATTCCGTTGCAGCGGGGAGTCAGGCAAGGAGATGTTATTTCTCCTAAACTGTTCTCCGCTGCACTGGAGGATGTTTTCAAGACTCTGGACTGGAGAAGGCTAGGCATCAACATAAACGGCGAGTACCTCACTCACCTTCGGTTTGCTGACGATATAGTAGTCTTGGCTGAGACCATGGAAGATTTAAGTACAATGCTCAATGACCTCAGTAAAGCCTCCGAGCGAGTTGGTCTAAGCATGAACATGGACAAGACGAAGATCATGTCGAATGCCCATGTCGCACCAACTCCCGTAACAATCGGACACTTTACGCTCGAAGTTTTAGACGATTACATATACCTAGGACAGACTGTCCAGTTAGGTAGGTCCAACTTCGAGAAAGAGGTTAATCGTCGAATCCGACTCGGCTGGGCAGCGTTCGGGAAGCTACGGCACATCTTTTCGTCCAATATTCCGCAGTGTCTCAATACGAAAGTCTTTGACCAGTGTGTGTTGCCAGTGATGACATATGGTACTGAAACGTGGTCGCTTACTATGGGCCTCATAAGAAGGCTCAAAGTCACCCAAATAGCAATGGAGAGAGCTATGTTAGGAGTTTCTCTGCATGATCGCATCAGGAATGAGGCCATCCGCAGCAGAACCAAAGTGACCGATATAGCCCTCCGAATCGCTAAACTTAAGTGGCAGTGGGCGGGGCACATAGCACGTAGAACTGATGGCCGTTGGGGCGGAAAGGTTCTCGAGTGGCGACCACGTACCGGAAGGCGTAGCGTGGGCGGGTGTCCGCTGGATGCGGGTGGCGCAGGACCGGTCATTGTGGAATTCTTTGGGGGAGGCCTATGTCCAGCAGTGGACGTCTTTCGGCTGACATGATGATGATGATGATGATGAACTGACATTATTGCGGTCACATTTATTGTATTACGCCAAACCATAGATTCGAATCATTTTAAAAGTAAAGTTTATTTGCAAGAATATGTACATAAGATGTTGACATTATATTATGAGTCGCAGTATTCAGCCTTAAACGGCATGCAAATATTAGCATTATAATAATACTATATTAATAATTACAAATAAAAATATTGATGAACTAATGATATTAGGAAAAACAATTTAAGGTTATAAATTATTATAAATTAATTTAGTTGCGTGCAATGTCCAAAAATTCCTTTAAGGAGTAAAAACAATGTTCATGGAGCCATTTAGGATCAAAGCAATATAAAACTTTGCAGTGAATACAGCTAGGCCGGACTAGGCACTGGAGGGCAAAAGGTTACCACAACAAAGTTTTAATCCATTTGAAAGCTACTCAACTGGCTGTATGCGACATGTTTGTGTTGGTGCCAGGAAAATGAGTGAGAACAGTAACGGGGACATATTTCTATAAGATACAGAAGACAATTTGAAACAGATGCAATTAATGGAAACTAATTAAAACCAAACGTTGAGAAAGTTTATCGTTATTAAAGCATACGCGCCAGTGAAAGCAGCGCGAAGTGTCAACAGTGATTTACACTTCCTACCGCAATAGGGGCCCAATTTGTTCGAGATACATCTCTACATGAAAGGCTAACACAATAGACCGCAATAGATAACTTAGCGTGCGACTTTCTAAAAGACATAAATATAATATATACTAATTTATGTGACATGACCATCAAAAAAGCTTGTTAGTCATTTTTCCTATTTTATTTTTGCAGGGAGGGACTAATCAAACATCCTACTGAGCGGCGCTTTCCACAATGCAAACGTCAGGGAGAAATGACTGTTAATCAAATCACTGTTAAAATAAAATAGCCATAGGAGTCATTATCCACAGAAATGAGCGATCCATCTAGTACTTATAAGAAGAAGCAGTGAATAAATGTCTTCTTTCTTTATTTCTAGTGCCAGAAAGACGATACTGTAACGGCTGATACTGTATCGCAGGACTTTCTAAGCTTATTATAGGTCGATTTCCGCGCCAGCTGTTGTGAATCGACCTATAATTAGCAACGCAGAAAATATGGAAACAATGTCACTACGGAATCTCAAGACATCGGGAGCGAGAATCTACTATACTGGTACAAGGGAGCATCGCATCCGATTACTACCGGTTTGTCGATATGCACATGGCCCGCGCGACCTTCAGGTTCGCGGTAACGGTGCGGTCTCAAAACGAGATCGAGACGAAAGCACTCGCGTGTTTCCGCTGATTACGATCCCCTTGGATGCGCCGTCACGATTTCGATCGTGCAACCTGTAACAGTATCGTACTTATCGAGAACATTGTTAACATGATATTTAGAGCTTTTGTCTATTAACTAAGTCATAAAACAAACAAAAAGTCCAATTTGATTGGGGGTCCACGCAGCAGAACCCAATAGCCTACTTCATTACATTAGTTTATATCTATTTCACAGTTTTATGACGACTTTATTATGTCAAAGTTCTTGGCCTAATTCATATTGGACTGCACGTAGGCACAAAACAAAACATTTCAGCGCGAGCGAGCGACAAAACTAGCCAACATAAACTCGTTGTGCACATCTGTTAGCCGTCTAGACACAACTACAAACTGTGCCTTAGTTCAAAGCGAAAGGGTTCTATAATAGACGTTCCCAGGGTCCGTATGAAAGCGGTGTGTAAACACCATAAAACTTGCGGTTTCACATGTATATTCGTTATTAGTTTTATGAACGCAGAGGCAATATCATCAATAGTGCTTATATGGCCATGTTGTATATTAGATAGAGCCCGGTACGCCATTTGATTTGCGTTATTAAAAACGGAGATTGCAGCCTTGTTGAAGTTTTAAAATAGAAACTAAACAGGATTGAGATCGTTAAACGGATACTGAACTTAAAAGCAGTCGTAGATTTTAAATAATTGTACAATTATAAAGATGCATTTCGATAAGCTCAGTTAAGTTAGTATTTTAGGTCAATCAGTAATCAATATTGACTTTAAAACTTACACACTTTTCGTAACAGAGCTTTACAAGATGCCAAATTAAGTATAAAAGTAAGTAGGATGAATCATAAGGACCAGAACAAATTATAATCGCTGCAAAAGTTGAGTCATTGTAAGAACTGATAGAACAGTAAGTAGCCTTTGAGAGTTTGAGATGACTCACAAATTGATCCAAGTAATTGTCAGGTAAAACAATTGTATTGTACTTCTCAAATACAGGGGAAAAATAGCACCCAAAAATAAATGAGGAAACATAATTGTATATGCGGCAAAACCAGCTGAGTCACCGGTCAACGGTGAAAAGAACAAAAGATCACCAGTTTCCCGATGGCGGAAATGGCGCTGACTATTTTTACGGAACACGGATAGAATTGCAGTTTAAACTAATGAGAACACTACAATATCACCCTTGTGACTATTAGGATAAGAATTAAGTTTTCGAAAACGTTAAGTATAAGAGGCAAAGTAAAATTGGTGTGACGTCTCCACAAACTTGCATTCATTAGAGGTTATTTCCATCGTGAAAAACGGTTCGGGACGTTGTCGTTAAAGCAGAACTGCAGGTTAGAATTTCAAAGGGACACATTCATATTTATATTTCGGTAAATATGAACGTCGACATCCCAAGGGACACAAGTGTGGGTGGTGTATAATTTCACATCCGAACGTAAGTAAGTACAATATTGTTGATTGTTGGACTTTAATGGTCGGATTAGCAGTTTACTTGAGGATTCGAAATAAATTAGTTTTCGTTTTTAAGGATTTACATGCCTCTTTTAAGTGTTTAGCAATAGCGACACCATTCTTATAGTTTATTAACCCCACTAAGGCGCAGTACGATCACGACGTTTGCTAGAGTTCAAATTTCATGCGCAAGCCTCACGTCGAAAAATCCAATAGTATCTACATAATTGCGATCTACATTTCACACCATATTTAATTCGTGCTTGAGCAAGGTTTCAGCTGTCCGAACAAGCCCCGAATTCGCATGAGGATAGATAAGATCTCCCAAAAACACACGCCGCATTATTTAGTCAATGTATAAGCTTCATGGAATCGAATAACTTGTCTGGAACAGCAGTTACTTAAAACATTGGCGTCTGTTACATTGAATTGTCTGTCTGGGAATTAGCGCTCTTCCAAGGAATTCACACCCTCACTCGCAGATATTTCTGAAACTTTGGTCCTTGAACCTTTGCAATAACATCCGCCGAGAGAAGATAAAGCTTCTTGGTATTCTATGTTCGTCCTAAACCGCAAACTAACAAGGGTGGAAAAGTTAGTCGTCTTAGTTAGTTTCAGAGAGATCACGAACTAGTCTACGTTGACGTTACTAAGCCTACTTTACTTATTAATTTCCGTTTCGGTCACAGAAAGCAGGCAACTTAATTGAATCCAAAAGCGAACACACCATGAAGACAATTTGAAAGCTCTCACGTCACATATAATTTGGTTAACACACACGGCCACTAATCACTGGAATGGCCCATTTAGGCACTCCCAGCCAGCTAGCATGCACCACCATACTGAGCCGGGCTTGCGTGCCGCTCGCAACTCCATGTTACTGATGCTACGATCAATATCATGCTTACCCTTAGTTTCTTGGCAAAAATAAACGTTCTCAAGGACGGTATTTGTTCAACTAAATTACGTGTAGAAAACTATAGTTGAGACGGTGTCCTATGTCGAGTTGAGATCCTTTTCCTGTCTACGAAGTCACCTTTTGTATGTCAATCGCCTGCCTGTTGCTACTATGGGGACTGTAAATAATAAATTAAACGATCCTATAATGAACTTTTTATAAGATCGCCACTTAAAGCAATATTATGCAAACACGTCGCGACGCGAGTGAAGTGCGTGTAAAATAAAAACTGTGATGAAATAATCGTGGTTTTGTTGATAGTTGTTTTTAAAGTAACAATCTCATTAAACTAATAAAAGCTAAAAGGACGATGTTGAAAATAGTCTAGAGTAATATAATATAGGTTATATAGGTCACAACCCTATACCACAAGACGCGAAGTCTTCATACGTACCAAACATTTCAAGAATGTCGTCTGCTTGCGGAGAGTAAATATTTCCAACATTAATCGTTTTATCTACAGATTCACTTTAACACAGACGAACAAACGAAATGCTCGAGATAACAAAACTTGTTACTTAACCTGATAGTCTTGTAACGTAAATAAATAAAACAGTAGCGGGAGCAGAGGGAATAGATTAGTTCGTATTCGGGGGACGAAAACACGTACCTTGGGCGTTGTGAAACAAACCCCGCAAATATACCTAGTTGGTTACTAAGTTATGTTACTGTAATAATCCTTATTACTACTTATCTGAAAGTTAAATAAATTATATATTAAAATGAAGTACACACAATCAGGATTTACATTTGTCAATTTCATTCAAAATGGCCTCCTTGGGCCTGAACACAGGCCTTCAGACGACGAGGCCAGTCATCAATAGCGGCACGCACGGTTGTCATATCTAATTCCGTCACTGTCTTGACTATGGCCCGCTTGAGGGAGTCAAGATTTGTGTGGGGTTTAGCACAGGCTTTCTCCTCAATAACCTGCCATATAGCATAATCCAGGGGGTTGAGGTCCGGGCTGGAGGAGGGCCAGTCTTCGTGGGCAATGAAGTCAATTTTGTTGCTTCGAAACCAGGCTTGAGTTGTTTTTGTCTTATGTGCAGGGGCTGAGTCTTGTTGAAAGACCCAGGGCTGGTTTTGAAATAGAGAGTGGCTTAAAGGCGTCACTATTGGTTCCAGAACGGTTTCCTGGTAAACTTTAGCCCCAGTTTTGACACCTTTTTCACAGAAATGGACCTGTGTTAACCCTGAGTATGACACACCTAACCAAATCATGACATAAGAGGGATGATGGCCCCGTTGCACTCTCGGAACAGCTACACTCGCTTCTTGACTGTTTTTTGCATACACTCTGTCATTCTGGCGGTTACAACATTCTTCAATGGTAAAAAATTTTTCGTCTGTAAATAATATATTTCGGTGGCCATTTTGTGCGTACCGCTTCAGTAGCACGCGACTTCTATTCAGCCTCATAGTCTTCAATCGTCCATTAAGCAAATGACCTTTCCGTCTACGATAAGCGTGTAGTCTAAGGTCTTGATTGATAACTTTTTTAAGGGAGCTTCTCTTCACAGACATCTGAATTGCCTACAACTTTTGCTTCCGAACGGGGTTTCTTGCGATTCTCGCCTTCACTGCCTTTTTATGAGCGTTTATTTAAGCGAACCATTATTATGAGCGTTTTACGTTTTGTTATCTGTCAAAAGCTACTCAAACACGCTCCAAGGTCAAATTACTTTCCCCACTTGTGGATAAAATGCGATTTTACCCGCTTGTTTCAAAGGACAAAATACGGCTTTCCGAGCTAGTGAGGGGAAAACGAATTGTTTGTTGATTTTCAGATTTTGAAGCAACTTCAAAATCACGTTTGGCGGATGCCCGCATTTGTGCAACGCAATTACAGCGACACGATTTTCTTTTAGACCCCAATCCATTATAAATATGACGAGATAAGTGTTGTGTGTGCTATAAAATTATAACTGACAACCCGCCATTATATGTCATTTTTAATTTTTTCGGTAGCATTTGTTTTAACGCAAGAAAAGAGTTTGCAAATCGAGTAACAGAACTTAGTAACCAACTAGGTACGTATACGTAGCCATTTTATTTCATAGGTACCCAAGAACTTGGTTGAACTAAAAGAAATGCGTAGTAAGGTCGAGCCTGCAAAGAACACATTTTTAGGGTTCCGTACCCAAAGGGTAAAACGGGAACCTATTACTAAGACTCTGCTGTCCGTCCGTCTGTCTGTCTGTCTGTCCGTCTCTCATCAGGCTGTATCTCATGAACCGTGATAGTTAGACAGTTGAAATTTTCACAGACGATGTATTTCTGTTGCCGCTATAACAACAAATACTAAAATAAATATTTAAAGGAGCTCCCATTCAAAAAAACCTTTTAAAAAGTTGCTCGTTGTGTTCATCAGGCTGGGTCTCAAAATGTATGAGAAAACTAAAATCCGACTCGCACTTGGCCAAAATTCTACTTGATATTCTCGGTTGTCTAATACCCATAACACAAGCCTTATTAAGCTTACTATGGGACTAGTTCGATTTGTGTACAAAATTGTTCCCTATTAATATTTATTTATTTATTTATATTTATATTATTTAACGTTCTTATTACTGATAAAAAATATGATTACTTAAATTAAATTAAAACGTTTATAATAATGTCTAATGTTGTACAGATAATAGTACGGAACCCTTCGTGCGCGAGTCCGACTCGCACTTGGCCGGTTTTTTTGTTTTTTGTTTCGAAGCAACATTACGAGAAAGTACCAATGAAAATTGCTTAAATCAAAATAAACGTTGAAGTAACATTAGCTTTCTTTAGCATCTCTCGTCAATAATAAACATAACTGTCACAGAACGGGAACATCTGACGTTTATTTTTAAAGGAAATATTTATGACAGGAGCAATAAACTGTCATATGTAACTGCTTAGGCAGTAAAGTGGCCATTTTAATTCAAATCGAGCGCGGTTTTCTTAACGCAAACAAATAAGGCTAAACAATAGCAGTGAAAAGCAAACGTGAGAAGCGAAGAGGCATTGACGACTTTTGTAAGTACGAATGCCGGGTCAAAGACCTGTTATCTAAGCTAGAGTATCTGTACCGTGATTTAGTGAAACTTAACTGTCTTCGGACCACGAGCGCTGGCACGCGGGCTATGATGATGCAATTAAGGATAAGAGGATAGCACTTCAAGTGCATTTAATTGAAATGAATGCTAGCTGGATTAAGTTTAATGTTAATTCTTTCGAGTAAAAATCTGATGCATGGTTCTGTTTTCCACAGCGAAAGAACTGGACGTGCCTAAATGCCTATCTATCTTAAATAGAAACTTCTTCAGAAATTTACTAATTGAAATACCGAAGCATCTTGGCTATTCTGTTATAAAGAAATCGCTCATTATTATAAATCATATACGTTCCGCAGTGATATTATCACTGAGCTGCACGCTGCCGAAACTAGGAAAGAAAGAACGATAAGCGTTCTTTCTTTCCTAGGTTAGGATACTATATACCTACACGTTTCGCAAACAGGTTTGGAGCAATCAAAACCAGGTTGTATTGTTTGTATAAAAGCTAGAACATACGCGCTTAAACACCATGCATATTCTTCTCAAGCTATATTGATTAGATAATTATTTTGCACGAGTCTTTCTTTAGTCTAGCTATCTCAGGTACAATGGGTGTGGAATTATTACCCAATACTGGGAGTCCGCTGGATACAGGTGGCGCAGGACCTATCAGTGTCACTCTTTACGTGGACGTCCATCGGCTGATATGATGATGATCATGATGAATTGTGACATCTGTATTACTGTAAATGTATGAAGATTGTTACCTCATGGTCCCTGTAGAAGGGCTCCTGCAGGTTATCTGGGACCCTGTTATTGAACGCCTTCGACAGCAGCCATTTGATCGATGCGCGCTGCTTCGACTGTAACAAAAAACATTACATTATTACACATCGCTGTATCTCAAACTCAACAATGGGCAAATGTTACTGATGATGATGAAGGATGATTCGACCCAACTATACCCAGGATTATGGGTGAGGACCAAATTTTTGGACCATCGTTTAGGCATTTAATTCGCCTAGAATTTAATTGATTCCGTTGTGACACGAAAGTTACGCATATAAATTGTATGACAAACTTCCGTGTCACAATGGAATCAATTAAATTGTAGGCGAATTAAATGCCTTAACTGTGGTCCAAAAAATTGGTCCTCACCCTTATGCCACTTACTAGGTATTATCTGGGAAGCATAGATCAAGTCAGCCTCTAAAGGCCGAGCCACACCGAATGCGTGCGCAGCACGTGCGCGTGTGCGTGGCGTGCATTCGGTGTGACTCGGCTTTAAAGTCTAAACTTACCACCCATAGAAAGCCACCTTGAACATTCAGCATCACAAGTAGCTAAGTATTTGAAAAGTTCAAAAGTCTTTATTATATGGGAATAAGAGCTTTTGACAGCTTCATATGCGTATAGCTACTTGTGATGCTGTCTGAACGCCTCTATAACTAATCAACCACCGAAAGAGCTGCCAATGTTGTGTAAATAAATGAATATGTTTGTAACATTCTGAAATTTAAAGAGTCATTGACGCCTAATATTTGTAACAAAAGTATCTATCAGTTATTTGGGAAAGGCTTACTTGTACCAAAATCCAACATGAAGCGGATTGTGGTCGATACAACCCTCAATCAAAAGAAGAATCTTCCGTCAACCTACTCTATAAAGACTACTGAGTTCAAACTTTTTGCAATTTATGCTTAGCCTTGCTTGAACCTATCGCCGTATATACAGTCTAGGGCACCAATATGTACACATTATTTCATCTTATTTCATTGAAATAAGGTCCATAAATGTAGAAATATTATTGCCCTCGACTTAACACACAACAGAACGGACAGATACGGAGTTATCGCATAAGTGTTCCGTTGGACGAATTTTGGCTGGCACGGAACACTAATAGAACTTCTCGTGGATGGGTATTGGATAGGCCACTTGTAGATACTTTATGGACATTACAATCCAGCACGCATTGAACATGAACAAGCAATTCAGCCAGTCAACTGTCGAATAGGACAATTATTGTCAACCGCTGTGTTATGGCAACGTCCGCTTATTGTGAACGCATTAATCGGTAAGTGACCAGGCCTTGTGCTAATTTGCGGACGGTACCCACTTGTATGGCAATCAATAACAATCTAATAATTACCAACGTTACTACATTATTGAAGTTTGTATGCAACTTCTAACGAACCTACCTAAGTTTTCTATAGGAAGAACCAACAATGCACAGGCTTCTTCGTGTTCTAAACTAAATATAACCCATTAATTAGACAGAGATTTAGTAAAGTGCAAAAAAAATATAGTACATTGTTTAACGAGGGGCGTAAGTCGAAAATTGCGAAAGAGAGTCTATCAGAATTGATGACTCGAGTTTGCAATTTTCTTACGTCCCGAAGTAATCACAATGTTTTCATCACATTTGCGAGGAAATAAATAACTCCAAACCTAATCAAAATTGAAGAAAGCGACCACTTCATCTTCAGTATCAATGCAATTGCTGAGAGGAGCGCGCAGCTTCAATTATGCTAACAATCACAAAGTAGTATTCTTGCGGCGCGTGGCCTACTGGATTTGTCAGCTTCAATATTTCAACCAATCACAGAGCAGTATTCTTGTGGAGCGCGGCCAAATCGATTTTTTAAACCAATCAGATCACAGAGAAACTCATAACTCCCTAGGGCGTTATGAAAATCCATAACTCCCGCAGGAGCTAAATCGGCTATAACTACTCTATATGCCTGCGTACAATAAGACCATTTACGAGCAAGTGTTATGAAAAAGATGTTACCCAAGCCAACGATGAAGATCATCGAACGAGGCAGGTAACGGTGCTCCACTCTCATTGATGAACGGAACTCAACAGTAACAGTATCAACATTACCAAATACATAGTTTAATCTGCGAGGAACTACCATCTACTTTTCTTCTGGGTTGAAATTTGTCCCAACACACCGAATCCTCAAATTAAGGGTCAGCAACACGCTTGTGACGGTATCTGCTTACCATCAGGCAGGCCCGTGAGCTGGTCACAGTCTTTGTATAAAAGAAAGGTTGGTAGGAGTAGGTCACTTCTCCGTTGATTAAACGATCGACACATGGAAGGAATACGCTAGTGCTAATAAACCTACGTAAACAAACCATTAACGAACGATCGCTGCCTTAAAGGTCATCGGGTAGTTAATGCATAGTCATTACTTCATTACCATATCGTTGCAAGAATGCTCCTTAAGAATGCATATTTATAGGCGGGGTAAAATTTACCACTCAATTGAAGGAGGCATGTGGAAAAGAAACGACCTGTGTAACGGAACTAGCGGGGTGCTTCGGTACGAGTTTGATGACCTTTGAAATTGTTTAGTTGAGCTTATCTTGTCGATTTGTGCGATAAATGGTATCTTTTCGTCACTGATTTACGTATCTTATAATCACATTTTGCAACTTGCAATTATTTCAGTAATCACTATACGTACATTTTCGTGATATTGTGGTGAATTGTTGTGGCATCCGGCAAAACCTCCTCGACGTGCTGAGCGGGTACTCTTGGCAGTATGCCACTGGAAGTTGGTTAACAGTTAATCCGATTTATCGCAACAAAACAACAACAGACATTTAGAGTAAGCGTTCTTGTATTGTGCGACTAAGTGCAACTAAGCTCAACTTACTCTTCAATCAATGTCAAGGTCCATTAGATCATCGTGTAAAGCCGTCGCTGATAATAACCGAGCCATAAATATAGTATGTACCTACTTTATTTTACAGCTGTTATTCAAGTGTGAAACTCGCGCGGCGATGACTGCGATCACTTTCATCTAGTCGTGATCATGCGATCCCATAGTAAATCATGGTTACTGTTAACACTTTATAGTTGAGCTAAAAAGGTCACTGATATGCAGTAGGCTTTACCAAATTTGGAAATAAGGAGGTTTAAGTAGGCATCAATCAGTATGCAAAGCTAGAGCTCTGAGATGAGTAGAATATAATGATCATTAGAGGGTCATCTCACCGCTCATCCATCACAATTACTTTACGTCTTTATAAAGAGCTACATGAACTAAAGAGATGTGATGAAACCACGGGATTAACGTGATAGAGAAATCGGTGCAATAATCCCTACAGCCTTCCCTCGGCGGCAATGAAGGTTAATCTGTAACAACCGCACGCCTATTTGTGACCAGACTAACCAGATATAAGATAGACTTTGCAAAACAACAATATCAATAACGTCTAAGGGTTCTGCGTCAAAATTCCCAAGTGAAAAGAAAGCTTAATGCAGCGGGAAAATACGCGACTTATGTTTATGACAATAGAGCTTGGTTTTGTTTGTTAGCAGAATCCCACAGCCAAATCATAATGCCGAAAGGACGGGCGTGCCGATGCATAGGTACCGCCGGTTAAAAATAGGCCTCAGAGACACTCCCGAATAGGAAGCTATTTGCTCTCAATCACAGACGGCGCCATATCAAAGTGCTCTTTGATATCTACGGATCTATAAACAATGACTATTTTGAACGTGGAAAGTTGAAATCGGAATTTTGAACCGCATGATTGCTGATCAATTATGGATTGATCTCACGGATTGTCTATTGTTATTGGCTTTGCTTCGAGAACGCTTAAATATTCATAAGCGCGGAGCAAAACATTGCAGTTCTAATATCCATAACATTGTAGAATGCTGCAATTATTGAAACAATACTGTTTGAATAAACACAAGTTGCACCACGCAGAGTGCAGTTCCGACAGAACCCAGGAATAGGCATTTGCTCGCAGATGCAAATTAAAACTACTCCACATGCTTTTGCTGACATTCCTATTAAAAAATCCATCATAAACTAACGTATTAGCATTTTATATTAAATCGCGTTTCGCCTGTAAACCGCCAGTTAAATACTTTCATGAGTATAACATATGGCAAGTAGAGCGGGCAGGCCACTCTCTACACTGAATTCGTACTAGTTAATTGCTGTGCAATTAGCGGCATGGTCGCCGAACGCTTCACTCTCTCCATCTGAATACGACGTCTTCATTACCGTACACGATGGCGATTAGAAGCGGAAGGACCACTTCCGCTCTACGTGCCAATCGACCAATCAGCCTTAGGTAACTTGCGCGCACTGCCCTTAAAAGGTCATGTCAATGATGATATGCTATTTTTGCACAATCTGCACAACCGTAAATCTTGATACTAGTTGATACATATAAGGCAATACGGCAATAAGGCAGTTTAGTCGTGCTGAAGGCCCGATCCTATTTTCTAGTCTAATTTTCGACAGCGCGACTTCGCGGGAATATAGTATATATCGTGAAAATAGATGAATATGGAAAAGTCTCGAGTCCCTAAATAAATAGTGGAAAGTTATATTCTTTGCTTTTTAATTAGCAACAATAGGCCTCGAACAAAAGCAAGGGAACCTCACAACGCTCTAACAAAAGAGCGCAGCAAGTCGCTAACCAAGATATCAGATAACCAGCCCTTATTAGTTTGCATTGAATGCAGACGCATAAAGGCAAAGTGCTACCGCTGACAAATACGGAGAGATGTATGTTGCATTGTCTCAGTAATTAGACGACCGAGAATGGTTCGCAGGACTAAATTCAAATAAGCCGAGCTGGATGCAATAGATCGAGAGTGCATATTGCGAAACGATTAAGAACTGTAAGCCGATCGTTGGCTCGGGGCTTGGGAGCACTCGGTGGAAACTGGAAAGGTGCGTTGGCACCTGCACCCACGCTTGCTCTGAGGTCGAGCGCCCACGCAATGCCGCCTCCGCGCCAGGCCTGTATCCACTCCGTGCTTGATTTTTGTGCTCCTATTCCATCGATCAGGACAGCTATTTCAAGCGTCAAATCATTGTTGGCCAACGGACTATGACTTATTGCCAACACCTACACATCAAAACGTTCACCATTGTTGTTAGCTAGGTGATTGGAATGTTCAGAAAACTTAATTCACGTGTTTACAGGAGCGGAAAGTTACATGATCGTGAGATAACTTTTCAAGGCGCAAAGATTATGCGCAGACGACCGCAAATGATAGCATTTCACGTCGCGTGTCGAATAATTATTAATTAACAGCATACGGCGCGGTGTGGTCGGGTGCACTTCGGAATTTTAATACATGTGCGCTGTGCACTACTAGTCGCAGGTTTCTTGCCATCTGCCTGATCTGCCCTTCCAGGTGTGATTACCTTTTTCGTATCGTCATTAAAAACTCTCTACTATTTGTTCTGCGAATGAAGTAATTTGAATCATCTGTTTAAGCACTTCCTGTCTAAAGTATATCTTCAAGGTAATTTACTCTTGAAAAATAGGACATTGACAACATCAAATGCTTCCTTACGAGCTCGCAATAAAGGAACCAAAAGTGCATTCACCACGCAAGTTTGGCAACAACGGAACAAGATATGATTCACGATCACGGCTACCACCATATCAGGAACAAGTCAAACTGGCGGCGGATTGAAAAGAATTCTTCGCGTCCGTCATTACATAGTTATACATCAATACATAATTCATCAGATGCACTCTACATGGGCATACGAACGCAGCTAATTCTAGCCATATGTTAGGTTAGGATTACTGTGGCACGGTGCAAGGCTGCCAATGGAATCCATTTAATGATGTGCCCATACTCGTAAACAGGAAACAACTGTATTGTATGTATTAAGAACCTATTTAACATGACATAAATCTTGTTAGCGTATTATAACCTGACAATATCAATGTGTTTCAAATTAATCTCGATGGTTGTGTATGATGAGGCTATAGGTATATTTGTAATCCACCAAGTATAAGTTTGGATTTTTAAGGTGATTTGTTTGTAGTACCACTACAAATCAGCAATGTTTTATAATACAGTTACTAGCACGAGATCGTTTCAAAAGCATTGCAGACTTAAAGCATTTGTACCACTCCCAAAATATGAAGGCGATGCAACATTTCATCGCCTTTGCTATATAACAGCACCTCTGTTTTCTCACTAGTTTGCTACATTTTCTAGCGCTGGTCAATCCAAACTCAATCACAATAAATAATCAAACTTGATAAGTTGATAAAACTCATAGAATCCAAGTTTCAAGGGCATTCGAAAAACGTAGCGAAACGAAACATTACCAAGCTTTCGCGGCTAGTGGAACTAATGACACAGTCAATTAGTTCTCTGAGGTACAGGAAGAGATAAATGATTAGATCCCTGACTCATTGCTAAATTGTATTTTTCGGTCCACCTGATTGCTGCTTAGTCAATTATTTCCATGGAATTCAAGCAGGTAAAAAAGAATACGCTGGCTTACCTGAAAATATAAAATTTCTCAGTATTTAAACAATTTGGACAGAGCTAACAGAACAACCAATGAAGTCATAACATAATGACAACTATAAATACCGAACCCACGCTCTCCTTGGAACCGCATTATCTTGATGGTACGCTAAATTTTCGAAAAGGAAACAAACTTTCAATACAAACAGTGAACAATTTAGTTTGCAATAACCACAAATTGACGCACCGTTCAATAGAACTAATTGTATGATACCGACATCGACGAGATTCAATTTTTTATAACTAACCAGGCCAACATTTATTTCATATGCTACAGCAATTACATGGATGACTGTCGGTTAAGTTTATATACGGCATCATTATATCAACTGGACAAATTCCAAAAACGGTTTTCAACCAATTAAAAGAAGGTTCAAATTCAAATGACAAAACGCGATGACCACAGGCCAAGTCGACTGCGGTCTGAAGTTGATGAAAATCGTAGCGGCCTCAGAGCCTACGCGTATAATAGCGGAGCACTGTCAAGGTTCTGCTTGATCTGTCTTTAATGCAGGATGTTGACCATCGTAGTTTAAAACAAAGCAATCTTAATCTGAGTGCATTACGACATTTATGTTAAATATCGTTTTGAGTAATATTTAACCAGCTTAAGCCACTTTGTCATTTGATAAAAAAACAAAAGAAGCACGATAAGTTATCAGGTATTACGACGATCAATCTTCCAGTACTTTCTCTAAGACATGAGAGTGAATTCAATAATGATTGCGTAACAAAGGATAATTTTAGACATAATACTTGAATATCATTACTTATGATAGTTATGATATCAGACTTATGATTGAAACTTAATTCAATGTACATTCTTATATCCTCAAGTCGCCCAAAAAACTTATTTTAAGGCGTCCTCCTCTTCAGTAGACAGTCTTTCAAAATTGGAACACGAGTTGCAATCGCTTTTTTTTTCAATCGATTTAAAAGCAAAACAAACTATACTCTACTCCATTTAATATTACAGAAGATTAAAATGTCATTGCCAAATTTTCTGGTGAGCAGCCAGAATATATCCCGGTATCAAGACATAATCATTCCGTGGACTTCTATGGCATATGCTACATTCATAGGATGTCAATATTGCCAATCATGGCGAGTTACTAAAGCTTAGCTCTACAATGCAAAAAAAACAACGGATTATTTAAAGGACTATATTTACATAAATTTTTATTTTCATTACATTGCAGGGCTGTCAATTACTAGGTAAGACGAGTTCGATCAAACCTTGCAATGTAACATCGCATGCAAGTTCTTGCACCACGTAAACCGGCCTTAACAGTCCATTTAAAGGCATCATATTACAATAAGACAAGTCTTAGTTAAGTATATGTCTTTGCACAGTTCAGTTCCACTAACGCGGTTTTCTTTATAGTAGCTGTATACATTCCGTTTCGGATAATCCGCGATCCATCGTGTGACCCAGTTGGGCGCGGACTAGAGGCGCTGCCGGTGAAAGTGTGAGATGCGCAAGGGAAACAGACGTCTAACATAAACATTTCGTAACTGTGAGTATACGTAGTAGTTGTAATACTAACGATACGCCTTGGGATATTAATGATACGTAAATTGAGTGAAAATAAAAACGTCATATTCAACCTGTATTTTGTAACTGTAGACCTGCAACTGCCGGCTTATTTCATCATAGCAGGACGTCCATTGCTGGACATAGGCCTCCCCCAAAGAGTGCTACAATGACCGATCCTGCGCCACTCGCAACCCGCATCCAGCGGACTCCCGCGAGTCGCGATCTTCGCAAGTAAGCAGTCCACCTTGTGGGGGGCATCAGTGCATCTTATTTACAATGGCACATTCGCTATTAAATATATCTGTACTCTGCAAAGTGTTTAGAAATATTATTCAGATGACTCCAAATTTGCTCTGATATGTCTATTGGCGACTGTACTCTGTCTAAATCTGTACTAATCTGTAGTAAAACGAACACTTATTTCAAGAGCATAGTATAATGTAAACGAGGGATATTTGGCAGTAATAGCGTCCTGCAGCTGTACGGGACGCTAATCTATCGCAAAATCTGGTTTTATACTGTATGTATGTAGCATTGTAATTCTGTACTCGTAGTACTAGTACTATGATGATACTGTAGTTTTATGTCCTATTACATACGATAAATATATTCTTTAAAAAAAAATATACCTCACCGAGTTTGTTATATACGCCGGTTCTTCTCGTGGCAGAGGTTTATTTTTCCGAACCAGTGGTAATTTTATTGATATCATAGGTGCATATAATATGCCTAAATTGAAGAATAATAGTACATTACGATACAAGTGCAGAGAACAGGAAATTCGAAATGAGTGGTGATAAATTGAAACACGACCGAAGGGAGTGTTTTAAATCGTCACGAGTTGCGAATTACCTGTTCGCACGTGTATCGTACAACGTTTTACAGTACATATGGCTCTTTAAAGTTTCGACATATGCACGTAATCTGCTGATTACCGCACTCGTGCGGTAATATAGCACCATATGTACTGTAAATAACTTTTACCCTTTTATACTTACCATTTATTCGGCTTTATACATGTATTTCGTTTACATAGGGCGTGTTGGGTGACAATTGTTACCAGTGTACAGTTGTTGTCATAAATGCCTGTAAATCGAGTCGACGCTCTATTCGTTTCCGTCTTAATGACCTTGGCCATACAATAATGGGCCTACGCTTTTCATACATCCAAACTCAACCGAGCTCGTTGCGCAGCTCGGTTAGTATGGAATGTCGCTGACCTGCTAAGTCTGTGGATCGATACGCCTAACTAAAAGTTACAACGGATATTACATACACGATTACGTCATGTTTGACTACAGCATGCTGTCAAATGTGTGATTAGAAACTGGAATGGCTATGCTGAAAGTTGTCTGGACAGGAAGCGAGGCGGAAAGGAAACCTCGCCATGTTGCCAAGTGACCAACATTCGGAGGATGGTCCATCATAAAATGGGAGTTTACAACACTAACTACTAAATGTGTTAGTTAGTGGCTATTACAGTAAACTCACTTTCAACTCACTCACGACGAAAAGTTCCTTAACGGACATACGGACTCCTAATAACAGTCAAGTTGCCCACTCACTTGACAAGGGGGGGTCGAAGTTGCACCACGTCCGTAGGGAGTACCCACCGTTACCATACACGTAACCCCTGGGTGGTGATGAAAGTGCAACAAACTGGCAACCGTATACTGTCTTCTCTAAGATCTCACGGGTCGAATTAATTGTCATACGATAAATAATAATAACGGACATCCAGGCACTCCACAATAAGATTTAGGGGTTGTATTACTGCGTGTAGAATAAAACTACTCCTTCGTCGGTTACGGGTATAGCTATACTAAGGACTAAAGTGTCGCTTCAGTTCAATCTTAGCTCGTATCGTAACGAGAGAATGGCGGCAAAAATTGTCTTGATTACATGTTATTAACATTCATGGCACGACCGCCGGGAGCCACTTTTGGTATGCCGTTCGAATGTTAGGTAAATATACGTATAAGTCGAACAATGGTAGGCGTCGTCCGGCATGCGACATCTGCTTCGAGCTTTTTAACTAGCTTGCTCACACGCAACGCTACAAAAAATGTGTGGCCCAGAATCGAAATAGACTGCAGTTAGAAAACAGCACTAGACACTTATGATTTTCAAGATATACCACACGCGTTTCTGATCGACATGAATTCCCCTATATAAAACTAGCGGAGCAAGAGATCCCAATCATGTTCGTGTTCGCTATAGACATCAATCATCATCAAAGAGTGAAAACAACGTATTGTCTAGCCACGAAACTTCATGCTTACTATTATAGACAGCCATTTCAGCACTGTTTGGGTGTGGATACCTGGTTAAAGTGACATAAGGGAGTGTAGTCTTACTGTTTTACTTACGTAATACAATAGACCGACCTCGAAGCGTAGGGGTGGAATCAAAATATCATTATGGAAACGACAGTAAGCTCCAACGAGCCGGGGATTCGAATTGAAACCTGAATCGATTCCCGCCCGCAGACGTCGGCTGAATACAATCCTTATCGGAATACTAAACATAGAGAACTGATAAACGTGCATAGCTCAATGTCGCTAAATTTGCACCGCGCTATCTTTACTATTCATAATCACAAGAAATCTTGTTAACATTGAAAAAAAGCTATTCACTAGTTCCGATTGAATCCGAAAGTTATTCACGATGTCAATGAAGAATGCACGAAAAAATGAATAGAACACTTTTTGTCCGCATTAAATTAAAGCTAGGCATTACCTACGGAAGAAAGTGAAGGTGTCGTACCGTTGTGTAATAGCCATTCCGAGAATGACTAGATGCAGACAATGTAATCAACGTTCTTAGGAAACTCATAAAGGATAGGCTAATATGTATAAATGAATGGTCGCTATTTAATGCTAGGCCCTCGACATTTCTCACGAACAGACGCGATACCAATGAAGCCAAAAAACAATATACACTTTGCAGAAAAGAAGACATAGGCTCTTTAACGTAGTAGTAGGTTGAATAGTTTGCAGTGTCGGCCGACATTCCCTCTTCCTACGGAATCTGGGTCTAGAGAGAATTACACAAGAATCTCGACATCTCAGTTGAGGATGCGTGGAACGACACTTTCTCGCGAAAGAGGATTTTTTAAGTAAGCAGTGTAATTGTTTGGGTGGGAGCGATCCGACGGAGAAGACAAATGAGGCGTATTATATAGCCACACTTTCTTGTCAAGGATCACCACTTATTACTTAAGCATTTTTTTAAGTTTTTAGTTTTAGAATAGCGTATATAAGCGATTAAAAACCAGCTGGTAGCTCATCACTTCACTATCAGAGCTAAAAAAAACTCTGAAAAGGCCATTTGGGCATTTAAATGTCGAAGTAAAGAGACTATTTATAGAGTCGGCGAAAGCGTGCAAAACAATTTCTGCAATAGCAAACACATTCAGAAGATTTGATATATAATCAGCATTGCCTTTCGTGCGACAAGGACCTATCTATCGACGATTTTCTAATAAGTTACACCGATTCGTGTAAACAGGGCGGAGTGGGTTCACAGTCGACTAGTCGCGATTACTGTCTCGATGCTTTTTATAAATGCATTAGGCGGTTTCTATTGTACAGAAATGACGACGACATAGCATTGTTATCGTCCAGATCTCATCGACTATTGAGAAACCTTGATCTTGGCCGTGCCGCTTAAAATTCAGTCTCTTACGATTTGGATCGGTGCCATCTTTTCTTATGCCGTTTTATAGGTCTTTTGAAACGTTTGATTCATTCTTCCTACATAAATGACACATTCGAATTGTTTATGTTATTTTATTACACTTATCCGACAGGCAGTTGGTAAACGAAACATTTCTCGTGTATTTGAGAGAGTCTTTAAAAAAAACGTGTATTAAGAATAAGTGTAAGATTTAGAAAAACTGCAACTCTTTTGATGAGGTATTAACGCAAAATATTAATATAACATATATATATATATATATATATATATATATATATATTAATAATTAAATATATATTACAAGGGGGGAGTAGGGTTATATATTAACAATTCGTTTTATTTACACCATTTACAACTCAAGAACATAAGGGCCGACTTTTATGATATTTGTTTTTTAGATTTATCTTCGCTCCGAATACCAGGCTAACTATTAAAATATCGGTAAAATAAACAAATAAAAGTCATTTTTTCATACATTTTATACATACATTTATTTTATATCGGGGTTTGTATTAAATGAAACATTTTTCGACAACTTCACCATTGCAATACACACTATACAGGATGATTTTGGGGTCGTGATCCGAAATAATTGTACATGGGCAAAAATTTAAAGTAGACAACATCACAGTCGGTATGAAGGTTTATAACTCAAATAATTTTCTTTTTTTTACAAATTTTAATGGGAAATAATACTTTTTCATACAACTTGGTCACCCTACCCCACTGTCAACTCTCCATACCATCCGTCAAAGAGAGCAGGGTAACCATGTTTTTTGTGATTTCGTATTTTTTTCATCAAAAAAAAATAAAAATGAAATGCGTTTGTTTCGTGTCACTACAATTTTTTTGAAATGGCTAACAGATACCAAGTCTAAAAACTGGTTCTTGATCCACGACCCCGAAATTACCCTGTAGAAAAACACAATATTCAGCAACGACTATTTCTAAACCTATATTCAGAAAGATGTCGGTCAAATGCACACACCCGTTCTGCAAAATGCAGACCCGTTGTCGACATTTTTCAAACGGCTTCGCCAACTGTGAACTAATTTTAGCCGTCATTGTATTTATAGGTACAGTACAATACAAATGCAAGGCTATTGCGCACCTGTATACCGGGTCGGTAGCTTTTGAAACGTGTTTCATACTTAAATAACTATCTAAGGGCGGGTTGCACCCAGGCCTTGAAATAGCTCGTGGTAGAATGCTAGATAGATAGTAATCCCATGGTGCCTTCTACACGGCAGAGCGGGATAGCGCCGCAGATGTTTTAGTGGGCATTCCCTTCCTCGGATAGGGTGAGTCCCACATACCCCCCAATGGGCCGTCCCCACAGTCCCGGGGGGATGCATAAACGCATTTCCTCTGCGTTAAAAAAGGCCTTTAAATAGCGCTAAGTACTTTGTCAACAAAACGCTTCACTAAAAACGATATTTAGCGCGCATTTATAGCGGTATCCATTATAACATTATAAATAAATAGCAACGTGTATATAGCGATATTTTTGAAGCGCTAAAATAACGTTATAGGCTACCTCTGTCTCGCACACAGTCTCGTCCTTTCGTTCGCTGTGACTTGCTTGTACGTCAAACTCGAGCACGTCAATAACGTTATTATAACATTATCATGTAAGGTTATGATTTGAAATATCGTTATGAGGAATACTGATTATGATTATAACGAAATTTTAAACACTAACGAAATATATCATTATAATACCGTTTATTTTCATAACGTATTAAAGGTTGCACTTGCACCAACTCACAAATACAGACCGATCAATGTTAAATAGATACGACGCCAGAACCTGTCATTCCATGAAAACTTTCCATCAGATTTTTACCAACACAGCTGACGATTACCGAGGGCTTGGTGCCAACCCTAATTTAGTACGGTTACAGAGGATTTTTTTTTATGACATAGGAGGCAAACGAGCAGACGAATCGCCTGATGGTAAGCGATTAGCGCCGCCCATGGACACTCGCAACACCAGAGGGGTTGTAAGTGCGTTGCCGGCCTTTAAGATGGGAGTAATTTCCTCCTTCGGACGCTCCGGTTGTGGAATGAGCTCCCTGCCTAGGTTTTCCCGAGAGACTACAGTATGGGGTTCTTCAAGAAAGGAGTGTATTCATTTTTAAAGGGTCGGCAATGCGAATTTGACGCCCCTGGAGGCGTCCATTCCATAGGCTGCGGTAACCGCGTACCATCAGCCGGGCCGTCCGCTTATTTGCCACAGACGTTGTATAAAAAAAAATCTCAGAATAACGCCATCTATGAATTCAATAAAAAGCTCCTAAAATATGGCCTATTAACATTGTTAACCAGGGGTCTAAGCGCCATACGAATCGATTGGTACAAAGACCTCCCTATAGTAAAACTAGCTACATAAATCTGAAATAACTTAAAACAGCACAGAAAAGTATTTTTCATGTGCTCTGCCTACCCCTTTGGGAATATAGGCGTGAGTTTATGTATGTCTGTATGTATATTTAATACAGTGCGACAGTGACGAACGAAAATCGAAGTTGCTCTCGTGGCCTAGTATCTCGAATATAGCTCGATTAAGAGTCCGCAGTAAGCTCGGTTCTCCATACAAACGTAGTTACGCTCTTATTTTAAAACGCCGTGCTAGAATAACATGAAACTTTGTATACACACACAATGGGATTCGGCATATCTAGGTCGGAAATTAGTTTCTGTTGCTTGAAATTATACGATTAATCGCGTTTCCTTTTTTGGCTTTGGTAGATTTAAAACGCCGTGCTAGAATAACATGAAACTTTGTATACACACACAATGAGATTCGGCATATCTAGTTCGGAAATTAGTTTTTGTTGCTTGAAATTATACGACTAATCGCGTTTCTTTTTTTGGCTTTGGTAGATTTCTCTATAAAAAGCTATAAACTGCACATTATATTTTACACTTAATTAAATTGCGCAAGTTTTTCTACGAAACCGATTCGACGTGAACATTTTCGTTCGATATACGATTGAAGTTAAAGCAACTACGCAATTTAAACATTCCACGTTGATAATATGACCGCTGGAGCGAGCGGATACTCCACTGGTTGCCACGCGAAGACAAGCGCCCTCGAGGACGCCCGCGACGAAGATGGAGTGATGTGATGACATCGAACAGTTTGCAGGAGCAACTTGGCCAAGACTGGCTGGTGACAGAATTCATTGGCATTCAATGGAGGAGGCCTTCGCTCAAAAATGGGCAATAATTTAAGATTTATTGTATTTTAACCTATATATTTTTATTCGTGGCGCCAAAATTATGTTATGAAAAGAAGTCAAGACAAAGGTATGATTTTAGAGGCGCGTTTTAAGAGGCGCAAAATGAATGGCTCTACCATGATCAGGAGCTTAGCCAGCACTAGTTGTCTGGCTCATTTATCGTCAAATTTTACACGTTTTAACATGCGCTGGACACATTTCATACAATAATGGAAAAACATTATATCGTAATACACAATGTCACGTCGCGTTTATTTGCGAGACTAATTCTACGCTCGAATATTCCATTGAGGAATGTCGTCACAGGTGAATGAAGAGAGTGGCCCATTCATGCGCTCAATGCTGTTTCCGAACGCGATACATATACTACAGCCAGTATTGGAACGTGGGCGCACGTGCACCATATCCGATCGGACAATTTATTTTGTCTTCTATATTCCTCACGCCACTAAAGTTCGTGATTTGCCTTGACAGCACATATTCTTAAATGATCGTAGTGAAATCAGACGCACCATTTCATACCATATGTGTGAACTAAGAGTATCCCAGAGGGCGTACCGCGAATCTTCGAAAATCGAACTTCGTATCGTACCGTCCTTTTCCGTCATATAGTGTATAACACGAGAGTGAAAGGGACGGCACGACACGAAGCTCGATTTTCGAAGATCGCGGTAGCACCCCAGGTTACTAAGGTTTTTTCCCAAAAGAAATTACGCTATCACTTTTCGTTTATACTCTTAACTAATAAGTCACTTTCATGGCTAGGGTTTATGCTGAAATACTAACGACGTTCAAATTTAGTTGATAAGAGCTAACGAGTGTTTGCTGCTGTGATAATATTACAATGAGTGTCCGCAAATTGTGCATAAGATCAAAGGCGACCAAATGCGCGTGCGGTGTTCCTTAGCATGAATGATGAAGTAATATGGACGATTCACACTAAACGGCCGGAGTCGGCACGCACGCCACCAGAGTCAAAGGAATTCGAACCTTCCATACAGAAGCTAGACTCCGTATCAAAACGGCAGCGGCAGAGCCGGCGGCAGCCGACCGGAGCTGACGCAACCCGCAAAAGCAACCCATTCCAATATGAAATCTAACTTCTGTATAGAGGGTTCGAATTCCTTTGACTCTAGTGGGGTGCGCGCCGGCTCCAGCCGTTCGGTGTGAATGTGAATCGTTCAGTCCAATATACGGCGGATGAAGAAATAATATTCCTAGCATGAAGTAAATATACGGGTAATATATCTTAACTGTGAAAGTATAGTCGCAATTTCGTATGATGCGATAGAGCCATGGCAATGCATGCCTTCCGGAACTTAATTTCACTTTTCGCAATCTCCCGCACAGTTCCAAAAGGTAGCATGAAGCTAAAAATATGGCTTCATACTGATGTTTGATATGACACACAAACAAGTGTCCGTAAATATCTAACTACTAAACAGTCAGAAATATCTTGACACTGAATTTTGGACTCTGAATTTTTTTTCAATGTGATATTTACATATTCATAAAAATATGTAGTAGTAAGATATATGTTAAACTCCATTGTCAAACTAAGATGTTGCTGCTTCCTTCTCATCAAGTACCTAAATTAAAAGTAAATGAAGGTCATTAAAACAGCGGAGGAAGTTTAAAAACATTATATTTAAATTTAATCTCAGCTTAATGGATGTTAATGAGTCATCCATATTCGTAGAATTAGTAAATTAGTTTAGAAAATTAACGCATCCCAAAGGAGCAGATTTAATGGCACTCGATATAGCGCAGACAAGCAGGTACAGTGTACGACATTAAATTTACATGTGATTACAACACATGACAATATCCTACAAGGAACGCGCTCTAACACGTGATTTTTTTTTTATATACCACGTCGGTGGCAATCTAGCGTACGGCCCGCCTGATGGTAAGCGGTCACCGCAGCCTATGGACGCCTGCAACTCCAGGGGTGTCACATGCGCGTTACCGACCCTTTCAAAATGTATACACTCTTTTCTTGTTTGTGCAGTCAAGTTCGAAAATATTTGCACCGACAAATATGAACACGGCTTTATGGCTGAGGCCTTGAAAGTTGCTTACATATTTTTGAACCTTCGGGAATGTGTAGTCAGCAGCAGAAGTAACAAAGCAGTAACTCGTCCAAAATTATCGACACAGAGCCTTATTCTCTTGACATTAAGAGTAGGTGTGAAGCTCATTTTGAGCATTAGTCCCGCGTAGCTACTTCTGCTGGTGACTGTACATATTATATGAACTCGACTGTAGGAACACATATCCATCGTGGCCTTTGGCTTTACGATATTGCCAGTAAACATAATCTTGGCTCAATTTCTACACGATTTAGTTGCAATTTCTGTGTACCAAAACCACAAACATACCCTTACGATAACTATCGATATAACGCAAGCACGCCAAAGATAATTAGTCTGGATCAGAAGGTTCCCCTATTCATTCGTCATGTAACGCCAGCATGAAAGCAACCGCAGAGGCCAGTTATTACTTTCTCTGGACTCCATCAAATAACGCTACGCGATGTTCATTGTCCGAGCTAGCCTATCAGCACGTAAGTGCAGACATTTGAAAGCAATGCTAACATACTTAAAACCGATTTTATAATGCGAAAGTACTATAGCAAAATGAAATCACGTGTGGCTAGCAGAAATGTTAGCGTCGGTTGTACTGACATTCTTAAACAAATTGTAGAAGACTGCTAATACATTCATAGCGCACGATAACTTGGCTGTATCAAATTTATTATCATTCATTATTCACTATCTGTGAGAGGACAGTAAAAGAGTTTGTCTATGGGTTATTTTCATATTCGTCCAACCGTTTAGTGAATTGTTCTCCAAGCCAATTTGTTTTTCGTAAAAGGTGGAAAATACCGCGGAAGCTGGCAGAATTAATTGAATGCAAACAATTTCCGAGGCGGTGGTGGCGTGGGCATTTGTTAAAAAGGTATAGCGGGATATTGTAAAAATGAACTCTAAAATTAAAGTGTTAAAGCTGTAATAAACAATTTTAAACTCATTTATACAACGGCAAACGTGCGATTACGTCGCTTTATTAAAACACAACAGCAGATGGCACTTGACAAGGATGTCAATATGTCGTCAATGAAAATAGTTGTTCGTTTACTCAGTGAACTTTACCGTATGGGCGTAAAAACTATAAACTTTTTGCAGATCTCCTTTGTCTATCTTTTTTGTGTCATTTAGTTAATTGACTCGAATTCATGATATCAAATAGGTAATTTTATCACATGCATTCTCAACAAAGTTTCACAATGATATTGGAATTATTCATATTTAGATAGACAATGAATAATTTACAAAGAAGTGCTTTCTCGGTATCTCATAAAAGTCATATTCAGCTTCAGTAACATAAATCAAATATAATGTGTTTTAATAAAATATTTGAAAGTCTTCGGCACGATGTCGAAACGGCATCAAAGGCTTCTGATTAGAAATGGATCGTTTAATTCATTCAAAGGGCTTCGGTATTACGCAAGCTAATATTGTTTAAGGCTGTTACATCAGCTGATTCATATCTTTAATAGCATTTGTCTGGACTCGGCGCGAGAAGCTTAAAATATCGTGTTTACTTAATCAACCATCGGTCGTAATCATAATTGATTACGACAAGTTTGATAGTTTTATAAATTAGATTATTACTGTTATTAATGGAATGGAATCCATTAGATAAAATTATCTATTTTAAATCTTATCATGATACCAAGACTTGCATTGTAAAGCTAAAAGGCAACCAAGGCTTTACAAATCAAAACCACATCAAACAATCAGTACGATGCTAATTCTAAAGTGTATAAGAAGTCCATCTCCGACGTTTATATTACGACTGTTTGGACACTGACAGAACTGGAGATGCGGTGAATTTAACACGAACAACCTTCCAGCAAGGTGATGCCCAAGATTCGTTGCAAAACACGAAGATAGATGTGCCTACGTGTTACAAGAGTAACAAGGCCCGTGCCTTTTAGGATGCTCGTGGGAGGAAGTGTGCGCCGACGAAACGAGCCACAATAAAACCAAACTGTTGAAATACAAATCGCCAAAACAAGGACCGACATTTTTTAATCTGATATCGGAAATAAAATAACGCTAAAGATAATAACTTGCTTGGGACAAAAATAATTTCCAGAAGTTTAAAGGTGCGCACTAAATACAATTTAAATTCTAATTAACAAAATTGAAATATAGTCAGCGAACATTGGCCTTTCATTTCGCACTTTCTTCACTTGTATAATTAGTTATGCTACTAAACTCTCGCTTAAACATTGAAATAGGTATCTCAATTTGTTGTTTGGCATTGAGATAAAGTTTCCCTTCAACACATTACATATAAATTCAACTATTAAACCTGTTGTCGTCCCACTACCAAACTTATGTTTATCAAACGAGCATTCCGATACTACGACACACCGCGGTTTGACCGCTTTTGGGCGAGGAATTTACCAATCGAGATATTTTAAGACATGTCTGAAGTAAGTAACAGCTAAAATTAGGTACCAGTATTATTATAGTTTATAGTCGTTACTCGGCAATCTCGGCGACGCGTTGCGAAAGTGAAACATCGATTTAACGGCTTATTCAAATTGGGATTGTTTTAATAAAAAAGCTAGCGGGTGGGAAAGGAAACCGGGCTGAACAATCGGTCTGAATTCTCCTTCCAATGGTACATTATTACCACTACGCCATTAGACCACCACTTCTGACATTCAGTGGAAACTGGGAGTAACTGTATTTGAAACTCCCATACACTTGGCCCCTTTTCAGTTGAAAAGTACGTACATTTTCTCTACGCACTGTCGACTTCAGATGCTCAATCATTTACTGGCCGCTACCTGAACAACAATAAGACGTTATGTTTAAGTATCAATTGTAGATGTATGCTATGTACTTACGCGAGTGTAATTTTTCCCATTGAACACACAAATCAGAGGCGACAACCGATGCAACGACAGAACGGTTAGCCTGAACAGATACTTGAAATACTTGGCTACCATAGTAAGACGGAAGATGTTTTCGACAACACGTATCGCTGAGCAAATGGAACATAAGTTTCGATTTAATTTGCAGTGTAAGTTATACGGCTTGCATTAATTTAGGAGGGTAAAAAGCGAGTAAGCATTGGCGAGAGCTAG
Organism: Notocelia uddmanniana; assembly: GCA_905163555.1. Classification (NCBI taxonomy): domain Eukaryota; kingdom Metazoa; phylum Arthropoda; class Insecta; order Lepidoptera; family Tortricidae; genus Notocelia; species Notocelia uddmanniana. The sequence goes on along the minus strand of LR991056.1, from coordinate 28,823,508 downwards.
GCCGGTAACCGCGTGCTCCTTTCCAGCGACGGTTAACGAGGCGTGATCCAAGATACAGCCACGGTCGGCGGGCACAACCTTGGCCATCCCGTCCATCCCGGCATGACATCACCACCTAATACACCCGTGTGCCCCTGCCTGGCCAAGGCCAAAATATCGATCGATATAACAGCGGAATATTAAAAAGGAAAGTCCGGTTAACGACCTCCATGGTGTCGCAACTGGCCGAAATTATGGGTTTATTCGTATTTACAACAGCGCCGACAACTGGGCTATTCTTGTAGCAGCGTTAGGGGTAACGTAAGTAATTGTATACAAGTCACCCAACATGTTCCAGTCCGAAGTTCGCGTAACTTGTGGCGATTTCCTAATGAAACTTTCTAAAGCTCTCGCGTTCGAAGATAGCGATAGAATTTTATTGTTCTCCGCTCCGATAAGAATCTGCACATTCCTTCAGCATTATTTGCGTCGCGTTATCTCAACGCTTATGCAGTTATCGAGCCCATAAATCGCTGATTGCGGACACACCTCAACGTGTCGCGCTTTGATAGCGGGCAAGGCTTACCGAGACAGCGATGGAGGCGCCGGGGACGACGGCGGCCATCTCCTGGCCTTCGGGGGCGCTGAAGAAGCGGCGGAGGGTGCCGTATCCTGAGGCTGAGGCGACCATTGCCACCATAGTTCACAGTGCACACACTCACAACCGTGACATCACTCGCGGCCGCGCGCACGTCGCACGCGCGTCTCGGCTCTACTGCCGACAGGCCGACCTCCCCCCTACCGCTAAGACGCTCCAATAGTTTGTTTGGCGACAAACTTAGATAACTGCGCCTAGAATTGTACTTCCGATAAGTTTAGCAACATCCTTACTCCTTAGCCATATGCTAGGTTTTAAAGGCTGCCTTTAAGCTACAAGTTATGAAGGCAGGTAAGTACAATATTTAGACCTAGATCTTGGTTAAATGAAAACTTACATGGAAAAGTAAATAAATTGAATTGTGGCTTACTTAATATACTTTGACAAATGATTACTGTATCAAGCATATAATAAATATGGCATTAATTTTTACACATACTTATAAGTACTTCTTGTACTGATGTATAAACAAATCGTGATAGACCCGAAGTATGTCTTTCAATCCATCTTTATTCATTATTTGGTTCATCACAATCTCATGACCTTCATATATAAAACACCTATACAGCCTTCTGCAAATACTTACTATACTTTTAGATTGAATTTATTGATAGAATTGCTAAGGAATTAACTAACAAGCACTCTTCATCTACAATGCAGCTTTTCCTTTGAATATAACAAGTCAAAATAATATATTATATAAAATATTGACTAGATATGTATATTGGCATTGGCACCATATTAAATTGACTAATGGCTTTATAGCAAACATAAGTTCAAAACTAATTAAGAATTTTACTAAAACTGGACAATATGTTAAAAGTTACTTGGAGCTATGCAGATTATCAAACTAATGAACCCTTGAAGCATCCTTTAACTAGAATGTTCTAATAACCCTCTCAGACCAGAAAAACAGCCCTGTGCTGACATATTTATTCTCTAAATGTAGAACTTGTGACAATGATTTTTCATCAATTTTTTTTGCCAATGACATTAGTCTTATTGGCATTCTCTGCCGGTGTTTGTATTTCCGAGTTCATATAACCTAGACCTTTTTAAGGCACGAATGAATAGGCATCTTCGGGGTGAGCTCACTTCATCGTCACCCTCATCTTTGGTGATGGCTAGATGCTGGCCAAGACCAAACGCATTTAAAAAAAAAATATATTGTCAAAAAAAGTGACTAGACATGTTTTTTCCATGGACCCTTTGGATGAAGTATATTAACATGATATATTTTTGATTTGACAATTAGTAATAAGTAACACACACAGTCACACATTTAAGTCACACAATTGTATTGGCCGGGTCCAAAACTGGTAATATTTACAGACCAGAGGTTTCACCTGGGGTTCAGTGTGTCCAGTCATAAGTTAAATTTTTATTTGTTAATAAGGTGATACTGCCATAACCCTTTACACCCGAGAAATCGCGATTGAGATAAATTAAAATGAACTTTAATGACACTGTTAAAAAAATGATAATTCAATGTAATTAAGGGCTCACAATCGTTTCAGTCCGGGTGTAAAGGGTTATGGATGCAATTTGAAAACATCTTTATTGACTTGATCAGTACTCAAAAGATGCATCAAATTAAAGTAGACAAATGATTAAGGACTGTGAACCTATTGAAACATGTCAAGTGATATTCAACCTTAAAGATGTGAGTATCATTATATTTGAACTTACATTACTTGTGAAAAGTATTGCAAGGAAAGCAACCAGCCAGATTACTAGCAATTAACATTTGAAATAAACCAGTTTTGGTTTAAGTGTGTATAAACAATATAAGGCTAAGGTGAACAACTTCATACCTTAAGCAACCCACTGTGAAATTCTACTACTTAATTGGTTATCATTACTTCCAAATCATAGCAATGTGTCATCGGAAGAAAGTTATATTGAGTCATTAAAACTGTATCATACACAGTTGCACTAATGAATGTCACTATAAAAGGTAATTTTACTAATAGCATTTGAAATTGATATTTGAATACTTGAGGGTCATCCCTACTATCCCTAGTAAGGTAATAAACAATTGTGAATTTAATTAATTTGTATTTAATTTAGAACAGTTAGTCACTCATATGGCAAATACAAAGAAAAATCTTTTTATAAACTTGAATATGAAATGCTACACATTAACATAAAATAATGCATAATTTCACTGGGGTAGTGAAATATGTCAAAAACACTAATGTAAAAACTCACTTATTAAATTTCTGAACATGTTCTCATTATAAAAAGGTCAAGAACAAAAGGGGTATGACATAAAAGCATCTACACTGACACATAAGGAACATAACAATGTTCCACGGCTATAATTTATTCATCAGGAGTGTGGGCAGCTCAGTTCGCCCACAGACAAACCTTGGTTCGTTTTATTAGATTTATATGGATACATGGTCACTTTAGCGCTCATTTCTAACTAACATTCAAGATCAAATTCGCAATTTCATGAATATGTAGACATGCATATCCTTCAAGAGCATGCTGCCTTAGTACAAACATGAAAATGTATTTGCATTCCTCCACTGATGAACTGATAATGAGCATTGATAAAGACATGCTAGCACGAGCACGAGTACCAAGGCAACATGAACACGCCTGAGTGAAAACTGTTAACAACCGGCAATTACAACCGCAGCGCTCACCTGTTTTGTGTCCACCGAGTCCGTAGCCTCCATGTTGGCATGTGTTCTCTCCTGCCTCTCCATGACTTCGAAAACATCAGAATTGCTTAAACCATTTACTAGCCACTATAAATGCACACGATATGAATATAAACATAACAATCGCGATGGACTCTAATTTTTTTACGAAACAATGTCAATGATCAGACAGATCACGTTAAACACTTCAGGTCCACTACACTAAAGAAAAAAACATTACGCTCACGTAATCACAAAATGACACACATTCTGCTTATTTCAGTAAAGAAACAGAGAACGTATAGTGGTTTTTCTCGCTAAAATATCAAAAACACTGTTCATCACCATCTTAAAATTTCACACATTCCGTCATCGAGGCCGACTGACTGGTCGCTGCCCTAAGCAGCGTTTCAGTTGACGCATTTGTTACTTTTGTGTCGTACAATTATATTTGTGTATTTATTATTTTGCTGAAGTTTTCTTTGAATGGAAACGATTTAATTTTAAATCAAATGTTTATTTATTTAATAAAGACCGAAAACTGTTTCTAAAAACCACGGGAAAATGCACTTTTAATTCAAGAATTTTAGGTCTGATCAAAGCGTGAAAAGAAGCAATCGAGAATCGGTAGATTTAGCGCCATCTTGTATGTTAAATTTGAACTCATATCAAAACTAATTAAGTAGTCTCTTTTGTAAGAAGTTATGTTATATTGAGAACAATAACACAGGAACACCTCTTCAAAATTAAAATAGCTATATGCCATTAAAATAGCAACCACTGAAACAACAGAAAATAGGCAGAATTGCATACAACTGAATAAAACGCAATTTCAAAGTGCTTCAACGCCACTCGAAGACGTCATAGTTGTCATTAACAGTCATTGTCATTTCTGTCAAGTGTCAAATCAAATTGAAGTTATTGAAACAAGAATGGGCTCTGTGTTTTACATTTACAACATTTTATTTTATAGGAATGATTAAATTTCATTATATAAATTCAAATTATGCCTCGTGAAAAATCATCTCATCGCGACAGGAGAAGTTCTTCCTACAGCTCCGAGTCGTCGTATGAAAGGAAAAAGTCGAAAAGCAAGCACAAGAGACGTTCGCGTTCAAGAGATAGATCTGTAGCCAGTAGCCACAAGAGCAAGTCTAGTTCCCACAGGCACAGAAGGAGAAGTTATTCTAGAAGTTTGTCTCGGGATCGGTATGAGAGTAGGTCACGGAGGCGCTCGAGTTCGCGGCCTAGGACGAAGCGGGCTCGGCGGTCGGCGTCGCGTAGCCGGTCCCGCAGTCGCGCGAAGCACAGTAAAAGTAGCAAGAAGTCCCGCAGAAGGTCGCGCTCTCGCTCGTCGAGCAGCCATTCTAGCTCTTTTGACATAGGTAACGACTTTATTGCTACTGAGGTGCCTTTCCACCAGAGATGTGCTATGTACGCTACAAAACCCCGTTTCCACCAGTGTCAAAAATAAATATATGGGGGACAATTTTTACACAAATTGAACTAGTCTCATAGCAAGCTTAAAAAGACTTGTGTTTTGGGTGTACTAGATGCTGATATGCTATGACAAATGTTTAATTAGATAGGATAGGAGGGAACTTGATATGCCAGACTCAATACAATACATTATGGTGCCCTTCTATGCTATATGATGTTCAATTTCACAGAATTCCATTCTGAAGAAGACTATCCCTAAAATGGTACTTTGCTCATATAAAAAAATGGTTTGTTTCATCAGTCCTTTAAAAATTTAAAGGTTTTAGAGAAACAAAATTCTAAAAAATGAAAAATTCTATTTCAATTCCAGTTTGTTGTAGGAAACAATGGAAACATGGAATTGCAAGAGGACATAGGCTATATAGTACACTTAGCATAGATTGGCCATACTATTTTAATAACATTATAAAAGAAAAGAAAAAATATTTCCCTGATATTGTTACCATTTTCAGAACCAGCATCCGGCTTCAAAGCTGTTCGGCTAGATGACACAGAAACCAAAGTGGAGCAAGCCATCAAAGCTGCCGAGGCTGCTGGGTTGACCATGACCAAGATACCTACTTACGAATACCCAGATGTTGAAGTCAAGGAAGACATGCCTACAATACATGATAGAAACTTGCTTGCCGAGTTGAACAGTGATTCATTCATACAGAGACCCTTTACGTCATCATCAAAAAATAAAAAACAGAATCAGAACATTGTTATTGATCTGGATTCAGAAACGATCAAAGTACCTCAAACTGACATAAAAGTTAACAAAGATGATGACACTATACTGAACTTGGATGTAAGTATGACAGATATTCGTGCAATAGTAATTTTAAGGTTAAAGGTAGTTTTGCAATGGCCATGGGACTTTCCTGAACTAAAAACAGTGCTTGTAGCTCTGCTTGTTCCACAAATAACCAAATGATTCTGAGACACCTTAAAATAAATATTGGGACTGTCTTGCACAAATCAACCTAGTTCCAAACTAAGCGAAGCTTGTACTATGAGTACTAGACAACAATATATAAATAACATCCAAGACTCAGTACAAATAATCATGCTCATGATACAAATAAATGCCCTGACCAGGATGCAAACCAGGAACCTGGCTTTGTAGGCAGGGTCACTACCAATTAAGCCAAAGTGGTTGTGTGGGGATAGTGTTTGTCTTAAAAATATTGTAATTTTGGAATTGATACTCTATTACCTATAAATCATCATCAGCCTATGTACTTCCCACTGTAGGGTCTATACCAAGTAGAAATCCAACTGGCCGAAAAAGCGAGCCTAAAAGAAACTAACTTTGTCTAAGTGCATACCTTTGTAATATGGTTGTTTGGTAGCTAGATGCAAAGACTTACAGGGCTGATAGAGTCCCAATTTAATTGATTTCTAATACTTCCTTAGTTCATATGGGTACTGAAAAATTATGATAACCCAGAAAAAAAATAACAGAACATTAAAAAAAACTCTTTATATAATAGTAATGTACAAATTTTCAAAATAAAATGGCACATATTTTAAAAAGTATATGACTTCATATTATAGTAAGTGTGGTCTAAAATGACCTCTATCATTCCCTGAAAGTCTTTGCAGCTAGTTACCAAACATCCTATATGTTATGTGTATATGTTTATTTTATTATGGCAATGTGGGAGAGCTCATTTTTATCCATTTAAAAACACTCAAGTTTTTTTTGTCAATATAGCAGTCTAGTTATAGTATGATATAATTACTTGGGTATTTAGGGTTGACATTGTTTCTTAGTTGTAAGGGCAAGGTTATTAAAGTTAAGTATTCATCTTTTTACCTTTAAGATTGAAACAACAAGTGTAATTTGACACAGACTTTCCTTGGGGACCTTACCAAATATAACATTCAGATATAGCAGGTGGGCAAGCCGAACTTGCTGTGAAGTTGTATCATGCGCAAGAGCAATTCCTATCACACTTGAAATGTGTAAATTAGAAAAAGGAGAGGAGGGTAGATTTTTCATATCACGTCATACCAAGTTGTGAGACAATTATAATTTATTTGATGTTTTAGGAGATCCCTTGTGAAGAAGAGTTGAGAGAGATGTGGATAAAGAAACTTTACCAGTACAGGAAAAGAATGCTCCGGGGAGAGATTTAATAAAGTTATTCAACTATAAACTAATCTTTTATTTAATTGCATCAGATAACATCAATTATCGAACCAAGAAAAAGTTTATTCAAAAGGACCTTATTCAGGTTTCGTAAAAAACATAATACTGATATTTATGTAACATGGTACAAACCTTATTCCAAAAATATGGTAATATATAGGTTTAGATTAAATAATAGCCACAAGTTAACCTAGAATATTTTATTAGAACACATTATAACATAACAACTGGCAGTTGCAACTCACAATTTGTAACATGCTGTGGGACTACAATTTTCGTTTATATTTACAGTAACGCAAGGGTGTATCATTGATACTACCCTGGAGATACAGTCGCTTTCACATGTTGTTCCGCTCGCGCTGGATACGACTGCTGTAGGTCCGCGAAACCAGGTTCCAGGCGTCCATATATCTGTCCATGCACATGGCGATGCACTTCTGTTCAGAATTGTCCAGGGCCGTGCCTGGTTTGTTTATGCACTTCTTAAAACATTTCTCGGACATTTTCGTCAGAAGTTCCTGGGCATTAGCGATGGCAATCTGCTGTTTTACTTGATCCATCAATTCTTCCTTTTGTGTTCCGGAAAGTGAACCTGTTGATAAGCTGTCCATTTTGATAATGTAAGGTTTTTTATTCGGAATGAAAGAATTATTTCTAATTTATTATGTGTGACAGTTGGGTAACCTTAAAATTTTCGGAATTGACGGAATTAGCTAGGGAGGACCGATTGGCTGTTTTGACTGATCGACTTTTATAAATCCTATAGCTGCCCGGCTAGTTAACATACTATACCGTCACGTTTTATGTGACGTTTCAGTACATTTTTGCCATATAACGTGACGGTATAAGCTATAATACTAGCCGGGCTGGACTTCATGGAAGCATCAACTTTTTATGCACATATGTCAATGTGCTTCATAATCAATTTATCTTTTTTTTTTTTATGATTTATTAGTTTCTATATTTCATTAATCTGAGTCAGTTTATCTGATTTTGAGCAACAGTAAGGAGGAGAATATTCTTTTTCTTATGGCAATACACATCCTTCAGTCCGTATTGAATATGTCTTCTACTGTGCCCACTTTTAGAAAACGTATATTATTTATTAATTTCACTTGTCATTTATTATAATAAGTTTACTAAAAATAATCAGTAAAATAACTTCAGAGTTTCTTATTTCTATTAGGGAAACACCTGAAAGTAATACAAATCATTTTAAGAAAATGTACTTACGTACAATACGGACCCAATGGTAAGTGTTGCCACTGTGTTTACCCTGACTTTTTGGAGATTAATTTTAGTGACCGTTCTAAAACGCGTATCTCAAATAGCAATGGACGAGTTGAGTGGTCTGACTAGATTCACACCGGAAACCTCAGTGTAAGGATTTCTATAGAGATCCTATACGAGTTTCACAAAGGGGGACAGAAAAGCTCTTATGCAGCTAAATTGAGAACTAGTCTTAAACGTCTGGCGGCTTAGTGAGTCCCTTTTGACGTTTATTGTACCGGGATGATAGATGTCAAAAGAATCACAGAGTCAAAACCACAAATATTAACACGAAAGGAACATCTCCCCCTCCGCCCACAGACGAACGCGGGGAATGTTATCCATCATCGTAAAACGTGTCCCCCGCCTCTGGCTTGCCTTAACCGGCTGTCCAGAGTGGAGTCGCTAGAGCTGTTGCTCGGGGGTGGATGTGGTCACCTAAGTGGCGAGTTGGCTATATGTTTAAAGTCCAGTGCCACCTCTCTACCCCCAGCCCTCTGCACCGGTGTTGCCCTTAGGCCATTTTTTAATGTCGCTATTTATAGGGGCCCATCTAGCAGATGGCGAGTCACCGTCTGCCTGAGATAAAAATGTGAGACAGTTTTATTAGGCAGACGTCCGTTGTCTCACTCAATAGCCCAGCCATTAATCCATCATCTTCACCCAATAGTCCGGTTCCTTTAGATTCCATCAATCAGCAATAGTTCCTGTACACCCTGGCGGGTGCTGTCTCTGTGTGCGTCCCATGACACGGGCAGGGACAGCATCCGCTCGGTGTACCCCTTGCATTTCATTAAATTGTCAAAAGGGCCTCTACGTGTTGGCTATGTGGTACTCGGTTGGTACTTCGGTACCTCGGTACTTCGGCTCCGCGCACGCCTTCCAAAGGTCCGGGACACCATTGTCCCGTGAGCGGAAAAGACATACAATAATAATAATAATCATAAAAAATGACGCCGTCAACGTCAGACGTGTTTTTTGCTAATATTTGTTAAATTGTTATTTATTGCTTTTTATACGTGCATTTTGACCATCTTTTAGTACAATTATACTTACTTATGTACATAGTAATGACGACAATGTCAAAAAAATGCATACGAGCCAAAAGCCAATAACAATATGATCACGAGAAGCAAAGCGCGTCAAGAAGCGTCTACACAAAGCGCACGCCCACCATCTCTGACCGCCTCGTCGGACTCTTCGCCATCGTCGTCAGGTGACGAATTTGCCACCGCACCCGACACCAGCGAGTCGAGCGACGAGAGCGGATCGCCGCCGACGCCGCCACGTCCACCTGCGCGACGCGGGCGGCCACCGCTGCCGGCACGCTTGGAGCCTGCGGGACATCCTGCTCCGCCCACGGCTCCCGCTACCGGTGGTATAGTGCGCCGCATGCAGTGGTCGCAAACAATGAACGAGAACTGCATGCGTGCCTACTATGGGGCGACAGATGGAGGAACAAATCTGTCCGCGTACCGTGTTAGGATGCTTCCTCTGTTTCAGGCGCTTGAACCAGCCATCTCCGTTTCTGCGCAAAGGCTATCAGATCAGGTGCGCGTCATCCAACGGCTCAAGCGGTTGGATGACGCGACACTTGATCGGCTCCGCATGGAGGCACTCTCTGCTCGCGCAGCCTCCGCTTCGGCCCGGAACCCACCCGCCACGTTGCCGGCTCCGGTGCCTGCACCCGATATGGCACCGGGGGCACCGCGGGTTGATTCCAGTGCCGACGAGGACTGTGCGAATCAGAGTGTGAGTACCCATGCCCATGAACTATTGAGGAGGGCTTTGGAAGAGGCGATTACGCAGTATCGCTCCACACCCAATTCTAGGCCGCGAGTACCACGCCTGCCCGTGAATAGACGCAATCTAGCGTTAATGGGAGCCCTGAACGATCTCCTAGTCCCGTATTTTGGGGCTAGTGCAGATTTGATTGACACGCACTCAATTATGTACTGCGGGGCCATCGCGGCGTGCCGTGTTGCTCGCGTCAAGTTTCCGGACGCTGACCGTGCACCTAGGACCACCGGGAGTGTTCCTACCTGGCAAGTACGAATTGAGCGGCGTGTCGATACGTATAGGACTCTCATTGCAAAGCTGATCTGCTTCAGAGGGGGCAATAACCGCCCTCGAGTAATGCGCTTCGTGAACCAAGCCTTCGCGGGGACTGGTGTCAGGCCCCGTGACTACATGGCCTGTGTCACGGAACGCATTGACTTTCTGAAGCAGAAAGTGTATGCATGGGCAAGCCGTATTCGTCGCTACAGAGAGCGTGTGGACCGATACCAGCAGAATCGCCTTTTCCAAAGTGACCAAAGGAAGGTATACCGGAAGTGGGATGGAACCGACCATCGTGTGTCTGATGGACAGCGACCAGATGCTACAGCCATGGTTAACTTTTGGCGTAGTATTTGGTCGGTGCCTGTCGAGCACACCGAGGGCGCCTGGATGGATGTTGTCAAGCGTGAGTGTGAGTCCATTGAACCCATGGGGTCTGTTACCGTCAGCCCCGAAGACGTAAGTTGTGCCATCCGTACGGCTCCGAACTGGAAAAGTCCGGGCCTGGATGGATTGCACAACTTCTGGCTAAAATGATTTCGATGCTCACACGCGCGTTTGGCAGCACAGTTCCAGCAAGCCCTCGATATCGGTTCCCTGCCGCCTCCCTTAACAACTGGTGTTACCTCCTTGCTCTACAAGTCCGGTAGTACCACGGAAGCGAAGAACTACAGACCCATCACGTGCTTGCCGACGCTATACAAGCTCCTTACATCCATTTTGAGAGCAAAAATTAACACGCACATTGTTGCGAACAACATTCTGGCCCCCGCTCAAAATGGATGTAGGGTTGGGTCACGTGGTACTAAAGAGCTCCTCCTCATAGACATGACCATTTGCCAACGAGTCCGGCGAAACAGAGGGACACTCTCGGCCGCCTGGATTGACTATAAGAAGGCCTATGATTCGGTGCCTCATTCATGGCTGAAGAGGATCTTAGAACTGTATAAAGTTGATGCAGTTTTGAGATCCTTCTTAGTTGCTTGCATGGGGCAGTGGACCACAGTCCTTCGTCAACCCGGAGGGGGAGAGGGCCCCTCTGGCCCGCAGGATTCCATCAGGATTGAGCGAGGTATTTTTCAGGGTGATAGTCTGAGTCCCTTGTGGTTTTGCCTAGCGCTGAATCCGCTCAGTACCCTGCTGAAGGATTCAGGACTAGGTTGCCAGCTGCGGAGAGAGGGTGAGGTCATTTCTCATCTGCTCTACATGGACGACCTTAAACTATTTGCACCAAATAAACATGACCTGTTGGAGCTACTGAAAACCACAGAGGTCTTCAGTAGTGCCATCAAAATGGAATTTGGTGTCGATAAGTGTGCGGTCATGCATGTACAGCGGGGGAAAGTTGTAAATTCCACAAATTTACATATTTCTGAGACAATGGCTCTCAGATCTCTCTCCGAAGCAGAAACCTATAAGTATCTTGGTATGTCACAGTCTTTGGGTATCGAGGGTGGAGACATCAAACGGGCGGTGAAGGAGCGCTTCTTCTGTCGCCTGACAAAAGTACTCAATAGTTTTTTGTCGGGCGGCTATAAGGTTCGCGCCTTCAACGCCTGGGTGATGCCCTTGCTCACATACTCACACATACTTTATAAACCACCATCAGGTGACTTAATATCTTTTATAGAAATTATGGAGGATGTACTTAGTAAAGCAATAAGTGGTAAAAAACCAGTAGTGGTCTGTGGCGACTTTAATATCGATATTTTATCACAATCAGTCGAAAAAGATAAGTACATCACTCTTTTTAAATCGTTCAATTTTGACTACTTATTTGAAGCACCTACCCGAGTTACTCCGACCTCTGCCACTTGCATAGATAATATTTGGTTAAACTGTCCTCATCTAGACAGAAGCATAGTGAATGGAGTCCGGTCGGATCATAAAGCTCAGATGGTCAGGCTACCTTGCGAAGTAAAACCTCCAGATCGCGTTATAGAAATAAGACCCCTGAGTAAAAGTAGACTAGAACTACTAAAGTCAAATCTACTAGTCGCCATGCCGAACACCCAGGTAGAATCAAATGATCCGAATGATCAATTCAAAATGCTTCTGAATACAGTGTGTAACGAATTTAATAGGACTTGTAGTAAAAAGCGTATTAAAATAAACAATAAAATGAGATTTAATGATTGGGCAACTACCGGAATTCGAAAGAGTAGAGATAACTTATACCAACTTTATGAAAGGAGATCTTGCACCACTGACGAACGCTTCCATCAGTATGTTAGGGATTATTCCAAATTATTCAAAACAGTGTGCACAAAGGCAAAAGCAATGCACTTGAATAATAAAATAAAGTCCTCAGATAACAAAGCCAAGACTGTCTGGAAAATAATAAACACAGAGACTGGGCAGAGAAGTAATAAAGAGTCCACGATTTCTTTGAAAATAGAGGATAATTTAATTACTAATGCACTAAAAGTAGCCGATGAATTTAATAATTTCTTTTCCAAAATTCCTATAGTCACGACTCAAAGTTTGGCATCATCTACCACAATAGCAGAATCCCTTCTGAATGAGAACGTAAAATTAGAGTCACTAAATATTTTCAAATTTCATCATGTTTCTCCTCTAGATGTACTGAAGTCTTTTAAAATGTTAAAAATAAAGAGGACTGAGGACTTATGGGGCGTGTCAGTCATGGTACTGGAATCTATTCTCGAGGTCGTTGCACCCACTCTAGCTCTCATTTTTAATAGTTGTGTAGACAATGGCATTTTTCCAGGCTTAATGAAGTGTAGTAAAGTAGTTCCTATTTTCAAATCAGGTCATAGAGATAATCCTTCTGATTATCGTCCAGTTTCTATCCTACCTGCGTTTAGCAAAATATTCGAAAAAATAATGCTTACGCAATTGGTTTCTCATTTTAATTCACACAATATTTTGCACGCACAGCAGTTCGGTTTCACGAAAGGTAGATCAACTACTGATGCAGGTGCAAGTTTAATAAAATTTATTTTGCAGTCTTGGGAAGAGTCATATGACGCCATTGGAGTGTTCTGTGACCTTTCCAAGGCTTTTGATTGTGTAGATCATGGAACTTTAATTTGTAAGCTTAATTTCTATGGTATCAGAGGACATGCATTGGATCTTATGAAATCATATTTAACACAGAGAAATCAAAAGGTAGCGATAAATAAAGCCCTTTCGTCAGAGACAGTGGTAGAGATGGGAGTACCTCAGGGGTCTATTCTAGGCCCTTTCCTGTTCCTTGTTTATGTAAATGATCTACCATATATGGTAAGCCGAAGATCAGGCATTGTAATGTTCGCAGACGACACCTCATTACTGTTCAAGGTAAATAGGAAAGATACTGAACTCATTGAACCAAATAATACCCTGTCCATGATATCTGACTGGTTTGCTGCCAATAACTTAGTGTTGAATCCGAAAAAAACTAAATGTATGAAATTCTCTCTAGCGAACTCGTCAAATAGAAACTTAGATACAAATATTAAACTTAATGGCCAAACATTAGAATTTGTTACGTCAACTGTATTCTTAGGTATTACATTGGACTCAAAATTGCAGTGGGGTTCCCATATAACAGCGATAGGAAGTAGGTTGAGCTCTGCTGCATTTGCAGTCAGGAGAATAAGGCAGCTTACCAATGTGGCAACGGCACGGTTAGTTTACTTTGCTTATTTTAATAGTATAATTACTTATGGTCTAATCTTGTGGGGATCAGCTGCAGATATTGAAACTGTTTTTATTTTGCAAAAAAGGGCTATCCGGGCAATTTATAACTTGGGGTCGCGTGACTCATTAAGAGAATTTTTCAAAGAAATAGATATTCTAACCCTGCCGTCCCTATACGTATTTGAAATAATAATGTATGTTAGGAAGAATTTGTGCAATTTCCCAACGAACGCTGATAAACCAATAGCCACCAGAAACACTGGGAAACTGAAAATAACCTTCTATAGACTAGTAAAGGCGAAAAAGTCGTTCTTGGGAAATTGTATTAAATTCTACAATAAAATTCCAAAACACATTACTGAACTTAGCAATTCTAAATTCAAATCTGTAGTAAAACAAACACTTATTTCAAAAGCATATTATAAGGTAAACGATTACATCATGGACAGGGATGTTTGGCAGTGATAGTGTCCTGCACGGCTAATCTATCGCGAAAATAGGTTTTCTACTGTAGCTTGTTATTTTTGTAGTAACTGAGACTGTAATTTTATATTTAACTATACAATGTATATTGTTTTGAAAAAATGACACCTCGCCGAGTTTCTTACGCCGGTTCTTCTCGTGGCAGAGGTTTATTTTTCCGAACCGGTGGTAGTTTATTGACGTTCATAGGTGCATGTAATATGCCTAATTTGAAGAATAAACTACTTTTACTTTACTTTTTACTTTTACTCCTTTGGCATATTAAGGTGGACTCAGACTGAGCTCGATTTCCTGGATCGAAGGGTGCGTGTACTGCTCACTGCGCACCGTATGCTACACCCACGATCTTCTGTTATGAGACTGTACATCCCGCGGAAGCTTGGAGGTCGCGGCTTCTTAAATGCTAAAGACCTTCACAACCGCGAGGTGTACAGTCTCAGGGATTACTTTCTAAACAGTGAGTGTGGGATGCATCGGGACGTAGTGGCAGTAGACGCATCTTTCACCCCACTCTCCATGGCAAACGAGAACTGGCGCAGATTTAAAGTACTAAGCACCGAGGACCGCAGGGCGGTATGGAAGAGTAAGGAGCTACATGGGCGGTTCTACAAGGCCCTTGCGGGGCCCGACGTAGACCTGCTCGCATCGGTGAACTGGCTACGTTTTGGGGATCTTTTTGGGGAAACTGAAGGTTTTGTCTGTGCAATTGCGGACGAGGTTGTCATGACGAACAACTACCGGAAATATATCCTGAAGGACGGTACGGTCGACATTTGTCGGGCATGCCGCCGTCCCGGAGAGTCACTCAGGCATATTATTTCTGGTTGTAGTCATCTTGCTAACGGCGAGTACTTGCACAGACATAACTTGGTGGCCAGGATTATTCACCAGCAGCTTGCTCTTTTATACGGTCTTGTGGACTTCGAAGTGCCGTATTATAAGTACACACCTGCGCCAGTTCTCGAAAATGGTCGTGCAACGCTCTATTGGGATCGATCTGTCATCACGGACAGGACTATTGTAGCCAACAAGCCTGATATCGTGCTGACAGATCGATTGAAGCGCCAGGCAGTACTTGTTGATATCACCATCCCCCATGACGAGAACCTCGTGAAAGCTGAGAAGGACAAAGTCAGCAAGTACGTAGACTTGGCACATGAGGTAACCGCCATGTGGGATGTTGATTCAACGATTATTGTCCCGATAGTCGTCTCTGTGAACGGTCTAATAGCGAAGAGTCTCGACCAACATCTCAAGAGACTCTCGTTAGATGGCTGGGTCAAGGGTCAGATACAGAAGGCGGTACTCCTGGACACGGCGCGAATAGTCAGGAGGTTCCTCTCTCTTTCGCCCTAACCACCGGTAGCTTAGGCCCTGCCTCACTGCCGGCGACACCCTAGGTTAGGTTTTTATAATGATTTTATGTTATGTAAATATTGTTTTATATTTTACTTTTTATAAAAATATTTTAAAAACCTAATCTAAGAGAAGAAAAAATGAATAAAGAGATAATAATAATAATTTATTGAACCATAAAGTTGTGTAACATGACAGTTTCAACCAATACGTTACAGCGATTCATATTATGCTAAATTGGTACTAAACTAAGGTATACTAATTAACATTCATACGTCTCTCTAACACTCTTTTCCATTCAGTCATCAGTCGCGCTATCCCTGTCACAAACACATCACACTGCGGTGATGCTGCGAGCACAGCGTTGAGAAGAGCAGTAGCGCGAGGAATGGGCGAGTGTCGGTACAGGTTCGTGCGTGAGGCCACGGTTGCTAAGAGAGGCACTCTCAGGCGCTTGTTGCGATAATCGTTCGGCACATTGAAATTAAGCATTTTTTCCACCAGATTCACACTGTCAATTTTATTTCTCAGGACATTTAAGATGAAACTGAGTAGGCTTAGTTTTCGACGCATTTCTAGAGAATCGAACCCCAAGTGACCCTGCAGAAAGCGAGTGGGGTACAAAAACGGATAGTACAAGTGGTTCTTCTTATAAAGATGCCTCAAGAACCTTTTTTGGACTTGTTCTAACATAAGCGTAATATCAAATGTATCGTTGACTATACGAATGTCAGCCCGGCTAGTATGATAGCTTATACCGTCACGTTTTATGTGACGTTTCAGTACTTTCAGTACATTTTGGCTATATAACGTGACGGTATACCTGGCTAGTATGATAGCTTATAAGCTATCATACTAGCCAGGCTGGCGTTAAACTTAAACATGTAATTATCAGTTTTGGAATGCACACAAAAAGTATATTGTTGACATTCACAGCTGATATAGTCAGTGTCAAATCAAATTGTTGAATTGACGTTTATTTGTTATTGACTTATATTTTACGGCCTTACTGCCGGATTTGAACCGAAGAATTAAAATTCACGGCAATATAACTTGTTTTAACACTGTGTAAAAATGGAAAGTACCGCTGAAGTTGAAGATGTAACCAGTACGCTATCTCACGATGAATTGCTCGAAGTGACCAAGTCGACTGTGTGCACTTTACTCAGTTGCGATCCTTTGCTTTCGGATTTACCGACTGATATTATTCTAGAAGAAGTTCTTTCTCAGGTAACATTTCTTAATTATTACTTATTCAATATATATACAGTATTACAACACTTGAAAAATAATGATAATATTCTTAATATTGCATTAAGCAGTAACGCTGGCTACGAAAATTTTAAATTTCGAAATCTAGGGAATAATTGAAATATTTTATGCTCTGAGCAGGATTCCAACCTGCGGCATTTGGAATACGCAGCCAATCTCTCTACACGGCTAGCACATGACGGCGCGCGAGATAGAGTAACCATAATCTTTCCGTGTGTAGCCATTAGACAGAGACGGATAGTCTATCTCGCACGCGCCGTCTTGTGCTAGCCGTGCTGGCCATAGGTATCGGAACAATCTAGCTCAGGCACAAAAGTCTTCATTAGTTCCGAAGTGTACAGCAACATCTACTCTACCCTACCCTTATTTTAAGAGGGCGCAGTACGCTCGGTTCTCCATACAAACGTATTTACGCTCTCATTTTAAAACGCCTTACTAGAATAACATGAAACTTTGTATACACAATGGGATCCGGCATATCTAGGTCGAAAATTAGTTTCTGTTGCTAGAAATGGTAAAAGAAAAAAAATACAGCGGTTTTTTGAGTTTTTAACGGCTTGTGTGAAAACCTTAATAATCACTGTATATTTTCTCCATTATAATTTCAAGCAACAGAAACTAATTTCCGACCTTAAATATGCCGAATCCCATTGTGTATACAAAGTTTCACGGCGTTTTAAAATGAGAGCGTAAATACGTTTGTATGGAGAACCGAACGTACTGCACACTCTTAACGGAACCAAAATCTCAATTTAATAAGTAAATTTTTCCCCTTAATTTGGTTTTTTAGATTTCATTCATATATTTATAACATTCCAGAAAACTTGAATTTTAATTTGGGATGAAGGTTCAACGTTAAATATGACACCATTTTTTTTTCTATTAGTTTCCCAACATACTCGTAGGGAAGGTTACATCTAGTAATATAATAAACCTATTCTGATTGCCGATTTTCCATTTCTATTTAATAGTATTTTAGCATTGAAATGAATGTTTCTTAACAGATTGCTGTGGAACATGGACAGTCAATTACAATTTTCATATCAAGAGAAGATGAACCAACTCTGAAAGTTATTGTAAGTATTTAAGATCCTCAAGTAGACTCTTACTCTCTTTCTTACTAAACTTGGCTAAACCAACCTTAGTGAGAAATGGACTAGGTATTGTTATGAGACAGTCGTGACCAACTGGTCAGTTTAGGATTCTGGATTTGCAAATGCCCACAGGATATGTTGTCCTACATTTGTTAAAGAAAACTATAAAAATGGATATAATCACGTAAATTATGTTATGCCTTAAAATACATCCCAACTTTACAAGTCCTTTTCAGCAATAGTTGTCATCAATAAGTAAAAAAAGCAGGGATCTATACCTAAAACGGATTGAGTCCTTGGAAAAAGTGTGACTGACAGAGAAGCCAAACTTGAGGATTGCATCTCGTTTTAATTAGGGTGACCAAATACATCTGTGGATATTAGGATTTATTGTAATATAGGTTCTATGTAAAATATTTAAACTAGATTAGTGAATAAAATAATAATTTGTTTTAAAGAAATATTTATTTTCGCTAATCATAAGTTTATGTATCATACATTGCTAAACAATATAGTCTTGTGTAATTTTTGCCTAAACCCTACTTTATTTCCCAAATCTCTGAAAAAAATAAGTTAAATAAAAGCTTGTTATAATCATAAAAGTGTTCAAAGATTGAATTTCAACTGACATGTGAAAATCATTCTCTCACTAAACACGTACGAATATTTCTGCAAAACTGACCCAAATCATAGTCACCCTAATAAGTTCGACAGTTTGTCTCGTCGTTTTAACGTAAAATAGAACAAAGTGTTCCTTACCTGTGAAATGATATTCCCAAATTTAAAAAAAAACTTTAACTTTTACAACCCTTTACACAACATGTTGTCACCGTTTTTAACCAATTTCATTAGTCGCTTTTTTCATAATTTCTAACTTGACGCCATTAATTAGGAGCCTTTCAGCTCGAAGTACGATTTTTTATAAGGAAATGTTTGTTTAACTTGTTTGTACCAGATGTCACTGGATGCTTTCTCTATCGCACTTGCACATTGAAGCGACAGAGATGCAGCGTTCGTGCGGTTAGTGCTTACTAAATACACAATGGCGCTATGATCTATGTGGAGTATTTCACTGGTATCTCTATCTCAATATATATATTATATATTGTGTCTATTATACAACATGTCAACGTTGGGGATACCAATCAATATGAAATGGTTTCATCAGAAGAACATGCAGGATGTATGATAATAAATTTCAAAATTTAGATATTTTGAATGAAAAGTTTTGTAGCTTCAAAAGATTGACCTTGAAGTGTATTAATGGGCTTTAATTAGATTGTTTGTTATCACAATTTACTCATCTTTCTTTTATTTTTGTTAGGATGTACGAGTATTTTAGTGGCTTTCGCGTATTTTTTTCAGAGATTTGGCAGCTTAGAATTTCTAGTTTAGTTTAGTTCTGATATGTATAAGTTATATGAAATGAAATATTTTATTAACATATACAGACATTCAGAAATAGAGGAGCAATGGTTCCACACTAGGCTAGGCCTGTCCCGTGGAAACCAAAACAAATACAGAGTAATAACAGTCCATGCGGCATAGAAAGAAACTAATAACAATAAACTATTAATGTAATGATTATCTGATGGTGCTTGCAATAGGTGAGTGTGCATGAAATAGTGGCCATGATGTTTGTGTAGGTGTGAGTATGTGTATGTGTGTGTGTGTGCATGTGCTGTTATGATTATTATACTAAGTAGTGATTCCGATTGCTCATAGTTCCAGGATAACAATAGGGCTTGGATTTTCTTTCTTGCCTCCAGCACAGTGCAACCTTTCAGATCAACTATTTTTGTCAGAGATGTAGGGTAAAAGAAACATGTGGAAACGTATTGCAAATTTAGATTTAAACAAAGGAGTATGTACTTTAAAAACCCTCTTCTTTATCAAATCCTTATATGATGGGAGATTCAATGTGGTCTTTTGTATGTTCATGGCAGCCCGTAGCAAGAACAATCTTCGCACGCTTAGGACCTGTGCCTCAGTAAATAAGTTTGCTGTGGAGTTCCGGCGAGGTTTACGCAAGAAAACCTTTATAACTGCTCTCTGGGCTCTCTCCAGTATTAAAAGAGTGGTCTTTGCAATGCCTCCCCAGGCAAGAATACAATAGTTTAGTATAGACTGGCATAGAACAAAATAAACAGTTCTCAAAAGTTCGCGGTTAGTAACTTCTCTCAGTAGCTTCATGATATAAACTAGCTTTTGAACTCTAGCTGCTGACAGAAGAATATGCTTTTTAAAATTAAGGTTTTCATCTACAACAACCTCCAAATACTTGAGTGAGTCAGTTTTCTGTATGGTTTTACAGTTGTGTTTCTGATCTGATGAAAAACAGGTGTCAGAATGTATTTTTAGGCTTGTTATAGAGGAAGGTGGACGAGATAATGCGGTTTTATGAAAGCACAGAAACTGTGTTTTCTCTGTATTTAATGTGAAAAGATTTTGGTCCAACCATGATGATATACTTCGGAGTCCTAGCATTGCTGCATTATGGACGTCTTTCCAGGAATTACCTTGAAAAATAATAGCCGTGTGATCCGTATAGCACAACAAGTCACTATTCTGAGTTTTAAGGAACATAATGTCGTTCAGGTATGCGAGAAATAGTGTGGGGCCCAAAATACTTCCCTGCGGAACTCCAAATGAGGTACTTTTTGTGCTGCTAAGTTGGCCATCAATTTTAACACATTGATATCTGTCGGTCAAGTAACTATTGAACCAATTTAGAGCGATACCCCGTATACCAAAATCATCTAACTTACGAAGTAATATTGGAATTGAAACCGTATCAAATGCCTTGGCGAGGTCTAAAAAGACGCCAATACAGCTACGACCAGCATCCAAATGAGAGACCACAACTTCCGTCAAACGCATTACCGCGTCCTCTGTTGACTTCCCTTGGCGGAAACCGAATTGACTACCGGAACGGAGATTGTTTTTCTAAAAATTTTGTGAGGCGCTTTTTGATAATCCTTTCTAGTAGCTTGGAATAGGCTTAAAGTAGAGAAATAGGGTGGTAATAACTAGGGACATCCTTGGGCCCATTTTTATATATCGGGACAACAGTAGCAGTTTTCCAGTTTTGCGGAAAGTGTCCAGTGGATATGCCAAGATTAAATATTGCGGCTAGGGGTTCCGATATAATGCTACCAATTTCCTTAAGTAACCTGTTACCAATGCTATCCAACCCCGGGGCGCTATTTACATTCAGAGACTTAATGAGATTGTACACTTCGTGTTTATCAGTAGGTTCAATAAAAAAGGACGAAGGGTTGTAGTGACTGACACCAACTTTGGATGCATGATCTTCCTGAGTTTCATTAGTTTTGTTTGAAATAGCATTTGCCAGACTGGAGCCCACTGAAGAAAAATAAGCGTTACAATGATCAAGAGATTCTGGAATATGGTTTTATACTAATATAATATGGTTTTTAAGGAAACTGTATAGGTCTATAAGTCTAATACTTTTATCACTATAAGAGACTTTTTGTTTCTAAATAAAGAAAATCAAATTAAATTAAATAAATACTACTATATGCAATACTAGGTTTTAGTCAGTTAACAATGTTGATATTTTATATAATAACAAATGAGGTCAAATGTAAATTATCCGTAATAAACATGCAGTACAAGCAAGTAATTATTTTCAGTAAGTATTCTAAAATACCACAACATGTATTTTTTTTACATTGACAACTTGTGAGAGTGGGACACCGTCCTCCGATTGGATGCTCTCGCTCGGACCGCTTTCTCTAGTCTCCTGTCATAACGGGATAGTAACTGTATTACGCGGGAATACGGTTCAATTTTGATTGGCTCATAAAAGTTAGAACTCAATCCGGCTTAGGTACTTATAGGTAATCCGTGAAAAATAGTGGAACCTGAGGGCAATTTAATATTAAACATTTGCTGTACAGCTGGCAGGCAGTTTAGCTTGTTTACCAAAATTAAGAAAAAAATGGATGATGTAACTAATTTGCAAAGTAATTAACACATTTTAACCTTGTGGGGCCCAATGTGCAACAGATAGACACTCCATTTCAATAAAAAATATACCTATTGTAAAACACATAGACACATTTCTATTGTTTCATTTATTTAATTTTAAGACAAGTATAAAAC
This sequence comes from Notocelia uddmanniana, assembly GCA_905163555.1. Taxonomy (NCBI): domain Eukaryota; kingdom Metazoa; phylum Arthropoda; class Insecta; order Lepidoptera; family Tortricidae; genus Notocelia; species Notocelia uddmanniana. Next base: position 28,801,278 of record LR991056.1, on the reverse strand, counting down.
TACTTTTTGACTAACTAGCTTGATTATAAAGTAAAAGTAAAAGTAAAGTAAAAGTAGTTTATTCTTCAAATTAGGCATATTACATGCACCTATGAACGTCAATAAACTACCACCGGTTCGGAAAAATATACTTCTGCCACGAGAAGAACCGGCGTAAGAAACTCGGCGAGGTGTCATTTTTTCAAAACAATATACATTATATAGTTAAATATAAAATTACATTACTACAAAATAACTTAAATAACAATGTTACAGTAGAAAATATATTTTCGCGATAGATTACCCGTGCAGGACGCTATCACTGCCACACATCCCTATCCATGATGTAATCGTTTATCTTATAATATGCTCTTGAAATAAGTGTTTGTTTTACTACAGATTTGAATTTAGAATTGCTAAGTTCAGTAATGTGTTTAGGAATTTTATTGTAGAATTTGATACAATTTCCCAAGAACGACTTTTTCGCCTTTACTAGTCTATAGAAGGTTATTTTCAGTTTCCCAGTATTTCTCGTGGCTATTGGTTTATCAGCGTTCGTTGGAAAATTGCCCAAATTCTTCCTAACATACATTATTATTTCAAATATGTATAGGGACGGCAGGGTTAGAATATCTATTTCTTTGAAAAATTCTCTTAATGAATCACGCGACCCCAAGTTATACATTGCTCGGATAGCCCTTTTTTGCAAAATAAAAACAGTTTCAATATCTGCAGCTGATCCCCATAAGATAAGACCATAAGTAATTATACTATTAAAATAAGCAAAGTAAACTAACCGTGCCGTTGCCACATTGGTAAGCTGCCTTATTCTCCTGACTGCAAATGCAGCAGAGGTCAACCTACTTCCTATCGCTGTTATATGGGAACCCCACTGCAATTTTGAGTCCAATGTAATACCTAAGAATGCAGTAGAAGTAACAAATTCTAATGTTTGACCATTAAGTTTAATATTTGTATCTAAGTTTCTGTTTGATGAGTTCGCTAGAGAGAATTTCATACATTTCGTTTTTTTCGGGTTCAATACTAAGTTATTGGCAGCAAACCAGTCAGATATCATGGATTCAAATTTGTCTAGATTTTTTTTTGTATAGTATTAAGAAAAGAAGAAATGAGTAAACACCATGTTATTATTATACCTATGTATTTTCCGCTCACGGGACAATGGTGTCCCGGACCTTTAGAAGGCGTGCGCGGAGCCGAAGTACCGAAGTACCAACCGAGTACCACATAGCCAACACGTAGAGGCCCTTTTGACAATTTAATGAAATGCAAGGCATACACCGAGCGGATGCTGTCCCTGCCCGTGTCATGGGACGCACACAGAGACAGCACCCGCCAGGGTGTACAGGAACTATTGCTGGTTGATGGAATCTAAATGAACCGGACTATTGGGTGAATATGATGGACTAATGGCCGGGCTATTGAGTGAGACAACTTATTATTATTATTATTATTAAAGCTTTATTTCTCACACTATAACTACTTACAAGTTATAAATTGATATTTAAATGTATATGTGTATTTAAACACCATATACTTAGTGAGTATCATATTCTTTGGTAAATAGTTTCTAAATTCTTCTGCTACTTCTAGTCATTGTTCTGCAACACAAATAGGAGCGTACTCCCATCTTAAAGGCCGGCAACGCACTTACAACCCCTCTGGTGTTGCGAGTGTCCATGGGCGGCACTAATCGCTTACCATCAGGCGATTCGTCTGCTCGTTTGCCTCCTATGTCATAAAAATAATGTTTCAGATACCACAAAATGCTTCAGTAAGGGACTTAAAAAAGGCTGTTGCAAGACACTTTGAGATCTATCAACAGAGGACGAGTATCAAAGTGAAAGTCTCATGGAAATACACCTGGAAGACATACGACTTGTGCTTCGACTCATTAGTGCTGGACAACGACCAAAGCAGCATAGAAGACTATGGGGTAACCAACAAAGTGACGCTGACATTCAAAAAGAGAAGAAAGAAAACTAAGAAATATTTATAATGTCATAAATTTTAATACATATATCTTATAAAATAATATAGACTTTTCACATGACAATATCCGAACCCATATCTCTCTTTAATATGTCACAGTTTTTACGAGTACTATGACATATTAAAGATCTGTAAATACTGTCAGTTTTCTATGCAGTATGATATAATACCATGAAAGCTGTTGGATATTTAAGAAAACTGTCAAGTTTAAGCTCAAAATGCATTAAGCCGCAGTAAATTAGTTTTACTGTAAACAATGTAGTGCCAGGCTTTATTTATTTACTAGATGAAAGCCCGGCTTCGCTCGGGTGAAATAAATAAAGTAAACATTTATTCGTGACAATTATGCAAACGGCGAAAGAAATTGTGTACAAAAATGTATAAAATAAAAACATTACAACAACGGATTATGATGAAACTTCGTATAGAAATATAGTCTGTAGTCTGGATTAACATATGGAATAGGGACTAAAAGATTACGCTGACGACGTCACGGGCAAAGGCTAGTATCTTTGCAAGTTAATCCTAAGCATTTTTATAAGGGTAGTATTTAAAGGCACATAAAAAATTTGACACCGTAATCAGTACTGATTTGTATAGCTAAAATACTAATCGTTCATTAAAATTCAGTTCAGATGTGCAATTGTTAATATTGATGTGCCAGTCTGTATTTTTGGTGCGAAGTCAGAGCTGCTAAGGCGAACGAAAACAAATGAAGTTCGTGTATCTCCCTCTCTGTCGAACTTGCAAAATCGAGCGACACAGAGGGAAATACACGATGTTCGTTCGTTTCGCGGTAGCAGCTCTCTATTCTCCGCCAAATTCTATTAAGTGGGGCCCTTTACACTCAATATTATGTGTCAATATTATCGCGATTTTTAAAATTGTATGGGGTCTGTTAAACGCTTAATATTATCACAATACTGGTGTGTCAATATTATCGTGGTTTTCAAAATCGTATGGATTTTTCTTCAATATTCATTGCACGTGATACGGATCGTGATATGAGTATATCGCGTGATAATAATAACCATGTAACAGGCCCCTATGGATGTTGCTTCAATATGCAGTGTTTCGCGTGATAATATTAACAGTTGGTAATATTTTCTCCAATTAATGGAAGCTATTTAACAACTTGTTCCGTTTTGCCAAAGGTATTTCACATTCCGATACGCGCACCATCCAGGAATAGGAGCCGTCAGACCAGAGAGCCTACCGCGATCTGAAAACGAAGTATTTCCCTCTCCGCGCTCGAATATGCAAGTGCGACAGAGAGGCATATATATTTAGTTTTCGGTTGGTAGCACTTTAGTCCGAGCGCGGCGGACGGTCGAAGAAAGTCAAAGAACATTCCGTGTGTTGTCTGTCACACATATAATTTTTTAACTTCCCATCGACCATAACTTGAAATTAGGTGATAATGTTTATTATGAAGTATATTTTACCAAAAATATCAATATATTGATAAATCACATTTGTTTTTTAGTTGTACGGAACCCTCAGTGTGCGAGTCCGACGCACTTGGCTGGTTTTTATTACATTTTGAATTTTATTTCCCTTATAGTAAAATACCCTATTCGTTTTAAAGTTGATGCCTGAGGACCTACCGCGAACCAAAAACGAACTATCTTCCTCTCTGTCGTTCGAATATACATGTGAGAGAGAGGCAGATACTTCGTTTTCGGTTCGCGGTAGCGCCTCTAACGTCCGAGCGCGGCGAACGGCATGAGCTGGGGGTCTACTCCGAAATTCAAAATCCTAACTTCGTATGGTGCCGTCCCTTTCACTCTCCTGTCATAGACTATATGAGTGAAAGGAACGGCACCATACGAAGTTCGAATTTCGGAGTAGACCCCCAGTACCACTAAGTTATAAGATAGAGCGAGATAGGGATAGAACTTTGCTAGACGTTTAAAAGCCATAAGTCATGTAGTAGTTTGTCACAACAAAATAGAGACGGCGGACAGACTCAGCAAACATTCAAGTGGTGTCCTTTACACGATTAATATTATCACAATACTGGAGTGTCAGTATTATCGCAGTTTTAAAATTTGTATGGATTCTGCTTCAAGATTCACGTGATACTTATCGTGATATGAATGTATCACGTGATAATAATAACCATGTAACAGGCCCCATACATTCGCTTGAAGGCGGTTGTTGTGACAATCAGCCTAGCTAGCACGATAGATGATACCGTTACGTTTTATGTGACGTTTTAATACATTTCGCCCATATAACGTGACGGTATAAGTTATCGTGCTAGCTAGGCTGATAGGTGTATAGAACGCTTGAAAACTACAAAAACAAAACGCTACAGACGCGGCTAGCCGAATCCACGCCCAGCAACCTGGCCAACACATCGGACGCAAACATAGTTTACAATTTCCGAACGTACCCAACCCGACGCTGTCAACAGTATCTTCTTAGTAGTCTGTGCTGTCAACCAACAAATTTAATATGGCCGACCTTTTGTCGTAAAATTAACACTTTTTAATGCAAAATACGCGACAATCCGAATTTTGCGGATACATATGTTCAACTCAAAAATCGTTATTATTATACGTTCTTCAATTTGAGACAGGTCTCGTTCGGGTCTACCGTACCCCTGCACGAAATTATTAATATAGATTTATTTTTAGGGATAAAAAACAACCATACAGTATAGGTTACAATTACAATTACTTTATGTATAGACAACGATATTATCCACAAATTACTGCTGAAACATTATAATTTAGTACGTAAGTCAATTTGCAATACCCTAACAGGGTTTTCATGTACCTACCAATTGTAAAACTGACATCTATTGTATATAATGAACATGGTTGCAATAAATAAATAAATAAATAAATAAACAGGTTAAGGTTAGGCTTGGCACCTTTTCAGCGAATCTACGGAACTTGGCAACCATTTAGATCAAGATCTCAATTCTTTTGTCGGTGAAGCGACAACCACACATCGCATATTGAACTTGGCTGCCATTTTCACATTTATGTTTTTGATGGGATAAAACTTACCACAGAAACAAATGCCCTTACCGGGATTCGAACCCGAGACCTCTGGCTTCAGAGGCAGTGTCACTACCAACTAGGCTAATCAGGTCGACAAAAACGTCAAAAAACGATATACTTTATATCAGGATCAAATGAGTTTTATACACTTCGAAAATAAACAAATAATTAAAGTTATGTTATCGAATTTAGGTATACTTTGTGTTCGCCGACCTCGGGTGGCCAAGATATTGGATCAAAACTTGAAGGAACAATCCGAATTGGAGCACCTTACTATTCACGTGGTCTTGTCTGCCTTGCCCTGACGTGACAAACTTTGGTGTTTCCATTTTCACTTGTGTTCTTGTCTCACTTGTTTGCCTTGCCCTACCGTGACAAATTGTAGTGTTTGCATTTTCACTTGTTTTTTCTTATCTTTCGGCTGTTTATCACCATCCGTGCCGAGATCTGACTTTTTATTCCGGTTTCGCGGATGCTTTGTTAGGTTGGGTTTCACCAAACAGTATGTAATCGTAAGCTGTGGTCGTTAAAATTTGAATGTATGGAAAGTTTGACAAGTTTCTATGGGATGACAGCTGCCGGCGCCATATTTAACGGTAATCGGTCTGTGATCGTAAGTTGGTGCAACCCAGCCTTAGACTTGCTAGAAGTACCGGCCGTTTACAATTTGGTGCGCTCAAATTCCTACTTCTGACCTATATACAGCTCTTCCAATCGATTACGTCCACCTATTTGCTGCGTGGGTACTACGCTTAGTCTATTCCCCAAAAGATTAAGACTTCTAAGTCTTGGAAGACCTCTGAACGCGTTCTCGCTTATGTTGAAGAGCCCTGCTCCGTTGAGATCGAGTACAGTCAGGCGGTTCAGACCCGCGAAGGTATCGTCGGGTAGGTACGAGAAGGCATTGAGTCCCACGTGCAGCTCGGCCAGGCTGCCCAGTAGACTAAAGGACATCGTCGGCACGGAACTCAACTGATTATCGTCCAAGTACAGAATCCTCAGCGCCGTGAGTCCTGCGAAAGCTGTCGGTTCGATCCTCGATATTCTATTTTGGCCAAGGTTCAGTTCCTCTAATCTCAGCAGAGTCGAGAAAGCACCATTCATCAGCTCTTCGAGGAAATTCTGCTTCAAATTGAGGACTGTCAGCGCATTCAAGCCTAGAAAAGTCGTATTATTCACGACCGATATCTTGTTGTGCTTTAAATGCAGTTCTTGTAGTTTTCGCTGATAATAAAAGCTTTTAGGGGGAATATTGACGAGGTGGTTCTGGGAGAGGTCGAGGTGCTGGAGCTCCGCGTAGAACTGCATGGAGCTGTCTATGGTATTGATCTTGTTGTTGCGGATGATGAGCCGCTGGATGGAGGGATCGAGCGCTATGGGCAGCACGTCGAGGCGGCTCTCCTCGCAGACCACGACCAGCGTGTCGTCATTGCAGACGCAGCCAGGCGGGCAGTTGGCCAACGTCGCCACCCCACTGCCCTGCGTCAGCAGCTCTAGCGATATAAGCATCACCTGGAAAAAGGAAATTAACCGTTAGAAGGTCAAATGTCTCGTACAATTTTCATTTAATCTTTTTTCATAATTTCACATCACTTTTAAGGAGCGGTTTATAGAATACCACCTGCTTTCTACAGAATTCCATTATTTATTGTTTGTTTTGCATTCGTACTTACGAGTAAGTACTCTTCGATATTGGGAAGTTTCAAGCTTGGTGCTTTCATGTTTCTCTGGATTTTCCACATCTTTGCTCTAAGTACCATCCGTCGAGGGTTTTTAACCAACTCTCTTCGGCGAGGTTCGTAAGTGAATCCTTCGTGGCTTTTTTGAGTTAGTTGTGCTTGTTGTGCGCGTGTCGAGTTACCTCTGGGTGGGTTCGCATAGTTTATTTTCGTCCAGGCTCGCATCTTTTCTCGGTTCCTAAGGTCTATATTATCAGGTCATTTCGTCTGGGGGGAAGTTTCTTCTGTTGTGTTCTTTGAGAGGCGCATGAATAGCCAAGATCTGCCAAGGGTGCAAGGGTGGCCTTTGATATTCATGCGCAAAGTAATAAATAGCCTTTTCTAAATATTTGATGTATTTTTCGCACGATACGTTATCAGTCAATAGGTCAGACGTTTTTTTTATACAAAGTAACTATATACGAGTATGATGCGTTTTTGGTATCTGCGCTTTGTGTGATCTTTTTCATATTTCTTGTGAGTTTTAACTCGCGGTCGACGTTAAGTTTGACATCTAGGATCCAAGGGAGGTGGTCTGAACCGGTCGACAAGAAGTCTCATGTCGTCGAGAAGTTTCATTTTTAAGTCCTCTGTTTATTGAAGTTCATGAAATAAGATGTTAGACCGTCAAAATTGCTATGTTTTATTTTATATAGAACTCTTGCTTATACTTTCTGGAACACCCGATACTGTATTGTTACCTTCGTAGGGTTGTACCTAAAACAATTCAGCAGGTGCATATTGTTTATAGCTATTTGCGATACAAGGGTTGTAAAATAAAGAAAGGCCGATATCGCAAATGTTGTCATAAATTTGCGAGAGGGCTTTCTGTTTTATGACCCGTGTTTTGTACACAATTTTACGTCACCACTTGGCAAAAAAGTTGGTTTCTCCGGACGCGCAACGTGCGGAAAAACGCGCTTTTTGGCAAGGTGTGGTGTAATATTACATTACGATACAAGTGCAGAGAACAGGAAATTCGCAACGAGTGGTGATTAATAGAAACACGACCGAAGGGAGTGTTTTAAATCGACACGAGTTGCGAATTACCTGTTCGCAAGTGTACCGTACAACGTTTTACAGATGGCTCTTTAAAGTTTCGACATATGCACGAAATCTGCTGATTACCGCACTCGTGCGGTAAAGTAGCACCATATGTACTCTGAACAGTGAAAGTTAAATAAAAGCTTGTTAAAATGCTCATCTCCTTCCTCTGTTTTCCGTGTGAATTGACAGGTATCTTGGAATTTACTTTTCGTTATCATGTGTAGGACTATTGCGGCCAAATATAGCATAGATTCTACATGTATCTGTGTATTTTTCGTTTCAAATATTACTCGAAAATGATTATTATTATTTATTACATACAATAATAAAATAACACTTTATAAAGAGTAACGTATCAAACCGGCCGAAGATTAATAGTATAATAATATTAATAACATTACATACGTGGCGCTACAACAATCACGTGTACACACATCGCAGGTCTAAAAACGTTATAAGAAGATTTTAAGAGTTTCTAGTCGAGATACTATGTATCTACAAGGTATCTACTTATTGTACTACGCCGTCGGTAATCGCCTGCTTTGCCGCTCGAAGGTATATGAACTTTATATTGCCAAATAGATCATAGCTGCTAATCCATTTATTCAGAGAGTATATTGGTAATTCCGGACTTGAATGAACAGGATAGCAACTATATTGGTTACATGTTTCAATGACTAGAGGTATTACAAAAGATACTAAATACTAACACACATTACCTACTTGCACATTTCCAAGTTACCTACAAATACAAAAGGCGAACTTAATGCCATAACGCATACTGTGACTTCATCAGTCGAGAGCGCTTTACCTCAACATACATATATAATGTGCCTCTTACCAGATGGTGATCACTTCCGGTTTTAACCTTTTCGACGCCAACGACGTATTATATGCGCACCATCGGTTTGATACCAACGACGCATATATCCATATCCGTTATGGCGTCCAAGGCGATATTATAATATATATTCATAGTAGTCTTTGATATTATACATGCAAGTTTGACAGTCCCATGTCAGGGCGTGTGAGTGACAGCGTCTGTATTTGACAGAGCACTGATAAGGTTAACCGTGTTGATCATAGTTCTGTCCAGTTGGTATTCCGGATTTGCAAATTCCCCCAGGCTATGTTGTCCTACATTTGTCAAACTATTAAAATGGATATAATCGCGTATATTATGCATTTACCCCCCATTAGATTGGGCGAGGCCTATGTCCAGCAGTGGACGTCCTTGGGCTGATATGGTGGTGGTGGTGGATATTATTTATTAAAATATATACCACCACCACCACCATATCAGCCCTAGGACGTCCACTGCTGGACATAGGCCTCCCCCAATTTCATGGGGGGTAAATGCCATAATCGCCACGCTTGGCATGCGGGTTGGCGATCGCAGTATCTCCACCGCACTCCAGGGATGCTGCTGCCCATCCCCCGGTGGACCTGGTCGTAGTTTTAAGACATACCCGGGTCCCCAAAATATATACATCCCAACATTAAGGGTCTTTTTCAGCAGTAGTGGTTAAGCCGTGTGTTTATTTTACAGTACATATGGTGCTACTTTACCGCACGAGTGCGGTAATCAGCAGATTACGTGCATATGTCGAAACTTTAAAGAGCCATATGTACTGTAAAATTTTGTACGATACACGTGCGAACAGGTAATTCGCATTTCCTGTTACCTGCACTTGTATCGTAATGTACTATTATCATACTCGTACCTATAGTAAATCCGTTTTACTGCGTTCCAAAAACCATCCGTAAACACCAGCTTAACAATTTTGTAATACCCCGTCCTCGGCCCGCGCGCCTGCCTAAACAACATGATAATATCATGTATTTATGATATCACGTACAATTTTACAGGAAGGGTCTAGGCCGCGCGCGTGGTGGGCCGGCGCAGAGATATCTCGTTAAACATGCATCCGCCGGCTCAATGGTTGCACATGAAACACTCGTCTGCGGCTCGTTTCTCGAAACCACATTCGTGATTTAATGCCTCTCATTATGTAACAGTTGCATAAACTAATATGGGTCGATTCACAAGAGCTGGCTCGGAAAATGTATGAAACTGTCAATAATTTCATAAACATTCCGCGCCAGCTCCTGTGAATCGACCTATACTAGTGGAGCCCAAAGTGACAGATTGTACGCTCCATTGAAACAAAAAAAATATACCTGTAAAAATATGTCCTCAACTGTGCGTTTCTCCAGAAACTTCTTGCCTCGCACAGCTAAACTGTGGAATGAACTGTCGCCTGCGGTATTTCCGGACCGATTCGACCTTCAAACCTTCAAGAAAAGAGCGTACTCCCATCTTAAAGGCCGGCAACGCACTTACAACCCCTCTGGTGTTGCGAGTGTCCATGGTCGGCGCTAATCGCTTACCATCAGGCGATTCGTTTGCCTCCTATGTCATAAAAAAAAAACCTATTATTTCATTTCAAAGACAAGCAAAACTCAACTCTTATGCAGCTTGGTTCAAACTTGTCTAGAAAAAGTTTTATATGGTGGGCGGCACCAGGTTATAACTCTATTCCATGGGATAATGTGGTATTGGAAAAAACTAAGGGAAACAGAGTTACCAACAGAGGAAAAGTAGCGTAGTTAAAATCTCATGGAAATACATCTGGAAGATTTACAACTTGTGCTTCGACTCACTAGTGCTTGCTGGTCACCAACAAAGTTCTATTGACATTCAAAAAGAGAAGAAAGAAAACTAAGAAATAATAATTTATAATGTCATATATTTTCAATACATAAAGCTTACAATATAATATAATTTTCACATGACATGACATCTCATTACATAATCATAAACATAATATCCGAACCCATATCTTTAATAATAATGTCATAATAAAATATCTATGCTTCAAAGCCAGAACCACCTCTATTACAAGGTAGTAGTTACTAGACTTACTGGTGTAATTACCCTTTTGAGCGCCAACGGCACATAAAGGTGTCAATGGGTAAAATGTCAAAGCAACCTACATGCTGTCAAATAAGGTCTATCTTCACTCCTCCGCAAAAAAAGGTGAGTGATTTACTAAAATGTACTGAGTAAAAATGTCTTTACAATATCTTCAATCCAATTAGTGTAATAAAATGACTAAACTTATTTATTTTACAGCCATGACTACGAAAACTTACGTCGATTGGGATATTTATACATAATTATGCTGACACTTTCACTACCAGTAACTCACAGGTTCTCTTATCCTAAGTAGTTGCCACTACATGGTATTGATTACACACAGCACAAGGAAATAGGGCTTTAATATTGGATAGGAATATATTGGCCTAAGGGGGGGGGGGGTCTGTGTTCTCTATAGACCATGCGCGCGTGGCAGCAGGATTAGAAGTATCGTGTTTTACATGCTCGTTCTGCCCAGTGCCGTGGAAGTGAGCTGTATGTAGATGGGTTACGGTGTAGAACATGTCCGTGGACGCTCAGCCTACAGCTGCTCGAAGTCTGGCTGCGGCGGGGGCTCCTGCGGCAGCGGCTCGAAGTCCCCGAGGCTGTAGCCGGGCTCCTCGTGGCGCGGCGTCGCCAGCGGCCGGTCGTACGCGTCCTTCAGCAACTCCGCGTCATGCTGGGAATGTTAACTCGATAGTGAGCATACCAGTTATTTTAACTGGACGTAATAACCCTTTTACCGCTGAACATCAAAAAGTTACTCGCAACATTCCATTCTGTCATAAATTAAACATGATGACGGTTAAAAGTGGTTAAAAATGTTAGTTTTATATAGAAAACTCCCGTGAGTTTGAGACATATTTTCTTCGTATTATTTTATTCGAGCAGTTGCGTCGGGACTCGGGGTCATTTCCGTATCATTGATGAGAGTGAACAATGAACGGCAGCCTGATTCAGTTGAAATGCCTTTCCACAGGGCTTTCAGGTTAGCTCAAAACAGAATGATGGCGAGAGCTTTTTAGTGAGAAATCCTAAAGTATGGTCACGATCCATATGAGGTTGGAGGAGGATGGAAGGTATAAGTTGGACGGGAAGAAAAACAAACGAAGAATTATTAGACTTGATAGAAGAGAAAAGATTCTTGCTATGGATGATAGAAAATAGAAGAGGGCATATGCTGGGGCACCTGATACGACATGATAATTACATTAAAACTATAATAGAGGGAAGAAGAGGCAGGGGAAGACCGAGACGTGCGTTTATGGATCAGGCTAAAGAGAAGGTTAATGTTGTGTCGTATCAGGTACTCAAAGATGTAGCACAGAGAAGAACGGAATGGCGGTTACTCCACCGACAAGAGCAAGGCTCTTAAATTTATGATGATGGTCACGATCCATGTGGGGAGGGCTGAGGAGGAGAGATGTTCACCTGGTCGGTCTGCAGCACGGAGGGCGGCGCCAGGTCGTCGAGCGACAGCTGCGTGTTGAGCACGGACGGCGGCGCGTAGTCCGGCGCGGGCTCCGCCTGCAAACAGTACTGCTCAATACCTATGGCCAACTCCACATCTTCCTTATTCATAAGGAAATTCTCAGCTAGTAGGTTAAGTTACGACTAATGCAAAAAAATACATTTTTTTTTTGTTTTTGGCAGAAACTTATTTCCAAACGACGATGTAACTCGACTATTAGAATTTCAAGTCGCCGGAAGGCATCTATGTCGGCTTAACGACTGTTATCATCAGGGAGCGAAACTTTGATGCCGGTGACATCATTATGACGCAAATTCACATATAGGGTGATTTTATATAAACAACATTGCGACACTCCAATGATTATTAATAATGCAATATTAAAATAATTACAAAGACAATAAGAAACAATATTTTACTAAGTAAGTAATTGAGTAAAAAACATATTCGGGTAAATGAAAAACAACAAATTATATTTCGTGGGTTGTCGAAAAATAAGCAGAACGCTTAGAATTCAAACATAACATCGCATCTTTTAATTTAAATACATACCTACATACATATACTGTAATCGCAACTAAAACAAAATTATTGTTGTAAGTTAACCTTTCATCTTCAAAATCAATTCCTTCAATAATCCAGATAAAAACACTCTGTATGTAGCTTGATGTCAAGCGTCTGTCATCGGCACCAAAGTTTCGCTCCCTGGTTATCATAGACAATTAATGGTGTTGACATAATTTAAGGCACAAGGCAACAGAAGCGGTCTGACAGCAACCAAACAAAGTTGTCACCCATACAAGAGCTGTCCGCGGCTTATGTTGACGGCTTACCTTCACTGGACTGATATGCTAACTACCCTATATCAATTATCAATTAGTTTGACGTACAGTGTATCCATAGCGTAATGTCCGAAAAGATTTACTTTCAAATGTTATCATCACGCCAATCCAAGCTTTAGGTATGTGGTGTTGTGCTCCTGGTGGTAAGGTCGCCAGAGCTCCCGAGGATGCCCTGTGTTGAGAGTTTATTTATTTAATTAATCGTATGGCATTTATTTACGAACCGTGAGATCTTCGAGAAGACAAGTACGGTTGCCAGTTTTTGTTGCACTTTTAGCACCACCCAGGGGTTACGTGTATGGTAACGGTGGGTACTCCCTACGGACCTGGTGCAACTTCGACCCCCCTTGACTGTGAGGCCTCTAACTTGGCTTAACGACTGCTGTCGTATACAGCAGCCGGGATCAACGGCTTAGCGTGCCTTCCAAAGCACGGGAGCGCTCAGTTAGTAACCACTCAAAGCGGTCACCCATCCAAGAATTGACCTGCGCCCACATTGCTTAACCTCGCATAACGAACGCGGTACGCGGGCGCCGCTGGGCCACGAGCGCTCCAACGCTGTGTTGAGAGTGAGGGACCTGCATACGTCTCTAGCTGTCTATACAACGAAACCTCAACTCATTTGTGTATACAGACAGGGTCGGCAAAGCGCATGTGATTAAAGTAGCGGGCGTCAAAATTGCCCGCTCACTTGACAAGCCTAATCCCAATAAGGTCTAGTTTCCCCTTTGGGTTGGAAGGTCAGATGGCAGTCGCTTCTGTAAAGACTAGTGCCAATTCTTGGGATTAGGTAGCGGACCCCGGGCATCCTTCAGGATGCAACTGTACTGGGAATAACGCTAGGATGATGATGGGCGTCCACACGTTGTCTGCTTCGTAGTTGTCAGGCAGACCGTAAACTTGTGTACTCGTTATCTTGTTGTGGTATACTAAGAAATCAGCACATTATACGGCCACGTCGCGGTACTCACAACTTCCGCGGGCGGCTCCTCCTGACGCGGCGCCGGCTCATCGCGGACCGTGTTCTTGTTGGCCGCCTCCTCCGACACGTACGCGGTCTTGTGCTCGCACATCAGCAGGTGGGTTAGCATGTCAGTGCCTACAAACAAAAGAAATATAGTCACGTCATCAACTTCCTGCCTCGCACAGCTAAACTGTGAAATTAACTGTCGCCTGCGGTATTTCCGGGCCGATATGACCTTTAAACATTTAAGAAAAGAGCGTACTCCGGTCTTAAAGGCTGGCATCGCACTTACAACCCCTCCGGTGTTGCGGGTGTCCATGGGCAGTGCTAATCGCTTACCATCGGGCGATTCGTCTGCTCGTTTGCCTCCTATTTCATAAAAAAAAATTGTATAAGGAAATCAAAGAGCCGGTCCTAGATAGAGTCAGATGGCGATAGATACACTGACAAGAGTGTAACCCCCTTATTCATAAAACTTACTAAAATTTGTTTTGTCCCTCTCTAACAAACATCAATGTCAAAGTGACAGATAAGAACAAACTTAATTTTAGCGGCACTATAACTAAAATTGGTTTGATAGACGTTTATGAATAAGGAGGTAATTCTTAAATTTGTGTTGAAGTATGATATACGAGTACATCAAAACATTGTGGATGTTAGTCTCACGCTGACCATCCGCGCCGATGGGCCAATATGTATGATTGCTCTGGAAGTGTGGAGCAACGCCGACAGCTCAGCGCTGACGGGCGTACCTCACGCGTCGCGACGACGTCACTGAACGGTCAGTGCCGACGATCAGCGCAACTCTAAAACCAGCCTTATAATACTAAATTACTGCAAAGGCTGGGAAAGAATGGCAATCCCTGTTACGGCCAACGCATGTGTAGAGTTTTTTTTTAAATCAAAAACTGACAATTTCTTGTGAATGGATTGTCTGGCGGAGCAGCACGGCAGCCTAGTTAGCGGTAGGCCGGCCTAGTGTAGTTTAGGACCCGCCCTTAAGGTAGAGCGGATGGAGCTACCGCAAGAAAAAACACAAGGGCAAGATAAAATTTTGAGGGCGCCATTTAAGTAGCGAGGATTCGCTCCTGATTAGGGGCTAGGGCCGACGCTGGTTGCGTTGTGCGAGTTTCACGCATCAGCAAGGCGACTGGAGCTCGCATTGGTACAAATGTCGGTTCGAGTCGTCTCTTGGACCTGTTCGGGTCCGGGGAAGCTATTCGTGGCCACTTCTGGCGAAGTAAGTCGCCGTCCGCGACTACGGACGGGTAGCTAGGATAGCACAGCTCGTCAGGTCCGGTGGTGGGGTCATCTGATTCCGTCGGCAATGGCAAGCCCCGCTGGGTGAGTCCCCGTTAGGGGAGGCCCAGCGAGCGACGCTCGAGCTTGACGGAGCAGGAACACCTAGGTCTTCTTCAATCCATGTGAACCAGGTCCAAATGTACTGATACTGTACGGATTGTGTACGCGTCGTGTCCCTCGCTGTCCTCGAGCGAGTGCGCGCCCGCGCAGTAGCCGCTGTGCCGCAGCATGGCGCGGTACACGACGACTGGCGCGAGCACTGGCACTAGTACTGACCCACTCTGGTCCGGTAGGAGCACACGCAGTGCAGCGTGCAGGGCGCGTCGCGCGGCGCGTCCTCGAGCGAGTGCGCGCCCGCGCAGTAGCCGCTGTGCCGCAGCATGGCGCGGTACACGACGACTGGCGCGAGCACTGGCACTAGTACTGACCCACTCTGGTCCGGTAGGAGCACACGCAGTGCAGCGTGCAGGGCGCGTCGCGCGGCGCGTCCTCGAGCGAGTGCGCGCCCGCGCAGTAGCCGCTGTGCCGCAGCATGGCGCGGTACACGACGACTGGCGCGAGCACTGGCACTAGTACTGACCCACTCTGGTCCGGTAGGAGCACACGCAGTGCAGCGTGCAGGGCGCGTCGCGCGGCGCGTCCTCGAGCGAGTGCGCGCCCGCGCAGTAGCCGCTGTGCCGCAGCATGGCGCGGTAGCACGACGACTGGTACGAGCACTTGGTGCACGATGAGGAGCCGCTGTCAAATAAATTATAAATAAACAAAATTAAACTGACATCCTACCTTTCGGACCCTCAGATATCGATTTTCAACTTCTGACCATAAATAAAATATATCCTAAATGGCGGCCAATTTTAAAATCTGCTCTCAGATTAAATTAAAAAGCTTCAAGAGTATTCCGAGGACCCTTAGATTATTTTAAACAAAATCGGACTATAAATAACAAGTTCAAAATGGCAACCTTTTTTTTTCAAATCTGACCTTGTATTTCTAATAAGTAATAATAAACCTCTTGGACCCTCAAAAATCCTCAGATATTGATTTTCTACTAAATCTGACCATAAATATATATTTTCTTAATTTTACTTGGGGCTCGTATTAAAACCTCTTAGCCTCCTGATGACTATGAAAATTTGTCAGAATAAATTTTACTCTGTCAAAGTGACAAATCAATAAATCATAATTTATTCATCAGAGTATATAGTACATAAGGTGTTATAAATAAGCAATGTAAACATCGATCCATTATATATTCTGCCGTTAGGCATGTGAAAATTTAAGATTTGGACAGTTTGCATGAAATTTTTTTTTTTTAAATGACAATAAATAGTTGTTACAATTTTCTTTTTTACAAATAATAAAGTACGAATGTCAACATAGAATTAAATTACTATAATTGATACAGTTTCAGAGCAGAGTTTAAAGTTATTGGTGCCTCTATGTATGTACTATGTGCAGAACGCCGGTCATTTGAAATGTAAAATAATAAAAATAAGTATCATTCATAAACTAATATCTCTCCTAAATAATTAACGACCTTGGTGGAAGCCGTCAGAGAGATACTCACAGGAAGTGTTTGTCGCTGCAGGGTATACCGGGTAAGGACACTCCATACAAAAGGTACACCCGCGGCTCACGCACACATAGACGCGGCGATGTGAACGAATAATATAGGAATGATACGAATCACATGTCAAAACAAAGAAAGACGTTTTGTACAACCCTGCGTCCGAATAACTACGTATTACCGATGACGTCACAACTGCTCCTAACGGCCGCACTGTCCCTACCCTGTGTACCCTGGTCGCTGTCCAGAGCCGTGTCACACTCGCGATGGACCATGCCGTCGGGCAGCACTAGTGTGAGGCCCTCGTAGGTGGCCGACATCGCGTGGCTAGAGGAGTCCTTCACCGGGTATCGTTGTTACGAATATTATACACCCCTTGGACCCTCAGATATAGATTTTTAACTAAATCGGATCATTATTATACGATAAGTTCAAAACACAGGCCATTTTTTTAAAAATCCGACCATAAATAAAAAAAAAAAATATCGCAGCCAACCTATTCCAGACACCATACGCGCAACCGAAGACCCAGGAGTGCTCCGGAGGCTGCTGCACCCATCCTGGTCGACTACAGCATGAAATCGTTATGGAAAAGACTACATCCACAGTCACGTCACCAAATTGTAATAGGACAAGACTCCTAACCTAATATCCACGGTCACGGGAACGAATGTATTCCCCGCCATCTCGTCTTCGTCGCTAAAATGTACTACCTCCCAACTAACCCCATGGAGCGCGCCTAGCTGTAATATATGTCTCAAAACCCCCTTAGGTCTAGTCCTAGTACCCTACACCTAATAAATGAACGTTTGGTGTCTTTATTTCCTAACCTTAGATAAGCTAAGGTTTAACGAAGATTTGGCCAATGTGATCGTCTGTGGTAGAACCCCGTAGTGTTGTGAACCGTAAGAACCCATGATCTTTAATGTGATTACTTGTCAAACCCTTGGACTCCTCAAATACCTAGCTTACCTAGACCTACCTAAAATGAAGCCTATTTAGCCTAGCTACTCATAATCGTTAGTAATACTAACTTTCCTACATATAGAACTTTATTTGCTACAGGGAAAACTAATTATTGAACTTTGGCTATTCAGAAGTTCATAGAGTTCAAAATAGGATAAATAATTATTGTTTGTGGTAATTTAACCCCGACCTTAACCTATCCTGGTCTCTTGCCGGTATCAGTAGCCAATGGGTTTTTAAAGAAAGGCAAAATTTTCCTTAAAAGCCACTCAGTTTCCCTAAAATCAAAATTATTTCCTAATTTTTCCCTAATACATAGAACTCTGGTACTTGATATCCTAGCTAGCTAAGAATAATTTTGATTGCTTATTGCGACCCCTGGCTTCCATACCGTGCTACTGGACCGGTAGGATGGGGCATGACCTCTATGCTAAGCTAAAACGATCTAGACTCCCTAATGAGAATAAGCTCATTAGTCAAGTCTTATAGATGATTGCGAATCATCTCTAACTAACCATTTCACTTGGAGGTGCTAAAACCTCTGAACCCTAGGGGTCCCTAACAGCCAGTAAGCTCTAACACTACCAATTCTGATATATGAAGGTCAGGAGTTCTGAGTCTGATCGTGAAGAAGTGAACTGTTGTTACTGGTTAGTTACTGATACGAGCTTTCATCTACTCACAGTAAATAACAACTAATGGATTGCTCCGCCTCACCATTAGGTCCTAAATCAATTTATTCCATATTCCAGAATAAATTGGTTTCCTATCTATAATTTATTATGGACACCTTTAGTTATAAAATAAAAGAAGACTCAGCACTTCCCTCCCTCGATAACAGAATCCTAGACCTCTAATACCCAAGATTTTAGCTAATACCGCAATATTTGTTCCTAAGACACCCTACAACTGGTTGCTTTATTTGATACCTATATTTAGGTCACCTAAAGGCCTATGACCTAATTCTCACGACCGTAACCTAGATCACCTATTTAAAAGAATACTACGCCTATTTGATCCCTAAATTATCCTGTAACAGTCCTAATTCACCCTAAAACGCGGTTTCCCATATTTAGGTCACTTAAATACCCCTAGAAATAAATTCTTCTAGACCAACCTACTAGAAACCTATTACCCAAGCATTAGTGTGTGAAGTTAATCCTAACTCTACCCCAAGTATTGCCCTAATCTGCTTATTTGAAGCTCCAGTCCAATTCTGGATTTTAGCCTCAAATAAGTATGTGTTTTCCCTACTCTAAACTGTAAGAGTTCAGTCGGCTAAACTGAGGATTATAAAATCTATCGGCCTGTGTAAATGCCTCCCCCCGCACGCCCGAGGGCTCGGCGGTGCGAGTAAGGCGCCCTATTGTGTATATAAAAGTAATAGATACATAAATATAACAAGACCGTACTTCGAATACCGTGAACTTCAGTGAGTGGAGAATACTCTCCCGTACTGACCCAAACTATGGCAGTTCTCACTTCCATTCAGCAGCTGGACATCGAGGCACGGAGGGGCCTAGACGCGTCATCTATGTTGGTAAAGAGATGACGCCAGACGGTACCCCCAATCTGGTAGCAAACGGACTCCAGGGCAAGCAGGGTTTGACACCGTTAGGCTCCTGTGTACCCTGTGCAAATAAACTGTACACTTGGACAGCGGTCTGGCTTATATAAATAACTACAACCCCATAAAGAAAGCGTAAGTAAATAAATTGAAAACAAGGAAAAGATTCCCCACCTGAACAGAGTTTCCACACAGCGAGGGAATCTCGACCTTAACGAATAGGAACACTCCCGTAAGTAACACGAAAATGCATTAATAACGCAAAAGCCAGAGACACTGACAGTCCGACCGACGAAATTAAAGTGAGCCCCGCTCCGCCCTGATTCCGCCTTTTATACTATACGACCCTGGACATCTTGGACACTGTGGACACTGTGGACATCTTGGACACTGTGGACACCTTGGACACTGTGGACATCTTGGACACTTTGGACATTGTGGACATCTTGGACACTGTGGACATCTTGGACATTTTCCTATTGGTGGATTGCGCCACGCCCACTCCTTCTGTCATTAGAGATTGTAACGCCCTATTCTTACGAGTAGATGCACCTTATGCCCATACTAATAAGGTTGAAAATCGTATGACACCTGACAAGTTCTTTATCTTTATTTGAAGGGAAGCAAGTAATAGAGTAAGAAATAGGTCTTAGGCCTTTACCAATAGAGTTGAAATTCGTTTACCGAGTGTTTTGTCATAGCTTGATGCGAAGTAATAACGTAAAAATTAGGTAAAAGATTTATTTCTAGTGTGGTATTTATATTATGTTATAGATTAAGCTGGTATAAATAAAGGTATTCAGACGTAATGTTCGTACTACTTTCTATTTCCCTTCCTTTTAACTATTTATTCCGTATGAATCCTGTTTTAAAATGTTTCTTTAACAAAAAGGCTTTTACTTTAGGTAAACTTCGTTTAGATATATAGATTGATCTTAAAATAATATATGGGACACGGCAGTGTCCTCGCCAAGTCTCTCAATTATGCCTTATAACTTCATATTGATTTATAAGAAAAAAATATGAATGTAATCAGCTGTCCCTTGGGAAATTATTTTAATATGAAAGTGACATGACCAGCAAGCTGTGTTATGTTACAACTTGACCTCGGATTCGTCTTGAGACTTCTCAGATCCCCAAACATAGAATTAAATCGTGTCATAAACAAATTCAGAAAATGCTTGAAAACAAATATTTGTCTCCTAAAAAATGACAAGCTTGGTGGAAGCCGGAAGAGAGATACTCACAGGAAGTGTTTGTCGCTGTCGAGAGCCGTGTCGCACTCGCGACAGACCATGCCGTCGGGCAACACTAGTGTGAGACCCTCGTAGGTGGCCGACATCGCGTGGCTGGACGAGTCCTTCACCGGAGGGCGCGCCTTAGTCTGGTTAACACACGAACAATTAAAGAAAAAAATATTTCTGTCATGATACAAACTGTATAGCCTCTGTGAAGAGTCGTCTTTCTGATTGGATAGTCTGGATAAGTGCCCAGCCCTAAGTCCCGTGACTGATGAGGCATTCACGGCCCACGGAGCTCTTTAGTTCTTGTCACTTTACGGACTAGTCTAAAAAGTCCCGAAAAGGTTAAAGATGGCTCAGAACAACGTTGTAAAGTTATGCAGCTCAGCGAAATAGTAACGAGTAGTTCCGCTGGAATAAATAAACTTACATTTTGAAACCTGAACCCCGGAAATATAACGCACCATTTTTTTTTTCAGTGTGCCTGCGTGACATTTAAATATGATGTGATGTTTGAGTGAATTTGATTATTTTTATATAGAGAAATAATTGCATATTTAAAATTCAAAGGCAAGCTCATACCTAAGTAACCGTGCAAGAAGTTTGTAGTCTAAAAACACAAGTAGTAAATAACCCCCACCATATCAGCCGAAGGACGTCCACAGCTGGACAAAGGCCTCCCCCAAGCAAGCAAGTAGCAAACAAGTTTTAGTTTAATTATTCATTTAATTATAATATATGCAGCAGTAGTTTAATAATGTAAAGGCGAGAACCGCCTCTCACACATCTATTGCTATGCCCTTGCAGGTTGTCAGATGAATGCCTAATTATAAGTTCCATCTGTAAAATGTTAATGTTATCTGCAATAAATAAATATACCTTAGGCTTGGTGATGAGATGTTCTTCGGAACAGAGAGGAATGGCGTTCTCGACCGTCGTGTGGTCGCGGACTTGGTGCTCCTTCAATTGTCCTGTAGACAACACGAGAGTAAACGAAAATTATTAACGACAACTTCAACGTTAGCAAGAATATATGCCTAGATTTTCTAGATATGCAAGTTTGTTCTAAAATCATTTTGTACAGAAAGTATCGTCGTAAGACAAAAAAGCGTACTATTATTATTATTGTTTTGAAATGTACTAACAACATATGGATGAAATATCCGAAATAAAGAATAATAATAATTATTATTTTATTATTATTAAGATAAAAAAGCTTAAGGCCTGCCTGATGATAAGTACTAAGCAGACACCGTAGCCTATGAATGCTTGCGATCCGCCCTCAGAAGAATCACAACACACCTTATTGAATTGCCAACCTTTTATTGACTTGAGGATTCATTGTATTAACATATGCAGGCCTCTTACTCTCAACACAGCCCATCCTCGGGAGCTCTGGCAACCTTACTCTTTTTTACCGACTTCAATAGAAGGAAGGAGGTACTCAGTTCGTCTGCATGTTTGCTTGTTCTTTTTTTTTATGTATTGAAAAATTTAATGCTCCGAGCAGGATTCGAACCTGCATATATGTTTGATTATGTTTGATATGTTTGATTTTCGTTAGCAGCGTTACTGCTTTAATACAAAATTAATTTGTATGTATGTTCCCCGATAACTCTTGACGGAATCGAGGGAACTCTTCGAATTTGATAGGCACGCATATGCCGATTTCGGTATTTTCTGTAGGTAACCAAGCATTGGCTCACGGAAACCAAAAATTGTGGCATAGCAAGTACAATTGAAGTCGGTTTTTTTTGGTATAAATATTTTTTATTAAAAATGGGATTGCTCTTGGCCAGGGCAACATCAACACCACTAGCAACACAACACCACATACCTAAGAGCAAGTAGTGGTGTTATTGTGATTGCGTTCTTCTAACAACCTGAGGCCAGACCTTCAAAAATTGTCAACGTAATCTCAACCTTAATAAATGTATAAATATATTCAAAAATAGGCCTACGAGGGTAAGGTAGCTCCAAATATGAGCGAGTAGACGTTCCGCTGTGCCTTACCTCTCTAAACTGTCCTCTTGTGTACTGAAAGTAATCCGTCGTAAGCCTCATAAGTAGCTGGACACTTTGGAACTGTCGCTTTCACCCATTGGAAATTTAGTACACAGATATCAGAGTAAAGCAGATCCTCTCATTTAAGTTGAACGATTTCTGTACATCTGAGCTATTCCCACTAATGCACATATCCAAAAGTTTGATAGAGACAGACAAGTGACATCTGACAGGTCTTCATCTGTCAGTGTCTTCGTCTTCATAACTGAAAATTGTACTGTACTAACTTCGTGATGTGTTAAGTTTATATGGGATTTAACATCCTGGTGTGCTTTCAAATGGAGACAATTCGTTAACAGCCGAAAATGATCGTACTATCTATCGCATTCTAACTCATTTTGGTGTACCTGCATCATAAGGATTTAACGAGACAACTGTATAAAAAATCATCTGGCTTAATACTGCGAGTCTGCTTTTCTCTGATGTCTGTGATTTAGTATGCCAGTTTAAACATGACATTAAAGCGAAACGGTACAAAGATGTTCAGCCCCTTGTGAGGCCGACCGTACTTACCGAGATGCACAAATTTGAGCACGCAGCGGTTGCAGCGGACTTCCAGTTCCTTATCTTGGTGTTGCTTCAGGTGGTCGAGGAACAGCAGAATGTTGGCTGTTAGCTCGTGCCCGTCTGCATACACTTGTATCACCTACACATTCACAATTAATTTAGTACGCTGTGTTTAAAGTAGTTTCAACCGTTTTCATTGTTTTTCCGATGAGTGCGTTTTAAGGAGAGACGGTTAGAGTTGACCATTCACAGGAACCATGGACGAATAATTCAATAGGACTAAAAGGACAAAGTCACGCACTTCCGAAATAAAATTCTTATTGTTGATGATATCAATTTTGTGGAGCCACTGAGTCATTCATCTCGCCACGGCTGTGTTCCGAATCACGCTTACAACGCTCACAACGCTTACAGTGCTGGCGGCCGGTCCGAATCAGTAAGCGCGCTCAAGGCCGCGTAAGTGGTGTTTTGTTTCGGACCAGTCACGAGCGTGTTTTCTGTCATGTTTATGTCAACGTCAACTGAATTTGATTTTTGAGTTCGTCAATTAATCGTATTAGAAAATTCTGGGCTGGGTTTTTGATTTGTAGAAAATTGAAATTATTCGCAATCTGCAACTAACTAATATAAAACTAACTAACTAGGCTGACACAACGACCCAAAATGAGTATTGGCTTCCGAGACAAGAGCACGCCACTTTTCTGTCCTGCGCTATTTTTCGCCAGCTTGCACCGGCTCCAAGCTCACACAGGTCCTCGTCCTCCAAATCCTTGCAGCGATACTTGGGGCGATCCACATGACGCCGTCCGGTCGGTCGGCCCAAGTTTGCTCTCTTCACCTGACAATCTTCTTCTATCCTCTCGAAGTGACCAAGCCAGAGAGACGATGCGCTTTGGTTTCACCTATAATATTTGATTCGGCCACCAGCTCTTCTATTTCGGCATTTTTACGTATCATGGTTGTTGGACGATGGGAGTTGTCCCATCGTCTCTTTTCACTGGTCCCAGGATTTTTCGGAACACCTTACGTTCTCCCCCTAACAGGCTGTGCTCCTCCCTAACTGTTAGCGTCCAGGTCCACACCCATATACATTAAGATAGGATTGCGGTCTTATATATCCGAAGTTTAGATCGTTTACTGAGGAGCTTGGACGCCAACAATTAATATTTCTGTTATTTTATTTTGTTTGTTTCGCTTGTATGTAGTTTGTTTGTTTTTTTTGCGCTAGTAAACTTTTTTCTTCTTCTTCTTCTTCTAATTTGGACACTCCCTTGTAAGAGATTTCTTTCTCCTACAATTGGACTTCTCGTTTGGCACGACTGTTTCTGAAACGCATGTGGAGGTATTCCGTCTTCGATGATTAATCCTGTGCCCCACTTTTGCTGCTTCTTGTTCCAGCATTCTCGCCGAAATTTCCACCCCTTTTCGGTTTTCACCTAGCAAACCAAAGTCGTCTGTCTGCGTAGACGCGTAGAAAGCATATGCTGAAAGAGTTAACACTATCAGCCTATGTTTTCCGTTTAGTTCAATTCCGGGTTTTTGTGAAAGCAGTTTCCGAACGACATGTTCCAGGACCAAATCGAAGAGCATGGGAGATAGTGAAATAAATGATTATTATTATTATAGTAATAAATAAACGAATATAACTCGTGAAGTTTTAATTTTTCGCGCCTATAATGAGATGTCATAACGTGTCAAACGTCAACTTGACGTTTGCGCTCAAGCTGCTTACGGCTGGCGCTGTGTTCCGAATCACGCTCACAGCGCTCAGAGCGCGCTCACGGTCGGACCGATTCACGCTCACAGCGCTTACACGAGATATCGTGATGTCATTGATGACGTCATGGACGGCGCTCACGGTGCTCACACTACAAGCCGTAAGCACCTTCAGCGCAAACGTCAAGTTGACGTTTGACACGTTATGACATTTCATTATAGGCGCGAAAAATTAAAACTTCACAAGTTAAATTCGTTTATTTATTACTATAATAATAATAATCATTTATTTCACTATCTCCCATGCTCTTCGATTTGGTCCTGTAACAGGTCGTTCGGAAACTGCTTTCACAGGATCCCGGAATTGAACTAAACGGAAAACATAGGCTGATAGTGTTAACTCTATCAGCCTATGCTTTCTACGCGTCTACGCAGACGACTTTGGTTTGCTAGGTGAAAACCGAGAAGGGGTGAAAATTTCGGCGAGAATACTGGAACAAGAAGCAGCAAAAGTGGGGCACAGGATTAATCATGGAAGACGGAATACCTCCACATGCGTTTCAGAAACAGTCTTGCCAAACGAGAAGTCCAATTGTAGGAGAAAGAAATCTCTTACAAGGGAGTGTCCAAATTAGAAGAAGAAGAAGAAAAAAGTTTATTAGCGCAAAAAAAACAAACAAACTACATACAAGCGAAACAAACAAAATAAAATAACAGAAATATTAATTGTTGGCGTCCAAGCTCCTCAGTAAACGATCTAAAGTTCGGATATATAAGACCGCAATCCTATCTTAATGTATATAGGTGTGATGCCTGGACGCTAACAGTTAGGGAGGAGCACAGCCTGTTAGGAGGAGAACGTAAGGTGTTCCGAAAAATCCTGGGACCAGTGAAAAGAGACGATGGGAGTTGAATGATACGTAAAAATGCCGAAATAGAAGTGCTGGTGGCCGAACCAAATATTATGGGTGAAACCAAAGCGCATCGTCTTCGCTGGCTTGGTCACTTCGAGAGGATAGGAGAAGATCGACAGGTGAAGAGAGCAAACTTGGGCCGACCGACCGGACGGCGTCATGTGAAACGCCCTAAGTATCCCTGCAAGGATTTGGAGGACGAGGACCTGTGTGAGCTTGGAGCTGATGCAAGCTGGCGAAAAATAGCGCAGGACCGAGAAAAGTGGCGTGCTCTTGTCTCGGAAGCCAATACTCATTTTGGGCCGTTGTGTCAGCCTAGTTAGTTAGTTTTATATTAGTTAGTTGCAAATTGCGATTAATTTCAATTTTCTACAAATCTAAAACCCAGCCCAGAATTTTCTACTACGATTAATTGACGAACTCAAAATTCAAATTCAGTTGACGTTGACATGAACATGACAGAAAACACGCTCATGACTGGTCCGAAACAAAACACCACTTACGCGGCCTTGAGCGAGCTTACTGATTCGGACCGGCCGCCAGCACTGTAAGCGTTGTGAGCGTTGTAAGCGTGATTCGGAACACATCCTGGGAGTGTGAGCACAGTGAGCGCCGTCCATGACGTCATCAATGACGTCACGAAATCTCGTGTAAGCGCTGTGAGCGTGAATCGGTCCGACCGTGAGCGCGCTCAGAGCGCTGTGAGCGTGATTCGGAACACAGCCCCTCTGTTTAACTTTCCAACGACATATATGAACTCAAGCGTCAATAGATGGCGATATAAATGTCGCACCTTATAACACGCTGTTTAGTTTGAATTATAATGCATCCGTACAGCAGCAGTTCACGTAGGAAGTGCGTCTTCTTCATCTTCAACTTAATCATCAGCTCACAAGCAGCCTCTCCCCATATACCGGGAACGCACGCTCAGCTTTTTTGGACAAAGCTCAGCTTTTTAAAAAAGCACGACTTAACCTGATGATCTTAGGTCGAATGGACACCAGCGTGCTCAAGCTAGAGCACCCACAGTATGGTCTGATGTTGTGAAGGTGGTTGGCGGCAAATTGCAGCGTGCGACCCACATAGCTTATGAGCACATTCTATGGAGACAAAGTATACGTGGTCGCGATCCTCAGTCATTACTGACCCGATCCCTCAGCCTCAGCCCCGTCCTCCCCCCATATGGATTTTTGGACGTCATATGGCGTGACATATGACAGCGTTATATTCAGTTAGAGGCCTTTGGGCGGCTTGAGAACTTCTAACCATCAAGTTGCCCACTCACTTGATAAGCCTAATTCCAATAAGTCTCCCTTGGGTTGGAAGGTCAGATGGTAGTCGCTTCCGTAAAAATGCCAACGCCAGTTCTTGGGATTAGGTAGCGGAACCCGGGCATCTTTCAGGATGCAATTGTACTGGGACAACGCTAGGATGATGATGAATATGATGATGATATGGCGTGCTCCGCCCCGCCACGCCTCAGTTTACGCCTGAAAACCGATTAGCAATGATGAGTGACCTTGAGACAGTGCGGGCACTGCACGGCGTGGTGGCGGCGGTGGCGGTCGCGGAAGTGGTCGGCGAGGCGGCGCTGCGACGAGGCGCGGTAGTCGCACGAGTCGCAGCCGTACGGCAGCTCCAGCGGCAGGTGCGTCTTCTGCATGTGCGTGGCCAGCGTCAGCACCGCCGCGAAGCGGACCTGCGGAGAGGAATCTTCGGTTAACTATCCAGTACGAGTAATGCCCGGGATACACGAGGCTAGTTTTTCAAGCTAGGATGACAAGCTAGTTTTTACCGACTTCAATAGAAGGAAGGAGGTACTCGGTTGTCTGCATGTTTGCTTGTTTTTTTTTTATGTATGTATGTTCCCCGATAACTCTTGACCACGTTGGCCGATTTTGATAATTCTTCTTTTGTTTCAAAGCAGGTACCCCGACATTGGTCCTATATAAATTTGGTGAAAGTCTGATGATGGGATCTAGGAGGAATTGAGGGAACTCCTCGAATTTGATAGGCACGAATATGCCGATTACGGTATTTTTTGTAGGTAACCAAGCATTGGTTCACGGAAACCACAAATTGTGACATAACAAGTACAAAATTGGAGTAGTTTTTTTTTGGTATAAATTATTTACTAAACTATCAAGGCTTGCTTGGAGCAGGCTAATTCTGTTTACATGAGGCTTTTATTTTTTAAGCTAATATTTACTGGAGTGATGAGTTGACCATACGTCCAACTGTTTACTAGCCAACTACAAACTAGCTTCGCCGGTCACATGAAGCTAGTAACTTGACGCTACTAGCCTGAAAATAGAGCTCCATCCTATTAAAACTTTCCTGGCTTGCTAACTAGCTTACTAACACTAGCTTGAAAAACTAGCCTCGTGTAGCCCAGGCATTAATGCAGGTCGAATATAAATAGCGCTCTCTGGTGGCGATGGTCGAGATCTACCTCGAGTTGTTGAGTCACTGAAGTTAATCAATAATTTAACGAGCTCTTGAAAACTTTACCCAGGTTTCATTTCAGCCGCAAAGAATTCGATATCGGGAATCGGAAAGCCCGGGATTTTCGGGACTTCTCTTACAAGCTGCTCCCGGAACTGCAATCCCTATGTGCAACAAAGGCTTTATCAAGACAGACATACTGGAACATATTGACTTACCTCACAGATGAGGCAGGCGTACGTGAACAGGTCTGGAGTCTTCGTATCGCTCGGGTGCTCCTTCTTGAGATGCGCGGTGAGGTCCCCACTGTTGGGGAACCGGGTGAGGCAGTACGGACACTGGTCGGTGGAGTCCGGGGCGGAGGCGGGGGCGGGGGCCGCGTGCAGGAACAGGTGTTGCATGAGCGCGATGTTGTCCGTGAACTCGATGTTGCACTCCGGGCACTGGGGATAACAAGATTCAAGACATTAAAAAAAAACTCTATTTCTTGTCAGCCAGTGACGGTGCCAGGACTCAAGGAGGCATGACCTTGCTTTTTGTAAGGCTTTGAGGGGTGCTTGTGCTCAAGCCTTAGCCTCAATGGATCCGTAATCCTTAATCATCAGATACATGCGGTAGTTCGGAAAACTCGAGAGATTAAAGTTTACCACATAGAACTACGCGTCGAAATTATAACCCTAACTTCGCTGACGTGTCAGCCAAGATAAGATCATTCTAACGAACTCTAACATAACGGGTTAGTCGTGGGTAATTCAAAACTTACACACCCACCTTTCTTTTCCCTCATTGTCTTGATGGTAATCATAATATTGAATTGTCGGTTGTGTTTAATAAATAAATTTCGTGTTAGACCTGTGTACGAATATTTTAAGAATGTGTACAAAGCGCGAGAGTTTAAAGAGTTATGTCGGTTGTGTTGTTGAATTTGACTTACATAAATGCACAATTAGAGAGTGCGAAATCAAAATTAGATTACTTAAAGCAACCAAAAGGTAAATAAAAGCTTGTATAAAGTTACTAACCTCTACAGAGATGGCCATTTTCTTTACCGGCCCGTTTCCACCGATCTGGCCAAAGTAATACCGCTCCATCGACACAGTCTCTTCAGGCTTCATCTCCTTCTTGATATTCTTCAGCGGGATGTCATCCAAGTCGTCGTCAACGTATGAACGGACCACCTTACGTCTGGCACGAGGCGTCAGCTCTTCTTTTTCTTTTTCCTTCTCCTTTTCTTTCTCTTTCTCTTTGTCTTTTTCCTTTTTCTGGTCTCGCTCTTGCTTGATCTTTGTGCGCCGGAGAGCTAAGGGTATCTGGAAAAGGTAAAATCGATTTTTAAAGCTTAGTATGTTACAAGGAAATTATAGCAATTTCGTGACATTCTTCCTACTACAAATCCTCTATCTTTAATGTAACTCCTGCAGATATGTTATAAATAATCCCATCAAAAATATAAATGTGAAAATGGGAGCCAAAATCAATAATAAGAATATGCGATGCGTGCTTGCCGTCTTCACCGACAAAATAATTGAGATCTAAATGGGTGACAACTTCTATAGATTATCTGAAAAGGTGCCCAATCTGGCACTAGACTGTTTACCACCACCACCATATCAGCCCTAGGACGTCCACTGCTGGACATAGGCCTCCCCGAATTTCATGAGGGGTAAATGCCATAATCGCCACGCAAGACTGTTTACAGTAAAACGAATTTATTGCGGCTTAATGTATTTTGAGCTTAAACTTGGCATTTTTATATGCGGTATTTTTTAATAGCATGAAAGCTGTTGGATATTAAAGAAAACTGCTAAGTTAAAGTTCGGTGGTCTTAGATTTTAAGTTAAGACATGTACCGGGTAGACAGACGTTCCCAGGGGCGTGGACACTACCTCTATGTTCATCAGTTGTGTATGTACAAAGTAGCTCTTACCTCTTCCTCGTCATCGTCGGGCACGTACAGGGTCTTCTCTTTCTTCTTCTTCTTGGGCGGCGGCTCGGGAGTGGGCTCCTTCTTTCGGCGGCCGCGTTTGCTGCGTCCGGTCTCTTCTACCGGGGGCGTTGGTGGCTCCTCTGTGGTCTTAGATTTCTGCAAACGAAGGAAGGATATTGTATTCGAGATTGAACAGTAACGAGATAAAAGAGAACGTAACACTAACGGGTACCAACTTACGATTACAGACCGAAGAATGTTAAAAGTGGCGCGGCAGCTGTAATCCGATAGGAATTGTCAAACTTTTGATACAATCAGATTTTAACGGATACCGCTAACGATTACGAAGCTTTGGTGCAAGCTAACCTAAGTGTAGTCCCGGGGCCTTATGGCAAGACTATCCTATGCAATGGGTTCCAAGTTAGATATTGGATTGTATGATTAGTAATATGGTCCCTCTTGATTTCTACCAGTCCCGGTTCTGAGCAATCTCTGGCCCATCTGCGCGATACGTGTCCAGATCATCCCGCCATCTCCGTCGCGGCTTGCCACGTCGCCGCCCAGCGTTCGGCGCGGCCCACCTCCGCGGATGCGTGCGGCAGACGTGGCCGGCCCATTCCCACTTCAGCTTGGCGGTCTTGATTCCAACGTCAGCAATTCCTGTTTTGAGCGTAGCGTAGTTTCGGACCCGGTTGATCCGTTTCACTCCTAGGATACTAGACGACGTTATATTGACGACGATATACAGGATGATTTCGGGGTCTTGGATCAAGAATCAGTTTTCAGACTTGGTATCTGATAGCCATTTCAACAAAATTGTAGTGACGCGAAACAAACGCATTTCACTTTTAATTTATTTTGATGTCAAAAATACAAAATCACAAAAAAACGTGGTTACCCTATTCTCTTTGACGGATAGTATGGAGAGTTGACAGTGGGGTAGGGTGACCAAGTTGTATGAAAACATATTATTTCCCATTAAAATTTGAACAAAAAAGAGAATTATTTGAGTTATAAACCGTCATACGGACTGTGACGTTGTCTACTTTGAATTCTTGACCATGTGCAATCATTCCGGATCACGACCCCAAAATCACCCTGTATACCATATCTATAAATTTACATTGAGCCCTCTCAATGGGAGTGTTTGGCATCACAGCGGTCAGAATGGCGCAGGATGGTGAACATCCAAATTCGCGAGTTCGAGGATCAGCGCAAAGTTGACCTTGATAATAAACGCGACCAGTTAAAGGCCCGCCCACCTGCTGTCATAGCATACAACTACCAAAACCGATATTTCGCCGCAAGGATAGGCCATCTTCGAGCGCATGAGCGCCAAAACGCTGGATAGGAGTCGGAGTGGTCGTCATGGCCGAAAACGGTCGGACAGATCATCATCATCTATAAAACATCCAAGACTCAGAAATAAATATTCATGTTCATCACACAAATATTTGCCCTGGCTGGGATTCGAACCCAGGACCGTCAGCTTCGTAGGCAGGGTCACTAACCCCTAGGCGTCATCGTCGTCAAATTTTGAAGGGATTTCGTTGGTTTCCTTTGTGCCAAAACTGCTTTTACAATACCGGGGACTGTACCTTGGACGGGTACTTCCAGTTCTTGAAGGGGTTGGCGGCGATCTTGTTCAGACGCACTGTGATGGCGTCCTTGGACTCGAACTTGGTCTGTTCCGCTATGTGTAGCACGATGTTGTCGAACGCTTGCCCGGGCGAGATGCCGAACCTGCGTGTTCAATATTATATGAAAAACGTAATATGATGTAATAGTAATGAAAATAATGAAATTCAATATAATGTTTTTTTACGCCAACTGGCAAAACATAGCGATTCACTTTTATATGTAATTAACATCATTATATTTTTCAGTTAAGAATTGGTGGCCGAACCGAATATCATCGGCGAAACAAAAGCGCACAGACTTCGCTGGTTCGGCCACTTACTGAGATTGGGAGAGGATCGAGCCGTCAAGAAAGCATACTTGGGGCGACTGAGTGGGCGCCGCCCGGTTGGTCGACCCAGGTATCGCTGGGAAGACAGTGTGGAGGCGGATCTGCGGCAGCTTCGGGTCGAAGACTGGCAGCAGGCTGCGCAGGATCGGGAAAAGTGGCGTGCTCTCGTTTCGGAGGCCAAGATTCTCTTTGGATCGTTGCGCCGATAAAGTAAGTAAGTAAGTAAGTATATTTTACAGTTATACCTATATTCAACAAATAAAGCACTTTGAACAAACAATTTAATCGAGATAATAAAAACATACGCATGCTTACTGACATTGTTGACGATGGAAAATCGTTTTGAAAACTTAAATTGGTACCTATAATATCTAATTATTTAAAAAAAAGTAGCCCGTTTTTATTTTTGCGGTATCGTACGCATATCGCATGTATTGAAATTGTAAATTAACTCGCCTAGTAGATTTAACCTGTTGAAACTTGCCTGTGCAAAAAAAAATGTTTTTGTCAAAAATATTATTTTTGCTCCAAGACCAACAGGGCAAACTAAATGGGTTAGGGCTCATAATGTCCCACTCGCAAAATGTCCCTTTCGCAAAAGGTCCCTTTTATAAATGTCCCATTCTCAAAACGACCTCTCTGCAAAATGTACCGTCACATAAATAACGTCCCGTTCGCAAAACGTTCCTTTCGCAAATGACATTTTTCACAGAGATTTGTTTCTTTATTTAAACAAGAATTTTGCAGGCGGGACATTGTGCTAATGTGACATTTTTACAGAAGAGACATTTTGCGAAAGGGGCTTTTGCAGAAGGGCCATTTTGCGAAAACAATGGGACGTTTTGAGAAAGGGACGTAATGGGAATGGGGTATTTTGCATAAGGGACCATGTGCGAAAGGGACGTAATTTTGGTGGTAGGACGTTTTGCGAGTGGAACATTATGAGCCCTAACCAATAAATATAAGCTTGTATAAAGTAACACCCACTCACCTTTCTCTCCACACCAATTCATCCAAAAACTGCTGTATAATCTGCCTCGACAGCAACGACAAAGTATTCTGGAACATTCTAGGCACTATCCTCCTCAAGTACTCCATTATATTGGCGTTACTATTCCTTCCGGGTGTATCAGTGTGGGATGAAGACTGGTGGACATTCTTGAAGCCCATGTTCACTAGTGTGCCTTTGTCAACAGTTAGGTCGGTGAGGATGACCGATGAAGGATGGACCCAGGTGACGAGAGGCTCTAGAATCTTCTGGAAACGTTTCTTGTAGTTTTTCTCGTGTTCCGCTAACGGTTCAACGGCGCGAAGGCGGATCTGTAATAGGGGTATTTTTTCAAATTAAAGGGAAAAAATGAAAAATTTAATGCTCCGAGCAGGATTTGAACCTCCGACATCTGGCATACGCGGCCAATCGCTCTAGCCTCTGAGCTATCGGAACAACCAAGCTCGTCCACGAAATCCTTCACTAGTTCCCTCTTACAACGCCTTAGGGAGGCGTACAGCAACATCTACCGTACTTCTACGGCGTACTTAGGCTTCTAATAACGGCACCAACGTCTCAAATTACATTGAGAAATCGTCAGTAACGATGCGCCATCCCATACTAACACTCACTCTATGTCGCAGGTTTGAATCCTGCTCGGAGCATTAAATTTTTCAATTTTTCCCTTTAATTTGAAATTTTTGTTAGCAGCGTTACTGCTTTAGTACAAAATTAATTTAGGCGTATTTTTTATTTTACTGTTTCTATTAAATTCATTTCGTTGATTGAGTGTTTGCACGGTAAAGTATATTGGAGAGTAGTGGGCTGCAGGCATTTTCACTCTACAACCCTTCGCGCCCCTCTGTCGTCTTACTCCGACACCACTGGTGTACGGGGATAGATCACTCAGCAATGTAGCCAATTTACTAACGGCCCACACTACCGCCAGAGCTTCTCGGTCGTGGTGTGATTCCGTTCCGCGGGTTTCAACAGACTGCTGACGTATTCTATTGGATGCCCCTCTTCGTGTCCGCAGAACTGTTCCCATGGCGTAATTTCTGGCATCCGTTTCAATATTATAATATCTCGTCGCTGGTCACAACTTATATACCCATTTGACCTACTCGTATAGAAAATGACATACTCGTATATAAAGTGACCTCATGATAAAAGCGAAGTGTTGTCTCCTCAAGGAAAGGCGCACTAAAATTGCTGACGAGCTTTATCGATTGCTAAAGTGAGGACAGACTTACCAGTTTATCAGCAGGGTCCAATACTCCCAGTACCTCCACCTTGACCTGTCGTTGCGTGCCATCGTGGGAGGTGGTTCCCAGCGATATGACGCCCACTTCCACCTTCTTGCCCGCGCCGCCAAGCATGCTCATGTGCTGGTGGATGGCTGATGTGCAGATTGCTCGCAACCAGGTGAAGAGACCCTTAGGAAAAACAAATCAATCAAGTCAAAAGGCATTTACGGCAAGTGCTAAGGTTTTAAAACCAGAATATAGTTTAACATGGGATACCTAGGGATTTTTGCCTTAGTCGAGAAACCTAATATCACTTCAGAAGAACCCAACGCGAGCGTCTTTTTGAGTCATTTCACCTCCTCGACGAAGACAATTTACAATTATGACAAACATATATTCAGGACTCAATTTATTGCATTGAAATATAGATTGTCGCCTTCACGCTTCTTTATGTCTGGTAGGCCTAATAGCAGATGCCATACACCTAACGCAAACATTTATAAAAATATCCTCTTTCTTACCATTGCAAATAGGTTGTGGACTTTCATTAATTGCCTGGAATTTGAGGACATAGGTTTTGCGGGCCCAGTGGTACATGGGCGTAACTCTTACATATAATGCTGCCATAAGATTTAACAATTATTGAAAATGAAGCCTGTCGATCTTGACGCACTGCACTACGTTTTGTAAGTTGGTTTGGCAGGCCCAGTGGAAGGTTAGTTTTCCTTTGGCATATCTGTCAAAAACGTCTATTCAAAAATGCACCTTCTCACCTTGACATAAAGATTGTCGACCTTGACCCACGGCACTACGTTTTGCACATTGGTCTAGCAGGCCCAGTGGAAGATTAGTTTTCCTTTGGCATATCTGTCATAAATGTCTATTCAAAAATGCACCTTCTCACCTTGACATAAATATTGTCGACCTTGACCCACTGCACGTTCTGCACGTTGGTTTGGCAGGCCCAGAGGGAGATTAGTTTTCCTTTGGCATTTCAGTCAAAAACGTCTATTCTAAAATGCACCTTCTCACCTTGACATAAAGATTGTCGACCTTGACCCACTGCACTACGTTCTGCACGTTGGTCTGGCAGGCCCAGTGGTAT
This sequence comes from Notocelia uddmanniana, assembly GCA_905163555.1. NCBI lineage: Eukaryota > Metazoa > Arthropoda > Insecta > Lepidoptera > Tortricidae > Notocelia > Notocelia uddmanniana. The sequence continues at coordinate 28,765,785 of LR991056.1, read as the reverse complement.
ATAAGTTTGAGCAGCACACTGGGCGGAAAGGTGGCGCCCTCGAATATGGAGCTGCAGAACACAGACACGAAGCGAGTGGGGCAACACTCTGAGATCCACACGTAACCGCCGGAGAATGGGAACTTGGATACGTCCGAGTACATGCCTAGAAACAAGTGAAGTTAAGATTAATAAAAACCGGACCACTTTTTACCCGATTGCGACAGAAGGAGGGTTATGTTTTTCGAGATAATGTATGTATGTATAAT